>JAFBJZ010000880.1:2663967-3995951 GCA_016785225.1 Psettodes erumei
CATAATACATAATACCACATACTGTAAACAGCACAGTGGCTGGATTTGGGGTTACCAGATGGGACAAGACAGTTTATGACTCCAACAAACTTACAGAACATTGTACAATTAGAGTAATTACTAAACTTCAAACTCAGTTATATAGTTACAACAAGGAGGTTATGTTTGCAATTACTCCCCTCCAGCAGCATATGCTGTGTTCAGCCTGGGCGTGCTGTCTCGTTACAGTCTGTCTTCACCACTTCAACACAGTGTTTAATGCACTTCCTCCACATAAACTGGCCAAGTTCCAATAATTCATGTTCATTTCATTACTGAATGTTGTTGTTTTTTTTAGCAGAGAGCTCTGACAACCGCCAGAGAAACACAGATTTTAGGATTTGCTGCTTAAAAGTCTCAATTAAACGTGTTTTGACTGTGGCTGACGAGGACAGTGTTTCCCAGTGAAGTTTGTCTTTTGGAATGATTATAAACCAAAGGTGTTGGCAAGTTCAGAACAGACTGTGCAGACAGAGGAAAAATTTTCCAGTCCAAAAAAACAAACAAACACGATTGTGCTTTCAGACACTGATCATTTTTACCCCACTGCTGGAAAATTCCTACTGTCTTCCCGCAGAGGTTACAGTGCCAGAACAGGTGGTATCTTTTTTTTTTTTTTTTGCAGCCTGGCATTATGTAAATAGCCCCATTGATTATAGCTCCTCAGCTGTCAATTTGATTAAAGGCAAAGTGGTGCGCCTCGTGATAGGAGACGCTGTGTCAAGTTAATGGAGTGTTGCTAAATAAACAATCGAGGCTGGGGGGGGGCCTCATACCAGGTTATGACACCGTGCCAAAGGAGAGCGCGAGGTCTGCGTCGCACAGGAAGTGCCCCGACTTTTCAGAGACGAGGCGAACTGGGGGTGAAATTTTTTAATGATCCCCGTGGGGAAAATTCTCCTTCTCGCCACCGCAAAGGGTCTTAGTTTTACGGCAAATAAGTTGAGACCAAGAATAACGTAATTGGCTGCATACTTAAATTCACCTTGCAATGTCATGCAGTTAAAAAAAGTATTGATTAATTTATTTATTATTTATTAATTAAAGTAACATGCCAGTAATCAAGTATATCCAGACATCTTCAGAAAGACTGTATTTACATAGACATGCACCAAGAGTGAGAAAAATATGCAAATAAATGTTCAGCCTCACTGACAGACGTCAGTCTAATGATGAATATTTTTAAATAATGTTCTGTGATCAATAAAAAGAAGCACTGGAGATGAACTGCATTCATTAGACTCCATATTGAGGCGACAGTGGGCAGGCTTTGATTTCCCAGTGTTGTCTGCCTTTTGAGTGCCGTAACCAAGCAGTGAGGCGGAAAACAGCGAGCCTGGATGCGGACTTTGCACCCCAACCATCAGTCCAGCACCAGGAACCCAACTCAATGGAATACAAATTCACCCCTGAATGGAAAGACAAATGTTTAGCCTCGGAGAGAGATGGAAAGAGAAGGGTGGGGGCCTCGCTGTAAAAGGGCGGAGAGATAATTTAATAAGACAGCGCTCCTGAACCGGCTCACACCGTCGCACCCCCCCGCCCCCCTTCCTACCCCGCGCGCACAGAGATGGACATTTGGAGCAGTCACAGGCGCTGGCTTCTCAATACTCACAGGGGGGACGCCTCGTGGAATAATATGCCCTTAAAGCTTTTGTCAGGTGCCCAATTGCCACGAATGCCGCGTGTTTTGACAAATGGCGCTGCCAAACGGCCCACATCAGCCCGACGCTGAAGTCCCGTCGGGGTGACGATGATTAGAACTGCTGACCTGAGAGAGAGAGAGAGAAAGAGGTGATGGGAATGAATACATGCGTGGCAGAAATGAAAGAGAATCTGCTCTGCCTGTACCTGTGACTGGTGTCAGCTGCGGGCTCTGCCATGGTTATCCGCGCGGCGGCGCCGGGGCCGTGGGAGGTGACAGCGGGCCCTCAGAAAGCCCAACTTACTGTGGGATGATGTCAGCGCGGTCTGCCACCAAGCTCCGAGCGAGACAAACTTATCCAGGGGCTGCTGTGCAGCTTTTATTTTAGATTTCTTTGGACAGTCCTGTGTTTTGAACCCTGTGATAGGTGTACCCCACCTCTAGCTCCGTGTCAGCTGGAATAAGCTTGAGAGAGGCAGCTGTGTTGCTAATGCAGAAATCCTTTTTAATACTCTCATCAGTTGTTTTGACAGGCTGTCCACCAAGGCATGGTATTCTCTATGCAAGAGCTTTTTTAAAATTTTTTTTCCCAGGTTACAAATTTCATTTTACTTTCTAATGTTTTAGCCTCTAGGATGTGAATTGTTGGCCACACGTGGGCTTGGGAATCACACTGCAGGATGTGCAGACTCAGTATTCCGGGAATTACATCCATATTAGACACATCCATGTATGAGGATTTACCTCCAAAGCCACAGCTCAGTGACAATGCAGGAAGTAGTATTGGTGTTCTTTTGGAGTGGCGGCCAGGTGTGTAGCAGCTTCAGACTGGTGTTTTGCCTTGTGAGTAAATGTAACTGCCGTGTCTCCCTAACTCTAACCACACATTAACCACAGTTGATTTGCTGGAACCACAATATTTGCCCAGCCTTAACTCTGCCACATTTGCCCTAGAAAGCACCGATAACACTGCAAGTTTAAATGGAAGCTTAGCTCGATTTTAAACCAGCTTATGAACACAGTCTTATCTACGGAAAGAGCCTGGCTTAAATGATGTCGTACTCTGGATGTCGAAATATCTCCTCGGCACAGGCGCGTACGTGGTTTCGCGTGTTGTTTAGCGCAGGTCGTAGTTCACTGAGGCCTCAGGGAGCAGGTGAAACTATTGATAAAATTTCAGACCTGAAAGCTTGTATATATCTCCACTTCCTCCAGTCCGTAAACATGAGCACACACACACATTACCATCCCGCACCGTATCTCACCACCCACCTACTGGAGTGCAGATAGGCCTAAATTTACAGCGGATGCTGTCCATTTAGTTGAGTGATGGGTGCTAGGAGGAGCACTGGGTAGGCTAGCAGCTGATTTATCTGCTTGTTTTTCAGCTCTGTTGCCCAGGCTCTGCCAGGCGGCAGTCCTAACGGTCTCCTGTTGAAGGCAGTAGAAAGCTGGGGCGGGATGGGGAGGGAGGGGCGACGCGCACCTTTTCGGGGAGTGCGATGGGATGATAAGACTAATAAGAATGATGAGGTAGCATGGAGGGTTGGGGCTATGTTTACTGAAATGGCATATGTGCACATCCACAGTGAATACATAACTCTCTCCACTACGTCGCGTGAATAAGCGTCAGCCTTCCTCAGCCTCCAACATCGTCCTCAAAGCCTTCCAATGAGTCTTCCTCTCAGGTATCTTAATGAAATGATCCGTGGGGAGCCGTCTATTGTTTTACCGGTTAATGAACCAATTACGAGCATGGGTATTGCCTTCTACACATTGTGCCTTGCAGGATTATCATAACACAGGACCATTTTTTTGAGCACATTATGGGTGCAAGCATGAAAGGATTGTTTGTTCCACTCTGGCTGGAATCACCAGGCTCATCCTATCGCCCCGCTAGCTTTAATGTGGAAATGAGAGCTCAGTGGCCTCGCTCTGCGACTGCCCATCCAGCCTTTCCTTCCCTCCCCGGCCCTGCGCGGACCTGGAGTTAGCACATTTAACAGGCTCGGAGCGTCTGTTTATGGCGCATTTATCATGGCTACAGAACAATCCGTGCTGTCAGTGCATCAGTTTGGCTGAGCCGCGGAAATAAATCAAAACTCCTCCGGCCTGCCACGCTGCACGCTCGCCCATTCATTTAGACTGGTTAGGATAGGAGGAAGCGGAGAGGAGGAGAGGAGAGGAGAGGAGAGGAAAGTGGAGCTAAGGTGCGGTTACAGTCGGCGCACAAATTAAAGTTGTGGAGATTAGATTGTGGAGACGTCTTCAGAATACCTATTTGTTGCAGTGATAAATGTTCAAAGAAAGCACTTGGCTTAGTTTTGTATTACAGGATTGAGTATGCACCGAGGATATTTACTGTATGCTGCTATGTATCACCTAATGCTACAGGTCACATAATTCTATCACTTCTCATTTGCTTGATTTGCCAAGTTTCATTAGTCTATTCAGTGCAATTTACTGTACGGCTCAAGCGTCTACTTAGTCAGTTTGTTCGTTTGAAGAACCAATGTTTGGTTTTTTTGTCCCCCCACCATTTCCTAAATTTATTTTCAGCTTAAACCTGTTTCTGCCTCCCTGTTTTCTATCAAATAAAACCACCTCCTTATTGATTTCTTTAGAGGAAACAAGAGTATCCCCAACGGCTGCCTTTTCATTCCTGAAAGACAGATTACCTGACATTTCTAAATACAACCGCGTCCAGCCTCTGGTTTCATTGTGAGCAGCCTTCGCCGCACTATTTCAAGTGCTACTAAAAAGAGGGAATATTGTGACACAGCTGTTTCACCTGGCGGAGTACAGAGAAATGAGCGCCGCCGTCTTATTGCATGTGGCTCAGCGCCATCAATCCTCAGCTGTGGGGAAACGGGACGCAGATCGGCAGTGAACGTATTGTTGAAGCTCCTCGAGGTCGAGAAGAGGTTGAGAAGCATTATGATCGGGACGGCGCACACAAGGCGATGAATGTGATGTTCCAGCCGCACTGCACAATATTCTCGTTATAGCCCCGTGTGAATTTAAAGGGAAACGACACTGAGTTGGATATAGTAACCCTCGCTCTGTATTGTCAGGACAGGATATACTATTCACATTAAATATACTTGCTTTCTGCTCCCAGAAAAATGGATAATGGTGCATGGGGTGGGTAGATTTAAAAGGGTTAGCTCCGTTAGCCAACTGGGCCTGGACCGGTGCTCATCTGGCAGCAGAACAACCCAGTTAATATGTTCAGCTCTTTCAAGGACTAGCAATGGATTATACCAATTTGCCACTCTCAAACTGCAGGTGGAAGAGTTTGGCAGAACGCTGCAATGCTCCCTTCATTCAGAAGAAATGACCCTGGAAGGCCTCGATACAGATACTGTAATAAAGTAAAATGTAATATAAAAGTGTAATATATATATATATAAGTCCAGATTGTACCTCCAGAAATATAAAGTCAAATACAAACTCTGCTCTTGTAGAACAGCTCGATGTTAGCACAACTTAAGGGCTAACATTGCCGCTAAAAATATATTGACATCATCAACAAATCGACAATCTTCCAATGCAAAACATTAAAAGCCGGGCACTGATTTACAAGCTAACGAGCCATCCGCTGCCGTTGATGCAGTCCTCTCAAAATCTGACAGGGACGGTTTGTTTTTCCTGGTGAGTTAATTTTTAATACGTAGGCGAAAAAGGCAGGGCATGCGAGCGAATTCAAGGCAATCACTTCTCGTTATACAGTGACAACAGTGACAGGGCGGGAACACACCTGACCTTCAGCCCAGTCCTCGGTGACACGGTTGTCACGCGGGGTCCAGGGTTCGCCACGTAGAGTCGGGGCCAGTCCGCAAGCATTGGAGTCATAATACTCGGACATCCGCGGCACCTGCCAGTCTTTTTGACGGTGGTGGGACGTGACACGGCCCCTCGGAGGGAGACGTCACTCCACCGCAGCTCATCTGTCGCTATTGATCCTCCTCAGCGATGCTCTGGCACCGCTGACTCATAATCGGATCTTTTGCCACATGAGCGGAGCTGCTCTCGCATATAGTCCGTGGACTGTGGCTCACAGAGTTTGCCATCAAATCTGTTTATGCCTCCCACAATGAAATCAAGGGGGGGGGGTTATGGAATGTTTTCCGTCTGTTGCTTCATTTGGCCATCCATCATATGGAATATATAAGACATAGTTAATTGGGTGGAGGATTAACTTGGGTGAAAATGCTTTCTGGAGACTGTCACGATCTTGAAATCGCATTGTTCTGCCTAAGGACTCACAGGTCGGAATGAGTTGCGTTGTTCTCGATCAGCCCAGTATTAACTCACCATTCATTGAGTACTGTATGTTGTGTTTGTTGATAATCACATCTATATTCTTACCTGGAACAGCCGCATTATTACTTAGGTTTACTTTGCCTGTCAATGCTGAGTGCTACCGAAGTCCCATCGCTGCCCATCTGTCGCCCTTTGTGACACGCTATCCGTCTTTTTCCACGCGGCTGCTGAGGAGATGTAGCAGGCGATCCATCATGTCGGACTGTGGTCCGTCAGATGGTGGCCGGCTTCACAGGAGCAGCAACCTGCTGACAGGCCCGTGTCAACCCTGTGGGAAACTGACACTTTTTAGTATTCAATGGACCGATCCTGCTCTCGCCACTGACAGGTTTCTGGCCCTGACACACACTGGCCTGTCGCCGTGGCAGGACACCTACTGAGAAGCGCTGAGCATACGCTGTTGCCCTGTGTCGTGCCCCCCCCCCAACCACCATCATGCCCCGGAGTATGAAGTGTCCCTTCCAGAGCGAGAGAGCAGAGTGTGCACAGGGCTTGCTGCAAAAATAATATGTGACTGTGTGACAGCATGTACGGGGAGGCTTCGAGGGTCATGGAGCATCACTGTATTTCGGGAAACACTTGATGAGAATGCACTGTCACATTAGCTTTTTCCCTCTTTTTCCCTGCTTCTTTTCTTTCCGCTCCCTTTCTCTCTTGCACGCCCACACACAGACAAAGTAATTTGACGCTGAGCTTTAAAAACCGGCCTCGCTGCCTCTCATGGTGGTGCTAGTTCCAACCATTGTCAGACAGCGGATGCTCACTGGGACCCGCGTCGTCACGTGATAAAAGATTTGCAACAGGAGAGATCAATTGAACTGCTGCTGGTAGACAACATAATTAATCAGTCGGAGCTACTGGCATGAACGTTGCCTTTCCTCATAACTGACTGCTATCATTAGCTGTTGGCCCTTATGTCACTCATTAGCAGCTTTCATAGCTGTCAGCAAGGGCACATCACTGGGTTTGCAATAGAATATTAATAATACCGAAATATCCCAGTAGGAACAGCTAAACAAGTTAACGCTTCTTTCAAATTGAACTGACCTCATTTAAAATAACTAATCAAGGCAGATTATCCAGCTCCTCATATGACAATCTGATGGAATTATGAGCCTTTAATAATACATTGTTTTCCCGGGAGAACATTAGTTTACGAAAGGCCTTGGTTTAGCAAGTCAAATTTTGGGGGGATTATAATTTGGGCAAGCAAATGGTTCAGGTCTTGAACTCCTTCATTATTTCTGCAGAGATGCATCTATCAGTCTCACATAATTCATGACATGTTTAGCTGCATATGGTTCACTGAAAACTGGACAGACAACTTTGCAAATGCTGATTAAAGGTGTGTCAAAGCAGTTTGTTTCAGGTGCAGTTTAATATTAATTCGTTCCTGAAAATTATGTCATATAATGTGGATGCATGCGTTGTGTTTGTCCCAGAGGACGATGCATTTTTTCACATAAATGTTGCAGACAAATGTTATTGACCATCGCCTCCAGTATCTAAATCAGTTATTTTCAATATGGGCGCCTGTCCATGTCAATAAAACTTTTGGCGTCCTTCAAAAAAGCCAATAAATGCAAAATGGTGTCCAGTTGCGAAAGGCAAAAAGAGTCAGTTAAGTCAAGAGTCATTCCAAATGGCCACATTCAGAGATGGGGCCAAAATCATGATGAGCAATGATGATCAATCAAGATGCAGAGAAATGTAAAAGAAAAGCGATAGAGGTGGCCAGCCTACATTCTCATCTCCACACACTTGGCCAACCATGATGTCAAGTGTGCATGCTCACCAATTTTGAAGAACTGGTCAGAAATGTAAATGCTCAGTTGTGTTTTTAAGACTCTTTGATACTACTTTGATAATAAACATAAGCAGCTAACACTAGCATTACTCAGCTCAGGCCAATTGCTCCAGCTGGTTGCGTTACCACCACTGACCATGTTGCCTTGTTAAATCAGTGGCGAGGGATTTTCATTTTTCTCATATTCCCACTGTGGACTAAAAGTCTTCGGCAGCTTTCGACACAAGGATACTGATACTTCTGTCGGTGCAAGATTTTTTCTGCAGAAAGAGCATCGCTCAAGTGCATATAGCAGGGAATGTAACGAGCCCACTGGAGAGCTGTCACTGACAGGCTCACGCTAACATTACAGACATGGGTGCACGGAGAGAAGGATTTGAGGAGATTGGCCAACTGAGTCAATTTCTGACTACAATCTGATTGGGCTGTATCTCTATTTCTGATTTGTGTGAGTGTTTTGCATACATACCAGCTCCCTCCTACATCCATCTGTAACGCCTTTACATCAAAGGTATACTTTAAATACTTCCTGAAGGGTAGGTGGTTGCTATGGAGTTTTCTTTCTGAAATTGACGTGTGTGTCCGACAGATGCAGAAGAAACAGCTGGTGGACCTTGCCTTTTGTGTCAGTCTTCTCACATTGTACCTGGATCGAAATTTAAAGGTACTTGATGAGTATTTCAGCTGACGGTTAACCAGTCAAAAGCAACCCGTGAAACGGCCTCCACAAACCGTCTCCTGACTCAGAGCAAAGGCCACTGAGCCATTCCATCGCCTTACCCTGAATATGAAGAAGCACTGACTGGAAGGGGTCATTAAAATGAAGTCTCTGGACAGTCCCAGAGCCCGGATAAATAATTGGTTCGTAGGCCCGGACGAATCAATCAGCAGGTCTCATATCTATCGTTTGCTTTAGTCTCACAGGGGAGCATCTATCCCCCTTCCGCCCCATTACGGAGTCGCATTTGAACAGCGTATTGACAGCTCTGTGCTGGTCTTCTACCAGCGCCACCACAGTACTGGGTCACAAAGACATGGTAGGGATGTAAGGCTTCAAACATAGTTTACTCCTTTATTATTTTTAAGAAGAAGTCAAAGACAAGTGGATTTAGTGACTGAACACCCAGTTCTAGCTCGAAAACACCCGCTTCACAGAAGAGCACTGAGACCTTGACTAGGACTGCTGATAAAGATTTTTGTCTTAGTCAGTGGATTAGTCTGTAGACTGTCACTTAATGCGTACAGTGCCCTTTTTAATATACCACAGCTCAAGAAATTGTATTCAGACTGCTAGTTTTATTCGACCAACAGCTAAAACCTCAAAGATTTTCAGTTTACTGTCATACATGAGAAAAGAACAAACCACCAATCTTTAAATTTGGGAAGCTGCAGCCAGGGAAGATTCAGTTTTTTTGCTTGAAAAGTTAATAAAATGATCGATTATCAAAATAGTTTCTAATTAATTTCCTCTTATTCACTTATTGATAATTAGACAAAGTCCCCACAGCTCTAATCCTTACACATATATCCACAACACCATTTCTGACTTTTTAATGCCTTGCTATAATATTTGATGGACAGATTTTTTGGGGTGCCCAGAGGACAAAATTCTTGGATACATGTCCTTTCAATAAAGAAAACAACTGTCGCTGTAATTAATATTTCCGCTAAAATAGTACAGACATATAAATCTGGCACATCAAGCATGAGGAAACAAATGTTGCATGAGGAGAGACATTGATGATCGGTGTGGTCGTCTGAGGTTTGACCCCTGCGGTGAATGTCATTACTCTGTCATTGACCTTTTGGGCTAGTCTAGACCACTCAAACACATACACCACACACACCCAGAACATGTTCTTAGTGGCAAATTCACTTTACGTCCTCCCTTTATCAAACAGGGTCGGCCTTTTGTTCCTCTCTTTTGTCTTTTGTCTGCCATTGTTCTGCCCACCTGGTATTTAGAGACAATCATGGTGCGGTTAGTAATTAGCTCCAGGGATCCCACTTGCTGGTCTATTTTCAATCCCGGCTTTGTCTGCAAACATAATACCGCAGGCTTTTCCTCGAATGCAGCGCTCACAAGAGGAAGCAACAACTACTTGTAACAGGTGGCTGGTCTTTTAATGTTATGAAGATTAGACGGACAGGAAGGGCTTCTGTTTGTTCCAACAACACGGCTCGTATTTCTACCAAATCCCTCAGGGCCTTTTGGTTGCTGTCCCAATTTAAAATAAACATATAACACAGCTCACAGAGTTCTCACACTTGTTCCTCAGTGTCTGCTAACTGGAAAACCTTGCGCTGGCTGAATTGGAGTTATTTGAGCTACTACCTCTGGCACAGAGTTTTTTAAATTTAAGCGTGATGCATCAATTTTAGATATTAGAAATGCAGCTCCCTCTAACTAAGCAGAACCAAAGTCATCGGGCGATCATAGGTCCTTTTATTTATTATTATTTTTATTTTATTACCAGAGTTCTAATGCTTTATCCTGAGGGAATCTCCAAGACAATCCAGCCAGGTGTCAGGGTTAGGGTTAGGATAAGTAAAAACTCTGACCTTCTGGTGGTCCTACATGAAAAGTCATGTGATCACCAATGTCTGTGAGCTTCATCCTCTGGGGAACACAAATGTCATCATGGTGATTCATTCAGGAGTTGTTGAGATGTTTCACTCTAAACCACAATGTTCTCCTTGCGTTGCCAACCCTGGATCCTTTCCACTAACATGGCTGACTGACTGACTAAATAAATAAATAAATGAATATATTTGTGAGGGAAAACTATTCATATAAATGACATTATTTGGTAAACATTGTATTACAATATAATATCAGGACCAAAAATTAATGCTTAGATCATAATTCTGATATGTCTCTGGCCTAAAACAGTTAGTAAACATTCAAACGTTTGGGACATACTTACTCTCAACTCCCTCTGAACTATTTAAACTTTGAATGAATCAGTCTCCACTCTGTGTCAGTGGAGTAGCTGAGTGTGTGTTGTATGTACAGTATGTGTGTGCGGGGGGAAGTCTGCCTGCCGCAGCCCCCATCCATTTATCCAGTCTCCTCTCCCAGCGGGGCCGGTGTTGTACTAAATGATGGCGTATGCTCGCAAAGGTTAAGCGGTGAGTCAGAACCAGCGATGACAGGTTGACCAATGAGTCTCAGCCAGGCTGCCATGAAGCTCCGTGCAGCAGATGAGACTGTTTCTCACACACAAACACACACACGGCATCATTCTCACAGCTCACTGGACAATCGTGGATTTCTGTGCACTGTTTCTGTAAACTATAAATCTTTCCTCTCTATTTCTGGATGTGCTCCTTTCAGATGTCTCTTGTTTCACTGTACCTTATCATCAAGCCCCCTATAGGCATATTCACCATAAGGACTTTTATTCTAGTTTAGTCTGCTAGTCTGAAGCAATATGCACAACTTAATGCAGGCTTTTAATGCAGAATTCTTTTTTTTTTTTACTTGCCTGTAAGTGCCCAGAGGACTCCTTCTGGTCTGTGATTTCATTTTCAAGAGCACCATGAGGCTCCCTGGGGTTGTACATGAAACTGATTTGCCTTTGTTCTGTACAGAATAGTTCTGTCCTAAATTCAAAGAGAAAATGTGGTGACTTTACTTTTTGTACTGAGAGGAGCTTTTTGAGGGCATTTTTCCTGAATGAAATTTATGGTTTTGTTTCAAGTCCCAAGCTGTGTCCCAGACTTAACTGTTAGCACTCACAATGGAGAAGGTTGAAAAGGGAGAGGAGGGAAAGTCTCGTCTTTCTGCGTCCACGTGATGCTTTGTTACTGGACCTTTTTGCTAATTATGGATTAGCTAAACCAATTTTACGATCTTGAAAAAGTTGTGATTTCAGGAGATGGGGTCACAAGGGATTACAGTACACTGTCTGTGCATAAAATGACATACATTTACTGAGGAACTGCAATTTGACAAAAAAAAAACTAAAAATAATTTCAAGGCTGAACTACACTCTGCTCTCAATTTGGTTTAGTAACTCACCACCAACATAAATTGCACGTGTTGCTGTTCGTATCAGTTGATAATGCTGAGAAAGGTTTGTAGTATTTCTTGTGAATTCACACACACACACACAGACTTCTCCATTCTGTAGCTGTTTCCATCTTTAGTGATTAATCTGTAACCCAGAGGATACACACTGTAAATCCCTTTTTATTTTTTACTGCATTAAGCCCAATACATTCATAGTATAGTATACTGTAGACAGTATATATGTTTATATAAATATATGTAATATTTGACCTATCAATCCAGGATTCAATAGAGAGAAAGATGTTTGATTTAGCAAAAGCAGATTTATTGATTTTTCTGAAGAAACACCTCTCACTGCTTCCACACCGTATCTTTTTTCTTTTTTTGCTGATAAATTTCCGAACATGATGCTCCTTTATTCCCTAAAGAGCTCTTACAAAAGAACACCTGAAACCTTGAATGGGTGTGCGCCTCCATTTTCTGTCTCAAAAAGCAATTCCCCAGAAACAGGAGATATGAAATTGTAATTCTGCTGGAGACAAATGGTATGTGGCGCTGGGTCTGAATTATAAATGAAAGCAGAAGGGCCTTAGTTCTGCCTTCTTGCCCGAGCGTGATTCAGACAGTCTGGCTTGAGCGGGGCATAGTCGCATAACAGGTGGAGAGACACACACACACACACACACACACATGCATGCAGAGTCAGGCTGCAAGTCCAGCAGAAGAAGAATCAGTGGCTCCTTTACAGTTAGACTGATATGTTGTTCCTTCTAAATAGTGGACCAGTACCAGCCTTTAAACTCAAATATAACTTCGTCATGTAGTCTTTGTCTTCACTGATGAAATGGACTTCACTAGTTGTTAGTTCTCTGTCATCTACTCATCTAAATATATAGTCTGAGGCATTGATTCTATCTATAACTATCTAGTTGTTTTGTTTTTTATCATTGGACCAGAACCTTGCTATGTGGCGCAAATCTGCTGATAACATTAGGGGGGATTATGGCAAGCCAGCTATGTTATGGTTTGGTCAGGGCAAGGCGTGTTCTGAAGAACCCATTGGCGGTGGTGGTGGGAAGTTGTGAGGGAGCAGAATTTCTTCAGTAGCTCATGTGTAAAAGTAGCTACAGTATTGAGGTGCTTTTGCTCATAATCCATCCATGTTCGCTCCTCCGTGTGTTTCTGTCTCGGCAGTTGTGAACAAGTGAACTGTTTCAGCAAAAGACGCTGGATCTCGAGGTGACAAACCTCGTAAACAAGGCTATCCACCTTTTCTTTTATTGTCTGCAATGGAGCTGAACATTTTGGGGTCTTCAGCAGGAGCTCCAACCTTGAGCAGTCAGCCGTGGCTTGTATCTTTCAGTATCAGTATTATTGCTCGTATCATTCTTTGGAAATATATATATATCATCATGACTGGTCTGTGAAAGCCGTGAAACTCGGTCGCTGCATGAGACGCTCTCTCTCTGACAAACCGTGCCTGGGCGTCATGGCCAGTTGGCTGATCCGTGCGCCGCAGACTGCAGGATGCCCTGGTCTGCTGTGTTTCACTGGTCTGAGGTCAGTGCAAACGCGTCGCTTGCCCCGACAGGCTGCTCGTGTGCATTTGTGTGTGTGTAGGACTTTGACAGCAGCTAATTAGCAGCGAATAGGGAATTAAGAATAATGTGTTACTTAGATTACGCAACCATATTTCATAAGAAATATAAAAATATGAAAACAAGTAATCAAAAAGTAATATTAAACACTTAAGAAGTACATCTTACACACTCGTCAGCTGTGCATGGATCATGAATGTGTTAATGTGACTCTGCTGCCAGTGCCCCCCCCCCTTTAGTGAAAGACATTTTAATGTCATCCTGACCTGTGTGGCTGTTTACTGGATGCCCTCTGCCCATCTGCCAGTCCTAGTTAGCCTCCGCTCTCGCTGCACACGGCGATGAGAGGCCGCGTCACGACGCGCGCGCGTCAGGTGACCCGGTAGTCCCTGGCTTATGCAAATTGCGGCGGTGGAATGGAGCTGAAGTCACGTTTCACCTGTCCTCGCTCAGATGTAGCACCCCGGCGTGCGTGAGATTTCACTTGGCTGAGTTAATACGAGCCGCAGCTCTGCCAAGAGGCATAAAACAAAGCCGTACAACAAAGTGCTGTAACATCGGGCTTAGATTGCTGCGCGCGTATTTATTCAGGCGTTTCTCTCTTCGGATCCTCAGCCGTCACACTTACAGGTCGGTTAAATCATCCCGAGGTTGTGAGTCAGCCGGGTCATTACTGCATTATACTCCCGCTTAATGCAACAGTAAAAATTTAATGCCGGGTTATATTTAGTTAATTTGGCCAATTAGCATATTTTAACAGCAACAGCTGTGGAATCTCCCATCTTCCTTTGGGCTTGCCCTCAGCATATGTCTCATGTGAAGGTTAAAATGGAGTCATGAAACGATGCTGCAACCTCAGTTACTCATGCAGGAGTCCCCGGCGTGCATGAAAATGAAGCAGCTTCGCTCGTGTCGTGAAAGAAGCCCCCCGTGAGGATGACGAGGAAACGCTGCGTCACCGTGAGCCGTTTTAGGCGAAAGGTGGTATCGAGCGAGGGCTGTGTCAAAGGCCCCGCTGCAGTCGATCCCGCTGACATGACTTCCTGTGGACGAGGAAGCCGTGGCAGCGGTTGCGAGGAGCGGGGTAACATTTTTCACAAAGATTGAAGGTCAGAGTCGTTATTTTTTTATGGACGTGGCTTGGCAGGCGGGCGAGCTGTGAAGGAAGATGTTGTGGAATTCTGAATGGTCTGACTTGTTGCCGGCGATTCTGAAGTGTGGGACCAGAGAGCAGAGATATTTGAAAAGATATAGATTTCTGTTTCTGCCATTTCTGTTCTCCCTGTGCCTGCGGGGTTTTTCTCCAGATCCCCCCCCCACCAAAAACATGCAGGGTTAGGTTGACTGGAGACTGTACGTTATCTACAGGTGTGACTGTGAGTGTGAATGCCTGTTTGTCTCGGTGTGTCAGCCCTATGATAGACCGTACCACGCCCTCTGGCTCCGGCAACCTCGCAACCCTGGTGGATGGACGGAGGGATGGATAGCCTTTACGTGCAGGTTAGCCAGCTGTTCTGTGGCTTATCTGTTCACAGTACAACAGCGGCCTATTTCACTCCCCCCGCAAATACAGAACAACGTGAACATCTGGCCACATTGGTCTGAAACAAGAAAAAGGCGGGGGAAAAAAGGGTTTTAAGATAGAAACTCACGTCGATGACCAACAGCAAGCTGTCTCGACAGGGCCGTCCTTTAAGGGGACCGAGAGACGCAGAGCTATTGGCGCTCGCAGCTGCACCACTCACTTTAACTGTTGCATCAAAGTCTTCTGAATAAAGCATGTGAACTTCACGTCCCAGCGAAATAACTGCTTTCCAGGTTCAACGTGCTACCATCGCAACTAAAACATTAATCTGCATTTTTCCGCCGACTCGCTGTAGTTACATAAAAACATTGTGACATGAGGCAGACGGCCAAGTACACACTTAACGACCCAACACTTTTACCTGGCGTGCACACAACAAGGACGAGCGCTCCGCGACTCGGGACATTTGACAGGCCCTCTAACATCAGCAGAAGAGTTATGTAGCTCTCTTCATCTGTGCGAGGAGTGTTAAACACACATTCTGGGGATTAGCATGCCATGCGTCAATAAAATGCTAATGTTTTCAAGCTAATGAGTCCCACTGAAATGTCCCAGTCCTGCGATGAGTCGCATTACTGTCTCCAAGTGATCTGAACATAACCCAATATGTCTCTTGCTGCATTTTATCTTAATAAAGAAGCTTATTTAATTATTGATATGAACGACGTGTCCACGTGACTTGATGCTGCTTCTCATGGATGAGAGCTAAAGGTGTGTTTAGACGTAACCCAGCTGGTTTTCTTGCTGTACTTCATAAGGAGTTATTCACCCATCTTTTTTTTTTTCTGAGAGTGCTTATGGGAAAAAAACACATGAATAATGCAGCAGCACTCAGTGGCTGTGGTGGGCCTTAATGAGATTTTGGGAAGATTGTGCTTACTGAGTCATCCTGGGTGAGAGGAGAGTTGGAGGAGGAAAGCATGAAGGTGAGCTCGAGAGAGAGAGAGAGAGAGAGAAGCGTTTCAGGTACGCGCTCTAAGTCTTGCTTCTAATGCCAGCCGTGGCGGGGGATAGATGTAATTACAGAGGCACAGAAACAGAGACCTGGGGCTGGAGCACGGGCCGACTGGTTTCATCCTCACTTTTCCACAGGTTCTGCTTCAAAAACCAAACGCTGTACTAGAGACCTACAAATGCTACTGTAGTAATGCAAAAAAAAAAATGTCACTACCCATGCACATTGGAAAGAGCTGCTGGTTCAATTCCTGTTGCAGAGTTTTCTTTCACTGATTTACAGTAACATGTATAATAGGCACGGCACATGACATTATATACTGGATACTGACTCGTGAGTCAATATACATACATAGGAGTCTCCAGACAAGAAAAAAAAGTAAAACTTAAATTCTGAGAAAAACATTTAGGTTCACTAGAGGTGACTTTCCAAGCGGGAACGCTGCTGTTCCAGTCACAGATCTTCCTCCTGTCCTCGGGAAGTCGGAGTTGAACTCGTTGACTCTGAGTCTGAACTGGTGCTGTCACTGTATTGAAAAAGGTGGGGGAAAAATATGTGCGCCAATATGAACTGTTTTTGTGAGAGCAAACACACAGACAGCACTAATATTTACCGACACAGTTGTTCATCTTTTGTACTGTTGCTTCACCCAGGAGAGATTTATACTCAAACCGCCAAACACCTAACATTGTCTATTCAGAGGATGAACGCGATATTTACTTCTGCACTTCTGGATACCCCGCGTAATTTTAATGGCTAAAGCTATTTAGATGGTTCTACCATATGAGGTGTCTTGCAAGATAATCATCATGCTGTATCAGTGTGTGCACAGCTGAAAGGGCTGCTTATTAGACGGGGCCCAGCTGAAAATTAGTCCAGAGCGTTGCCACGTAGGGCACAATAAATAATACATAATGTCATAGAAAATGCCCATAAGTCTCTGCAAACTGCAGCGACGACCTGGGCACTTTACCCTGAAAAAGAGCGAGCGCACTGCATCTCATCTCCGCTGCAGCCACACACGTCGTCGGACCGTGACGCCGCCGCTACCTGCTGCCGGGCTCGAAAGCTGATCCACGGGTCTGGCCGGGGAAGACGTCGTCACCTTCTCCAGCTGCAGATGCTGCGGTGATGTAATGGAGGAGTAACGGGTGCAACAGCAATATTCTGCGCTGGCAAAGCGACACGCAGGCCACCTGCCAGAAATACCACTTTCTTCCTCTCTCCGCGTCGAGAGGCAGCTCGCCAGCACGAGATGGAGGCTCGTATTGTTGCTAATTAAGCCCTGTTGCATTTCTGCCGTACATCGCGTAGGTAAACTGGCTGTAGCTGGCGAAGGCGTAGTGATATTCCAGAACAAATAGTTGGGAGGGTTGAATTTTTTTTTTTTTTGGCCCGTGCAGGGACTACGCGCTGAACTGTTCTCTTGCAGGGCTGCAGAGGAGAAGTGCTAAATTTGTTCTTGAGACCGTGCCCGTACTGACTTTGCGAAAGCCCGTGAGGAGATCTATCGTGCTAATTATCTTTGTGGAGGTTTTTCTTCGCCAAGTAGTTTTTTTGGACAGCAAACAGATCATGTACGTTAACACTTAAAATGATCTACATTCAAAATTGGAGGGAGAACAGGTTTGTGATAAATCAAGACAATTTTTCATTTTAACTAAGTACATTTACTCATGTACTGAACTTAATTTCTACTTTGTAGTGCTTTATACAGTACTTTTATCCTACTACATTTCAGAGGGAAATATTGTACTTTTTTGCAAGTTGCTTTGTATATTGAAAATTTACATACAGCGATCAAATTAGCATCCACTTAGACATGGATATGATGCATTGTTACATGCATATATATTTATTATATATCATATCAGCAATATTGATGTGTTAATAAATTCATGCAAATGAGTTTCATTTAAGTAAAAGTTGCTTCTACCTCCAGTGGAGTGTTTTAACACTGAGGTACTGCTTTATTTAAACAAGCCATCTGAGTACTGTACTCTGCTGATACTGTAAATGGACCACGTTGCTGGATTGTTAAGGTGATTGACAGCAGCATTCCACAACAAGACACGCACATTCTGCAACCTGAGGTGTGTCCTCCTGCAGGCGTCTCCTCTCTTTCCATCAAAAATCTGAGTTCGACTTTAGCAAAATGTTCCAACTCCCCCCCTCAGATGTAGTTCGCAGACAGTGCACTGGCAGTTTTGGGTTTTTTTTTGGTGGATGGAAGATTCAAATTATTAAATTATAAAAACTGAGATGCAGGGCGCAAAGTGCAGTTAAGTGCTTGGTGGTATATTTGTGGGCGGAGGCGTGCGGCACACCTGGGGCTCACATCACATGGAAACAGGGTGGAATTGGGTGGAAATCCATTATCATATATTATTAGTTGGGTGGGGGGTGTCAAGGGACGGTGGTGATCGTGGCCCTGTCCCCTGCAAATTATCATTATTCATATACTTCTAAGATCTATTCCTAAATATGTCTTGGTTACAGTGTAATCGCTTGCTGGATTGTGTTCAGGCAAGGAAGTTGGGTTTTTTTTAGTTAGTTTTTTGCCTGTGAGCAATTTAATTCAGAAGTTCACCATCAACATATTTATGACTTGCCGAAAACATAAATGAACAACATATCTTCGTTACGTGAATAGACAATGTAATCCAGTTGCACATCTGTCATTTAAAACATACTTAGTGTTGTAATTGGAGTGTTTAGGACAGTTTCTCCCAAGAGGAAGCTAATATTATTCCAATTTCTGTTTGCACTGCAGTGAAAACACAGTCCGGTCAAGGTTCTGCTCTTCCATCGTTGTTTGTGCAGCAGCTTCACAACAGCATGGTGCTGGTTTTGATGGATTTAATCACGGTAGCCTGAATAATCTGGTGCGCGGTACGTATTCCCACTCTGACAATGCGCATTACTCAAAATTAGAGACTGCAGATGGAGCGCGCACCTGCCTGCTGTAAGGAAAGTTAATCGCTGGATTAAAGGAGGAGGCCTTCAAACACGCAAGCTGCTGGGCAGAGAGGTGCTTTAAAGACTCAAACATTAATCCCCTCCTTGCAGCGTTGCCATAAATTATGATAAAACGTAAAATTTTTAGTCAATTTGATATGGCTCGCTCAAGGGCACTTCAATAGTAGACGTGTGACGGATGTCTGTTGATGCCCTGGGTAGCCTGAATGGGCAGAATCTAATCGCCCTGCTCAACTTGCATCTGATTGGTTGGCAGAGCTGCTCTTTAGTCACGGCTCTTTTATATAGAACGCTAATGTAAGCAAGTTTGTAAATTAACTTTGGACATGGGCCCCAACTTATTGAAATAGCTTTGTATAATGTACATGAATCACCACATTGGTTAGCTGTATTTAGTAGTTTACGTGGCTAGAAAGTTATTTCTGGCAGTGAATTTTAGGTTGTTGTTTTTTTAATGTGAAACATTGAAGTTATAAGCATTTAATGAACCCCAGAGCACTGAAAAACCATATTGCGCATTGGGGGAAATGCCACATAAATGACACAATGTGTTAGCACAAAGATGGAGACCTCTCTTTCCACTGGCAGTGAGAGTTTGTTAAAATGATGCTAATTACTGGTGAATCAGAAGACATAGCTGAGGTGGGGGTCAGTCTGTGATGGGCTTATGTGTGAGTTTAAATGTCTGCGTCAACTCCCCACACAATAGATTATAGATTCTGCAATGATTATTTTAGGAAGGTCAGGTATCATTAAAATGTTTCACACACAACAAATCAACCAGCAGTAGTCAGGCATGATTACCCTCGTTTTATAGAGGGTGTGTCAGAAGGATCCTGTCTGCAGTCCTGTGTGTGAGGATGTGCAGCACTGTTCCCTACAGATGCCCAGGTCTTCCCCCTTCTTTAGATTTAGATGTAATTAAAGAAAACCCGATTCCACCTATTACTCTCGACTAATAGCACCGGGACTGCGGGACATGTCAAGCATCAGCACACAAATGTCTGGTGGCATACTATCAGCGCCCAGATTTCATTGACTTAATGGTTCCAAAATGAAAAACAGGCCTTGGCTGGTTTCTTCATTACAGCCATTTACATCCTCTTCGATTTGTTAGGTTTTCCTTCTCTCGACATGTCCGCTCATTCATTCACGCATTCAGTCATTCATCTTTTTTTGCTGGCATTGTAGAAAATGTCAAGTAAAAAGTTGGAGTATGTTTTCTGTTTTGTTCAGTGTATCTTTTCAGCAGAAATCTAATCTTGGCTCTGCCTTTTCAGCTCCTGGATTCATTCCTGAATCTGAAACCCTCAAAAGAGAAGTGTGATGCTGGAAAGTGTTTCCGTGCTGCAGCCACGGTCTTTGGCATGACACTGCTGACATAAACAATCATATTAAAGTGAATTCTTCTTAAACATTTATTCTTTAAAGAAAAAGTTTTGAATGTTGAGCTCTGCTGCAGCTCTGGCTCAAGTGGGTGGTCTAGCTGGTCATTCACATTTTGCCCTCTATTGATTGGTCAGTGTCAGACAAAAGCGACGCACAGACGTTTTCTGCGTTAGATCGCATTGCAAATGCCTGCAGGTTTCCTGCGAATTTCCACCAGCCTGAAATCTTCATAATAGCAAACATCTCATGTTCCAGAAAACTCATGAATATCATCTCTTTGCACTGTTTTATTTGGAAATGAATGGGAAAGAATCAACGTTGCCGACCGTGTTTGAGCCTGATTACGTTTCGCTTTGCTCCCCTGCTCCTGAATGGTTTGTTGTGCACCCTCTCCCTGTAATCCACCCTCTTTGTGATTGCATTTGTTTTCTATCGCCACCGTTTAGGAGCCAGAAACATGTGCCAGGATTCATCATTTGTTATAAGAGCGATGCCACTTCATATAGCTTTGCGTATGTCCGCATATTTATGTGTTTCCTTGCCTTGTGCTTCACATCCCGATTGCGCTGGGAGTTAAGAGGGCAATGTGATGGGGGCCGACATCAGCATCAGCACTGCTGCGCTGTGAGAGCACTCGAGGGGTCTGCAGGGAGGCCAGCCAGGACGCAGGAGTCAGAACGTGGCTGCAAGATTAACTTTAACCAAGGTAGAGACCCTCTGAGACCCAGATTTTCCCACCTCAAAATGAGGCAAAGCTGTTCCCTCGACTGTGATCTACTGAACCTGAATTTTGTAGTTGAACAGGAAAATAAATGTGCCAGATCCAAAGCAGTTGTGCACAGCCCTGCTGCATCTGCTGGCGGCACCAGACGCTGGTTAGATGCTACTTGGACATTTTCAAATTTAGCATTAAAGGGAATCTGGAATGGAAAAATATATATAGTTAATAAATAGTACTCACAAGAAATCGTATACAGATTGTTTGGACATGTTTCAGATGCTTGAACGCTGCATATTGAAATAGTAGACATATTGGAAAAAAGAAAAACCATACCACCTTATTAAAAAAGCCCTGCAATACATATAAGCTCCTCCGAGGCAGTCATGTTCAGTTTTTGTTGATAATGTGTCAGCATCAGATTTGACAGTGCATGTACGGAGTTCTCAAAGTTTCATGCACCAGTGATCAAAACAAACATCATTCCTCTCGAGTCGTCTCTCATTAGTTTCTGTTTGAGGTGTTTGCTTCTGGCTTGTTTAATAAGTAGTAAAATAAGGTGGTCCGGCTTCCCATCTACTGATGCATTTTGTGCAGATTGGAGAGGATTGGATGTGAACGTAACCTCACTGGTCTTTATGATGCAGTGAAGAGCTCTATTTTGCTGGGGTTTTTTTAAAAAAAAGTTTAATATCTACAATACAGTATGTATTTTTCCATGCGTAGTGTCACTGCGTTTGATCGTCACAGCAATACCCCGCCCAGTTTCTGCAATAATTGTGTTAATGTGGGCTGTTCTCTGTATTATGGTGCCTCCTATAGTTAGATTTATACAGTGAGCGTTCCACCAGTGCCAGAGACAACGCGCACATTTCTGCATGACTCACTGTCAGGCTTGACAAATTCACCACACCTTTTTAAGCCATGTGCAACATGCTTTTAATAACCAGCACTAATTATCTCATGAATCATCGCGCTCTACGCCGTTTTTTTACCGTCACCCTGGATTGAGTCCACTGTTGCAGTTATCGACAGCGTTGCATTTAACCCTTCTAAAATAGTCACCGCCAACGTGGTTTCTGTACATGCAGCGTCACGGCGTGCTGTCTTGAAAATGAAATCCCGTTAACGGACGCACACGGGATTCAGCGGACCTACTTGGTGTAACGGCGAGTGTAAGGATACGGCGGACATGGCACACGGGTTAGTCCAAGAGCCGGAAGACAGCGACGGTTTTTAAAATGAGAAATGAATAACACTAACTGATGTGGCAGGTGCTGTTTCAAGAAACAAAGCAGCCTCGCTGAGCAGTAAACATATTGCTCTTGTATGACAACTTAAAGTAGCTTTTAAGATACCAGCCACCGCCATGATGAAGTGCGTGACATTTAAGAGGCTCAGTGAAGCTGGATTATCACTATGTGTAGGATGAATTCCTTCCTGGACTCCACATTGCTTATTACTGTGACCAGCGTAGGCCGTAATAATAAGAAACATAAATAAATGGTAAAACAAAAAACGTGGTATCTCATGTTGTGCTGCTAAAATCCGACCCACATTTTCCAAGTGGCACAATGGCCTCACCAACTGCTATGAGCTATGACAGGCGGTGACCCAGGATCAGATGAATCACTGCATCACCATCAACTCCTCTGCCAATGACACAGGAGGAGAAATCTGGGTTCTGTAGGAGATACTTTATTCTTTGGCCAGATTATATCCTCACGTACTTCTGGATTTTATGGTAATCGCTGATGTGAACCTGTGATTAAAATATTCGGATTCTCACATACCAATTTTTTTCTCCCCTCATGGCTACTGTATATCCCACGTCCTTCAACTTCTCTGGCCGTCCACCTGATCGATGACTTTGCCGAGGTGTTCGCAGGTGGTCTCTCGTTCTGGAGCCCTCGCCCAGTTTTTCACACAGAGCAAATGTCAGTCTGTATTTAGCCCCAGGATAGCACTAACCTATGCTAAGCTACGCTAACCGTCTGGCTGTAGCTACATTGTTAATGCCCAGGCGTGAGGCTGGTGATGGATGAGTATGTGAAGACATGAGAGAGCACTTGACCTCGCTGGATCGTAGCCCAGCTGACTCACCTGCGATGCATGTGAATTGTACGACGGGGGGGGGTCGCGTGTACTCCATTGCTGTGAAACAGCAGCCGCTGCTGCACTAAAATGCCACCACAGGGGCCTCAGAATCCTGTGAAGAAGACAAGTTAGCAGCGCGCCGTCATCTCCCGCAGCCACGTCGCAAACGCGTGCCATGTTGAGAATCGCGCTACAAGGGTGCTAATGATGATGGCGATCGTGGCCCGTAACCAGAGGCGAGTGCAGCTATTCTTAGCCGCCGCACTTCTTATTTAGAGGGAGAGGAACATGTCATTGCCGTCTGTTCTCTTTTCCTCACTTCATTAATCTGTTCATTTATTCAGCGGACTACTCCTAATCTCATTCCTGTCTCGCTCATTCATCATACTCCTCCCCTCGGCGTCTCTCCCTGTGGTTGAACAGCGGTCCCTGATATCACTCATCGCCAACGATGAAAAGAATAACTTGTACCTCTGTAACTGGGTCCATCAATCTGCCTGTTTATCTTGCCTCAGCTTTTGGCCCCGCCTACCTTTACCTTTCTTAGGTACCGTGTATTCTTAGTGAGTATTTTGACCGCTGCAGACCACGTGAATCTGAAAGAAAAATCTTGGCAGGGAAAAGTGAGTCTGCACACAAGTGTGAAAGTATTTCAAGATGCCCACCGTGATCATTTACAGAGCACAGGTCTGTTGTAAAAGAAAGTCTTTCGATCTTTGCTGATCCAATGTTTATGATCACAGTTTGTCTGACAACGTTCGACTTTTTTTTTTTTGTCAAAGAACCTGTATGATCCAAACAAGTCTCAGCTGCGCCCACCCATTGGTCGTGGGAGACTTTGAGTGGGTCGTCAGGGGGTTTACGTCGCCGTGGTAACATGTTCATGAAACACCTGTTTATTTACACATCCAACATTATCATGCATTTGCAGTCACGTTCCGAGCCACAAGGCCAATATTATGTTCAGGTCTCCACCAAGTTGGTAGAATGGAGATGATGCTAATAAGAACGGTAAGACACAACCAAAACCACTCAGTGATGCTCTGTGAGTTTGTGGCGTCTTTTCACCCATCATTGATTATAGCCAATTTAATTGTAAATCTTAAAATAACTCAGGCCTGTTCATTTTACCTTGTCATAATAGTGGGGAGAAGATTGTAGAATTTGGTGTTTTTCTTTGAAAAAAAACCCTAGTAATTGTAGCTTTGTGTTATAGACTAAACCACTGAGTCAACAAAAAGTATCCTGCAGAAAATCTTCTCATGTTACAGTATATTTTCCTTTTGTCCAAGCATTTGAATTTGAGGTCTGTGCACAATCTCTGGAGTCAACACTCTGCTCCTCCTCGGTGTTGAGGTAGGAGCGGAGCAGCTTCAGTGTTGAGGGCCACAGTCCTGATGAAAACTTAATGGTCTTCCGCAACCACTTGAAGCTGCAGTTGTTTCAAGCAGTGGAAGCGGCAAGAGGCTGGCACATAAGGTACCGCAGGCCGACTGTTACTACACTGCATAGTTGATATTGTGAATGTGTAGTTTTCCTTTTTTTCCCCCTTGTTCTTATCTTTGGATGGCTTCATATGAGAAGTCCACCAACCTGCCATCTTATTTATTTATGTAGTTTACCATTGATTCTGGCAGGCAAAGAGCTCAAAGGCAAATTCTATTACTTTCATCCCTAACTGTATTTGAATTGACCAATAACAAATGGCATACACTGTAAAACAGTCACAGCAACATTCCACTCTGGGTATAAGAAGCAACGTAAAGTTATTCCTTGAGAGGGTCTGCTTGTCTGCATTTTAACACCGATGCACTTTGTAATCCAGGCACTTCTCGGGACAGTGCTGGTGAGTCGCTCCTATGAGCGCTAGATTGTCCTGCTGTCTCCAGTCCTGGCATCACGTCATGCTTTCCACTCAGTCCAAACTTCCGGATAATTTGCCAAGCCAAGCCAAGGAGCACAGAGAGACGCAGAACATCTTAAGCAATCCTCAAGGCCACGTTGACAAATGAGATCTGGGCCTCGCTGTCAGCCCCCAGTGGACTCAGCTGACATGCTGTCAGAGAGAGTTGTGTCTTCCTCCTTTCCCTGTCTGTCATTTGCGTCTCTGTGCCTTGCTTCAGTGCTGCCCGGGCAGAAGGGTCCGCGCGGACCTTAATGTGTATTGCCAGTCAGACCTAACTGAAGTCGGAGCAGTGGATTGGATGATCGGAAAATAACCGTGCAAGAGATACTATGAACAGAGACCAGGTCACTGTCCCCACTGTTCACACCCCCACTCGCCAAAGGTACAATAGCCCATTTTACTAGGATTGGTACTTTAAGAATAGCGGTGATGTAATAAGAGCCCTGTTTCCTGTGAGCTGCACTCCCTGCAGACATAGTGCGTGTGTTGGTAGTTTTCATGGCGACAACATAGCTAACTTAGCAACATGGCAAACATTACTACGTGTGAATGACCCATTCGGGCTGGTAACTTCACCGCAACTTGCAAGCTTCCAAAAGAATCAGGCTTCCACACACTGCAGATCTACAGCACATCACTTCCTAATCAGTCACAACCAAGCCCACAACAATATGAAGTCTCTTATAAGCCCCATGAGTCCTGACCAATACCCGCTTCAATTTAGCCTCAGACTGACTAATTGAAAAGTATCTGAGAACATATGTGATCTAAGGCAGTCTGTGTATCAGACTCGTGCAGCTTGTATTTGTTGACAGTGGTGTTCAAAGGTCATTAAGAGCGAGGCCAACTATTAACTTACGTTTCGCCTTTTTATTTGTCTTCAGGAACACCTCCTCCCAGGCCACGTTAAGAGCCACGTTTCTGCGTCTCCATATAAACCCTCAAAATAAATCAGCCTGCGTTTATTATTACAGAAATCCATTAATCATTGAGTGGGTTTTGGTAACTCGGTGCCCTCATTGGCTGTATTTAGAAGCCAGGGCTATTTCAGAGCCAGCACTTACGCAGCTGGTATTAAAATTGAATAATTCAAGGGAAGGAGGGAGGAGCGGAAAGGAAAATGGATTGAAGAAATAGCTTTTTTTTTATGCACCACTTCTTTTCCCATGATATTGATGGGTCTCATCTGAGCCTTTCACCAACATTAAATTTGTTGGAGATTTTTCATTCATGAAATTTCAATATGGATATTTTCAAATCCTGCTTGGCAGGGATACAATGTGTTTACTTCACGTTTGTGAATGATGGTAATCATTTCATCAGTTTCATCACAATTCATCTTATTTTTAAAAGATGGAAATTGAATTTGTGTATGTAAAAATTACTGTAAACCAGTGGCTGTGATGTATTAAGTTGCTTTCAGAAACGAGTGGTTGCCGCCACCACCGCCATGCTTCTCAGTGTAAAGGTCGGCAGCGGCGAGGAGAGGGAGAGTGGCCGCCGCTGTCACAAGCGCGCAAGGCTCTGTGCCGCTGCCATCGGAGTTCACGTCGGGTCAACTTTTTCAACTTGCCGCCGCGGCTCGCTGCGTGTCCATGGCAACGGCGGAAACTACAGTGAGGGACAGGGTACAGGTTGTTCAGGATAACAGTCAGTTCCCTGAATAACTCCCTTCTGAAACAGCATCAGCACCACACCTGATTATCCGGTTACTGCTAATCGCTCCCCCAGTTCTCAACCACAATCCACTGTGCTGGGTTGTGAGATGAGGTTCTACAGTATAGCTGCAGTCTGGGCTGCAGGGTGGTGGGATGGGAGACATAAATGCATCCTGCTGCCACCAGTTCAAAACAGCTCGCTCTCTGCAAACAGCTTCAGAGGTAACATTGTAATGCAGTCTGGTTTAGGCCTCCTCATTCGACAAGCCGGGCTTAAATATGTATAGAAATTAATTATCCTCATCAAATTCCCAAAATAAAGACCTCAAGTGTTTTGGACGATGGCACTTCATCATCAGGTTGTGCCTGATGTGCTGATCTTGAACCTCATCAGTGACGCAGTCCCTGCTCTACCTCTTAATTATATCAAAACAGGGCAATCCTGCTCTGTGTAATTAGGCAGCGGCTGAGAGCCCCCGAGGTCTTTCTCGAGCCTCCTGTACCACTGCATCTGATATTCACTCCTTAACAACGTTTTGCTAACCTTCTTTTGACATTTAGACAATAAAGTTCTGACCAGAGGACGCCCGCACGAGCTCGCCCGGCCTGGTAAAACCTCCTCGAGCTTCGAGCGACATATTGTCCTGTCTTCACTGCAGTATCAATGGACCTTTTGCATTTATTCAGCAGTCACGTCATCGATGCCAGGGATCACCGGGGAAAGCAGGTCTTTGATGATTTCAGTGATAGAGCGGATAGACTGTGGTCTGGTACTCCTTTTGATCGCTTTGATAGAATAAGAAATGCCATGAGAGTAAGTGTAATGGTTTCAGTCTTTTTAAGAGCAGATGGTTGTAGCCACCTGTTACAACAACCCTGTCTGAGAGATTACAGTCATAAAGAACTGTTGGCAGCAAACAAACATATTGGAAGGAATATCAGCTGTAGCAAGGCTAATGTTTCAACATAAATCATGTCTTCATAAGCTCTGAGAAGACAGACTTGATGTGGAAACCTTCATGACCCCACCTTAATGAAAGTATTACAGCATGCTCCAGATCTCATCGTCCCAGATCCTGCTTCAGACAACTGAAAAATAGGGTCACGTCCTGAGCTTTTGTCACCTTGGAAACAGCAGTTGAGAAAACAAACTCAGACGAGGGTCCATTTAGCAGCTGCTCAGTGACATGATATGACTGAAAGCTCAGGAAAAGATACTAAATAATATTTCCCCACATCCCTTTTATTGCTAAAACTAATCTGACTGAAATCTAAAACACATCAGTCTTCTGGTTTCACCCGCATCCTGACCAGTGCTCTGTCACCAGAGCTTTACATCCACCAAGAAATCTCTCCTCACAAACTAGCATTGTAATCTGACTGAAAAGAGCAAGTCAACACCTTCACCAAGATGTACAGCTTCAAAAAAATGACCATCAGGCTGAAACCTCTCTGTCAGTCCCCACAAATTGAACATAATGAGCTTTACAAATGTCACATTTATTGCGGGGCTGTTGGATTGCATTGGATTGCATTACCTTGCGCAGGTGTAGAGCAGCGGCCATAACAACCTCCTATTTGCTTTAACACCGGTTTAGCCCGTGCACAGATGGGAAATAAATAGCCAGGTGTTGAGGGATAGATTAATATTTATTCAGCTTCGGGTGAAAACTCTTGCTTCGTGAGACCTTGTAGCAGTTCTGTTCTGCATTTATCCACTGGATAAGTTTTAACAACAAGGACAAGAGGGTCGGCCGCGCTACTGTATAATACATGTTGAGATTAACCTTGGGATTTATTCATTTACACATCATCATTCTTTCATCACCCAGCTGAGGGCATCACTTCGGTTACTGACCAGATGTAGCTCCAGTTTGGAAGCTTTTCATACCAGTTAAATGAGTAAAGTCACATTCTTGAAAACTGACCTCACATGTCAGAAATGACATACATTGCATTTATGTTCATATTCATTTACTCCCAACATATGTGTTTGGGGTCAGCACGTGGGGGATGAGGTTGGTTATATACTGTCAGCAACATGCAACTGTGTTTTTAATCTTTGTGATTTCAGTCCTGCATTGAAAACCAGTATACAGAGAGAAGGTTACAGAAGGTAAATGCAGAAAAATGTAGACCATGAATCTAACGGGGGGAAAAAAAGTTTTTCAGCCACAAATGACTGGAAGCTGGACGGCTCGGTCGCTGTTCGCTACAGACTTAACATTTTAATGGCTGCAGGGGAGAGTTACACATCACTGTTTTATTTCCAAAAACCTTAGGTCTGTGGAATTTCCAGCTCATTTTGAAAAGGGCCAGTTTCTTTCATCAAGAAGAAAACTTTTTTTTTTTGCAAGTTATACAAATTTGGACGTGTCCTGCGAAGCACTGCTGTGTGGCTAAGTGTGAAAGTCTTATTAACCCGGGGACATTTATTACACCCTTGGCTGTCTCTTGATGACCTGCTTGATGACCTGTAGAGCGATTTCACTCCACTTATCTACCACAGAGATAATTGATCGCCCCCAGCATTCATTTTTTTTTTTTTTACCATTTTAAATTCTCATTAAGTTCTGGTTTAATTTTATATAATTGACTGTTGTTACTAAACGCAATAGAATTGAATGTCTTTTTCAGCTTTTTTTCTAGCCATGGCTAAATCTAGTGTAAAAGAAAGTAATGTCTTGCAGTTTTTCATGTGCCACAGCAGATTGCTGGGATAAACAGAAATGGGTACGAGTTCAGGGAAGTGCAGTACAAACACTGCAACCGTGAGAACTTGGCACCAAAGTAGATTTTGCAGCATACCGCTCTTTAAAAATCAAATCAGACTTGAGTGGTCACCTCAATCAGATCATTGGTTGTTCAAGTTTTACATATGAACTTTTTTTTGAGATACTTAATAAGCTCGAATTGCAGTTAGTTAAAACATCACCAATGGAACAGATGTATTAGAGAAGAAATGATGGAAAGGCCTATGAGAAGCTGGTAGCGGTTCAGCCGGCGGTGCTTAATGAAGGAATGCTGATGGGAAATGCTGACAGAGGATGATGGAGAAAGGGGTTGCGGTGTGTGTGTGTGTGTGGGGGGGGGGGGGTAAAAATGAATAGGAGAGAGTGCGAGGGAGGAATCAACTTTGGCTTGTGAAGACAGATGTGGCAAGCGAGTCCCACAAAGCTTAATGAGTGAGGATGATAGAGTGGAGAAGCGACAGGGTGAGAAATGGTGATGGAGTGTGGCCGGTGGACAGGTAGGGAGGGGGCTTTAGGTATAACAAAGCGTTCCAGGGGCTGACTAAGTGGTCTGGGAGAGGCAGGTGAGACGGCAGTGAGATGCGGCCCAGACTGATGGCGCGAGGGCTTTGGTTTGGGTGATTGATGGCGGACAGGTTAGAGATGTAATGCAGTTCAGGGTGGTTTAATTTAGAGGCTAGGAACTTGGATTGCTTAGCATAGGCTAATTCTGTTTGACCTTCTTCAGGCTGTTAGAGAGATTTCACGTTACTTCTCCATTAATCATGTTGAGTAAACTCACATCTGCTAAACTGAGGCCGAGCCGCGGATCTGAGAGCTGTCATTCGCTGTGATGACGACGATTGCTGATCATGACGATCGCATCATTTCCTTTTGTAGCACTGAAGGGGCAAATAAAGAAAGCCTTTGCCCCCTGCAGTAACTTCCTTGAAAAGTATTAATGGGCCCATTGGACACTCCTTAAACGAAGTCACGGAGTGATGCAAGTTTTTTTTTTCTAAGTGTATGCTCCACACTCTCTTCAGCTTCAGTCACACATGATGCTGACTGGTTTTGTGCCGTTGCTGGACCCGCCATCTCACATCTGAAATTAATTGCGTTCATCTCCACCACGGTGAAAAGGGTGGTAATTAAACGGTGTTCAAATACTACAGTGCAGTCATTACAGGAACTGCAGCGTGCATGACTAAAAGATCACAACAGAGACAAGAGCTCCGGCTGAACCTGGTTTTTGTGATTTACCTGGACGACATACACACAAACGCACAAGGAATGATTCATGGCCCTTTTCTTTTTTTCAAGACATTAGACAACCAGCCTTGTCAGACCCTCCAAGTTCATTATTTATTCTTCCACAAACAACACTAACCCCTTAAGTAATGTTTCTCCCGGTAATGACTGTTTTGTTTATGAAATAAGATGAAGAATCTCTGTTGATGTGAGTGTATGTGAGCAGGGGGCGGGGTAGTAAGTTTTAATGGGAAGACTGTGCTTTTGCCACATCAATCCGAGTTGAGTGCTTGATACCTCTGCAGGTGACTGAGGCAACTTCTCTAAGACACTGATTTGCATTCGTTGGGTGGAGGAAATGTTAACCTCGTAGCTGCGCCTTCTGTAGTGATTTGCCCCTCTGTGCAGTACATTGACAGCTCATTACTTTACTGTTCCTGCTTCACACTGATAATTCACCCAGAAAATTGTGCATGTCATGCAACTGCCACCACCCCCTTCCTGGAAAAAAAAATGCTTCATTGATGTGGTTGACTGTGATTCTTCCAAGAGACTCAATTTTGTTTGAAATGTTTGTTGGAGTAATACTGATAAGGACCTGTTGGCTGATTTTCAGTACACAGGCAAGGGCTGAGCGATGAGTGAAATTGCTGCTGTTGTGAGAAAAGTTTGTCTGCGTGTGTCAGTGTGTGACGCAGAGACTGTAAAAATGCACATATCCAGTGGCATTTATGTCATATGTGACCTTTCTTCACTGTATTTCTCTTCACATAAGCCTATGGAATTTATAATGGAATGCTGTCAGCACTTCGTCCACATAATATCAAAAAAATATGCCTAAACTGACTGTAGGAACCCCTCGATGTGATTGGATCATCAGACTCCGGAGGCGTGGCCAACCAGCCGACCACACTCCTGGTAATGACTGAGTAGCCTCCAGAGGTCGGCGATCAAACATTTGTCTCTAACATTTTCTGAAAGATTTTACTACCTCCGCGAAGGAGGTCATGTTTTTGCCAGTGTTAATTAATAACTTAATTTTTGCTACATCACAAAAACTACCAAACCAGTTCTCTTGAAACTCAATGGAGGGTGGGGCATGGGCTAATGAAGAACCCATGGACCCAATGAATAAATAAAAGTTGCAGTTCAGTGCAATGCCAGGAAGTTTGTGGTTTTGCAGCTGCACAGTTTGTCCACTAGAGAGCACTGACAAGTGTATTTTTTTTAACTGAAAAACATTGTGCTCTCTAAAGCAGAAATTACAACTATAATATAATAGCACAGCAATAATTCAGTCTTTACTTGACATACGCTTAAACTGCTTACATATCTATGTTTAGAGAACTCTGTTTCATGGATTTTCCAAAGCCACGATGTACTGTACCATAAACTCTTTGATACATCCCTCTCCATCTCCTCACTCCTCCGGCAGTAAAAATAAGTTTGTTGCGTAAACTTTTGGTGATGCATGTTTTCTTTCGTAGGCAATTTGGTAAAGTATAAATAGATAATTACAGCCTTTATAAGCACCCCAGGGGTAATCTGTCTTGACATAATTGCCACATAAAAGTGCTGTACCCCACAGTGTGTCTGTGTGTCATATTATGTCCTCAATAAACAAGAATAGCAGGAACATCGTGCAGCAGCGGATTGTGTGTGGGTGATCAGGCAAGGCTTTGTTGTTGTGCTTCTGATTTTTTTTTTTTACATAAGAAAACGAAATTCCCTTCAGCAGCATCACTTTGGTTTATGCCTGGGAAATCCTCCTCTAGTCACGGCTGCATCTGCGTCATCAGGAGCAGGGTTTTTTTAAACAGCTTTCAGCCTCCCACATGATGGCAAGCTGGAAGCACAAAGAGAAGGTGGAACTGGAGGCAGAGGTGCTCCCCCAACCTTCTTTGACACAGCTTGTAGTCAGAAAAATCTTGTCTGCCATGGTTTCATAGTTTTCCAGCATTATTTTACTGTTAAATTTAAGATGTTTGAAAAGTGAAGTGGCTTGAAATTTTTTTCTTCCCCTAAGATGCGTAGAGAATTATTGGACAACCTTTTTTTTTTTCTTTTTGCCATTTTGTTGTTTTTTCTTACCTGTTTGAGCCCGTCTGTTCGTCAGGCATTTTTCCAGATGAGTATGTGGAATGAGAAATCCCACACAGTAACAAAGAATGTGTCCTTTCAGAGATCAATCTCATGAAAACGAATCCTGTCAGTGGAAGTTTTGCCTCATTAAACAACGATCAATGCGGCTGTCAGCAAAACAACAGCAGCCTTAGCTCCTCTCACTTGTCTCCAATTGGCTTTAGGGTTCGGGATTGGACAGGAGTTCCGCCGCCATGCCTGAAGGTATCTACACATATTAGTTTTAATGTTGAAGGTAAAGTGGATTCATTTGCATAATTAGGGTTGGAACATATTAAGAGAAGAGGCAGGGAGGCAGAGCGGAGTAATGAGGCAGGGAAATGGGAGTAAGTGTGCAGCGCGGCATATGATAGCAACCATGTTTAGACCTCACTACAGTGAATCTCTCGGGGGAGGCTTGCTAATGACTTTGATTTTCCTGGAGATGAGTCAAAACAGTCGCCACCGCCTCCTCCCTCCCCGCGCTCCGAATCTGTCCTCGTCAAACAAGCGCCTCCAGCGCCTGTTGATGTTGTCGCTGCAGAGTCGAGCGTGGAATTGACACGGCAGGCTATTGTACAGCGGCCTTGTTTGGTTTTCCATTCTTGGACATTATGTCAGAGGAGGGAAAGGTAGATAGTTTACAGTGCGGTGCGTCCCCCACACCATCGAGTGCCATGCCATCCCAGTGAGCAAATATTTGATGGTGTGAGTGGCTTTGTACTGCATTGAAACCCTTCTTGTGTGTGCATAATTTGAGTTTGTTGTGCTTCTCTTTGTTTGTTCCCAGACTGCAGCACATTGTGGATATTATTCTTGCATGGCCAAAGCACTCAACTGCCCATATATAATGTATGTCCAGGTTGGCTTTTTTGAAAAACAATCAGATAATGGTTGTGGTTTCTAAATATGTTTACTGATACTCTTTTACTGAGCGTCAAGACATCCATGTGTTGTAACATTCGTCAGACAAAGTGAGCCCTCATACAGCCCCAGGTATATATCTGCAGTTTATTTCTGGAGCAATGAGAGAGATAGCACCCAATTAATTATTGTGGTACATCCAGAAATTGCCATTCAAGAAAAAAAACCTATTCAAATTTAATCAGATGTGATGTAATCACAGAGTTGTGTAGTCACAGCTGTGAGCTGCATTACTGTATACGTCAGAGAGTTTGATGTTCACAAGCGCTTTACAAATTGAGACGAAAGAAAGGAATCAAAGTGCCGGGGCCCCCCCGTGGATCGATGTCTCTCCCAGCAGAGTCGGAGAAGATAGCAGATTAGCATAACGACGGATAGGTTACCTCAGGCTAGATTATCCTTAGCCTTATATGACTGAGTGGAGATGAGATGAGAAGCTTGATACCACGCTCATGTTTGTCTGTTCAATTTGATGAACCTGAACACTTGGTTTCTCCCGCAGCTCTGTTTGAAAAAAGTGATGTCACACGCTGTGGTGCGCTGTGATGACAGTTGTTGGGGTTTGTGGCTCATATTGCCAGGCCCCAAATCTGATCACACTGCAGCTACACAGTCCTAATGTATAAAACAAAGCTTAATTATGAACTGTTATCAAGCCATACGTTTCCAGGGACTTAAACACTAGCCTGTGGCCAGTTAGTTTAATTCAGCTGCAAATGGGGGAAACAGCTAATTTGTGGTTTTATAGGGACTATTTTCAGGCTGGGTGAGTCCCAGTGCCCCTCCCCCTGTATCCCATATAACCACAAATTGCTTAAGCTTTTGTCAGAATGAAACAATCAAAATACATGTTAATAATAATTACAATAAAGATTATGTTACCTTTGCCAGGCCAGCTGTTTCCCCTGGTTATCAGTCTTTATGCTAATCTAAGCAGCCGCTAACCGTATAGCCTTATATTTAATGGACACATAGGAGAATAGTCTCAATCCTCCGATGTAACTCAGCAAGAGCAAATAACTTTATTTCCCAAAATGTCAAACTTTATGCCTGTAAAAGGTTCTCTGCATGTGTGTGGGGTGTGTGTGTATTTGATGTAATTTCTATTAGTGAAGAGTAACAACTTTTTCCCCCCAACTCCAAGCCAACAAATCAATTATCAAAGTCATTGCTTTATCAGCAGACACTTTCTGGAGCCGCTCTGTTGACAATACTCGGATGAGTGACTTTATGGACTGTGACAGTGGCCAGAGTCAATAAAAACAAAACTTTGTAATTAAATTTTTGTTTGTGGGCCTCCACCCAATCTGCTTGATTTCATAGCAGTCAGATTAAATAGTTTTAAAGCAGATAACAAGCCCTTATTTGTGGAAATCACCTTGGCTTGAGTTTTTTTTCTCCTTTCATGGGTTGAATAAGGTGATCAGAGAGCAGGGAGTACAGTCTGCCTCGTTATGTGGTCACTGACCATGAGAATATCTGTTCTTGTTGTGGTCAAATCTTTATACTGGTTTATCTGATCAGATTTATTGCAGCAGCTCTGTTTGTCTTGCTTCAACGCTCAGGCTATCGACATCTGCCGGAGGAAGATAGCCCCCAATTATTTTCCATCCATATGTGATTAACAGAGAGTTGCCTTTAAATGCTCAGCACGGGGGCCTGTTGAACACTCGTCTCCGCTCCCACTCGGCTCAGACACGGACCACTAGCTCCAGACTCGCTCCACGAGCTCACGGCTGACTGTGCTTCGAGCCTCCGTGAGAATATGGGAGCAGGAAATTATCTCGTGGCTTAGTTGTAACTTTTCCTCTGCAACTTTCCATTTGTAATAATATGCTTCATGAGATTCAGCAGAAGTTTGCGGAAGTCTTGTGGGGAGGGTCTAAGGCGCCTCGAGTCACCATTGTTCTCCATTTATCATGGAAGCAAATGGATTCTGCAGATTTGCACCATGTTTTCTCACAAGTTATGTAACTGTTGTCCCTCAAGCAGGCATTTGTGTCTGAGAGCTCTGTATTTGAAAAGCCCAAATGCATTCAGAATTTTCTAACATAAATCCCAAACTGAGGTCAGCAATCAAGAGCTTTTTGTTTTGTCTTTAGCCTAATTGAGGGCAAGTGGAAGTTAATTACATTTGGAAAACAGAAAACTTAGTTTAATGCATTTCCATAGCTGTTTTCTAACAGGTGAATGTGTGGGAGAAGAATTAGATAAGAAAGAGGGACAAAATATAGCTCATATTCGGCTGATATGTGGCGGTGACATGCAGAGACGTGACATTAAAGCTGATATTTTATGTAAACATATGCATCGCAGACAAGGTACAGGAGCTGCAGTTATATGACATTTCAACAACTATGGGATGAAATGCCGTGAAGTTTTCTTCAGACATTCGTGGTACCCAGAGGATGAATTAAAGACCTTTGCATTAGCAGATTTTTCTTCCAGTACCTCCACGAGCTTGACATTTTCAGCTTCTGACTGAACTGTCTGGACATATTCTGAACGGACTGCCACAGCCCCGTTCCCTTAAGGATTGATTTTACTAACCAAACACCTGGAAAAGTGACCCCATCACAACAACATGTCAAACATCACACCCGATAAACGTCAGCATGGAAACACTGTCACCGTGAGCATGCTAGCATGCCGAAATTAGTATTTAGCTCGCAGCCGTGCGGTGCCTAAGTATAACCAACACTCAGGAAAAACATACAAAGTGAGTCATGAAGATTAAACCTACCATCAGAATAGTCTTCACCTGCTAACAGATCCTTTCTGTGGGGGCAGGTGGCTGATAGCGCTTTCCCTTCTTGCGTACCTGTTTCCGTCTTTTATTTCAATGACTAACTGAACTCTTACAGTAGATTAGTTTTTTTTCTCTCTCTTCATCAAATGACTATTTTTAGTCCATGACATAATGCTCTTGCACTGCAGGCTACATGTATTTTAAGTGCTCCAGTCCCTAGAGTTGTCCATTTTCTCTCACATATGTAGATAGCTCTGAGCTCAGTGGAAATGATCTGCAATGCTACTGAACCTCCTGAAGCTACTATGTAAGCACAGAAATTGATGATCTTGAGTAAACACAATGATAGTCCCAGCATCATTTTGTGGCCCGGCTCTTTGGGACGCTACCTTGATGAGTATTGTGTCCAAATCACATTTATTTCTTTTTGGATCGAGTAGACATTGATTTTATCTTGTAGGAGCTCAGGAAGCAGCGGCATGGACTGCACTTTCCTTTATATCCAACCAATATGCCTGTGGTGCCATATCATAGAATAATATCACAATATGCCCATTGTGGTCATTGGAATGAATCTTTAGTTCATCTGCATGTTGGCAAGAATGCGGTGTGTGTCCGCTAGCATTATCTGAGTGTATTTTGTTAGGTGTCAAATTGTGTCCATTGTGGCTGAAGCAAAAGTTAAACAGAAAAACACCTGCTCAGGTGCGAACGGGTCAAACATCACCTTCACCCAAACAGCCACAAACTCTTCTGGCTCCACTTCAAGACTTCCACAGCCCAGTGGATGTGTCATGCAAGCATCTGCGCTGAAAACACTTCCAAGAAGTCACCCTTGCAGAGTTAATGGAACAGTTAACTCGGCTCAACCAGGCATTACTGAGAAGATTACATGTTGCAGAGTTGATAGATTGCTGCGCAAAGGCTGATTCATCAGGTGCAAACGTCAAAGTCTGAACAAGTGCAATTTAAAACACTTAGAAAAACACTACCCAAGTTGGCCAGTCAGGCATCCAGAGAAATACATCACCGGCCAAAGTCTCCTGTCTCAAACTAATGTTCAAGTTTTTCAAATATAATTCTACTGTAAGTACGCTTCATGGTCGTAATGCAATACCACTGCATATGATGAAATATTGTGTAAACCCTCTGAGTCTGAAGACTCACACAGAGGTGTGCGAAATCCGATGAATGTGCTCAGGTAGCGTCGCTCGAGTCATTCAGGGCTCAATTCTCCGAGTTTGAAAACGAGAGGTGGCTGCGTTAGCCGCTGCTAGCATAGGACACCTGAATCTGAACGGCTGAGTGAATCGATTTGAGTTGCATTGTGGGTAATTACGGCGCCAGATTTTGACAAGGTCAGAGAATATGTGGAATTCACATTTTAGTGAATGGACAAGAAGCACAGCTTTCCTTCAGATTCAGTCGCATGTTGATCACCTGACGATCGGCCTATGAGACGGTGACCTTTTATTCTAGAACCATAACTTCAGCATGACTCATGATTTGGGATTTGACTTGACGCTCTATAAATAGCGTATCGCACTAATGACCAAGCACGACTGCTGTTGAGAATATTTATTAGACACAGTACAAGGGGAATTGACTAATCTTTATGAGCTTTTTGCAGCCCAGGTGCTTTTGTGGCAGTTTTTGCAGCTGCCATTGGTCGCCTCAAGGCTGCTGGAGGATTCCCACAGCCGTTTGGATCTAATTTCTGTCTCTACTTTGTGGTTGAATGTGATGTTAAGGTCACACAACCGAGTGGAGAGTTGTTTCTACAGTTCAGTTGTTTCAGATTAGTCACCGTTAAATCTGGCAGCAGGTCAAGAACTCTGTGACTTTGAGTTGTACAAAAAAAAAAGTTAGAGCCGAGATGGAGGGTAACTCAGTGCTTAAGCTCGTGTGAGGTCATCTTGTGAAAAGGGAGGAATTGAGCGAGAGCTGGCATCATAGTGAGACATCCTTCAGCTCAGTCCAGCATTCAAAATCAAACCCAAGTCATCTCATCTGCTATTCTGCTATTGAGTCCGAGTCACGCTCGTCAGCTCATGCAAATTAGCTTCAAGTGAAGATTTGATTTTTGACTCCTGGAAATATGCAGCGGTCTGTCCATAAGATTGATTTCCGGCAGATGGCTTTTTGCAGTGGTACAATGACATGTTTACTGCAGAGGTCACAATGTGGATGTAACCGTCACTCCTCAGCTCCGAACAGAATATTCAAAATGTAAGTATAGCTCAGAAAAAAAGAATCAGTTTGAGAAGTCCAGGACTGCGCATCAGGAGGCCCCAAGCCAAGACTACCATCTCAGTATGGGGCCATTAAAGTGTAATGGCACCCAGCCACCACACAAGCGCCCCCCCACACACACACACACACACACACACTATTGATTTGTTCTATTTTGGTGGAAGTTGCTATATAGCAAAGAAAGTAGAACTACAGTTGGGTTTTTTTCTGAGCAGGCACACTCACAGACAAGTGAAAACAAAGTGCTCGAGGTGATGTCCAGTTTGTTCAGCTTGCCAAAGTGTGAGCGAAACTGCCTGCAACGTGCTGCTTTGTGTCTTTCTCTCCAAACAGTTCCCGTATTTCTTCACTATGAAAGGAGGCAGAAAAAAAAGTGCTTCCAATTTAGAGGCAGAAACAGAACTATAGACTAATTGGCCACTTAATTACACACAACTACTCATTAAACAGCGTGACGCGCTGAGTCATGTAACGCTTGTACACACAATGAAGGTGGGGGGGTTGTTTCATGTTCAAATAAACATTCGAACACGCTAAACATCGCAGAATGTGGCGTGGTCATGGGTGCTTGCAGCAGCGCCACAGTTTGCACTGCTTCTAGACTGTGGGATAATAAGCAAGAAGCAGAGAGAGAGAGAGCGAGAGAGAGTTATTTGGCTGAAAGACCTTGTTAATGAGAGTGGTCATCGCAGCGTCTCTCAGAAACTCACTTTGGTCCAGACTGGAGCATCTCAACAGCTATTGGGAAGATTGCTATGAAATTCGGGCAGACATTTGCGGTCCCAAGATGATGAAAGCGATTATCCGAGTGCTGGCCAAAAATGAGCGAGCTGATCTTTTCCACTGGTAATTTTTGTGAGTTCAGTACCAATCAGGTTTATGCTTGTATGTACTGCTTCAGGCAAATTGCATATGCTCACACTCCAAGTCCGACAACAGCAACGCTTTCATCTTCTCCTATTGTATGTTACCAAACTAAATGTCGACCATGTCATTGAAAGCGTTACAACCTTTAGTAGTGTCGCAGCTTCCTTGAGCAGTGTGTGAAGTTTTCCTTTGTCTGAAACACTGCAGGTGAGGTGTGAGGTTTTAGATTACAGTTCCTTTTGCTCACGGCTTGCTTTCATCCCGACCCGGGGCGTAAGAGAACATCGAGACCTATTAAAGCAACTGGAACTGGAAGCTCGCGAGTATGTAAATAGTTTAGCCCGGTCCAATGCTGACATGAGGGAGGACACGCCACTCCACAACTTGTCAAACTCCATTTCTGTTGTGACGAGCTGATGGTGGCGTCTGCATGAGGCCATAACAGCATTAAAGTTTGGACGGCCGCTGCCTCGTGTCAGCAGTACGGGCCGGGCCGGGCCGGGCTCGCAATGGACCATCAGGGCTCGGTATGCTCCAAACAAAGCGGAGGTTGGTAGCGAGTATGACGTGGTGTGCACAACTGCCAGACAATGGCGCACGCAAGTCCATCCCGTCCTCGAAGGCGGTTGAAGTGTCGCGCTCGCTTGTCCTCGTGAGAAGTTCAAACCTGCTGCTCTTTCTTGCTTCTTTCTTCAGCCCCCCCCATGAGAGGTGAGGAGGGGCAGGTTTTTTTCAAAGTACTTTACTTGAAGTGCAGCGACACCGCCACCATCATGCCTGTCTATTATCTTTCTGTGATTTCTTTCATGTTTTCTCACATTCTGTACCAAACCTATCTTTTCCCCAAGAGACAAAAAGCCAAACAAACCAGTCATCCATTAGTATGAACATGACGCAGAAATCATCAGTTGACAGCTTGCAGTACGTCTCACAGTTTAATATTTATAGAGCTCCTCCACAGCGATCATTAAAATTAAGTTTAGCATTAAAAATAAAACTGGTTTTGACAGCGAGAGCCAATCATCAACCCCGATTTAGTCATTATGTCAGCCTCTATTTGTATTCATTCATTATTTTATCTATTCTCACTTACGCAAGAGTCTCTTCAGATCCATTGTGATTCACAACACAGTGCACTCGTATTCCCACTTGTCGGAGTCTGACACGCAACAATAAGTCGCATTGTTGAATGTCTCAATAAGTGTGTGTAAGCATCTTAACCTCTGTATCCTCGCAGCGTGCCGCTTGCTTTTTGAAAGCGGCTGCGAGTGAGGGATAAGGACGCTGAACAATCATAACCTTGGGCGCTGCCACGTCACAAGCGAGCCAGCCGAAGCACGCTCTCTGCTCTTGAAGAGGAAAGTAGAGAGATCGAATGAAGGCTGGGGAAAAAAAAGGAGAAGCGTTGTTTGAGCGAGCGTACTGTAAGTCACGGGTGGGGAATGGAAGGGAAGTTGAATGTTTTTGCATGAGTGCGTACAGGCTGGAAGCAGCACAGCTCAGTTAGGTGTGCTTTTGTGAAGACGAGCCAGTATTAGTCTACAGGGCTTTTAAAGTGTTGATGCAACACGCAGCCTGCTGCACACTGCTGAATGAAATTACAGAAGCCGAGCAGGTCAGCTTGTTTGGGGTGAAGCTTTTTTTTTTTTTTTTTTTTTAAATATGTCCCCGGGAACAGTGAAATCATTATGCACAATCAGTGTTGGGTTTCACAGAGAGGCACAGATGGATGGCGATTACGTCGACCTCTTAGAAAGATGCTGCAAACGTAAATGTGCACGTTTGGGGTTGATTCATTGATCGCCTTTGCCAATTTCCCATCCGTCGGGCTGCATAATGAGCAGTGATTATCAGCAGACGTCTGAATGTATGGGCCTCCCGCTCGAAACGGATACGGAACGGGAGAAGATCCAAACGTGTTCCCGGCCTCTTGTCGGCAGGACAGATGGAATCTGGAAAGGTTGGTTGAAGGCAGAGACGACAGATATCAGGTGAGTGGTTGTTACGGGGATAATTATAAAAGGGGCAGATGGCTTAGGGGGATATCAGAGGCTGGCAGGTTATTTTTAGACTTACTGCAGCACACCTCAACCTTTTAAAGCACATCCTCTGGCTCCATCGGAGCATTCATCAATGACCCTGCCTGGCTAGCGGCCGCTGGCCGGGATGAGCTGTTAAACCCTGATGACCTGGTCATCTGGGCCAGAGCACAACTCTTTGTTAATGTTCATCCTGGAGGAAAAGACCTGGGGTTCTGCTGTGATCAGGGGTTTTTCATCCCCTCAGTGGAAACAGTTTCATTTTATATAACACACACACACACACACATCTATATAGTATTTCTTTTAACGCTAGGAAAGCTATCTTCAAAGACACTTTTTAACCCATTCTTGACTATAGTGATTTTTTTTTTTTTATGAAAATGCTTCAGCACCAGTCTCTGGCTACCTCTGTCCGATTGAATCATCAGCATATTTTTCCTTATAAAGCCAATCTGGGCAAACCGCTGTCATATCTCTGCAAATAGAGTTCACCTCGTAATCATTATCTCACATCACATGACATGCTTTGTTATCGCCCGCAGAATTCAAGACTGTTGTCAAGTGAGCCCACTATCAGTTTTGTTTCTCAGCCTTTTTCTGCCGAACTGCACTCGCAAAAAGGACTTTTCCAAACTCAGCGAGGCTTGCCTAGTCAAAAATAAAAGTACAAATGAATTATTAAGCTCATAGTCGCTCGTACAATTGAAGGTTATATTGAATTATTGTCATTAATATTTTTACTCAGCTAAGACAGTTGGCATAATTTTCTGTTTTCATTTCAATACATTCATACACATACCATTGATCCCCTTTGCAGTATCAGAGTTTTGTTTGTACTGTGTAGATTTTTAATCATTCTCCTCCCTATGGATCCTTTTTCCTTCTGTAGGAATTTTACTGAGGTGTGAAGACATTGTTTTATTTTTTATTTGCATTTATTGGGACTTTTGAAGAATAAATGTACATGATTCCTTGTTTTTTAAATATAATTAACATTAATTATTTTTAAATTTAATATAAGTATCTGGAAAGCAGGAAGGAAAAGTGGGGGAATAATGTTTCAGAAGGTGAAGGTGATGCACCCCAGTTATGTTATGCAACAGTACATTCTGGTGCACCATTCCAACAAACATTATTCCAACTGCTTTTCCTTCACCACAGACACACACACTCACACACTCTGCTACATTGTAGCATATTTCTGATGTAATCAGCTTTACAGCAGAGCGACACCCCCTTTGTTGAGCGAGCGTTTCCTATACACATTGCAGAAACGTCATTTCGCATTCGTGAGCGAGCGTTAATGATCTGAGGCGCGGCGTGATCTTGTAAACACGTGCAACGCTGCGAGTGTCAGTCAACATCTTTATCTTCACCTGCGCTCGCACCTCACAGGTGACAGCGAAGCGGCGAGGGGCGGAGAGCCTTGTTTAATCTCTGAGTGGCAGTTTGATCTGTGGCTTTCATACCCATCCAGGAGGGAGGTGTCATCTCTCTCTCTCTCTCTCTCTCTCTCTCTCTCTCTCTGTTTCTCCTCCGGTTGCTGTGGCGACGCCTGCCGCAGCGCTTTGCCTCTGCAGACTCCAGCAGCAGCATCTGGGCTGAGCTGCGCGTGTATGTGTGTGTGCGAACGCAGCCCAACCCATGCTTACGTCTTACATAACCTGTTGTAAGTAATGTCGCTGCCCGTCAGCAAGGGCAGGAAATTAACGAACGGATCAATTCCTCTCATGCCGCTCCATTTCTTAATGAACCCGTCACAACCAGCGCTTTAAAAATGAGCCTCCGAAGTCAACTCCTAACAAACACCGTTTTGTTCTCTTTACACATACGCGCACACTGATCCTGTGATGTACCTGTTGCTCGTGTAGCACTTGTTGGATTGGAATATTTTTTGTCGCAGCGATATTTCTCCCTCCAAACCCTCATCTTCCATCCTGCTGACATTTGACTATTCTGTGCTTTGTGGCCTGCTCGATTAGGACCATTTCTCTGCCGGGGCCAAACTGCTCCTCTGCAGCCCACTTCCCTCTTCATTTTCAATTCTCCTCTCCAGCCCACCCCCACCCCCGCCAGCTGATATCATCATCTGGCTGGGAAGAAGCTGATGTTCCTGCCTTGTCGGTGCAGCAAGGATTTTAACTATTTCTGGGGGTAAATAATTGATTGTTTTTAATTGCTATTTTCTGATTGTGGTTTTAATGAGAGTTGCATAATTAAACGGGGTGCTCCCCAGCCTTAACAAGTGACCATCGAATTAATGGCTGAAATGATGCGGCGAGTTACTCCGCTGTCGCTAGTCAGAGTTCATTTTGAAGGAGAAGAAATACCACTCATCATCATTCTAAGTATTTGAAAGAAAAAAAGTGATCGGCACATGCTGAATGTAAATGTCAGACAGCTGGTGAACAGATAATAATGTGTGAAATATAGAAAATAGAATCCTGAGTTACAGGATTCTGCGCTTTCAGCTGTGTTGTGCTGGCAGTCTGAGCAGCTAATCCCACCACCACTCTCGTGGCTAACTGCTCAAATAAATGAATTTGATTTCTGAATGTCATAATTGTATTTGAATATGAATGTCAAATGGGATATTTTGTATGAGCTACACTGATCTCGCTGAGATGGAAAAGTAGCCACGTGATCTTAATGGGTGACATTTTTTAACCTCAAAAACAAGCATCCAGTTGAATTCAAATAAAGTAACTGCAATTTAAATCACAGTTTTGATTGAACCCCCCTCAGCCTGGGTGTTGTAACCTGAGCACATGCAGTCTCCTGGGATGCAGCTTTTTTTTCTGACTCACCTATTTACCAGAAGGTTGTGGAGGTAAAGTCCTTGGGTACAGTGGCACTACAGCACCCAGGTCTGCACAACAGGAAATCCACAGCAGATGCTTTTAAAAAGCAGTGTTTTGTCTTGACCTTTCGAGTCCTCTCTGGAGAGATGAGAGATGTTTCCTGAGAGCCCAGAGAACCACAACCAGAAAACTGATCTCTCCATTCTTGGTTGTGTTGTTTGTTTGGGAAGGTTAAATAATGGATGAGCAGTCTAAAATGCGGATATTACATATTGTCCTCTCATCAGTGCTAATTTTCCCACAATTGTGATAACATCTTTTCTTTTTTTCATAATGAGTAATTCTTTTTAAAACAGTTGCAGTTGTCCTGATTGGAGCGGCCCACCTTTTCTTGGCACTGCTTGTTTTGTTTTTTTTACTGCATACTTGCTGGTTGTCTAAATCAGTTGATTGCCTCAGCACTGATACACAATCCAGGAGATCAGAGCAGAGAAAGGCTTTAGCAAGTGTTCAGGCTGTGTGTGTGTGTGTGTGTGTGTGTGTGTGTGTGTGTGTGTGTGTTACTTGGCTACATGTGTGGGAGTACAGTCTAACCATCCCCTTTTGTTCACTTTTAATGCAAAAGAATTTATTTCCAGTTTCAGAGCCAATGTAGGATAGCTATAATTTGCACATCTCCTAGCAACAAGACTTTGAAGAAACTAAATATAACTACTTGCTAAGGTGTCACTATAGGTTCAGCGCTACTGGTTATGATCAAATTCAGTTATACGTATGTGTTGTGTATAAGCGTGTGTGCACGCAAACGCAGAGGTCTTCCATAGCACTAAAGAGCTGAAAGAGGTCAGTGAAATAAGGTTTTAACCACAACAACATTAGCAGACCTTATACATTTGCAGTTATGATGTTACTCACATGATTTTAAGATTAAAGGAGCCCTGGTTATTCATGTAGCCACCTGGCAAACCCAACTTTTTTGCCCATCTGCAAAATGTAAAAAGAAAATTGATTTGCATGTAAAAGGTGTGACTTCTGAAGCTAATTGATCTGAAGTCTGAGGAAACGAGGCCTGACTGCCACCAGCATTATCCAAACACAATATTTATTCAAGCATGTGGTCGGGCAGTTTTTTTGCAATATGAGACCTCATTTACACCTCGCATTAACATGCGTTTCCTATCTTATCTGGGTGAGGAGGCGTAAATTCCCGCAGATTGCATTGCAGTCAGAATGCTATCGGATCCTCACATGTGGAGGTGATCAGACTGACCTTGTGATTGGATCTTAGGCAGGTGTCAACGCAGCTTTGCTCATAACCTGCTCGCTGCACATGCTAAATGTCTGCGTGTGCACGACCTGTCCAAAAGAAACTGGTAAAGAACATGCACTCTTGTCTTTGACCAATTTTGCCTCTCTCCATTTTGGATTATTTGCTCCCCTGTGTAAGTGCCTATGATGTTACGCATCATGATTGTGTCAAAGCTGCCAGTTTACCTTCGTAAGTGAATTTAGTTAAAAGGATTATTCACTATTACTATTTTGCTGTTCATTTCAGTGCGTGAACCCGTGACTCAATCGTCAAGAATAATCCACGAAGAGATCTACAATATTCTGCAAGAAGGAATGGAGCACAGATAAAGTATTTGGCATAATAAAGTGTAATGTGGAGATAGTTTGCTCACTGATTATACTGACATCGGTGATAAATAGTCCCGTTATTTATAATTTTGCTCAGATCATATGAAGAAGAATATAATATGGTAGGGTTGGAGAATGTTCTCCCCAGAGACAAGGTGTGTAATAAATAATGTACATAATGTAATCAGAGGAGAACATTTACTGACTATTACAAAAAAATCTGTTGATAAATGGCCGGTATCAGCAAACTGAGACTCCTTTTTTTAAATGTTTGTAACAGAAAACCCTCCTCAGAGCTCTTCAGTGAGTGCTGCTGGGTGTCTGTGTTATATGGAGCTGAATGTCACCCTCCTGCAGCGCCAGCCTCCCCGGGGCTCTCTCGCTGACTGTGACCGGACGCGGCCTCAGCCACACACACACACACACACACACACACACCCAGTATTGTCCTGTCTATCTTCATACTCCCGCCGCCGACTCTCACCCCTCGCAACCGATCAGCGGACCGGCGGCAACGAACGCAGCTAGGCTCTTTCATCAGGCTGTCACACAGGCTCAGCCGCTCTGATTCACAGTGTTTATCACAGCCGTGGGCGTGACACTAGAAAGCGTATGACAACCGGTTTGTGCGTGTGCACGTGCGTGTCTGTGTGTGTGTGTGTGTGTGAACGCCACCGTTATTCTCGGAGGAGTCATTACTCTGGTTATTTCTTTGGGTGCCCCTGAATCCCCCTTGTTTGGAGTCAGTCGTCTCCAGGGCCTGCCAGGAGCGCGCGGGAGCCCAGTTCACTGAGCTCGTTGTTCAAAACAAATCATCGCGTCTGCCTCTGCACCTTCGCCAAATAGGGGCCACATCAGGAGTGACTGGCCACACATTAGCAGAATTGAATTGAACTCACTCTGCGTTTCGAGGTTGGTTGTGACGGGGTTACAGCCACGTGAGCAAAGTGTACTTCAGGATGTGTGTGTGTGTGTGTGTGTGTGCAGGGAGGGGGGCATCGTGGGATTGTTCCAACCATCTCATTCGTCCCTTCTTGGCAGAAATTAGTCATGCATGAGATTAGCAGGAGGGAATTCAGTTTAACATCCAGAGCTCCAGGCACTCTCCAGCAATGTCAATAAAATGTATTTGAGAACAAACAAAACCTATCGATCCTCCACCAGAAACAGTATGATAGGCCATTAATGGTCGCGTCGCATTTTGATGAATACCAATGAAGTGGAGATTGCATGGCAGTCCTCTGAATGACAGTGCCCCGGATTTGAATGTCGGTTTGAAAGGTCTTAATTCTGCCTCAGCGTTCCATTTTTTGTACAAAATGTTCGACAAAAGAACTACCCTCCACCCCAGCCCAAGCCCTGCTAATCCCCCCTTGTCTTTTTTTTTCCCCAGATGTGTTGGTGAACGGTAAGCCGTGCGACTGTGATGTGATTGCCGACTGTAAAGTGGGCGACGCTGTGACCCTGGAGGTAAAACTGACCAATCTGAGCAAAAACGTGGTGGGACCCCTGGCTCTGACCGTGGTCCCCTATCAGGACTACCAGAATGGAGTGCAGAACTACGATCTGGAGGACGCCGTCACCTTCATCGGATCCAACACCTTCTACATAGACACGGTCAGTCACGCGGGTCACAGGAATAGATGGAAGACGTAAAGTTCATTCATTTCATTCTAGCGTCCTCTCTTTGAATAATCCAGCCACCTAACTATCCATTCATGAAATAAAATCACACACAGTGATGTTAAGAAAAATAACTGTGCAGCCCCCGACCCCAACCCGTACCCCCTACTAAGGTGGCGCTTCAGTACTTTCAGGAAGAAATGAAGGCACTTAGCAAAACAGGCTAAAAACCACAAAACACTGGTATGGTCCTTTAAAAGTCATGGCAGAAGTCTTTGAATGAAAAAGGCCTCACCAGAGGGGGGATTTGAGAGACAGGAGCCTTTTTATGTTAAAAAAATAAATAAAAAAATCGTTCCTGAATGTTGAACAAGCTGGAGGCCATTAAAAAGGACTTCGGCTGATGTCAGAACAAAGACCTGAGGTTCCCGATATTTCTGAATGTTAATACTGTATAATTTTGGGAATTGCTCTTCAGTGAACTTGGTAGCGTTTCATTTGTCTGTACCTTTTTGTCAAAGCAGCAGTCGGCCTCAAACTCAGTCCCCCGCTGGCTTCACTCTGGCTGACGGTGGACCAGCTTCATTCAGAAATGATTGAAAGGTGACTGCTAATGATTCTGCTGTGTCTCTTTTCTGCCACCAGGTTAAACCCAAAGACAGCGCTGTTTGTGTGGGTGCTCTGCTCTTCCTCTACACTGGGGATTTCTACCTGAACATCAAGTTCCAGGATGACAGTGCCGGACGAGAGCTTCCCTTAGCTTGGTTCACTCTGCCCAGTGTCCACATTAAAGCTCTGGACACTCCGCTGCAGGCTGGGGCCTAGGTCCGGACCAGACCACCACATCATAGATCATAGATCTGACTGAGGGGTTTTGTTGTCGATGTCTGTAAATACAATAACCTTATGAATTGAATCTCTTGTAAATGTCATTTTGTTAAAGGTTATATGTACAGTAGAATGCAAGGTGATTTGAAATTTCATTTTCAGAACATTTGAATTTCTTGTTTACAGGTTACACGCAGTTTACAGGTGTGGTCAGAAAGTCCAAAAAGCGAATCTTAGATCGTCCGTGATCACATATTAAGTCAATTGTGAGGACGCACAACTCTACCCAGCTTCTATTTCACAGAGATGAGAGAGAAAAGGAGGGAGACTGAAGGAGACAGAGCAGGAGGTCCTGGGGAGTTCTGATATTTAAAGTCTGAGCTGAGCATGAACTCACACAGACAAGTTACAACCTAACAGCTCTACGCTCAGCACATTCGAGGCGAATAAAACAGACGACACGACCGGTTCAGTGGTGACATATGCACAAGCCGTGCGAGGCAAAATTTGTTAACTCCAGTAGCATCTTCATCACAAGGACGTGGAGAGTAATTTGGCTGCATAACTTTGTGGTGTAGCCAGGCGCTAACACCATCGTCACACATTTTCTTCTCTTTAATGGTTAGCTTTTTGAATCATGGTGCCATATATTTACATGTTTCTTTTTTTATTTCAGTACAATATATTATATCAGTGAAAAGAAAATCAGCATAAGTGGCCTAAAGATGGCAGAGTTGGTATTGATGGCTGAGATGAGCTTCAGTGGGAATGTGATCAGTCTGTGTGCGCACTCTACACATATGATTTAATTTATTTCTGCTGTTCTGGGGACATTTTCTTTTGCCTCTGTGCCACCACACTGGAATATGTATGAATTTGATTAAGACTTTGTCTTAGATTCACCAGTTATTAAAATGTATGTGACATATAACTGTTGTAAATAAATGTTAAAAGACATGATTCCAACTCCTTGCATTCACACACTTCAAAGTCCATCAACAGTGATCATCAAGGAAGCATTGCAGACTAATGATCGTTTTTTAATAACATGCTGCTGATACTCTGCAGTTCATTGTTACAGCTGGATAATCAGGTGTATATCTACAGTCTGTGGTTGAAATCTGACCTCACGCATTGTGTGCCAGGGCTCTTTGGATGTCTGTTTCAGTTCTCGTGGAGGCACTGGGAGTTAACCAGTACACCCACAGCACTGTGTGGAAAAGCATTACTCATTTTCCGAGTCCATCTGGGAACCTGAATCAGCCATCTCCCAGTTCCAGGCTGGGAGAAGCAGTCCGCGGGTTTGGTGTGGATGTAAAAGGGCGTTTCGCAGTGAGAGAAAACACACTCACGATGAGTTCAGCTCAGAGTCAGTAATACCAGCGTGTGTCCCTTCTCCTGACCCGCCATTATGTTTGGGGGCTTTGTGTGCAATGAGAGCTGGAGTGTGTAATAATGACGGGATCAGGGGCCGATCGCTTCTTATTCACACGGCTTCACCATGAAACCATTGACCAAGAATGAGCTTGTATTTCTGTGAAGTGGTGGCATGGACAGCGGCATAAAAATTCAGTTTTGTGTTGTTTTGTTTCTTTCAATATGATTGAATTCTCCAGAAACATAAGCAGTTTCTGAAATGTGAAAGATCTTTGATTCCAATGAAAGCATAAACAGTAACTAGCATCTTTTTTTCTCAGTCTAGTTTTTTTTTTCCTCATGAAGGTCACATTTGAAGTTCAGAGATACACAGCTTTTCCACTCGTAGTAAACATCTTAGTTCATATGTGAATAAAACATTAGTCAGTCCACAGAGTTCATCAGTTATGCATACCACACACACAATTCCAAAGTTGTGCCCTCCATGCTTATTGGTTTGTTTATCTATTTATCTGTCCATCTAAAATGCAGTTGCTTTGCTGACATCACTGTCCAAATATAGGCTTTCAGCTACAGTCGCTGACAAACTTTTGTCACAGACCTCCCCTGTGTGTGTGCAACCTGTTTTCATACAGCCTTTTTTCTCAGTGTGCAAATTAAAATGTAGAATCCTCTCGATCCAATTGGATCGTCAATTTCTTAAGGCGTGGCCGATCAGCCAACCTTACTCCTGCCAATGATTGAGAGGCACCCAGTCGCTGGTTGGCCAAACCTACTGAAAAGAAAGAAAGAAAAGATGGCTGCTGCTGTGTTTCTGTGAACCTGTGATTCAAACCTGTGATGTCAATTAAGCATGTGTTCTCGAGAAAAAGTGAACAGGTGGGCTGTTTGCATTGCAGCTAGAAAAAAATGTTGTTCATTGAACTTCTCTGGGTGAGGTGGTAATTCATTTGTTGGAACTACATGTCTCTTGCACTCTCACTCAGGTGTTTGGCAGCATCATGTAATAGTCCACATAGATATTACCATACATGTTAACAGTTGGATTTTAAAACCATTTATTTGAATAATAAACAACCAGCTATTTACGTAGAAAGCCTGGTCAAAAAAAACTGACAACTCTTTAATTGTGCAACGATTAGCCTAAAAGGGCAAATCAATAACAAAATTAGTTGCAGACTTTTTCATGCTGCGGAGATGAACCAACGTCATTTTTAATATGAGAGAGTCATTGCTTTCGACCTATCGATGCTGAGATTCGCGCATGCGCTGTAGGGAATAGTGAGAGGCGACAGGTGAACGACAGAGGTAAATGTCGGCGACAGATGGAAGGAGCTCTCATCCCGGAATATCAAGCGTGGGAGCGTTTCACTTTTGGCGCACCGAGGAAAAGGACCACGTGCAAGTTTTGGAAAGTCGAGTCAAGCTTCAAGTAGCACGGGAGCACCGGGTGATAATGAGTTCAGACTTAACCACCATTCAACACCTGCAGCATTGATTTTCTGAGTAAACTCTGACACAACAGTCTGTAGTAGTAGTTGTTTTATGTTTGACTGTTGTTTTTGCTAGTACACCTGTCCTTGGTTTACTGAAAAATTAACACTTGACTTTTATAAATATCACTACTTTGCCAGTCATTGGTTCTCAATGGAGAAAAATTTGATGGTGTAGTTTTGTTTATCTTTTGCATCGGCAACAGCTTGAAGAGCTCATTAAAAATATACTTTTGGATGAAGTATCTTCATTGTCTTTATTGTTTGTTAGGGCATACCTAAATTAAACTCAGGCTAGCTAAATAGAGTCGTTGAGTGATTGTGTGGTCTATTAATCGTTTCAATAATCAGTGACTATTCGACTATTACAGCCCTTCTCTAAGTGGGTAGATTCATGCATGCAGCAATATAAGAGGATTGTCTCAAGTGCAAGAGTGCGGCGCCTGTGCTGCTGTTGGTCTGTGCAGCCTCGCTTCTCAAATGCAAATTGTCTCTACTGCATATTGTTTTCTGACCCCTGTAGTGCCCTTTTCCCAGTAAAGCTATCTCCCATCTTATCGGCTTAAATTACAAAGTGGGGCTGCAATTAAGAGTGTCCTATCCTCACTTATCAGAGCATAGATTCACCTTAGTCATTCTAATTAAATTCTGGGGTCTGGATGGAGGAAGCCAAGAATCAAAAACTTCAGAGCAAAAAAAGGGAAAAAAAAACAACAACAAGAAGTAAGCACTCCATCCAGGGATTCATCTGCGTCAGATGTTTTTCCTTCCTCATTATTTCATTTGGTCTCAAGCAGCACAGACTGACCTGGTTCACAACCACAACAAACATTACTTGAACACAGTTTACTGTTTACAGTTCACACCTTCCACCCACTGCTAGCTCTATCCAACAACAGACTGACGGAGGGATGAAGTACTGTACATACACTCAGTCACTGTACCGCTCCCAAATTTTACTTTCTTTACAGTGTGACATCATTCCACAATATGGAGGCAAAAACAGAGAGAAAGAGCGCTTGTTTTGATGTGTGTACTAGTGCAGCTCTCTTTTGGAACAAGTGGGCATCATTTGTGGAGTCCAGTACCTACGGTTTCCTCATGGGCCAGTGTCTTTTGAATTCCACACCCACACTTTGTAATAATAATAACAAAGCCCCTCAAGAGCCAAAGTAAACGTCAGTCGTGAGTGGGCTGATCTTCATGTGTAAAACCGCTGGAGCTTGACGTGTAAAACTCATATCTGAGTATTGCACGTTCCGCAGCTTTAAACTGTTTCCAAAGATGTTCATCATTAGGAATGCAGCATGGCATCAAGAGCCGAGGCAACAATAAACTGACCTCCCCAGAAATGAGGACATCCAGAGCAGTTCAAATGAGGTTTTCTTATCACAAAACTGACACTGCATTATTAGCTACCAACCCTCATTACCTCGCAGCATATTGTACTTGAACTTTTTGATTGTAATCAGCACAACAATCATTCATCAATCTGTGCTGATGCACTTCCTGCCTGCCTTAGTCAAAACAGTGAGTTGTTGTGGGGGGGCAAACCTTTCATTTAGTGGCAAAGAAATCCCCCGGAGCTCTGCTGAAGCCAGCGCAGTGTCACTCTGCATGAAAACATTCATGCAAATGAATGTGCAAGAAGCCAGAGTTCAATTAAGTCCCTTTCTGCTCTCTTTTCAGCATTGAGTGGTAAGTCACGTCCACTCCTGTATATCTGCGGCCTTGATATGTAAATGATCTCTGTGGTGGAATGATGAAGGGGCTCTGGGGGGATTAGGGTGTGTGTCGAAGAAAGACGAGCGGTTTGACACCTGCGCTGCTCTTTGGCTCTCGCGCCTGCAGCACCGCAGAGAGGAAGAAGCCTGGCAGAAAAACGTACAGGAATTCTCATCCGCTGCATGTTTACTGATCCACCATGACTTTCTGACTTAATTAATAAGCTATCTGCCACTGCACACCAGCTGGTAAATATGAAATAAGACGAACCTGAACTCTAAAATGTAGTCATGTGACTGCAGCTTATGTTAGAACTTACAGTCCCCATGAAATGTAAAAAGACATCATTACCTCGTTGACTAACTTTCCATGTCTGGATATGCACAAAATATGTGTTTTTAAATCACAAATAAACCCAAAACAACTGAAATAAAACTTGAATATGTGTTGTGGAAATGTCTTTAAGGTGAACACATGTTTTTTTTTTTGGGGGGGGTTTACTAGATTTTTTTTATTAGATAATCGCAAAATAAAGCCAGGCTTGTTCAGTTGTCATAGAGATGGCTTAGTGGTCATCATGGGATACATCTGTAATGACATCCATTCACAGATAAAGACCAAAACTTGCAAATTAAAGCTTAAGAAACAGTTAATACATGTGGCCTTGTGTTCAAATGATTTTGTCAAACTACTGTTTCCAAGGTCAAAAATTTCCATTCACACAAGTTTAAAGGATTTTGAAAAAAAAAGAATCCATCTTTGTAGAATATGTGCAAACCTGTGATGGATGCAATGAGAAAACAGTGAATTTCTAACCACAGCCAATAAAGAAAGTAAAAAAAGAAAAACACAAATCGTAAACTGTCTCATCTGTCTGCCCCTCAGATCAAATCAAACGTCCACGTTCCCTCCTGATTGAGTCCTGTAGACTGTGGATGCTTCTACCATCTGTTACCAAGCGATCGACGTTCCATGGGCCATGTGACGACAGCGAAGCCGTTTCCATGACAACTGAGCAACTGCCATCCACTGATGAAGCCCAAGAAGTAAAGCTGAAAGCTTCAGAAGAAGCAGGTGCAAGTATAGAAAGTGGGCCTTGATATTTTTCCTGTTTTACTTTTCATTTTCCTGATGATGGAAACACCATTTCAAAGCCCTACACACCTTGCTTTATAGTAATTTGGGGGAAATAGTACATTTTTGTTTTTAAATTATGTCCTTTTATTTATTTATGTTAATTAACAATACATGAGAATAATAACTGTGTGTATTTGTAGAATTGCAACTCCTCCTCAAGTTACTGCAATCGCTAAATTCCCTGAAATAATAATAGAATGTAGGCCTAATAAATATTTAAATACCTAATCCTTAATGTCTGCAGGACAGAGAGAGCTTTAGTATTGCTTCTCTTTTTTGTAAAGAGGAACTGAATGATGATTTAAATTGAGGTACCTGCATGTGGTTGGAGGTCAGTCAAAATTAGAACCAAAATGACAATGATACAATGATGGAGCTCTGGAGCTTTAAATCTCACCATTAGCCAATGAGGGATTGTCGATCTTAAACCCCCCCCATTACAATCTCAAGGTCAACATTGGCTTAAAAGCTGAGGGTCAAAGCTCACTGTTGATTTGAAAGTGTCATTTGAGAAAACAATCTCACCACAAGGCCAATTTAGTCAGTGCTCTGCAGCTTTTCATCACATGTTTGTCATCATAGTGCCTCATCATCACGTCAGGTTGTCTCCAGGAAGGAAGCTGGCAGAAGTAATGGGAAGACGTGCATTTACTCAACAATCAATAATGCCCTCTGAATACACTGATCACTGTTCAATATAAAAAGCCACCAAACGACAGAGACAGATTTATGTGTGATGGTCGGGTTTTGTTTGCTTTTCCCCTTTTGTTTGTTTCTCTATAAAAACCCAGTTCCCACTTCACTCTGTGCCAGATGATTACCGTATCATCCTGCGTGTGTGTCTTGCTCTGCCACTACGTCTTGAAGCTTTTGACCAGCTCGCCTGCTTTAACTGCCTGGTCTTGCTTTGGGTTTCTTGCTGCCAACCTTTTGCTTAGAGACAATAAAGAAAACCTGGAAGCCGTGCCTTTCGTCTCCTGCACTTTGTGGTCCAACAACTTGGCCCTAACATTAAGATTACAAAGGAGTTAATGTCATATGTCAAATGAGAATAACCAACCTTTTTGTGCATTGATTTTGTTGATTTATATTGTTTGTTTGCAGCAGTTTGTTCCAAGCACCTTGTTGCTGTTATTGACATGTTGATGATGTACGGTGCCTTTCCACGCACTGCGCGGCACAAATCAGCCAAAAGACAATCGTTTATTTCCAGACGGTGATGACTAGTTTTAGTCTGGGGCCGGTGGAACCAAAACACTCAGCTGTCAGTCAGTTAAATCCTCTCTAACTTCTCTCATTCATCACTCCGCTGCTGCCACTTTAGATCACACAGAGAGATATCCTGCCACTGTGCAGCCTTCAGAAAACATTTCCCTGTGTCTGTGCAGGCCTATGTGATGAGCTGAGCGATGATACTGTAAGTCCTGTGTCATTACCATGGAGACTAATCTAAGCAGTTGCCATTATTAAACTTTTTTTTCCCCCTGAGCTTCTCCAGAAATGCATTAGTTCTGTAGGTGGGCTGAGCAGGAACTTGAGATGTGAGAACTGGGGAGCTAAATATAGAGCGACTGCAGATCCAGATGCTGTTGATTAGTGGAGCTGTTTAGTCTCTTAAATGGCTGAATTTATGATATGCTGTGGTTGATGTCTTGAGCTTCTTTCTTGGGTGTGTGTTTGAATCTGCGTATGTGAGTGTGAGACGATGGACAGTTTTAAGTGTTTTAAATCTAAAATGAGTCAGACGGGAAGAAATAAGAATCCTTCAAGTCGCTTGTGGCAAACCCTTTAAAAGCGTTACAGAGGAGGAAATGACATCAACGGATATGAAGAACGCCAGCAGGCAAAACAGAAAAACAACATTAGTGATTCAGAAGTTTATAAAATTTTTCACATTTGCCTTTGTAATCACTCAGTTCACTCTGGATTGATTATTTGCTTCCAACCATATTCCATCTAATTTTGGATATAAAGAAGAGTAAGTTAAGATTTCGTTTTTCAAGCGACAATGAAAAAGCTAATAATTTTCCTGTAATTTAGGGAAGATCAAACCTCATTTAAATAACCAGTCAAAGTGGCATGTTTGAGTCCTGATTTGTCGTTTTTTTGTGTCGACCTGTTACATCACTCAGTCCCATTCCCTTAAAAATTCCTTCATATAAAACCAGAGGACTAATGGGTTTGTTTTTTTTAGATTGTATGTGACAAAAAAAATAATTTAAAATTCTGATCATGACACTGTCCTCTGTTGATGCCAGGAGATAAATTCAGCTGTCACCATCATGTGTCACTTACATAACAACAGTCCTGCAGCTGCAACGGATTAACTGCCTTGCTCAAGGGCACTTTGAGGTTTGCAGTGCATCAAAGGGTCTTCATATTTTGCAGAATGTCCTTCTCCAGGACTGGACACCTCCTGGGGGGCCCCAGGGAAGAAATGAACTATAGTCCTACATTGCTTTGGATGCTATAATGTCAAATTGTCCCAAACTATACATTTCAAGTAGACTCCAGTATGAATTTTTAATGTTTCCTCCACCTCCTTAGTAATACAACCCAAGTAAGAAGTGAGACTAAAATCCTAACCCCAACACTACAAGAGTAAATAAATCATTTTAGACTTGTCAACATTTTAAAGGATGTATATTGAATGAAGAGGAGTGCTGTCATACATTTTTCATTGTTTAAGATGAAAAAATACCTTAAAATGAGATTTTAAGGCATCTCATTTTAAGGCATCTAGCTGCAGCTAGATGGGGCCATGGTGAGGTCATAATGAAGGGGTCGCCTGAAGGTCCTTAGCATTCTGGTTAATACTGCACTTGAGTATTTAAGTATTGAGTCATTTTGCATTTATTCAAAGATGATTTCTTCATTTTCAGCTGGGGGGGCTTTGCACCCCTTGGGTGATCCCTGGGACATCTGTCTCATGTGCCCGGACGTTAATACATTTTTTTTTCTTGGATGGATTATCTATTAATTCGCTTTATATTCGGTCCTACTTGTCACGTCTGATGCGTGTCTATGGTTCTTCAAAGCACTTTTTTTATATAATAAATTGGCTTCTGTCGCGCGCAGCACCATGGACAGCGCACCGACCTGTGCAGCTGAGCCCGGATTGGTACGCAGATTGCCCGCTGCTGCCGGGATGTACAAACAATAATGTGGCCATCTGAGACTGAGTAAACGCTCTCTGTCCACAGAATGAGTAGGAGTGGTCACTGTGGGAGGGGTCGCGTGTCGAGAGCAGCGGGAGATGCAGTCAGTTGTGCCCCAACAGATATAGGTTGTTTTTTTTTCTTCCGAAAAGAAAGCCTCCAGAAGAGTGTGCAGATGCTCAGGCCAGACCTTGGATGAATCGTGACACTTGGAGACGAGAAAAACACAGGGACAGAAGGAGCAACGCCCACCGATTAGAGTCTGGAGTGTGTGGAGACATAAAAATGTGGAGCCTTCAAGATACTAGCAGTTCGTGATACGCATGGTTAACTCAGAGGCCCCCGTGCGACGAGGGGAAGCGCATGTATTATTTATTTTTCTTCCTTTTCCCCCCCAAATGATCTCAAACTGATCAGCAGACAGAGCGGCAGAGGAGCTGTGGAGTGCGCTTGGATGTGCGCAACAGAGCACGAGTGCCACTGCAGACATGGAGCGCGCTGTACGTTTTTCTGAATTTGGTGTGTTCGGTTACTAAAGTGTCTTATTTCTCCTCCGCTCCAACTTCTGCACATCCCCCAAATAAGATGTATAATTTGATGAAGATCTTCGTTGCGACGGAACCTGTTGTGGACGATGATTTGCTGCGTGCTTGGAATATTTTTTTATACTCTTATAACAAGTGAGGTGATCCGGGAATAAAGCAGCTGAGGGAAAAGAGGAATAAGGCTGTGAATTTGTTTGATGTGATGATCTGCGCATCGCGTGAGTAACGGTTCCCAACTTGGTGATCATCTCCGTTACTCCGTGACTCTCCCCGTCATATCGACGACTCAGCACATTTGTCACGAGGATGCCCGCTGTTTGCGAGGAAGATTTGAGGATTTTGCGGACAGTAAACTGATTCTGTCTCGTCTGTCTGAGGAAAATGGCAGCTAAAAATAGCCTGAATGCTGATGAGATTACAATGAACAGGTTGGTGTTTGGCTGAAACTTAGAGGCATGTGGAAAGATGCTCAGTTATAGGACATTTTAATTCACATCCCAGACAGAGTAAGTGTGGAGGACCAAAGGAAGGAAAGAAAGACAGGGATCATTTTCTGGGGTTGGAAGCATTTGTTCAGTGTATCCGTGCGTTTCACTTGAGGAGAAGAGACCAACAGACGATCTTGGAAGCAGCTTGTTGATGGCACTGCGCACCGGGAGGACTTGGTTTGGGCAGGTCTTGCGCAGGGTTTCTCGGCTGCAGGGCTCCTGGTCCAGGCGATCGAGCAGTCTCTTGTGTCTTTCTGCGAACCAGGAGCAGGATCTGGGGGTCTGTCACCGGAATCACCACAAGGCGGGGGATTTCCACCGCTGCTCCGGCGTCCACCGCGGCCACGGTCACCGGAGCGCACCTTTCTGCGCCTCCGCCTCCAGGCGCTGTCCACACGGCTTTCCCCACGCTTGCTGCGCCTTCCCGGGGAATCCGAGGGGACATGAGCCCCTCGGTCGCCGGTTCCTGTTGGCCATGAAGCGGCAAAACGTGCGGACCTTGTCCCTGATCATTTGCACGTTTACATACCTGCTCGTCGGGGCCGCCGTCTTTGACGCCCTGGAGTCCGACTTCGAGATGCGGGAAAAAGAGCAGCTGGAAGCCGAGGAGAAACGACTCCAGGGGAAATATAACATCAGCGAGGATGATTACCGCAAACTGGAGACCATCATCATGGAGGCAGAGCCCCACAGAGCCGGGGTGCAGTGGAAATTTGCAGGGTCATTTTACTTTGCCATCACGGTTATAACCACCATAGGTAAGTCTCAGTCTCTTATTATGAGCCTCGGTCTCTGACAGTGTAACCGAGCCTCCCGGATCGTTACAGGTGCCTCTCGCTGTCTCATCACTGTTGCGCAACAGGACGTGGTTTATTATAGTAGATATAGACAGACAGTTACATTTTCTAGGTAATAAAACGGTCTTGAAGGCAGCAGATGCGCGGGAGCACGTTCATATTCAGTGCCGTGGCCCTGGTCGCAATGCCACGAGTCTTTAGGTAAAGTTTTTAAGCAACATGTTGCAGCTCTCGTTGTGGTCTGGAGGGGGAGTATCTGAATTTATACTCGAGAAAATAAATCAACCTTTTGTAAGGCGGAAGAGTGACGTAGCGCGGCACGCTCGGGCGCACTCAGAAGTCATATCGTCTCCTCTGGTGCAGCTTCACTTTCACCCTGTGATTCAACTTGTAGCTTCCCTGTTAACGGAGCACCACCGAGACGCGGCTGAAAGTCTGACGCGGCGTAAGGAGTCGTGGGTGTCAGACGCCCCGAGGTGTGTGCGCGTGTTTTTTTTAAGGCTGTGCGGGAGGATACGGAGGCTGTGTGTGCGGAGCAGACTGGGAGCAGTTGTGAGGGAAGCAGCAGCGGCCGGTGGTGTGGTGCTGAAGGGACAGCTCCGCTGACTTCAGCCGCACTCCGGCTGAGATATGCCGGGCACTTCCACCCATGCTACTTGATTTTCCATTTAATATAGTATTTAATGTTCATCCTACAGGTTAGTGCACTTTAAAGCACTTCTTTATGAACACAGCGAGAGCTGGTGCGCGTAAAAAAGAACCATCTCCCTGTGGACACAAATCAATCAAGTTTACATACATTTATGTTTTATGACTCTTCCCCCACCGTGAAACGCAGATTACATCGGTTTTGACGCTACTTGCTGATGCATTTGCGTCATGGAGATTTATTTCCCGCTGCGAACGAGGGTGTGAACGGGGTCCCTCTGTGTTTTCGCTGAACAATAAAACCACATCCTCTCTGCATTTTAATCGCCACATATACCACCGAATGGAGCTCTGGTGAATTCAACCGGAGTTAATTGAATAAACTCTTATGCGCGAAAACCGAAAAAAAGACAAGTTACTATGAAACCTTTCAATCAGAGTTAGATTGTGTGCCAGGCAAGGCATTTGTAATGAACTCCCCATTCCCGCAGAGGTCACAGAGACGCGCTTTCTCCATTATGGGAGTCAGATACTATTATTCGAGATGAGGACTTTTCACTGGGAGGGTGGTGGTGGTGGAGGAGACTAATGCACTAGGCCTGTCCTCCGGTTTGCCGGGCAACACTTAAAAGGGACGACTGTACAGAGCAGTGAAGGTGGATCCACTGTTGTTTCTAGGCTACAGCAACGAGAGCCATTGTAATATTCATGTTCTGTGAAGTGGTTACATTTGCTGCAGCGGCCTGTGTCTGCTCTGTGGGAAACAGGCTCTTTATGGGTATCATCACACTCCTAACAGCAGTAACAGGACATGTTTCCCTGTAAAATGAACAACTATGATTCTTATTCAACTGCTTGATTTCATTGATAAACTGTAAAGCCAGTTTGCTTGAAAACTGCTGTGAAATAATTGAATCATCAACTTTCAGGGGCAGTGTCATTTTCTAAAATTCTGCCATTCTAAATGAGACATTCAGAACAAATTGTGATTAAAATAAAACAAAATTAATTCTGGAGGGTTTTTTTTTCCACAGACTTTTTTTTTTTTTTTGCACAGACTGACAATAAATCTTAATATCTGGCTTATTGTCACATGGATCAAACTGAGGAAACATCATCATCTTCATGTTATACTGACCAAATGTCCATCACAATCAATAAAATTATATTTAATTTTAAAGGGTTGATTTTGTGGTTTTCTATACTTTTATTAATGTCAGTAAAATCAGTGGAAAGAATACAAGCCAACAATTAACCGATGCTATTAACAAGTATTGTCTTTGTACCTAAAGCCTCACTCCTCTGTGCCACCGTGCCCCATTGTTCTCTACAAACTATTAAAACACATTAATGAGCCACCCTGTTGTGCTGGGTGACACATTTCTTCATTATGATAAACATGAGCACTGTGATTTATTTAGATTTGGTCCCAAATACACAGTTGTGGTGTTGCAAATGCCCACTGCAGAGCACCAAATGTGTAGTAATCTGCAGCTGAGCATCGTCCCCAACAAATGCACTAATTACTCTGTGGTTAAAGATTTACGTCTTCAGTGAGAACTAACGAGCTTGGGGCTGAGAGCAACAGAAAGGCTTAGGAAGCTGGAAAATTTGGAATTAAAATTAAAATTTGGAATTGGACTGATGCGCTGCTGGCTTTCGTTGATTTTCATTGGATTTGTTGACACTAACAAAAATATAGAAAGTTAGCAGCCTTATCCTTTGACCACATCACCTGTCCCAGGTGAGAGGGAGTGTGTATGAAATGGAGCAAAGGCAAATCAGTATGTTTTAACTTTAGCTTATTGAAAAAAGTTGAAAATGGAAAAAGCAATTGCCATCATTTGTCATCTGTTTGTTGCTGTTGGTTTTGGACACATGGAACTTTCTTGATGAAAGTTTAATATTTTTTTGTGATTTGATTGACTAGTCAGATTTCTTAAGCTTGACCCATTTCATCTGGCACTCCATTTAGGTTAAATCCATATCTCAGAATTGTTTGCAGGTAGTCTGACCCAGCCATTGGGGCATTTAGGCAGTGCAGCTTTTATTTGCAGAGCTAACCAGTTGATTGTGAGGCCCAGCACTCTGACATACGTTCAGCTGACATCATGAAATCTATTTCCTCATACTAAATTCCTTAGAAAGAAATGAAACTAGATATGTTCCTCTGCGCTCTATTGCTATGTTTTCAAATCATTCTTTTGACCACAAAAAAGTGAAAGAACTGAAACTAGCTTTGTACAAAAAATGAAACTGCAGAGATAAGGAAACAATTTGGACTGTGTCAACTATGAGCTGTTTGTGGAACCTAATGAAATTCCCTGTCATCATGTGGGACTGTAAAAATAAGATACAAAGATGTATTAAGATATATGTATAGATCTATTAAGATATGTGGCGCCTGGTGCTTGCTGCCGGGTGTGTACATTAACAATGGAATAAATCACAGGAAAGACCAAATACCCCAGGAGAAATGTAACAATACAGATCACCACATTGCTCCAAAAGCCTGCACAAAAACACTCTCAGCCTTACACATTCATCACTCAGTCATTATAAAGCTGAAGAGGTGTACTTTTGCTTTAGACAGCCTAATTTTTCAGAGAATATTTATAATGTTCTGCATCGATTAGCAGGCTAAGACGCATACTTTATCACAGGCGGGTGACAAAATGAAGGGAAAAGAGGAGACACAAGCATACGTGCCTGTGCAGTCAACCCATCTTAGCCCAGCTGAGCTTCTGGAGTGATGGTGATCTCATCATCATCACCAGATGGGGGAATGTTTGTTCATTCCTCCGGTAGAGTTTCACAGACTTGGAGAAGTTATTTAGCTGTTATGGAGCCCTTTGGAGAGGCAACTCAGTGAGACACTTTTTTGTTGGATTTTTGTTGAATGTGCCACCCATATGTACAGTATTACTGTATATACAGGTGGATTTGTTTGTTTTACATCAACTGCCCTCCTCTTGCTCCTGCTTTGTCTTCTTGTACTGTATGTTATCATTATTCTGGAAAAAATGAAAGGCAAACCTTGTTTTCATAAATCAAAATTAGTTGAAGAAGGAGACAAATTTGATTAAAAAAATATCTATGTAAAAATAATGGACTATTTAAGTATGAAGTCACATAAATACAGACGTTTATAAAAGCCAGTGTCAGATGTGATTTAAATTCTGCTTGACTAGACTGTTCAAGGACGTGTCAGTGGCTCAGTAACAGACTGTTAAATGTCTCTGGAGCTGCAGCAAGAGCAGTAGTAATATTACTGTTTTTGTCAGTAGTAGAAATACAACAGAAGTAGGAGTAGAGAATTATGTGTAAATTTTGTGATGGTAGTAGCTGCAGCTGGAATAGTAGAAGTAGTATTGCCAACAAATCTGTAAAATCAGTCTTAGTAGGAGTAGTAGTAAAAGTAGTTTTAATTGTAGTAGAAGTGGGAGCAGTCAGAGTATTGTATAGTAGTCATAATAGCAGTAGCAGAAGTAGCAAAATCAATGTCGTATAAGTAGTATACAATATCATCAATGTTGTTTAATCTGCATACTATATATCATTTTGGTTTATTATCGACTATGTTTTGAAACAAAATTGTTTCAAAACATAGTCGATGTAAAAGTAGCAGCAGTAGTAGTTGTGATAGTACGAGTTATAGAATATAAAAAGGTTCATTAGAAAATAAAGCATTTGTTATCTACCTTATAAATCTATTACACCAATTATACCTCTCTCTACCTATTATAACCTTAAGTTCGAGGGAACTTCTATTGCTTCACATGCTCATCCTCGTCACATCTCTACAAACTGTGTGAGCACAAGAGGAAAAAAAAAAGAATGGGTCGCAGATCTGAAACTGGAGCCCAGCTGTGACATGTTGTAGCGGCTGTCTTTTGGGGCCCAAGGTGAGGTTGTCAGCCCTCCGTCCAGATTGACCTGCAAGTTGCCTCCATTTATTCCCGTGACTAATTGCACCAAATGTGACACTTAGTGATGACGGCATGTGGCGAGTGCAAGGTGTTCTCACCGAATCTGCTCGGACGGAGCAGAGCAGCATGCAGCGGTGTGTACATACACGTAGGCCTCTCACAGTGTTGAGTCGCCGGCGTTGCTGGGAGACTCAAGGCAACTTGAAAGGTGAAAGTCATCTTTGTTACACACCTGGAAATATGAGCATGTGTGCGTACACTAGATATGGATACTGGAGGTGTGACTGAAATTGGACTTTTGAAGAACAAAAAATCCTTCATCATTCAACAGCCAATCTTTTTGCCAAAAACACAGCAAGATGCTGCGCTGTCACAAAGCATCAGCAACACTCCTGAAACCCAGACTAATGAAGTTAACTCAGGGTGAACGGCACTTTAAAGTTGTATTAAGCAGCAGACAAAAACATAATTGCTTTTTAATGAGGAATAAATTCACCGCAAACAACAGTTAAATGAAAAATCTGTTCTGAGACTTGAAATCAACGGGCAATATTACAGGTCAGAAATTTCAACACTTTTTTCATGAATGTCAAATTAACCAATATATCTTATTTAGTAAAAGGCCCACATCAGGCAAATGCAATGGCAAACTGATATAGGACACTATGCACCTGCATCAGAAAAAAGTTACAATTCAGTCAGAGAAACATGATAAAATAGTTTTGAACTTTTTCATATTTGATAAACTCTAATAAACTAATATACATATATTTATAAGAAGAAGAACTATGGGACAATGTGAGAGACAAGTAAAGTAGCATTTTCCTTTTCAAAGTTTACAGAAATGGAAATAGCATAAATGTATTTACTGAGATTGTAGTCATATAAAATGTAAGGTGTGCATTAAAACTGCATTATTTGAGGGTTTGTTTGTGTTTTTAGCAGAAAAAGTGGATAACACAAGCTTTACTCTGTAAAAAACCCCCAAAAACCCAACTATGTGCTAAAAATGTTCTTTTGAGCTGCAGAGTTGTTGATTTTTTTACATTAGATATTGTCATTTGATGTTTTGTTACTTGACTTGTACTTGTACTTGAATTGATTAGTGCAGATCTAATAATACATAGTAGTATATTACCCCTGCACACGGGTAATGAAAAACCATTTTCATGCTCAGTGAATGTTACTGCCTACACTGAGGCAAGAACATACTTAAGGAAATCCTAAAGAAATATTCCAAATGTCAACTTGACACCAGCTGCCGGTTTGAAAATGATCATTTGCACAATGGCAGAGTCATATGCTGCCGTGTTGTAGTGCCACACAAGTGGGTGCCGTGCTCGCAGATAAATTCATCAGCCGTCCTTTGTAATGAAAGCGCTCTGTGAAGATGAGTCAGATGCTGTGTCTTTGTACCTGTCGTGCTAGTCACATTTTCCATTACGCTGTGCCAGCGACTGCCACTTACACACATGGTCACATGTCAGATCTCGTTTATGTGCCAGTAGGACGGAATTAGTCAAAGGCAGTGTGTTGTGAATTAACTTATTTAGGAAAAAGTCTTTACAAAGTGTACGACTTCTTATATTTGTAAATGACACAGTGGTAGACAAATAGGTTAGTACATTATGGTTTTCAGTTGGTGAAGCATTGACTTCTGCTTTCTTCTTCCTTAAACCCCCTGCTGTTATTTATCATGTTTCATATAATTCTTATTCTTGTATGCTACAAAATACTCCAGCCTCCAGTCCAGCCCAACATTATCTGGCACTGCTGGCTCCACAGCGCAAAAAAACTTCTGTTCATCCTTTCTTTCAAAAGAAGAAACAAAGCGAGGAAATGACATGGTGCCTATGACGGTTAGGGTATTTAAATGTTTTCAAGGGCTCATTTGCATACAATAGTGGGGCCCTGTGATTTGTCTGATACACAGGTCAAAGGCTGCTAAAAGCTTCTTTTTGCTTCCTCTTAGCTGTCATCAACTGCATGATAATACACACTGTACTTTTAACAGGGATGGTTTGGTGGAGCATGTGAAGAAAGTGGACAGTGATTACCATGTGTTTATGTGTTTGTCTGGCAGAGTAGGGGAACAGAGAGATTGTCTGAGAGACACAGAGGCTGCATCTTAAAGAAGTGATCAGAGACCTTGGTGTATCACTATTGTTGAGTCATTTAGGTTTTCTTGGCTGGCAGCACCTTAATTCATCCCCAACCTGTCAAAGGTTCTCCAGCTGTGTCGCTGTCCTCATTTAGGCATCACAAAGCACATCCACCATAAGGTCAATAAGCCCGCTAACTCATCTGAATTTTCCTGGTGCCATATGGGCTGTAATACCCTGGGTTTGCCATTACTTAGAATGGATTATGTAAATCTCCAATACGTCAAGGACACAGGATTTCATGACATCTTTTCTCAAGCAGCAGTCAATAAAATGATCGAGCATATTTTAAATCCAGATGATTTGCTCATTCATAATGCGTGACGCTGAGTTTTATAACAGGTGTATAATGATGATAAATGGCTTGTTTCATGTTTTTTTATGGTGTAGTAAAGCTGCTCTGATTAAAGGAGCAATTTGTAAATACCATGATGGGTTTTTTTCACTGATTTGGCAAGACTTTAGAAGTCATCTTAGAAAAACAAATGAATAATTGATATCATTTGATAAAATACAAATTTCTCAGCTCACCATGTAAACTAATTTACCTGCATTCTATAACAAACAGAAACATCTTCCGTGAAAGTGAGCCACTAACTACTCCTGGACTCGTAACTAATCATAGCAAAGCTTCCTTGTGGATATCTCTGAGAAATCTTCAACTTCTGTTTATGCACAATTTCTCTGGGTTTTAAGATGAGATTTTACTGTAAGCTCTGTAAATTATGCAGTGTGCGTGGACATGATATTTGGATGGACAAGTTTCTACTTACTTATCAGCAGCGTGGTGCAATAGCTGGCAATATCCATCTGTCGATCCACCACTCCGATTCTCTGGTTCCCAGAGGATGAATCTTACTGACTTTGGGGATCCTCAAATTTTCATCCAGCACCATCACAAGGTTGACATTCGTGGTGGTGTGAGTGAAGCTTGTGACAGCTATTGAAATTTAGTACACACATTCATGTCCCCTTAAATATAATCAGAAATAACTGTTGATCTTCTGACCTTTCTTTGGCCTATCCATTATTAGGGCAGTTCATTTCCCTTTCGTAAGTGTGTTTATGTCTAATGCTGTAGTACTTTTTATTGTGTGGATGGAATGTGGTAAATAGTGAGGTTAAAGGTGCTGGTGTGTGGATTTTTTTAACGTGTGCAGCAGCTCACTACTGATTCCCCATGTCCTGTCTTGATGCTAAGCTAAGCTAATGCTAATACACTATTTTAAGAAGAAAAAGGTGATGTTTAAATAAGAATACTTCTTTTGGCCTCCGAGAGAAACCACCACAGCAAACCTCTGCCTTTAAATGTACACCTCCCCATATTGGCATATTTTCTTGAAAAAAAGGAGCGCTGTTAAAATACTGTCTGGCTGCTGCTTATTGAAAAATGATTTGAGGCGTTCAACCTAGTTGCACTTTGTTGCCAGTAGATTATTTTCACTTTGCCGGAGTGTCCTACCGGGAGCTTGCTGGAGGTCTCCACACAGATCGATGGCAATGTGTTCCTGTGGTGCTGATGCTCTCTGTTGGAGTCATTTCTCTGGAGCTTGCTGGTCTGTTTTCACTGCTCAGAGGGGTAAAGTGTGCATGCAGGGTCCCTCGGTGCAGCACAGTTAACTCCACAGCCAACTTGAAAAAAAATACAAATAACACAAGATATTATTAGCTGAAATGAGAGCCATAAGGGATTTGAGTATGGTTAAAGATTCTTTATGTATGAGAGCACTCCTCCTAAATTTTTCTCATCAAAGTCAGTTTGCTTATAAGAAGTGCTTGTGGAGCTTGTGAAGTCACTTTTATAAAGCTGTCTGTCTGTCTGAAGGGAGCCATTTGAAGTCTGAAAGAATAATCTGATGTCACCACCAGGGTTTTTTTCTGATAATATCATCACATGGTTTTCTCCACCATTTTTGTTGTACCATTGTTATATTCTGGAGGCGTGGATCTCTGAAGAATGTGGGTATTAGTGAGTCAATGTGCATTATGGAAAATTAAGAAGCCAGTGGTTTTGGAGCTTGGGCAGAGCAAGAGACTAAAAAATGGGATATCATGGTCCCTGCTGCTTTGGTTTTGATCATTCTTTTTAGCTGTACTTGCAGCATGGCTGTAGAGTAGACCATCTCAACAAGTACAAAATGAATTACTATCATCACTGGGTGTTGGTTCTCTCTTGATTTGTAACACTACCAATATGTTGACTTGTTCTTTCTTGTAGTGAAATAACTGGACAACTGTTGGATGAAATGTCATGAAAACCAAGCTATTGTGGCTGGTAAAAATGCTTAAAATCTAATTATAGCTAATCTATATTGGAGGTATAATTTATTTGCTGTATATTAGGTATATATACAGTGTGTTACGTACATTACATGGTCATAAGGGATGACCAAGGTGTTAAAAATGAAAACCCAAACTGCCCAGACTGTAAGAACTTTACACTAAGGCTTGAACCACAAAAAGAGTTTGTAGAGCACGGAATGGCATGTAAAACTGTTCATCCATAGCACCTCACCTGGAGCAAAGCCCCTCAGAGCTACATTATCTCACTCTTCACCTCTAGGCAGAACGAGCATTCTTAAATCTTGCCACGCTCTCCTCAAGTCGGCCTAATTCCTGACTTAACACTTGTCAGTCATCTTGAAGGGGTATCTACCTCAAAACAGAAACTAGCCTGGGGCTGAGGTAAGCAGCGACCATGGGATGAAGAAGCAGCTCTCAGACGTGAGTGATATAAAGCAAACGTACAGAATTTGCAGCATAGCTGGCTTCACATGAACTGGACTGTTGTTACTGCTGTGCTCCATCATCGTTTGTGCTACTCCTCTGCGTTGTGCTACCGATCTCATCCATCACACCAATGCTGATAGCTTGTGGCCAGTGGTTTGTGTGTCTTCTCATCTGTGTGAAGGGAGAAGCATCCACCGTAGAGATAAATGGGCACAAATTCCCTCAGGCCGGGCAAGAGGCTTCCCCCTCGCCCTCACGGTTTCTTAGATTCAACCGGCGGTGACTGGCTGTTCCGCTCCGGCACAGACCAAGCTGAGTCGAGCGAGAAGCACAGTGGGCTCATCCAGGCTCAAGTGGGCCAGTGTGAGTGCAGAGTGGGGTTGGCGAGCTGTTGCTTGATGAACCGTAGTACCTGTTATTAGTTGCGTGGGTGTCCTTCTTAAGCAGGTGGCAGAGAAGAGCTTTGTTTGCTGAACACCGGCAAAGAATTGATTGAATTATATAGATTGATATTATTCTTAAACTTGATTTAAATTTATGTATTATTTACCTATGGTTAGACAACATCACGCGATACTCCCTGAATCCATATCTTGTCATTGTTGCCTTTTAGTTTGTCCACAGAATGAGGGCGGTGGTGGGCACATTTATTAACTTTGGAGAGGGCTGAACCACTCCCCCATGCCTCCACTCTTTATGCTAAACTAAGACAATCGTCTGCTGGCTCTTGCTCCATACTTGGATATGAGAGTGATATCGATCTTGTCATCTCACTCTTGGCAAGAAAGCGAATGAATGTATTAAGCAAACATCAAGCTATTCCTTAATATTAAGTCTAAGTAGCAACAAATAGCATTCGTGGGAAGCCTGAAGGTAGTGAGAAAGCGAATAATGCATTGTTGTTTTCATGCATTTTATGGATTTTCTGACAGAAGAAACTTTAAGTATCTTGCTTTGTGAGGATGTAGTATGTAGCATGTCATATCTAAAGAGCTTTGAGCTTCATCACCTGAATGTCACAAATATTTCCCAGCAGTCTGGGAATCAAGTGGGCACTGGAACACAAGTCATCACGTCATCCTTTGGCTGCTCGTGGCATTTTGATCAACTATGGCCGCCCCAGGCTGTGAGTCAGCATGACACAGTACCCAGCTGCCAAGCTGCTGGGTGTTCCTCCCTGCAGCTCAGGCACAAGAAGGATTTGCATTTCATCTCATTGTTATGTTCATACAGTTTGTTCCCAGAATCACACACTCTGCTCTTTTTCCTCTGTCTGACATGCTATTCATCACCTGCGCATAAAAGGATATTTTATGTTATTTGTCAGCAGGTGTAGTAAGAGCGCAAATGACCACTGCTATTCCATCACCACCGCCTGCTGTTAATTCTCTCCTGCTGGACCCTGGCAATCATCTTCCCTCTGTAGTGCTACACCGTAATGCACTCCCACACGGTCTTGTCATTACCACTTTATTCCATCTGTGGAAAGAGTGGGAGTGTGTGGTCTCCTGTATGAGTTAGTGCCATGGAACAGCAGCATGAAATCAGCGTCGGTGGCTTGTGCACAGTGTGTGGTCCGCTAGCATTTTTGATACACGAGTAGTGTCTCTGATACTAAATGTGGAACCCCGGAGGCTGGAAAACAAATACAGAGAGATAGCACAGTGACAGTAGAATTACATAGGTTGGAAAAAAAATAAACCAATGTGATGAAAGCTGCAATTCTCACAGCATGACCTGCAGTCTGCATTATAAACTGGTGCTGTACTTGCATGCTCCTAGCAGTATGATAATCAATGCATGATGGTAAAAGGAATATAATGCGCAGCCACGGTATTCATCATGTGCTCTTTGACACTGCTCAGTTGAGAGATTTCTGCATCTTTTCTTGCACGCAGGTGTTCAGTTTGTGCAAGGAAGTTGTGGAAGTAAAAAAACCTTGATTAGTTTCAAGGCTCTGCATGTGTATTAAAAAGGTTCATCTGCTGCAGGAGTAATTGCATTGAAGGGGACATGAATGATACCGAGCAAAACTAAAGGTGGAAAAGAGGAGAGCCAGTCTGCAGTCTGTTCTGTTTCTTTGGGCTTGAGAGGCCACATGACAAACAAGCTGTAGCGTGGAGTCAAAAGGTGAGTGGCTGACCATTAGTGAAGGCTGCCCGGCTGCTGCCGTTGAACTTAATCACAGACCGGCTGGGACTAACATCACATGTCTCCAACTCGCAAAAAAAAAAAAAAAAAAAAGTAGCAGAGACATCAGTTTGAGCTGACCCTCTGACTAGAGCAAAACATATTCCTGTTACGAGTCTATTGGTGGAGAGGCAGCAGGGCACGCCAGGCCAAGTGGTGTCAGTTTCTCTGGGGAGGTGATTTCAGTGAGAACAGTGCAAGGGCCTGTTGCTTAGCAGCGCTCAATGGCCGTATTTCCCGATGCCAGGCAATGAGCTTCATTAGGTGAAGCCTAACAGGGGATATAGAGTGACACCTGGGACAGCTTGGGGCCCTGTCAGGAGCAGGCTGCTGGATGTGAAGGCGAGGCGTCTTTAAATATCTGAAGACACTGCAATGTTCCTGCACCGAGAGGATCGTGATGACCACACTGGGCCACAGCTGCTGCAGAATGCATCCAGTCTAATATTCTCCACAAATGTTTAATTAACGATTTATAAGAAGCGCAAAGAGAATAAGCTACGACGTTAATGACAGTTATCGACACTGAGCAGAACTGATGTTGTTATTGTGCTGCATATTTTCCTCAATTCTCTCTGTTCAGCTGGTAGACCATCACCCTGCAAATGCCTGAAGCTTATTTATAGAGAAAAAAGGGAAATACATACCACTCATTTTATATTTCTTAATTTTAATTTTATTTATTCATGTTTTGGTTCACTCTCACCGCTGTCTTTTCCAGCAGCAGCAGATAGCTGTTTCCCATGAAAAAGCTGTAAAACCCCACTGTGCGCTAACTGTCCAGCACAAAACTGCAGTCCGACTGAGTTAGCAACGAGCTGTTAACGCAGTGGGGCGTTTTTTTTTTTTTTTTTTCAGCAGTTGATGTGGACCAAAACAGAGCTAAAATAATTGTGAATACTGGACTTATAGAAATGGAATTTGTAAATATTTAACCTCTGTGCTGATTATGTCAGCTACGTTTTTCATCATTTTTATAATGAAAGTAATAACTAGAAATATACCACATGCATAGTACTTACCATCAACTCCACATCACACACTTATAGAATAGATATAAATTTCTACCTTGCACTTAACACAACCCTTGGTTCCTCTGCTAACATCTACTAAATGCCCTGGTAAGTTGTAGGTATATTAATCTTCCTACATGTGAGCAGCAGTGTTTCAGCAACAGAGAAATAACCACAAATTGAGTTTCAAGCTGTTAAATCAGGTACAAACTGGGTGGTGCAGCGTGGCGCGAACCTCACTCTTCAGTGATGAAGCAGAAATCTATACGGCTCTGGTCCATAATTGTCAGCTAAGAACAAGTAAGCCTCCCCGCACGGCCCTAATTACTGGCCTTTACATTATTGACAGTCCATCGACATTTCCTCGACTGTTTATTGGGGGATAACTTTAAAGTTTGAGTATCCCTTTCTGGAAATAGCCTTCTCTTTCAATTGCTTCTGTCTGAGCAATCTGGCAGCTCTCTCCCCGCTAAATGCCATTTAAGGAGGTATAATACGTTTTGCTAGAAACCAAAAGGGCCCAACAGGAATGTGGGCTGAGGGGTGTTGACGACTATTGTCAGTGTAGCACATTCTCAACCCTGGTGGAGGCACTTAAATGATGTTTCTGCTTTATTACAAATGTTCATAGTTTTGACTGTCATTTGATTGTTCATGATGATGTTGTAGCTTAGCATCAAACTTAATCACTGACATTGTTACTTACATTTCTTTTGTTACTCAGGACAGCTCCATCAGATGGGGCTTTAAACAATCATGTCATATAATGTCTATTTACCCTGTGTAATTCTGGCAAAAAAAATCAATCAAAGCAATCTTTTGAAGCAATTCTTATTCTGTACTGTTGGTTTGCACTTCCAGGAAACAGTCACTTGCTTGCTGTACCTGTCACCATACAAAACGAGTGTGAGTTTGAGTGTGTCGATTTCGATTCATTTAATCTAAAAAGAACACACAATTATCACAGTGAGTTATCAGGCTTGTGGAGCCTAAAGTGGCTTAATATTTTGAGAGGATTATGAAAAAAAAAACTCGTTACCATATTTTGGAACTAACGCTGCATTACAAAGACATTATTAAATAATCAGTAGTTACTGTGGTAACACTGGTTTGTATAACCAAAAGGGATGATGACCAACATTATATATTTAAGATATAAGCTGTAAACTGAAATTGTTCAATAAAGCCTGTCTTGCAGAACTCTGCAAACTGTCAGGGAGAAAGTAAGTGTAAAGTGTTTTAAACTGGATGCTCAGGGCTAATCCTGTGAGCAGATATCAGAACTGCATGCAGCATATTTAATTCTTACCAACCAGGCTTCATTTGTATCGGAGGTGAGCCTGATAACGCAGCTTATTGTTGTTTAAAAAAAAGGCACTTAGTGTGGCTTTAATTATGCTGAAGACTAATGTGCACGAAAGAGTCGCGACAAAATGTCAATCTAAAAGGAGCTGCTTGGGTTCGACTCCCTGTGGGTGAATCCAGGTTTCTCCCATTAATTCACGCATAACAACAAACCACGCATTTCTGACCCTGCTCCCTGCCCGCGGTGATCCTCGCGTTTGGTCGCCCGCGGTGAAACTCCAACGATCGCTGCAGCGTGCGGGCGACGAGCTCAGCATCTCACGGTGAACTCCGCCTGTCGTGTTTATCGCTGGCAGCGCTGTAGTCGCTCGCTCCCAGTCTGAGATCACTGGCAGAGGACAGACACAAACAGCCTTCACAGGGGAGACTTCAAAGACAGCGCACAGCACGCATTTAAAAAGGGGAAAATTAGTGAAACATCCTTTCAAATGAAATATGGAATTATGATTTGCCTTGAAGGTTGCAGGAGCATGAGTCACCTTTGTGTGTGCTCGTATCCCCCGTGGTGTGTTATCACCGAATATTGCTCACAGGCAGCGTTGAGCTGAAGTGAAAAACACACCATTGAAGAGCAGTGTTACAGTGATCTGATAAGGTGTTAGGTGACTCATTGTTGATTAGTAGTTTTCAGGCAAGACGTAGCCCCCTTGTGAAAGGATGTGAGTGACTGAATACATATGAGAGAGAGAAAGTGTCGGAGAGAATCTTAGCAGGTGGTTGTCTGTATTTACCTCAGTTGCTTTTTATCTAATCACTGTCATCAAGACGAGAACTTGTTAAAATCAGACACCACATCACTGGTCATACACGAAATGTTGTTAGAATACATTGTTGTTTCCTGATCCTCAACTAATCTCGCCATATCCTGCTGTTAGTATGTTTTTTTTTAAAAAGTGGGCTCTGCCATGACAGTAAATCATGTAACACCATATTACAAACCATATTTTCGGGCGTCTCCAGCAGCTCAGCTGAGTCATTATGAAAGGGGAGAACAACAAAATCCAACAAAGGAAAGTGTGATAAATAATTCAGTCAGCACTTCATGGCATAACTGAATTGTGTTCAGTTATTTTTTGATGCTGTTACCCCCGTGGACACGAATTACCATCCAACTCCAGTGAGGATGCGGCCAGAGACAGTGTTGTTCTACTGGTAAACACTCTGAGCAGGCCACTGTTAACGTCACGGTCACTCAAGCGAGGTCAGGCCGACCCGGGCCAGCGACTGAGTGGAAGTATATGTTGTGTCATTTCTCAATGATGGAACATGTATTTCCGGTCTGGGCGAATGCACTGTGCCATCATTTGACTGGGGGATGTCCTGTTTTCTTTCATGAGTGTGTTCATATGTGTAAAATGTTCACTCTTTGCTAGCAGATTAACCAATGATTTAAAATGTTAGAAACAGTGTGTCTTGCGAGCAGAAGTAAAAAGCCTCATAACGATAACTAAATAATAACATTTGAGTGCCAGTAACACTTTATTTTACAGATCCTGTATTTTCCAGCAGTTTACTAATAAATAAATGTTACTCATAGTTGGGAATTAGTAGGGTATTTACACTGAAATAGCTTAGACTCTAAGCCATTTGTGACTAATTATAAGGGAAACTGAGAACAAAGAAATAGGGAATAATGAAGACAAATGTAACTATTCATTAGTTTTCCTAAGAAGACTAACAAAAGTTATTGTTGGTCTTGTAATTTCAGGTGTCTGAACTGAGCTGAATTTGTTTTAAAAGACTCAGGGTTTTTTCAGCTGTTCAGGCTGCATGTTGTTTTCAGTGTCAGTTCTGTGACATTTGTTAAATTTCACATTGTGAGTCATATCTTCATAAATGCACGAAGATTTGAAATAAGTAGGGTGGGCAGGCAGTCCTATGATCAGGATACATACCACATGGGCTTGAGTTCCTGGGCAGCAGGTTCCTAGTTTTACCCTTCTGGTTTTCAGGAAGTGCCTCGGTGGAGGTCCGCACTCTCAGAGTGCTTTCTTGATTGTTTTTTTTCTTTACATCTGACAGTTTGTCACTGTCATGATGCTGCTGACGCTTATTAGGTCTAACTTTCGCTCGTTACTTTTGCCTGCCACACATTACACTATTTCTAGCTGTGAGGACTGATTCTTGTTCTGCCTCCTCTTTTCCACTTTCTCATTACCATACCCAGCGATGGCTCCTCTTGCCTTGTGCATTCGGTGTGTCCCATATCTCAGTGACGTGTGTCTGTTGGCTTCTGTTCTCTGCAGCCTTAGGGGGTTGTTTTGTTGCGCGCCCCGCTGAATCCTGCAATGCTGCTCGCACACATCAGGGAGCACACTCATGAGAAGAGCCTGTTTCACACAATAAGAGTATAACCATTCATGGAATAAATGGATCTCCATCCTCTGATGAAAGTGTCATTGAGAGAAGCACAGCGAGGATAGACGTCGCAGGACTTACTCATGAGATGGATTACATTATACATTGGCTCTACCCCAAGATTTAAGGAATCTCAAATTCCCTGCAGAGCTACAGCACCCAGCTTCCATGGGGTATTCTGAGGATTACCAGCTTCTCTGTTCAGGCTGCTCGGCCTCCAGCTCAGACTCACTTTTTTTTTTTTTTTTTACACTTTCTACCTTGTCTACCTGAGAAAAAAGAGCTCTCCTAACTTTAAATTCTTTATTGTGAGGTGACTGTGCAAGGGTCCACTCGCATCTCTTCATCCATTTCTCTGTTTTGCACAAAAAACTGGTCCTCCACGTACAGAATCCATCCTGTGTTTATTTAGTCTTAATTGCTGATGCAGGTGAGGCCGCGCTCGCTTTATGCAGTGACCTTGAGATCTTCACTCCCTGACAGGAAATGTGTAAATATGGATTCAATTAATGTGTAAGCTTTTGATGTGCTGGAGCCCAGCAGCAGTTTGGCAAGTTACGCAATATTAGCCTTTTGAATCCACTTGCCACATACTGTCATAATCATGGAGTCTGTCTTTTCTGGCGTTTGACTTGCATACCTAAAATGTCTCTGATATGTCAGGTCACCTACAGGTTTATGGCAATGTATGAGTTTGAGGTGGGATCAGCAAATAGAGATGCTGCAATGTTAATTACACTCTTATTCAACATGCAACATGACAGAAGTAGTTGAGCAGTGAGACTTAGGGTGGAGGTCGGAGTCGCCTGGGTCAGCAAGGAGTGTAATGCATTAAGCTGTAGTTTGCATCCAGTTGGCAGCAACAGCAAGTTTGTGTTTCTTTAAATAATGACAGCAAATTTTACAAACCTCACAGCTGCACAAATCAATAATTTTATATTAATAATGGATACAATGAATCTGTGTGCTTGTACATCCACCTGTTTTTATGCACATTTTCAATTTGTTCATGGAAAACACTGGGAATGGCCAAAATTTAAATAAAAAGAATTGAAAAGTAAAATATCCCAAAGAATGTCCCAAGTACAGTCTATACCTAATTCAAATATGAAACAAACAGCAATGCCATGTTTCCACCTGCTTTTCCACATGGTTTTGGATTGTTTGAGGTTTGAGTGGCACTCTTGTAATCATGTCATCTTATTGTGGTCTCTCTGGTATTCCATTCATTTATGACATCTGAGTGGAGAATAGAATCTCTCTGTTGATTCCAACTAATAGTGGATGGAAATGTACACAAGCATTTTCTTTTCTGGAAGTCAGTTCCGATTTGTACTGAATATGGATGGAGACCTGTCTTACTGCATGTGCAACATGAAAGGTGGTGCTTTGAGTGATGATCCAACAGTTTCCCCTCAGCTCTGTGGAGTTTTTTAGAACCTTTCAGCTCACTGCTGTTGTGGTCCCTGACATACTTTTATTGTTTTGGTTCACTCACTGCATCTGTCCTTTTTCAACATTCAGGATGTCACTTTCTTAGGCAGATTATTTTTTTTGAAAATCCGACGATGCAAAATGAATGGTAAAGCTATAGTTGGAGTCATTTTTGTGTTTGATAAGTTGGTCATAGGAAACATTCATTTATGAGAATGCTGGATTGTTATTTTAAAGTCTATGATTCTTATGTTACCCGGTGGGATCCTGCTCTCATTTTAGGGCCTCTGAATAACAGCATCGGACAAAACGCTTAAAATGGTAATGTGATCTGTCTAAGCTGCAGGCAGACCTCTGATATTGGTGCAATTGCCTCTTCAGTGACATAGAATATCATGTTTGACATTTTCCCCTTAACAATAGAGTTAAGATGACGAGCAGCTGAAGGACCATAACCATTATGGCGCCATAACAAAGTGGAACTGTGGGGAGTCTTAGTGTTTCAAAAAACACTGATAGTGAAAGGTTCCTTGCCTGTTGCAGGTAACCATAGTGTTCTCACTCCTCAGACGCATTAAGCTCTTGTCGGTGACGCGGTGGAGACTCAAGCAGAGAGCCGGACAAGGTGTTCTCACCTCTGCGCTCCCTGCTCTTCTTGACCTTCATTAAAATGCCACGGCCTATAGCAATTAATGCCACCGGGGCACCTGGAGTAGTATGTGGCAGATTAACCCCGCGGATCAAACACGGAAAAGGTACCGGTTTAAGCAACTGCTCGACACTTGTAGAGTAACTTCCCAGATCGTGTGTGGGTGCTAATGAGGTACTGCCTTGATAGTGTCATGAATAATGGATGACACATAATATGCAAGTGGCTGTGTGTGGAAATAAATGAAAACCAAACAGAGGTATTTGTTACTCTGCATAATGCTCTCTAACAAAATGATGCGTTTAGAGGAGCAGATGTTAAGCAGTTATTAATTTGGTGTGAATATTGTTTGCAGTTTTCTATATTAATAATTTGTGCTCTAAATTCAGCTGAGGAAGATGCAGCAGCTTCCTGTTTTAAAGGGTTTCACTGAAAAATGAAACTGGAGCTGTAGCACATACAATGAAAGTTACATTTACTATTATAAATAACAAAGGATTCAAACTTCGGTTTACAGTTATACTTGTCACCTGTTCACAGTAATACAAAAATAATAGAAGAACTATATTTATTATACATGTAGATAGATAGAAATATGTTAAAGCTGCATTCATCAATATTTTAATAATGACAATGGTACAAGGATGATCAGTGTTGTAGTTGCTGTCATATGCACTGTGTAATTGCTAAATCCTCCCCCAAAAAACTTTCCCTCCAAACTTCAGTGTCTCACATCTCGACGTGAACATTTAATGTGACAGAGAAATCCTTCATAGAATCTGTAGGTAGCGGTGAAAATGCTGGATCTTGTACTCTTTTAAGATGTGGGCTGTTGGTTAATTCATTAAGCAATCAGTTGACTGTGAGATGTTCCTTTTCCTCCTCCAGCACCGGAAAAATTCAATATTCATGTTGTAATAATATATTGGTATAATAATTGAATTTAGGCTTCCAGCTGTGTCAATTTGGAGTTTGAGCAACAATGAGTCACTCTCGCTCACGCGGGCCTATGGAGCTCACACTGTGGGCGTGGGCAGACATTCAGAATAAGCCATAGTAAAGTGGATTGAAGCCAAACAGAGGTTGAGTCATGCAGTTCATGATGAGAGCTGCCTCGGCATATTCATAACTGTGGAAACCATTAGAGGCACTTTGGATATGACTGCGAAGAGACACAGGAGGTGTGATTCATTTATTCAATTGCGATAGCCGGAAAAGACATTTGCATTTCCTTCGAGGGATTATTTCTATCCACTTCCCTTGATGTGGTGACAAACATCTTAATGTAGTATCTGTCTAATATTCCTTAAGCAAAATTATTTTTCAACAATCATCTTGGTTCCAGGCTGAAAATCTCAACAGTTATTTGATGGATTGCCATGGGATTTTACACAGACATTCTTTGTCCCCAGAGGATAGATTGAGATTCACTTTGGTGACTTTGGACTTTTCTCGTCATGTCACAATGAGGTTGACATTTTGGGATGTTGGTAACATGTTTTGATAACTCCTGGATAGATTACCATTACATGGGACAGTAATGTATGCTGCCCAGAGGATGAATAATGCATTCACTGACTTTTAATCTGTCTCCAGCAGTTAAAAGTTGTACTTATCCAGTGAAATATTCCAACAACTTTTGGACTGATTCTCAAAATACAGATTTTCATGGTTCCCAGATAAAGTATCCTCATAGAGGTTTACATTTCCTCACAGAGATGCTACCGTAGCTGTCGACACCGAGTCGAGTTTCACCAGGGTTGTAGAAAAACTGTGCTTCCAGCTCTAGTTTTCTCCTCTTCCTACTCCAAATGGCACTAAAACTATTTTCAGGAGGCGCCTTTGTGTCAACATGTTATCACACTCCCCACTCTGCTTTGTTCAAACATTTGAAGAGTGACTCAACAGATGTGCGGTGATACAGAAAACGTGTTCAAATTGAAATGTTCTGTGGGGGAGGCTGCTGTACTAAATTGACCTAAATGCTTTTCTTTTAAGCTCACGTTAAGATATGTCATTATATTTTAGATGTTTATATTTTAGCAGATGGCCAGCAGACTGAGTTTAATTTCGCTTTTGAAATCCAGGCTTACGGAGTAATACTATAAAGTACTGCGATTGATCATTATATAGTTTTTTTATCGCAAAATGTGTCCAGCTACCTTGAATATGTGGTACAGGGTTTCTGTTGCAGGAAAAAAAATGGTATAAGAGAATTTTTCACTGATTTCTTTTTCTGCATCCCCACATCAGATATACATTTTGGCAAATTTACTGCATCTTCATTTGTGGATTGTGGAGTTGTTCTCTGTTCCAGGCACACTTTGTGCTTTGGGCTGATAAGCATGGTCTGTTTTTACTAAGTCTTGCCTGCTGCACCTCGCAGGAGAACATAGAGGGAAAGCACTGTATGTTACACGTCCTCTTCTTCTCCCCTCCTCCGGGTACCTGCGTGGATGTACGGAGCGTAACCCCCTATTTTGGTTTATTATGTAGTGACTCGGCCTCTCTTGTGCTTTAACATCAATTAAAGAGTGTGATTCCCTTTTTGCCACCGCACTAAACGCTGTGCTGTACACAAACACGCACATTCACCTGTGCACACATGAGCACAAAGGCACCTGTGCATGACAGGGCTCCGTGTGGCAGAGCAAATATGTCTGTTCCCAAGACAACAGCAGATAATAGAGTCATTATAACAGGACAAACAGATTACACAGTGCAGTGCTGCCACAGAAAACCACACATCCCATCAACAACATCAAAGACATACTTTAAGAGACTGTCTCAGAAAAAATAATAGACATTGTTTAAGTTATAATCCATTAATTTTCTTATTTGTAATTGGAAATTTTTGGTTTTGGTTTTTTTAATCTATTGAAGAGACGTACATCACAGAGTATTTTCTTTTTCTTAAGTTTCCAGACATAAAAGGAAACTGGAAAGCATTTATGTACTTAACATCTTCTTGTCGCGCACTAATCGATGCTAGACAGTAGCCAAGTGAACATTATTTGATATGAAAATGTCACCGATGATTACTTTAACAAGTTAATATCTGCTATGTGGGTGGGTAGGTCATCTCCCTGAGTCCCTGTAAAGCCCTGTTAATCATTGTATTTATTTCCTTGGGAATGTAAGGACATTAATGTTTTTTCCTTCCTTTTAATAAACTGCTTTCAAAGTTTCCTGTGTTAGTGTTGCAGTTCCAGACTTTGGATGTTGCGGTTCCATCAGCCTCCATTGTGCTGACACTCAGGCGCTCATTCTATCCAGTTTCGCACTTAAAAACCGACGGCAGATCTAACAGGAAACACATACAAGGGTGGTGACCCCACATTTGGCGGCCGTGGAATCGATACCTAATACACTCCAGCCTGATTGCAGCAGAGAGAGGCAGTCAAGAGCGGTAGTTGCCCACAAACCTGAAATGACTTGTCCAAACAGAAATAGTTGTTACTTTGAGTGTAAAACATAATGTTGATAGATTATCTGTGGAGGGGATGTGTGGGTAATATGTCTGCGCAGTCGAGGTGAACCACAAATCAAATGAAAGCTGTCATTTCTCCACGGCCCCCAGTGTAATTCATTATGTCCTAATTACGCCACGGGAACAAATTTAAGCAATAAGAATCAATATCAATTCATTGGCTAATTTTGAGCAAGAAGGAAAGAAAGCAGATGGCTGGGTAGAATGTAAATCTGTCCTGAGAGGTAATTGACTAATGTCTCTTGGATGCCACAAACGTGTTTTGCTGCTTCTCATACATGATGCTTATTTTGTCCCAAATTGATTTTACACAAGCAGTATGCAAAGTCTTAAATGCCTTTTTCTTCCTGCATGAATTAGAATAAATTCTATGGGAACACTGAAGAGGCAATTTCTATGAATTGCTCATATCTGCAGCAACAATAAAGCCACCACTTACAGATTTGCATCATATTTGGCTCGGTTATCGTATTTTTAGAAAGCACATCACTCTTAATATTCTATCTGAGTTCCACGAGAGAGCCATGAAGATTCATGTGTTTTAAATATTTTTAATTAGCTCTTTCATGTTGTTGATAGAAGCAGCTCTCCCTTTTGTATGTATGTGGAAATGATTTGCACATGGCCGCTCACCGCTTGAAGAATTCAATCAGCTCATTTGTAGTCGGTGCGCGGCAGCAGCATGGTCGCTGACCTGCAGCTTCCTGCACAGGCCTCCTGCATGTTTTAGCGAATTTAAAAACTCTGATGCTTGTGTTTCACCATTTTTCAGAGAATGCATTCTCCAGGCAGCACACAGGGTCACACTGACTGTGGAGTTTGCCCAGGTGCCACGTTAACTAAGTATGGAACTACAGTGACATAGTGGTCATATACACTGAACAAAGGAGATTAAAACCCTGGTCAGTGTTTAATTTTTCTTTTGTTCTAGTAAGTGGATCTTGAGTTAAAAAACCTCTGTTTTTAAAGTCAAAGTATGATTTATCAAACAAATTTTCAGATAAATCTGCATCCTTAAGTGCAAACCCTTTCAAAACTTGAAGCTCTAACTTATCACCATACTGGTACAGTATGCTCCTTTAAAAGGACAGTAACATTTTACATGCAAATAGGGACTCTGGTTGCTTGTGGGAATCCTATTTATTTTGAAGTGCATAACTTAACACATGCCTGAGTGGGTGGAATGCCAGATGGGAGAAGACAGAATCAATATTTGAGAGCACAAAACAAAACTTGTTCAGGACATATCTTTTAAAAAAAAAAATGCTGTACGATAACCCAGAAACATTAAGACTCCATATGGAAGGCAGTTGCTGAAGTGATACATACGCTGGCTGATGGTGGGTGTTTCTTGGCTGTGATTTCGGTGTTTAATACTCAGTTCTGAGCTGTGGTCGAGGAGAGATATTAAACAAGACACTTTTTTTCAGAACTGCACATTCAACAGCTGCAGGTTTCATTCATAATGCAGTCTCAGAACTCATTTTGTAAATATCCTGTAAAGCAGGTAATGTCTTTTAATATCACATTTGAAAATTAAAACTTATAAAGTGTATGAATCCTATTGTTAGCCCCACAGCTTTATTTTTGAAAGGTCTGTTTGTGTGTGAGTCAGCAGCTTGCGTTCTAAAGATAAAGTTTAATTAAGCTAAAAGCTTCACTGGCTCCTCCATGACTCCTTTCCAATCCCTCCTCCAAACTCCTCTACCTCACCGGAAACTTCTGACTAATTGGACGCCCCTCCCGCCATAATCTTTTAGCCCAAATAAGATTAATGAGCAGAAACATTTCTGTGGCATGCACCTATTCAATACCCCTTTTGGCAGCACTTGCAGACTCTTAAGGAAATTTCTTGCTCGGTCATATTTGTAAACAAACCTGATCAGGGGCTTTTTGAGTAGCGCAGGTGATGTTGCTTCGCAAGCAGCCAGCGCTTTGGCAAAATCCTGCCTCATCACTAATTTCTGGTGTCTGTCTGATTTCTTCTCAGGCTATGGTCATGCAGCGCCAGGAACAGATGCAGGGAAGGCCTTTTGCATGTTTTATGCCGTCCTGGGAATCCCCCTGACTCTTGTTATGTTCCAAAGCCTGGGCGAGAGGATGAACACTTTTGTCAAGTACCTGCTGAAGCGCATCAAGAAGTGCTGCGGCATGAGCATCACCGAGGTGTCCATGGAGAACATGGTGACCGTGGGATTCTTCTCCTGCATTGGCACGCTGTGCATCGGAGCCGCTGCCTTCTCCCATTACGAGGACTGGAGCTTTTTCCAGTCTTACTATTACTGCTTCATCACATTAACCACGATAGGCTTTGGGGACTTCGTGGCCCTCCAAAAGAACCGCGCCCTCCAGAAGAAGCCTCTGTACGTGGCCTTTAGCTTCATGTATATCCTGGTGGGCCTGACAGTCATTGGGGCCTTCCTCAACCTGGTGGTGCTCCGCTTCCTGACTATGAACAGCGAGGATGAGCGGCGGGACGCGGAGGAGCGGGCCTCGCTCGCTGGCAACCGGAACAGCATGATCATCCACATCCAGGATGAATCGCTGCAGCGTGGCCGCCGGCGACGCGAGCCATACCGGGCAGAGGTGACTGATTTGCAGTCCGTCTGCTCCTGTATGCACTACCACTCACATGACTTCGGCAGCTCTGGGGGAGGGATGGGAGGCCTGGGCTGCGCCTTCTCCCATCAGAACTCATTCAGCTCGCAGCTGAACCCCAATCAGTACTTTCACTCGGTTTCCTACAGGATCGAGGAGATCTCGCCCAGCACCTTGAAAAACAGCTTCTTCCCTTCGCCCATCAGCTCGGTGTCGCCGGGCCTCCATAGCTTCACAGACAATCACCAGCTCATGAGGAGAAGGAAATCTATCTAAACCCTGACACACACAGGACAAGTGAGTTTCCATGTTTTATACACAAGGTCAAACATTTCCAATGCTGCTCCTTACCAAAATCTAATTTCAGCACTTTCCCCCTTCTGTTTGGTTGTATGTAATATAAAAAGTATTCTTTGGGAACAGATGAGGAACGCTACGCAGAACAGCAAGTGTGGACATAATGGGATGCAAAGCATGAAGCATGGATGTCTATTTTTTCAAGAGATTGCTCCAATTTAACAATACACAAACTCAAAGACCTTCCTTATTACAGATTTACAGTACAAAAATTGATATATTAACTTTGGTTACATACCAAATGATGCACACTTGGGGAAATGCTATTTTTCAAAAGGGAGTATGCTTGTTTCACCTTAACTTGAAAAAAACTTTTACCGTTATGTACTACTCCATTGCCTCATTGCAGACAGAGAATTTCAAATGACTTAAAGCATCAGGTATTGTTTTCTATAAGCAATTACGTATTTCAATGGTTTCACCACACATCAAGCCAAAATATTGTTGCCAATATTAGCATGTGCATTAGATGTCATTTACTAAGCGTGCCATGGTTTTGTGACATTCTTTAGTCTGTTTTCAGAACAGCTGTATGACAGGCATCCTGTTTGTCTTGGATTCAAAGGATCATGCTGCTGTTATTGAGATTTCCCTCACATCGAGCACCGTATCTGGCCACAAAAGCTTTCATTTTACCCACTGCCTTTTTCACAATGAGAATTCGAATTGATCTCAAAGAAAATCCACCTTCTTCACTATAGTCTTACACAGATTTGATGATTTTGGGGTCTGTGTTGTTCGCCAGATGTGTTTTTTTTTCTGACAAACCCTGGTAACATCACTGTGACATCATCAGGGTTATTTTTTTCCTACCTTTAAAGGCTGCCTCCAGAACCACAGAAAATGTTATACAACTTTTGATACAACTACACTGCATGACATGTTTTGTACAAAACATAATAGCAACCAGAGTATGTTTTATTAACATACTAAGGAAATGTTAATTTACATATTTAGCAAGTTGCAAATACATTCATACTGAACTGAACTCAGTAAAATGTTCACAGACAATGTATTTATTTACACCAAAATATCTGGTCTGCAGTTTTTCCGCTTGTAGTCTCTACATGCTGGCAGCTGTCATTAATAAAATGCCCTTAATCTAATCCAGCCAGAAATTCAATCCAAGATATATTTGCTGTTGCGAGTTAATTGTATAGAAACGTAAATTCTAGGAGGAAGTTTCGGTGGAATAGCATTCCTCAGGATAAGTAAACTGAACATCATTATGGGAAGCATAACTAAGGCACTGTGGTTAATACGGCCAGTACTAACTAGGCTAAGCCAATGAGTCAGGCTGAGGGAAGTAAATTTACAGACACAGACGCACAGTCTGATGACATAAAACACAATAAGAGGATCAGAAGGTGGATTCCTTAACCTGCAGCTACCAAAGTGCAATTAAATTACTGCAGCTGAATTTATAAGCAGTGTAAATCTTAATCAAAGGACATGCATGATCATCCTTCAAAGTCCCTGCACAGTGCGCGATGCATGCCTGCAGCAGCTGACCCTGGGTCAGATCTAGCCACACAGCACCGAGAGCAGAAGTGTTTACTGAGATGAGGGAAGCGTGCAAATTTAAGCTGACAACTCCTGAGGTTTGGATGCACTTTAGGTAGCCATTAGGGAGACACAACCTGATAAACGTATCAACACAGACACAAGCTGAAGCAGTGAGTATGAGTTAATGTGAGGGGACAGCAGAAGATCCCAGATAAGAAAAACTTAATAACATCAGTACGATCCTTTCGGTTTCTGTAAAATACCAGAGGAAGAAAAGGGATTTAGAGGATACTTTTATGTTTGAAAGATCTGATAAGTGCATGAACTTTGTGTGATGAATGGGGAATTTATTTCACAATATCGTTAAAAGTATTTTAATGGCAAATAGTTGAAAAAAATGATTTACAACATATGCTGTTTCTTTTGCCAAAGCCCAGCAGTTCTTAAAGGGATACATTAGTTACCTGCTTTCTAATTTTCCATTGAAAGAAAATGTAATAATGTTTGTTCTCAGGTTTGATTGAATCACTTTTTTTTTGTTTACTCCTTTAACAAACACAATCACAGAAGTGCAAGTGCATCGGCCAAACAATACAATGTACATATCAAATCCTAATTTTCCAAATGATAGGAATTTTCTGAGAAGTGCGACTGAGATGCATCATCTCACTGAGGCGAGTGCTGCATCTGATGAAGATATGCACGCCAGGGGTCAGTTGGCATTATAGGCATCATTTGTGAGAGCCACAGTGCGGGAAAATATTTGATGCAATTCTGGATATTTATGTTGATTATAGGCCTGTTTTAGAGCCCAAGCCTCCTTTTCTGTCACAGCTCGCCCAGTGTTAGCTGTCGTTATCATTGAGCTAAATTAAACAGGATTAATGAGCTAGACATGATTTCTAAATTCATTTTTATCTGTAAATGTATAATTAAGTATGTATTGTTTGCAAAGACTGGAACAGTTTTTATTTAAGTTAACAGGATTTGGAGTTATTTTATTCCCTTAATGAATTCTATCCTTCAGAGTCTATTAAAATTTCTGGAAACCAACAATTCTTACACAAAATTTCTAGACTTTAAAAAAGCATTACCTTCAGTATTCTTTGCAGCTTAGTGTTTAACAAGCTTCTGTTAATTTCCTGGGTAGCTGAGCATGCCTCACAAGGTGAATACCACTCTGTTTGGGCAAATGGTAAAATGCCATGGATCCTATTCAGTCGTGACGAACATAACCAGGCGTGGAGTCCGAGATAAGGCCAAAAACCATTGTTTCATTAATGGAACTAAACCGGCTTATCGAAATATCCTGTACAATATGTTTATACCAACCTTTGGAATAAAATGGCCTTTTCGTGGCTGAGATGCATATGTATTTTTACACATTAGCATACGTGCCTTGAAGAAACAGTAGTCAGTGTTTCTGTTGAAGTGGGCACATTTAAATGTCACGGCTACTGATCTGTTTGTGCTTTGGCCCAACTGTCAGAGGCTTATGGAGGTCCTGCTTTATAACAGGAGTAAAGACATGGTTAATGTACAGACAGATCGAAGTGCTGACAAACAAGTTCATATTAAGAGATGTGAAAAGTCGACATCTGATCTACCTTCTACAAACAAGTACACACTAGCGCCAAAGCAAATTGAATCACTTCCTTATTTTTAAAAGGCATACTCATCCTACAATACCTTTAAAGATAATTCCAGTTTAAAGCAATTTGGGTCTTATTTTCATACATTTGGCTGTCACTCAAACTGGTAGGAATAGTAATTGAGCTCACAGAGGCAGTTGCTGAGGTTTGGGAATGCCATAACATGGCTAAAATTAAGTCAGACGGTGCAAGAAACACAAACAGGCAGATGATTAGCCAGGTTTAAAGGATAAGGCTGGCAATATTCTGTCAAATCCGAAAACCAACAATGAACTGATCCTACTAATAACTACTGTCTGTGTACTGTCAGCTTGATGTATTTTGGTCCTCTGTGCCATAGAGCTCCGCTGTTGTCCAAGAACTAATTGAACTATTTGAACCACAGTGAGCCACTGTGTGTCATCAGGTGGTATGTGCCTTCACTTTGAGGGGCACTGTAGTTTATTTTGAGCCAGTCCCATATGTATATATATATATATATATTTAATCCTGCTTTTTTGATCCACCTGTCTGAAAACAGCCCCAGATGAATGTACCATTTATTCCTGTTTAATGAAAAGTACAGTGTCCACCTGTAAAGGTGAAAATATTGAGCATAACCTGTCTTTAAAATTACATGAATTGATTTACCTTTGACAGTGTGCGGCATTCGAACAAGCTGAAAACACAACATTTGTTATAGAGTTCACGTTTCCATTTTCCATTTGATTTGGAGTTGTGTGTCTGCAGACCTGATGAATTTAAGTACAACATTTAACCTCCTTTTAGCCCTGTTTTGGTCCCTACAAACTCCTGAAGTAAAATGCTGCTTGCTTTGTCTGGAAACAGTGTTGTTGAGGGTGGGCCAGAAAACCAAAGCAATTATTAAAAATTGTTGGCTCGTTAGTACCTGTTTTATCATTTGGATGTTCATTTCTTGTTTCACTGGACTTTGTTGTAGTAACATACCCAGATCTTAGCTGGTACTTAGATTAATACAGTATCATTACGACCCATGGCCGAAAGTAAGAAAATAAGACCCGCATTGTAAGAAACCAGAATTCTATTAACACTTCCAATACAGATAGGGTTGAAGAATATCTACCTATATTAAGCATCACCGACGGCGATGAGCCATCTGCCTTCCATTCACAGTTTAACTTTTACCAAGCAACATTTTAGGGAATGTAGCAGCCATAATGGATCTTCTTTTGAAGCAAACAAACTCATTTGCTCTTCATGAACTGCGAGTCACGTCATTTTTCATACCCCTCCCACTTGCACACATATTACTCAGATGTGTCTGCCATCATGCCACATGTCATGCTGATGGTTCTCGACTGAATGTTACTCCACAACGCAGATGGCATGGAGAAACGGCCACACACCCCATCTCCCTCAACACACAAATGCGCCGTGTTGTTTTTGCCCATGTTTTCGCTGCATCACGCGGCATCACACAACACAAAAGTGATCTGAGTTCTGACGGTAAAGGGTTATTGGCTGTTTTTTCGTGGTGTTTTCTACGCACAGTTGCCGTGCTTGGCTTCCAGGCGTCATTTACTGCATGTGGCAGTATGTGCAGGCCATTTCTCTGTCGACAGTGCCATGTTTTCCTATGACAGGGACAATGAGACACAAATTGCACTACTATCTGTGTAATACAATATAACAGAAAGGCTGTGTTCCATAACTTTGTGAAATATCCTTTGCAATAGGTTCTTCTGTAGGTCTGATGAACAAATAATACCATGTACCATATTCCTTACAGGAGATTATATCCCATCTCGTTGGCATCCATGTGGTTTGATGGTCCCAGCTGGACCCAATGACGTCTTCTGTCACACTTTTGAAACTGATGTCTGTACAGTATACTCTGGAGATTTTCTTCAGAATGAAATGAACATTTCACATTTGTATGTTTTCTTTTTTTCTTTTTTTCCTTTTTTTTGGTGCGTGTGTGCATGATTTGGTGTGGATGACTCACTGGGTTACATGGCCTGGGTGAAGCCATAACACACTTGAATAAAAATGATGAGCCTCCTTCTGAATTCCTCTGTCTTCTTGGAGCCATCTGAGATCTCCAGTTATTTGAGCTTACAATTCACAGAGGAGATTTTATTTATTGAATACGGTGAAGTTCAGGCCTGGAGGTATGTTATTGCATATTCACTGAAACAATAGTTTCAATGATTTCACATGCACTGTGGGCCAGTTTCTCAAACTGCACTGATTCAAAATCAACTTTGAACTTTCTCATACTGTGATAGTTAATAAAAGTATCTCTAGGGAATAATATTACATTTACAAAGCTAAAACTCATATTTTTCTACAGATTGCAAGAGCTTTTTTAAATTCAAGGTTTAGAGAAGTGTGTCTTTCTCACATTTTATGCAAGAGGAGCCTGACCTTGAAGAGTATCTGCTGATGCATACAAAGAGACACGGTGAGCTAAACTTAATAGTCCCTGTCTTAAATATTCAGACTTTCAGGCAAGGATCAGATGAGAGTAGAAAATTCTTAGCTGCAAGAAACAGAGAGATAGCCTCATGCAAACTCAATTAGCATGCCTTTGTTTTGGTTCTTTAACTTTTGCTCTATTTCCATAGGTCCCTGTTTTAAAGGAACAATTTGACATTTTTGAAAATATGCTCATTTGCTTTCTTGCCAAGAGGGCGATGAAAAACACCCTAACCCATGCAGTGCAGCTGGATGTTCAGTAGGTGGGAGAATGAGCAGGCAACATCCCTTTTTATCCCTTCCCACACCGCAGTAATTATACTGTCAGCCACGAACGTCAGGCAACGCAGAGGACGGAACAATAAGAGCAGTGGCAGAGGGGCGTCGAGGCCTTCTCTTGGCGTTAAGCCTGTAATTTTGCATCTTAAATGATCATGTAAGCAGAGCCAAGTTGCTCTGCAGTGGGACCATCCTTACCGTGCCAATGATATGATGAAGCATCGCAATAAGCAGGTGCTGACATGCTGCTGTTTTTGGAGGGGGGCCTCAGGGCAAAAGAATGAGACAGCGAAGAATGGTAGATTTTCACCAATGATTGAGTCTGTCTCCTGTATGAAAAATGGATCTACTGTAGGAGGCACACTAACACAAGTCTCATCCATCCACAGGAAAAGTCTGTGACAGTCTGCTGCCAAATACAACAAATGAGGCTGATGTGGGAGCGATGGAGCCAAAATTTAAAACAAGCTGCTGTTGGGAAGTGATTAAGATCTGCAAATATTCCCCACAGTCAACATACACCACATTGTTGTCTTATCTAGCCTGTCTATAGATATTTATACTGAAAAAGTATTACCAGTGCTAACATTAAGATGAAAATTTGATCAGAGTTTAATGCCAATGAATGTAGATAATATTTTGGACATCTCTTGGACACTAGAGTTGCAGAACCTTTCCAAGGCTTCAAATCCTTGGTTAACACTTGTTCAGTGTAATGAAGTATTGATATAAAAAGCTTTTACAAGGGTTAATGTCCTCAGTGCTCTTCGTAAAATGAATAAGTATCCAAAACAATATTGTGCATTTTCATTGTATGTTGTGTAAATGATTGTTTTATGGTGGCATTTAAAAACAACTGTTAATGCATCATGCCGAACACATTTAACAATAAGGAATGGAGACCGCATGGAAACGCTGAAAAAGCCTTATATACTGGTACTACGCGTTAGACAAATGTCGACCTTGACGTACGCGCGGAGGAAACTGCGCATGCGCGTTGTGGTTCGGCCTTTCGGGCGCGGCGGCGCGATTTCGTTCGCAGACCCAGCGCGGCAAGAAGTTGGAGCGGAGAAACGAGTGACACCGAAGAAGCAGAGCCAAGCAGCTCAAAGGACGAAGATGAAGTTTACTCAGCTTCAGTAACTTGGAGATATTTTTGTAGGTCGACAAAAAAAACAGAGCAGCGTTCACCTCAGCACACGTGTCATCAGAGGCAGGTAACGACACTCACCTGTCTAAAATTACAGTCCGAAGCAGGTGCTGTTACTGGACTCAAGATGGGGCTCTGCTGTGCGGCTCTCCTCCAGCTCCCTGACAGCTGGCTGTGTGGGAAAAAGATGATAATGACGAGGACAGGGAGGAAGAGGCCATAGTTGATGCTGATATGCAAACGAGGTCTCTGGCACCATCTAGTGGCCATCTGCGTACAGAAACTCCATCTGATCTTAATTTCTTCATTTGAGCTGCGGTTTGCCACTCATTCTATAATAATAACACGTAATCCCACAGTGAGGATAATGAAAACAAACTGTGGTCAACAAGGTGTGGCCATGACTGTGCATATTGTCAGTCGCTAATCTGCAGATTGTAAGAGATCACTGTGCTGGTGCTGCGGCCTTAATCTTCTTAATTACATTAGGGCTGCTGAAACCTATGCTGGCCGCAGTGTGACTGCGTGTGGCAGGGACGGCAACGAAACTGCACATCCTGCACCGCGACAGATGATTCAACGGAAAGTCATGTTTGCCAAAGCTGTGAGTATACTGCAGTGTGTCTAGTTTGTGACGCTTTGTTTTGCCGCTGGCAGTCGATAGGTGTGATGTGTGGGAGTGACGCGCAGTGAAAGTGAGGGGACATGCTTTGAGTAAAGGAAAAATGACAGAAAAGTCTGAAAAATAATCCTAATTATGCATGAGATTTAAAAAAAAAAATCCTACAAGGGCAGTCAACTTGTGATCCAATTGATTGATCCACCCTTTGTCAGGGCTCTGACTGCCAGGCTGTGAAGAAAAGAACTGGTAAACTACCTGGGAACCCTGAAGTTGTCCTGATTGTTGGCTCGCTGCCAGACTCACAAGCTTTATTAAATACCACTGTGAGTTTTTCGTTAGAAATAAGGTTGGGGCTATAGTTAACCTCATCCCTGAGTTCTTTATAGTGTGCGCCTTGTTAAGAAATGATTATTTACTGTTGTTATTGGACAGTACCGTGGTAAAGAAGGATAGTATAGATATAAGACTGATGTCTCCTTTGTTTAGGGGGCTCCCCAGCGAGAAGAAATGTTGACCATCCAAGTTAAAAATACCATGTTGCATCTCAATGGCCAAAACCTCAGACTGGCAGCTAAAAATGGCCGCATTTCAAAAACACCTGGCCACCATTTGTCATCGACACATGGAAAGGAGCTAATGGGTCACCTTACAGCCTCCCCGCCGACCCAGGAGGGCACGGCACAGTTGGACCTGCTGCAGCTCAAGTCGCCCAGGCCTGACCTGGAGAGAGAGGCCGAGAATCAACCTGCGAGACGCCCCGTGAAGCTCGCCCCGCTGGAGCTGACGGAGGAGGTGCGGGAGGCCCAGAGGCAAAAACTTAAGTTTGTCCATCAAGAGGCCAGGCCTGCTGCCTGTAAGGTAGATATGACACTGACTGAGCCCCGAACGAGGAAGGTGAAGTCCTGTGTGAGACAGAGGCAGCAAAAAGGTTCTGAGTGCCCTCCTGCCTCCGCTCAGCCGCTCAAAGCCCAACAGCAAAACAGATCCTCCAGGCCCCAGCTGACACGCTCCAGCCCTGTGGAGCAGAACGGAGACAGGCATCTGGAGGAGGTGGTGTGTCGAGGGACCCCGGCGCCTCTGCGCAGCAAACCCGCCCCGCCGTTACTCTCTCCCCGAGGTAAAACCCTGGCCGCGCGGGGTACAGAGGCAACATGCCAGAACCCCAACACCCTCCAGCAGGAGACGGGCAGGAGGCGACCGAGGCTGAGAAGAACACAATGCCTAGAAGAGGATCAGTGCATTTTAAACACGTCAGCGGGGGGATTATCTGCAGATGGAGGCAAGCTGGCCCAAGGTTTCCAAGGCAAAGGGCAGCAGGCGCCGAGGGCTCTGAGAGGGCAGCCACGCGCTGGAAAAGGCATCAAGGAGTCTCCTGTAGCCTCCCGGGAGTGCGGAAGCATCGGGAAGAGCCATCAGGAAGTTTGCAGTCAGCAGTCTGCGGGGTGCACTCTGAACGGACAGTCGGCCGAAGGTGGAAGTAGTGAACGTGCACTTGATGGTGTTAAGCCGAGTGCTTCTAACTGGAGATTAAAAAGGAAAAAGCACTTGATCACAAAGCACGACAGTGCAGTCCCTCTGTAATTTCACTTCTGCAGCAGTTTGAGACTGTGCAACATGCTGTCATGCTCAGAGAAGCACCCGTATGCAGCTAATCCATAGTCTAATAAGCAGAGATATGAAGGACCATAAACCCAACATCAGATGCTTCCCAGTGTTGTGCCATTACACACTTATTCAGAGAAATAGTCGTTTTTATGAGCCCCAATATCTTGAATCTACAATGAACTGATACTTGTGGCTTTATATCATAAATCCTGCATAACTAGTAGTTAGCAAATGCATGTTCGGTAAAAACAGCAAAGCAAATGTTGAAATAAAACAAGTAAGGTTATGATGCACAGGAGTAATAGAGACTGAGTAAAAACCAAGTCTGTGTCTGGATTGTGTACAGTCATTGTGCAAAACTGTATTTGAAAATGATTATGGAGTTGCAATATACAAATTAGCATATTTATGAAGTTATCGTGTCATATTTGCATCAGTTACTTCTCTCCTATGCTCTGTGCTCACATATGCAGTATTGTAATACAGCTAGATTTCCCCTTTTTTCTGTTTCTGTTGTCAGAGTGATCTCCGGTTCATGAATGATCTGCTGGACTTTCCCTTGTGCCCTAAAACAGAAAATAAATAAATAAGTTAACAGTGTTCCACAAAACCTACACACCAGGTCGCTCCAAGTTCTGGACTGTCCCATTTCTGCAAACTCTTTCTCAGATCAAGAGTTCCCACTCATTTGATGAGGGGAAGCAGGTACAGCACAGAGCAAGGCTTCTGGCACACAATATGCAGAGTTAGACCACTATGGCTGACCCATCATAATGAAACACAACAACAGTGCCTCTTAGCAAAATCATTTTAAGTGCTATGATCAGCAGTTTAGAGCTGAATTAAAGGATGTTTATCATGTTTGTCATCATCTTTATATGATGATGTAGCAATTGTTTTACCTGTTCTCCACTAGTACAATTAGAATACCATGAAAAAGTTCATTTTTTTCATAATTCACATAATTCACATATTCTATATTCAGTACACATAGTTAAATGCTTTCTTGTTTTGATTTTGATAATTATGGCTTTTAATCATAAAAGCATTTGCAACGTAGGCGTGTATAGGTGTGTCCATTTTCTGAACAGTATGTACATTTATACACTCAGTGCTTGGTTGTACTTGCATCAGTAATTCTTAAATAACTGATGGCAAATAGTAATGAGATAGTTGAGATGCACTAATATTTTTTTAAAAAGTAACATCAATAGTAAGAGAGCTAACCAAATCATTTACGCTTCTCTGATGGATAGATTATTTAGGATTTCTGCTTTCCTCATTAAAAACACGACTTACAGCTCCCAGCAGGAGTTTCTGAATGTCACTGAGTTCGCTTTTTGAGCAGCCAAGTATCTCTTGTTTGATGTGATGGCCCTCTAATGCTCAGCACTCTGGGAGATGCTCGAAGTCCTCTGTGAACAATGCCGGCTCTGACCTTTGGTCCATAGCCAGACAGGTAACATTAGTGATATAACTCAGCCTAAAATGGGCTTATGATCTCACTGTCTGCCTGATTCAGTAATTTTTCATCTTTGTCAGATAAATCATACATTATATGACTTGTGCATGTTTGCAAAACAAGTAATTTTGCAGTACAAAGCACGTATTTCTATGTTTTGCCTTGTTGCAAAGAGTATCTTTTTTTTCTTCGGCACTTTTATTTTGCTAAACTTAACTTCACTGAGGAGGATCGACACATATTAAAAGGGACTTTCCTCTCTGTTTTATACTCAGGGGCGTCAGACCAGAAGCAAGGCTCATCACTGTGAGGTTCAACAGAGTCAAGATTATGCAAGATTATATTTATTTATTATAATATTTTTTAGTTGCGCTGATCATTCTGTAAAGCTAAAATATGGGGTTATCTGTTAATTGTCATAGTTAAAGGACTACTCCACTGAAAACCTTTAGTATCACCCTCTGCAGAATTAAAAGGTGGCTCCAGCCCAACACCTCTGGCAGAGATGAGGAACCATCTACAGAGGTCAGGTAAGAGCTTTCTTTTACATATCTGGTAGTTCTCCTAAACAACTGTTAAATGCACTTGGTCCTCTTTGGTCCAACTCACAGCAGAAAGAACCCCCACAAGTACAGGACTGCAGGTCCACAGGCAGCCTGCTGCTGCTCTGAATTTGCATTTAAATCTTCAAATCTCAGTTGGTGCTGTAAGAGCAGTGCCCCCCACCCCCCCCCCCCCACCCCACGTTGGTTTGTGCTGGCACCTGCAGGCATGCAATGCAAGGCAAACTGTGGTACAGAGAGCAGTAGAGAATCTTTTTTCTGTTCACATAGACACACATTAACATTGTTAAACATATGTTGGCAGTGTAGCCTGTTTCTGATGTGGGAGCTCTAACGCTGGCTGTCCGTCACATGACAGATGGCTCTCTCCGGCGCTACACGGCGACCGCTGCCTCTCGCTCACCCTACGTGCCGGTCACCTCTTTAGCCCTCTCACATGAGGCGACAGACAGTTCCTCAGACTGACACCATAGCTCAGAACGTGCATCTGCCCCGAACCATCAGCCCACTTCCCATCCATACTTTCCACTGAGCCTATACATAGCCTGGCCTGCCCTCACTTTCCTTGACTACAAAGGCACTGTAAATAGGCTTGGATGTAATGGCTAACTTGTTTGTTGTCCATGACTTTCAAATATTGACACTCTGTCTGTTTTTTTTGTTTTTTTAAAGAGTGTTTTGGCGCCTCGGCAGCACCGCAGCAGATTTGGACGCGTTTCCTAATGCGGCAAAAAGCATATGGTGGTGGCTGTAGGGGCACTTTGAAGACCAAACTTCAACCAAGAGCTGCCAAGATGAGACTAGTGATGTGGAGGACGCAGAGAGGAGAGGCACAGAGCGTCTGCCAGGTAGGAAGTCTGACACAGACGGAGACACAGCTGCTGTGTTTCACTGCTGCTTCCTCTCCTGCCAGGCGGCATGACCACACATGATAAGGACATCAGTGTGCACTGAATGGGAATCACACTCATTCTCATGACGTGCGCATCAAATCAGAACACATGTGGACCCACAGTCCCACAAACGGTTGTCTCTCAACGGGCAAGGAAGTAAATAACTGCAGGGTCAGTTATAAAAACTTGCACTGTGTTATGTGCAAATGTTTCCTTGTTAAGTTCTACAAAATAGATATTATGTCAAATTAAACTTTCACAATCTATGAAGAAATTCAGTAACAGTCAAAAGTACCAGGTACCAGAAAACAGCAAAAAAAAAGGAAAAGAGCAAAAAGTCAATAAAATTAAATTATTTTTTAATGGTTTATATGAAAATGTATTTAATAAATGAAAGAATGGGCAGTCTGGCATAATTGTAAACTTGTGAAAGCAGCTCAGCATGAGTAATATAGATGACAGAGCTTTACTGTTAGCCGATGCAAGGACAGACAGAGCTGCAGGCACAAGAGTTCTGTAATCATTTCCCCAACTTAAATACAGCCTTTCTCCATAAGTGTGTGGCTGGTGGAAGCCAATGCGGCCCGGCCCACCACCAGCCCCAGGGCGGCTCCGCTGTGGCTATTGCAGTGGCAAAGGCCGGACAGTTGAGGCGGTTGCCAAGAAGCCGTTTCTTTGAGGGCAACACTTCAGATGGGCGCAGCCATGAAGGAGAGAGGGAGAGGGAGGGAGAGGAAAAAAATGGACAAAAATATCCAGAAAGTTGTAGGTCTATAATTGGCTGTGCCTCTCAGGCTTTTTTATGTGCGAGCACGGCCCAGTTGAGAACAGTAGAAGCCACCTCGTCCCCCAGTGAAACCCAACACCCCCCCCACACACACTTGCCGTTCCCTCCCACTCTGCGTCCACCCATCCACAAGGTTGCTGAAGCTCACCTCACCTCACTTTTCCACAACACCGTACACTGGATTGTCACCCTGGATTATATAATAATCTCATTTTGACTTTAGGCGCCTGCCGGGGAGACATTTTGGATTATTATCACCTGACAACGATGCTGCCCCGGTGCTGATTCAGGGTGCGAGTGCTGGAGGCAGAGAGAGACTGACACCTCCAGTGTGAGTGACAGGACAGGTAAGAACAAAATCTGCTTCATAAAATCACCCATCTGTAACTTCTTCCTTCATCTAAAAAATGGACTACTTATGATACTTATTTATGCTTCAGCAGTTACGAATCACTGACAAGTTTTTTTGCATCCACATGCTGTTCAGATGCTCCATCAGAGAACAGCCCCCCCCCCTCCTTGGGATGCACATGGGGAATAAAAGACTTTTTCTGTTTTTTACATTTTGGAAATGAAAAACGGGGTGCTTCTGTTATAGACATCTACGTTGCAGTCCCAGGTCTGCCATTGAGAGAGGAAGTGGAAACGGGCCTGAGTGATACAGACCCACAGTTTGTAAGGAATCTGGCCTCAGGTTCTGATGTTGACGGAGGCAAACCAGCTTGTTTTTTAACTTCGCCCCAGTTTACGTATCTGCTTGTACAACTTGGGATTCATCCAACACAGCATTGAGATGCCCATACGGTGTATTTAAATGTAATCAGAGATAAAAGGGAGACAAATTAGAATTTGAATTATTTAGATTAATTCAAATTATTTTTGATTTATACTAATAAAGAGGATTAGGAGCATGAATCTGAATCTTGTTCAGCTGCTTTCATATGGTGGCTGAACTTTTTTTCCCCTTTTTTAGGGAAGTCTTACTGGGCTGAATTTGTTAGATTTTAAATGCACACTAATGGAGGTAATTAGAGCGATTCAGTCAGGGTGCCTTTTCTGCTCATTAATAGCACCAGTGAAACCAAGAAGCAGAAATAGCCCAGTGGAGAATCAGATAAGGAAACTGGTATCTGGAGGCCAAAGCACTTTACTTTACCCACAGTAAATAATGCACTCTTTATTTTATAAGCTACACAGGCAAAGCCCCAGTTTTTAAAGCCATGTCCCTCCTTAATGTTTCCTGGAATCACTTTTTTAAACTTGTTCAAATCCCTTTGTGTTAAAATATGCTTTAAAGATGGCAAACCATTTACTTTTAAAACAGAATGAATACTGCAAGTGTCAAGGGAAAGAGAGTGATCACAGTATATACCATGGCACTTTTAAATAATATAGTGCAGCACCTAATGTAGCTCAAATTAGTTATATTATATTATATGATTTGCACTTCATCAAAGCATAATTTTTTTGGGAAATAGTCTCATTTTGTTTCTTGCTGAGAGTTAGATAAGATGGGTGATGCTACTCACTCTGTGCATTAAATATGGAGAATGGTTAGCTTAACTTAGCATAAAGCCTGGGAGCAGGGAGAAGCAACTAGCCCGGCTGTGCGCGAATGGGACTCAAATTCTGATAAGAAAGTGTCTGGCAAACAAACAAAAAATGTGCTGACCACTTTACAGCTGGTTCTTTTTGAGTCATTGTATATCGTAAAAATGCTTTTTTGGGGTAGTGTGCGTCACGTCACAAACTCTGAAGTTGTAACACCCCTTGTTGCCACTGCACAAAAATCACTCTACAGCCCTGCTCCATACTTGGGGGCCTGGAGTCACTGCTCTCGGCCAGGAAATAATCCGCCTCACAACATCCCATTGAATTGGAATTTATCATTTCTCCCTTTCAGTTTGAACAAAGAAGATAAACCATGTTATATAGTGAATAATAAGATTTTTTTTCATCAGTAGACAGAACCAAACTTTTTACTAACCTTTCCAGTCTTTATGCTATACTTCCACAACAGTTTCTTTGTTCAGTATTATATCTAACAACAGATATGAGAGTGGTATCAATCAAGAAAGGGAATAAACACGTTTACCAAAACTGTATTCCTCTCAATATTTCATTTGGTTTGGATGTTGTTCACATTAAAGGCATAATTCGGTGGAAACATCAGGGTACACAGTAAGGTGGATGCTAAATAACTTTTCAGGACATGAGGGACTCATATTATTGCTTTCCAGCTTTTGCAGAACTCAAACTTTCCTTAACCTCCCATGGTGACCCCCCACAATGAAACGTTCTTCTATTCAGGATGAGCCCATGTTATGGCTGTAGTCAGTCACACACCAGTCCTAAGGGCAGGCATCACAACCGCTGGGCCCCAATGTGTGTAAGAATAGTTTTGTGTTTATACAACAGCTTTCTGTCGGTGCCACCCAGGCAAAATTGCCTCATACATGAATAATGTGCCACTTGCAACATACTGGTGGTTCAATGCTGTGCAAATTTCACTCCAGCAGTGCTGAAGCTCAACCGGATATATCTGTGAGAATTTGAAACTTTATAAAAAATCATGCACCACAACATCAGCAAAGTGCTCACTCCTGAAGTTCTTTAACTGGCAGCAAGTTCCTGCAGTCTTTGTTCAGTCCAGTTTTCTCTGGATAAAGTATTCCCTTCCTGCTGTAGAGAGATGTCTCTTTCAGACTTAGGTTTCAATTATCATGCCCTGAGAATGGATAACATTTCCCACTTGCCTCCATACCAGAGAGACATTCAAACATGACACAATAGAAATACTGGACAATGGGGATTGGATTAAGAATTCAAAATTGTAAAGTGTCTAATGTAATTTTAAATTGGCTTCCTACCTTGTGGCTACTAGGATTTAGATTTTGAAATATCTTTTAGTTCAGCATGTGCGTTCATGATACTTGCTGTTGTGTCTGCTCGAGTACATATAACAGTGACTTCTTGACCTTTCCACAGAGTGGACAGCTTGATGGTAATAATAAGCTAAACAAAGCAGACCCAAACTGAGGCCGAGATGCAGTTACGACTGGGATTTAGGATCATCCTGGTCTTGGTCATCCTGGCCTTGACTCTTTCCAGTGAGAGAGTGGAAGCACAGAGGGCAGGTAAGACCATTAGAAATGACAAGTCTATATTGACTGCATGTGACTCGTGAATGTTAAATGTATCTGTATTTACCCACTCCAGGGTGCAAAAATGTCCACTATGACTTGGCATTTATCCTGGACACATCATCCAGTGTTGGAAAAGAGAACTTTGAGAAGATCAGGCAATGGGTGGCCAACCTGGTGGAGTCTTTCGATGTGGCGCCGGACAAGACCAGGGTAGCTGTGGTGCGCTACAGTGACCGGCCCACCACTGAGTTCAACTTGGGAAGACACAGGACCCTTGAAGATGTGAAGCGAGCCGCCCGTACTATACGCTACCTGGGGGGGAATACAATGACAGGGGACGCGATCAGCTACACCACTGACAACATCTTCACAGAGCGGAACGGAGCGAGGCCCGGAGCCAGAGGTATTCAGAGGGTGGCCATTCTCCTCACTGATGGCCGAAGCCAGGATTATGTTCTGGAGCCCTCCAAGGCAGCTGCCAAAGCCGGCATCAGGATGTTTGCAGTGGGCATTGGGGAGGCGCTGAGGGAGGAGCTGGAGGAAATCGCAGCAGAGCCGAAGAATGCCCATGTCTTCCACGTGACGGACTTCAACGCCATTGACAAGATCAGGGGCCGGCTGAGGAGGAGGCTATGTGAGAGTAAGTCAGCCATCGGGCTCCATGCCAACACATCACTCACTCTGAATGCCACATGGCCTCTTTTTGAAGGCTTACTTTGAAGTGCCTGCCTCACCCTGAACGTGCACTTAATCAAATTAGACTCTTATTTTAACCTTTAACCACCGTTCAGAGGAAAGACCCTATCCACAAAACCCCACCCTAACCACAAAAAACTGCTGCGCTTGAACACTGTGTTATCATGGCTTCTTTTTGACTGAATATGAAGTGTGTGTGTGTGTCAGGGGTGGGTGTTGCAAACACTGGCTTGTAAATGACAGTTTCCTAACCAAGACATTTCTGTGGTGCAGCTGCCTTTTTCACTGCTGCTTCTGGTGCAGAGGTGTTTAGCACTGGAAAGCCTGTCTAACCTAAATGGTTTTTCCACTCGTGTGCTGAGAAAGTCTTTCAAGACAAGCACGCAGGCTTAGAGAGTAGTTCATGCCGTCGGATGAATTAGCAAAAATAGGCCAAAGAAGTAACAGCTTTATGTTGTCCAGCAGCTGTGCGAGGAAGTATCTGCGTGTGTGAGTGTTTTCATGGACAAGATGGATGCTTTGCACTCCAACGCTTGAAATTCCTACCTAAAATTAGCCAGTCAGGAAAGAAAAGGATGCCATAAGTCTCGGCCACAAACAGCAAATACAAAATCGGAAATGACATGATTGCATGGTTTAGCGTGCCGATGAGGTTTGAAAAAACTCAGCTCTCACTTTAATCTGGCTCAAAATCATCAAGACCTGGCAAAAAGAGAGATTGCTCTGCAGAAAGTGTTGATTCTCTGAAAAAAACACTTTTATTCTTCTTTAGAGATATATATCATCTTGCAGAGTGATATAACTGCAAGGGCAGCAGGGAGATTCATTTTAACCTTTGACCTTGCACCTCTGACACCACAGATATCCAAACTGCCAACCACTAATGTAGGTTATATATTATGAAACATGCTGTACTGCAAGTTTGTTGAACTAACCAAAGGCTAAATTTACCCTGAAAGAAAGTTCCAGTGTTTTCTTTCTGTAATCTCTAAAATCACCACGAGCGAGTGTCTAAGTATGTCAGTGGTCAGCACAAACTGGCTCCCCGAGCAATGCGAGTTATTTTCACTCAGAAAATTATAGATCTAATGTTTCAAAGTGGGTCCATTGCAGCAGGTCCAGTGTCCACGGGAAAAGTTTTCACCTTTTAATCTATAGGTTTAAAAAAAGAACACTTTATTCTGTGCTGCAGTGATTCATTAACGCGTGTGTGGTCTCACTTAAGAATACCAACTCATAAGATCACACACTTGACCTGACATGACCCCTGTGACAGGGAACTCTAATATCAAAGCCCTTGTCTCACACCTCGATTGTCTTTGTGAAGAAAATATCCATAATTATCACGAGTAACATGGTTAATAGTAAGAACTAAAGAAGCATCCCTCTCTGGCTGCAAAAAAAGGAATGGTGGTAGTTCGATCTGCCATGGTCAAGCGTCTGCTGATACTGAACCTGTCTGAGACATTCATTTCCAAACGCAGGTTTTACATTGCTTCCATTTTAACTCGCAGCCGGATGCCTAAATTATAGTTTCAGGGCCACAAGTGCAGGGAGTCGCTCGGCTATCTAGCATGCTAAGTCCCAGAGCTCTGCAACAACACCATCTTTAAAAAAGAATGACGCACTTCCATTCATTTGCAAAACTGTAATTTTTGGTGGACGAGCTGGCTTTATAAACAATATAAACCAGTGTCCCTCCCCAGATCTTCTAGTATCACTTTAAAAAAGACTTTAAGGCTGAAAGAAAAAAGACTCCTTGGATTTCACTGTGAAACAAACAGAAGTCAGATGCAAACAAGGACAAAGTGGGCAGCTGAAATTAAAAATAAACCATGTGAAACTGAGATAACCCCACTTGTGGCGTTACAGAAAAGTGTGCACATGCTGACAGTTAAATGAACTGCTTGTATTTTCCCATTAGGCATGCTCCAGTGCCATGTCAACAGAGCTGTCGTCATAATGAATACCACAAAGGTTAAAAGCCTCTCTGACATGATGATTTTTATCAGTTTGATTTAAGAAAATTGTTGGGTTTCATAGAGGATGTTTGGCAGATACTTGATCCATTAAGGAAGTTGGAGTGTCTCATTGTGATATTTTTGGCCGCAGATCATATTTAAGACTGACAGTCAGGACACAGACGGATTGTTGGGCTAATATTAGGTTTATTGAGAAGTTACCCTGGGCAGATTGATAACAAACTGTGGACAGGAGCCTGATTTGCTGCTGCTGCCTGATCCACAATATGAAAATGAATCTTGCCACGTAGGATGGGAGGGGTGAGGTTTTATTCATATTCACCTTGTCACTTGTCACTAAGGAGAGCCACATCACAGTGATTTCCAAACATGGATGAGTAAGTCTTGATGGAACTGTGTGCAGATACACTAATCTACAGAATTAGAGGGGATGGGACATTGTTCTTTGTTGCAGCCCTGGTATTTTATGTAAATTGATAAATGGAGTCTCACATAAAAATCTCACCTGGTGCAGATTTAAAGGGTCAATTCACCCAAATGTGAAATCAAATAAACAGATATTCTTTCTCTATCTCGCCATTCAGGTATTTTTAGTTTATTATCTAGGATTTTAGATATTGGTCTTGTTCAATCAGTACCATGACAAAGTAGCACCACTGCTGATTAGCACTACAGTAAAGTATTGTCTTATTATTAGTAAAAAAAAAAAAAAAAAAAAGACCTTGCAGTGGCTCCAGATGAAAGGTTCAGGGATCCTAAAAGTTCTTACAGTTCATCCTGACATGACACAAATGCCTCTGCACCAAATTACATGGCAATGGTTGTTGAGATATTTAAGTCTCGACCAAAGCAGCGGACTCACTCCCCCACTGATGCTGCCAGCCCTAAAGCTGCACCACTAGCAAGTCTAAAAATTCAGCATGAACATGTCTTTCCAGAAACAGCATCCCTATTACACTAGAAAATCCAGAGACTTACTACAGTACAGTGAAGAGTTTCCAGAAAGCATATTCTCCTCTGCTAGGAGCTGGGAGTAAGCTGGGAGTAAGCTCTGTGGATGAGAAAATAAGATTCTGGAACATGTAAATTTCCAATTGTTGTGAGAACCATAAACAAAAATTGCCACCAGCAAGGCTGAATGAATGTCAATCATTTGTCTAAGTCAATGTTTATGTGTAATAAACTGAACAGGATCCATATCTGCATTCTTCAGTAGTGAAGCTGGCATCTGACACAAATAGAAAATAGCCTTCCTGCCAATAAAAACTCAGCCTGGCAGTGTTGCCTTTCTCACTGTCATCACCGGCACTGAAATATGTGTGAGTGGAAATATAAAACTGTTGCTGCTTCTTGGGCCTGTGGATATGCCCTCTGCGCTCACGCAGCCGCCCCCGCCTCTCACTCACCCTTCACTCCCCAGACGTCGGACAGGAGAGATGGAGGGCAGTCTGTCTGGGCCGGCGCGCTGCAGATCACATATCAGTACGGGGACTGTGTTTCAATGAGATCACCCACTTCCTAAAACAATCCACCACTTCATGCTTTCTTCCTCTGACCCCTCAGAATGACTTTTTTGTACCCATCATACTTGACTTACAGCTTGCCTAACTGATGTACTGTCCTTTTCCCTCAGATGTCCTGTGTCCAAACATGAAGGTTCAACCTGATCGCTTCAAGCCCAACAGCACCAGTTATGGTCTAGAAGAGGTTCCAGGTATGTGCAAACTGCTGCTTTCCCAACAGCAACATGCAGCACTGGCTACACTTGCCAACCACAAAGTCAGCTCTTTTTTTCAAAGCATTTCCTACACTCCCACAATTATCTTTATCGCATCAAAAGAAGAATGAGATTCTTCACTCTCTATATGCAGAGATTTAGACAGTTTCTATTCACAATTTCCAGTTCTTACTCAGTTGTTTTTTTCTTTCAATTTTGAAAGTGCTGCTTTTCTGGCAAATGCATTTTCTCTCTTGTTTTATGCTGCCATCAGAAAGACTATAATAGCTACACTTGCAAAATCAAAATGTAAAAGTTTCAATTTACCTGCATTCTCCCGATTTTTAATTGAATGAATTAACATGAAGTTACTATAATATTTGTCAAAGTCACAGCAACATGTATTCAGAAGTGGTTAGCAAAACGTGTTCGTGATTTATAGCTATCTTGGCTTTCTTGTCGAGTTAGTTGAGAATATCGTTATCACTTTAATGTTTGAACTGTTTCGTGGCGGTAAGCCATCAGACAGTAAACTTAGCTTAGCTTAGCATACAGTCTACTAGAGGAACATGGTGAAACAGCTAGCTGGGCTCAGCAACTGTAAAGCTAACAAATTAAAACAAAAATGTCTTTTTTGTTTGGTTTTGACAAAAATTGTGTCAAAGCGTTGAATCAACAAATTGTCATTGTAGTTTTTTTTTTACATTTGGGCCTGTTTGTCCCAGCTTCATGTCATTAAGTTATCGGCTACTAAGCTAACCAGCAGCCAGTGATAGCTTCATATTTACTTTACTGTGTCGTAGGGCTGTCACTTTTTTAAAAAATCTAGTTTGAACAAATTTAAAATGACGTGTAATTCTTTGGAATAAATTCGACCCCCCCTCAAAAAAAAAAAAAAAAATCCCCAAAATGTACAAATGACAGACAACAGGAGGGAGCTCCAACAGCTTTGAAATAAAAACGTAGCAATGTAAAACATAGAACCGATAGTCAAGCTGAACAGCTCTTCTTAATTTATGATAGCTGCCTTTAACAAATTTGCTGATTTTGTTGCCTTTACCATAGCCTTATCTTTGTTTGTTATTTTGCCATTCGTGGTGTAGAACCCAAAATATGTCCACATGCTGCTTCTTAGATGTTTTGGTGTCGAGGTCAACATGATAGTGAATTCTTAGAGCGCCCTCTGTCGGATCACAAGGCAGCAGACATTTCAAACAGGTAATCGGAGTTCGAACATGAACTTTTCACCTCATGTCCAAATGAATGTTTGAAACTCGAATAAAAAGTGACAGCCCTACTGTGTTGTTGTTGGCAAAGATAGAGACTGGCATTAATTGTCTCCTACTGTAACTCAGCAAGAAAGTGTTTTTCTCAAAATGTCATGCAATTTCTTTAAGGAGGCCAAACTTGCAGTAGCTACAATTTTCCAGTTCTGCCGTTAAACTAGTCTTTTACGTAGGGAAGTGTATCACTAGCCCTCCATCATTCGATGCTTTTATTTCATACATTCCAAGCTGCAGTGTTAAAGGTTTCTCAGAAGTCTTGAATAGCGTTTATCCAGAAAGGTCGGATGTTGTTACAAGAGTGTCTTCTGGGGGATCTGAGTTCCTGTCTGTGTCTCCCACCCACATCCATCACACTAAGAGAGAAAACAGATGCACAGACATGACTGTTTGGACTCCTGCTATGTAGTACTTCGTGGAAAGAGAGACGTCAGGGTGGTGAAAGTCATGTTTTTGAAATGTCGACTGTTAACACGTTTGGCTGGCACAGTGACGGTTGACAACATTTGAACACGGGGTCAACTGATGTTGGCTTTTTTCAGGGCAAATCTTGCTTTGAAGATGCTGATAGACAACTGTGTACTAAGAACTATTTTTGATACATACAGTATACACTACTTTTTGTACAGTTTTTTAGAAGAAAATTTCCAAGTACTTTTTCAAAAAGGTTCTAAAACAGTATAAGCCACAAAGTTTTCAAAAATGCCCAAACAAATAAAAACTAAAAATGTGTTTAGGCATCAGTACCAATTTAAGGTGGGCTGGTGCAGCTGGGATTTGTGGGCTTGAGCGTACCACAGCATACAACATGTCGGCCGTAGCGCGGGGTGTATCCTGGACAGGTTGTCGCTCTGTGACTTAGCTAGCACATGGTGAAGCAAACACACTCCTCCAGGCCATTTACAATCTCCCATTCACTGAACCTGCCTGTCTTCACACTGTGTCAGGAAACCAGAGCAGCTAGAGGAAACCCATGTAGACATAACATGCAATCTCCACACAGAGAGACCCCAGCTGGCTATTGATTGTGTTGCTGCTCATATATTTTGTATTCAGTCACTATCTACTAGTAGTACAAAGTGACTTTAGCTGTCAAAGAAATGCAGTGCAAGTATTAAGGAGCATTCAATAGAAATACTCAAGTAAAACACAATTTTATCAAATTAAGTATAGAGTATAGAGTCTCTATACTTGAGTAAATGTGCTTGGTTACTTTTGACCACTTAAGCAAAGTTAATGTTGGCCCTTGCTGTTAGATAGTAAAAGCTTTGAGTTTGATATCACACACTGATGCACTCACACTCTCAAAAGTTGTTGCACAAGTTAGAGTGACACTTTGCCAAAGTTAAAACAACAAGCCAATCAGCAGTGATGTGGCAGCGCAGAGCAGATGAGTGTGTGCCTCTGATTAGAGGCGACAGCATCACTTCCCACTGTCGAGACACATTAGCACATTCTTGCCACCGGGCAAGCGTTATATATGCGGTTTTGCTTGTCTTCTAAACCGCAAAAGGAGTTATAGCAAACTTTAGATCACTGAAACCTGATGTTTTGTTAAGCAGATTCACCACTCTGACTGGGATAAGTCCTTTGGGTTATGTTTTGTTTGTCGTCTCTGAGTCAGATCCACTACCCAACTCTTGCTCCACTGGAAAATTGTATGAGAAAATGTTTCCTTGTAACCTATTGCTAGCTTATTGTGGACTACATCATAAATATACACTGATTTATATTTCTTTTACATTTGGCCACCAGCACCACAAATGAAATGGTGTTCCGTAAAAGCTGCTATAATCACTTTAAATCTTTAGTTACTGTCATGATGTAAGGTCACTAATTTAGAAATGGGTTTCTGTATTGTAATAGTTCCCAGGAGTACCAGAGCATGTTGAGTTTTCCTTTTACTTTAGATGTTGGCACAGTAACATAAAGTACAGGGATGATTACTGATTGATGATGATTATTCTTCTCTCTACTAAGACAGTTATGTCATAATCAGTTGTACTGTAAGAGCCCAAACCTGCAGAGGGCCACACAAAATGTTATCAAACAGCGGTCTGAGGTCTGAAGCTCCCTGACAAGGCAAAGATGTTCGGGGTTTTCCAAACTGCAGTAAGTCCATAACTGTGGCCTAGCTTAAAGACATACATTGTCAAACTCGCTTGAGTAAAATGTACTTTTTTCAGTTTTTGGCTAAGCACATAGTGCTTCTCTGTACATCCAGCGACAAACAATATTTATCGTCACTACAGCAGCAACTCCTGTAGGCTCCTCCTTATAATTACACAAGAAATGGGCTCTGTGCTGATGCAGGGAGAGTGTAATTCACCATGATAAATGTCAAGACTATTTGCTGCTGATTATGATTTGACAGCCAAGAGACCTGCAGTTTTGAGTCAGACTTGTATTTATCATGGGCCGTCTCGTCTGACCCCTCAGGGTACTGAGCACACGCGAGAGGCTGCAGAGTGTCTTTGTATCACAAATGTTGCCATCTGCTCTGATTAAAAGAATGCTGTGTGTACGCGTTTGCCTTTCCCAGTCAGGGGACTCATCTGGGTTTTTTCCCGCAGATCACCCCATCGGTCGTTTTTGGCTGTCCAAAATAACTTTTTTGGGTTGATTATACGCTATCTGCTGCCAGTCCAAATTACAGCTCTGCGCTCAGATGGACCCGTGCAGCCACAGAAACGGTGCGGTGAGCAAATGTGCACAATGCAAGCTCGGTGACAGAGAGAATCGAGGCCAGCAAAGACTCACAGCTGCACGGCTTCCTCGAGCAACCCTTTATCCACACTGATAACCAGCGAAACATGACTTTTGTGTAGCATCACCAGTGCTGAAAAAGATAGGGCTAAATCATCAGATAACTTTAGTTGCATGACATTTATTATTGCTAAATTTTTATCACTGCTCACTATGAATGCTGGACTGCTGTTCTGATTCAAATGTACACCACACACTTTGACATCCAACTTATATAGCCTTCTTCACATGCTGTGTTTGTTGCAAGCCTGAGTCTGTCCTTTGGTTTTAATCATGCGAAAACTTGAAACTCAGATATGCAAGTTATCCTGATTGAGACCATATTCTCTGTGTAGCTTAGTCCAGGCACAAAGGAAACATTTGGGAGTGACATGAAAACCCTGCTGATAAAGTAAAAAATAACAAGAACTGCAGTTTTATTTTAAAATTGGCACGATTCAAAAATGAAAAGATAAAGTTCAACATTAATTCTTGTCCAATACTAGTTTGACTTAGTATTTCTCGCTTAGTAGTGCTTGTATGCGAAGCTGATTACAGATTAAAGTATCAATATTAAGATCCTCAACGTTTAATTTTTTTAACCAGTAGACAAACTGATCTTGTTTGGCACTTAAGTCACAGAAGACACAGCACCATCTACTGAGCAGTAGAGGCAACTGTTACAGGTAAACCTATACAAACAGCATCCAAAATGAGCTGTTGCAGAGAAACTCTCCACCCTGTGGTGAGTTGAAGGAGTAATCTGAGCGCACCGTAATCTCTAATCCTTGACAGTGCATCTGAGACACTGGCCTTTACTGACAGAGGAAGTAGCTGTGGCTGGTTGCTGATCCCCTCAGTTATCCAGTATGTTATGATGGGCTTATTATTTTTTACTCTGTCGCTAATGGCACAGGGGCAGCCTGCTTGTCTTACCACCTGTTTCCAGGCTATTTCTAATAGCATCCACTGAGCTTTTGCCAGACTCTCACGTTACCACCTTAATGTTGCGGTTTCCTCTTTTTAGAGATTAGTGCACTGCTGTAAATATTCCCGCTGGAAGCCTCACTCCTCCTGGGTTATGCTACATTACTGAAGCTTTGCAGGAATACATCGAGGCTGCCCTCATCCTGTTGACTCACTAATGGCATGGTCGACTTTCAGAAGAGCCCCGTGCACACAACATAACCACCAGCTTTCAGAGAGATCTGCCGGACAAACTGGCAGCATTAGTGCTGCCCAAGCTCTCATCCCGCTGGCATTGCCATAGCTACAGTGCTTGTTTGTTGTACAAGGGAGTGTCCTTTCTGAACCACCTAAATACGGTCTGTGGTTAGACCACTTCAAATCACACACTGCAGGGCAATGTACACACACGTGCACACACCCTCAGACTCACACGAGGACCTTACCAGAGATGCCAACTAGTTTCTCCTCTGGCAGCAAATCTAACAGATGCAGAATGGCCAACAAGTGGCTCTATTTCCCAGTTATTCAGTAATATTGTGAGTTAAATCTCTCTCCAGAAAAAGCCACAAACACAGTTTCTGCAGGGTGTGGTGGAACTGACCCAATTAAATCCCAGTATACCCCAAGAAATCTGACAAAACCATAAGTCAACCTCACGACTCAAGAGCCTGAGCTGAGCTTGTTTGTGTGTGTGTGTGTGTGTGTGAGACTGTCTCGGGTCCAACTAGGCTGTTTTATTGTGCTGCTGCAGGGTTCGACCTGATGGAGTACTTCAATGTGAGAGATATTCTGGGAACCAGAGTTGATGAAGGCCAGAGTTCTTATGTTCGCCTTGGCACCATGCCCATTGTCCAACAAACAGAGTAAGTGACCGTCTAGGTACACCCAAAACAATACACTGCACACTTTTTTCTAATTACCTGTAAATATATGACGTTGTGACAAATGTCAAGGGGGCCCTAGCACAAAAAATGAATGTCAGGGCCCCTGCTTATCCCCTCAGGAATGTGTTTGTATGCTGTCACATGCAAATCCCATTAAGCACAGTTTACGAATACTAACTGGACCTATATTGTGTGCGTCAATTAGATTAGAATACAAAACAACTTTATTTAGAAGGATGTACCAAAGCAGCAAAATGTTGCCTAAAAGCATAATGGAAATTACAATCAAACAAATTACCAAAAATCAGTTGATATGTTGAGAACCTGACTTGGGGTCACTCATATTTAATCATCGTAGTTCAGAATATTCTGAAAGAATGTAGTCTATTATAATGCAAATGTGTTACATCCTTGCACTTCTAGTCTAATTGAGAGAAGTTGAATCAAAATTCACCCATAATTTAGAAAATGTCAAACAGACTTTTAAACTCTCATGTGACTTCTTGTTGAATCTTGGATATAATATGCAAAGCTTTTGTTTGTAATCCCAATGGTGCAGTTTTACTGTGCTAAAGAAGGCAGGTGCTGACACTTTCTTTGATTTGGGCTTTGTACATTAATATCTAAACTGTTATAGGGTCACTGCAACTGTGTGCCTATCACATGCTGAATGTGGAATAACATAATACGCAGTTTATGTTAGCGATGACATTGTCCTTTTATTTCACAGAGACGTGTTTCCCCAAGGGCTGCCAGATGAATATGCCTTTGTGACGACGTTCAAATTCAGGAAAACCTCAAGACGTGAAGATTGGTACCTTTGGCAGGTTTTTGACAAATATGGAATCCCGCAGGTGGGTCAGCCAAATGTAAATAGTCGTGCATGTGACTGTTGTGTGTTCACATTTGGCCAAGTACAATGTCAACAAATGGGCCCAGCTCACTGACTGTTCAGATTCTCTTCAAATTATTGCGTGCAAAACATGGAGACCTGTCAAGCCAGAAAAAAAGAAATCCAGCCTTTCTGGTCATAATTTTTTATTTGAAATTCATGAGCATTCATGAACAAACAAAGATTTGAGATAAATGAAATGAAATTTATTCTCACAATCTACCGCCATGGAAGAGTAGGTTTAAATTCTCTGTGCTTCTCTGTATCATGACCTTGACTTCACCACCTGTACATTTCAGCCCTGATCGTTAAAATTGCCCCACCTCTGACCTGTCAGGTGTCCATCCGGCTGGACGGTGAGAACAAGGCGGTGGAATACAACGCTGTCGGCCTGACGAAAGATGCTGTCAGAGCTGTGTTCAAGAATGCCGAGGTCGACAACCTGTTTGATCGCAACTGGCACAAGATCGCCCTCAGTGTGGAGGCCAAGACCGTGGCTCTGTACCTGGACTGCAAACACATCCAGACTCTGCCCATTGAAGACAGAGAGGACATCGACATCCAGGGGAAGACAGTGATTGGGAAGAGGCTGTATGACAGTGTGCCAATTGATGTGAGTGTTGTCGCATTATGAGAGGCAGTGGTAAATTGTCAGTTTTGCGCTGGGGATGTTGTGTTATTTTCTTGAGGTCGGTGTGTTTATCAGTCGTCTGTGTCCTTGCAGTTTGACCTCCAAAGGATGATGATTTACTGTGATTCCAAGCATGCAGAGCTGGAAACCTGCTGTGATCTACCCAATGGACCAGTGAGTATTACAGGCTGAAGACCACACTGTCTGAAGCCTTTTTGTGAACGTGAAACCATGTATTTCAGACTCTGAAGTGTGACACATCTCCTCATATCTGGCTCCACCACGGAGATTCATTAAAGATTTGCCTGCGTACAAGTATAGTAATGTGTGGTAATTACGTAGATTACAAAAAGGGGACGTCTGTTTAAAGCAAAAGTTATAGTCATATGAGTAGATTTGTTTCTAATTGCAGGTTACTTACACACAGTAAGCTGTCTGGTCATTATCCCAGGCTAGTCTCTAATTTAAAACTAATTTTTAGCCTTAAAACACTGAGTTTTCCATGGACACTTTTTTACTTCGTTACCTACTGTAACCAACATGTCACCAAGCAAAGTAAAGCATCATAGTATTTCTGCAGGTTCCTCTCACAGAGGACTAACTGCAGTGCTGGAAAATATGCTTTGGGTTTCTGCTGGTTGGCCAGCAACCTCACTGGGAAGACAAGACTCCCGATCGTCGCTGTGGTGGCCATTGTTAGCCACAGTGGATTTACAGCATGTACATTAACTCCTTGTAAAGTCTTTTTTTCAAACAAATAAGAAACAACGTGTAATTAGGTAGCCTTTAAGTGTTAGTAGGTGTATGTTTTTATTTTTGTAACCAGGCAAGCAATTGCCACCTGTTTCCCCTCTAAGCCAAGTGCCTTCAGGCTCTTCAGCCATACTTTTATTTCAACTAGTAAATAGTGCATTTACAAAAATATTCAGTTATTCCTTGCGCTTCATATACACACGTGCACTTCCCAATTATGTGTTGCCATTCACACTTTCTATTCATGTTTTGCTCAAATATGATCTTTTCAGTGCCCTAAGAAAGTGGTGACAGAGGCTCCCCCCGTGCAGATCCCCACTCCGAAACCCACCATCGCGGAGCAGCAAAGAGGCCCCCAAGTCAACTGCTCCTGCCCCTCGGGGGAGAAGGTACAGCCACCTGATTTTTCCAGACTTCACCTCTGTCTGTTCCTTTCCATGGAAGAGTGGGAGTCCTTTCTTTTATGGCTTTCGAACAGACGTCTGTGTTTCCGTTTCTCACAGGGAGAGATCGGTGCACGTGGCGTTGCAGGTCCCAAGGGTGAAAAGGTCATCTACCACTGTCTTTGTGCACTAGTTTGTCTGTGACAAAAAAAATTGCCATTTCATAATGTTCCAGAATTGGTTTTCCTATTTTTCTGTTGTGCCAACATGCCTACGTTTTCAGGGTGACGCTGGCCCGCTGGGTTCCATCGGTCCACAGGGCATCAAAGGAGAAAAAGGAGAAGCTGTATGAAAACTTCAACTGTGCACACTTACATGTGTAATTTTCTTTTTCATGGAGAGATAGCGGTTCATGAGCTATTAGCTAAATGATTGAGTTTGGTTTTTTCATGGTTAGTGCTGGTATCACAGGTAGCTACAGTATATTATCAAATACACTCAGTCATTTCAGACTGCATGTCTTCCAGCTATTCTGCTTTTCTTCCTGCCTCGATAATAATTGATCCTTATCGATTAATTATTTGCAGGGCAGAGTAATCTCTGTCAAAGGTGTCAGAGGTGAGAAGGTAAGTAAGACTATACATCCTGATGCTGCATGAGCATCACTGAATACATTTTTGTCTCCTTGCATATTTTATATGCATGTCTGCATGTGTCTTGACAAAAAATTGTAATTTCCCTTCACAAAAAATACATTTATACATATGTATGTATGTATAGAGTATTTTTTTCCATTTTCTTACTCTTTATATTTATATTATTACATATTTTTACTTCTTTTAGGTCAGGGACTTGCTCAGGAAAATGCACATACAGCTGTTATCGTCAGAATTACAGGACAGATTACCACAGAGGATGTGTAGCATAGAGGGCAGGCCTATGCAGACGCCCACCCAGTCTGTTCAAATCACAGTGTCTGTGCTGCCTGGCAGTGCCAGCTGGGAGTCTCAAAGTATAATTTATTCCTTGAATAAATCAAGCTGTCCGGAGAGGGACACTTAAATGGTCACAAGAGGTCTGGAAGAAGGGATAAGTCTTCTCACTTGTGTTATTTGGTTGTCATAGTGTGGTGAATGCACCTGTAAATTATTGTGGATCATTTAGGTGTACTTATTTTAAGTAATGCAGCCATTCAGACAGCCTAACTCATTATAAATGTTTTTTAAAATTATTTTGTAGTTCTTGCTTCTGGAGCTGGTTTTGACAAAACCGCATTAAATCTGACTTTAATGCAGCGCATCCCTGTTGCTTTTCTATTTCTTACATTCTGTGTGCGCATCTGTCTTTGCTTCTTCCCATAGAGGGCTGCAATTTGTTGTAAACATTTCTAAACCTGATGCAAAAACATGACCTAAGCCCTCTTTGTGGTTAAAAATGGCTTTGTCGGTCATTGCGTCGCACGAGGTTAAAGTGAAATCATCCTTCCGCGATCGCTTTTAATTGCATCTTTAGACAGATGAGAGCAGACCATTCCGCATGTTGCAACACAGTTATAGATGATGTATTTTTCAGCATGGGCTCTTTCTCCTAATCTCTACGATGAAAGAAACAACGTGCGTTAAAATGGTATAAACTCCTAAAATAATTAAAGGCCAACCTTCTGTGACTTGTAAAGCGGTTTATGAAGCAGAGGAAAGTCTTGCGGTGGGCAAATCCTCGTGGTACCGTGTAATTTAACAGCTGTTACTGTTCATTCAGTCCAGCTTTCGAATTCCAAGGGATTCCTTGGCACAGAGTACGACATCAGCATTCAAACCAAAAGTGTAAAACTGTGAAGACAATGTGAGAGCCATTGTTCCTTGAGTCTTTGGTTGTGTGTGTGACCAGACCATTGGGTCTTGGGTGAAGCTTTTTGACATTTGTTATTGTTTTCTGGCTCCCAAACCTTCACTTTAACGTTGTGTGTTGTGTGTTGTGTTATGTGTTTGTTTGTGTGCTGTCTTGACTTTCTGTTTTCTGTGTGTGAAATTTGATTGTATAATGTAACGTACAAAATCTAACATTTTGTTCTACATTAATCCTCTGACCATCGTGTACTAAACCATGTTCTGTGATGCTACCAGGTTGTTTTTCTGACAGCACGTCGTTGTTGCCTGTCTGACCGGCCATCCTGCATGTGTGTATGCTGCAGAACAGTCAAAGTAAATACCTGCCTTTTGTTCACAGGGTGATAGTGGCAGCATAGGGTTGACAGGTCCTCCTGGACAAAAAGGAGAGAAGGTGTGACCCTCGTCAACCTGGACATGTGGAGGATTCGTTTTTTTATATCATGAATATAAAAAATTCACATACTGGTATTAATTACTGGTTTCCAATCCTTCGTCAGGGAGTTGATGGTGTGCCAGGCATTGATGGCTTACCTGGAGACAAAGGAGATAAAGTAAGAAATATACTTTTTCGATATTACAGTCTGAACTCTGCCAATCTTCAAATGTGTATTTTTTCATCTGTATGTTTTGGTCATTATTATTTTTTTAACAGGGTATGGCAGGACTGGCTGGTGAACCAGGGCTGCCGGGTCGAGCTGGACTAAAGGTGAGTGAATGTAGTCCTCCAATTTTTACTCCATTCATGAGCTGGTGCCCATGCATTTGGCTCATTTTAAGGGGTTTTAAAACAATTTCAATGTAGGGGAAAAAAATACCTTTAGTCATTCTGGTGTTGGCACTGAGACGCCCTTGTTCTGTTAAGTGGGCATACATACAGTTTTTCTGGACAATTACCTCTCAGCCTGCTATTGATTTCCTGTAAAAAGGGAGGGGGGGCCATTTGGGAGAAGCAGCAGTTGGTGGTGTGTGTGTGTGTGGGGGGGTGCTGGCTGGCCTGGGTTTGGCCAATGGACTGTGACAGGCTGCCCGACCCAGGGTTGGACAGAATGATCGCCCACTTTAGATACAACCCAGGGAATACTAAATCAGGGAAAAGTTCATCTCATGCAGCAAAGGCAGGAAAACACAAAGGTGCTTCTGATAACATTAGCAAGGGCTTTGCTCTGTTCAAGTGCCCCAGTGTTTCATTAATTTTATTACTTACACCAGTGGTTTTCCCAGTTTTACATGTTAAGATGATGTTCATTAAAAAGGCTGATTGAATCAATTTTTCTTTACAATACATTTGTGAATTATAATGGTCAGCCTCTCAGAAGTACACCTAGAAGTTGCATTTAACTGCAGAGCTTACAACATAATGGCCTTGTTTTTTTTCCTGAAGCGATAGCTATCATAAAAACAGGTAAATATTCGAAACATTAAAACATCATTTTCAGACATATTTTAATTGCGCTCATCCTGACTGGGAACAAAAAAATAAAAAAAGAGATTTTCAGCAACACTGACTTTATGCCTTCACATGGGCACCACTGCGTAAATATTTGAAAGTTGCTGCTTTAATTTGAGCCAACAGCTATTTTCAGGCATAACTGCGGTAAAAGAGGACAAAGAACGCTGGGTGTGTATCATTTAGCTCGGAAGACTGTCTGGAAGTTTACCTTATATAAGGAAAAGAGTAGTGATAGAGAGAAAAATGCCTTGTAAATGAACAGCAGAAGACACATTTCTTTCTTTGCGTGAAAAAAGAGTGAAACTGAGGTCGGAGGTCAAGGTTCTCCCACGGGGGTGGTCTTGTCACCGACAGCTGCGGTTTCTTTTTGGGGGTTTCAGGTTTCTTAGCTGGTCAGTTAAATGATTTAAATTGATTCCGCCCTGACTCAGCAGTCCGCACTTGGCCTACAGTATATTGCTGAGACAGCAAAAGGGACACTTTTGGAGAGTCTCGAGTCAATGACTTCTCCTAATATACTGCTCAATTTATATTGTACAGGGAGTTCAAGGCGATGCAGGAATTCCTGGCACACCTGGACCTAAAGGTGTCACTGTGAGTACAATACACTTCTCCAAGTGATCTGTTAAGATCTGATAGGGATAAATGATGATGTTCATTTTTCAAATGACATGACTAAGTTTTTGTGTTTTGTTGTAGGGTGAATCTGGCATAAAAGGTGAAAAAGGAACTCCAGGAGCTCCGGTGAGTAATACTGTGACAGTTCTTTGGTTGTAGGAACTAAATAAGGGAGAGAGTGGAATGTAAACAGTTCTCTGTGTTTCATATTCACACAACATATTCTTACTTTTGGAACTGGGTTCTGCAAATGTTGGCCATGCAGAAGAGGATCATTATCTTCTTCAAGAACACTTGATGAAAGTATGTTATTGCTGAGGGACAAGAGAGTTAGAGGGATACTCTCCCCACGCAAGTTTTCCCACTATGTCATGGGATTTGATCGGTGATGTTCGGGCGAACCTGCATCGTATGGAGACTACTGCAAATCCTGATGACGTGGTTAACTTCTGAGAGAGGGAGAGAGAGACCATTCTTCTCAGAGGAACTGTGAAGTGAGGGGCGTAATTGTACAAACAGATGTGGCTTCCATGATTTACTCTCCACACTTCCTGTCAGATACTGTGGGGGCGTTGGGGCTACAACGCACCTCATTCAGGCCGAGTGGAGCTTTGTTCGTGTCTGAAGTTTCGTCCGAGCCGCTAACGCCTTCCCCCTTTTGCCATCAAAATGATGTTAGTGTGCAACCTTAGAATTTAGACTGCTAATAAATCAGTGAAAGCATCAACAATGACTTCCTACTAAAGTTAAGATGTTTTTGTGATTGTGATTTCATCAATACTACAAATAACAGATCAAGTAACCACAGCAGGGAGATGTAAGAAACAGCTGTAACAATTACTTTTCCTCTCAGAAATCACCCTAAACTCAAATTTAAACAACTTAACAGGCAAATTGAATAAAGCAAACAGCATTAGTACACTGATTGCTTTGCCACATGGCATGTGGATGCGCAGCTTGCTCTCGGCAAACTATAGCTCCATTCAAAAATGCTGATGCCAGGTTTGGAGCTGTCCGTCAGCCAGCCAGTCAGGCAGTAAGCAATTTCCTGTTGGTGAAGACTGGAAAATAATTTGCCTCAGTAAAGTGATAAAGGGAATAGGTGGGTTAGAGGAGGCACCATGGGGTTCAAGTCAGGGCAATGTTTGCAAACGGAAAGGCCGGGAGTGGGGTTTGAGTTACACAGCACTGTTCACTTCTTAAATAACTCTATTAGCCATGCTAGCAGCTACAGGTGTGGTAATGTCTGTCAGTCGCACCACCTCCAGACTCAAATATGCCAACTGGATGGATGGCATTAAATTTGGAACAGATACCAATGGTGCATAGACGATGAATTCTAACAAAGTAGAAACCGTCTTAGTTAACAGTGAAGTACTGACATACATGAATTATGTAAATTAAGGCTTTCAGGAAATTGAATCTTTGCTACATTTACATTTATATCAATTTTCTTGTATACGTGTTTCTGTTTCAGGGCAGGGAAGGTTTCGATGGATTACCTGGAAAACCTGGTGTTCCTGGAAAAGACGTAAGTTGTAATCCTGTGTGACACCGCTACAGTCATAAAACCCACTTCACATATTAACAGTCTGTGACAGGTTTGGCAAGTCACCTTTGTATTAATGGATCTTTTGTCTAAAATTGATTAGGGTTTGAGAGGACTGGTTGGTTCACCTGGGCCCAATGGAATTAAAGGCGACAAGGTATGCCCCCCCCAACCCCACTGCCTGTGCTGTATGCAAAACATGCTGCTTGCTTGATTGAAAACTATTCAAAGAAGATAATGCCTTAAGCATAATGTTATTATGCTGAGCTGATATAAATCCTTTTAAAGAGGTATCGTCACTTTCCCAGGCTTCTGTCTGTGCTCTCCAGACATTCCTCCGTCTCCTCTGTGTACCATCAAAGTCAGCCCACTCATCCGTCTGAGAAAATAAAATGCAGAGTTCATTTGTCTGTCTGTAATTACTCACTTAGATGATTCTTCCAGTGGTGCACACATGCTCATACCACACCCATGTGCATGCACAAGGAATCCACGGATAAGCACAAAGCATTGCCGTGGCACTTTACCCACAAGTTTCACTTTCCTCTGGGCCTACAATAAGTACACACTTTAACACGCGTCATCCCATAAATTATGGTCGTTGCCGTATCATTACCATATTGCCTGGGGGACTTTTGAATGTCTCTTCATTCTAATGATGGGGTTTTTGGTCCTTGTTGTGTGAACTGTGTCACAGGGGGAGAGAGGCCTTCCCGGATTACCTGGGGATGTGGTAAGTACCAAGAACAGAGTAAAGGGATCGAAGAATTATGTTCTGTAGAATTACAGGCTTGTTTAATGATGAAGGATGAAGAACATAGAAGCATGAAAGCAAAAAAATAGCATAAGGGTCAGATTGTGCATTTTAACTGCAATCAGCTACATATTTTTTGATTATTACTATGGACAAACCAGGTAATCGTGGCCTGGCTGACCTGACCTTCGTAAGTGGGGTCTCTTTGTAGCAGTTTGTGAAGCAAGTGAAGCTGTAAGATTTGGTTGATAAATTGATTAGTTGATGTTTTGATAATCAATTTGTCATTTTACTTATATTTCAAGCAGAAATTATGAAGATTCAAAATGTAAAAATATGAGCATGTTGATGCCTTTATTTGCCATAAATGACAATAATCTGAATTTCTTTGGTTTTTGGAATTTTGGTTAAATTAGACAAGCAGTATGAATACATCTCCTCTAGTTCTTTCTTTCTTACTGATATGGGTCTATAAAGAACAGAAGAACACATTTTCCCAATATATTAATTTGATGGAAGTAAAAACGTATCTTATCAAATGAATCAGCAAAGCTTCTGAAGACATGTGCTAATCAGTAGTATTAATTAATGTACTTAGTCACGCATTGTTTTAATTTCAGGTTCAAAAAGATGGCTTGCGGGGTGAAAAGGTGAGTAATTCTGTAATAAGCAGGTTTATAATTTTGCCTCATTAACAGATCAGACAAAGATTTAAAGACCTATGAAACTGGTAATTATCATTAAGTATAATGAATCACTGTTTATTAGGAATTGAAATGTGAAGCGTATTATTAATGCAGTGTTATTCCATTACGAGAAGTCTGGTTATCAAAATGAATACAACACAACTAAGTACACACTTATGGACTTTGTTTTGGTGCATTTACTTTGTAAGGAGTTGGCCCATGTTTGTGAAAAATAACAACTATTACATTTTTAAAAAATATTTTGTATATTCTAAACTAACCATTAGCTGTTTCAAAGGCAGTTCAACTGTTAACACTGTCCATATTGTTATGTCTTACATATACTCGTGTGTTCGGTCTGTTTCAGGGAGATGCTGGACCTCCTGGTCCTCCAGGGGCTGAAGGCCCCCCAGGTCCTGCTGTAAGGATCATGATTTATGACTCCCTTCCTTTATATTTCCTCTTTCTTGTTGTTCAGCTTCTGATCTTTTGTTGTTCTTGTGAAAAGTCACCTGTTCAGATGCAGTTGATGAAACCAACACTCACTGAACTGTGAACATGTTATTCCTCAGGGTCCTCGCGGTCTACAAGGTTTTCCGGGTGAGCCTGGAGAGTTTGGCCAAAGGGTAAGAATCTCATTTTGATAAAAGAGTATCTGAACATCGCTGCCCCCCATTTATTCATCATACTATGACCCTACACTATACCAGGAGATTCTCAACAGTATAAAGCCTTAAATACACCAGTGACCAGTTCAGTCAGACTTTAAAAATCTGAACTTTTGCAGAACTGCAGGGTCACAATGTGGTTTGCACTGGAGTTTATCATCATTTTTATTCCTGTCTATGGTATCTGCAGAATGTTCACTGACAGTATTTAACTATTTAACTGACTTGATTAAATGCTCACTATGTCTGTGCGTGGCATTCCCGCACACTTGGTAAAGGTTAGAGAAACATCCTTAGCTCAACATTGCAAAAGTCAGCAGTGACTCAAAGCACATGACACAATGTGTTTTATTACATTTGACTCTCATGTCCCTGACTCTGCAATCTTCTACTTATCTTCACCGAAATGCTTTTCTTATTCAAACCCAACCAAGGGAAGTACTCCAGCCAGGACCCGTCTCCAGTGTCCAAAGTCCTGTCCTGTACCCAGCAGCAATTATGTTTCCCATTTCATAACTAGCAAACAAAGTTAGTCATGTATAAACAGAATTTTCTACTTTGCAGTTGTGAGAAAGAACATAGAGAACATAGAGACATCAAACCATGTAATTTTTAGTTCACAAATCATGTGATAATGGGGAGAAATACATAAGAAATATCAGTTTATTATTACATTAGATTATTTTTCTCCAGGACTCTTTTTGCAGTAAGCAGAAGTTTATATTGTCGTCTTATGACTGTATCTATTTATTTATTTTTATTGGGATTATTTCAGATAAAGAAAACTGATATTTATTCTTCAAGGTAATCACAGTTGATACAATTATCAGTGCATGTAGAATTATCTAGAAAAAGTGTCCCTCGTCCCTCATATTCTTTTCCCTGTGTGCCCCCTTGCTGGTCCAGTCACACAGTAGCGTGTAATTAAAACAGACACAGTGGCTCTTCTTAATTTGTTCTTCCAGTACATTAACAAAGATAGCGACATCCCTTCACCTCCTTTTCAGGGAGCAATATGCTGGAATCAACATCTGCAGCTGCTCAGTTGGGCAACAGAGTTGAGCCAAACCTTTTTTTTACCAGCAGAATACAGCCAGGGAAGCTTCTAACAGATTGAGGGATTTAAGGTTTGTTAACACGAATGAAGCGATGACACCCGGTTCAGAGTGCACGGTATCTTGAAAATCTCCCCTTATGCAGCTTTGCTTTTATTTTGTAATATCATCGGAGCCCACGCCAAGTCATTTTGCAGCCTTGTGAGATGCTTTCCAAGAGAGAAAGAGAGAACAGACAGGTGGGAGTGGAGCTTGACCTATTTTCTCAAGGTTTAAGGTTGTTATATCTCAGCTGAAGATGCGTCAGCAGAGACTCGGGGGGTTGAAGGTAGGCTGAGGGCTCTGATAATGGGGCGGTCTCCAACCATGTAGCGGCTGATGGAGTCGGCTGTATGGTTGACTTAGTATAGATTGAGCCACTCCTCAGTCGTGTGTGTCGCCACTGCCCAGGTCTGTCTGTTCACCTTTATCCTGAGATGACAGCCTGAGCTAGAATGTGGAGAGTGGGAGAAGCAAAAGACCGCATCAACAAACAAAAGCAAGATAGAAATAAAAAAAAAAATTGAAGAATGGCCACAGCCAGATACACAGACAAAATGTGTTCTCGGTTTCTTATCCAATTTAACTTGTTTGACCATAGTTCATAAGGATTAGAACACACTTTGTTTTTATATTTTATTCAAGACATCATTTAATTTACAATGTGACACATTTTTAAACATCTGATTTTGACATAGCTCAATTTAACCAAATCACATTAATTCTGTTAGAGTCAAAAGCTGCAATCACTATTACTGCACTATTACTTAAAACAGCAGATTACATTATTTTTATTTGTTAATTGCTAGTTGTTTTTGTTGTTGGAACGTCAATAATGTTTTTACGAAGTCTCACGTACCTTCCAAATACTTTACAGAGGAAACACCTCACTTCATGTATGGAATTGAGGTTTTTATTTTCGCTTTTATCTTACAGGGAAAGAAGGGGGAGAGTGGATTGCCTGGAGTCGACGGCCTTCCTGGACCCGCGGTAAGACTGTTTTTTCTTTATACCGTGTTTAAAATGACCTCTTGTTTATATACGAATTAAGTACTGACCTTTCAAGGAGAGCTGATGAGGATTAACTTGGTCTATTTGATGTGACCCTCAAAGCACAAAATTAGTGCTCTCTCAAAGGTGTCTTCACTGTGTGTTTTCATAGAGGGAAAATGAAGGGGCTAGATTAAAGCCAACATGTTATGCCAATTAATTTTCCAAATTGCTCCCTTGGGCAAAATAGAAATACACCTGTCCTGAAGTGGTATGCATGAGCCATTTACAGCACTGTACTACCCCCCTCTAGTGGCTGATCACTGGTACTGATGTCCAGTGTCTTTACGAAGTCCATGTGAAGACAAGTATTGGGGAAAATCCAATTTGAACATATTTGAAAGGAATTTATTTCAGTAATATTGTTAACTAGAAAAATGTTTTATTATTTTGAATAAAAAAATCTATTCCAAACTTTACGTATATTTTATATGAGCTGATGGTCAAGTGATACAAATTTTCGCTGATCTTATTGTTATTTTTTCCTTTTTATTTTGCAGGGTCCTCAGGGTCCACCTGGGCCACCAGGAAACCAAGGACACACTGGTCCTCCTGTAAGTGACCAGGAACCGAAATTAATATGTGATCCTGGTTATTATTATTTGTTAAATATGATCATTTGCTTTGACAATTTGATAACATCTGTTACAGAATGTTGAACATGTTGACCTCCTTTGTTTTCTCTTGATGAAGGGTCTACCAGGTGAAATTGGGTTTTCAGGCAAACCTGGGGAGCCCGGAAAGCCTGTGAGTTGTCCTTTTATTTATTTATTTATTTTATTTTCCTTTTACTTATTTGTCATTGATGGTAATTTAAGTTAAATAGATTGAATCCTTGTTGTTGTTTTTCTGCCTGTGTGTTGGAATGTCAACCCATCAACATCTCTGCTTTTCAAAGGGTCTTGCTGGTAAAGATGGTCTTGATGGACTTCCTGGAAACGATGGTGCCTTGGTCAGTGAAACCTTTAGAATCACTTTTCTGTTCTCCTGTTGCATTACATGCTTACGGTGATTAAGAGCTGCCCAAATCAAAGATGCCATATGAACAATGACATTGTGTAATGTGAATGGGATTGCTAATAGTGATGAAACCACCAAGAATTATCAGCCATATCTGCACTTCTGTTTATCTCTGTGGAGCTTTTTAGTATCTTTGTTTTTGATTTACTGCCCCACCAGCTGCATTACCTACAAAATTTTAAATGTATTCGTATTGGAGTAGCACATATACCTTGGCACTAGAGTGCAGAATTCTATAGAAACAAAATGTGTGAGCTAAAATAGTTATACTGGGAAACTGATCGTGTAGCTAATGACTACTAGCCTGGTTTCACACCATAGAGTCACTACCTACATTCATAATGCAACCACCAGTACAAGCAAAAATGTTTTTTTTTTACTTTAATATGGGGGCTAAACTGAATGTGGTGAACTACATAGAGCCAACCTGACAAATGCTTTTTGCAAACACGTTTTTTAACATATGACATATTAATTGTAATCTTGTGCGTCTGCAGGGGCCCAGGGGGGAGCGTGGAGCAGATGGTTTTCCCGGCAAGCCTGGACCTAAGGCACTGTGACTTAATCTCGCACACAAACCCACTGGACATGACTGAAGACACATACAGCCTATGAGACTGCATGTGTATTTTCCAAATGCAAATCTGACATTTTGATGTCCGTGTGTCTTCTCCCCAGGGTGACGATGGGCCACCTGGGCCAAGAGGACCTTCAGGGGAGAGAGTGAGTTCACAGCTGTTGTGTTTGCATTCATGCAGATATTTTTTTTAACACTGTGATACATATTTTACCATGTAACATATGTTTTGGGTTTTTTTTACAGGGAGAAGCTGGTTCCCCTGGACAACCAGGTGCTGATGGAGCAAGAGGAGACAAGGGTGTTCCGGTAGGTGTCACTGTGCTTCTCAGTGCATGTTATAGATTTTAATATCATTACAGATTTAATACTGAATTGTACAAGATCAACAACTGTGCCTGGGCAGACATCTTCTGAAGGTCTATTTAATATAATCATGCAACATAAATTATTTCTTGTGAAATGAACTCCATTGAAATTAGCTGTTTTTAATTGGGCTGGCTGACCTCCTGGGACCCCTTCAAGGGCTGCTGAGTGTCCCCAAATGACACTTAAAGAGCCACTCATCTTAATTTACTTCTTCCAATTTTAAAAAGCCTGTACAAATGTGCAAACATAGTCTGTGGCTTTTGAAATGTTTAAACTTTTGACTTTCTTTTTTATAGGGAGAAAGAGGACTGGATGGACCACTTGGGCCAAAAGGTGAAAAAGGAGACAAGGTAAATAAAAAGCAAGGGACCAGTTTCATATGGTATTTATACTTTAACATGATTTACGTACCAGGCAAACTATATACAGACAGAAAACCTGAAGTGTCACTAATGGTCATGTAGTATTATCTGTAGTCAGGTAATTGGTATGCATACACACCCAACATATTGTCTCTCCCTGCCTCAGGGTGAAATTGGAGCGAGGGGACCCCCTGGCGCTCCAGGAAATGTCAGTAAAATTTCTGCTCTTTCTCCTGTGCATGTTAATACACTGTACAGTTGAAATCCTGCAATCTTTCACATAGCCGCAATGAAAGCCAGTGACATAAAGCCAGTGGTGCTGACCCAGCATTTGTCGCAGATATGGTTAACTGTTACTGGTCTGTTTTTTTCCTTACAGGTGGCAAATGTCATCCCTGAGCCTGGTGAACCTGTGAGTACACTTAACTAAACAAACCAAACTCTATTGTAAAAGTAATGGAATTCTGGAGAACACTGTTTTTTATGTTATGTACTTGGTTCTCCTAATCTATATACTGTATATGATTTCATTAGTTTTGTACTGGATTCACAAGGTTTAAATTCATCAATGGAATGTTGATTAATTTCCTGCTGTTTTTTGTTCTGCCCCTGCTTCTTCTGTTTTATTTAAACTTCTAATTGAATCTTGCATTCATGTCTTAAGGGAATACCTGGAGAAAAGGGAGAGAAAGGAGATCAAGGGAAACAAGGAGAGATGGTGAGTTTTTCCTCTGTTGTCATTGCTGCTTTTCTTTTTTCTTCTCCCAAAAACCCAAATCTTCATCTGCCAGTGTGCCAAGGTATCCACTAGATGTCAGTAGAGCTCTAGTATGTAAGAAGGAGAGCGGGCCTGCTAAAGTGTGAGAGCTCTGGGGATTTTTTTAATTAGCCAAATGAATTAAATCGTAAGAGTGAGTACTGCACTGGCCTGATTCTCCATCCACTTCAGTTTATAGGTGTACATATATAATGTGGACTAAAATGTTGGAGGATTTCAGATGCAATAAAACTGGAGGCAGCATAAAACTTAGGGGTTTAAATGGTGTATCGTAAATTAGCACACGCTAAAAAATGTGCATGTGTGTTTCTGTTATCACCCATGAAGGTGATGGTATTCGAGTATCACAGTAATTCTTAATGCATGGACGCTGTTATTCTGTCCAACCATCATTCATTTTACCTCTTTGTCATCCGGAATCATAACCTGACCTTCCAGCATCAGAGCTGCATGAGAAACATGACAGAACAGTTTTTGAAAAGATACATTTTTACCTAATTTGACACATAGACAAAACAAACATGTTGATTTGTGTTTCTTCTCTAAAGGGCCCAAGAGGATTACCTGGTGAACAAGGCTTTAAGGGACCAGCTGGACCACAGGTAAGATTCGCCTGATCCCTCACTTCCTGTACACTACAGTCATTTTTCATGGAATACATCTGAACTGCTGTTTTTTTATTCCAGGGTCCAAAAGGTGATACTGGACTTACAGGAGAAACTGGACGCGTTGGAGACCCTGTGAGTAGTGTGATTTAATGCAATCCAAAGTTTCACACCGGCAGGGAAGATTTACTTAACATAATGCCTGATGTGTGTCTCCCAGGGTCCACCTGGCGTGGCTGGTCCTCAAGGTCCTCGTGGGTTGCCAGGGAACGTGGTAGGTCTTTTCTAGACTTTTTGAAATTAACTGAAGGTGCAAGTCACTGATGCCTGCTTACATTTCCTGTGACTATCTACAAGGACGATGTCTGAGCAGTATAAAATATTAACTCATGCCACTAAGTATGAAACCAGCAGCTGTCTGTCTTCTAGGGCATACCAGGGATCATTGGGCCTCCTGGTCCAGCTGGAGAGAGAGGAGACAAGGTCAGTCACCTGTTTTTAAAAGCAATGGGTATATTTGGTTGGACGTAGTCCTGAAAGTATTCAGAGTATGTTCAGAGTGGCTCTTGTTGGTGTAAAATGAAAATAAGTCTGCAGAGAAGAGAGAGTGACCTTGTACGTCCTTCATTATTGTTTCAGCAGGGAAGACTTTGAATTCATTTCAATTCTGCAGCAGTAGCAGCGACATGTAGGAAGTTCACAATAGCAATTCACAACACTTTGCTCTGCCTGTCACGGCTTTTTCATTGTCTTCTGCCTTTGTGTTTTCTTTTCATCTTTTTCCAGCAGTTACTGCAGTGAAGTAATTGAAATGTTTCCTTAAAGTTACTTTTTTAAATTACTATTACCCCAAACTTAGAGTAACTTAGAGTAACTGAGAGTGTAGACAATACGCAATACCAGTATTAAACATGGAAACAACTAACGAGATTGCAGTTAGTCCATGAGTTACTGTTAAAAGTAGAAACCACACTATATAATTGAGTAATTCAAGCTGAAACCTTGTGAGTCATTAAAGTTATCTCTTATTGTAATATTTTCTTCAGGGTGAACAAGGTAAACCAGGACAAGCTGGTCCCCCAGGCCCACTCGGAGAGCCCGGCTTGATTGGACCCCCTGGATTACCAGGGAAGGGCAAAGATGGGCTAAATGTAAGACACAGATTTCCCCCCATCACACTATACTATATAAAAACTTTCTGTACCTATGTACTTATGGTATTCCTTGTAGAAAAGTGTTTAGCCACATTTTAGCAATGTTTAGTGTTTTTTGGGAGGGTTGGGGGGTATACATATATTCATATATATGTCATTATTTGGCTTTTTTATTCATCACTACAGGAGTGGATTTAGGATAGGTTCACTTCTATAAAACAAGATCTGGAAATTTAATGTCATTTAATTTTGAGGTGGTATCCACTGTGCTGCAGCTTGATGAACACTTTTAGTATATTAAAATACAGTTACATCCAGTTTTTTCTCTTTTATTTCCCCCTTAAAGGTGAACTCCAACAAAATTTGAATAATGCTGTATTAAGCCATTTGTGTCTCAGCAGGTAGTGTCCCAAAGTCTGATACACTGCTTCAAGTGATTTCACTTGAGTCAGTGAAGACACAAGTTTTCGAAAATTAAAAAATTGAGGGTGCGGACTGAGCTAACTAGACCTATGGCTCCTTAAGGCTAACAGCGGGAGACTTCACTAGCCACCACTAGCATAACACACCCAGATCCCAGACCCAACTGTTGGTGCTTAAATTGCATTGTGGCTAATTTAGGCATGAAAGAAAGAATAATGTGTGGAATAAAAAAGAAAATATCTCTGGTTCTGCTGCGCAAATTCTGAACCTATTCTTTATACCGTCTGAAAATTCTGATTTTAACCCTAAACTCCATCAGATGCAAATATTCCAGATGGTGTCTGTGCATTTTTTTATACACATTCCCTCATGTGTTTGGCATTTATGGACACTTTTGCATCTCTACTAGAGTTTAAAATAAAGTGCTGTGTAAAATGAAGTTTGTAAGGACATACCCACCTGTAGGTCAGTAGGCTTTAAGAGAAAAGACATAACAATCTGATGCATTTATCAAAACAAAAAGGCATATTATAATGACAGATATGTGTTCATCAGTTCACATTCAGCTGTTCTTAAAAGAAATTTCAATAACATTTTCTTGTAGTCTACATGTGCTCTACTTGTAAACACCACTGTGCCTGTAACACATGCTGAACCACAACATAATATTCCCAGCTGTATGGGAGGAAAATGAGTCTGAGTAAGCACATTTCTGCTTTGCAGCTCAACACCTTTCTTCATCATTTTTTTTTAACCCCAGACATGTGGCCGTCCTGCTGATGAGGCAGGAACAAACAGGAAAAACACTGTTAAGACACATCACATTAAAGCAACACAGGGGCATAGCAGATCTGGCACACAGCGGTTCTGTTCTTTTTTTTTTTTTTTTTTTACAGCAGCCAGGTGCCGCCTAAGGCCTCCCTCACAATTATGTGCATGAAGAACAGCAACTCATACCCACTTTGAACCCCTAAATGATTTATTCAAAAGAAGCTTAATTCTAGTGTTCAAGCGGCAGCTATTTGATTTATTATCATTTTTTTGTATATTACAGGGAGAACCAGGGCCACAGGGAATTCAAGGACCCCCAGGGTCAAAGGTAATGTAATTTTTAGAAGTTTGTCTCTGTGTCTGTGTGTGTGTGTGTGTATGCTTTGCAGGTTGCCAAAGGTGTTTCTTTCCTTTTTTTCTTTATCATGCACAGGTGCTCTTTTGTTGATGTGAAAACTTTTTTCCTGGCACAGATGAGAAAAACAATTCATTTTTGTTGAAAGCAGCAAAAGCAATTTCTATGTCCACTGCACTGTGACCGTTGCTCTGATTATGAGCGGCTCTTTGCTGTGAAGAGCCTGATGTTGAGGGCACAGTCTGGAAGACGTGGGACAGGGGCATTTGTTGGATTTATGGTGTCAAATCGCTCACCCTCATCACCAATACGTTTTCTCTTCTGAGTACCAAAATGTCAACTGCAGATTGTATTTTTTTTTTCATCGCAGATTAAAAACACTGTGGTATTTCTGGGATCAGCAGGCATCACTGAATGTGACAATTTCTGTGCGGAGTGAGACGCCAAACATTACGGCCAAACTGACATTATCTGAGGGGCAGGACAGTGAAGTAAACTTTTTTTTTTGTTTCTGCCAGGGTCAACCAGGGTCACGAGGAGAACCAGGGTTACGTGGGGACAGGGGTCCTGCAGGAGAAGGCAAAGTTGGACCAGTGGTATGAGCATCAGTGCTAGCTAGGTGCAGAGCAAATTATGCACCACCAGTGCATTTATATACATATTTCTCAAGTTCACAATTCGTGGTCTTCACAGGGACCTCCAGGAAGAAATGGGGAGCCTGGACCTGCGGTAAATATTGTCAAAAGATGCTTATTTATTGCTTAAATTTGTTTATGTTTATCAGCAATGTAATATGTGTTTATTTGGGTTTAAGGGCTTGAGGGGTCCACCAGGAGTTGCTGGTTCACAGGGCCCAGCTGGACATAATGTAAGTACAAAAAGTCAGTGGTTAGTTTATTATTTCACAAATTGAAGTTTTCTTTGACTTGTAAGTGTTTTAACACTTTTGTCTCTTTCCTGGCTTCATATTTATTTCCTCCCCATGGTTATTTTAACTTTTTACGATTACCATGAGTTTTGGTAGATGAGTTTATCTGCAGTTGATGAAAATGGTAATTCCTGGCCTTTGCTCCAAATGCAGGGTTTACCAGGAAGGCCTGGAGAGAAGGGATCACCTGGAGAGCCTGTGAGTACGGACATATTTCAGGGAACAACCATTACTTGCCGGTCTGTTGGTTGTGCTCATGTTATATAAAGAGTCATCTTTTTCCTGTCAGACGTTTGATCAGATAAAGTGTGTATATAAGTAGTAAGGGGTCGATACAAGAGGAGCATAATTATGTAATTACACAACATAAACTTCCTCCTAAGAAAGGCTCACTTGTAACACAGGTTTTGGCCGGAGCAGGAGGCCCTGTTTTCAGAAAAGATTTAGCAGCTAAATAAATTTCTCTCAATATAGGTTGCCCTGCACCTGCTGAATGTGCAAATGGATGCAAACATGTTTACCATATCAACTTTATGAAGCCTCTACATGTCAAACCTTTGTGATGTTCAGCTTGCTGTGGGGTTCTTGAATACACAACTGACAAAATGTTGGGACCATTTAGTGGTTAAAGCTCCTTGATACATATTTATGACGTGAAACCAAACTATGTAAATAAGATTTGACTTTACTACTTTACTACATTACTTCGCATCCGAGGAACCTATGAAAGAAATTTCAAATTAAATGTGTAATAACTGAACTGTTCACCCTCATAAGGTGTTTCTATATCAAAATCCTTGAGTGCATTTACCCAACTTGAAGCTGTGCATCTTTATTCACTGATGTTTTTTGCTTGATTCTGATTTTAGGCTAATTTATTGTTTGACTTGCTTTGCTGAAATCAGTTTAATAGGTAAAACATACATTATTTGGTCTAATATTTTAGACATCATTTTGCCTTCAATTATGTAGCAACTGTTAGTAGAAGGTCCTTTTGTTATGTAACTGGCCTGAAAAGAGCCCTGAACTTGAAAACTGGGAGCTAATCCATGCAGTCAGGTTCCACAGGTTGGTGGAAAGCCTGGGAGCAGAATAGCGGAGTTACAGCAGCAGTTTAAGTCCATATTCCATAGTCACATGTGGATGTAATATCCAGGCGTTAACATCCTTTATTTAGCCTTTACGAAATACAGAAGGATGTCTTTGGAAGTGAACCTAATGTTAATTCCCTGTCTCTTAGGGAAAGGCAGCAGACCTCTCTGAGCTAAATCTGAAGGTAAGGATCATTTCCACTCCTCTTTAACGAGAAGAGACTTTACACTTGGATGCTGTGACCGCTCACTTTATTGCACACATGTTTTAGGATGTGTGCTCAGACTGTCCTGCAGGTCCACCAGGAGCACCCGGTCTCCCAGGGCTCCCTGGAGATAAAGGACTCCAGGGACCACCTGGGAAAAACGGTCAAGATGGTTACCAGGTAGGTTCCATCATTGTCCCACTTTTCTTGTAACGTAAAGTTTATTATGATAACCCTGCCCATCTTAAGGGAATATTACAAAGTGTGCTTCACCTCTGTATTCGTGTCAGGTGATGCATGAGGTCAGAGCTGTACTTTTATCATCATCAGTCACAATAGGGGTGAAGGATGGGGAGGCTTTGTCTGGATCATTAACTCTGCCTCCTCTTGGGGAAGCAGTGAACAATTAGGACCCGGTGACGGTACTCTGCGTCGTCTGGCTGGACAGAGACTGATGCTCTCCTGTGTCATTACAGGGCCCGCCGGGATCAACTGGACCTCAAGGGCCACCTGGAGCTGATGGTGCAAAGGCAAGTAACTGCACCCTTATTGCTCCCAAATGGCCAAACACTAATTGGTTGCTTTTGTCAACATGCTTTCTTTACATCACAATGTTCAGGTAATAAAGTAAAAAGTTTAATATTGACACACCACTCAAAGTAAGTCTTAAATCATATTTCCGAAGCAATTTTGCTCCTGCTACATCTTCCCCTTTGGTAATATCTTGAACATTTTGAGGTTTTATTTTCTTTTGACAAATCAGATGGATGCTTTCCTCTTGAAATGTGACATCTCATATAATCTTTCCTTCTTTCTCTTTTCACTGCAGGGTATAAAGGGTGATCGAGGGCCTACTGGAGGCCCTGGAGAAAAAGGAGAGAAGGTATATTTGTCGTTCGTGATTCATGAGTCTTCTTATTTTATTGTGGCCTTTTCTCCTTTCTCTTTCTGTTTGAAGTAATGTTAACTCAAATATTTGCAGGTATGAAGCACATAATAATTTGAATCACTATATTTCTGTTTTAACAGGGCCACCCAGGACCCCCTGGTCATCCAGGTCCTGCTGGCTTAATGGGTACACCTGTAAGTTATTCTGTTATTTAGTAATTGTCTGTACTTATTAAAAGTTCATGCACTCAGCTTGGTCTCAACTTTTTTGATTTGGATTTGGTCTCACAGTCAGGCTTTCTATTTCTGTTGACCTCCACTGACACCGTCTATTTCCTCTTCAGGGTAACGATGGACAGCCGGGCCCTGCCGGAGCCCCGGGACCCCCTGGGGAAAAGGTCAGCTTGCCCTCGGTGTACTTTCCTCTCAAAAAATGTATAACCCATGTGTCATTATTTGCACAAACCTATTCCCCCTAGCATGTAGGTCAGCCAGCCTGTGTGGTAATAGTGGCCATTAATCATTTCTTTTTCTTGGGTGATGGTGTTTGTGTTTGTTTGTTTTTACTAGGGCAAAGAGGGTCTAAAAGGAATCCAGGGACCACCAGGTCTTCCTGGCATGATAGTAAGAAAAATTATTTGAAACATAGCATCATTGGTACATGTGCAGTTCTCGCAGTGTGGTGTAAACAGTGCAATTGTAAGACATTAAATAATCAATTTCATCCGCTGATCTGCAGGGTCCACCTGGTAAAATTGGAAAAGATGGCAGACAAGGTGAAACAGGAGAACCTGTAAGTAGAAGTCCAAAGTGCATATAAGAATTAATCACCATCTATAAACTATTGCCTTTATGTAGTCCTATTCAACAGTATAATGTGCCAATACATGATGGTGTAAACTACTGTTTTCTTTCCAGGGTAAGCAAGGTGAACCTGGGCCACCAGGAAACCCTGGGCTCCGCGGACTCCCGGTAAGTAACCACCAATGAACAGATCTGATAGAAGTAGTTAGCACAGCAAACTGTTGTGGCTGATTCATTGCGTTTTCTCTCCCTGCACAGGGCTTCAAAGGCCATAGAGGAGAACCTGGACCTCTGGGACCTAAGGTCAGTGTGCTACTTATTATTTTTCAAGTGTTTGAACAGCTCAGTTTGCACTTAAAACTCACAAACAAAACCAGTGTTTATTCTTTTACACTATTAGGCAGGAGCCTAATGCGATTCAGCATCTCTAGGGAGGCAAAATGTCTTTCTGTCTGGCAAATTGCTCACCTGTTACTGTGATAAAAAGTGTGTAGAAATGGAAAGAAATGGAAGAACTATAAATAGAGACCTGAGAGTTGTGAAGAAATTTTTAGCAACTGTATTACTTTCTTTACTTTGTCAAAGTAAATTAATAATACACATTGGTGCATTGGTTCTATCATGTCATAAATAAAAAAGAACACATAAACTAGGCTTCTGAGGGAGAGGAAGCAGCAGCATCTCTCCTTTTGCTCTGACAAGTCCATGCAGCTAGAGCTCTTCCTTTTTTGTGAGAGCAGCGTTCAGTTTGAACATCTCATCTCAAAAATGGGAGTTCGAGTGATTCGGGGAATTTCACTGTATCAGTGCAGCTCTGTGATTGTTAGGTGGCAGAGTTTTCACTCTATTTTGATGAACTGTGCAGTTCTCCAGGCAAAAAGTCAATGGAGGTGGATGCTGCAGCAGCTACACAAGACAGCTTTGGTGTCTCCATAGGCCTGGTGTTGTAATGTTTCCTCCACTCAAATCCATTTAAATCTCTTTCCCTTACATTACAGTTAGAGGAGGTTGCACTTTCACACCTGATACAGTAGGCTATTGGCATACTATACAGCCATAATATGCAGTATTCAGTTTATTTCTCCCCACGAGTGTTACCTCTGGATTATATTACATTACATTTGAACATAATCAGCCCTTTATCCACAATACCGTACAGACTGACAGAGCAACAGAGACTATTTAGCTGTTAACTTAACTCCCAGTCTAGCATCCCCTCTTTTAAATAATCTACCACCTAACTATCCAGGTTCATGTTAACACAAACACAACCGTCTGATGTCTTGGTCAGAAAGGGCTAGTTCACTCATAAACACATGCCTAATTACCTAGAAAACATTGTACAGACAGCACGTGTATAGCATGTTTTTCTTTGTGTTTTAAGAGTCTTTAGAGTATCCAAATAGTGTATATTGTGTATAATGTAGGAACCTCTCAACCCGATTGGTTCGTCAAACTCTGGAGGGGTGTGGAGCATGTACATGTGCTCTGTATGCAACATTAATATCCTTTCCCATTCATATGCCTGTTAGCTAAAGTGACGAACTGCACTTTCAACCTCTGTAGCACCACTGCTGTGCATGCACTGCATGTGCGGCCCAGCATTCAGAGGAACATTTGTAACTGTCTTCACTGCGGGATTGGGAAACTGTGGAGTCTTTGATTTTATAGATGCAAGAAGATAATACCAGTGGAGAACATCAGATTATGACTATGCACCTCAGATATAACTGCAGCCCCTGACTGCAGGAGTTTGGGGGAGTAGCACGCAGCCACAGTCAGTGTTTGGCATGCTGCAGTGCGATGTCAAGCTCTGTCTGACACCTGCACTTTTTTTTTACACACACCTCCTACGAGTGAAGCACTCGCAACTGCTGCTTTGTCTCCCACGCAACACACACCTGCGGGAAAGGTTGCTGCCACGGCGCCGTGACCAATAGCATGGCTCATTACAGACTGCCCTGACAGGCAGCCTCTCAGCCCTGAAGCCCGCGCTACCACACTGACAGCAGACAACTTATTAGAGGAGCTGTGACGAGTTGAGAATTACCCGCCAATACTTACAACATAGTTACTGTCCCCAAACGTCATATGAAAATTATTTTCACTATTATTCAGGAAACAGAGTTGATGCGTACAATAAGAAGTACAGATTTAGGACAGTGTGAAAGAGTCATACAGAGAACACTGAAATCTATGACTTCATCTGTTCTATCGACAAAACATAACCATACTGTACCCCAAAACTGACAAAATTAGAAACAGGTCAGATGAGAGCAAACCCAGCAAAACACCACAGAAAAAAAAAACTTACTTAAAATTGAGCTTAAAAAGAACAGTTAGCTTTATGTTTTGAGTTTTTATGAGATTGGTGTATTCATGTACTGCATGTCAAAGAATTGTACGTGACTGCATGGCTTGGAACATTTTAGCTGGCTGACTAATCGTTAACAAACATTAGTCAGGTATTGACATAGGCATGAAGAAAATAGGATGCTAGAAACACAGGATAATAAAAAAAAGAAACACAAGAATAAAAAGACCAAACTTGATCGCAAATGTTTCATATTCACAAGGTTTCACAGATCAAAAACAACTTTCTCCTTAGAAATCAAGTAAACTTTATCTTTAATAAGTTCCTTATAATATTTCTTATGTACTGAACAGGGAGAAGATGGGAAGCCTGGATCACCTGGGCGTGACGGCAAACCTGGGAAGGAGGTACGTTCCATCATGCACGTTTGGCTTTAAATTGAAAGGATTTTTTGCCCAAAAAACTTCTTGAGAAGGAGCTCTTTCCACCCCTGAGTGGTATCTCGAGGTATTCCTTTCAGGATACATATATAGTATATACCCAGCAACCCATATGACTGGGTATAAGCCTGTATATAACCTGTGAGTTATAACACAGGGCGAAAAAGGCTGCAAGGCACCTGCTCCTTAAGACCATCACTTGGAGTGCACAGTAATGACTGGAAGTGATGTGGAGGAGCATATTCAATATCTTTTTCAATCTGTATGTTCTGATATGCATGCACATCAAATCTGGGAACCTCCAGAGGGAAAAAGTCAACTTAGTATTTTAAGTCTCTGCAGCTCCCTCAGTCCATCTCACACATAAAGAGAACAAGTGAGCAAAAAAGTGACTTTATTCATAAAAGAGCTATAGACTGTAGAGGAATTAATTTAAAAGCATGAAGCCACATGGGGAAAAAACAATTTGCCTCTACTTTAGCTTCTCTTTATACATTTTTTTTCTTAAAGTAATATGCATGCCTCCACAGCAAATATTTGTCTTCCCAATTAAAATATGCCATTCTTTCAAATGCATCACCCCTTCCTGGCTCAGTCACTCAGCTCCTGAGAATATTTATTCATCAGCCTGTCCTCCACTGATTGATAATACTTCCTAAGATTAAAAAAAGAAATTTTTTGCACAGAATGCAAAAGCAGAACACAGAATCTTTAATCATGTCTGCATAATACTAAAGTTCTGGTATTAGCAGAGTGAAGTTTAAACCGGAGGGGTTGCATATCTTTGGACCTGAGTTTCGTCCAGTTCATCTTCATCAAGTGACACGCTGAAATCCCTCTTATATACACATTTAAAGGCCACAGCACTTTTACTCCCCCATTTGCTTAGTGACAGGATTTAACACTTCACCAAGAAATCCTTTTTACCTAACTCATCCTCGGCTCTGAGAGAGGCCGTTCTCACGGCACTCATCTACCTAGTAAGAAGAGGTTTTCCACCTTCTCCTTCGACAGAAAAAAGGAAAAATGGGAGATCAAATTTAACTCACCTCTGAAGTAGAGACTGCACTTCAATAAAGATCAAAATGCTCATGCCTGCTGCTGAGATGTGAAAAAGTCGGAGTGTTTTCAACATGTAGTCAATGTGATTTAAGAAAACCAAAAAACTAAATTTTCTGTTTTTGTTTCGGCAGGGCTCTACGGGACCTCCGGGTCCAGAGGGACTTATTGGACCAAGAGGAGAGTCGGTGAGTCATTTTCAATCACTGCCACGGCAAGCACAAGACAGACGCAGCACAGTGTCAAGCTGACAGATAGATATGGATGTAAACCGGCACTCAAGTCGTTTCTCTTGTTGTCCTTCCCCATCATTTTTCTAATGCTGTCTTTTTTTCCACCCTAGGGCAAGCCAGGTGAACCAGGGCCATCAGGAAAAGCAGGTCTACCTGGAAGTCCGGTGAGTTCTCTCCTGTACATAATTTGTAAATTCAGTTTTCCCATCAGTATAACAAGTTCCCATATGAATATCATAGTAAACTAATTCTGTGTTTCAGAGGAATATCAAGTTTAGAAGCGATGAGAGTGAGAGGCAGGAGGAAAAATCGGATGAATTTTCAGAGCTAATAGAAGAAGCAGTTACTGTACGTGGGATGTAACTGAAGGCGAGAAGAGGATGTGAAGTATTTCTGGAGGAGATGAGCTGTCAGGTCATGATGGAAGATTGGAGTAAATGTTGTTCTGACCAGGGTGGGAACATAACTTCCCCCTGGGTGAGCTGGGATAGAAAGGAGTCGACCTGGTTGCTGCCAGTAGGAGAAAACTGATTTCCAAGTAATAGCGGAGCTCGCAGTGGACCATCTCCAAGAGGCACAGGGCCTATATTTTGAATTTCCTAAGTGCATCCATCGACAGATCCCTACGCAGATTCACACAGTTCTAAATCACCATGTGGGAGGGCAGCATGCATCAGGGAACAAAGCTCAGCTATGTCAAGGTTGTCTTTGATTTCAGTGGAATCAGTCTTCATGCCAAGTTGAGCGTGAAAGGAAAGTAGTATATATTATATATTATATATATATATATATATATATATATATAATATGAAGCATCTTCGCAACTACTATTGGAAGCACTTTTATTTTAATCGTGACAAATTGCGACGAAATCGATTTTAAGCAAAATAACAAAACCATTAATGACTCATTTTAAACAAAAGCTTTAAATAGAAGCTTTGAAGCTCACTTTGACTCCTGCTTGAGAGTGGCTTGAAAACGAAACCATGTCCAGTTTTTCTTCTGGGACTGCTTTCTAACAGCCTTGCTACCCAATCACAGCATGCTGTGAAACAGTGTGTGTTTTAACCACACTATCTGCATATGAAGAAGACAACAATCAAACAGGCACCAGGTGGCATCAAAGGGTAACATACCTGTCAGGCCTGTGACGTTAGTTGTCATGCATAAATATACATAAATCTCTAATGTGAAATAACCAACACTGTTACACTGAACAAAGTACTTAATATGGAATAGAACAGAGAGTTAATTTAGGTCACTACACATGGCATATATAGAAAAATTCCAGACAAATAGAAATATAATATGCTATATACAGTAAATAATTTATGTTTACTCCAAGGAACCATGAAAACATTGATTTTATTTAAGATGAAGCTGCTTATGAAATATGAGCTTTGCACTTAACTGGCCATAGCAAGGCTCTCTGTCCTGGTAATATGTCCTTTCACAATGCTGAACCACTCCTCATAAAGAAACTGGAGCCCGTGTGCTCACAGTTTCGCTGAGCACACAGATGAGGTTAATTAAAGTGTGCCAGGGTTCAGTGATTAGGGAGTTCATAAGGGGAAGCTGGGACTGCAGATGAAGAGGAGGGAGAGGGACACAGCACAGAGGTCATCATGACAGATATCATTTCTTAGGGGAAATAAAATACAGCAAATAAAGACGGATCTTGTGAGACTTGTTAGAGTTTTTTTTTATTTGAGATGATATTATGTGCAACAGAAGGTTCTGGAGAGAAATAGAAGGAGCTGCACACTGGTCCACGGGCTGAGGGGTGGTTTCGCGGGAAGAGTGTTGCTCACTGGAGGGCGAGTGATATGCAGCCAGTGATCAGAGAGGAGTCGATGATATCAGTCAGCAGAGGGAGCAGATCATCACAAAAAGCCCGGAGGAGGGAGGAGGGAAAAAACAGACGCAGGGAGGTTAGGAGAGGAGACAGAGGGTGATTTCAGTGGTGGGTGATGGTATTCAGAGGTAGGATCAGATAGTGGCAAAAATGTTATCAGATAAATTTACCATAAAGAAAAGGAGGGTGGAGTGAGTGGAAAGAAGCAGAGCAGAGAGAGAGGAGCATCCATTTCAAATATGAAGCACACAGTTCTTGACAAGTGGAGGTGAAAAGTAGAACGTGAAATGTTTCCTGTAATCTGTGGTTGCCATAATCAGCTTGTCTTCCTGCCCACATTTCCCTTGCAAATATGAATTTTAATCTGTTCAAGCTGGCGTGTCCCACCGCAAGATTGGTTTATGAGATTTTTTTTTCATCCAGGGCACTGCAGCATTTTGATAAGAAGTGCAGCTAAATGTTAATCTCACTGAATCCTCGGTAATGAGCGCGGCTTTTAGAGTACAAGTACAGTACGCCACGTGTGTGCCATGTGACAAGAACAGCCGTGCCTCTGCTGTCATACAGGGTCAGAGGGGAGACAAGGGAGAGCCCGGCAACCCAGGATTACCAGGATTCAGTGGGCCCAAAGGCCCTGCGGTGAGTGGGAGATTTTCTTGTGTGTTTTAATTAAAAGCTTAATTCTAGCTCCCAAATTTGAGACGCTGTTGGTAATGTTAACTTTTATCTTCATCCCCAGGGGCCAGCTGGTCCAGTTGGCCCAGAGGGAAAGCAGGTAAGCATGTTGTATAATATCCTATAGTATCCCATTGTATCACGTCAATATCGGATCATGTCATTGTCATTGTCTACTGTTTTTGGTTGGTAGGGGATGCCAGGCAGAGTTGGTGATCGTGGCCTCAAAGGAGACAAGGTATATATAAACAAATTATTATAATCTCTGAACCAGGATCAGCTTTATTGTCCAAGTTTGTTCAAAAAGAATCAAGGAACCCCAACAAAGATATGAAAGAACAGATACAGGCATAACTAAATGCAAACAACAAATATCATACAGTAACATAGTTACAGTTGGTGGTTGAGTACAGCATATGCACTGATAAGCTAGGTACAGTAGTAGTGCAAGTAGAAGTGAACCCGTTGCAATGACCTAGTTTTCTTTAATAATTTTCCAATAAATGTGATCTGATCTTCAATGTCACAAGAATAGAGAAACCCAGTGTGTGTAAGATGATAAACACAAACAGTTCTAATATGTGTCTTTATTGAACAGATTCATTAGACAGTCACTGTCCTGGTGGAAAATGTAAGCTGAAGTTGACCAAAAAGAGGATTTTTCTTTGTTTGGACTCCTTCTGGTGTTACCTTCATGTTTGGGGTCACTATCCTGGTTCAGTTGCAAGATAGCTACCCTGACATTACACTGTAAGACGCCTTGATAGACTTGGGAATTCATTTTCATATTTTCATGTTGGTGTCGTCTCCTTGTTACACCATATGAAGCACAATTCAACCTTAGCTTCATCAGCCTTTAGCTTTTACACGATACTTCTTTTTTTTTGCTTCCCTGCGCTTTACTTTATGAGTCATCTTAGCTGGATACCAACCTCTTTGAAGAATCCACGATTATTACTTGATTAATTTAGGTACATGGTTAACATTCATATGTTTATGTTATAATTTGTATTTCGTGGACTGTAAAGTTACTAATATATGTACAAAGAATAGTATAGCAAATGTATAAATAGCAGAAGTAAAGCACCCTTCTAACAATCTACAAATACTCTTGTACAGTTTTAAACCTGTATTGGGTACATATACATATTCTACTGTTCCCTGATGACTTTCATCACTGTCCATTCAGTTAGCCATCGGTAATTTTCAAGGTCGTCTAGCCTTACAAATACCTGTGTAATCCAGGGTGATCCAGGTGTAAAGGGAGACAAAGGACATGGAGGAGAACCAGGTATACCTGGAAACCCTGGACCCCCAGGCAGAAAGGGCCACACAGGAATGATGGGTATGTCAGGACCACCTGGAGAGATTGGGTCTCCTGGGCCACAAGGACCTTCAGGAAACCCTGGTCTCCCAGGCCCAAGGGTGAGTCATATCCATGAGAAAGATTAATGGCATATTGAAAAAGTGTTGATACCACAGCAATATGGGTTTCAGTATTAATAACTGAAATAATGACTGACGTCTTTGCTGTCTCAGGGAGAGTCAGTATCACTGGAGCAGATGAGACGGCTCATTCAGGAGGAGCTGGCAAAACAATTAGATGGTGAGGAGGTTATTTCTATGTGGGTCTGATTCTGCCTGGAGATCTCAATGAGATATTTGGTTCATTTGGGCTATTATAGCACAATCCCTCAATGCAAGGATTAAATCATCTTTCTTTTGTGTCCAGCCAAACTGGCTTACCTCATGGCTCACATCCAGCCGGCTCATGTGAAGAGCACAGCTGGCCGTCCAGGACCACCGGGCCCTCCAGGTAAGGATGGCAGTCCTGGGCGACCTGGCCCCCCTGGAGAGCCTGGCATGCCTGGGCAGAATGGAGGCGAAGGACCCAGAGGACCCATGGGCCCTAAAGGTATGACAAAGACAAGACTTGTTCCAGAGTCATTGGTTGTGTGTGTGTGTGTGTGTGTGTGTCCTTTTTATAGTTTCTGTTTCACAGAATCAGTTCACAGTTCAACTTGCTTACCTGCTTAATAATATGTAGGTCCACCTTGTGCCAACAAAATAGCTCTGACCCATTGAGGAATTAACTCTCAGACACCAAGATGTTAGAATCAGATCCTTTGAAATGGCACCTTCAGTTACTGCTTTTAGATATTTGCTGAGTTAGAAAAACATTTGATTCCATCATGAATGGCAGGGATTCACAAAGCATTGGACCAGAACATCCTAATTTAAGGATAAGGCAAACAAGATGTAAGAATTGATCCTTGAAAAGCTGGTTCAACTAATTGACTGAAGTGTTGAGGGAGCTACTTGGTTACATAGTCACATAGCATTTATGAAGTTAACAATGAGTTTGATCAAATCTGGCATACCATCGGTGTCAAAACTTTTACCATGCTGACGTTTACGCACACATCCTGTTAAACTCTGTAGATGGTGACTGCCATCATGTTGTGGCTCAGTGTCACTATCATCACTGATAATGATGATCAGAGTCTGATGAATCATTTGTAATACGAGTATAACATCCATCATTTAGTTGTTCCCACCAGGGTGAACAACATCACACCAATCCTCCACCTCACAGTTGTGTCCTATTACTGCATTCAACAATCTTTCTGCTCTGGACACAGAAATATGCCCTGGTAATTCATAATGAAATCAAAGAAAACTAATCTGTACCATAGGCTAAAGTATTCGTACTCTTGTAAACCTTTCCTTTCCTTTCCAAATCTCTTCAGGACATGTTTCCTTACTTTTGGATATTTACACGTATTTACACAAACTGCACTGTGAAGAATTCTTGCTCTGATTTCTTTGACCCAAGGTCTTAGGAGACTGTTTGTATTCTCCTGTTTCTTACAGGTGAGAAAGGAAACACAGGAGAGAAGGGAGATCCTGGAATTGGTGAAAGAGGAGAGCATGGCCCTCCTGGTCCGATAGGTAAGGACCAGTCGCTCGCAGTGTATTCATTATTGTGTGTTTCACCTCCCAGACCCTAATTGCTCCTAACTCTGCTCTAGGTCCAGCTGGTCTGCCTGGTTATGGTAAAGACGGAAGCCCAGGACAAGCCGGAGCCCAGGGAGAGCCAGGAAACCCGGGCCCCCACGGTCAGCCTGGACCTCCGGGTCCACCGGGCCAATGTGACCCCACCCAGTGTGCATACTATGCCAGTCTGGCACAAAGACCCCACACTAAAAACGTCAAGGGGACTTAAGACAGAAGAGACACAAAGAGCTTGAAGTCCGGCTGTATTTATGAACTTGGTTGTGTCAGTCTGAATCAAGAACTTTTCCCTTTTCAAGGTAACCTCAGTATGGAGGGCTGAAGCAATATGTGCTGCCGGTCAGATTCTTTGTTTTGTTTGTTTTTGGTATGAAGCTTGGGACGGCTGGGGATTGAGAGTCAGGGGAATTTTTAAGATTTGTTATGGGGTAAAGAGGGCAGCTAAACAGTTTTTTTTCCTCACTTGCATGCTTCCTGTAAAATATATAGGGAGATAACGAGGATGATGCAGTTCTCTCCTCTTGAACTCCCCAACGGGGAGTAAAGACTCGGGATTCTGATATTGTATCGTTTCATCAGTAATTAGCTCAGAAGTACAGTCAGGTGTTTTTTCTTGCAGGAATATGTCAGTGTCACAGCCTTTTTATTTTTCCTGCTTCACACCATTTTGCATCACTTACCCTTCACATCCCACACTGTACTACTTCAATCCATAGCTGTCAGTTACTGCTCACTAAATTGACCTCTCGTTGGGGATCCCCTGCCAGTCTGTTGGTAATTACTCAGTCAAGGGAATTATCTGTTTTGTTGTCACTGATTAGACATAGAGGGGACAGACAGTATGAAGCACAGTCTACAATACCAATAGTAATTTTGTGTAGGAATGTTAAGGAATTAGTGTGGAGAGTGATGAATGACCACATTTGTGCACTTCTTGCCTCCAGGCTGTTCTGATGGAGCTTTGTTCTGGATCGCATTGGCATCCCCAAAACAGGTAGAAAAGTAAACTAACTTTTAGAGAAATACACCATGAAATAAATTGGAATTTTGCTCAATTTGTAAAAAAGTAAATGTGTGTTTATTTATACAGAAATTAAACATCTTGTTGGAATTTTAAGTGGAGGCAGTGGAAATGACCTCGATCGTAGCCCAAAGAAAGATTAGAGTCTTGTTAATGTCTTTCCAAGCTTTGGGGGAGATTTGAAGGATTTCATTGTGAAATTCTGGTAATCTGCCTCATACATACAACAGTGTCCACACTAATTTGTATCTTTTAAAGGGATATATCTAATTTTGAAATGAAAGTCTTTTATGTTTCTTTGCCAAAACATGAATTACATGGCATGTAATCATTTGTTCACCTACAGGATTCTTATCAAAGCTGACTTTAAGACAGATGTCAAGACAAGAATGAATGACACTGTTAGATTTGTACGATTATGTTTAATGAAGTACTTATGGCCATTGTCTCTATGTAGTATGCATGGACTTGAGCAGTGAACGGCTTTGAGGAGGTGGTATAATTGCAGCCTTTGTTCACCTTTCCTGAAAAGCTGCTTGTTTCACACTGCTTTCACCAAACCTGTCACTTCCTTTCTGTTCAGTGAGGCTTACTAAGTGCCTATGCTGTGGCAGGGCCCGGGCAACTTAGCCCTGGTCTGAAAAGACATTGCTTTTCTTACTTGTCCCCTGGAACCTAAAATTGGAGAGTTACTTCCCTGCATCCTGATGACCATCAGGATGCATTGTGGTAACCGGTTGTAAAATGTTTTGCCTTAAGTCCCTCATGGACCAATTACACTTTCTCCCCAACCTCAGACATATTAGTCATCTTGGGCCCATTAAATAATAGACTCCGCAAACATGATCATGTTTGTCTATTTTTCAAGAACACAAAGAAACATATTAATACTCTCAAAAGCAAAAGGGAAGTGGGGGTTATTTTGTGAAGAATTAAGCATAGAAGTTTTATGTGAGCTTAGCCGGACGTTCAGTATGACTGGAAGGTCAAAGGTTATCACTTTATGGGTCAGTCATACTTATCTTTTGTTCAGGTAAACTAATGGAGGGTCAGTGATGAAGGTGTTTGTGGCCACATCCCAACTTAATTTTAAGAATGCTGGTGAAGCAGACTGGAGTCTTTGGTTTCAGCATCATTTCTCAGCCACTCCTGAGGCAGGAGTAGTTTCATTTTTTGACAAGTTAAAGCAAGGCAATGTAGTCTTTAAAGGGTTGAATTCATAAGAGAAAAAAATGCACCCTCACTAAATTCATTATCCTTTAATTTTGCTACAGCCTTAGTCTTGTATGACTGGTAGTTTATGGTGGCCAATATTTTCAGAAGTTAGAAAATATAAGCCACCATTTAACATCTAGCATTGTCCGGCAATTCTCACTTTTGGCCACAACTGTGAGGCTCAACTTTGTTCAGGAAAACTTAAATAGTTTCAAAGTTACATAGGCTCATTTAAACTACAGTAAATGTTTTTTGATTGTTTGTTTGTGTTTTGAGTGGGTTTTTTTGTTTTGTTTTAAGAAAGTTTGCCAATTGGTGATATATGCCCAAGAAAAAAAAATGACAGTTTTTCGTCAATTGATGGCCATGGCTGAATTAATGCAAAACATCCTGCAGGCTGGACCTACTATTTTGCTTTAAAGCCTAAAAATGTCCAGTTTAAAATTGGCTGGTCAGGTATGGCTAACTCACTTACTTATTCATTCTTTGAACTTACATTACTTAGCCAACAAAACTGAATATGAGATTTAATTCATCCACTGAGATTCTTTTGCCCTTCAGAGCAGCTCTGTGCCTGAGAAATGTGCATATCACTAAAACTGCAGACAGATGTTTGTAGCTAGTGCTTTATGGCTCCTTCCATCTACGTGGCAGAAAGGAGTTTTAAATGCAGTGAAATTCAAATGTATTGTATGATCAGAATCAAATTTAGTTGTAAATGTGGGATTGGAATGAAAGACCTGCTCTTTCAGCCATGACATTTAATAACCCTTTTTAGCTGCTTCTCTGTCAGTGGTTTACGATTGAACAATCAAGTTATTGATTTTCTTTGTTATATTCCTAAATTATTCAAGATTTGAACAAATGCAAATGTTTTTAAAGCATTAACTAAATTTTATTAACTTTTTTTCCCTTTTTCCACAATAAATTGGTGCTAAGATATTTTTAATGAGTAGCATATTGTAAGTATTGAAAAGACACATGTACTGTACTGTATAATAAAGAATGGAACAAATTCATTTTATAATACAGGCTTTGCTATGTTTTCTTTTTTGTGTGTGCTTATGATATGGTACTACCACTTTACGCTTATTTAGACTATTTATTTTTACCAGATTTAAATTAGGGAATTTTCTATTCTCCACTTATGCACCACAACTCAAAATCCCTTGGCTGTAAGCCATGATACATTCTATTAAATCAGAGATGTCTTTGGGATGGCTGCCATGCTAGCTCTGTCCTGTAGCTTGGTAAAGGTCAAATTTGATCTGTGAATGTATTTTCTCCTGTGCAGCCAGCTCCAGGGATGATGTTGACTCTCCTTTGTAACCAAGCAACAGCAAAAAGCCTTCCTGAATCCGCATTATATCCATAACAACCCAGGGACCTTGTTTTCAACGTGAAACCATTTTACTGCAGGGCTGCTGTGGAATTTCATTGATCGCCACATTGCCACGAGAATACCAATTTGTGAAATTCTGCCATGTAATACTGTGACTCACTGCCACTTGTGCCTCTTTGAACTTCAGCACTTTCTCAGATAATCGCTTTCATTAAATAATAGTTTTAATTCAGTACTATCCAAATCATATCACTTTATTACAATGTTTGAAAAAGAACATTAACATGAAAACAATCAGGCAAAATATATGATCCTAAATTGAAAAGCACATTGTTGCAGATGTCAGCTCAGGTCCGCACTTGTGAAATCTAAAAATGTGGACATTTGTTTGTAGTCAAAACATCCACCTCAGCAAATTCTGTATGTAACTGGCTCATGATTGCAATGAGAAGAAGTGAGTCAAAATGGCACTTGAAATGCTGTTACATGGAGCTAGATGAAATGTCTTCTGTGAGCTTATTCCAGAAATTAAGTACATGCATAAGTGGAAATCAGAGAGATGTACCTTTTTCATATTTCACAATCTGCTCATATTTGTTCTGATGAAGTTACTTAATGAAGGCCAGGGGTCAGCAGCTGGAATCGGACATTTCGTGGGCCTGCAGATTCTTCGTCAGTTGGAAGATGTTGCTTTGGCATCAGTAGCAGCTATCTTTGAATATGCACCATATCAGGTAAGCTTTCACTAAAATCACAAACAAGTTAAAACGTCTATACAGTATTCTACAGTTGTGCCTTGTCTCTGTTTTCCTTTGTGTCTCTTAGATCCATGGTTCAGATGGAGACATCTGAGGATTCCTCAAAGATCACCACAACCTGACTTCTGAGAAGTTCTCATGCTTGGTCAAGACAGGATGAGATCTGGAGTGAGTCCGTGAGCTGTGACGTCTCATGGGTTCTTGTAGCTAGCAGATTTCTTTCCACTGACCATATAAAGAGGTGGAAAGCGGCCCGTACAGGTTGATGGGTCACAGAGGCCGGGTGGTCCTGAGGGTCCCCTTGGACCAGGTGCTCCTGGGGCACCAGAACTTCCTGTCTCACCACGTTCTCCATTTTTGCCATCCTTGCCAATGCCAGGGTCGCCTGGTGCACCTGAGGCAAAGATACAAGACGAATTAAAAATAATTAAAGCCTTGTTTTCAAACTTACTTGCTTCCAATTTTAAGTGGAATGAAATCTTCACAGGATGATTGGTCACCTCATGTACTAAATGTTGTAAAGAGACAGACGTCTTAAGTAATGGTACAGATCCAAGTCTACACAGGCTAACTAAAGTCATATCAGTGTTGTCACTGGTGGGACGTGGAAGTTGACAGCACATTTTTAAAATAATGTCCACAATTTGCTCCTCTGAGCAGATAGTGGTGACAAGAACCCAGCCTTACCTGGTGCACCAGGTGCCCCCGGGCTTCCTTTAATTCCTATGCCATCCTCTCCCTTGTCTCCCTTGTCTCCCTTTTCCCCAACATCACCTGCAGAACAGAACAGCACACAGAGGAAGCACAAATTAATGCTGAGCTGAAATGGAGAGGCATTGGTGCTTTCTCAGTTATGGGGATGTAATTAGGAAATTTAATGACTCCGCTCTAATTCGGCCATGTTTGGTGAATCGTTGATTGTATAATTTTATGCATGAGTGAATCACTTCTATCCACAAAGTGCTGTACATGACTTTTTCCAGTGTGCTGTTGGCAGCGTGAAGACAGCAGTGTTCTGCTGGGGCCCACAGCCTTGTTTTCTCTAAAGACTTCATTTATTTTGTTGCCATTCCATCCACTGTTGCTCTGGATGTTCTCCAGGAAAAGAAAGGAAAAAGCAAAAGTTTACCACACCAGTGCAGCTCATCTATCATTGTTTTGGTGAAACACACTGCATTTGAAGACAATATACAGTGTATTCAAAGAGTAATCAGACCCCTTTGCTTTTTTCCTTCATTATTCAGTTGTAGCCTTCTTCTAAAATTGTTTAAATTAATTCCCCCCATCAATCTGCAATCAAGACCCAAAAATGAGAACGTGAATGTGATGGTCTGGTTTTGTTTGCTTTTCGGCTTTCCCCCTCCCCTTTTGTTTCTTTCTGTTTTTCAGGCTGTGGCAGGAGGCATGGCTGGTCAACACGCAGACGAGACACACCTGATCTACATCTCCAGCAATCACCCTGCCTCTATAAAAACCCGGTTCCTACTTCACGCTGCCTGATGATTACTGTATCATCCTGCATGTGTCTTGTTTTGCGACTATGTCTTGAAGATTGTGACCAGCTTGCCTCCTGCTTTCACTGCTTGGTCTTGCCTTGGGAAACTTTCTGATAACCTTTTGCTTTGAGACAATAAAGAAAACTTAGAAACTGTGCCTCTGATCTCCTGTGCTTTATGGTTCAAAAACTTGGCCTTAACAGTGAAAACATTATACATTAGAAAATTTAGCTTATTTATTAAAAATAAATTCACAATACACTAATTTCAACTATTTCAAAATCACATTGACTTAAGTATTCAGACCTTTTGTTATGACACTCAAAATTTAGCTGGGGTGCTTCCATTTCTCTTGATCATCTTTGAGATGTTTCTACACCTGACTGGAGTCTGCCTATGGTCATTTGAAATAACTGGACATGGTTTGAAAAGGTAGACACATCTATATACCATTTCAAAGTTGACAATGCATGTCATAAATAAGGCTGCATTATAACAAAATGTAAAGAAGTGAAGGGCTCCTACTACTTTAGAGTGCACTGTAAGGCTCTTCTAAAGTTTGCTGTTACCTCAAGACTGGCTTTGTTGATAAGAAAAGGATGAGTCCGAAAAAGGATCACTAACCTTTTTTGCCTGGTGCGCCTGGAAGTCCAAAGAAGCCTGGAGGACCTTTGGGACCCATCAGCCCTGGTGCTCCTGCTGCTCCAGCTTCTCCAGGGGGGCCAGGAGGTCCTGCTGGTCCAGGTATGCCAGGGGCACCAATGGCTGCTGGCTTCTTCAGAAACTCTTTCTTAAACTCTGCCAATTGTTCTAAATAGATAAAGAACAACTTCAACTAGAGAATATAATTTCTGAAGAGACTGGGATTTCCGCCTTCTGCAAATGCTGAATCGAAACTTGACTTGACTTGAATCTGTATGAAGCTGTATGAAGCCAAGGTGTCTTATCAACTGATCGTAATTAGCTGTGTGTGCCTGCACTCAGAGGCTGCTACGATGATGTACAGGCTGTACAACGGACACCGTGAACAAAATGCATTGACTCAAAAGGCTAATCTTTAATATATATAACAGTCTTATCATGGGTTAAATGAGTTAAGATATGCTAAAATCAAATTTAAAGGGAACAAACCTTCTACAACAGCTGAGCACATTTCGCGAAGCTTCTCATCGCTCACTTTTGGGCCCTTTGAAAGAATCCAAGAATATCATGCATACGTCCATATCAGAAGAAGACACAAAGTGAAGTGGGATGGCATAAAAGCAAAGATTAGAAAAAACTCAAGACTAGAAGACTACTACTATTTAGAAAGTGTGCTGCTGGAGCAGACTGTGCATACATTCTCTATATTGGCAATTGTAACACTTACAGGTAGACCTCTTGGACCTGGTGCTCCAGGAAGGCCTGGTTCTCCCTCCAGCCCTCGTGCTCCCATTGGACCGGCCAAACCCTCGTGGCCTGGTTGGCCTGGTCTTCCATCAATCCCTGCTGCTCCTCTCAGGCCCTTTTCTCCACGCTTATGTTAATAAAAACACCAAATCATCAGCATCCAACTCTGACACTGACAGGACTACAGCTGTGGCTATTCTTTTTTTTCCTTTAAGAAGGAATTCATTTGTTGTCTCTTTTATATCTTTACAGGTTTAATCAAGACGTGGGGAACAAGATCATCAAATTTCCATTATTACTTTTATATACTGTATGTAGACGATGCAAGAGCATAACAAAATACAGAGTATTAAAGCAGAATGAAGGATTTACGCATTTCTACGTGAAAAGACCCTGAGGCAACAATTTAGAAACAAAAAGTGTGATTAAAGTACAGATAATAAGTTTTTAATACCTCTCCCTTGATTCCAGGTACACCAGGAGGACCCTGCAACACACAAAGATCAGCTGACTGCTATCAAATCTACTGATACAAAGACCGTTGTGTTTTCCACAGATACTATGTCTCAAAACAAAACGTGGCTCCACAAACCTGGTCTCCCTTCACCCCCAGATCTCCTGCAGGACCTGTGTCCCCCTGTTCATGTAAGAGACATGGTTTGTGACTGTTGAAATGACTGTGAAAGGTCATTCACAGATATATTTAAACAATAACAGAGATTCTAATAGATTGTTACCTGACTTCCTTTTGGTCCCATTGGTCCCATGGGTCCCTGGACAACACATAAAACATTATGTACTTAACTGCACCAGCAGCGTCTCATCATAATCATTTTTTAAAGTAACAGGTAAGAAATAAAAAGATATATGTCTAACCTGATCACCTTTGTATCCGGTATGACCCTTCATTCCTTTGGCACCGGTGTCACCTTTATCTCCTTTGTCACCCTGGAAATACAATATTCTATACCTTCTATATCTTTACATTTTATTTTTTATGTTGGTAATACTGTGGCTATAATTTCTCTGTATGGTTGTCATGAACTGCCTTGTAAAGTACCATGTTTCTGAATAAAGTTTGTTATGATTTTATTTAAGTATCTTTTTATGTCATTTTATAATAATAATGGGTCACCTGGATGCCTGGAGGGCCTGCGGGCCCCACTGGCCCTTGTTTTCCTGTTTCACCCTGGAAATTGATGATAGATTCACTTAACACTTTTACTACACACAACTACTAATATGTACGTGAAACCGCTATGGGGAAAAACGAACCGAAAAACATGAAGTTAAATCACAGAAATGGAAAGTAAATGCAAACTCACAGTTGCTCCTTTGTCTCCTGCTTTTCCATCTTCTCCATCTTTTCCAGACTCACCCTATTTGGAAACAAATCAGTCTGAATAGCTTGGGAAACATGACTCCCATCAAAACAGCTCTATGATTAGAGTATGATAGGAGGCTTTAAGAGGGTAATCTTACAATCTTTCCAGGAAGTCCAACCGGCCCCATGGGTCCCTCAGCACCAGTATCACCCTAAATCCACAAAAGAAATGGCACTGTAATAGTCAACACATTCTTGTTTCACAACATTTCTGCTTGTAAGTTCAACTGAAGTTGAACAATATCATTTTGGATATACTATGGGGACATGCTACATTAACTTGGAGATGATTCCAATTACCTTTACACCAGGGGGTCCGACTACTCCCTGCTTCCCTGGCAGACCCTAGGAACAAAGAAACACACACATATGAAAGGAAGCAGAAAATGAATGTCTCTTTGTTGTGACACCCCCTCAATCCTGTGTGTGGGGTGTATTTAAAAGAAAAAAAGGTCAATGAGCATCAAATGTAAACATTTTTCCATATACAGTACTTGTTGACAAGTATGTTTAACAAATGAAAATGATTTTACACTTACTGGAATACCCACGATTCCCCTGATACCAACAGCCCCAGGAACTCCAGCTTCTCCCTGTTGAGCAGATATTGAATATAAGTATAATTGTAAAATACATACTTAGAGTATATTTATGTAATGTATTCTATAAGCAGTATATCGACTTTAAGTGAGTCTACATAACCATTGTTGAACAGCTGCCACTGTAGCCACAAATGGCATTTAAAATGGTAAATGTAACTATGATGTTAAAGCAGCAGAGGTATGAATGAGTCAAAATGTCAGCAGCTACTGACATGACTCTACCTTTCTAAAGTTAGTGCCTATTACTTAACATTAGTCCCCATCAACTACTGGTCATAACAGACAAAGTAAAGCTGTAGTAGTTGGGTAATGCCCAAGAATACTTAATTGATCAAGGGTGCGGACACAGTTTTAATCTGATTTTTGGACATTTCACATTTTCATTTTTTTTTCCAAGTGTCATTTTAATTTAGTTTTAATTTCTTTGTTAATTGTTTTCTAAGCAATAAATTTATTTTAGCATACTCATGGATTTTGCTAACAAAACCTTTCTCAAGCCAAAACCCAATATGTGGATTGTTTCAGGGGAGGAAATATGAAGTTATTGACTACTGTAACAAAATGTATGTTGTTTAAAATAAGAAAGCACCTTAGCACCATCAGCACCAGGAAGCCCGTCCAAACCATCTGCACCAGGCTCACCCTGAAATGTCAAAACAGCAGTTATAACCTAGTCACACATTAACAGTGGGGTCCTAGAGAATGAATAAACCATGATTCCACCCTCATACTTACAATGCTTCCTTTTTCCCCTGGAAGTCCCTGCTCTCCTTGAGGTCCCATAGCTCCCTAATCAAAGTGAAGTCAAATTTTAGGTAACATGTTGCAATATAATCCAGAATCGAAGTCAACGGGGTAGAACTCACATCATCTCCCTTGGGACCCACCAGACCCTGACGTCCACGGATTCCCTCCACACCCTGAGGGAAGAAATTACATTAGAAGTCCATCAGCTGAGTTAGTTTTCAAATACTTCATGCTCTGCTGTCCATATAGCAAATGCCAAAGAGAAGATGACATAAAACTGATTGAAGTGAAACTGCTCACAGGAGCTCCAGGTGGGCCAGTAGGTCCTGGGACGCCATTGAAACCAGGAGGACCCTACAAACAAAAAGGAGTCATTATTTATCAAGTGACAAAATAGTAGCTCGAAAGCAGCAATACTATATCGACATTATGTCGATATAGTAATGTAATGTAATGCAATATATTACTGTTGTTAGTTACAATCAGTGTACAGTACAGTATAATTTGTGATAATATTATATAATTTTCTTGAGACTACTAAAATAGTGTCCCTCGGTTTTTCATTTTTTTGTTGTTTTGGGTTTTTCTTTTTTTAAATTTATGGAGACATGACTCAAACTTTGCTTTATCTTGCAGTGGCAAGAATCATTGAAAATTTCCTGGACAGAAAACTGACCCAAATTCCTCTGAAAATGTAATTGTTTCTAACTTAGTCCAAGCTCCAAAAGGTAAAGGTAAAAAATTTTGTGAATTATACCTACATAACTTTTTAAAAATATATATAGTTTAATAAAAAACAAACAAACAATGACACACACACTAAAAGATTGAACCAACCTAAAAATGCAAAGATCCACTACAGTCGGATCCATTTGTTTTTTATATTGTAGACACCAAAGAGAAAACTTAATTGTATTTGAAAACTTACTCTGTCTCCCTTCTCTCCTGCACTTCCAGGGAATCCAATGGGCCCTCTTTGACCCTAGAGTAAGTAAATAGCATATATATATATATATACATATAGTATTACTGTGAATATACAATATTAATGCAGCATACTGTACAAATATTGAGTTCACTTACATCATCTCCTATGCGACCTGGTGGCCCCTGAAGACCTTGTGCTCCAGCTTCTCCCTGTGGAAAAAACAAACAAGAACAAATTAATTAAATTGCCAGAAGAGAGATAATCATATTAAGCTGTTTACAGCCTGCAGTCAAATCAATTACTGTATGTGCAAGTTGTTTCTGGCATCAATCTCTTTATATACTGTATGACCTGTTGCCCGTAATACAGATACACATTCATTTGGTGAGGCAGGCTCTGCCAGATGTCAAGCTAAATGAACTGTTGAAAAGAGTATGTTTTTGCTATCTCACTTACCTTCTCCCCAGGCATTCCATCTTTTCCAGGTTCACCCGGCACACCTTTGTGACCCTTAAGGCAACAGTAAATTTGACTTTTTAAAAAAATGTATAACCTCATCAACAAATTCTTTAGAATTTATCCATATTTTTACATTTGCAACTCATTGCACCCACTCCCTTGAATGAAAATTGCTCCCAACCTTAAAAGATTTCTAACTTCCAGGATTCTTCCACACTGCACCCTACTACACTCATGCATTAAAGTTTCCCCCCACTGGTCCTACCGACATGATAATGTAGAAATTATTATAAAACCTCCTTGGGTTAAAAATTCATGAGAGAAAGCGTTAAGAGCAATGTTGTTTGCAATGTGTAGTGTGTTGTTGACAGTTTTACAGATGTCTCTCTTATAATTTTATTTAGGGAACATGCTTTTTGGGTCTTGGGGGATTTTTTTGTGGCTGTAATACCAGCTGTGACTCCTGGCATAATAATACAAATTTTTAAAAAATAAGCAGCGTAGCTGAGCATAGCTGAGTGCTTAAGACTTAACCAACTCACTCTATATACTGTTTCATTTCAGTTAACATCCAATGACAATGTAAACAGGTATGCCATCCCAGTTAAGCATGTCAGTGCATGAGAGTCACTAATTAGCACTAAAGACAAAGACAGGGTTGATGGTTTGAACAATGTGAAATTTAAACCTGATGATGACACCAGATCATAGTTCCTCTGAATGACAAATATCAGCCTTACAGTGGCACTTGAGGAAAAATCAAGGGATCACCCGCTTATAAAAATACATCTCCCAGGATACATAAATTCATCACGTATATCTTGAGATGTTATTCATTTAAGATATCACTAACTAATTGGAAACTCTGGAACTCTCATGGAAAACTATTGCTTTGCTTCTTTAAAGAGTTTCAAACCCTCACAGAGTGAAATTACAGTGATTTTATAAAATTCTTAAATCATTGGCTATCATTTTGTATTTCACGGTAGTTAAATCACTGAACATCACTCATTGACATTCCTCACCTTCATCCCTAGTAGTCCAGGCATTCCCCGAGGTCCAGCAGGGCAGGCAGCAGGACACTACAAACATACACAGACAGGATGTAAATGAGACATGGGAAATAACAGACAACTATATACTCAACAAGTCTGGCTGCTGCAGGGCCACTTTAACTTCAATGACTCATTCTGATGAGAAATTCACTGTCACCAATCCAATTGCCATGCATACAAGAAACATTTGGCAGCGTGTAAGACAGTAAAACACTCACAGCTTCCCCACTTCCCTCATTGCTGGCACCAGGTGGCCCCTAAAACACAGCAGAATGACATCTAAAACAGCTATGGGCGTTTAGATGTCCACATAAATTCACCACGGCATATATATTCCCAAAGAGTTAATGTGAAAAGAGACTGCGGCATGCAACATCACCAGAAACTCATGATTTCACATGGCAATCTGAGCTCAAGAAGAAATTAAAGAGGGTCAAATTACAGAAGACAAATTATTACAAGAATTGTTGGCATTAAACCTGTACAGGAGTCAATATACAGACTGCCACTAATATTGAGCTTTAATTATGAGACATGCAGACATTGATCATTCAGGTTTATCAACTTGGAGTGGTCAGTGTTATACTGTAGTTTGTTAGCATAATGAAATATTGAAAATAACAAATATCTGTGTATATATACATAAGGCTTTATAAACCCTATGTGTTAACCCTATGGGTTAAATCTTGTTCTTACCACAGGCCCTGGTGGACCGGGAGGGCCAGGAGGCCCTGGGGTGCCCAGTGGCCCTCTGGGTCCAGGTGGACCCTGTCAGTTTAAGAAATATTATAAGAACATTTCATATCCAACACAGCCAAACACAAAAGTTCATGATATCATGTAGTTTTATGATGCTGTAAAAAGCCATAGAGCTTGTTTTGAAACTTTTTTTTGACTGACAGTAGCAAAGCCTATTTTATCAGGAACACCTGTAAAATCTAATTTCAGCTCAACCATAAATTCTACAAAGACAGTCATAATAACCTTGACACTAAACATTTATTTGAATTATTGTGTCTCTAATGGTGCCAGAGTATATTGCAAATCCATTGAACCTAATAAAATGGCATGGGAAAATACAGTTGGTTGCTGCAAGTTGATGCATGTAGCCATCTTAATAAGTCACTATATTTCCAACTATTGGTGGTGGGAAAAGTATCCAGTTCCTTTAACAAAAATTGTTGTGATCCGTGTTCTTCTTGTGTCTGTCTTGTTGGTATGTCTGTGTTTTCACATGTTTTGGGTGGTTCCTGGTGTTGCTCTGCCCTGGCCTCTGTCCCTGCTTTGCCTTCCCTGTGAATTAGGGCTCCCTCTTGTGTTCTCCGTTTTGGGTAATTATCCAGTTAATTCCCTCCACCTGCGTCCCGTTTGCTCATTACCTCCCTCCTGTGTATTTATACCCCCGCCTTTCATTGCTTCTTGTTGGAATGTGACCAGTTCATTCTGCGCAGAGAGTCCTTTATGACAGTGTGATCTGTTTTTCTGAGACAGTCTTTGCCTGACAACTGTTTCTTGCCTTTTGAATTTGTTTGTGAAGTCCCTGGTTTTAACCTTGCCTGATCAATTACAATTCTGGTTTTTCAACTCCGTTTACTGACTGTGACTATGAATGTTCTTGGATCAGGGATTGTGGAATTGTTTGCTGCGGAATCCAATTTTGAATAAAGGTTACTTCTTTTCAACACTGACTCGCAACTGGTTCCTGTACTGACCCTTAAAAAATTGGAATACAAGCAGGCATTCCAATCTAATCAAAGGGAGCTGTGATTGCAGAGGGGGCTATTGTCTTTCCATTATGTCCATACAAATATTTTTGTATTCAGCACCTATTCCTCTGAGGTTTTGTGAATTGGCACAGGAGTTTTCTAACATAGGTGTAAAGGGGAAAGGTCTCTTTGGAGGAAATGTCAACAAACCACAGACATCTGAAACCTGATGAAGAGCTCTATCCGGACAATTCTTTTTATACAAAACCACCAATCTAAGCTTTAAATATATGTTTTAAAATCTTATATCTGAAACTAAGTATCAGTTATAGCTGTAAAATACATGTGGTTGACTGAAAAGAACAATATTTCCCTCTGAAAAGTTGTAGAGTAGAGGTATAGGTTAAAATGGAATCACTCAAAGTACTAGGGCATCAAAATTTTACAAGTCTAACACTAATAAAAGTTCCTAATTACTTTCCATCACGAACTATTTTCATATTGGAACATCTATTTGAAAATCTTTTTCTGTTCCTTAACTTAGTCTCTGACCTCAGGCCCGATGTTTCCCTCATCTCCTGGGATTCCTGGTTTCCCCGGTGGTCCCTGTTAGAAACAGACATAGACACCAGTTACAGCAGGAGAAGTCCTGCTGTGAGATAAGCCAGGTATAAGTCAAATATAACGGAACATGGAAGATCTAGCAAACACATACAGCCGGTCCTTCACTTGCTGGGCCCTGTGACAAGAGGCAGAGCAAGAAATAAGTATTTAGTGTCAATATTCTTCATAATCACATACAGTGTCATGTCCATTCACATTATTTTAATAACTGATTTTTTCACTTACAGGAGGACCTGAAGGTCCAGGAAAGCCAGGAAGACCCTGCACGGAGAGAAAGGAATCAGCAACATTGTCTGTCACTACATGCACAAAAACACCTTTAAAACTGGATGATTGTGGCGCAAGATAAATTTTTACTCACCCTCTCTCCCACGGGCCCTCTGGGACCCATTGGGCCACTAGAACCCTGCAAACAACAACCACACATTCAGTCCTTTTTGTCCAAACACTAACCAACAATATTTAAATCACTCAGTTCCACAATGTATCATACACACACCTTCATTCACCTTGACTACATTTATTCATACAGGTAATCCTTGGTCCTGAAACTGTGTCCTAACTCCCATAAACCTGCTCACTGTTTTGGATTTTGCTCATATTTTGCTCATATTTCTTCTTTTTTGCATAGAAATAGGAAAAAAAAAATACAGACACGCAGAGTAATGGCTGATATTATCAAGAGTGTGTGAGTGTCTGAGGATAAGATGATGTTTCTTACAGCAACTCCTGGAAGACCGGGCAGGCCTCTCTGTCCAGGAAGACCGATCTCCCCCTTCTCCCCTTTGCTGCCCTAGGAAACAGACACGGCAAAAGTAAAGCAGTTTTATCTTCTTCCCGAATCTCCCTGTACTGTTGCTAAGATACTGAGGGAGTGACAGCCAACATTTAATCAATGGGAAGGTGGGCCACTCTCATTCTTTCTTACATCAACAACAAGCCATTCTTGTATAAGGCTAAGTGGATAACAAATGGGCCAGACAGAAACACAGCTACGATAAATGACAGAGACACTGGTAAAAATGTTGCCTCCAGGCAAACTTCAGGTTCAATCAGTAACAGTTATTAAAAAGTTTGTTAAGGTCTGTTATGTATCAGTGGAAATACATTAGTCGGACTCTTTGTTGCGTTGTCTGTAAGAAGAAGGTGAAAATTTCTTTGTGTTTTATGAAAATCACTACATATACAGTATATCAATGAACTGCACTGGAGTTTCGCACTGTCGCACTGTTGTAGTTACAGCATCTGACAACTGTTCTTAACAAGGTGCCCGATTTTCAAATGAAATTGACCTGAGCATGTCACATGTCGTCAACAGATGTACAGTACAATTTCCAGTGGGAAGAGAATTGCATTAATGTTATGTATTATTGTATAGTATGTAGAAAATAAGGAGGGGGGGGGTGGATTAAAGGCCTGTGTAGAGATGTAGTGTGGTGTAAACAGTGCACTGCCTCGTTGAAATTTCAGAAGAGACATTAGCAGGAATTCAGAAATAACTTCTTGGCTGGCCTGCAAAAATGTGTCATCACTGGAAAAGATTGCTCCTAATATTGAGTCATGTTGTCTCAGACTAATCTGTTTTTAAAAGTCACAGGTAATGTGATTCCTTCCCCTGAGGCACCAGATGGTAAACAATTTTAACTACAGTAAATGCTTACGGGAGAACCTGGACTGCCTGGGGACCCAGGAAGACCCTGGAGAGACAAACAACAACAACAACAAAAAAGAACTTAGACAGCAAAGATGTGAGGAGATAATGCATGTTGACAGAAATGGGTCAGACAAAGAAATTTGCAGAATGAGGGGCTGTTATGAAGGAGGAAATACTTACATCCCTTCCATCTCTGCCGTTCTCTCCTTGGGGCCCTCGGGGGCCCTCTGGGCCAGGGGCTCCTGGGGGGCCTTGAACAGATTTGTCAGGCTGAAAGGAGACAAATCAGTAAATGCACAGATACAGGAGACTCCATTATATCGAGCCTCTACACACACATTTCAGTTACATTCAATATATCTCTGCTAAAGTGATTCACAGTCTGAAGTCATTGCTGCTCACATGCAAAATCGTGTGGGTGTGTAAATGTAAGAATGTCTACCTACACAACCTGCAAAAAAGAACAAAACCTCCACCATGAATTAGATATAGGACAAAGCAATGAGGCAATTAGGCAACCAAAGCACTGCAGTAGTTTACTGGCTTAAAATCAATCACGAAGCAACAAGAAGGTAGAGTAGAAAAATAAATACCTCAGCATTGGCATACATCTGAAGAAGCAAGAAAAATCAGATAAAGGGAGAGTTAATGAAAGTAGTCACACACCACCATCACCAAAAGTGTCAGCAGAAGCGCACCTGTTCATAATCGTAGTAGTGAGTATATCATGCTGTCATTTGAATATACAGCCCGTAGTACCACCAACACTCCCCGTGTTAGCCTGAATCTAATAGAGTGCACCAGGCCAGGAAACATTTCTGCCTAGAGTGTGTAGAAAGATTTGCATCTTGATGCAAGTTATTGAATAAGAAACACTCCCCAGCTAATTCTAATTCCTTGCACTGCAGACTACACAGTGACATGTGAGACAGCAGATTCGCACTTCTATTGTAGGCTCCGAGTATTTCTCTGTGGCAGAAATGTCAGTGTTTTACAGTGCTAAAGCCACACTGAGATGAAAGATAATAATTAGGCATGGATGCCATGTCAGGATAACACTGTCCTAAGTTTTTCTGTAAACTGAACATGTAATGGTGACTTAATGCTGTGTTCGTGATTGTAAATAGATATGAAAATCAGTCTGTTGACCATCGCATGCTTTCTCGCTGATTTCCCATTAGTTTACACTGTTGAATGATTCATAAAAGACCAAACGCTGGAAGATTCCCTACAAACAGGGTGAATGCACGACTGCACAATTGGCAGTTTGAGGCTGTGTTTTGACAATATAGCAACATATTGATCAGATTTGTGTATCATTTGAATGATACCGTGACTATGGCTGATGTGAGGCATCCATATTTGTTTCCCTCGTCAGGCACTTCCATTCTGCTGTGGGCCAAAGTCTGATTTTCCTAATCCAAGTTACAACTTGGTTTTTTACTTGAAGGACACTTATGAGTCAAACTGTTATTGGGAGTGACAGATTATTTATCATAATCTCATTTTATCATAAAATCAAATTGCAGAGGCTAGATCATAGAATTTTTATAGTTTTTTTCCCCATCGACTACAACTTTCATTGACTACAACAGTTTGCTGCGCCTTCCTTAACCGCAAGGGTGGAGAAAAAATCTTTAATGGTCTTTAACAGCAGGTGGCAGGTGTGTTGCATGAGGTAATCGGCAGGTAATGTGCCTACACCGGGGAAAGATATTTCAGGTAGGGCCACATGTGTAACCTTTTAAATCATTGTATCATTATTATACAGACTTTTAATTCATTCCATTATTGTTTAGGTAGAGTCAGTACAACAATTTTGTCAACTTGGATGCAACCGTGCAAAACCATGTTCTTGTTGGAAGGCTACATATGGTATTTGTTGTGCTTGGTTTTTTAATATGTTGCAGAAGATGCCAACAAATGGTACATGCTGTATTCTGTGCTGAAATTAAATAAAACGGTAACCACAAAAATCTGGCACTATGCAGACTATGTAGGTTGGGCTGCTGTTCTCGTGTTTTTAATTTGATCACACTTCCTCTTTGTTATTAAAGTTTGCATTTAGCTAACTAGCATTTATGTGTTTGGCTCCATGCATTGAGGTTTCGCACAGCCGATGAGATCATGTCTGCATAGACATCTTTGTAGAACTACAACTTTTATCAGCAACTTTACAATTAAAAACACTCTTAATCTGCAAATTGTTTTGGATGCATTGCAACTTCTGGGTGTAGTAAAGGAAAGTGCTTTGCAGAGTATTTGTTACACTTGTGTAGTTCCATCTCAGCATTTCTGCCTTGTTTTCCTTCCAGCATGCTGAAAGCCCTATCAACCTGAATAAAACCACAAACCACAGCAACTGCTGAGCAGATCCCAGTCCTTGTAACTGTACCTCAGTGGCAGGCAGCTCGTTGCAGCTCTCTCTCTGGGCCCTCTTTGGGTCGCAGTGAATCAGCATCCACTGGAGCTCAAACTGAAAAGAGATACAATACTAGGTTTAGGGCATTCATCTTCATTTGTGGCATTGAAAAGAATCTTGAAATGCTTCATCATGGTGCAGGTTCTTCTTTGTAGTTTTGAATCATTCGTCTCTGTATGGGTTGTTGAGTTAGATTTTCCGCCAATGCGACTTTCTACAGGGACTACATGTTTTTTTTTCGCCAGTGGAACCCAGCTGAGCAGCTTTGCTATGACAGCAGCACTTCAGAATTATAGCAAAGTTCAGCACACGCATGAGCCTGAATGTGTTTGTTCACCATTTCACTAATAAAGCTTGTAAGGAGAGCCAGTGAACATGATTGAATGCAGGAGACAATTTTCCATTCTCACTTACCACTACAGAGGCATCAGGATCAGCATCCAGCCTGCCAATAAGAGTGTCTCCCTCTGTATTGATGGGGCCTTTGCCCTTGATGGGTTTCTGATCCACGGGCTGGCAGTCCACATACAGAGTGACCTGGTCGCGCTCCACTCCGATCATCACCTTGTGCCACTTGGTGTTGAAGAGCACAGAAAGACCGGGGAAGGTGACGGTCTGCAGGTAGCCGTCGGCACCCATTAGGAAGTACTCCAGAGCCTGCTGGTCGCCATTCAGCCTCAGCCCGGCTTGCTTGTTGCCGTCTTCATCCACTATTTGCCAGACGTTCCACACTTTGTTCACCGTGTTCTTGATCATGCGGAAGGTCGCCATGAAGGAATACTCGTCCGGGAAGCCACGGGGAAAGTTAAGCCTGAGAGGGGAATGCAGAACACGGGTTGAATCAGCTGAGGTATCAGGCTGGAAAGTTCAAGTTCATCAGACTCAGACATTTCAACATGACTTTACTGAACGACACTCAAAGTAAGGGCTCAAAGGCATCTCTCACTCAGCCAGGTTATAACTCTCAAAATATAGTTTATGTCAAAGTTAATTAATGATCTCTCAAAACAAATGAAGAGCAAGAAGAGGATAAAAATAACACAATGCTATTATAGCTACAAGCTTCAAAGAAACTGCTTGAGTGCATAAATCAAAACTTCAATTACAATATGGAGTCCTGGTTAGTATCCCCAGTCTGGTGCTTTCTGTGCTGTTAACAAGCCAGATTCTCAGTAGGTGGTACATTCATAGATGGGCGCTGCAGCTGGACTTTTACCATCTTGTAAATGAGCAAGGTGAGGCAATAAAAAAAAAGAGTTTCCTGTAACCCAATAAAACAAATGAAGACCACTTTGTAGCTTTGCCTGAGGTGAGAAGGTCTGAAGTATGTGCTGCTTTTGCCCTGCAGAAGAAAGGACTGGGAGTGCATCTTAAACAAGGATGGACTTCAAAGCACGGTCTGTGCCACTGGACCCGTAGGGGGAAATAAACTTGTATTTACATTCAGTGTGACAGGCTCGAGTGGTGTAGATGCAGGGTGCCAGCAAGTTACATAACAGCTTCTGAGGAAAGCTGGCCTGCAGGAATAGATTAGCCAAAACAGCCTGGAGCAGGCATACTGGGAAACACCAGAGAAGTGTTTGGTTATGTAAAGTGGAAAAGCAATCAACCTGTATGCTCTGTCCTCAAACCAGCATGATGCAATTATGCCTTAAACAACATTCTTTTTTGCTTGTGTTAAATGAAGTGCAAAACACCAAGACAAAAACACCTCTGTTTTGTTCCTGCAGTTGCTACAAAGAGCTGAATTATTCACTGTGAAAAGGGAGAAGCTGCTGCAGGGACCTGAACCCCCCCCCCCCGGTTGTGTCATTTGATTTGTGGCAAAAAAGACCTTAGCACATAAAGTTCACTTTTATGGAATTACCTTCCTATCTTTGTTCAGGAGCATGGTCTTTCAGTTTAAGAGCATTTTGTCTTTATTTCTCAGTCAGTTTTTGTACTTCCTGTTGAGCACAACTTTGCTCTGCTACTGCTCAAAACTGATTGTTTGCACTCAAATATATTGCTGCTTGTGCAAATGTTCTGTGCTCAAGCTCGAGTCCCTCTCCTCGTGATCAGGCTGTTTCGGTTCGCTCATGAAACTTCCACTCTCAGATTGCTATGACCCTGTCACAATTCCCCAATCATTACAATTCCCGGTATGACATCGGCCAATGAAAACACCACCTCTCTGTGGATGTGCTCGCTTAACTTTCTGATCCATCCATTCCCAAGACCATGCAGTAGATGACATCATTACTCCACCAGCAATACCATGGGAAGCAAAAATGCTACGGGGCTACTAGTATCTGTTGCTATTATAGTAAAAATATGGAAACTGGTATATCCGACAAGCAAAGAAGGAAAGTATATCATAAGTGATTCTGTAAGAAGTAAAGCAAGCATGCCTGGAATGAAGCATTGATTTCATTGGTCAAGCTCAATATGAGAGAGAGGGATTTAAGCGAAAGCGTTACAAAAACTGGACGTGAAATAAAGAAAAGATGCTCTCAAACTGAAAGACCACACTCTTTTCTTTTGACATTGTTATATTGCATAAACTATCTTGATATTTCGAAGCAGCATCCTTCTTTTTCAAAGGGGATGGGGTAATCCACTGGGGATCCATGGCTTATTTTTGCCCCGGGGTTCCAAAGAGGGCCAATGCAGCTATACTGCAAGAACTAACCTTTAATTACAAACTGGGAAAAATCTTTACAGGAAGCCACTGGTTTTAGCACCTGTTATCATCATGTCTTCATGCTAAAGCTTTTAAGGCCATACAACTGAGGATAAATCATTAGCAAAAAGGCCAAAAAGGTCTCTTCATATCTCCTGGAGACATAAATTTACCAATGTCCCCACTCACTCAGTAACTCTCTCTCTCGCTCTCGCTCTATCTCTCTCTCTCACTGACTCACACACGCACACACACACGCACACACACACACACACACACATACATGCAAACTCACAAATACCTCTACTCTGGTTTTGTGTCTAAATATGTTCAGACATGTTTTCTACCAATTATATGCTGCTCGCCATGCAGGAACGCCTGTGCTCTGTAATAATAAAGCAACACCTGTATCTGGAGACCACTGCTGCTCTTCAACGTGTGTGTGTGTGTGTGTGCATTTGTATCTGGCTTTTTTAAACCGTCTGTACTGTACTCACATGGTTGGAATTTGGAAGTTGGCCTCCCTGTCGAGGCGGTAGGCCACCTGGAGTGGGGTGGAGCCGTCCACTTTCCTCACACCTTTCAGAGGGATCACGTCCAGTTGGAACTGAGTAATCAGATCAAAACCTACAAGGGATAATGCACATGATAATTGCAATAATCATTATTCTAATAAAACAATTTTTATTTTTTATTGTGTTGTGGCATTTTAATCATTATGAATTATTATTATTATTATTATTATTATTATTATTATTATTATTATTATTATTATTATTATACACTATCATGAATCCCATGTGAAACTAACTTTTATTTTTTGATGAAACTTCAATACACCACAGAGCAGGATGCATGCAGATGAGTGTTTGAAACAGCACAGTGGTGAGCAATTACAATCTTGCTGAGTTTGAATTGTTCCAAGTAAAATTCTGTAAAGCTCAAGTGGAACATTTTATTTGCCTCATTTGAAATCTAAAGGTCTCTTGAGGCATTAGGCAGCCCACCCTGTGCAACTAATTAAATTCACCACCGTACTCTATTTTCTCTTTTAGGAATTTTCAAGGCTCAGGCTTGTGGTTTTCTGACTGCTGTTTCTTCTTCTGTTCTAAATTATCATTCTCACATGTCCCGGTTCCACTGAAGAGTCTTTTACCTGGAAGGTCATCTTGTCCGCTTCTCATCGGTGGGCAGACGGTGTCACCATCCAGTCGGTTGAGGTCTAGCTCTGACAGGGCAAAACAACCATAAATAATCTTGTTACTCTTGTTTTTGCTGAATTTGGCAAATGCAATATGTTATGGGTCAGTTTAATTTAGTTGGTGCATTGCAGGAAACAGATGGAAGGGAAACGTGAGCCCTTTAAAGTCAGCATGGATTAACATCACAATGCACTGTGGTGCATTTTCAATCTGAGTTTTTCTTAAGATGACGCTTACGGTGTTTCATATTCATACACATTCAAGCAGGCAGACTAATCAACACAGCCTTTGACCTGTATAATGTAGAGCCCCCAGAGCTCCCTTGTGATCCAAATATGCCATCAAAAATGGAAACATAATGTTGATAAATACAGCGATTACCCAACTGTGGTCACCGCAATATGTCATCGGAAACATTTTAGAAGGTCAATATGGCAGGTGAGCCACATTTCTGGTTATTCATGTGTGCGATTTATCAAGATGGACGTCTCCTTTGGTGGAACCTGCACTCCATCACACTTCCTCTTGGTGTACGCTTTCATCATTAATATTTCTCAGTTCTTTGAATCAATAAAAATCTATAATTTGATGTCACCATGGTTTTTGATTCTAATCTACAAAAATAGAAGAAAGGCTTAGTTTTTCAGACCCACTAACAAACTGACCTTGAATACGTGTATAGGAGCATTATCTACACAATGTGCAGGTCCCAAGACTCAATGGGATTTTTTATGCAGTGAAAAATCTATTTCTGGGATGTGTCAGAAGAGGGCGCTATCCTTGAGTCGTGTGTGAAAGGAGTGTGGTGACAGCCAGAGGGGCTCCCCAGTCAATAACCTGAGTCAGCTCATTTACAGTGAGCAGCGTGAGCACCACACATCTGGAAGCTGTTGCCACATCCCGCACAACTGCTGAGAAATGAGATAAAGTGGTGAGACGGTATTTATAATCCCATATATGCCACCACTAAACACTTATCTGACTGTGCACGCGGGCCCCAAGTAGTTAAAGTTACTGCCTGCCGTGGCATTACGCTCAGAAATCCAGTCATTAGTGCAATGAGCGGGAGGTGAACCACAATTAAGATGTCACATGCAGTTGCATGTGTGCGCGTTCGACGATGAGGCGAATTTCACAAAGCAGTACACCTACTGTATCTGGCGCGTCCATGTCAGATTTATTGTGTCTCCACACAACAGCAGAGAATGGGTTTGCTGTTGTGATTATCAGAGGGGACATTTAATCTGATTTAATCCTGCGACACAGACCAGCGTGTCTGCTATTTCTGGGCTTTGCTTTGTGAGCTCTGATAAAGAGAATGACCTAGCAACAGTCAACACGGGGACCATTAACGTCAACCCGGGTCCTCTCTGTCTGTGTTTACAAGACGGACACCATTTGGTGGTGCTTTTCATGCAATATACGGTACACCGATTTTGTGACGTGTCGGTTGATTGTACAACGCGCAGTAGGTGACTTACGTCCGAGTGCTGGAGCGAGGAGGACAGACAGCAGAGCCATAAAGATAGGGGAGCACCCTGACATCGATAGACGCCACGGTTGCTTTCTGTTCAGGAATGAAAGGAAAAAAGTCAGTGTCCAGTCATGCAATCTAATGCTCTCTGACAGTTTCTTGAGCGTCTCAATCAATAAAACACCACAGGGATGCCATGGAGTACTTTGCCGGTGACCTCTGAGCACATGAAGAGAAAGGGAGAAAAAAAGTTTACGCTGTCCTTCAATATGTGCTTGCTTTGCATTCCAGTATTTGAAAAAAGATTAGCATAAATGGGATATGACAGTAAATGTCAAGTGGAGGTCGAACAATTGACATCATTTTTTCAAAAATGAAATTGTGCAGACACAACCCCCCCAACTATTTCTACCTGGTTCCTGATGTGTGTCAATGCAGTCCCTCAACGTGTACAAGAGCAAGTGGTCATAATGTGGTCATCTCGATATATCTTACAGAGAACTATGGCTAAAATATTGCAGTGTCCACTTGCTTTTTCATAATGTTTTAAGCAACAATTTCTTGGCTTGTATAGATTTCAGTCATGTCTTTGCGCAGCAGCTGAGCCCTGGAAAAGCTAAAAAGCGCACTCTGAGTTGGGTTTGTTTTAAACCATCCCTCTGAGTTCCTGATATCAACATGTATTTACTGAATGCATAATTAATGTATTTTTGCCACTGGTTGAATGAGAAGTGGAGATGTGTTTTTTTGTGGGCAAATATCTGTATGAGTATTTTTTACATATTGGAGAGGGGCGATGACATCAGTATCGGGCAGCTTTTCAATGTATCTAGGCAGTAGTAGATTGTATTCACACTTTCATGTGCAGTATCACACAGCTTCCTTAATGTGTCCTGTGTAGTTTTGCACAGTAATCCCAAACCCATCATCAACTTCACTGACACTGAGGTAGGAGCCAATACTGAGGACTCGATCAATCTGGGAGATAAATGAGGTAGGGGGTGGTGTTGCAGAGGGCGCTGCCCATCTCCATCGTCTGAACTCGCTTGCAAATGTGTGCATTTGCTTTCGGACTATGTGTGTGTGAGTGTACTGTCAGAGAAATGACTAATGGCTAAGTCAGCAAGGTCCCTTCAGAGGAGGTGTTGGCCTCTCACATTATGCCCTTCCCTCAAAGAAGCATCTTCAGAGCCCCAGAGAGACTCGCTGTCTGCCTTCCACACTGATCCATCTACAGTGTGGACTGATGCAACTACATGAAAGTCATGAAATGTGACATAGGGGAAGCCTTCACTGTTGAACCTTTTGAAATTTACAAACCCATGGTTATTCTTGATGCGATCGACATTTTAGGAAATACACTTGGTTTCCCCCCCAAGATAGATCAGAAGATCCATACCAGTCTCAATACATTCTTATGTTCTCCAGATTTATATGGCACATAAGGACAAAGTTTTATGCTCCCAGCATATGTTCCCCAGCTCATAATGGGAACCTGATGAAATGTTCCCTAACTCTGTAATCGCTTAATATGACATGGGCTATTGTGGGTTTTCTGTTCCCCAGCACTGCTGTAAGGGTCTCAGAATAATAGACCTACATGAAATGTCTTCAAACATGCAGCAATATTACATTTACTGTAAATTGTTTGTAATGTGTCATCCTTCAAGATTAAAGGTGTGTTAAAGCTGTGGTTATATACAGAGACCTTGCTTTACTTTGTGCTGCAGTTCAAAAGGAAGGCAAATACATCAGAAGTAAAAAAAAAAAATCCCCACTTATTCCAGTAAATATCCCATCGTGTAATCAATCAGTTATGTCAATTAGGTTATGACAAGTCATCTGCTTGAATTCCTGACATTCAACAAAATTTCCTGGGACTTTCCTGCTGCTGCCACCCATGTTGTGAGATATTCCTAAGGTGCTCCCACAATCCATAGAGTGAGCCAATACTTGTGCACTGATTTCTGTTCTCTCATCTGTTTTAATTACCCCAACAATGGGTCGCTGTTGAGCCAAAAGGCATCAGCCGCCCAATTCAGTCATATTAAAACTGATTGTGAGAACGTGTGGACAAAGGATTTGAGCAATAAATGTGTGAAGATATCTTTAAAAATGAAGATGCACTAATCAAATATGAATTCATTGCTTAAGGCTTTTTACTGACAAACTGAATGGGAAAATTGAATGGCTAAAGACCGGAGGCTTGATATTTGTCATTTAAGAGCTTTTCCCCCTTTTTACTTTGTTCAAATTTCATGCAGTGTTAGTTTATAGGCTGGATATCTGGGCCGGATTAAAAGGCAAATGGATGGCTTCTTTAATCTGTGTTAAACTAAAGATTTCCATAATGTCACAGACTTATCAGACAGAGAAAACTAGATATTTGAATTTCTTACATGAAGATAAGAATCAGATTACAGCTGAAGTCCCAGTCTGAAATGAGTCTTTGTTGTAATGGAAATTACAGAAAGAACTCAGAGACAAATGTTGCCGGTGAAGAACCCTGGCAGAAATTCAACGTGGGATATTTACCTCATCAAACCAGAGCTGGAGAAGGCCATGTTTCACTCCCCTCCGTCACAGAGAGACAGACAGGCTCGGCAACAGGGCACAGTGGTGAGATGTAGGAGCAGAAGGAGCCACGGACGTGAAATTCCCACACTGAAGTCAGTCCTACCTGCGCATGTTGAGGACTGACTGAGAGAAGCGGTGCAGGGGATGCTCAAGCATTTTCTGAGGACACATAAAAGTTTGTTCAATGAGTTCCCATTGGCCAGGAGTTGTTCAGGAGGTGGCGACTACTTTTTATTACCAACACTTAAAAAGATGCAGAAGCTCACTGCATCTTTTTTTTTTTTTTTTTTTTTTTTTTTACAGTGCCTCCTAATGATATGTGCAGCCTGTATGTAATTCTCTTAATCATTATCGTCAGGATAGGGAAGAAACAGCCAGTCAGTGATGAAAAGTGGATTTCATAATCACGAGTACTCATCAGTGTAGCTGAAGAATGCATCTTAGCCTGTAGTGTTGACATAGTGTTGACAATTTTGCCTTGTTATTACCTGAAAGGCCTCCAGGCAGTCATGCTGTTTATGCATCCAGCATGTTATGTAATTGATTTTATGGTGTGATTTTAGCTGCACTTTAGAAGCTGTGAGAGCATAGAGCACATAACATGCCAATGATTTCTTGCAGGAGCAACACATGAACCCATATCAGGAAATACTAAGTGAATTTCTTCATTACTCTGACTTTAATTAACCTCTAAAAGACGTTTCTTATATGTATGCTTTTCTCACCCTCCACCAAAAATTGTCAGCTGCTTTGGTGCCCAATTATTTTGAAGTTAAAGGTAGCGCTTCGTCAAGGGCACAGATCCATCTGAAGCAAATGTCATTTGTGTTTGAAATGCACAAATGCGCTGCAAAGATCTGCAACACCTGTTTTAAAAGGAAAGGCAATTTTAATGTGAAATGGCGACAAACACTGCTGCCCCGGAGAATAATGAGAGTTTACTTGGACATATTTTTTACAAGGGTACAAGTCACAGCACAGAACCTAAGTATATCTTTAATATTTTAATTCAGTGACTGTTTTCCTGTTTGTACACTTTGGATTATTGGTCTATTGACCCTAACCCAGTTGCTGTACCTGCTATACATTATTAGACATTGATAACTTCACAGTCAGCTGATACTATATTTTACTATAACCAATAATTCAAAGGTCAAAGATGAAGTATTTGTTTCTGTATCGTATTACATGAATTGCTTTGGTTACTGCACCACAATGCCTGTCTGAGAGAGCTACTACTATGGGAAACATGATACAGTGACTGGGCCTCCTCTGAGATCTGGCAGAGAGATCATGTGTCCTGCCTCGATAATTGAGAGCTCATGCTCTCAGCGAGAGAGCAGACACAAACAGTGCGGTCAGAGGGAAAGGGACAACAGTTTTTCGATTTATTCATCCGTACAGCGCATCTCATGACCAGCGCACTCGAGACCTGGAGTCACATGTGCCAAGGCCCTCTGGGTCAGAGTACAGCTTGATGCTGTTGCAGTGTTATGGTCACAACAAGGCTGTGGAAGTGGCCCCTTTTCACACTGATTTGTGTATGAGAGGTTGTAAATAAATGTTTGTTGGGGCCAACAAGGATAATTTGGTTCTAAATTGAGGTTAATGTGACATAATGAACTGCCTTTTATCTCTAATCACTGTTCTCATACACAGTAGCTTGGAAAGAGTCAGCTTAGTTAACCCAAACAAACAGGCTACAGTGTTTTTAGCTAACCAGCTAAACAGTGAGGTCATAAAGGAAAGCATACAATCAGTTCATTAACTCATTCACACTGCTTTAAGTTAATGTAAGCTTGTTCAACTTTCAGTGAACATATTGTGACCCACAACTGACAAATGTGGAGCAAAGGTTCATTTTAAAACTATGTATACATGCTGTCTAAACCATGTGTATCAGCAGCTCAGGTAGAAAGCAGTTTTAAGAGAGCAAATTGACTCACTATCTCGAGTTTGCTAACATTAGCCACCATCATACCAGAGCCTTTCCAGGGTGTATTTGATTCAAATTTTCATTTAAGTATAAAGAAAACTATTATTTCTACTTTCAGAAGTTACATGGGCTTACTTGAATTGCACAGAGCTCCTGTGAGGATGTGTTTCGCCTTCTGCAGTGCAGCTTACCTGGAGGCAAACAGCTGGGCTGTCATAAGTCAAGTTTTCATCCAATTTAAATGCAGATTTCAACCAAATTTCCAGAGAAAACTGCAGAAGAAAATGTGCATATTAACAGTTGCTTTATCAAGATAAATGCAGTGGCTGGTAGAACTAATTTTCCAGCTGGGCATCATTAAACCACTGCAGAGGAAGAGTGCAGCAGGATATGACATAATTAATTAAAACAGCAGTTGACACTCAAATTAACAACACTGACGTGTGACGTGTGACAGAGCATCTCTCATTCTCATCTCTCATCTACATATTGTTCCACATCAGAATTTTTTCTTCTCTTTTGTGGATATTTTGGATATTCTGTTTTCATTGAAACACCAACTTCCTTTTGTATTTCTATTGGTGTCCTTGCTGTGTAACCACTGTGCAATCTCTACCTTTTTTGTCAGACAATATGGTCACCTGGGCTCTGGCAACCATCTGAAAAAAACCCCAAAAACAAAACAATAGCGCTCCTCTCTTAATCAGGAGTGCTCAGAGCTTATGGCAAAACGCCATGGAAAAAAAAGGCAGCAGTTGACTTTGGGTTTGTTAAGCAGAAGGTGAAGCTGGGAACACAGGAGGAAAACAGTCATCCTGGGCTCAGTCAGACACAAAAGAACCAAACACCAAACAACCTGATAGAGGAAACTAATTTCCTACTGTTGATAACTGTCAAATACACAGTTACCATAGACAACAGTTTATGGGCCATGGACATTTTTATTCATCTGTTACATAATCCTCCCCTCTCCCTTATCTGGCAGGTGATTTAGTCTGTGAGGAGTTGTTTAACCAGGACAGATGGCATTTTAATTGCAGTACCTGACTGCCAGGAATCAAGGAGACAGTGCTGGTTAGTGCTTGTGCATCTATTGTTAATTTGCTTATTTAAGGTTTTGAATTCACATGAGGCATTTGAACGATTTTATTCCACAGATTCCATGCAACAAATATATATTTACATTAAAACAAGTTTGACTTCACCATTAATGACTATAAATACTGTACATGTCAATTACTTTTCTTGGCAACATGAAATCAGTTTTCACTGCATCTTGCACATGGCTGGGTTAACCTGTTAGGTGACCCAGGGGTAAAAGTAAGATACTGGGCCTCCATTAGCCCCCCTGTTATCTGTTTTCTCTGTGTGTCTAATTTGTGTAGACACGGTGCACAGACAGCAAAGGTCTTGCATTTGTTGCATGGTAATTTTAGCAAACAAAAAGTATTTAGCACATAAATCATCTGCAAACTACTTGCCCTGCACCAAAAGAAAGAAAAAAACAACAACGATTAAACACAGCAAACTCTTTAGCTGCTTAATCCCCAAATATTTCCCCACAAAAGTTGATTAAAAAAAGAGCGAAAAGGTTCCAGGCTCAAATCCTGCCTGGCCAGGGCCCTTCTGTGTGGAGTTTAGGCTACGTGTTCTCCCCATGACCTGTGTTTTTTTTTTTTTCCTCCAGCTAACTCCAAACAAAGACATGCAGGTTCGGTTGAATGGCTACATTGTCTGTGTGGTTGTTTGTCTCAATTAATACAGGCTAAGCTGCATATCATTTTTTATTAAATTAACCTGTTGATGCACAGTCACACGAGAGCTTTCAGTGGCCTTGGGGTTCTAGTGAAACAGGGCAGTGCTTGCTGGTAGTTCAGCTAAGGCCTTTCAAGCATGACATGAAGCTAATTTAGTCTTTTTAGTTCAATGATATTGATTCTGATTGCTTTGGGAGTATTTTTGAAGACACAGATACAGTTGCATTTTATGACTCATAAATCATATCTTAACCTACAACATAAAACTTTTCAGACACAGATCCCCTGCAGTTTTATATGCCCTACATATTAAATGTTGAACTGGTAACAATGGACAAGTAATGACCTTGCCAATTAACCAGAGAGTCAACCAGAATAATATGACTGCGCATTATCTGTTCACAAACTATGTTGCTCCCTCTACTTTTCTGGTGTATTCTGGTGTAATGCATTGTTATTACGCAGGTGGCGCTATGGAGAGTTTTACCTGCAATACAAGAGTGACAGAATAAAGCTACACAGTGTTGCGTTCACACTGTCTCACTGTTTAAGTCACGGTACATTACAGTGTATATTAGCATTCATCCTTTCTTTCTTTGCATGGCAATTTCCCAGTGCAAGGTTCACTTCCGCTTTTAGGGGGCAGGGTTTGACGTCATCTCGCCCGCTGCACGTTGTAGTGCAGCAGCAGCAAGACACACACTGACAGGGTGCCGACTATTAATATTCCCCATAACTATCCACCCTCTGTATGTATTGTGTGCAAAACGCGGGGCGGACCCATAGGATAACACACACACATTCAAATCCCGCGACAGTACGCTGCTGCACTTTCCCAAATTGAAATCCCTGTCAGGGAGAGAGCGAGAGAGAGAGAGAGAGAGAGAGAGAGAGAGAGAGAGAGAGAGAGAGAGAGAGAGAGAGAGAGCGGGGACTGCAGAACATACAGGGTCTGGATGAATAACCATGGCAACAGCAGCAGCAGCAGGAGAAGCGTTGATATAAACATTGCAAACCGCACATCCATCCGCAAACAACGATTTACTCAGTAAAGGCTGGACCCGAGCCCTGTGTGGATATTACACTTCATCACTGCTAAGGTGAGGCTGCTTTTGGACGCCCTCCGCCTGCTTCAGTGGGATGTCTGTTGTCTGCATGTGAGGGGATCATGAGGGGGTTCGTGATGGGACTGGGATGCTCGTTGTTGTACATTGCAGCAGAGACAGCTGCTACTGTTGACTGCGCGGTGGTTAGAGCGCTGTCAGGCTGAATGAGGTTGGATTTAATAGGACACATAGAATCTGATTTATACATCACATGCGCTACTGCTACATACAAGCTTTGACCTATTGTATGAGTCGTCAATGTTGTGCATGTGTCCTTTTGTACATAGACCTAAGGACACTGCACAGGGTTAAGTTAACAGAAAAGGGGAATATTTCAATTGAATTAGTCTTAAAAAATAAAGACAGTGATACAAGCACTCTCATGTGCAGAATGATCTAAATGAAATAAAGCATAATTACATTTATAGGAGGATGTTTGTCAAAGCTCCTCTACAGTACAGTGTCTGCTGTTTGTTAACAGTTTTGCACAGATGCTGAGTGCGAAACAGTCCCACATAGTGTCAAAAATGAACAAAGCAAAGCTCCCACTTCGAAATGAAACAATGCAGAATTGCTGTCTTTGTCAAAACAGGCTTTAAAAAGATGAAAACTGGATTTAATGATGATGCAAGGGTAAATACATTTCACTGACTGATGTAACCTTTTCATTACAAAGCAGAAAACCACAAGACCATGTTAGATTACAAGACTGCGTCATTTCAGCAGTTATCTGAACTAAAGGAATCAAATCCAGTGTCCACCTTCATACTTTTTGACAAGTTTTTTCCATGAATGCATACACACATGCACACATAGACAGGTAGGAACCAGCACTTGCTTTTTCACAAACAAGTTAATGGTTCTGAGATATAAAGTGTAAGAATATGCTCTTGACCACAGACTGCACACTACTCCAGCAGCTCAGAACATCAACGAAAGACTTCTGAGGTAGTGAAAGTTGGATTTGCCAGCTGGTTGTAGCAGAAAAAAACCTTTTGATCATTGGAGAATCTCGTTTGGAGATAATAATGATGCCAGTCACATCCTCTCAAAGTCATACTCTTTTAATTCGATAACTCACTTTTTTTTCTTTGTAGGGATTTGGTATTGTGATTCCAATGACAAAGTGCCCACAGCACCATGGTGGGTTTTAGCAAATGCTAGATTATGCCATCACATGATCGCTGGGCCGGCTCACTCTGTCTGCTCTTATCCAGTTTTTCTCCTTGAAAGAGTCAAGGAGAAGTGTGGATATATTATGTTGGATTTTACAGATCTTGATATTCTTGCTTGAAGGAGGTGCTTCTTTATGACCCACTGATCTCTTGACACTTATCACTATTAGCTGGTGACAGTTCTTTGCTATTTTGTTCTGAAGAGGGAGTCGGATGTTAATGAATGGAATAATGTCTGAAATTAATTTCCGGCAGCCCTTTTTGGAGCTGTGCACACATACAGCACATCATGGTGGTGGCACACAATGACTCTCTGCTACGATGACACCTACGCCTACCTGCAAGATCCGATCATTCCACATTCAGTCACAATGAAGTTGTTGCCTCTTCTTCCTTCCCATATTGAGCTTGGAGATGTCAGTCAGCATTCCCAGCTGAGCTGACACCAACAGGAAAGCAGCTGGAGGGGAAGGAGGGCAGTTTAACGGTTGCCAGATTTTAAATTTTTCCTTAAGGTGGAGGAATTACTGGAGCTGCAAACTCCGCTCATCCAAAAAGGCCAGCATGTGTGAGTCTGTGTGTGTGTATGTGTATGTGTGTACTGTGGTCTGCATTAAATAATAATCAGACAGCAGATGGCTGTTTTGTAATGATTAGTGTTTAATGATTTGCAGTGAGTCGGAAATCAGATAGTTTGTGAAAGTGCACAAACAGCAAATTATAAGCATTACCTCAGCCACAGGTTGTGCAGATATGTGTTGGGGGTAATACAGCCTAATAAATGTTTTTATTTGTAGGATACTGCCAGGATAAAGCTGGCAAAATCCTATATTTTTTTTTCTTCTGTCAACAAATCCAATGAAAAGACCAAAAACATATAAAGGATTTATCTCACTAACAAGTAATTTCTGTGTTGCCCAAAGCGTTTTTCTTTTCAAAAGACTATAAATTTGGGGTCCATCTTTATAAAGCTGAAGTGCCACAGACAGGCCTTGGAAGTCAGAAAGTATAAAGAGGTGGACAAATCACTGTTGGTTTTGGTTGGTCTTTTAATATGATTTTTTGACAAGATAAAAATAAAAGTAACTTTTACCCTTTAAATATATTTTGTGCTGCAGTTCTACTTTTGCTGATGTGCTGTTTCATCATTGTCGTCATCATTGTCAGTGTCATCAAAGAAAAATCAGTGTATCCCATTTAGATGAATGACAGCTGTAGGCCTTTGAAGCTGCTATTGCGAGTGCTTTGGTCTGCGCCTCGCTGATTTGATTAGCTTACTGATGAATTTTCCGCAGAGGCTGATAATCAGTGCATGAAGTGTCTGTATGCTCTCGCAACATGAAGGCAGAGATCGTTTTGGTGGGAGAAAACACATATTAGGTCCCAAGTCCCTGGACTGTGAGCGTCCATTTAATCAAATACACAATGTTTGTTCTCCTCCTCACTGCCTGCCTAACACATTGCTAGAGAAGGGAGCCGTGCCTTCTTATGAATCTTTGAGACAGCAGATAACAGATAAGTAGGACGTTAGCTTTCAGCTCAGTGAATTAGGGAGGCAATGAGGCAGCTTTGGCTCTCGCTCAAACAACGCTGACGAAATCACAAGCTGTATATACACTACCCCGCTGTATCACAGCCTTGTATCTTATGACCTATAATTGGCTCATGATATGGCAAAGGCCGCTGATTCGTGGTCACCATGAAATACAAAAAGCTTCATTACTATGGAGTTGCAACTCTGGCAAGTGTGTATCAATGTGAAACGATAGCACAGTCAGCAAGACAAGGAAAAAACATTTCACAGTGTCATTTCTTGTCTTTTCAGGACATTTGAAGCAGTGGCCAGCCACCAGTACTTCAATAAAGAAGGTTACTGTGTTTGCCCGAGTTGTTTGACTCTCCTGCTTACTTTATGTTCCTTTGAAATGGACATGGTCCTTTACACTGCTGGTTTCTAAAAACTCAGGTTCAGGCTTTATTGAAGATTTCCTGGCCCTGCTTTCTCTACACTTGGCAAGATTCTTATAATACATCTTATCAGCATAAGTAAGGTGGAGGAGAGTGCCTGCCAAGTGAGAGGACACCCTCGACCAACCCCATTTGCGCAAATGAAATTCTGGTGTTGGGAAAGGACACGGGAACAGATTTCTCTGCTCATAGGAAGTAAAATATATGAACTGACTGTGGGCTTAATCAGGACTTTTTTTTACAGTTAAGAGGGCAAATCTCAGACAGAAAAACTTGCCAACACCTTTTCCCAAAGTAGTCTCACCTAATTTTTTACTCCTGATAGTTTATTCAGACTTAAAAAATGAGATGTTTGGCTTGAAATATGTCATTGTGTAAGTATTTGGACAAAAAAGATCGTTAACTAATCCCTTCTACCAAACAACAATTGAACATTACCATGTCCAGCTAACTTCTCAACTTGTGATTTCACAATCTTCAGCATATTATCTGCCAGTTGGACTAACAGTATCTGCAATTAGTTGTAAGTTGTGTGGCTTTGTAGCAGTGTATTTAACACAATTGCCCAGAATGTAAAGCTGTGGTGCTATAAAACCAGCCTGTCTAGAAAACTGTCCACCACTTCAAGAAAATGGCCTAAAACAGTATTATGCTTTTAAGCAATCTAAACTGAGGACTGGCTGTAATGCACAAGAAGAGCTGCAATTCAGAAAGGTGTTTGACAGCAGTGATTCTTCACTGTATGTTCGTGCCAACATCTTCTGCTCTAGTGATCACTTTCCATGTCAGTTTTTGCAGCACTGACAGGGACATTAAGCAAATACTATACACATGCAAGGATTATGTTTCAAAGCATTCAGTGAGGGGTTATTTGATACACCATAAACACACTGTCAGTATTTCATCTGCTTGTGGTTGGCGGCGGCTCAGTTTTACTGGGTTTTAGCTCCCAGGGCACTTTCTCTGAATTCTGTAGAGTGTAAAGTCGATATCTACAGTTTGTTTTTCCCTAATAGTTTTAGAAGTTGTGGATTTAAACTGAAATTTAGATGGTTTGGAGATGCTTGGTGTGAATCAAGCAACAGCAAGCCTGGGGTATGTTGATCACAGGTTCTTGTAGAGATGTCAGTTTTCAATAAATTGATGTATTCAGGCACACAGAGCAGGCTATTTACCTGCATTTGTCTTCATGAGCTGCGGTAATGCTTTCTATGGCTTGTACTTCTTTGGCCATAACGCTCATTTCATTCATCAGGGTGGAAATCTCTAAAACTGCAAACATGGCATACTAAGAGTTTCCTGTGAATCAAAGAAAAAGCACTAGTATATATTAGGCCTTTAAATACAACCATTGCACATAATTACGTTGTAAAATTATTATACAAGGCAGATAACATATAGATTTTATCTTAATAATTACACAGGTAATAATAATAATGTACCAAAGGGCTGACATTTACAATAAAACATGCTAAACTCAAGTCAGCTCCGAAAGGCCTTGATTAAGACAGATTCAGAAAAGCGAATGCTTTCCAGCTGCACACATCAGTGCTTTTGCTCTGTCTATAATCACATTGGGTGGTATTCATTTTCTGACATTTACTCGAACAGTGATGTTGAGAACTACATTCAGATGAAGATGTCCGTCTTGGTCTCATGCATCGGTTCTCCATGCTCAGCTATGAATCACATCATCTCTGCAGTCTGAAGAAATAACGGTGCGCTAGTTTAAGAGATGTCTTCATTTTCACTGCGAATTCTGTCTTATTGTGGCTTATGTCTGATGTGTCATTACTGATTGTCTTCTCTTTCCACAGGTGATGAGTGGGATTATATCATGTCTGAAGTACAGGGAACACTGGAGTTTTCTGTAGAGTTGCACAAGTTTCACAATGTGGATCTTTTCCAAAGGGGGTAAGCAATTTATCTCTGCAGAAATCACATTTCTGCAGTCTTGATGACAGGCTTCACAAATGCCAAGTCAGGGAACTTTATAGAAAATATTTGTGTTCATTCACAAATGTTAAAATTATATATTATGTATATATATATAAAAGATAAGACTAACCTAAAAAAAAAATATTTATTTGAAACATAAGTTGAGTAAAAACAGCAGAATAGTGTTTCAAACTGAAACTGGCTGCTTATATTGTTTTAAAAAGCACAAGCAAGCCAAAGTCACATCTTTTTTGTAGATACCATGATTTTGCTTTTCTTTTTTCTTTTTTTATTTCAACCTGACCATTATCCAAAGGTTGAGTGCAGAATTTACCACCTTTTCATTATTGCACTAGTGCACATCAGTTATTTTTGGGGTAGAATAATAAGCACCAAAAGGTATGGAGGATTACTGTTTCCAGATGTCCTTCTATTAAATGAAAGAGATAACATGAAATTATTATTTTCAAATTTTTTCCTGTCAAGTTTTCTGTGATATTCCATGACATAAAAAGGGCCATGTTTATCCTGCCAGGATGTGTCTGCAGGAAGATTAAATCCTCTCATCTGGCTGGCCTCTGGCTTGCTGAAACAGCAGCTTTAATGATTTTTTCCCCTCCAAATGGGCTAGGCTAAAGCTTTATCATGGTAATCCCTTCAGATGAGTGCACTAATATGTTTATTTTTACTGGCTCCAATGTTGCCTCAGAAAGCAGCAAGATATGTGATGATCACAAGAATAGGGACCCAATGTAAAGATGAAGCACAATGGAATAGTATTATAAGAATAGCTTAGTTACTAGTGCCTATACATCTACCCAGAGTGAAATGTAATTGGTGAAATCAATACTAATCCCTGCACCAGACTGGGGGACTTTACAGCTCTACACTTGAGGGCCCACTTGAAGACCGATTCCATTAAAAAAAAAAGAGAGGGATTAAATCTGCATTTGATTTCTAAAAAAGGCTATGGCAATCAACACTGCACTTTCAGTTTCCACTAATGGCAGAAAAAACCAGTCTTAGATTTTTTCAGATACTCATGAACCCAGCTGCAGTTTTTGAATATTATTTATTCCCGTGTAGATGTGCAAAAGTTTGATTGTCCTTGAGTACCTATTTGCAGAGAAATATTTTAAATAAGGCTATGTATTGGCAAGAATCTGATGATGCAATACACATCACAATACAGGGGCTACATTTTAATATATCATGATATATTGCAATTCTGTTTTTAACGTGATATATTGCATATAGCAAGTTTAACTGTAGTAAATGTATTAAATTCTAAAGATGACACAACCATTTACTTACAAATTTAAGCAAAAACAAAGTTTTTACTTTAGGTAAACAAGATAATTATATAGTTAAAGAAAGTACACAGTCCCTGTTACGTCTGTAACAGATCTATATATCTCTGTTGTAAGAGGAAGTGGATTAGTTTATGACCAGTTATTATTCCATTCCATAAACAGCCCCTATTTATTTACCAGCCTTCAAAAATTCTCTGCACGCTTCTTTGTCAAGCTGACATCTTTTGGAGCACTGTCGCTAACACAGTAATGATGACTGTGTTCACAGCTAAGCATTGTTCACATAAATTATCGATGTGTCCCCAGTGAGCTGAGATAGGCTTTTACACAAAGCTACATTGACTTGAACTGTCAAAGTGACCTTTTCAGAGATATGTTCCCATGCTGACTATAGTCCAGGATGTCATGTAAATAATCCATGTATTAGACAACATGTTATATAGCACTGTGCTGATTGTATTGTATTACTCTTTAAGTCATAATAACATCATTCCCCAACTTGGAGCAATACATTTTCATCTTAGCCAAAGTGTTTCCAGCACTGTAGAGTTGTAGCACCCAGTGTTCATCTGATACCCTATACTTAACAGCCTTTGAATCGAGGTGCATCATTATGCCTTTTTCATTATTCATAACCATTTGACCGTTATCCTTTAATAATTTAGCTACATTTGTACAATTCAAGACTGATTCTTTTTAACATGACATTTTTAACTTGTAATTCATGTCATGAAGAGCACTTCAGAAGCTTCGAAGCAGCACTTGTCAAGATTAAACCTCTTGTCAGTGATGCACTGGGAAAAAAGCACCCTATATTCTACCTAGGTAAATCTCTACCATTTCAAGTTAGATCACACTAAAGGTGGTAAAAAAAGCAGTGCCATTTGTGAGTTAATTCCAAAATTATCAATTTTTATTCCTCCATGCTGGCCTGGCCAGAGGCATTATGTTTTCGGGTTGTCTGTCCATCTGTCTGTCCCATTCTTGTGAATGTGATATCTCTGGAACACCTGGAGGAAATATCCTTACAACTATCACAAACATCCACCTGGAGTCAAGGATGAACTAATTTGACTTTGATGGTCAAAGGTAAAGGTCAAGGTCATATGTTGTTGGCCATAACTCAAGAATCCATAGAATTCATATGATGAAATACACTAAATCTACCTTTTAGTCTCCACTACACATATTCTGGACAGACATGGATGGGAACAACCATGAGGCACTTATTCTGGTTTAAAATTTGAAAGCAAGTTCTGACCCTTATTTTACTTGATATAAAACAGCAGAAAGTACCAATATATTGTAGAAAACCAAATTCTAGCAACCATTGCCACACCAGCATGTACAGTGTATATTTTACTATCAATTTTATTGATTTCCTTGATATATTCAGGACATTTGGAGATATTAATGTTTAAATTTATTTTTTGCAGTTTTGAGTGTGACTTATGCTTGCATCCTCCCCTTCAGGTTCTACCAGGTACGAGCAGGGTTGAAAGTCTCACCTCGAGTGCCCCACAGGTTGATAGCAACAACACAAGACAATACAGGTGAGGGGATGTAACCTTTATATCCTCCCTTCCACCCACACCCCACACTATTGAGCTGATATATCTGTTCACAATCGTGTCCTAAAGGTTTTAAAGATAAGAAATCAAAATGACAAATTAAGATGTAAGCCTGACTCTAGTCCCTTTACTTTATTCGATGGGCAGCTCAAATAATACTTCTGCAAATACCATTCTTTTTTTCATTATCGATAATTTCTCACATTCAAACACAATATGATACTTGCCTCCCAAGCGATCCACTCAGAGCTTTTGTTTAAATGAAATCATGTTTGAACAGGTTGGGCTTCCAGTGGGCCACATCCAGAGGGGATCGATTGTGAGAAAATATCACTTTTTGCAGGGAACTGTTTCATGATCGTGCAGTCTGGGTCTGAATTACACAGTTGGTTATGGCTGGCTTTGAAGTCTGCGTGAAAACAGTAGCCATTTTACAGTGTTGTTATTGTTAAAATGAATGGTAATGCACGGAGTGCTGTTATTCTGTGCCTGTCCTGGAAGAAAGGAGGACAGTTTTTAGAGTATCACGTGGCTGACAAACATGAACATGTTCAACGGATCATAGTCATTTGAAAAAAAACATGACTTGAGACATGAGTTTCTTTAAAATACAGCTTCCTACAGTTGGATATGACGAGCGACAAAGGTTACCCGGCCTGGAGTCCGTGTGGTTATGTGATATGTGCCATAATCATTAGACACCCTGCCATCTGCTTATTGATGTGGAGTGGATTTACCTCCAGAAAAAAGACACAATAATTTTTAATATTAATGAAAACAGAGAATAAAAATAGCATATTGTTTTTCTAGTCGCATACTGTTGAATCTATGTGTATTCCAACCCGTCTCCCAGCTCTCAGAGCCATGCTTAAGATAAGGGGAGTGTTGTCTGGGAATTTTATGGCTCCACCTCGTCTTGCAGTGATGTAGGACATTTGGCTGTCCTTGGATATGAGACTGACTGACTCACACTGCAGAATTTCCAGTAGCTTGGATTTATTAGCACAATCTTCCATCGCCAAATGGAATAAGACTGTCTCACTTGTTTCAAATGTAAATGAGTTCAGTTTTCATGCTTCTTGGTATTTGTCAAGATTGCCGGGTGATCTTCCTTTTTTCAGTCTTACTTCAAAACTCCTGGAATTTCTGTGTTCCAGGAGGGACATTTCCTCTCGTCTTATAAAAGATTCAAGATTGACATTAGGGCATATGGTAGAGCTTATCTTAAAATGTGTTACTTCATAGAAGACTATCAGAGAAAATTATTAAATGTTCAGTAACTACAAATGAATATAAAGTAATTTTGAATGAAGTTTTGTTTCTTAATTAAGAATGGTATAGATAAACAAGAATCAATTAAAAATCAGCACTTCATGCACTCTGCATTTTACATCTTTTAATTTACAAATACAATTACTTGCAGATGGTTTCTGTCACAAAAGATTCCTACTGCCTTGTGCTCTTTTCATTCATTGGTTGCAACACAATGTTTCTGAACCTACCCAAGTGTTAAAATCTGGATCTCTGGCAATGCAGGAAGCCGTTTCACTGGCAACACTGATTCACAGTAATAATTGCTATTTTTAGCTTGCCATGACTGGAGCACTCTTTTTGTGACTGTGTGTGTGTGTGTCTTCTGATCGATACGTGTGAGGGTCTCTTCTTGACAGCGCAGCCCACTGTTAACGTGAGGACATTTTAAATTGAGAGGACATTTAGGTCCTTACTGTGATTCCAGGCTCAGTTTCAGGTTCTGTGAAAACCAGGACTTCAGTTTTCGGCATGTAGCGCTGATGATTGAGGTAAAGGGAGATAATTTGCAAGTTCCAGTGTTCTCAGATAACACAGCCAAAATCTGTGTGGGATAATTGTGTGGAAGCAATAATGTGAATTATTGTGAAGGCAATGTGTCTCAGTCTGAGCTGTGACAGTGATTCATGCCAATTTTAGTGTCTCCAGAAACACAGTGACAGGACTACCAGCAGGGAAGACGATTTCCTCACCTCATTATGGATGGAGATAAATCCTAAGTAGTCAAAATATTAATAGATTTCAATGGAAATGGTAAAAATAGTAGTTTGGTAGTCTTGCTCTCAATTTTCTATTTTTAGCGTGCTAAATCCTGAAGATGTTACATGATGTCAGGCAAGGATCAGAAGGGAGAGCGCTGTCCAGCTGGAGGAGGCTTCCATACTAATAAAAAATCTCTTTGTGTAAATACAGACAAATCTACTTCAGCCTCATTCAAAAGAATGAAATCGATAATATGCCTATGCGTTGAAGTGGTAATCAATATTGTTATCATACCAGCGGATCACATAACAGTGACATTCATAGTGATAAACCCTGCAGTTCCCCTCAGGCTCTATGGAGTATTTCAGCACCAGCTCATTGTTTCAACAGCAGTTTTCTCTCACTGGTCTCACCAGCACTGCAGTCAGACACAGGAGGCAAAATTAGCAACTAACTGGCAATATAATGGAATATGTAGTTGCTAAAGAGCCAAACATTGCCCTAAGGAGTGGAAACCGAGACAGTGCTGAACAGAAAGTGAATATTGGACTTAGATTCACTGGGTTTCCAGAAACATGGCTCCCACTCATTGCTAATGTTGCTCTGTTTTGTATGATGAGTAAATGGGCATTGATTTGATTTTAAAAAAAAAAAATCCATCATATAACTATATAACTATAGTCATATAACTATAACTATATACTATAGTTTATTTTTTCATACCGGCTCAGTGCAAAGTGGAAAAAAATGCTTTTACATGGCACCACAGCTGCCAAAGCTGTCATTATTTTATGTATTCTGTAGAATCAAACCAACAAGACTTCTAAAATTCTGTTTAAGTATAAAACATATACTCTGCTACCCTGTGTGACAGCTAGAGAAATACTTGGCAAGATATTTTTATATCTGTTAATCCAAGGGTTTAAAATACAAGAACAGAAACTACATCTTAAATACGTCAAGTCTAGAGGTGTTGGTAGACTCTTTTACATTGGACAAAGCAAGAGTACTTGTTTCCCCCCGCTTCAAGTCTTTATGCGAGCATAAACCTGCCTTTACTCCAAATGTGAGTTTAATAATGATCTTCTCACGTCAAAAATGTTGAACTAGCCAGCATTTTGACCAGCTACAGGAAATACATGTATCACACACATACTCTTTGACATTTCAATTGTCTGTGCCCCTCAGACAAATTAATTGGATGTGAAGGATTGTGCTGAGCACTCACTCAAAGCATTGAATGATTTGCTGCACAGTATCATGGTGATTTTCAGTGTTAACAGGAACAATTGGATTCTTGTTTAAAGGAAGATACTCCCTTATATTAGTATCATGAAGAGCAATCCTATGTAGAGTTTTGACAGTCACACACACACATACACACACACAGCAGATGTAGAGCACCAGAGGCTGAAAGCAGATTATTTCCGGCACAGACTCACTGTGGCGAAAAGCTTAATGGTATTTTAAGCAGATTTTAATGTGCAGGATGTGATAATGCCCCAAACACCTGAGAGAAATGTAGTGTACCAAAATGTCAGAACAAGGTGGCTTTAATGTGTTTCTGTTGTTCTAACTCACTATAAACGTTAATGTGAGTTACAAAATCTATTTTAATCAAAGTATATCCAACAGGAACATTTTGTAAGTACTATTGATTATTATGTTTTATAGTATTAGCATTAGTTTCATATTGTATTGCTCTGACAAGCTCAACAATAACACATTCCTGTCTCAGCTAAACTTTAACATTAAAAGATTTACAAAAATAATACTTGTGCATGGCTGGATAGCATTACACTGTACATGTGTTGCTTTCTGGGTTTGGGGTTTTAACTTTTGCTTTCCAATCATATGCTATCAATGTCAAAGCAGAAACTCTTATCACTCCTACTCCCTAGTGCTATGTGTAATGATTAACCAATCCTGCAAAACTAACTGACATTCAGAAGTACAGAATGTGTGAGTGTGTGAAAATAGGGCAACTGCTCCAGCTACAGTTGATTTTGTGACTTTGAGCACACTGAAGGGCCACCCAGCACAAGAGAGAGAGGGCACGGGTGCACCTGGGGGAGTTCTCACTACCTTCACAGGTGAAACACACACACAGTCAGGGCTGGAGTGAGACTCATTTTCACCGCAGCTCGACTTTTAAAATAAATTCATTTCAGATCATCTATCACATCCTGACTTCCTGCCACGGAGCAATCAATCGATATCATGGATCGAACTTGATTTTGTCATCACTGAGGTGACCAATTGTAACCTCCTGGGCTCCTTTTTTGAGTGCAGGCTGCATGATTTCAGTGGACACTGACCCTTGCAGCTCCAAAACCAACCTGGCCCCCAGGTTCCTGGTTCTCCAGATTAGCCACCACCACAGTCAATAATTGATAATTTTGATAATTCTTCTGAAGAGTGTAGTCTTTATTCCACCTAATGTTTCTTCAGACAATCTAAGTCACATTTATCTGACAGTGAGGAGACTAGTCCTAGACCAGTGGTAGTACAGTGCTACAACTCCTTCCACATACAATTCATCCCAAACGGGGATTATGCACATCTGTCTCAGATATCCAACAAGTCTTTGACAACAGACATGCTCCCACACATCCGTCATTCTGACTGGGGCTGCTTGATGCTGCGAGTAGTCACAGCATTATCAGGAGAAGGCCTGCAGAGAGAGGTAGAGTAGGAATGAGACAGAAAAGAGCACAACCTCAGCAGGGGATTTCAAAGACCTCTCACAGCTCGCAGCTGGACAGTAAGTCTGCCTCAGTGACTGCGGCCTGCCAGGGAGAATGTCCTAGTAGCAAAGAGTAAATATCACTCACAGGAGCTGCAACACACGAGAGATAGTGAAACTCATTTGGTGGTAATTCATTTATCAATTTTGGGTAATCACAGTTGTATGCATAAATGTGTTTTGCACATTAATTTCCTATGTATCAAGTTCTTTCTGTGCTTCAAAGTGGGGCAGCATTTACAAGCACTCCTGACCATGCACGCCCAAAACGCTCATGCTATGATAGCTTCCTCCACTTTGGACACTCTGTCCCCTTAGAGGTTGTGTTGTGACTTGCACCACTATGTAACATTGATGAGTCGTTATGCCTCCATGCTGACTATAGCATTAAGCTGATACTCGTTGTGCTTGCTGTTGTGTCCAATATCAGGAGAATGCAGCTTCAGCTCTGCGGGGGTTTACGATGGCACCGTGTTCAGCCGGATATTTCAGATCCTCTACAGAAATGAAGAGATTGCGGTGAATGACTGCATGATCTTCAAAGTCCACCTGCTATTGGACGGAGAAAGGGTGAGTCATGCTGGTGGCATTTTGTGTACACACACACAGGCACTTCCTGTTGATGCAAAAATGAAAGAAAGAGAGATCAGGGAATGTCATTTGGATCCTTGCATTATCAGGAGTCTGGCTATAAAATGTATGATAGATGTTTAGCAGCTGTACAGTTTTGTTCCATAGCTGCAGATGGTTTCTTCACAATATATTAAATGACCATTAATTTATTTCGTCATCCTTTTGTTCCTCATGTCAACATGTTCCCACTCCTACCACCTGACAAAAAATAGTTCTTCTCCGGACACAGAGCTTTCACCCGATTAATTAGGGCAGGTACAGTATCTAACATGACATTTAGTGAGGATGTCATATCATTAAGCTGAATAATAAAATAGTCCTAATGCTCTGTCATATGTCAGTCTGTCAGTGGACTTTAACTGCTGGCTCACTGCATCTGTTGCTATACATCATGGAGCTCAACATGACATCACACATCACATTTTGCGTGAATGTCCAGAACTGCAGTCACACATTTGCCTCACATCAACACCAGCTGGCCTTAACATCAGCATGCAGAAATCAATCTAGTATGAAGTGAAAAGCTCTTTTTTCCCTCTTTGCCATCCTATTAATCATTTTGCACATTTTGCACCCTCTCCGATTTCTTTTCGATAATCTTTCAAGTTGCTGGAGGAGGTATGGAGTCAGATGCCCAGACAGGGAACAATTGATTGCCATGCAGCCAAATGCAGAAATTGTAGTAAATACAGGCATAAACACATTGATGATCAGTTGGTCTAATTTTGCTTTTAGCCATTAGTCACTTTCCTTGTAAGGCTTTAAGAGACTCTTGAAAGTAAGACATCTTAGCAAATGACCAAATCACTAGTGATGAATAAAGGGGCCAACAGGGCCCAGAGACCTGCCCAGGGTCCCAACTTGCAAGATTTTTTTTTTTTATAAACCAGATAGGAGGCTTTGAAAAAGTGATGGGTGGGACTTTGAGCCCCCAAATTCTACAGAATGGCAAAATAACCATAACCATTATAGACACAGATAGACACATAGAGTCAGTATTATGATTATTAGGCCAATGATGTGACTCTCAGAATAAATGTGCTTTCACTGACAGACAAATGCAAATAGTCTGTGCCCCAGGCTACCCATGTTCAGCTTGAACGATCAGCTGTGTAAACCTGTCAGACAGTTATTGATGTACTGTCTTTTATGGTTTCATCGTGGGCACGACCCTGAAAATCCACTCTGCCTCTCCTTTTTTTTTATCGTTGGGGGCTTCCAGACCTCAAACTGATCAATGCTGACAGCAGTGAGACAGGCTCAAGGCTGGGATGTGGGTTAAGTTAAGATGGCCCCTCTCGAAGCTAATCATCCATATGATAGCCATAGCTCACACATTGACGTTACGCTGCACCATCCCTCATCTGCTCTCTATGTAGCTCTTGTATGGAGGTCTACAGTATACTATTCTGTGGAAGGATCCCTGCCTCTGTCAGACTGTGGATACCCTGTCTGAAGTGACTTTGCGTGACTCCTAATTTTAAACGTTCACGTGGAGGTATGGACACAGAGGAGCTTAAAGGCATATCAGATTTCTGCTGTAAGCTCTCCCGAAGGCTCCCAGCTCATTAACCTTCTAGCGGTTATCTGCTGCTGAGAGCTACAGATAGCACAGACATAGACAAATATAGCGCCTCATTTCCCCTGTGTACATCCCGTACACTTAATCAGAGCATCAGTATCGGACAGAGCTGCAGATTTATATGTTTACTGTATGTGTATGAGCGTATTTTGATCTAATGTCAGGACAAAGAGTAAGCAAGGTGTATAACCAGCAACACTGCATGCAGCAACCTGATAGTCTGTGGCACTCCAAAAATAAGAGTAATTCAATTCTGTTCAGCCCACAATGGATTAAAAGAAAGGCAGGAATACAGTTTGTACCCCATACAGAGAACATAAACAGTTCATTAAAGACAACTTTGATGTGACTACATCAGCATTGCAAACAAGGTTGGTCATAGCAGGTTGCATGGAAAACAACACTCTTCATCTACAACCAGCTGTATATAGTGTATAAGCAACCTATTCTTGTTGAGTACATGTGATCCTCTTCGTTGATTTCCTGTTTGAAATGCTGATGAGTGACGAATTAAGGGAAAACCTGAATAAATTGGTGGAGGATCACAACGGATGCACATGCTTCCATAAATCTAACCGAATGGTTTGATGTTGACAAAATCAAGTGTGGGACTTGAGCATTCACTGAAGCTTTGTGCTAAGATTAGCAACAGGTGGCAGCTTAAAACATCAGATCTGTGTGGAGTGATGCGGAGACTGACACTTACTCAAATTAATATGTCAAACAAACAGAAAAGACCATATTTCCACTATCTTTTCCACATGGTTTTAGATCATTTGAGGACAGACTGCTGCTCTTTTATTATAGACTTCCTCTCATCATACTCTCTTCTTCTGCAGTGTTTTTTTTGACACCCATATGGAGAATTAACACTATCAGCTGTTTATTATACATGAATACAGTGGCACTGTGGAGGCTGTAAACTCTTGGTCTTGTCGTTGTTCTGTGAAAATGATTCAGTCTCTTTGCAGCTGTATTGGCCATCTCATGTTGAAAAGTCACACATGCACAAACTGGAAGCTAAAATAAGAGGCACTGTTGTAGCAGTGCTTGAGGGTACTTGATGATTTAAGTCTGTCTGAGGTATTTTATTGTTCATGTATTAACAAAATGACTGTTTTTTTGTGGGGGGGTTGCAGGTGGAGGAAGGCCTGAGTGAGGTGGACTTTCAGTTGAAACTGGATCTTCATTTCACTGACAATGAGCAACAGTAGGTTTTTTGAGCAGAGCAACTCTGAACTGTCACAATTCAGAGTTGTTGTTACTTTTTGCAGATTCGTCATTTCTTGCTTGATTTTCAACTGGAATAAGCACCAAAGAATGTATTGGTCTTTTGTGTTCTCGTGACACATCTGTCTCTCTCTCTTCCATTCCTTAGGCTGGCAGAGATAGTGACCGTCCCACTCATCAGCAGTCGCACCCTCAGCCTCCACTTCCACCCACGGAGAGGCCTCCACCATCACGTCCCTGTCATGTTCGACTACTTCCATTTGTCTGTCATTTCTGTCTCCATACATGCATCACTGGTTGCCTTACATCAGCCGCTAATCAGGTAGAGTTGAGCGGCATGCCAATCAACGTTTGCTAAATTGTTATTGGATGATTGTTGGGGAAAGGGTTCAACAATTGGGGAAAAAGTATCTCCTGTTGGTTATTTAAATGAAGATGTCTTTACACTAGGGAGATTTACAGTTTCTGAGTAAAAATACAATATAATTGCAATTGTATAAATATCAAGAACCAAAAAGATTTCAAGAAAGTGACCTGCTTCTTCCTTCTCTTTTAAAAACACAAACATATTTTGTTTTAAACCAGCAGTCAATATTAAATACACCAAACTAGAAAATATCATATAGAAATGCATGTAACTGCATTGTTTTGGAGGTTGCAATTAAGTTAGCTGCTTAAACACATAGTGTTTATGTAATGAGTTCAGCTGTCAGTATCATAAAGTCAGCCTTTAGCCATGCATTACATAGATTACCAGAGCACTTGATTGATTGGAACGGCAGCAGCTCTCATCTCTCAGCTTATCTGTGTTCCTTCACACACACACACACACACACACACACACACACACTCATGGTTTGTCCCTGCATGTGTCCTCCCTGTTCTACCTCCAGCTTTGCACGTACAGGGAAGGGCTCCTGGCTGGGGAAGGGCTCGCCAGACCCATCTGCCATGTCTGTAGAGAACCTTGTGTTCGGAGCTGGCTACTGCAAGCCTGTCATCTCTGAGGTATGTTAACCTTTAGCTGTTCAGCAGAATTCAAATAGAAAGTCATACAGAGTCAATGCCTCTTTGGCTTCACAAATCTATGAAACAGTTCAGAGTGAGCCGAGCATCGACCCCATTCAGCTGGTTGTTCCCCTTTTTTGTAAGCAGGCAGCTAAATGCCAAGGCATGACGTAAACGTCATCTCGATTTAGCGGCCGATGGATTTAGCTGTGATTTATTTTGTCATGTCATCCAGAAGCAACAGGATTCAGCCCAAGAGCTGAGCAAAGGGCCGTTCTGGTCTGGATTACAGAACCTGCCTGCACCTCAGAATCAAACGTTTGTCTGTGCTCCATGGAGTCTTGGAGGCTTAAAGACCAGAGGCCAACGCAGAGATTATTACTGTGCTGCACCGTGGCTTTTCATAATATCTGATTAACTCACCTGCCCAGGCATGTAGGCTCAAGGCTTAGCATCTGGAAGTGATAGAAGCTCTCACTGGAAATGATGGTGTAGCCTTGTCACTTCCCTCTCATGCCTTTTATGCTCATTTGCACTGTAGTGAAACTGCAGAATTGCACGATGACAGAAATGATAAGCCAATTACTGTTATCAGAATTATTATCAGGGATGTATTACTTTATAGGAACATGATAATATTATCACCGTTTTTATCTTAAGCATATAGTTATACATCGTTCTGCAGTTTCTCTAATCACAGCAGGTGGTAAATCTTGTCATTCTTATGGTAATGCAATGCAGATTAGACTACTTTTCACAGTAAACTGTATTCATCAGCTCATAATACAGCCATAATCTATGATCACATCATCTGTAATTTTCTTTTGTGCTACTCTTTGCTTAATGTATGTACAACTGTGAAGCTGTAGGTACAATTTTTTCCACCTTTTCATAACACACATCTCTCTGGTCCCTGTGGACGTCACCATCTACACTATAAATCCTAATGAGCGCCCCGGTTGCCCCCCTTCTCTCCTCCTCCTGGTTTTTACTCCCACCCCTGACTGGGCACTTTAGTAAGCTCTGCATTTAGCCAAGCAGGGGGGTTTCGTTTGATCACGGTAATGAGTTCTGCTCGCAAGCGCCACGTACCACATAGCTGCAGGTGAAATTTGCACACCATGCTGCCACATCCTTCACATTTATTTATTTAGGGCTTTTTACCTGCGGCTACACTTACTTTTCGGCACTTTCCCCCTTACCACCACGTCATGTCCTCTTATGTTGTTATTTCTGGGGGAAAAAATATTTCCATTGATAACAGCTGTCAGAAGGAAGGAAAAAGTTCTCTCAGTTGTGTAAAATGATATTTTGACTGGAAAAATGATGCTGTTAGAAGTTAGACACCTGAAAATCTTTGATGGAACAGAAACACAGTTCTGAGTGTAACAGCTCAGAAATGATGTCAGGAAAAAAGAAGCTCCTCTCCACCAGCATCCACAGCAACAAATAAAAGCAAAAATTCTCATTTCAGGTGAGCTACAACTGGGGCATATCCTAAGCATTGTCAGCAGAGAGGGAAACTGTGGTTTTAGGATAATGACTAGTTCATACAGTACAGGAAAAATAGCTATTTTTCTTTGCCCTTCGCTCACAGACTGATCCCGGCAGGCCTCTATAAAGCAAAAGAGAATTATGAAAGTAAATATACAGATGTTCCTTCCTGGTTTGGGTATTCTACACTGCTTCAATTACAGAGCGCACACAGGTATGATGATAGGGCCGGAGACTTGAGTTGCTTGGGGCAAATTACAGTACAATCCCAGCTACTCAGGCGTCGCATGCCGTTCAAAGCACTGAGCCCCGCTGGCGCTGCCAAAACATCCCAGCCATGGGAAGAACTCCATAGGTTGCAGAGTGTTTTAGGTCAAGGACCAACTGATGAGGGCAGTCATTTGGCACATTTAAGAGTCAGTGGCTCCCGGTTATAACAGCTGATGTGCACAGTGATAGCTGTTTGAGAAGCAGGCCATTAGCTTTTCAGGAAGATCAATGAGAGACATGATTAAAGCGTCAAGGGCTAAGATGAATCGGAGCTTCGTGGTCAGAGACTTATTTTGTACTCAACACTGACTGTGAATTGCAAATGCAAAATACATATAATGCTTCTACTGCACTGTTAGAGAGCCACCTGCTGGAAAAATGGTCCATATTACAGCTCACATTTAGATCATTTGATCAAGAGCAGGGCTGACTATGCTTTTCTCTCTTGCAATATGGTACTCATCTGTCTCCTTGGCACGTTTAGCTCTGTCTCTCACTTACTTAAAAATGTTTCAGCATATGATTTTAGGTCAACAAATATGATCTTCACTTCCCTATGCATTCCTTGCACTATTTTTTTTTATTTGCATTACTTAACAAGTGAGAAAAAGTCGCCACAGTTACTTGTCTTAGCCATAGACAGACTGTGACAATCTGGATTCTGGGCCAACTTCCCAGACTTGTGAACATTTAAAGGTTACAACAGGGATGCGTGACATCCTCCTGTGCTACATATACATATTGATCTGCTTTTACAACGCACAGCAAGCTGTGTTTAGGGCCCATTTTTTTCCCCTAGCATTGTATTTGATCTTCGAAGTAACTACCACGGGACATTGCCAAATGCAGAAACAAGCACCTTTTAACACAGGGTCAAAGACAAGCCTCAACATCTGTTGGAGTGGCAGCTATAAAAGTTCAAGTATGGTTTTTTTTGGTCCTTTATTAAGGCAGGCCATTTTTCTGAGAGGTGAGTGCTGACCTACATAGCCGCTGACATTTTCTCTGGGTCCCCGTCTCTGCAGGGGAGCTTTTATGTGCCCAGTGAAAATTGCCTGCAGAGAGCTCATACGTGGCACCGAAGGCTCTGTCGCCTCCTGTTGGTGGCACACAGAGGCCTGCACACCTACTACACTGCACTGAGGAAGGAAATCCCACAGCTCCAGCAGACTCCACTAGACCTGGGTGAGTATATGCAAAGCTCGTTTTATCTTCGTATAAATGATTGGATTTTAAAGCATCTCCAGAAAATGCATGAAGAGCATGGTTAGCATGGTGACTATTGGACAGCAGATAAAGTGTCATATTTTTTTTCAACAGTGTTTATTTTCAGTGCCAATGTGATAATTTTACAGCTTTGCATTTTTATTATTATTTACAAGTTTTAAAATTGGTCTTATGTTTCAACTGCAAGGATTCAAATCTATTTCGTGTCATAATGTTTCAAGTTACCCTATCCTCTCACTTGGTACTCATTAAGCTCTGCAAATCTTTCAACAGAGGTGCCACCTGTAGATGAAACTCTAAATCAGCTCACAATCGAGTTACAGGTATGTTACAACCATGTTGTTTATTTTTGACCCCTGTGCATTTAAATAAATGTATGTATGCGAAATGCAAAAGGTATTGTATTTAAAGAGTTAATTCTGAAAAGAATTATGTAAGGCATATTTTGAGAAGTCTGGTAACTAATGCATTCAGTTTTAGAATATATGAGTATATAAAGTATATTTTTCTGTCCCCATCAGCTGCAGGAGGGCCATGAGAAGGTAGCAGAGCAGATTAGCAGGGACATGAGCCAGCTCTGCTCCCAGCTGGCTGCTCTGTGGAGCTGCTTCCTGGAGGCTGCTGTGCACAACCCCCACATCCTCTTCTATCTGGCCCAAGAGCACCACACGCTCAGGGTGAGAATCACATTCATCAAAGGCAGACTTATACAATGCTCAAACATCATCTTTCCCTGTGTATTCTCTGAGCCGCAGTCAAGATCGTCTCCAGATTAGAGTGCATTGATAACTTGTTGTTTAAAGCGAGCCCTTTCTGTCCTCAGCACCCACACTAAAATACAAAAATACTACAGAACAATCAAAATGGTTTCATAACCATTGACATTTTAGTCCTTAGCAGTGCCTTAAGGCATACTGTGACCAATTTTCTGAAAGGTCTTACAAGCTATTAAAATTCTCATACCACAGTAAAATGATCTCTCTGAGCAGACATATAAAGTAAGAATAACATTAAAACCAGCTGCAAATAGGAAGGAACCTTCATACTGGACCAGGAAAAAGGTACCCTACTGTTATTTGATTGTTTTACAAGTAGCTACTTAGGTTACAGTATAAAAGTATCTGGATGCTTTGTCACATTCACACCACAGCGCCAGCAGACCTGGGATCAGCAAGTGACTTAACAGAATTAGCATGAATGCATTAATTAATAATAAATGAATAAAAGAACCATGATGAATGTATGTGAATGTAACAGAGTGATTTTTCCTTAAAACCAACTCCACTAAGAGTAAAAAGTATTCTGCTATTCCAACAAGTAGTTTACTCTAAAAAATTACTATAGTACATGTAATGGAATAAATGTAGTTAATTACTATTCATCTCTAATTATGGCCTAAATTGCCCACACTCTGGAGAGTCACAGGAATCTGTGAGTGCTGCAAAAGGAATTAACGAAATGATAAGATGCCATTTAAAGACCTCAATGGCTTAAACCCAGCTGAGCAGGCTAATATAATTTTCATTGCAATTTCTTTCTAATCACTGGGCTATTTAATATCAATATGTGCTTCAGACTGGAGGAGCTCTCAAGGCTCTCTTATGTGGCACTTTTTCGTCTCACTTGTCTGAAAATAATGAGCGTTTGCTCTGGTATTAGATTACCAGGAGGGGATACTGTCATGCTGCCACCCACCAGTCTGGTTAGAATTTCAATTAGCATTTTATAAGTATTATGGGTTGAAAATACACCAGAAAGAGTGTTTGTGGTTATTTGCCTGTCACAGTGGCTGGTGTTCAAGAATGATACATTTCTAACTGGAGCTGGAGAGGGAAGAATGCGGAAGCAATTAGTCTCACTGAGGCAAATGTTCAACATTTACACCCACAGAAAATTTCTGACTGTTGTATCATCTTTTGATTCCATAAAAGTTGAGATTGAGGTGAAATGTTTGCTTTGTCTGTTTCTGGAAAAAACAGGTCAGGAGGTTCTCAGAGGCATACTTTTTCACCGAACACCCCAAAGAAATATCTCTGACTTTTCAAGAGGAGCTGTAAGTATAAGTCTTCTCAGAAAGATATTAAATGATTCTATGAATGAAATCAGTGTATTATTTATGATATTACACTCCTAATTCAGAATTAACAGACATGGCCAGGTTGCTGCAGAAGTGCGGAGTTCAGACTACCTGACCAAGATGCCTCCTTTACCAGTTGAGTGCCTGGACATTGATGGAGACTGGAACAGCCTGCCCATCATCTTTGAGGATAGATATGTGGGGTCTCCTCAAACAGGTAATACAAGGGTCAATGAATATGTTGTTCTTTTTACACCTAATAGCTATTTTTTTGTTTTTTAAAGGCAAAAGCTTCACTTTAGAACTCTAATGTCCCTTTTTATTTCAGAGTGGGTATCACATGTGCCAATGCTTGCAAGTACTGAAGAGCGGACCAACCCAGATCCTGCTATCACTCCTTCCAACAGGGTTTTTGAAAGCAGCCAGGGACCCAGATCACCAGCAATCCCCTTGGATCCTGTGGACAGTGATGACTGCATGGACCTGCCCACATATGTCTCCTTTATAGCAGAGCAGAGTAAAACCCACACCAACATCAGAAGAGTCCAGAGCCCCATTCCTCCTGAGGACAGAGCTGCACTTTCTCAAGTAGAGACAGAAATCCTGAAGGAACCAACAGAAAAACTAGGCCCGGCTGAGAATAACTGTAATGCAGGCCTGAGGCACATTACAGTTAAGCCTTGTGATGTGGATCCACATAAAGATGAGACAGTTTTGGTACACACTTCAAACCATAATTCCCTCACTGTCTCTACTAACAGCAGTGATGAGTCCCCCATTCATCATGTGACAGAAAATACCATTCAACTTTTTGATGCTATAAATGAGAGCAATGCAAGAGAGGCTGAAAATAATGGAGAGGAGTCTGATGTTGCAATGCCACTAAATCACTCCATGGATGATGAGAGTGAGGATGCTCCTCTCATCAACCGACCCACAGCATATGTGCATCCAGTCATATCTCCTTTTCCTGGTGATCTCAGAAAAGAAATGAGTCATTGTGGAGGCCTGGTCAGTTCCAAAATCATGAAGCGCTCATCCTCTGTTATTTCTGACTCAGGTATTGAGAGCGAGCCCAGCTCAGTAGTTTGGCCCATAGAGGCCGTGCTGCGTGGTCGACCACCTCTAGACTTCTCCAGTGAGCGGGAGTTCCCCCAACAAATAGTGTGTCACCACACAGTCCACCGCAGCTCCCTGGAAGTCCTGCAGATGGAGAGTAATGGCAGCCTTCCTAGTGGAGGTATACAGGCTTCACTGACCTCCATTAGCTCCCTGCCTTATGAGGAGGACCAGCAACAGAGGCAGCTCAGCAAACTGACCAAGTCAGTCTCAGCACCACAGATAAGTAGCCCAGAAGATGTCGAGGATGACCGTGTGCTGCTTAACCAGGAAGCAGATACGAAGAGCTTAGTGCAGCACCAGGACTCATGTAAGATCAACTGCTCTTCTTTGGATTCAGAGCAATCTGAATCCTCTCTATTTGACACAAGTTCAATTACAAATCTTAGCCACATTCTCAAGGAGAATATCACCTCTGAAAAGTCAAACCCTGCACAGTACCCGTCAGAGACATGCAGACCTAATACAGTGTTAAGTGGTGTGTCTGAAGTGTTGCTTCTACAAGAGTCTGTAGGAAGCCCTCATGTGAAGGAACGCACTGTTATTGGCAGCTACAGGGAGAATATTAACCATCAAACAAACATTAGTGGAGTGAGCACCTCAGTGGAGGATGTGCATCTCATTGAATCAGAAGGAGTGCCCCGCAGCTGTGGAAACAAATCATGTGTGCATGAAAGTGAAGCCGAGCAGGAGGGAATTAAAACTGGAGATGAGTGCCACCATCAAACTGAATTGCTTGGCAATGAGAACCAGGAGGGTCTGGATCCCTCCCAACCACCTGTAGAGGCTTTGAGGCCTCAATCCTCCAATGGCAGTACAACCACCACTCAGAGGCCCAGTGACCTTATGGGGTTGACAGCCAATGATATCATATCATCTTTTGATCATAATGGGATATCATCTAGTGAGAAAGAGCCTTTAGACTATCACCCCAAGTCCTCAAAGATCCCCAACTCGGGGCTGGCTTTTGTAAATAAGAAGATGGTGGAGGTGGTGAACATGTCAGTGTCCTGTGCCCCAACTTGTCTGCCATTTTCATCTGTTCTGAGAGACTCTCCGTCCATCAGTGGAATGTCCACTCGCCAAGCTACCTCACCTATCACCCACCAGCCCCTGGGCTCCTTTGGTATCATCTCCTCATCTTCACTTAACCCCCTGAACATGGATGATGAGACCAATGAACGAATGCTCAAGTGAGTTTATGTTAAACATCAATGTAATTTAAACCCCACAAGTCTCAAATTAAAATGTGTTAGTCGTTTTTGTCCAGGCAGGACACAATAGTGCCTTTCTGACCTGGGTGTCAACAAGTAATGTGTCTGAAGAAGCAGGGCCTTCTCCCAAGGAGAACTTTGGAGGAATGACATTATAATACACTCCAGCTATTGGAAACAAGGCCAAAGCACAAGGTTATCGGTATGCAGAGACTGCACATGACATCTGGTGAAGTAGCTGGCAGTTACTCATGGTTGGAAAACCTAGCAAAATGTGGGCAAATTTGTAGCGGGGAAGTCAAAATGTGGTGAAATGCCGCCTGAGTGTATTAAATCTCATCATAGTGTGCAGACAAATCCATCACGATTAGCTGAAAGCACAGGAACTGGAATTGGATTTGTTTTTGACTCTCGTGCAGCTAAAATCTGGAACCTGGATAGTTGACAGAGTAATTAAACTTTGGGAAGCTACTTGTAAGTCTGTGAGAATTTTACTCATAGGCCTTGGTCTGCATGGAAGTGGCCAGCGTGAACGCAAATGAATCAAATACAGAAAATGCACAGCATGTTTTCCATTGTATTTTGGAGAAAATAAGAACATGTAGCTGGGATTCACCTTTAAAGAGATGAAGTTTTAGTGTGACCTCTTTGATCAGCACTTAATGTGTGTGAAGTTGACAATATTTGCTTGTTTATGCACATAAACGGAAAAGTCTGTTTTCTCAATTTACTGCTGAAATTCGAAATTGAATCTCTTGTTTTTTGTGGTTGCTGTTATTTCCCTTTTCTCAAGTTTCTACAAAGCTAAAGAGGAGCTGTTCAAAGAGTTGAACTTTCAAGCCAGCTTGTACAGCGACCTTCCAATCCTGGCATCAGATCTGCCCTACTTTCCCCCTGAGGAGGACGATGAGGAGTTTGATGATGGCATACACCTTGTAGTGTGTGTCCACGGGCTTGATGGTCAGTCCACATACAGCATAACGGCAAGAACGTGACATCTTAAATAGAATCTGCAACATACTATACATTGATTTTTCTTGTTTGTTTTAGATGTCCTTTCAACATTGTAAATGTAAAATAGATTCTGTGTCTTACAAACTTAAATATCACATTGTACAGGAAAGCTTGTGAATACTATTTTTTTTAGACATTCCAGGTGTCTCTTAAATGATTAAGGCCACTCTTCATACAAAATGACCCACAAAGTGCATAATAATAATAATAATAATTTCTGTTTGCTTCCAGGAAACAGCGCAGACCTTCGGCTGGTAAAGACTTTCATTGAGTTAGGGCTGCCAGGATCCAGGCTTGACTTCCTCATGTCTGAAAGGAACCAGGTACATTTGTAGATGACAGCGATGGGAGCAAATTGATAACATTTTTAGTCACAGTCTATGAAAGTGCTTCAAGGCAATTTGTAGAGCGCTGACGGCTGTGCTTTTCTTTTGCCATTTACCTGCAGACTGACACGTTTGCAGATTTCGACACCATGACGGACAGGCTGCTGGATGAGATCATTCAGCATATCCAGCTTTACAATCTCACCATAGGCAGGATAAGGTCAGTCGTTCAACTTTAATACTGTGCAAAATCTGCATTACTGACAACTCTCTTTTTGATTGATTTATTTGCGGCAAAGTCAGAGCAAAGACAATCCTCAACTTAAGCATAGTTTAATTTGGTCAGTAGATGGCAGCAGAGTCTGCACATTGATACTTGTGCTCGTCATGAATGCCTTAACTTAAGAAGTCGCTACCTCATGATAATATATAGACTGTTCAAACTCAAAATGGATAAGTGGCACAAAATTAATGAAAAGCTCTTATCATACACTTCCAATAAGTTTCTGACTTTCACTTGATAGACTATGCTCCTTTATGCAGCACTGTGTTTCCTAATTCCCATCAAATTAAGCCATTCATCTTCCTGCTTAATTGCCCTCAATGTGCCAATTTATTTTTTTGTTTTTGTCTACCCAAGTTTGTTAACTTTCGTTATTGTGGCCTTTTCTCTAGAGAGTAAGAATCAAAGGCAAAAGCAATGGACTGCCACAACAGCATCTGGTTCTTTCCACATTACCTCTATATTTAGTTTAGTAGGAGACAGATGAGAAGGAGCAGACGTGGCGATGAGGGATTTTGGGTAGAGCTGTAGCAGCGCAGTAATTAAACTAAGTGACAGACATAGATTCATGAATCTAATATGTCCCACTGCTGGGAAAGCACTATTAATTCATGTGATATGTCCTCTATGTAAGCATCATTGTCATTGCCTTTGAGAATGTTAAACACTTAGCAAGTTAATAGATGGTTTCTGTAATCACCAATGTTGATGCTAGAATTTCTAAAATAGCATCTATTGGAACTAGCTCCTCCATACAGAGTCTATAATAAGACATTGGGCAGTGTCAGAGGTCAGCAGCGTTGGAGGCACTGTTTTTCCAGCCACCCACTCAAGTTGCAAGTTTATCTCTGTGAAAGTTGTTTGTCTTCGGCCAACAGCTTCATCGGTCACTCTCTGGGGAACATCATCATCCGCTCTGTGCTGACGCGGCCTCGCTTCCGCTGCTATTTGCCCAAACTGCACACTTTCCTCTCACTGTCAGGCCCACACTTGGGAACGCTGTACAACAACAGCACACTGGTCAGCACAGGTGAGGCTCAGCTCTGGGAAAAAAATGCACACTGCAGATGTGCTGTATTTACAATGCTGTACGGTGCTGCATTTCAATGTTTTGTGCCGCTCAGCTCCTTATTTTTTTTAATCTAAGAATACCCTCCATGCTTCTCAGCACATATGCTGGTTGCTTAAAAGCAGGGAGCCTGATAGTTTATGCATTTCTGTGGGTATGTGTGTATTGCTTAGGTCTATGGTTAATGCAGAAGCTGAAGAAATCAGGATCCTTGCTACAACTCACCTTCAGAGACCATGTTGATCCACGGAAAACATTCCTCTATCTCCTGAGTCAGAAGCCAGGTATGGTATGAAAGTGGCAGAATTTGATTACTGCCTCCCTTTTACAGACTATTACTTGAAAGGCAGCCAATTCAAATATTCATAAAAATGTTGTCATCTTGTCTTTTTTGTCAAATTTCTGTGTATGTCAGCGCACTAACACTCAAACCCCTGCCAGCGAGCCGTGAGAGGCCTGTGAGAGGCCTCCCCACTGTGTGAGTGGAACAAAGCAGCCGTTTGTCACACAGGCTTGAAGAAGATAAGCCTGAAAATGCTTTTTTTCCCCCCACTAGAGCTGTGGCAAGCTGACAAAATGATCCAAACCCTGTCATTGGAAACCCACCAGTGCACTCTCTTAAAAGCACACTGACAGGAGACTAGAGGAAAAAAAAACACAGTTTTATCGTATCAAGCCTGTCATTGTACTTTGCGTCTTACAACCAATTCACTCCTTTCCTCTGTCCTCTTCTCTCTCTCTCACACACACACACGCACACACACACACACACACACACACACACACACACCCTGCAGTCTCATTTACTCGTTTGTTTTGTGTCATTTTAGGGCTCCAGTTCTTCAAGAACGTGGTGCTGGTCGCATCTCCACAGGACCGTTATGTTCCTTTTCACTCTGCCCGAATAGAGATGTGCAAAACTGCTCTAAAGGACAGAACCACAGGTCAGGAGTGCATACTGTACATTAAAACTATACTATATTTCAAAGTTCATATTTCAAAGTGTATGTTCAATATTTACAATATCTTTCACTTATCAGTAAAGTACTACAGTACCTATTCTATTACTGGGTACTGAGTTAGTTTGCTGACTTTATGGCTCTTTCCTGCTTGTGTAACTGTTACACTTTTAACCAACTGTACCATCCTGTAACTGCCACATGTAGCCACTGTGACTGCTGTTCAAAAAGTGCCCTCTTTAAGTGTAATATAAGGCTGTATTACACATCACCTACAGTATAAACATCAGTGTTCTGTTTCAGCTTCAGGAATAATGTTATTACGTTGTTTCCAAGGTTCATGAAGCTATTTTGTTACTTTTGTAAGAGCAGTGAAATTTAAACATAAGGGTTAGCGTTTCCACCAGAAAATGTTCTTGGGAAGGTCCACATTAGGCTACTGAAACTCAGCACTGAAACCCATACATGATCTTTTTCCTTCATCTTGATTGGGCCTTTTGGGGACACTATCCTTTTGATCAAATCCCATTTTAAGTGATCAAAATTTCGAATTCATCTGTATGTGACATGCATCTGTGCATTCCTTTTTTAATTTTTGAGTGAGAAAAAAGTTGATCAATCAATACAATCACTGCTCACAGCTAATGATTAGTTAAGGATCTTTCTTGTGCATGTGATGAACTGTTAGCAATGAGCCAGCAGGAACAGTTAGGCTGTTTGGGAAATATACTTCTTCACTTTCTTGTAGAGTGGTATATAAGATGTTTCCCATTTTCATTTCTGTGCAGTAAATATGAAGCTACAGCTTAGCGTAGCTAAACCGGTTGGGGTGTGGGTGCAAAATTGCTATCCCTGATAGCAAAAAAGTCAAAATTAGCTTTCCCCAAATTTGAATAAAGATATACTGTATCATGTACATAGTAAAACTTGTAACTCCCCTAATTTTTGTTCTGAAGGGCCCGTATACACCGAGATGATCAACAACCTCCTGCAGCCACTTGTTGAGGCTAAAGAGTGTCAGCTGATCCGCCAGAATGTGTTTCACGCTCTGCCCAACACAGCCAACACCCTGATTGGCCGGGCTGCCCACATTGCTGTCTTGGACTCTGAGCTTTTCCTGGAGAAGTTCTTCTTAGTGGCAGGGCTCAACTACTTCAAATAAAGGTGCTCATGCTGCAGGCTTACGGGACAGGACCTGCTGGTGGTGGAAAGAGCTTAGCTGGAGGTAAAGGTCCTTACTGTCACCTTGTACAGAATATGTATATATAACCACTGGTATCCAAGAGGCAAGACATGTATATCTCATCGGTTAGGCTTGTTAGCAACAGTTAAAAAGATCAGTGTATTGTGACTGTTTAAATTTCAAACTCAAACTCAAAAGTCTAAGTTTGACATGTAGCCGTCCAAAACAAAACATCTGACGTGTGCCAGAGGACTGATTGTAGATGTTTTGTTGGCCTTATGAGTAGGCTCTCAGCCAGAACAGTAAGATGCTAATTGTGGTCTAAAGCATTTAGGCACTTTCACTTTAGAGTTACTTCAGAGCCCTTAGCATCACTGGACTGGACTTATTTCTTTGGTTACAGCAATGAAAGTTTTACACAAGAAGGCAACTGGTGCGCAGCATTCCCCTTGATTGTACATGAAGTATTTTGTTGTACAAACCTAGATGTTACTTTATACAGAAATGTTTAAAATTATTTATTTTTTATCTGCTTATGAATCTTCAGTGTAAGTAGTCCATATAAATGTGATCTTTGGTGTGTTGTTATCAAGTCCATCCAATGTAAATCCAAGTGTTAATAATACAGTGCAGATGGAAGTGTTACTATGAAGCCTATAATTCAGTATATAGTGGATATTTAGGATCAGCTTTTCATACATTGACTTTATCAATTTATTTATATGTTTAACTGCACTTCAGTCCATCAGTTCAATATTAGGCTGCAGCACAATGAGCATTATAGTATCTTTGATACCAATGGCTCGACCTGCTATGTTAGTCTTCACACTGAATGATCAGTACTTTTGATGAAATATCCAACAGTACTGAAGCTAATCCATGGCATGATAACTGTCAGGATAGCCCAGTTTAGAAACATGACTTATTCCCATTTTAGTCCTTGAATCATGTGACACGGGGAGGCAGGAAACAGGCTTACTGCAAATATACTATAATGTGAAAAAGAAACACATTATGAACTGTCTTTTTATTTGTGGAAAGTCCTCGACTCAAGGATGGATTTTATAAGGCACTTTGAAATTTATTATTTTTAAAAAGGCATGAATCAGGATGTCATTACTTTTTGTTTTGTGGAAAAGCGGATTATTTGGCGTCATATGGCAAGACACTCCCTTACATACTGTTGTTTCCTACAAACTTTAATTCAGTATAATACATGATGATACCAGGGGAGCACCGTTGTTGCAGATGGTGTCATGATGTTTACCGCATAGGATGCCATTTTTTGATTATCTCATCAGCTAAATCAGAATTTTGTTGTGTAAATTATTTTATTCTTTTGTCTGCAACCTTTGCTGTCACATTTAAGCGTGAAAGGTGAGTTATGGAGGACTATTTCCTCATCACACTGCTGTCCATCAAATGATGTTTACATTCTGCAATCAGAGAACTGTTGTCATTTCATATCCAGTAGTTGCTTTTCATCTGCTGCATATGTAGTTATGTACATACAGAGAGCTATATTTAACATTTGCACTGGTTTGATGGCAAGTGCACTTTATTGACAACCTTGAATCAACCTCCACTCGCTTTTCAAAGTTCAAACTTTAGCTCAGCTCTTTTTTTCCATATGTTTTTTTTTGTTTATACATGCACTGCTTCTTTACATCTGAAAGCTGTCCTGCAGTCCTTGTTAAAACTGACCTCGGCTGGCTGTCCCAGGCATTCAAGCATTGTATCTTCTTCAAAGTGCGCTGTCTGGGAGAACAACCGATGACATCGGAAAGTGCTCTTTTCTATGTAGAAGCTGTTGCTTTGGTGCTGCACGGTAAACAGAGTGTCACCGTGATTGACTCTAATCAAATGGGCCCCTTTAGATCCCAGAGATCACTCTCAAAAAGCCACTAAGCAAAGCTGCGTAAGCATCATGCATCATTTGTCAACCACCCCCACCCCCCATCAACACACACACACACACACACGCACACATACACATACTGTATATGTATGAGGCTTTAGCTTGTTTGCTTTTCCTCTGAATGTCCATTTAGGGACGTGTGTTTACCCAAAGGGGTCAGCAGGAACTGATGAAGGGGAAATACAGGTTTGAAATTGTTTCATGAACTTGATGGTTGTCCTGTAAAAGGTTTCCGTTGAATCATATAATATTTTTTTGTTTTTATGATTAAATATCTCTGAGAGTGTCAAGTGTGCATCAAATGCGGCTGTCATAACGGAGAGTGGATTCAGACTTGATCCATAATTCCAATAGATCCTTGCAAGTGCTGTCAACCTTCAAAACTAGCTGACTTGAACTTTTTTGTATTTGATTGCCCTTTACTGAGTGTCATTTGTCGTGTAGGTCTGTGTGTGTGTGTGTGTGTGTGTGTGTGTGTGTGAGGATGGTGTGATATGTGCATGAAAGGAAAGGTATTCGTCTGCCCTTCCTGTGTTTAAACTGAATGTAAAAAAATGTTTGACTTCACTGTGAGGAATATGTATTTATTTCATTCTGCAATCCTTTGCTGAATGTATAACATGTAAAGTACATTCAATACTACTTAATTTGTGCCAATACTACTCTAATATTTTTCTATGTTGCCGACTGTACGTACTCCTTACTAGCCTGTGTTCTATGTAAAAATATAAATACATATATATATATATATAGAATAGCATTATCATAACAGATATGATGTTAAAATAAAAACAATCCTTTTGCATTTTTGTATGTTTCCTGATTGTCTTTGTTAAACCAGATTATAGTTTGTCAACTCCAACCATCCCACTGTGTGCAAACACTGGGTGACAGTGACTACAAACAACTCCCTTTTTAGAAGTAGAAACCTCGAGCAGATCCAGGCTCAGGGTTGGATCATTCCAATTATTCCAAGTTTTCTTGTCAGCATAGAAGGCCTTCTGAAAAAAGAAAGAAGAAAAACAAGGTTTCAAGGAGGAGGTTGGTAATTTCATTTTATAAAGACCAGAAACAAAAATGTATGTCTTTCCAACTTCTCCAGACTGTCTGTGGCTAAGACTTGCCGAAAATGGATATCTTACAAACAGGTCATAAATATAAAGTTGTAACCTTTCTAAAAAGGCTCAGTAGTTACTGCAAACAGCTGTGTACTGTAGGTCTGATCATATACTACTCAGTTAAGGAGGAAGCAGGAGGAAAAAGGAAACATGGATTCATTGGAAACTATTTTCAGTTGTGAATTAATACACATTTAGTGCCCTGGTACTTATCTCCTAGTGAATATTTGAATATAATGTGGATTCAACTCAAAATACACTAAAATGTCTGTGTTCATCTGAAAAAAGCAACACATAAGTAAGTGCAACAATGTAACTAGTTCTTAATTATTCAGTGACCAAAATAACTGTTACTCAAATCTAAGAAAAATAAATAATAATAACTCAGCCATAAAGTGTTGGCTAATTCTATTATATAACAGATTCTGGAAGCAATCACCCAAACTTTATCAGCTCCATCATATCAAACTGTTACCTGATTTTTCCTGAAAGGCCAACAGAGACCACTATACTCTCCCTGCAGACCAATATACTCACCCTGGCTGTCACCCCGTTAGTGTCTTGAGCGGTGCTTGGTATGTGGCTGTTTCCTGCCTCGGTCCACAGAGGCAGATTTGTCACGGCCTTTAACTTCTGTCTGTGTATATTCTATTAACGAGCCCTGTTGTGGGACAACAATGACTCGCCATTTGTATTGTCCACCGGTGACACGTGCAGTAAACGAATCATAGCAGCAATCCCCCACTGATGCCCCATTTCAACTGCATCAATTTATGACTTCCAGGTTTGCGATACCCCGGAGCTATAAATCCAGGCCACAACAATCCAATCCATACTCAATTTGATTTCAGGGTGTTCTTTCTCATTCCACCATCCATTTGTCACTGCATGTTGAACTCATGATCCCACTGAGGCTATAGTTGGGGTCCCTCTTCTTGCTTCCCCCCCTGAAATCAATAGAACTCATTTTTCCACCCCGACCTCAAAGACATCACTCCGCCACCGAACACTGATGAGGGAGCCGCGCACACACATAGTAATGTGCTTCATTTGCTGCAAGTTAACAGCAATTGGTTGGTCACATTCACTTATCATCAAATACAACAAAATCACAGCAAATAAAACACACGCTCTTGTTTACAGCGCCGCTCTTGCACAAACACATCCCCTTGGAGACCTATCATATTCTGCATGTGTCGCTCCTCCTCAACCATAAAGTGGAGGGAAAATGATTTTGTCATTAAATCCATCACTTGGAGTTGATTGAAGCGGTGTTCATTCCATTGTTTGCCTTGTGAAGAAGGGAAACCATTAGTCCCAGAGTGATACTTTGGGCAGGCATCGTCAGTAAGCAAGCCGCCAGTGGGAGTAATTATTGCTGCATGAAACTGTCGGTGCTGGAAGGTAATAAGATCTCACATGGTCTCATTATCTCCCATGACACTGATGAGGATTTCACACCCAAATATCAGCATAGGAAGCAGCACAAATGCAGCAGAGCTGGATTTTCAGGACTGCTTCAAATGATGACTATTTTTTGTTTAAGCCTTTGAGAATGCAACTTGCTACAGGGGAAACCAAATTGTTTCTGATCTTTCTGGACAATGATGTTTATGTAGTTTGGAAAATGTTCCAACTGAGAACAATAACACCATAGTACAGTTTAAAGACAAGTGTAGAGAACTATTTGGACCAGCAGAAAGTGGAAAATAAACAATTTTTTTAAGCGCTGCTCCATAACACCAAGTGACCATAATGGGGCTTGACAGGACTGTAGCTCAATACCAGGAACCTAACTGATTTTTGGCTTTTGAAAATGGAGTTTCTGCCATGCAGTCTTCTCATTGGTACATCATATCAATTAACATTTTTTTTATGCAAAAACGTAAATCTCCAAAGAGTGGTAATCAAAGAAATGTTGGCTTTAACAGCGTCAGTAGTGGGGGGAACTTGACACTTTTTTCCCAGAAATCCACCATTAGCCTCTCATGTACTGGCCAAAAAAAAAAATCTGTCCGCTACACAGTAAAAAAGAATTTTAATCAGTTTTCTGAGATGGTAGCAGGAAACACCTGGCACAGAAAAGTCCAGGCAAGAGCTCAAGTAGATGAATATGAAGCAGGGCAAGGACTACTTGATGTAGTTGTTTCCACAAACTGAGCACTTTTAAACTGATCTCTATGTAAAACTGCCCTGTTGCTGACAGAACTTTGAAAAATTGCTTGTCCTTACTTCAGCTGTCATTTGCTGCTCATGCAGCACACTTGGGCCTGTTAAAGTGCTGAAGAAGGTTCACCTTTACTGATGGATGAAGATCCTCTCAGACAGAAACCAACATCTATTCCACAATTAGTGTCTATTCCCCATCAAGAAATATCAGGTCTGTTTTCACTGGAGGAGTAAGATTTCACAAGTGACTCTAATTGCCAGAGACATTTCTGTAAATTCTCATCTGCAATCCAACACTTAGTGAAGTTTTTCTTCACTGAAAGAGAAACACAGTCACAACCCTGGCTTGGAGGAGGCAACATAGAGAAGTCAAACTAGGTCTGTGATTCACAAAACAAAGTTTAATGCCAACAAAATCAGAAGGACACAAAGTGGTAGCTGGTGTCAGTGCTGCTAGTGCTGGTTGCAATGAGAGAGAGAGAGAGAGAGGGAGAGAGAGAGAGAGAGATAGAGAGAGAGATTGGAACAAGCCTGGCAGGGGTTTATAAAGACTTGCCACCAGGCCACAGAGATCAAGTGACAAGGGGGCAGGAGTTACAGGATCAGGGTCAACTGCATGACACAGCCACTATAACAATCCATCAGATTGAATACTGTGTAAATAAGCAAATAAGAATGGTCACATCTTTCATATTTGTAAGTTATTATATATTTTACAATATGTCCAGTAATAAATATTCTCCTAATTTCCATTAAACCTATTTTTTGACTTTCCTTGACCATCTTCTCTTATGATGACTCTCTCCAGCAGATGGTGCTGCTACTCTCTTTGCCGGCCTGTGGCGTCACAGACCAATTATAAGAAGTTTCAGCAATGAAGCCATTTTGTCAGTCATATGAAACTATGAAAATTACACATTTTTTTACATGGAGATAGATCTTATTATTTTCGGTTTGGGTAGATCCAGTTTAGCAGTTTTAGAGCTGGACTGATTAGCTGCAGAGTTACAAGTTAGTGTGCGCACTGAAAGCAGGCTTGCAGGTATCACTATCTGCTGCCAGTGAGCTGATGTAAGCTTATAGGTCAGACACACCTGTAATGAGCAGAGTACTATGAGAAGACTCGCCACAGTGGAGAGCATTGGGCAACAGTATTGATCCTGAGACATTTAACAATTACTGTAGCCTCCATACTGGCAATATAGTGTCAAGCTTTCTCCTCATCTCTCCAATAAGTGGTTGGAGAAAAAAGGGAATATTCAGGTTTACAAAAGGCCCAAATAAATAAATAAATAAAATCCGTTCATCTCAGCGTTATGGAAGGCAACAAGATCCTGTTAACGTTTAAGTCAACTTTTCATTTCACCTTTCCTCAAGGTGACCAACCTTTTCTGCTGCTTGATAATAGCAAGTCAACTTCTGCAAGTGATTCCAACAATACCCACCAATTTTGTAGCATTGCTGGCGAACACACTTCACCAGTCACATCCATATCATTTCTCAGCTGGGGTGGGCTGCAACTGTCGAGGTCAGTGAATCCTGAAACCAGATACAGTATAGTGGATGTGTAGTGGATGACGGGATGTCAAGAAAGAGGGACGGAGACGCTAAGAGGATGAAGACATGGTTAACACTATTTTGAATAATGCAGTGTTGTGCCTGAACGCGGTCACTGAACGATCGTTTATGAACTCGTTCATATTTTGGACGAACGTGACCTGAACGTACTGGATTTCTGCCTGATGAACGTCACTGTTCACTCCGGCACGCTCTCTCAATTTAAACTCGTTCAATTGAGTGCCAGATTTCCGTAGAGCCCTCCAGGCGAAAACCCGGCGAATACACACCGTAAACAGGCCTTAATATGTAGCGGATAAAACACCCAATCTGGCAACCCCAGCCACCACAGTGTCGCACCGCCGCATGTGTCATCAAAATACAAAGCAGTATTGAGGCGAAAGCAGCGGCACTACCTCAGACTCTTTTTATCATCACTTAACACGGTTCTATGAGAGGGTCAGTGAGGATTTCTATGCAAAAAAATCTTACATTTTTGCCTTTCAAGGTATGTGCAAGCGAATAAAAAAAAAATAAATCAAAAGACACTTTAAGTGCGAGCCGAGACAGGTCCTCTACCCAAATCCCATTAACTGTGTACAGTAGCGGCTTGTCAGCTGGACAACCTGATTTTGTAGTATCTTGTTGGAGACCTGCAGCCTTTGAGTAAAGTGGAAAGCCCAGCTTTCATAAACTTAATTAAGGGGTTGCAGCTATTCAAAAAGGTGCAATGAAGAAGAAAAAGTACAGACACTGCTGAATTCGAATATTTAAAATAAAATAATTGCTGTCTGTGGTTCCATATGGGCTGCGGCAATAATTTTGAGAAATAATAGCTCACAGCAACATGTTGAGACAAAAAGAACTATGAACTAGTTCATTTTTGGAACTGTAAACTTAGTTCTAAATTTTAAATTATGAACTGAACTAGTTCATTTTAAAATTTCTGAAGTGAACTTTGCCTGTTGCCAGGGTTTGCCACCAAAATCTAATAATAACAGCTCTATCATAAAAACATCATCACAACATGACCTTCACATTTACCCGTTATAGCCCGCTGCATTGTTAATGATGTGTTGTCTCCATACACAGCAGGAGCTACTGTATCTCCTGGCCTTAGGGACATGGAGACAGACAAGCAGCGGCATGAGTCTTGGGGGAATTTTAAAACATTTTATTAATTGGTGTATAAAAAAATGTGAAAACTGAAGCATATAATATTCATTTTGTCTTTGAAATGTAGCTGGAAGTTATTCTAAGAAGAAATTGTTGCAATGTTGAAAGATGCAAATAAATCACAAGTGTTACGAATGCAGAGACCGTGGAAATTAACTCTCATTTAGTATGGTGGACATTCAGCATCTTACCAAAAACTGCTGGATGGAAAAGATATAGGCAGATCTGGCATGGGGGTTTTAGAAGTATGAAGTAATCTCTCTGTAATCCTAAAAGATCCCAGCATGCAAAGAAATGGTAATCCCATGTAATGATAGCTGATCCTTAACAAAAGGTCCACTCTATCATGCAAAAGAAAGGCTGTGAAAGATAGGTGAAAGCGGATACTGTGTGGGGAAAAAATATCCATATGGGTTTTATGTCTGGACTCTCAAGTAAGTCATCATGACTTTCACCCTTCAACTAAATGTGCTGCATGGGCAAAACCACAAACATGCTGAGCCAGAGATATTGTGTCTCGATATGTTCTGAATCCGTTTCATTTTTAACGACAGATTAACCTTGATCCCGCATATCTTGGGATTATCCACTCAGTGACAAGTGCATATGGTGTGCTTTTCTGAAATGCATCCAAATCCAACATCACTGCAACACTTTCCCTCTGAAGTGAAAGGGAAAGTGGTCTCACAATTTGGAGCCCAATGTATTAATATACACCCCTCAGACACACATCAGGATCTGTCTCCTGATCTAGAGCAGTGTTAGAACTGTTTTTAGATGTCAGGCACTGCGTTGATCCTCCTCTGAACATCACACAGCTCCTCCAAAGCAGAATCAGATGCTTTTCTCACATATTTTGTCCTCCAGATGCATTCTTTTTTACTAGTCTATCTTGCTACAGTCTAAACCTGGTTCTTCTGAGGAAACTGCAAAGATGTAAGCTCCTTTAGCTCACTTTGCTAGGAACTGAATCAGTCTTAGACAATGGGGAAAAAATACAGGTGATAGTTGAGACTGAAGTGAAAATTTATGCTGAGGAGCTGATAGCTAATAACAATATGAGCAAGTCATCAATATTAGATCCTTTTGGAGAGTTATTCATGCAGAGAAAGCAGGGATAGGTGAGTGAGAAGTTCGAACTTCAAAGCACATCAAAACAAAACTGTGGCTCGTCTTGTTTTCTTTATGTTCCATATTTCACACATAAAGGGTGGCAGAGGGTTGAAAGAGGCAAAAGCTCTAATGTTGATGATTCCAGCCCTTTTACTGGATATTTTTTGCTCACTGCTATATACTCAAGGTTGCTTTTTCAATCTGACTTTTGAATTGAAACTTCCTGGGATTAGAGAAGGAACTACACTTGACACCCGTATTTCTTTTGGGAAAAATGTTTTCAGCATCTCTAACTACATGTGAGTTACAATGGTAACAATGATAAAAAATAAAAAATAAATACAAAACCAAAAATTGGCTTACACCTAAATGTAAATGTTGGTGGACATAATTTATTAAAATGATTTAGATTGCTGGTGGGGCTTTGTATGTTTCTCTGTTAATTCTTTGTGATTTAGGCTGATTAGATCTGTATGCATAAAATCATACACAGAGCAATTTCACAACATCATGGTCCTCAGTGGAAAGCAAAATCTTGATTTTCTATTTCTCAATTTCTTTTCCCTTCTCTCCTCTCTCCACCTTCCTTTTTGATATGAAGGCTTCTACAGGGATAAGTGGGGGAAGGGTGGATTGAATGGATGGTGGGACAGATGGAGGAGGATGGGCATAATAGCTGCCTGTTTCTGTTGCTGTGCCGGGGTAGTCATGTCTGCAGGACCTCATAATAAGACACGGTACAGAAATTTGATCATCTTTATTTATGCCCCCTCCCCCCAATAATCTGAGAATATTTAGCCATGCATATGCAGGTAAATAATTAAGAATTAAACTACAATTCAAAGTAAATTAGCAGATTAGTAGATGAAGGTCATCCTCAGAAGATTTCATTTGCCTTACAGTTTCATTACAGGGAGGAAGAGGAGCAACTGGGATCCATCAATTCTAAACATGAAGCCTCCCCTGCTAATACAGTTAATTGGCAATTTGATTAAATTTCTGAATTGAATTTAGAAGTCGGCTATTCATCCTTTTCATTTTACAGAGATATAGTTTTCTCTCTCCAGACTATGAGGGAGAAGTCTATTAATAATAAGTATTATGGTTCTGAGTTAATTTTTAAAAGTACTGAGCCATTTAATCATCAGCAGACATGGATTCTTGGTAAAGATATTTGAAACTAAAGATTTTTATTTTTACCACAGATTACTTTTAAATCTCATCTTTAGTAGCTGGATGATGTTTGTCAGGGATGTAACCATTTGTGCTGTTGGCAGAAATGCTACAAGAGGAAATATTGTCTGAAATACATTTGATTTTTAAACATGAAGCTTCAGTCCACCTCAGTGGAAACATCAAGCTGGGATTTTAGGAACCAGAGAGGGCTTCACTGTACCTTCATGCTAACCCCTGTGGAGCAACCTGCTGTAACTGCTGATGCAACTGGTTTTGTTGTGCATTTTGTATGAAACAGAGCACACATTATGCGCTCTTGCATAGGATGTGGTCAACGGTTGTGACCACGCTCCGCTTCATTATCATTTCGAACCTACAGTGCTGTCGACATGAGGTAATGCGGAGGTAGAAAAAAGGAGGGCAGGAGATGAAGAAATGCGGCAAAAACCCTGTGAAGTGAATTAATGAGAAGCAGGTGATGAAAGGGTTACAGGGAAATCATGAACACCCGACGCCCAACGAAAACCGGTCAGGAGTCACTTTTAATTGAAAGCAGGCCTCTTTCCATTTGGGTAGAAGTAATGCCAGTAGCTTTGATGTTGGGTTATCTGACTGTCAGGATTATATTTTAATGGTGACCAGGTAGGACAAAGGATGAATAACAGAAATACAAGAGGACGGTTTGTTCAGGAGAGTCAACGTTATGCAAGATTTGCAACAGAGAGGAGATCAATGGTGCTGCATTTTTTATTATTTGACAGTGGGAGGATGTCAGAAACTTGTACTGCTGCAGAGCTGAACTTCACTGAAGATAGCTGAGCACATGCAGGCTGCTACCTGTTGCTGCCAGTCAATATGGAGCAGTAGCCTAATAGTTAAAAGTTTTTAAAGGTGATGCAATGTTTTGTGCAGGGAGAAGCTTTTTTTGCTATCAGTTATTAACTGCACAATAACTGGATTACAGGTGCTGGGGTGGAAATTACTGTATCTGTATTTTGTACATAATGTATTAGATTTTACATATAAGAACACCTGAAACAGAGTAGCTATAATAAGTGTTGGGTAAATGACAGGAAGAGTAGCTATTGTCGTTCCAAGTCAAAACTCTACAGATTGTAGTGTGTGAAAATCCCAGGAAATCAGCAGTTTCAGCCAGGCCGCACCAGCACCAACAATCCTTACACGGTCAAAATCACTGAAATCAATTTCTCCCCATTCGGATGTTTGATATGAACATCAACTGAATCTCCTGACCTGTATTTGCAGGATTTTAGGATTTGCAACACTGCTACATGATTGGTAGATTGGATACTTTCAGTATGCATACTGGTGTTCCTAATCACATTCTTGTTGAATGTTTTACAGTTCAGGTGGACAAGCTAGCAAAGTCACTTGGCTAGTCACCAGCATTAGACTACCGAAGCCTCAAGATGTGTTTATCTGTAACATGACTCTCATGTCATCCCACTGAGTCCCTCGTGCTGACTACTTCCAGCTATGATGTTAATGAATAACCTGAGCATGAGTCCATGCTCATGAATCTCTGCCATGGGTCCACACTGAGTGAATAAAAGCAGTACAGGTTCAGGACTGATGTACTGTATGTTTCTTTTGCCGCTAAGGACAACAAAGTAAAGGAAGACTTACCTGCAGAAGTGAAAAAAAACAGACAAAAGTTACAAACTGACTAATGTGGTAGCTGACGAATGCAGCCTTATAGAGAGGCTTCCATCTTCAGTTCAGTGTGACAGATCTTCAACCCAACAACCGCTGTATATTCTTCTTACTATTTACACTTTGGCATGACAGTGAACAATTGGGGCTGCTTTATTTCACAGCTTGTATACACCAGGCTTAACTGTAATAAATTGGGGCTGTGTCTCAGATCTTCGGTGCCTTGTCCTGATGGTGGTGTACTGCCTCTTAAAAGTAATGGCCATTATCTCAGCTGGAACAAGTTGGCAAGAACAGACATTATGTGTGAGTAATGAACATCTTTCTGGCTATTTTATAGACTTTATACCCAGATATTTGTCTGCTTTATCTGTTTAGTATAGGCACAGAGGAAGTATTGTACTGAAACATCATATGTACTAAATAATTAGTGATTTGCCGGCTGTAATCTAAAACATCACTGATACTGCTGTTGCTAAATTTGAAGATACAACCCCCTGAACAGCATGGCCACAGAGTTGGCAGTCATCTGAGGCTAATACTGTGGCAGCATAATTCAGATTTACTGTGGCTGCAATGTGATCTACTGTGATGACCAAATCAATCCAGTGTAGGCGTACCTTCTCCCTCCCACAAGGGAAAATTGCACATTGGTGAAGTGATCCGAAATATGACTTACTTTCTCTTCTTTCGTTTTTTTCCCCAGCGCACACATGCACACCAACTCTCAAGGGAGAGGAGTGATTCGGTGAGCTCCAAAATTTACACAGTTCTCTATTCAAACAGCACCTGTTCAGTAATGATAGATCAACACTATGAGGAGAATGAGAGAGCATATTTAATTGGATGCTTACATGAGGAGTAACTCCAGCCATATGGATTAGATTATTGGACCATATGTACTTCGGCACTTCATCTGGACACTTTAGCTCCTGAAGTAACACTAAACCCCCCCCAAATAAAACAACAACAAAAAAAACTCTCAAAAAACAGTAGAAAAGAAATTAAAGCTGCTTCAAAACCCATACATCTATCATCATCTATCACATTTCTCATTAAAAAATGTAAAAATGGGGACATAAAAGATGTCCTGCAAATGCTGCCAAACAAAACCCTGATTTATGCCAAATTAAGGCCCTTTCTGATGACTGAAAAGACGAAGGTGAAGAGGAAAAGAGAACCTTTGTTTTTAATTATTATCTTTTGGATGTCCATGGAACTCACTGTGATCTTAGCACAGATGGCATTTACAGCATCACTCTCTGAATGGATGATGTACAATAAAGAATATGTGTTTCATCCATGGCTGAATTAACATGCACAGAGGCTTGTGTGGAGAATGAGCTGTGGCCACCAACAAGCCATCTTCAAGTACACAAACACATATCTATCAAATCATTAAAATAAATTACATTAAATTTGATAAGCAGTACTTATACTAATATTTAAGTAATTTATCAAGCAAAAAAGTGAAATATTCAACAGTGCAACTTCTCAGATGTTCAGATATATATATATAAGACTTTACTCTCTTTGATACATATGTAAAATGAATTTCTTTGGATTTTACATGTTGGTCAGTCAAAAGCTGTTCATAGACATAATTGGTCATTTGGCTCAATGTTCTTCATTCGTCTTCTTCATAAAATCAACACAACCATTTTCTTATCATAATCAATTATTTTTCATGGTTAGTTAATTACAACATTGGCGCAATTTCCACATTTTTAATTTATATTTGGTTATTTACATCAATCAACTGCAGCTTTAGAATGTTACACTAATATATTGCTTGTCGTAGCAGCCACAGAAACACTGAACTAATGCTTGTGAGCTGCAAGGAGAGATAGAAGGAGGGAGACAGCATCTGGACATGGGTAAGAACCACATTATTATAGTTATAGTAGTCAAAATGCAATGCAGAGGGGATGCGCACCTTTTCATTCAGGGGATGAGCGTATAACATGTGTTCATTCACACGAGACGGCGGCTTCATAAGCTTCGTGACCAAAAACTAATATCCATATCTCTTGCTCTTCCACATGTTTCTGTCTCTCTGACCTTCTGAGTCTGCAATGCAGGGAATACAGTACTGGTTTGATACATGGCAAAAACCAAACCATGAAAATCAACAGATGTAAAACAAAGAAAACCCTCTCCTTAAATACTTGTACTACACATACAGTATAGCCCATAATGTAGTGAGAAAGGCAAGTTTAAACAGCAAGCTTATTAACAGTTTTTATTATCTGATATTTTTTAATGGCTGTTTTTGGGTGGTGGGTTCTGCAGACCCTTAAGCACCTCTACTTCCTAGTACTGCCAGTTTGGGTGCCAAATAAATAAATGTTTAAACTGTATGTATCATTTTAAAAGGCATTCCCAAATGACCTATAAGTCATGTAAATACCTTAATAATATTTCTAGTAATATTTTAGGACCTTTGTTATAACTTGAATCTTACAGGGGCTCAAGATTAAGAAATCATGTAGGACCCATTTTAAGTCCCTCTTTTTTTGTTTCAGATGGTATTGTAATTTAATGGTGCATATTCACAATTTATCTGTTACCACATTTCAAATAATACACAGTGAACGTGCTTTTTATGGCCCCTATTGCATCTAGAATATTTCCATTTTGAAATGTTCTGTATACAGTGTATGTAATTTCACCAACTACTTTAGCCCCGCTCCATTTATCAATCCATCTACCTAAGACAAAACCCATCCATTTTAGTAAATCAAATAAAATAAATATGTTTCCTCCTATTGTTGCTTCAAGATTACAATTCCGTTTTCCATTGTGAAAACTACAGAAATAACGTGTCATTAAAATGAATTTCTATAAAATGTAATCAAGTGAAATCATTTAATAAAATGACTTGTTCTGTTTGATTCATCTGCAGAGTTAATAGGAAGCCATGCATTACTGAGCTGCATTACAAAAGTAAAATATATTGTCCGTGTTTATTGATTTGATTATGCTTTGGTTCAACAGGTAGAGACTATGGCTATTATGATGGTCCGAGTTGTAAACAAAAAATCCTATTAGGTCATGATAAATGATTGTCATTCTGTGAAAAAACTGTTCCAGCTCTCTCTCGTGTGCCTCTTAATTATGTTCCTTGGCCCCGGTGAATTTAAAGAGGTAAATAATGATGTGATTTTTTATTACGATTCATCAACTTTGCCTTTTGCTGCTGTTTGAGCTGGAGAGTGCCCCAAGTCATCATCTCTCATTAAGTAATGAATAGTGATTGGTATGAAATTACTTCACCCCACTCTGCTGCCTGTCCATTAGTCCGTTAATCAACAGCATATGACTGCCAGGCTGCACAAAATCCTCTTGCAAACAAATCACCCCCGCCTTCCATCGCTTCTCTTCCCCTAAAATACAATTCCTCATTTGCATAATGAGGGCCAAAGGAGGGCAATGTTTGCTCATAATCAAAATGCATTTATTCACAGGAAGCTATCCTGTTGCACCCGCTTAATTCACACCTGCTCTTTTCTGTAATCAAAGCCAGGGTTCAGGTGGATGCACAGGCCTTGTAATGTGTTCTCACAGGGCCTAGAGTCTGTGAACTGACAAAAGAAAGATGTTTATGATTCAGAAAGCCTCACAAGCCTGGAAAAGTACCAGAGACTCTGGAATGTTAACCTTGGCCAAAACAATGTGAACATAACCATCACTATGAATCTGGGATCGGGACTCTTTGTACTGTTGGCCTGACAAAACAATATCAAATGATTTCAGTTGTTAGTTGTATGTCATCAAACCACATTTTTTAAGCAGGGAAACATTAATCCGCAACACTTTCTTTGATATTACCTTTCGTTCTGAAACCTTTCTTTGTGCATTTGTTGTGAAAAAACAAAGTCCTTAATGGTTAGCCACCATCATATCATAAAGAGCTCATTGTACCCTTTTACTGCACTAGAACAATGCTCCCAAAAGGCAGGCTTATTTGTGGTTTCCAGAGTGTACAAAAGTAGAATGGATGACAGAGACTTCAGATGTCAGACTCCTCTACTGTGTACCCATCTTGCAGTTTGGGTCCAGGAGGCAGACTCTCTCTCAATGTTTTAAGTAGGCTTAAAAGTGCCATACGTAAGTTTTTTCTCTGCTATCGAATGCGGTGGAGCAGGTGTTGGTGATGGTCCTTGGTGCCATCAAATAGTTCCCACAGCGGACGAGCCCCCAGTCTCCAAGGTCAAGCTTCTTGTGACTTCTTCCTCTTCCCCAAAGGTAAATGCAAGCTAAAGGGTCACTACTTTGACAAGGCAGAGAGATGGTAGTTGATGCAATTACAGAACAGGACTTCCAGGAAGCTTACCAAGGCAGGAGCACTGGGAGTGGTACATCACTGCACAACATGACCACTGTGAAGGGTATGGCTGCCAAATTTAAATTAGATACAATTTTTGCTTGTTATATTTTGGATCCTACCTTGCACTGATATGTATTCAGTAAAGCATATTACTTACAGTTAGATAGAAATGCACATTTACAGAGGTGTTTACAGAGTAGCGGAGATGAGAAAGCTCATCCTGACCTGCAGATTCTTAAAGGCCTGAGGAAAACAAATGTGTTATCTTTCAACACTAGGGACAGTAGAGACAGGTACACTATTGTGCCAGTATGCAGGTGGAAACTTTTCTGATACGGAAGAGCAGCTTCGATAATTAGGTGTTTTCCTGGTGGTGACTTAACTATATCTTCAATATTGCATCCCTCCAAGGAAAGAAAAGTGTGTGTCAAAGAAGAAGTTTAGTTTAGTTTTAGATTTCAAGTATTGCATTTCCTGTCCCCCTGTGTCTGTGATTTAGTTCCTGCGAAGCCAAGTGAATGTTTGTCCAAATCTGAATTATCCATGAGAAACACCTGCTCCCAGTTTAATCATGCTGAATAGGACCCTGCGAGGTAAACTGGTGCCCCAATAGCTAAAGTTTCCATTTTAGAAAGAAACCACACTTGCGATCACAGTGCTGCTCCAAAGTTGTTGTCGAACCAACATGAGCAGATCATCTTTATGACTCATACTGTAATGCTGAAATAACCTCATGGCTTTAGAAGCCTTGGCCAACCTTCCAAAGAAAAACTTAGCAATGTGCAACCCACACATCTGGTCAGAAGCACTGTAGTGGACTGAAGTTTGAATGATCTCAGCTGACCCTTTCATACTAATGGAGCCGTATCAAGCTATTGATGCCACACTGGTTGACCCATGATGCACTGGTGAGTCCAGCAACAAAGACAAAAAGTAATTGCATGCTGTGTGATAGTTTGTTCTGGATGTGATTGGGAGGTTAATTATGTGTGTGTGTGTGTGTGGGGGGGGGCTATAAATAATTCACATATGATGAGTTCTCCCCACGACTCAATGTTGATATTCCACTGAATTTTCAGTTTATGCTCATCACAACCAGGCGCCATTAGAAATGCTTTTGATCACATGCTAATGCACAATAAGCTTTCATCATACTTGGTTCGATATCAAGTCCATCTTGTAAGATGTAAGGGTGTGTGATGGTGTGTGAAGTGCATGTGGGTCACTCTGGGTCAAATTTCCATGTTCATTGTTTTATCACAGTGTACCACCGCATGCCACAGATCTCAGGTGCTAATCCTGATTAGCATCTTGCTTTCTGCACCACCTAGGGGTCACTTGTCAATCAAGCAGCATGCTCAGCATTGTGTCGTCTCTTTGATTTACTGCCTGACTCTGTGTAGGTGGCTGCTTTCATCTCTTTTACTCTTCAGCCATGGCAACTTCTCTTCTTCTACTGGCCTTTCTTTATTTCCTGTGTGTCTTTAGATTTTTCAGTGTAAAAGCCAATCTTAATCTAGGAAAAGCTATCATTGAATTTATTATACATTGACTAATTCATGTTAACAGACAACAACAAGTAAAGATGTCACATTGTATTTGTTAAAATGACTGCGCACTGACACAAAAACAAAAATAGAGCTTAACAGTTTTTTCTCGTTGCCTCCTTGTTTCATGGCACCAGTGGTCAGAGCAGCTTGTGTTCATTATGAGCTCACCTTAAATGTGACAGTCCCTGTGAAACATGTAAATGCAAACAATCTTTGACCTAACAAGGACATCTTGTTAACCAGCATCATTCTATATGATGAAATGGGAAAAAGAGCCCTTATCCATCTCTGTCAGAAATACAAGCGGCCTAATAGAAGGGATAAGGTCAACACCAAATGTCAAACTTGTTTACCCTCCAGAGGCGGACAGAGGGGCCAGTATTCATCATAAACACAACAGGTTCGCATTACTGAAACATTCTCTCATTCTTTCTTCTGAACTGCTCTGGCCCTTTAGTGGGGTTTAATTGTGTGGAAATAAAATGAGAGGAAGGAGATGCAGGAAAAGTCCAGCACTGTCCTCTCCCCCAAAACATCATGTGGCATTCAGGGACAGTAAAGGTCATTTTTCCTAAATGATGACACATTGCCGAGCCTATGCAGCAGGGATTTTCCCTGTGATCGTTCACGGCATGTGTGAGCAGAGTTTGTGCGAGTGGAGAAAAATAGAGAGAATACAATCGATTGTGGTTCTCGTTGCTGTTATCCACAACAAAATTGGGCAACAATGAGCAGCTAAGTGAGATGGATTCACCTGTTTCTCCTCTTCCGTGAGGAAACATACAGTACATTGTGTGAGAACAACCCTTTACGGTATTCAGTGTCCATCTGCTGTCCACGGCAATCATGAGGACAAAACTGCGCTGTAACACATTTGGAGTGATTACGATTCACAACGTGGTGACCCCAAATTCCCTCATTCCAGTGTTTCATTACATGTATAATGGAAGCTGAGTGTGTAAAAGGAGTGCCACCGATGCCAGGGCGTTTTATTATTCTCTGCAAGGCCCAAACTGTTGGAGATCAATAGAACAGGAGTTAGGAGAGGGCTAGGGGTGCAATGTGTCATCATTTTAATGAAATATAGATTTGGGACTGTTAAACAGCTTGCTGGTGCGGGTAAAATTGCTCACTTTTTCACTGCTAAACAAAGCCATCCATTTAACTGTAGAAAAATCGATAGCAGGCTGTGACCAATATGTACCTTTCAAATGTGGGTACAGTTACATTGAACAGTACCTAATAAATCAAAGCAAAGGGTACCACATCTTTTACAGTCATTGCATCAATATAAACCTCTGTGGCTCTCAGCATGGTCTCCAGCAGTCTTTCATTATGTAGCACAACTAAAAAACAACAAAAAACAGAATTAAAAAGGGGGTCTGCCTACTCCAGCTGATATTATGTGCATACTGTATTTTACCCTGATAATATAGTCTTCATTTGGGATGGTGTGATGACATCCATATTAACAATATTATCAAAGATTGTATTTTTATATACAAGGTTGTACTGGCAAAACTTCCACCATATTTAAGTAAATACTTATCACCCAGTCAGAGCTATTAGGATTCTCGCTTCAATAGATGTCTGCACTACCAGGTTCCCAGGATCTGCACTGAAGTTGGTGGAGCTGCTTTCTCTTACCATGCGCCCCGGTCATGGAATAACCTCCAGATCACTTTGCAGCTCAGTTAACTTGTCTCCCTGAGTGAGTTGAAAGCTCTGATTTTAAAAAAAATGTCACCCATGAGTGTGAATGCATTTCCTAAATCAAAGTTTGATTTATGTACTTTTTCTTTCTTTTCTTTGTCTGTGATTATTTTTCTTACATGTTGTGTGTTTAAATGTATTTCTACTCTTGGCCAGGTCTCTGAAGGAAAAGAGATTGAATCTCAAGGGACTTCCTGGTTAAATAAAGGTTAAATTAAATAAATAGAATAAATGAATCACTGAAGGACGTGGACTCATGGGCATGCATACTGTATATCAGCAGCATATGGATCCACATGGCTATGAACCAAAACTATGGAAATTTGTAGCATATGGACATGTACTAACAGGCTAACTGTTATTAAATTAAAGCAAAGCAGCAATTAGCCAGTCTATAAGGGCCTAAATGTAAGGATTTTTTCCTATTTGAGGACTGGACAATTACATGTTGACGACATCAGATATTCTTTCTGAAAGGAGAGAGAACAGTGTAGCTGTCTTCTATAATGTGGTGAATTATGGATTGTTTTTAGCCTTATTGTCACTTGGCTAGTAAGTGTTTTCAAGACCTTTAACAGTGAGTATAAAAAGGACTTTTACTGGGAGTTAGAATAAAAAATCAGCAGTTGAAAAGGGGTAATCTTATCTTATACAGTAAATCAACAAACAAAAGCCCTGATCCAGGACTGTATGAAACATTACTCCCTGAACTCAAACATTATCGCGACGGATTCACTAATTAAAATAGTTAAAATGGTCTCAGAAACATATAAGCTATAAAGGTCTCCTGTGATGGTTTTGCATAAACATTCCATTCTCTTCAAAAGACACTGTGTATTTTTGATAACTAAACGACATGCTGAGTGCATTTCCTTATTTGCTCAGTTTTTGCAAAGCTGTCAAGTCTTCTCCACTGACTTTGTTGCAAGATTGCTGTATTTCTTTGCGTGTTACTGCCTCCAACTGTCAGTCAGCAGAATGTCATGAAACTAATGTAAGGTCTTTCACATCAACTGCACACTTGTGCAGTAATTCATCTTTTTTACTGATGGTTCATGTAGAGAATGAACAGGACTTTTACTTTTAATTTTCCGATTACACTGATTTCCGGTTATAAAGACATCTTATTTTCACATCCGAATTTACTTTATAACTCAGTAATCCACAACATATTATATTATTGACAAGAAATCACTCAGCTTCAACTCTGAATGATAAATGAGGCAAATTCAACTACTCACACCTGGTCCTTATCTATGGCCTCAGTATAAATTAAGGAGATGAGTCTTGGTGGGATGTTGAATATTTTTCTGCATTTGAAAGTTACAGTGGTGAAAACAAAATAATTTGTTATTGTAACAACAAACATCATTGAGAAAGAAAAAGGATGTATATTACTGTAGTTTACAGCACTGGATGTCAGTCAGCTGACAATCTGCAAAGCAGTGGTTCAGTCAGGTCATGTCCAACCTATTCATCAGGGGCTTTTAGGCAAACGAGGCTGACACAAAAATGGACTCAGCCCATCAAATAAAAGTAAAAACAAGGAAGAATAAACAAATCACACTTATAAGGTATCTACAATTAGAGGACGTGCATGAACGGCACAGCAGGACACAGTGTCAGGTTTTTATCCTGATAATGAAGCACCACATTGTGTGGAGCAAGTCCTATTTAATAATGATAGGCTATTGAACATGAGTCGAGTGAATACACTTGATGCGTGTGGCATTAATGCATTTCAAACTAGTTGAGATCTGTTATCTGGACACATTCTAATTTAACCCGGCGTGATATGTTTGTTTTGGGGCTGAGCCACAGCATTTAGAGAGAGAGATCAGAAGAGGAAAGCTCTTTGTATCAAGTGGTGCTCCTCTCACAAGAGGTCCCTGTCTCTGAAAGCTGTGCTAATGGCCGCTTTTTAAGGCAACCTAAGTGACCCACAAAAGTGTGGCTGATGTTAAAGTGGAGTAAATGGTTCCATAAAAGCTGGCTAGGATGTTTTGTCATCCCTCTTGAAAAATATCTCTGGGGAACATGTATTTTTCTTTGTCACTTTTGTCAGACATATATGAGACCAAGACCCCATACTTTATTTCAAGGCTTTCAAATAACTATCCAACCTGTGACTTGGAGATATCAATTCGAGCTTGGCAGGACTGAATCTCTTTTCCATTTTGTATAAAATTGACAACCATCTGGGGAAGCCTTGGAAAATTGCCTCACGCTGAATAAGTGATGAAGAGATGAGTCTACTGTCAGTTGTAATAATGTGGCTGCTTTAAATGCATTGGCACCATTGCGGTGCATAATTACAGCAGCGGTGGGAAGCCATGTCTCTGATCATGTAATGCAACTGCGCTCAGAGTCTTTTCAGAAGTGATGTACCTCATTTTGGGTGGTCCGTTATCATATTAGTATCTCTTCATCAAACGTCAGATGTGCTGACGATAGTTGTTCACAAGACACCGTGAACAAAATGCAACAAAAACATCACATTTAATCCCAGCATTGTGCAAATGGAACATTGCCATGAATGTGTTTCAACTGATCGATTTGAATGGATTCATACTATTTAAACCAACACACTTAACCCTCCAGCCTTGAATCAATAATCATTTCTCATTCTGCTCCTCTGTAACATTTATTGAAGGGTTGTATTATATCAGATGTAGTGATACATACAGTAGATGAAGATGTGTCATTTCTCACTTTGTGGCCCAGATGCACTCCAAGGTTGCTGAAGGAAGCGAGGGGAGGGAGTGCGGAGATTAAGCTAGGTGCTTGAATAATGCCTCATGGAGTGTTGATAACCTTTCAGCTTATTATCCCAATTAGAGTACACAGCTGGAGGAGAAAATTAATTCAACACCAGGCCATTTTGTTTGTTTATTTACTGATGTGTGCGAATTGGAATGGGGTAAACAGAGCCTGATGATCAGGGCCTCAGGTTGGCACCATAACAACGGCCATCCTTTTAACCACAATGCAACCATTTCCACAGCAACTTTAAAAATGCACGAGGTGCAATAAATACCATCCATTCGTAAAAGTGTGGGTGCATTTCAGCCAATCATGGGCACATTTGTGTAATTACATTTAATGTGGAGCTGTTTTTATTGTTCGATATCTGGTAAAAGATGTGGCAAGTAAGATGACACTAAACAGTTAGGACAAATGATGAGTGCCACAGTCAAAAGGCTGAAAGTGGTAACTGTGAAGTAAAGAGAAAGGCCAGGGAATTCATAATCAAGCAGCAGATGGAAAATTTTCTTTTGAGATCATACAGTTGGCACATTTTAAACTGAAAGATATATGCAAGCCAAGAGGAAATGGAGCTTTCCTCTATTCTCCTCATGCCATAATGTGGGTTTCCTCTGAACTGGTGTAATTCCCCTCCCAAGGGGACAAGGTTGTTCCACATGAGCTGGTTCCCTAATAACCAACCCAAGCCTCCTAGTGAAAAATCCATTAAGGTCAAGTCATGCATAGTTGATTGAACATCTCGTCTGGTGGTCTGCTAAGGCGAGCCATGAGCCTAAGAATACCACATTAATCAGAGACAAAATGTTTTTATGGTTATGGAACCGCAGATGTTCTTTAGGGGACTTTTTGGCACATTTGTATCATTAGTGCACAAGTTTGATTTAGCAGCATATTTTCAGCAATGAGTTGATGTATGCGTGTGTAGTCAAATGGAAACAAAAGGAGGGGACCTTTAAATTGCAGCCCAAACAGTCCAGAGGGAGCATCTCTGCATCTGCATCTACCAAGGAAGATCCGGCAGCACTCGTGCTAAATATTATTTTTCTCTCCAGAAAACCACGATGACAGTAACCTGCTGTTGTGCAAATGCAAAGAGGTGCTTCAAGAGCACCCTGATCTCTCCTCCACCTCCTTCTATTCACAGCCAGCCTGTGTTCTCCCTGCTCCATTAGCTCAGACACCACATCCATCCCGCCGAGCCTTGCACGGGGGAGGTAGAACCAAGGACGTCACCGTCTGATGCTGTGTGTGTTCTATGTGTGTGTGTGTGTGTGTGTGTGTGTGTGTGTGTGTGTGTTGTGCATTGTGCTGGTGGTTGTGGTGGGGTGTAGCACCTACGAAATGATGCAGCCAAGCATGAAATCACCTCTCTTCAGCTTTAAAGGGCTTACATGGATTTTTAATGATGAGCCTGTACTCTTTATATGCCAAATATACTCAATGACTCCATTCTTTTTAATGCATATTTAACAGTAAAGAAAGAGGACGGGGCTATAACAAGATTAATGGGATATGCACAGATGCAGGTGTCTCCCTCTGTTCGGGTTAACATTGAAGGTGTCATGTTCCAGGCAGGTTTAATTCAGTGATTTTTTGGTGGGTTAAACAAACTGGTCATCAGGCTAAAAGAGGACAATTTATAAATAGAGACATCTTAAATCCTATGTTTAGTTCAACCTGTAACGCTTTATCTACTGCCTATAATTTGTCCATCATAAACAGTTCATTAAAGGTTATAATATTTAATCTGTAAATACTTAACCATTTAACAGTTTGTTTAATGACCCTTTCAATTAAAAAGGGTAAGAATTGATGCACCAGAACCAGGGATTTTGTTTCTTGTGAAATCCCAGTACCAAAATTACCCACAATACAACTGCACTGCCAACAGTTCATTTAGAGATTTAGTTGTGTTGTGCTTGTAATGTATTCTCCAGCCTCAAGCCTGAGCAGAGATGGGGTATAAAAATGAAGGAGGGAAAAAAAAAGTTTTGTGGTGGGTGGGAATCACTGGAACATAACAATAAAGCATTATTATTTTAAAACTAGATACAATAACCTGATATGGATTAAAAATTAAAATAATAAATAATAAGCAACAACTGTAATTAAGTATTTAATGAATCGACTACTTACACACACATTTTTACAACCATGTTTACAACTGTTTTTTAAACTGTTTAAACCGTGTAACTACTGAAATGTGATCATATACATCCATTTGTTACACTTTTATCAAACGCTGTTATCACCTATTTATGCTGTCATGATTGCTTCATCATAGGAGTTATAAACAAATACATTAACAAACTCGTTAAATGGTTCTTATAGCAACTTACAAAAATTCTGGTGGCTTTTTAACCATGTAATGATTGTGTATGTTTTGATTAGAAAGTGTAAAGCTGTTTAACCTCAAGCAAAGCAATGAAAGCATTTGGTTATTTTAAATATTATAGTGTTTGGAGGAAAAAAAAAACATGTCAGACAAGGTGTTTGTCAGAGGTGAGGTTGTACTTGCATAAAATTTCATCAGGACTGCAGTAGCAGTTGCCATCTGCTCGGCACTGTAAAAAAAAAAGAAAAAAGAAAAAAACTGTCGCTAAGTCTGAGGCTGTACCGCCAGAGGGGAAAGCCAATCAAATTAATCACTTACTCTTCAACCCTACTGGGAATCACTGTGTGCACGAATAGAGAAAACTGTATTTATAATGGGGCATGACCCACTGATAAGTACCATGGGTGAAGTGGATGATTAAATTAATGGGAGCTGGTCACATGTTGCTTGTGGGGGGCAAGAAGCCCAAAATACATCTTAGTGTGAAGGGAGAAATTAAAATCATTATGGCATACTATTCAAAAAGTCAAGAAGCTTGAGGAGTTTCATTTCAGGTTCATACTGTTTCGAGAAGAGAAAGACGCTGGCCATTGGTACCCCATTTTTTATCTTCACAGACATGCCTTTCTGCCCTTTTTTCAACCCTACCTGAGCAACCATGGCTGTATACTCCTGTATTCAGTGACAAGACAATTTGCATGACATTTCTGCACCAAAGGCACTTTTTGTCATTGTTGGTGTGCATGCCTGTGGCGCTCTGTCAAAGAGGGAAAGCTTGTTGTCTAGGGAAAAAAAAGGCTTCAGCACGTGTGACAAACACTTTAGCGAGAGTCTTTACACAGCCCAGGGCTTCCTTGCCGGCACTCAAGCATGTTGCCGCTGTCAGTGGGAATACTCGCTGCTCCGAGCCACCGACTTTCAGGTTACAAGTCAATAAAGGGAAATTGTATGCAAATGTGACCTTCAGCTAAGTTGCCCATCTCTCTGCAATTTAGGACAGTTTGTTCAATTTTTATTTAAGTAACTCAATAACTGCTCTGCTCCCTGGACCGGGGTGAGAATCACAGATGCTCATGTGTTCATAGCCAAGAAAATACTTCAAAGAATGAACATTAGGAAGGGCAGAAAAAAATTATAAAATTTTTTTCACTGTGTTCTGCTGTAAGAAAAAACACATTCTATTCAGTTTATTTAAAATCAGTTCAATTAAATTTTATTGAATGTATATCGGCCCAAATTACCTTTGAATATCATGGAGAGAAACCCAGATGTTCCCACAATGCGCAAGAACTTGGTGACATTGGACTCAGGGTGGGCGACCACCTGCCTTGACGGGTTGGGTTGAGATGGGAAATAGGGGTAAAGGACGAGAGAGAGCGAGACCAGGAGTGGTTTACACTGTTTATTGAAAAGGTCAGACTGGGGCAAAGAAGCCGTGGCATTAATTCCATTTACTGTAACAGTTGGCTGCATATACTGATTCCACAGCATCTGTCTTTTAAACGTATAATTTTAAACTTCTGTGTTAGAGGTATGACATCCTTACAGGACAGCCATCTCATCTCCTAGCTGTCAAGTCTGCAATGTGGCAGGTTGGCGAAAGCAATGTGCTGAAACATGCTGGTCCAATAAAGTTCACATCTGTGTGAAAAGGATGTCTTCAGGGAGGGTTCCATAGTGTCTTGTGTGTTGAATGCTGTTCTGACAGTCCATCTTTTTGGGCTGAGAAGTATGAATCAACCAGATGGTGAAATTTAAGTTGCTCTGGTTGATGGAGCTTCTGGCTGTTACAAACTCTGCACCATGTCATCACTTATTGATGGCAAAGACTTTCTCCTGCCCTTCCTTTGTTGCCTCCACTCCTCTGTGTCCTTTGTGTAGCACTGTCAAGTACTCTAAGTGCAGTGATTTAGGCATAACCGCTGTTTCCTTTCAGTATATTGTTCTCAACAGTCAGCTTATCTGGCCTCAGCTCATCGGAGATGCTGCATGCACATGCTGTGGCAGGCCTTTTTGAACGATGCAGCTAAGTGTTTTCGAGTGGGTCCTGCAGCTGTGAGTTTGCAGACTTTGTCCAGGCAAAGCAGGGATAGCAGCTGGACAGCCAGCACCTCAAACTCTTCCTGGTCCTCCTTCTGGGTGTTGAAGTTCTGACTTGCAGTGAAGGAAGAATGTCAGAGTGGTTTACCCTTCTTAGTAAAACTAAAGTCTTTCTAACCGTGAACAATGAGTTATTACTGATAAAGGTAGGAGGTAGGATAAATCATCTTTCATAGAGAGTAATGCATGAGTCTATGTCCCATGTTGTGTCTTCCTTACAATCTGGATTATATATTTATTCAGATTTAATTTTTATGTTCATGGTGCATGAGGTTGCCTTGAGATTATAAACATGCACATGACAATTCTATTTAAACAGCCTCTGGTGTTACAGGACTAAATTTAAAGGCAATATTTTAGTTATAAGGCAAGAGCTTCACGTTATTAATTTCTCTCAAGACCACCAAGTACAGTAAACCAGAAGCACCAACCGGGTGTTACTGTGATGAGTAACACTGACTAACAGAGTTCATGTCAACAGTTTGCAGTGGGACTATTTCTTTCATAAGAAAGCAATTCCAATGACAACTTCCCTGAGTGGATTTTCCATTATTTTTTGAAAGAGATGTTGCTGTTGAGGTTCTCCAGATGTTATTTTTCAGGGTTGTAAGAACCACCAATGACCATTATTCACTTGTTCGTTCACCTCCACTGTCTTGGCGTGTCAGCAGGAATATCAGACTGATATCTCAAAACCTGGCCAAGTACCACTAAAATCACCTGTCTGGCAGTAGAAATTGGCTAAAAAGTGTCTTTTTCTGTGATTTGGAAGACTGACCCCTTATGTAATCCTGTATGTTTTGCAGGCTTAGTATAAGATATGTGTGCGTCACGTAGTTAAACCAGTGCTAGGTCACCTAGCGTTACATTGTATATGGATCATTGTCTTCCTGCGGAAAACCTACAGTGTCAGTTTTCTCACAGGAGCACAGCGTCTCTGACACTGATGCCACTAAAATAAGTGTCTAAACACAGTCAAAATGTTCTTGTTTAAAAAGGAACTGTATAAACTTAATGGTCTTGGCATTTGCAGTTAAACTGCAGCATTCTAAAGTACCCACATCTTACTGTGACAGTACTGAATGATTTTTACATAATTCTGCTCCATTAAGGTATCTTTTTGCATGATGTGGGATGATGCATTGCTCTTTGAACAGGAATTCAGTCAAAGAGCAATGGGCTTCAGTTTTCAGCAAAGAGTGGAAGACTAACATTTTCATAGAAATTATATGCGCATTAAAATTTGGATCACATTTTTAAAAAATTGGCCATACCTTTCTTCTTATAGTAGAAATACAACATACAGTACTTGCAGAGACTGCTAGGTCAGGACTGAAGTGAATAAATGTAAGAAATGAATTTGAATTAAATTTTTCCCCCATCATTCATGTAAACTATGGGGATTTGTTGCCTCCTAGTTCTTCCCACTCCCACAGTGAGCCACACAGCCAGGTAAATGGATCAACCTGCTTGTTTTCTTGGGATCCTCTTTGATGTCATCCAATAATATCTTTGTTTTTTGCACACATTATACTTTCCCCTTCACAATATTCATATGAAGGTCTCGATCAAACCGAACAAAGAATTGCCAGTTTTATCATGATACAAGCATTATGGAGGTGTCTACCATTTTGGCACATTCTGCAAAATTACAATGTGTTAGAAAGGAAATCTGTATTATTTGAAAGTAGCAACGACTAGTTTGTGACTGATGGCATTTGACTATCATGACATGCACAGTATGTTTCTGGAAAACCAATGGCAACCAGCTTCAGTATTAATGTGGCTCTCTCTCCATTTCTTTCCTGTTCTTTATCTCTGTTCCTTTGACTCTCACTTCAGAAAATGAACTCTATTAAATTAACTGTGTAGGCATCCACAGGGAAATCAATAGACAATGGGATTGTATATCTTCACTGTTTCAAAGATATCCTTCTGACTGAATGGGAGAAAGTTACACTGCTTGTATGGATTTTCTACCTCTCAATATTTTTTTCATTTAGCATATAGATCAAATTGAACCAACTGAACCTAGTGTAATAGTTGGGTATGGTTAGGTGGTATGATTTCATTTGTGGTAGCTCTTTTTATGTTTTACTGCACTGCTTCTAATTGCAGATATGTTTAATGCCTTTGAAATACTGGCCATAATAATGTAATGTAAAGCAAGTGGTCAGTGAAGTCAGGAAAATTTGTTGATCCTGTCACCTTTTGCTTTTGCGGCATGTCGCTTATGCAAAGCTTATGTGTAAAGTTTATGCAAAATGTTGGGAATGAGTTTTAAAAGCAATGTGTTCCAAGACAAAGTTCAGTATTGATTAAGCTCAGAGATCTGGGTGTCTTAAGTGTATTTGCAGTATTTTTTTCCATCTTTGATCCACTTTGACCCACCACTTTGATAAGCAGACACAGAACAACTGCAATTAATGTCTCGGTGGCACACAGTGTGTGGACAAGGCTTGATGGAAATGTGGTGTAGGGTGTGGCAGCGGGCTGGGGAGGGAGTGTTTCTGACTGCAGAGAATGGCCAGGGTTCTCCACTGGGGTGCAAGATTGAGCACGGTGGCGATGCTCGACTGGAGGCCCAGGATTCTTATACACAGGCTGATGAGTAGATTGGTCCCAGTTGTGGAGGCTGACTAACAATCAGGTTAGTCACAGCTGTGCCCACAGCACATGCACATGACTAGAGAGAAGAGTAAGGGAGAAGCCACAGGAAGCACAGGGAGGCAAAATGAGAGACTCAGGAGCAACAGGAACACATACAGGTGAACATAGGGGCAAAAAACCCTGGGGTCCAGTTGAGGCCATGACATGAATATCAGTAAGGCAATCAATATTAGGAGCTTAAAAAACAGGATGAATTCCTAACTGAATTTATAGTTTTGCTTTTCAGGGAAATTATACATTTAATATTCAGCATGATTTCATATGTTTGAAGTGTTTTAACCAACACCCTTTTCGATTACATTGCATCGTATTGTGAGCTATAAAGATGATGAGTACAAGATTCCTGCCCATCTCTCCACTGTTTCTCCACATAGCTTTATTTCTCAATGGCCTGTTACTGATCCTTATCAGGAAATAAACTCCAGTTGCTCCACTTCCAGTTGATGTTGGAGTGGAAAACCCCTTCATTAAGAACATACTAACATTTACAATCACACTGTGCTACAAAACCACTTAGAAGTTCAAAGACTTACAAGTGTCACTATATTGCAGCTGGATTCAGGGCTGTATTGTAGGTTTATTATGCCGCAGGAGAACAGCAGGAAGACAAATGGAGGAGTTAACGATGTCATTCCTTCCAAGAAATAAATTTACACTGTCATTTCGTGATAAATTTCTTTTGGTGGGTCAGTTTCAGGTGATTTGTGATTTTTGTAAGTGTCAAGAAGACAGACGTGCAGTTTGCTTTTCCAATGGAAAGATTGCGGATTCACAACACGGCCTCAATTTGACCTCAGCATTGAATTCTTTTAGCACTGTATTGGCTTATGTATGTGGAAAAGTTTTTCTCTGTGATGTACAATATGCAGCAACTTTGAAGTTTCTCATTAATTCAGTACATGCCATGACAGACAAGCAATACAATCCTCAATAGTTGACAAGACATTGTCTTAATTGAGTCAGATACAAGTAGTCAGGGTGCAGATATGTCAAAGTGGCCGTCAGTTTGGAACACAGTTTTACCAAACTGAGAAGCTTCACTACGTCTGACCAGTGTGTCTACCGAATATGTGCCTGCCTACTTAGTGTCAGATGAAAATTAATAGACACAGATGTACTCCACAGCTTAGGATAATCATGTAGCCCTTGGGGCAGTGGGGAAAGAAAACCACAGTCAAATGTCTCATTAATTCAAATTCAGGGAGGTCATGGCAAGGTTTTGCCTTCGTGGCACTGACATTTTAATCAGAAGTCTCCATTAATAGAATAATGGAGATTAGACATTGTGTAATAATACCTTAGCACGTTTGCTGCTTCTATTCTCTCTGGTGTCCACCTGTGTGAGCTATCCCAGCAGCGATCCCCGCTCCACCGATACCGACAAGGCAGGTTTTTTTTTTACCTCTGTAATCCGCTTGTCCCAGCATGAGATACACCTCCCTTAGCTGTGAGTACGATTTCAGCAACATTTAATTTATAGCCCAAGGTGCTGCTAAATGACACGCATACATCGGAGCTACAAAGGAAGAGTGCTGCAGAGACAGGTCCTGGGATTCAATAATCCACCTTTCACAGGCACAAAAAGCTGTCTTTATGGGGTACATTTGTGTTTTGAGCTCTCACTCTGTGTGTATTTCAGACAGAGGGGGGCAGAAAGCATCCCACTCCCATTAAGTGCCACTCACTGTTAACAGCATTAGTGTGGTGGATTTGAAGTGTTGCAATGCCGAGTAAGAGAGGAATGCGAAAAGTCTTTAGTGAGATTGAGGTATTAATTTGTGGCATCTTCAATTCATGATTAATTTCACAGCTTCAAAGCTAATTAGTGAGTGCTGCGTAATAATGGCGGCAACCTTTACTAATGGGAACACATTCAAAAGGTGTGCATCTGTAGCAGAAATAGAAACAGTAATAAAACAAGAAACTCACTTTGTAATTTCTAATGATCCCTAACAGCCAAATCAATACTTGAATACATGAATAAGTCTCCTCCAAAGCTAAAGAAAAAATAATAAATGCTATGAGATTCAGGTGAAATTCTGTTCCATGAAGGGTAAACCGGTGTAAGATGATTTTCTAAGTACACGCACTGTCTTGTCCTGGAGCATGTGCTCATGTGTGTGTTTTTAATTAACAACTTTAAACACACTCATGTTGACTTTGTGAATGGAACCTCCTGTGCAGAAAGGAGAAAATGTTTCTTGCATATGATCAAATAGAGTCACAGATACGGAAGAGATTATAAAAAAATGTATTCCTGTTATCGAAGCTTGATTATCCCAGCGGGAGCCCTGGAAGCCCCACCCCCACACCCGCCCACCCCCCACACAGACACACATGGTGTGCTCCCTCACCATTTCACCTTGTAAATGAACCCTGAATATTTCATTGTACCTCATCCAGCTGACTACTGTCATTTCATCCACGAGGCTTGTTTGGAAATCTCTTATTTGTTTCCAATGTAAATCACCGTTGTGCCACTGTAATGTCATTTTATTGATTCAACTGCAACCTTATTTCCTCCATTGTGTTGATTTTGTGTTTACATGTGCAGTAATACAGTATGAAAACTGCACTGTTTTGTATTTATTATAAAAAACATTCTTTGTTATTTAAATAAGAACTTTCATTCTCATGAAAACACAATAGGTAATTTATGAGAATGAAAGTCTCATTGTTCTTTACATTGTAAAATCATATTTGGCAGCCAAAAGCAATGCGTTGATGAGAGATAATCAAGAAGAATAAACTTGGCTTTATAAAAGTACATTATTGCACCTATGTAAAATAACTGTTAAGATTCAAGAATTTAGAAAACATCTTAAGATGTGTTAAGTACTTTTTAGAGCTTCCCATTTCACCTCAGTCTGGCTGCCAAAAGTCTGGACAGGTGAGGGTGAGACGTGATTAGAGAAGCTGTCTGGTTCTATTAGATTGTACTGAAAGAGTGGGTTCTATAGGGAGAACTTGCCACCCAGGAGAAAACCAGGAAAAGACCATGGGAAATTACAGCTTTTCACTTTTCTACTAAACTCATCAATAAGTAGTGATATTACAGTATTAAATTAGGTTGCAATTTTGTCACTGAATTGCAGAAATGCTAAAATAGCTTTTGAAACGTCTGGAAGGTTTTCCCTGGAAAAGTCTGAGACACAGGTAGAAATGTGGCTTATTTGTAATAATGAGCAGACCTGGGCTTTTATCGTGACAATAAGAGGGAAAAGAAAGCCTAAAACGCCATTAACAGAACATCTGAGGTAATGGTATTAATAGGTTTAGGCAGACTTATTGATACATGATTCAGAAGCACGTCAGTAATAAGCACTGAACTAAATGTGTAAATATTTGCAAACATTACTTAGCTGCAGCAGTCATTTTTTATATGAAACTGATCCAAATGACTAATTGTAATGTGAAATTTGCCTCTTGTAAAGACAACCACACAAATTATTATCAGACTCAACAAATACATTTTGCTCTACGGCACATTTTAGCATCTTTCAGCTCATTGTTTTGGTTTCACCGCCCGCAGCTTTACTGTTTTCAGGTTACTGTCATCAGTGTAGCCAACAAAAGTTAGTCTCTGGTGAACATAGCAGAACATTTAACAACAGCCAGATATTTCTTACATGATTTGGTGGGGGCAAATCAGAGCTTAAAACAGGGAGAATATTGGACTGAGCTTTAAGAAATCAGTCTTGCCCAACAGTGTAACATATCAAATCTTAATCAGAAGATGAGTTCTCATGGAATTTCAGATGTTTAAATATTAATTTCCTCTGAGCACTTCTGAGTAGAAATTAGTGTGTCCAAGCAATGTACATATGCAATATATATCCATTCAGTGCTGTTACATAAGCCCAGCCATACATACTGAAGTGACAGTGTCCTGCCAAAATAACATATTAGTGCGTTCCACTGTACATTGTCATTGCAAGACTGGTGTATGAACAATGATCAGTCATTCAGTCTGACAGTAAGAAAGGAATATTGTGTTCACTGTTTTTTCTTCCCCGTGGCAATAAAGAAACTCAATAAAAGGGTATCAGAAGTTCACATAAACAGCTTAACCTCAACTGAAGTGAAGCCAATTGCTAAGTTACTCAGCACATGTAACAACAGGTGATGATCCCCTTCTGAAAGCAAACAAAATCCCAGACAAACACATTTATTTCCTTTCTGTTGGTGGTCTCCTTCACGCCCTATTCTTACCCATTGTTTTCAGACATGGCAGGATCTGTGTGCCTTCAAAGTCACATTGAATGAACTGTACAAACACTCCATTCCAAGTTTTGAGCTATGATGTTGCATGTGTTAATATAAACATGTGCAGAAGTGATGCAAAATTACTTTCAACACTCTTGTATTGTCTTCCTAACTGGCTCTGCCAACGTGTGAGGCAACAAGTCAGGACGAGGAAAACGTTCACAGAGAAGATTGAGATCATTGTCAGCTGGCAGTGGAGTTTTTGTTGGTTCTTTGGCTCTGCTTACTGTCTGTAAGAGCCACCACACACCATTACAACAAACTACATCTTCTTGTCACAGGGCAGCAAAGTTAGTCTGGAATAACTCAGTCATGCTCAGCATTGAAAGGAACATTCATTCATGGCACATTATCTAAGTTTATTGATTACAAATGTCAAAATTTGAGGGATAAGAGGGATTCACTCATACATTCACATCAAAAGAATCCAATGATAAATTTAAGAGTTGAACAGAAATAGAGATGAGAGATGATATGATTTCTATTAATAGGGGGAAGCATTACAGTAGCTTGTCATGTTGAAGAATAAGAAATATAATAGCTACTATACTGAGAGCCCTATTAAATTTCAATGCTGAAACTTGTGAATCATTGATGTCACTGATATAAAATGTAGTTTGAAAAGACTAAGAATCTAAAATCTTAAAGGCATCAGTGTTTATCATTTTACAACTTTCAAGACAACACATGCCCCAAGATCATATACTAACTGAGCAGAAAAGATTAGTGACAACATGCAGCTCAAAAATCACACATGCAGATTCACTTGTGTGAAATTGGAGACTGTACAAATAACACTAAACTGAGGCTAATATAAACAATCTACAGCCAACTGCTGTGTGGATTAAGGTGACATTATCTTAGATCCAGTGTTAGTGAATTATTTAACTTTGCAAGCATCAGTGAACCTTTCCTTTCCTTTGCCACACAGTCTGTGTGGTAATTTCGTGCCACATTCCATTTTGTGGAAATCCAACCATTGTTTCATTGAGCCTTGAGTGTTTTGGACAAAGGGAACTTTTGACACTGCCATGAGAGGAAAAGCCAGAGGATCACCAAAATAAATAGAAATTATCTTCTGCAGATCATAAAATCTTTACCAAATCTGATGACAATTTGGCCAGTTGGTATTGAGAGTTCTATGACCCAGAACCAGAATAATGAATGATTAAATATAATCGACTATAAAAGCATATTATTTACTACTTACCCCCAAGAAAAACAAGCAAAAAGAAACCATAACAGAAAACAGGTTTGAGTCATTGTTTTCCCAGGCTGAGGTAAACTGTCCTTGTGGTCTGCATCCAGCTCTAAAGTGGCAGCCTTGTGTGTCAGGATGGAAGGAAATTCGCTCCTAAGCAGGGCACATATTTTGCTATTGATTGCAGCCTATCGTTGCTTCTCAAGGAGATTAGCTAAATTACCCTCCCCATAATTGGGACTTGCACTTAAGTAGAACTCCACTGTGAGGGAAGATTTAAAATTCCATTAGTGTCAATGACAGCTCGGCAGTGGGTTTAAGACAGGTCTCGTCTGATCAGCGTCCAAAATGTTCAAGGTAATTGATGATGAAAAAATTAGCCTGCCACTGCAGGGTGATTGATACCAGTGACTCTCTAATTACAGAGCAGTGCCTTTCTGAGAGAGGCCCTTGCACTTATGCACGAAAATCTCTAACCCCTTTCCTCTCGACTCAGAGAACAAATGACGGGGATCATAATTTTCATTTATGGTGCAAGTACGGTATGCAGTCTAATAACATAGTGACTCCTGTGTCATCGTAAGACTTGTACTTTCCTTTCATGCTCACGCCTCCTTTCTCCATTATTATGACATTTAATTGGAACTAACTGTGTCAGAAATACAAGAAATGTTTTTTTCAACTTTTGCTGTGCTCCTCAGTTTATTTTGCCACAAAGATCTGCCTGAATTCTGCACTACACAATTTTGTAATATCTTGAACTTGACTTGACATATATGGAGCACGTGAGTAATCTCATGGCAGAAATAAATAAAATAAAACATTCTTTTTGTTATATTACATATGCAGAAGATAACCGTAACAGAACATATGTACTGTAGCTAACATGATTTGGTTGCATTCTAGCTGCTTAAAGTCCTGTTGGGATTCATTTGACTTGCACATACAGTGTCTCATGGCACCACTGTGGTACAGTATAGCTCAGTGGTGGAGAACATTGATTGCTGTCATTGCTATTTTAACACTGGTGTCTGGGGTTTGAGTCCCCCTGTGATCATCCATCCTGAAAAACGATTCCAGTCATTGTCACCCGCTTGGTGTCCTAGTACGAGAAGTCTGCTGTAGAAAATCAATCACACAGCAATATCTAAGCTTCTTCTTTGTGTGGCCTTATCTGATAGCCTACCAACATGCTATACTCTTCATCAACGGACAAGTGACAAGTCAACCTGGGCTATACTTTGGTTGAATGTGGATGACACGTTAGACCAAGGTTCAGACTCACTTTGGTCATTCAAGAACAAGCAGGGTTCCGTGAAGTTCCTGGGGAAAAAAAAGGTAAGCAGTACATAGATTATGTGGCTGTTGTACACATTACACAATTGATCTTGTGGTTTAACCCTAGTGGAGTTTGTTATGAATTGTAAGCCTTGTTTTAACTGTGTAAAGTAATAATAAAGCATTTAATATCAGATGTTTCGTAACATCTTTTATCCATCTTCATTCCAAGTCAGTTTAGCCCTGTTTTTGGAATCCGTGGTCAACGCCCATATCATTTAACTGAAATTATATAGGAAAGAAGTTGGCTCCAATTTATGTGTCATTTTGACTGTTGTTGACACCAGAGAAAAAAAACATGTTGAAAGATTATCAAATATTTGTCAAAGTTTAGCCAGACCTTTTGTTATGAAAGTAATTTGAAGTTTCGTAATGATAGTCTTACCGCCTAATATGCCTGCTGTATTTCTGGCTAAAACTGAGTGTTATGGAAAATTTTGTGAACTACTGGAGAATGGTTCAGGAGACCCAGATATTTTAAACAGAAACAGTTTGTTGATGCAACAACACTGTGTCATGCATCCTACTTCTGAAGGCTATTCTCTGCAGGCCATTTATTGAAACCAAAAAACCTGACTTTTAGCACATACTTATGTTGTAGATCGTCTTTGAGAGACTTGGGTAACAGTTACCATAAAAAAATCTATAGAAGTAAAAATTCCTTCACACAAAGGAAATTCCAGATGGCATTCCAGTGTTCTATGGAATGTGTCATAAAAGTCAATGAAATATATATTGTTTTTTGTGTTTTAAGGACAGGAATTTAAGCTCTGGCTCATATTCCTGGTGCCGTTTATGACAATCACAACATCTCCATACCCCTCATCTGCCTGCCATCTCCAACACCGCAAGAGAACAAGGTCTCATCTGCTGCTTTATTTCACACTTCACTTGCCAAATTCTTCACCGAGCAGGACCCCTGATTTGTTGGAGCCCCCACACCAGCAACAGAAATGTTATGCAAATGTTTCTCCGGTCTGTGAAAAGTGGAGAGGAGGGGAGTCATTTGAGTACAACCCTCATCCACTACTGTACAAGTTTTCTTATAAAGGGCAAACAATTTCCTAAGAATCATATGTCGCTAAATGTATATAAAGTCCCATAAAGACAAATAGGTGAAGTGGAAAACAAAGACGTTGAAACTCTTATAACCCTTGAACTAAGGTATGATATGTCCGTATGAATTTGTATAAAAGAAACTTAATAATGGATGTATTTTTGCAGAAACCTGCCATATGGCCGTGCTGTTGAACTCAGTTTCACCCCAAGGTGCCTTGTTTTAAGATCAGGCCTGCCCCACCTTTAACCACAACGCGCATCAATAAAAAATTGACAGTAAAAGAAAACATGGTTGAATATTTCTATGCAGACTGCTGGGCGCGGTGTGATATTGTGTCAGGGAGTGCTGCTGAAGACTTGAGAAGTAAGTGAATGGCTAAACATCCTGATATCCCGCCAGAAAACGTGTTGCAGAGGAAGATTTTTATCACCCATGACATGATATTGCACATACATAAATGTCACTGCTTACAAAAGGTATTACAATGTCATGTCATTTGAGAAGCGACAGTTTCGGTCTGTCCTTTGCTCCCAGTTGATCTTGTGCTGGTTAGCGGTGCTTCTTTAATGCTATGGGACACTTGCCACTGGCCTGATCTGTTCCTTTTCATGCCCTTGATATCCAGACACTGGGAAATGAGAGTAAATTGAATCAGCATTGTGAGTGACAGAAGCATTATGGTCCGGGGTTAGCCGAAAGGAGCCAAAGTCCCAACAGGAAAGGTGGGAAAAAAAGATGAATCACAGGGGCATTGTAGCGCTTAACTGTTAAATCACAGTTCATATTCATTATTTGAATATTAGATAATGCTCTCTGAATGGATGCAAAAACATATGTTGTACCAATACTTTTCACAGCCAACTGAGACTGTTTACAGACATTTATAGTGGCTCTGCATCAATGATATACATCTATAAATTCATTTGGAAACATAAAATAAAGATCCTGTGCAGGGCCGGATAGAAAGAAACATGACTTTTTGTGATACAGTTTTTTATTTATTTAAACAAATAGGCTAAAACTATGGAGGGGCAAATGGTTTTGAGTTTCGTGCTATGACAGCCAGGTTCCACATCAAAAAACTTTTGTTTCATCAGATTGGTTGTGCAGATCAGGATAGGTCAAGAACTTGAATTATTTTCACCTCATGAGCCAATAATTCAACCTGGCACCTTGAACGACTTACCAGTCGAGAGGGATGGGCACAGTCAGGATATTTGGGTATATGTCTGGGTTTTTTGTTTAGAGATAATAAACAATTGTTAATATGCTAATAAACACCAAAAGTATCTTTATTTAGACACCATGCAGTATGACCCTGTGCTCTATTATTGTTCCATCTCTTTCATTTGTAGCTTCCTCTTTTTGTTTTTTTATTGATGAAATTTCACATTAATACACTTTACATGCATCTGGGTCTCATCCCATTATATCCCACCCTTAAACTTTTCTCAAGAAAAATCATGTGATGTGGTCCTTTTTAAAGATACTGTGACATGCATTTATCCACCAGTGTAATCCCTAAAGCCACCATTCCTTCCTCCTAGTGCTTCAGACTAGAATTAATTTTTAGAATTTAGGGTTCATATATAAATCATGTTTGATTAATTTAGATTAATATATTTTGTATATTTTGTTGCTTTCTAACTATATATTTGTCAGTGAATGGATCACCTTTGAAATAGACCACTGTATATAAAAGCAAATACTGGCCTGGAAAAGAAAAGACAAAAGATGTAGGGGATATAATCTAAAGGTCAGCTATTAATTCACTTCTCCCCGGGGACACAACTGCCAAGGTCATTCAGCACCATGGCCCTGAGTATTTCTCACCTCGGAAGCAAATGAGCACCGTGTCACCTTACATTGGGATGTGATGGCTTTTTATTTTCTCAAAAGCTCCATTCTGGTGTCAGAATCCATGCACACTCTGAGTAAAGCAGCTCATGCCTGCACCTTTACAGGAGCTGCTGGATGTGCACGATGCCCTCGTGGGACGTTGTTTGAGGATGTTGTTTGGGATCTGTTTACTTTACTTTTTAATAAGAAAAAATGTCTCTTTTTTTTTTTTTTTTTACAAGTTGGTAACCCCCCCAGACACACATTTCTCTTGCTACAGCCTGCTAGTTGGTGAACTTGAGCTGAAGCTCTTAATTCTCTCGAAACTGTAACTATAAACAAAAACATTTTACCAGCTGGGAAGGAATATAAAGGTTGTATATTTATCCTTGGTCTTTTATTTATTCTAGCAGTGAATTTGTAAATAACCTTGTATATCCATGGAAAAAACCCACTTTATTTTACAGTTCCATTTCACCTGGCTGTCTGAAGGGAAGATTAGATTTCTCCCTGGTGCATGTCCAACATTCACTACCAAACCTACAAACAACTTAATAGATACATGTGCAAGAATGTATTTAATATTTAATATTTATTCCAATAAGTATCACTTTTTATATCTGCACAATGACCATAAGACTGTGTAGTTGTGGTTGTTGATTAGAAGATTTTAACCATTTTTTTTCAGATGATTGATTTTATTAGTATAAGGAGTTAGGGCTTGGAGATAAACAGCTGGCGGTACTCAGGGGCCATTAAACGATTATACCAGATGTGGGTGTATTATAAACACTTGTCCAACCTCAAAAAACAATTTGTATGTCTCACCCTCTGCTGAGGCCCAACTGATGCTGTGAGAGTGACAAGAGTGGATCAAAACAGTACAAATGGGAGCAAGAAAAACAAAACAGCTGAAAGACTCCACACAAGTTGAGTTATAATTGTCATTGTGATCAATCTTTTACATTACACAATCATTTGATCCATTGTTATAACAAAATATTGATTATAGCTACTTTTTTGTTTGTGTTATATAATTTTAGAATGTATTTGTTCCACAATCAGAATATGGTTAGTGTTAAATGTTGGTTTGCTATGGCTGAGCAAATTGTTTCATTGTATGCATGATATACCCATGAAAATGAATTTATATTTCTGCTACCTGGAAAAATGCATCAGGTTCCTTACTCCTGGATCTACTTTCTTCACAAAGTCGCCATGAACCCTTCATGGAACTGCCATTTTTCAGTGTGTTTGACATTAGTGTTGTGTGACATTATCTTGTTGGGTGCCATTAAGCTCTCAAAAGTTGATTTGTCAACACATTGTAATGTGCCAAGTATAAAAGCTAGAAGCCTGGGAGGACATGTATGAGAATAATAGACAGCCAAAGGGGACATTAACTCACCCGTCTATTAATTGCACTGACTGTTGTCTGCAGCCTGACGTTATGAAAGAGAGATCTGGTGTGCAGCCAGACAACGACAAGCTGAATAGAGTGCATCAGCTCAAAAAAATAAAAAAGAACATGCGATAAGATTCAGTGTAATACTTAGAAAGCACTTGAAATTCATATCGTGACTTCTGACAGTTGTGCTACATCACACAGGAGAAATCAAAGGTTGCTATCTAAATGCTTTTATTGGCTGCTGATAGTAGCAAACCAGACTACAGGAGTAACACAGGAGCCTCTCTGTCAATGTCGACGTACTTATGAGAATTTCATGCTGAATTTAATGTATTATTCACTACTTACATAATTGATCAGATTGTCTGCAGGCAGTATTAAGAGAAAGTGGCAGTTTTAAAGATGAGAGGTTTTGGGGTGGGGGTTGATGCAGTGGGCCCAGGAAGCTGAGCTGCTGATTTAATGCCCCCTCCCTTTTTTTTCCCCGGTGGCCCCAGAGTTGGATGGCGACTGGACCATGGGCGGGTCTTAATGAGCAAATCGAGTTAGGTAAATCACCACCTGCAGCCCACCAAACCAGATGATTTCCGGCTCAGAGTGAGAGAGAACTCCGGCGTCGTTTGTCTTCTTCTCCGGTTTCCACGGGATAACTGGAATTAAATGGGCCGTACTTATCATCAGTGACAAATGTAAGGGATATGGTCTACTTGTCACAGCAGGAGACACTTTGATAAAGTCAAAGCAAACAAATAATACACTTTGGTCTTGCTTGGACTGACAGTGATTCACATTTGCCGATTAATAATCCATGACAAAGAAAGTGGTGCACATTTCATGTTCACCATGAAAGCCCAATAAACCTGTAATAATCTCATTCAGTTTATCATCCTTCCATTGTTCATGTCATCCCTCCTGCTTGTCCAAAATCGGTGGCCTGCAATTGAGTTTAGATGTACAGTCGAAGTGAAGTAGTAAAGTAAAACTTATATGTTTTTGCCTTTATCCGCATTTTGCCCATGGTAAACATGGACATGCAAACACACACTGCAGCAGTGATGCTAGTGTTAGCTGCTTTTGGAAGAGGGAGACTTTTGATGGCTAATTAGTGCAGGCAGCTGTCAGAACAGTAATGGCAGAGATTTGAAAGTTTTGATACTACAGTTATATTTATGCTTTCACAGCTCGCTTTGTTCTCTCAGGGATTATTGGGTTGCCGAGGATGGGCGCTGGAGAGAGGAAGGAGAGGAGAGGAGAACATTAGATTTCCTCTTTCCAACGCTGGATGTGACCACATTAATTATAGATCTTGGGAAGCAGCAGTTACGTTCATTCAGCATATTTTTAGAATATGAGAGGCTGATTTAGTTCTTTAATCAAGACGACAGGTGTCGGCACGGTGCAGAAAAAAGATACTGAAAGCTGCTTAAAGTGTCAGTCGGTGACATTTTGAGCAGGCTGAGGTGCGAAGCTTCTATTTGTGAAATCTTGCCTGAGGCTAAGGGTGCAGGTGAGAGCCTTACACACTGTGGGTTTCAGATTGCTATAATAACCATTTACAGTGTGGAAACCTCACGACCAGGAGTGGACATAAACCTGAAGAAGCACTATTACTTAAAATTTAGTGAGGTAGAAGTGATATCAAAGATTAGCACAACTTCTCTAAATGCAAATATGTGCGCCGTGCAGTAAAAATGGCAGAAATTCACTTCATCTACCAGCAGAGAATTTTCTTCCATCAAAGCAAGATGGAAATCATTTTACAGCAAGAAAGCTCAAAAACATGCTCTCTGACCTAATTTTTTTCAACTCAGTATTCTTAATGTCTTTTTAAAATATAATAATTCTTATATCCAGCTGTATTGACAAGTATCATCAAACACAACCCAACTTTGGTTACTCTCTGTTCTATTTTGAGAATGATCAGCTTGTCTTTGTTTGTCAGGTTGCATCTGTTCTAGCCGACGGTGTAAAAAATATTGGTTTTGGCTTTAAACCAAAAATGGAGCATTGTACACCATGTTACCTAAATGTCAATGTTCTACAGACAGGTTTTGCATTTCTAAACAATACTCGACGCCTGTGGAGCAGTGGGTAGACTATATGTGGCAACAGTGTCATGCTAATAGTCATTTTGAAGTGACCAATCTTTCTGTCTCCCAGTCATTTTTGGTTTGTTCTCTCGACCCCCTTGTGTGAGCACATTTCACTAATGTTGGTTGGAAACCCCTCTTTAAGTCCAATTGTGTCACACTTTCTCAGCAGGCCCCTTTGCAGTGGCTTATAATAATAAGCCACTGCAAATAATCAGCAACAATTTTTACTCCACCGCCTTAAAAATAAACTTACTGCTACAGAGCATGATGGCATTGGCTTCACTTTCTCTCACAGCACCAATGTCTTCTCAAAGCCGTTATCAGTGATTTTAGAGCATTGTGGGAGTCTGAGTGCTCCCAAGTGCTTCTGAGTTCACTGGCATCCTTTTTTGGTACTGAGCCATTTATCTGTTTTTTTTCCTTTTGCGAGCCACCTTAAGGTAGATTAAATTCAGCTCACCTTTTGAACAGGTCACTGAGGTGATGTTGTTCTTCATACTCCATACAGCTCAAGTTTGGAATTAAAGGTGAAAGATTTACATTAGTGGCAACACAGTGGTGCAGGGGTTAGCACTATGGCCTCACAATAAGACGATTCTTGATTTGAACCCAGAACGTGTGGAGTTTGCATGTTCTCCCTGTACCTGCGTGGGTTTTCTTCTAGTATTCCAGCTCCACTTAGGTTGATTGGCAACTCATGATTGCCCGTAGGTGTGACTGTGAGTGCGAATCGTTGTTTGTCTGTAGGGGGGAACCCGTTGATAGACTGGCGACCAGTCAGATGGGATTGGCTTCTGACCCTCAATGGATAAGCATTATAGCAAATGAATGGATGGATGGAAATGGATAGCAACCATTGTAACCTCAGCACTGGTGGACCCCCAGCACATGATCTGACTGGCAATAAAAGTTTGAGCCATTCCCACGATAAAACAATTTACTGCCTAGTTAACTAAACTTTATGTAGCTACTCATTAGATGAACAAGCATCAAATATGTTTACTCTTAAATGCTGGTTGCCACGCTTTCCCCCTCTATTCATAGCACATCCATTAGACAGAGCTGTGTGACTAATGGATGAGAGAGCAACTTACCTGTCCTTTGTGGATGCATTTTATGAGGTGGTGCTGAGGGACTCTCCCGTTCTCACATGGTGCTTCAGAAGCGATGAGGCCATTAGGGCCTGGCAGAGAACATGATACATCCCAACTCTAATTTGTTTAGTCCAGGGATTAAATTAACTCATCTAAGAGCTCATTTGCAAATGAGAGGATAAAGTCCTACCCTCTTTCTGGTGTTTTCTAGTGTCACCTTGGGTGGAATTTCCTCCAAATGTGGTGCAAAATGATCAATACCCCGAGTAGTGTAAAATGGCAGGTGACATCCTCTGTAGGGGAGATGTGATAATGGATCCCAAGCCGCGTCTGATACCAGCGGCATGTCAGTGTCCTCTTCCTCCGATCTCCTCCTGCGGTCTGTGCGAGGTGTATCATATCAGCTGATTGTTTTCAATGTGACTTTGATTGATATCAGATCTGCACTGTTGTCTAGCTTGCCGACCAGAAGCCGGCTCTCGTTGGGTATCAGTTGCCTCTGCGTCACCGCATTACCTTTGCTACAACTACACTTTGATGTGATGGCACCACAATACCCCACATCTGCTCCATCTGCCCATCCGGGATGTGTCATGTTTTGTAGATCAAAGGGAGTGAACGGAGTCACTCAATTCTGACAGATCAATACACCCCTCAGGAACGTGTCCTATAGTGTGACAGCTCAAGTATGAGATATTTCGCTATATCCCCATCATTCCTCTTCCAATTTATTTTTCTTATTTTTTCTCCATTTTACTTAAACAACAAATCGAAGAAACTGGCACCGCTCAGGTTTGATTTGCTTCAGTGACATGATGGTAAAAGTAAAGGCTGTGGGGCCTGAATATTTGAAATACACATTCCCTTAATGACTACAGTAAAGTTTCAGTCCATCACATTTCACTGTGAAATACAGCACGAGAGTCTTTTTCTGAAAGGTCATTTTGCACCTTGGTGTAAAGGTGCTCTAGCCACATTACATTTAACTGCTCAATGGCATACATAATATATAAAATAACACAACACTTCGATGGGCCTTTTTCTTATTTACTTTTACTGATGATACTGTAAGTGTATTCAGCTGATAAAACTTTCCTGCTTTTGCTGAAGTTATATTTTGAGTGCCCAGCTCTTACTTGTAATGGAGAAATTTTATAGTGCAGTGTTGCTACTCAAAGTAAAAGATCCAAAACGCTACTAAGACCACTGTCAAAATGGGAATCTTTGAAGGACTTTGTAGTGCAAGTGTAGTGTAATTTCCCTCTTTAAGTTTTCTGCATTTTCTTGCTGAGCTGAAGTGAATGGAGGATGAATGAAAACACCATTTTTAAGTCATCTTAAACTAAGTTTAACTGAGGTATTCATTTTATAGCTGCACATCTGGACTTTCTTCTTTAACTTACTTTTTTATTCAGATGGGTGAAAGAGCACATACTGTTTTGATAATTATAATGTAATGTAGATCCAATACAACATAAATATGTTCTATTGCAACTGTCTCAAAGTCCCTCACAGCAAGTTCTTAAAATCAGTACAGCACAGACATTGTTCTGTCATCAGTGACAGTCAGTGTTGGATTGATAATACATTGTAATAGTCTGTTATGGGCCAAAAACTTGGGTTAAAACAAACACCCCTTCTTTCTTACCATGAATTCACTTTTAGATATCTGAAAATTTAAATGAATTCACATTTACAGTTCATTTTCAAATTGGTATTTGAATTGAATGTCTAAACATTTTGGCATAAGATCAATTTAAGCCCTGCGGCAAAGCATGTGGGTGTTTGTGCTGTGAAATGGTGAAATGAATGGGGCTAATGAAAATCTGTGCCCATTGTTGTGGGTACGTGTAGTCACCTCAGAGCTCCATCGTCATATCAGATACTTTTACTTTTTTCCCCCTCCTGATTTACAAATTAAGCAATGTAGTTGAAAACTATTCCTGTAAAATCAAAAGGCTGGTCTTCTTGTGAGTAAACGTGTCTGTTATGGACCTAAATGGGTTTTAATAAAAAGCAGTCACTTGATGACTGACTTTTGCTGGTTATATCTTAGCTAGCATGTCTGGAGTACTGTTAGTTACAGCAACACATATCTGTTGGACCCAATTCCAAAGGTAATGTTAATTTAAATGAAAGACAATTGTTAAGTTGTGTACAAGTTAGGACAGTAGTTAGTATAAACTAAAATGTTACTGTCTGCTTGTGGCCTCTTGTTTTTCTGTCCGACGATCATGTAACAAAAACACTATCACAGAGGAATAAGTTTGAGTTGGCTAAAATAAGTCTTATTTGGTGAATTGGTACAATATTTGGGCCTGTGGACTGTTCTGCCTCTTCAGCTAAGCTCCAACAGCTTAAAGAAGACGTTGCCAGGGAAATTTATGTATCAAAACACTTTCGTTCACAAAATAAAAGTCATGTTCATTCACATACACACACACACACACACGCACACTGTGATGAAAAACATCAAACTGAGAGGGAAAAAAAATCACAGCAGAGTGGACCTCGGGTGGCTGAACTCAGCCATGGTTCCAGTTGTTGCTATAGTCACATGGTAGCGAGCAGTAGGCAGCGGCTGGAAAAGTTTGACGTCTGTCAGCGAAGGTGACAGCGGTAAGTAGGCACATTGGCAGTGAACCTCGATACTGTTACCTGACTGAGGGCTGGAAACAAGAGAACCAATTCAACTGCTGGTGGTTGAAATCTTTTCCATCTGGTTTTCCTTTTTGTTGTTTTCTATGTTGAATAAGTAGGTCTTGTTTAGGAGGAAGCCGATTTCAAGCAAACTGTCAATAATTACTCATTCATCAAGTAGTTAGCCACTAGAGTCTTCATTCATTTTACTTCCAAATCCTCGACGCCTACTTGTATTTTTTGTGTTTAACATGTGTAGGAATAAAAAAATGAGAAAGTGTGGTTTCACAAGCAGAGGTGTTGAATGTGCCATTAAATCTATAACGGCAGTGAACTCAATTATTGTTGAATACTATCGTAGCTTTTAGCTGTGGAACTCCTCACTAGACTGAGATCACCAATATTACTTCCTTGTTAAGAGCCTATCAAAAATGGCAGAGAAGCATACCCATATGTGATAATTTGCTTATAATAAAGGCCAAGCTTGCACTGAGCTGAAGATGACACTGAAATGAAGGCAAACAAAAGCAGCATTGAACATAACACAACGACAGATTATGAACAGTGATGCTCTCACTTACTGTTGGTCATACTGATGAGCATTTGACTGGCGATGTGTCTGACCTTGACCTTAGACCACCAAAATGGAATCAGTTCACCCTCTAGTCCAAATGATTGAAAAGCATGAATTTCCTCAATGTCCAAATATCACATTCACGAGAATGTGGCAGACGGATGGAGGCACAGATGAAAATGTAACGCCTTGGCCACAGCTGTCACCAGCATGGAGGGGCCAATGAATTCAGCAAAGAATAAACGTCAAGTCACTGTAAAGAAAATGAAAAGGTGTGACCAGGAAAGGAGCAGAAAAATATTCATTATGCACAGGTTATATGGAGATGTTTTCACCATATGGTCCACATTGGTTTAAGCTAAAACAATTAGGCAATCAAAGTGGCACAATTGCTGCTCATTAACATTTTTGTAAAGCATGCCACAACAGATCTGTGCCAAAGTTAAGTTGGACTGTACGCAAACATGCTGCTGGTGTTACAGCCACATTACTCACTGGTTATACATACTGTATAGCTGTTGCATGTATTCTTGTCATGTCGACTGATATACATGTCCCCACAATGCAAAAGTCTGACGCTAGACAAGTGTGCACAAGTGGCAAATCAGCCTAATACTATTCAGCTATCTAGAGGCAATCACAAAATGAGCATGCTGACCAAGCCAATATATTATTAGCCAACCCTATTTGGATTCTTTTCATAAATATTGAAATAGTCGTTTTTCTGGTGGAGAATGTAAAGGGGGTATGAAGTAACTCAGGTATTAGGGCGTGCAGATATCTCTGCATGTATAAATAAACAACCATGGTCAACAAAAACATGCTGTGATTCCTATCAGCTGAAAATGCAGGCAATTTGTGTAGAGGCAGCCTTTTTTGTCAGCTCTATTTGCTAGATTTCCATACCCCCACCCCTGCTGTTTGCACAGCCTCCTCTCACATTGGCCAGCAGGAAATAGGCATTCAATGCTTTCTAGATGACTTCCTGAAAGAAATGAATCTCTCATGGAAAATGAGAACAATGAATAATGAAATGTTGAATGGGATATGCCTGACCCATGCTATTCATAAAACCTGTGCCGTTGCAGAGAGCCATGTATGAAACTGAAGGTTGTGATCACAGGACTGGAAAAAGCCATGGGTTGGACCATTAGAGTGAGGGGAAACAAATAGCTTTGCTTCATGCACATATAATTATTTGATTTAGGTCAGACGCAGACCAGAGCGCTTCAGTAAAGATAAATCTTGGATTTTGCAACTGTAACATAGATTTTTCCTTCGTTCATAACACCCTGTGTTACATTTGGGAACAGTGGAAGGTTAGTTTATGTTTTGTAGAATTGAATAAATTTTGTGAAAATTTACCCTGCCTGTACACACTATTACATGTCTTGAGTACAGTGGTGTGCTGTCAGGACAATATGCAAGCAGTGCTGGACCAGTTAAAGTAAAAAAAAATAGACATGAATTAGCACAATACTGATGTGGAAGCGAACTGTGTTCTATCCCATGATTGTTCGGATATTTCATATTTGCGTTCATTTTGCAATTTCACTCTTGTGGCCGCAGTACGCTATTGTCTCTGGAGGCTAGGTTGACTACTAGCTGTTGCATCATTTTGTCAAGTGTCATTTCTTTTCATGGGTGTGGTCATGTCCTGTAAAGCAAGCAGAGAGGAGAGAAGCATTTTTTGAACATACAAACTATGGCATCTCGCAGTAGCCACCGTGTGCCTTCCAACCCTCTGAGACCAGTTACGATATCTCATGCTTTATTATACATGTGTGCAGATGTCTGTTAAAGCTATGCTACCACATTAACTCAGCAGTGTTTTCTTTCCAAGCATTGAGAGGTAGCAGTAGCAAATAAATTACCAAATTATACTGTGATTTGCATTGTCAAATCGGTAGAAGTTTGTCTCACTAATCACCTTGGTCAGTGGGTGACAACAAGGAAGTGGGAGGACGTAGTGGGTTCTTTGGCTCTGCTCACCTATCTGTAAAAGTCACCGCATGAAACGGCTTGAGTGTAACTGAATGCAAAGTTCCTCAGGGAGGAATAATATAGTGGGAACTGAACAGACCATTTACACTGTGTGCAGCCACTTTGTGGTAGGAAAAGTGCCTTAACATCATCATAACCCCACAGAGAAAATCATCCACCAACGACAGCCAAAACGGCTGCGGAGTACCGGAAGAATGCCAGGGTCTGGAGGTAGCCTGGTTTTTGAATGCCTGCTTCCCTGCCTCACATTAGCCTCAGCAGGATGGCTAAGCAAAGCAAGACAAAAAAAAAAGTTGCTCATGCCATTTTAAAGAAAAAGAGTCCGACCTAAGGCCTCCAGCTACCGCTGCAATCCTGACATGGAGGAGTCAGTTTGAGCACTTACAAATCTTTCTAATCCCTTTCAACACAGAGCAGCATTTGCCAGACCCCTGCTCCTCTGGGGTCTTAGAGAGAGAGAAAGAAAGAGAGTGTGTCTGTGTGAGTGTGTTTGTGTGCATAGGTCTGTCAGTTAGGGTAACTTAGGATGTGCGAAGTACTTTAGAGAGTCACTCGGAGGAGAGATGAGGCACAGCGGCTGCTCAGGATGAAACTCCACACTGTGCTGTCGAGCTTTCATATACCCTATGGCTGTGCCGGTGGCTTACCGCCTGTGTGTTACCAAAGGCTGTGAATAGCATGATCAAGTAATTACTGAACACTGCCGCGGCTCCCGAGCGTGTTTCATGTCGCACGTTTTTTTTCTGAAGCGGTGTTCATTTGGCTGTGAATAATCATATTGAACGTGGCGGCAGGGGCGCCTAACTGACACCCGGCACCAACTGCTGCGTTTTGGGTCACAGAGCGTTGTTTACGAATCATTGATTTTGTTGTACAACAGCAAAAGACACAAGGCAAAGGCTTCGCCTCATCACAGACATTCCTAGCAAGGTAACAACAAACAGAGCAGGGCCACCATGAAGTGTCATGGCAGCCCAATTATGTTTTTGTAAAAAGCCAGCGTTGCCAGGCCGATTGCAAAGCTCCCTGGGGACCTTCGGTGCTCACTAATTCTACCGGAGTCGCCAATCCCAATCTAATTCACCACATCATTTTCATCTTGGAAATGCTGGAATGGGTAATCAGATGATTGATTGAAGAGAACTGCAGTTCTGACAGAACACTGACGTGGACACAGCTGGCTGCCTGTCAGAGGGGATGGCTGAATGATATATGACTATCTGCACTCAAAACAAAGCAAAAACCGGCCACATTCGCAAGGTGATACTTTAGCCCTCAGCGGTATCCGTGTTCACTCATTTTCCAAGCATGTGGAGCATAGCGAAGGCCCTTTTTGCTTCACGACCGCTGATTGCATCCACACATTTGTGCTTTTTGCTTGCGCTTGAAAAACCTCTGCAGTGACATTAAAGGATAAGACCTGCCTCTGCTACTCAGCAAGCGTCCAGCTATTCCAAATGATTAATTATTTCATGCCCATCAAAGTCCAAATGGCTTACAAGATACAGTACCTTCAGTGATAAAACAGTGGAGATCTTAATTTCAGTTTCGCAGAGAATGAACCACCTCAGCATCAAATCACCATCCATTACCTCCCTTATTTTAATGAATGCTGAGGCTACGGTGCAGCAGAGTGATATTGAAATGCAAGAATACTCCCACACATACAATCTCATAGCTCACTTTAAGTATAGGCACAATCATTACAGGGGGAAAACACAATAGAGCTGCACTCCATTAAAGGTTAGCACTGTAGATAGCTGCTCCTGAATGATAATAAAAGATACCGTGTTGTAATTAAAGTTAAAAATGCTAAAATGATTATGTTCAATATAGTGTAATATAGCAATGCCAAACAAGGGCTACAAAAGAAACAAAACTGCACATTGTAAGCTTTACATAAGATAGTATTTAGTGCAGAGCTATTTTACTTGACAAAATCTGTAAGAAAAAATCTTACATCCACCAGATCGTACTCTATGATAAGATAGGTGCCGAGGAAAAGTAGTATTGATTGATTAGAGTCTCTTAATCATGTTTATCGATTGTGTTTTGTTGCGCTGTGGATTTCAGCCACATGTCCATACTCTCACTTTCAGATAAGAGACAGTGCTTCAGGTAATGAAATATGAGCACCTATTGAATTGGAAAAATAAATGCTTTCGAAAATATTGCTTCACAAAGCTAAATTGACGGGCTTCTGAAACAATCATTATTTATGGGGGGGACAAGCTGGAGAAAATGACAAGGCTCATCCCGTTCAGCATTTTTCATGCAACAAGATACTACACAATGGTTAGACCGTCTCTACATAAAACACTGGGCAGAGAGAGAAAGAGCGGGGAAAAAAGTGCATGTGGCAGTGTGCGTAAAGAGAGCAGGATCAATAACCAATCTAGGGAGCAGAGAGGGTCAGGTTGAGCATGGGGAGGTTATCATATACTGTACCTCAGCATGTATAATGGAGGACTCCTGAGTGTGTCAAGTAGCTTTAAGATACAGTTTGGGTTTTGGAGGAACGTTTACTGATAGTATATATAAGGGAAATGAGTTTTATATGGCTTACAGAGGAGAAACCACATTAAGCCTCTTTACACCTGAAGCGAACCCTCATGTCCCACAACAAATATATAGTTTGACAACCTGCATTTAAAATTTGGAGCTCTTATTTTGGACTCTTAAGAGCTTTTGGGAGACAATATCTCAAATAAATAATTCTAAAATTAGCTCTTACACGTTCTGCCAGTTTTGTTAAGGTTACCCTAATGTTTGTTAATTATTATAGTGTAATACTGAAACTCATTATCACTTCATGGCAGGAGTCAGCACTTTGATCAAAATTAATATGGTTATCCATGCTAACTATCTGAGCTTGAGATTCAACTCAGTGATTATATATGTTGCTACAAGCTTGTGTTTATTGGGATTTACACAAGTGCGTTAAACATTGGTGATGAGTAATTAACTAAATTCACATTTGTTAAAGAGTAGTTTACAGACTATAGAAATATGCAATGCAAATGCAATGTAGGGGCCAGTTCTAAAGAAATGGCAGTTTGCTGTGTCACGGTAATTTAAATCTATCAATAGAATTTCAGAATGCACACTTTTACTTCTTCTTTTTCTTGGTCTCTTCAGTTTGTCTGGTTGTCATATAGTTACATTACAGTACAGTGGATATCCATAATGTGAAGAGCTGTGAATGGTGGGAGAACTGAAATGCAACTGCAAATGCACTGGGCTTTGTTAAGTGAGTATACCCAATTGTAAAGCTACACACCGCCACTCAAAAAACATAATCATAAATTGAGGAAATGTGAGGGGAAAAGTCAAATATGAAATAACCTAGATCTGATTGGTCTGTTGAAGTCAGCTGATTAAAAATATTTGCAAATAAAAGGCAAGTTTGAATTAGTCATGCAGAGATGAATATTGGGATATGAGCAGATGACCCACAATAATGGAATGGCTTAAAGTGTGGTCTGATCGGTAGAAACTGGGTTTGTGGATTAGATATAACCCATTGTGAGCACTAATAAATGACTCATCTATGCATCAACTCTGTGCTCTTTATGAATCTGATTGCTTCTAGCACCTCCAGTTTTCCCAGACATTGAGACATGATGACAAGCTGTGTAGTTGTTCATTCCTAGACAAATAGAAATGCTGTAATTCTACAATTCGGCCATCTCCGAATTGCATAATAACAACTACAGCTGTGAAATATAAAAAATAGCCAAGGCAGGTTTGCTCTTCACCTCATAATGGTACTGATTTTATTCTCATACAATCAGGAGAAAAAAATTAGTTTGTATCAATAGTTAGTATAGAAAAAGGTTGTAGTAACAGTTAAATACTGATTGCAGCTCAATGATCAGAGGCAAACTCTATCCTGCATACCTCACTACACAAAGGACACACTACTTTTCTGTTTTCACTGAATGTTGATACTTGACGTAAGTCGTGAGGCACAGAATAAGCTGGGATTCTAGTTTGTTACAGTCTATTTAATTACTTAATGTTCTGAAAACAAATCTACCTCACTGTTTACCTCACTGAGCACTCTGCATATTAAGCATCACACTCACTTTGAATAAAACTGCTGGAGTCCTTTAAATGGATGATTCAAATGAATGCAGCAGGATCAGACACATTGTCTTTTTTATTCCAAGCCTTTTCTTTACTGTCAACATCTGCTGCCCCATTACCAACAATGCCAATGGCAACAGTTCGATTGCAGATGCAGGTACGCTTTGCTATTAGCAGCTAATGTAGCCTCAAGCGGAGATGAGGAGCAGGAGAATTCTGGCGAGCTCACTTCTTTCTAACTCCACCCTTGGGTTCTTCTCCATTTTCAAATATAGAGTCAAACTCTTCAACACCTGCAAGCAGGGGTGTTTAAAATCAGTTATTCCTGATTAAAGCCCTTGTAAATGTGTTTGAGGTGAAACATATACACATATATATATCTCAGACCTGGTGAAAGGTAAACCCACCAAAACTTCCCATAGTGCTACCAGGGAGCCTAAGGACATCAATAGTGATCACATCAGCTATTTATGCAAAAGTTCAGGTCAAAATTATAGGCAATGCTGATTTTTAAATACATAATTTAAAATATGTTAAAACATAAATGCAAATGACCCAATTCTGTGGACCCAGAATAATTGAAAAAAAAAATGTCCATGGTTACTGAAAAAACATATTATAGTGAAATCATATTGAACTATAGTATAGTATAGTAAATCATAGTGAAGTAATACAAATACAAAATCTACTTTGGACACAATTATTGGCACCCTTTTGATAAATTTAACTTAGTTCCTCAAACCATATAAAGAACCTAACGGCCTAGAACTCACTTAAGCTTATTTTTCAGTGGTGACATGACCTGAACTAACCAATGAATGATGGTTTTACTGAATAAAAAGGGGCTGATTGTTTAGTTTAGTAAGTTTATTGAAGCGAGCTGTCTGAGGTTCAGAAAAAGCTACTGTACAAACATTTGCTCCAGAACATCCTGGTAAAAGTAAGAACTGCATCCATTATAGAAAAATTCTCAGAAAATTTCTGAAATTTTGTATTCACAAATTTATCTGACATGCCTGCAAATGAGTGACTGAGTGACAAAATTACTGTTTATCGCTTTTAATTTTATTTACTCAAACCCTGAAAATGATACAAAATGCAGTGAACATGAACAGCTCAGGCGGGATTTTCCTCCAGCTTGGCAGTAACTGCTCACTGAGTCCAGTTGGATTTATGGCTCTGGTTCAACAAAAATCTCAGCAGGGCAGCTCCAAAACAGAGGGGTATCTCTGCAGGAGCAACATGATGAACATGACCACAAAAGCAACATCAGTCTCAAATTCAAATTCAGTGGTTTTAAACCACTTGCTTTGACAAAATAACAGAGCCAGCCAACATATATTCTTATATGGCATATATTGTATATAGCAATGTTGTTATAAAAAAAAAATCACACATTATCACTGTCAAACTCCCTTACCCTAGATATGATGTACATATGAATAATGTTAGAAGACAATCTGTCTATAGTATGCTGAATGTCTTTAATCTGTGCAATATTTTTCATTTTATTATACTCAACAAATCCCATGACAGGACCAAAACCAATGATGAAATAATCCTACTATTAAATGTGTGTATCCAAACTCTGATATATCTGTATATATCTCATAGATCTCCATTGTTGTCCAGAAACTATTAAGATATCAGTGAACCACATGTGACATGTTCCTGCAGCTCAAAGTCACCAGGAGACTAATTTTGTTGGGATGGTCAGTCTGTCGATGAGTCAGCTCGTCCACCACTTCGGTTGATGCTATTCTGTTATCTTGGTTGATTTCCATTAAACTTGGTACAGACATTCATGTCCCTTTTCAGCCTCAGCAGCTGTACTTTGTGTACAGTAGTAATTAGCAAATGCTTACATGTTTCCACACTTAGCGATGGTGAACATGGTAAACGTAACAGCTAAACATCTGCATGTTGCTATTGTGACCATGTTAGAATTTAGCTCATAATACCACTGTGCTTAAGTGCAGTCTCACAAAGCTGCCAGCATGGCTCTAGGCTCTTGTAGACTTATTAAAGATTTATGGCTTCAGTGGGAACAAATGGGCTTTAGGCTGAGGACCCCAGGCAGGAAGGGAATGTCCATAAGTATTGAAAATGCATTATAGCATTGTCATTTTGCTCTTTTAATGGGATTTGTTGGCAACACAACATGTGTGTGTCTGTATGTCTTATCTATAAAAGCCATAGGTATACAGTATGTACAGATTCCATGCAAATAGGCAGATCTGTGGGATCTGTTGTTTTAAATGTCTCATCATAAATTCTCACTTTGAGAATCATGGCATCTGTACTGAAAAATCAGGTCATCTAAATCGTGAATAACCTGCAAATGTTTTGACAGTTTTAAGATGTTTAATAGATATTGTTTAATTACTTTTACATGTAGCGCTGTAGGTCCATACAACCAATCTCACGAGTTCAGAAATGTTAGGACTTCCAAAAACAAAGTAAAAGTAAAATACATTGAAATGCATTTTACTTTCATCAGTTATGCGCTCCAAATGATATCCAAAAGAAGAATTACATCAGGTGTTATGCTTCATAAATAAGCTGCTTTAAGGAATGTAACACAGCATCCAAAATAACTCACTTAGTTAATTAAAACTGGTAAAAGATCAATAAAGCTCCTAGTGCCTCTTTCTTAATTCTCCAGTATTAATTAAAGATTCTCACTTTGAAGAGAGTGTTTTTTTCTCTCTTCTGTATCTTGTTAATTAGAAACATTGAAGCAGCTCCAAACTAGATGACCGAAACAGCAGTAGATAAAATTAAGCCATGGGATGTTAATCAGAATGTTAACGGTGTGCTGTTTTGTACTAAAATTACTAAGAACTGGTATCATGCAACCAAATCTCTCAGTTTAGTCCTGCAAGGTTGTGGCATTAGCAGTGGATTTCAGTTTTTCAACAATCTGGTTTCACAGTCAGAATTTAAATGACATATTAGGGGTCTGGGACAAAGCAGCACTGCCCTGAAATTGTTCCACAGTGGCCTAAGGCACAGGGATATGAAGCAAATGGCTTTCATTGCATCATAACCTTGACCGCAGCGGCTCCTCTGCTTTGAGCTTTGGCCATTGATGCACTCGAGGGCCACTTTGTGCCAGTATTAGCCCTCCATGTCATCCTGCCATCACAGCGCAGCGAGCCCGGTGGCAAAAAATAATAAAATGAAATGTCAAATCAAAGAGGACAGAGAATGGTCTTTACCACAGGGCTTAGATTTTTGAGTGAAATGGAAAAGTGGATTTACTGCTGCTATTCTCTGTATTGGGTGGATATGCTGCAAATTGAGTCAATGAAATATGGAATGAGCTAAATTCACACTCAGCTTGTGGGTAAGACAATGATCCTCTGACAAGAACCATGATGTTTAGCACTACATACCGGGTTTTAACATGAATAAAAAAACCTGGCATCACATCTACATTTATTTTGAGGCATTAGCATTATTACTGTAAGAAAATTAGACCCAGGATCTTGCAGAGTTTGTGCTCAATTTGATAATTAATATGCTTCAACAAATCACATTTGGGGGAAATTCTGCTGGCACACTTTTACATACTAAGATGCTCAAACACCTCTCATAAAAAGTGCCATTTAAATGCAATGCTGAGGCTTTTAAACACATTAATGACATCTCCCTGCTTCTGATTTTCATACCCGTAAATACACAATGCGAATCCCAGTCCACACAGGCTTCCTCCTTCAATATGTTTTTATAAATACTGCAGTATGCAGCATTAGAATCAGGAATATTTTATCTATTCATCCCTTCTCAAACCTGCTGTGTAGGGTTGAACTGGAGGTTGAAGCACTTCCAGCATGTCCCAACATTCACTAGCCAAGAAGCAGGTCATCACTCTATCATCCTACACTTTTAGTCTGTGGATGGACAAAAAAGGAAAAAAGGCCAAACAGCCACCCCCACTCCACAATTGTTGGCATAGAGCCATCCATTTTTTATTCTGATGACATAAGTTTTTCGTTTGCAGAAATAAATAAGAAAAACCTCAGTTTCACCAGGGAAGGGAATCTATTTTCAAATCCAAATTCAAATTTTTCTTTTTTTCTTTTTATTCACCATGAGTAGCACTGTGTATGAAAGGACATAGGGTATTTACTGTACATTTCTGTAAGGCCTCAAGGATACACACATTGTATTCTACCTTTGGCATCTCCATCACCCTCTCAACTGTTTCATTAACGATAAATCACACAGCGTTAGCCATTTGCCATTGATCAAAACTTCAGCGTACAGCTGAAATATTCACCTGGTTTGAAGGGGTTACCATGGTTACTATCGCATAACCATACACTTAATGATCTCAGTTCTGATTGTGTTCTGTACCAGGTCAAGAGGTGACCCTGAACCATCAACTCCATCAAATTTGCAATGAACAAATGATCAATATTTTTGACACGCATCACTAAATAAAACAAACGCTATACATACATGGATAAGTGAGATGACGCTTTCCATTAGCCAGCTATGTTTAAAGAATTTGCTGTGGCACTGAATAGCACACTGCATCATGGTCATCTTGCGATCGAGATGCAAAATGACAACAAAAGACAGTACCTTTAACAAAAAGACTTGAATTTTATTGCTAGAGATACAACACAATGCAAAAATCTAATATTGTGAAACAGATTTCCCTTGCTTGGCCCACCGAGAGGTGATGCATGTCGGTGCAGCGCACACTCTGCTCATGCAGTGATATTATCAACACTCCATGGATCAAGCGGTTGTGGCAGCCTCCTGAGAGTCCAGATGCTGCAGGGAGGACCTCTGCTGACCTCACAGCAGACCTGGGATCAGTGTACTGTGGGCCTGCAATGATCATCCTAGGGCCCTTTTAGATGAGGTGTGCATAATGGGGAGGTTTCTCTCACTGAAGGATGAATCAATGTGGCATGAAGAAGAGAATTTCCACCCCATTTCCCCCCCTGATTACCCCACCACATACAGCTCCTTAATAGCTTGTTGTGTGTCATAAATCTCTTTTTACCACCATAGCATCACAGATGTATTGCAGTGTATGCCTTACATATTAAACCAAAGGTGTCATTGGGATTTGGTGCTGGCGGTATGTCGAAACTGGACTGTAAGGCAACATGTTACTTTTTTTTTCGAGGCTGATTTGGCCCAGCACACAGAATGGTGACAAGCAGCCGGCCTGCTTATCTTCAGCTCTCTGGTTTGTAATAAAGCTGTCCCTGGATGGGATGGAGTGAGGGATGCTGCTGCCTTCACCTGACAGGTACGACTGACAGGGGCGACAGAGAAAACACTGTGCAGGGGCTCAGGGGTCCCCCGAAGATGCTGTCAAGTGGAAAATATTGTTACAAACAGGACCCAGATGACTGAAGTTGACTATTTTTTAATGAGTTAGTAATTAAATTTACAAGAAAGAAGACATTTTGAGGCAGCTATAAATAATACTAACTTATTATCACCTTATAATGTTGTTATGGTGATCATATTTACACATCCAGCAGACACAGAGATTATTATTTATTTGGGGTGTTGTTGTGGCCACCTGATGAATCTAAGTCCAGTATTTCTCTTTTCCGCCTTGTTTTTGTCTCCACTCCCTCACAAACTGCCTGTGTGCTGTTTGCTGCTGAGCAGATCGTGTGCAGTGGGTTTTATCAGAGCTTTGTCACTGAAAATACCTCCTCGCTCAGGCAAAAAATGACAGGAGCAGTGAGTGATCCCCAAACTAGTAAAACCAAAAACAATGGACTGGAAATCACTGGAAGCTCAGTAGAGCTGAGGAGAATATAGTCTAGGTTTCCCACTGTGTGTGTTCCCTTCATCATCAGACCACCTTTGAGAAGAACATATGATGACAATACTGGAAATGAGGGGAAAATGAAGTTTTCCTCTCCTGCCCCTCTTGTGTCCACTCTCTCAGGTTTTCCTCTTTTCCCCTTGAAAATAACCAATGACACCTCTCTCCGACCCCCATCTCCCCAAATAAATATTTTAGGAACATACAACCAGCACAATCTATTCAAAACTTAAGTAGCTGCTCAGGGGAATCAGCTCCAAATGCAAAGCAGAGGAACCCTGGTTAATCTTTTCCTTAATGTAATGATCAAGCATCTCTGGGCATCGTCTCCTGCATCCTGCATGAAACTCACAAACACTACACACGACTTCCTACACTGGCAACGTCTGCTGGCATTGGATGTAAATGATGAGGTGTGGAACTGTCTAACACAGACATGACTAATTCCTACAGGATACTGGGCTGTTTTGCATAAAGATGCACTTCACTTGGAGGATTTTGACATGTTGGAGGCTACATACTCCTTCCAAGCTACTTGACAGATGGTCGGATAGCTCCAGAAACCCTCTACCCACACGTATTTCCAACATAGGATTAGGGGGCTCTGTGTCCCACCACTTCTGTAAATGTCCTCATGTCACACCTGTGCCCGAGCTCTGCTCCCTTGCTTGCTTTGCCTCCATAGGAGGACACCGCCTGTGTTGACAAGTTTCAAATGTTTCAAGTATAGAAAAACCTTCAAACATTAGCAGAAGCATGTAAATAAAAAAAACTCTCATGGAACACAGTGAAAGTCAGGCATCTGAGAAAACACATTTTTTGAGTTAAGAGGGCCTTTAAAGGAAAGTCAAAGCTACGGATGAAGGAATGCGTATCAATTAAAACACTTTGCGGACATGAAATAAATCACACCAGGAGCCTATCGATCCTTTCTGTGAAAAAAGCTTCCATCAGATATCTGGGCCTCAGCTTGTAAGCACCATCTTACAAAACCTCTTAGGCTCATAATTTAGATGGTTAGGTTCAGAGGGAAATGTTTATTTGGCAGAGAGGATAAGAAAACAGATTGTGCTTCAACCTTAAATGAAATCTAAGCAGAGTTTGATACAACACTCAGCATGTCTCGGTGCAAAACCAGAGGCACAAATATATATATTGGGTATGGCCACACTGTTCAGCAGTGGTATGTTTGTGCAACTTACTGTATTCCATTTTACTGTCAACCAATTACTGATGCAAGGCAGCTATCCTGTTGCTTTTATGTCATCTTGTTTCGGAGAGAAAAGTGCAGAGTCTGTACTAAAATACATAGACTGTGCATACAACTCCAGCTACATTAATAGGCGATGGGATTTTTTTCTTTGCTGTCAGAGCTACATATGCAAATGTGACAGCAATGCACCAACTGGTCATGAAGAGCAGTGGGAGAGCTCTGTGCATTAGTCATCCCCACAGAATGAACCACACTGACAGAACCACTAATTAATGGTTAAAAAAAGATTCAAGAGTGATTTCCATCCAACTCTCCTCCACCTAATCAGTTTATAATAGCATTTTCGTCCTCCGGGATGATAATGTCTTCTCTCAGATGTCTGCTTGCTCTGTCATTAAGCCCTTGCAGGAGTTGAAGTGGATTTGTCTGCAGATCCATTTTTGTTCAGAAATTGTACTTGTGAGGACCATGGTAAACAAGACAGTATAATATAATAAGACAAACAAGGTGTGACCGGAAAGTTGAGGATGAACACTCAACTTGTGTCATCCCTTGTGTGCAGCATATTTAATTTGTTTTATCAAAAGTGTGTGTGTTTTGTTGTACACTACTTGATAAACACCTGTAAAAATCCAAAGGAATGTAGGCCTCCAGCCCCCACCTCCATTCAGGAAGTCTTCTCTACCTGTGGCCATCACACTCTACAACTCCTCCCTTACTGTCCCCACCTGAAACACTGGACACATATCAACAACGTGTGCATCCTTTCATCGTACACCATACTATTGTTTAATAATTGTTCTATATAATATGCACAATTGCTTCTAAGAACAGGGAGAACATGCAAAGTTCACAAAGAAAGGCTGCAGCACTTTCTTGCTGTGAGGCCACAGTGCTAACCACCGCATAGCAGTGTTGCCCCCTTTTAACTTGTGACGCACAATATATCAATGTATAGTTGAAGTTTCTTTTCACAGTTAATACATTTATCAAGTTTCCTCTGTAAATGTCTCAGGTGGCCTCATTTAATGATTGTTTGAGGCTCACAGAGACAAAAGTATCCAATATTTCACCAAAAATTTAAATATTAAAGAAAATCCTGTGAAGTGATCCTTAAGAGTGGCCTGGTTTTTAGGCTGGGAACCAAAGGAATTAAAACACCTCAGTGCTAAAATAGGTTAAACTAACTACACTTTGACAAGCAGAGGGAAATACTGTTTACACACGGATGCATCATTAACAATGTAGTAATATCATTCAGAATCACATCAATTTATACTGGATTTACTGTGGACACCTTAAGTATATTTAGGCAACAATACTTTTATGTAAGCTGGTACATTTTGAATGCAAAACTTTTACTTGTAATAGATGATCGATATCACATGCAATTACTTTGATATAAAAACCCCCAAAATGACTTTATAGCATGAGATAAGTGAATAATCAACATCAGCTGACGGGATTAGAACATATATAACAACAACATAGGAAAATCTCACTGTATCTTCAAGAGGGTGTATTTGAATAACCACAATGCTTCCCTAACATTACCGTACACATACTAAAGTTACCATACATTTTAAAAATGCATGTCCGGTATAGTCTGGAAAATCGTTTTTTGTAATGTCATAACTTTGTGTTCATAATGGAAATTCACAAAGAAATGTAATGAGTTGTAAATGTATGTGGCTCCATAGTGTAGGTCATTGATACAATCAATCTATAACAAAATCCAGTAGTTGCTGTTCTTATCAGAATTGTTTAATTACAGAACAATGAATACAAAAGTTCTGTGAAACGTGTCTATGAATTAAGAACATACTCTCAAAAACCTGCAAAAAAAAAAAATAAAGGTTTGATAACATCCCACAGCAAAAGTCTCTTGTCCTACTTTTTAGGTTAATCCTTGATTTATTCTGGCCAAGTGGTAAATTACAATATATATATATTTTCCAACTTTAAAGACTTTGCCCACAGGTCAGGAGAAGTGTGACCAATAATTGGCAAATAAATGGGAAATATGTAAATGACAGAGAATTTGGAGCAGAGTGGCATGTGTTTTGGGGGCATAGTTTATTTTTTTTTTTATAGGATATTGCTACATAAATGTCACTTTGAGATATTTGTTATAGATATACTGTATGAGAATTGCACATACAGGAGATGTACCTACAGTGCGTGAATGCAGACCATTTGCTTGATACCTCCAGTGTTTAAACTGATATATTGTCTCCACATGAAAAGAATGGATGGAGAACGCAGCTGTCGCCGGGGTGATGCTGAGTTCATTCATACCTTTGTTATGGAGATGAAGTCACCGCAACACTTGATATGTATTTTCCAAGCCTTGTTTAAAAAAAAGTAGTGTCTGAGCAGTAACTTGTTTATCACAATAGCAATTCAATTGAGTGTTTTTAATAGACCGCTGCACTGACACTGTTCATTTGAATAAACAAAAATAAATCATCCCTCCTCTCTTGCATGAAGTGAATGCAATAATCATGAACTGTAAGCGAATGGCTTAGCTCAGTCCATGAGAAACCGCCGACTGCTGAGCATGACAATAAATTTATTTTAATCTGGCTTCAACATCTTTTTCTGTTTTCGGTTGTATTGATTGTTGGTTTTGCTGGATCTATGTTGTTCACAAAGACAAATGTTGCACAGTACCTGTCTGATCATCCTGCACAACAACAACAGATTTTTCTTTTTGAAAGCTGAGCAGGATTATGATGTATGTGATCACTGGGCTGTATTGATCCAGCTCATGCATTTTCTGTAAACCCAATAATCAATGCTCTAAGAACCATAAGAGGAAACTATCATCCAATTATGTTGGTATCTTGTATGAATTTCTGTTAAAAGGGTTAGAGTAGTTTTATGCTTTTGTTTTACACCCCCCCACTATCTGTGTATATTTTCTTATGAAGCACTGATAACTGGTGTATGAACAGTTACTGAATGATGGATAGCAAAGTTTAACACAGCTGTAGGCCTAATTTATATTTACTGCTATATGATTACACACATGAACAAATCCATACAGTGTATTTTAAAACCCTTCCCTACAGCTGTTTAAACACGTGTAGGCTACAGCTGGAATTTTAAAACGGATGACGTTGTCTAAAATTCAAAAAGAAATGCTGAGTCCAAAGGTTTCATTCTCGATGCTTGAACCAGAAAATTTGGGGAAGAAATGACACACTTAAATTCTCAGGGAAGCTTTTTACTAGCATCTTATGACTCATCAGCAGAGTGAGTCTTGTTAGTTGCTATGGAGACTGATGAAGAACTAACTTTTAACTGATCCTGCAAAGCCAAAGTCAGTGGTGGGAGCTCACAGATGTCAGTTGATATGTGATCGTGCTTCTGGTCCACTGCTTCTCTCACACTGAGACTTCCAGCCAGAATTAGCTGCTGGGAGACATAACTATTGTGGGCTAGCAAGCTCCCAACTCTTGCTTAGACAGCAAACACAAACAGGATGTAGGTAAAAGACTGGGTGGAGCATGATGGAGCAGGGAGAAGGAGGGCTGGTTGATTGATTTATAGTTGTACCTTAGTCAAAGTGCTGAATTAATGGACATAATTCAATTGTTACATTCTAAATAGGCTAAGGATTCTCATATTTTCATTTCATCATTGTCAGTCTTTGCCATTATGCTGTGTTAAATAAGTTGATTGGATGGAATTAAAATTGAAACGACTGTAGCAAACCTAGTCAGTAAACATAATTACGATTTTAGCAAATGTTCAAAAGGCATAGAGGGGGACTGAGCCTCAGAACATGGCTGTAGCCAGCAGCTTATTGCTGTTGCTGTTATCAGAAAATGGATTTGGCCATTTGGATGGGGTCAGGCTCATTTTTAAAAGTGCGGGCTTCTATAGCCCAAAGTCAGGTTTGCAAGGTTTTATTTTCATTTCTGTTATAGGTGTTTTAATAGTATTTTTGCAGCCACAGAGCAGGTTGTTCAGTGATGATGAGACAAGGCGAGGAGAAAGCAGAGACAGATGAATGTATATTTGTCAAGGCTTTCTTTTAGTTTACAGTATGACGAAAAAACCCATGTGTGATTTTAAATTAGTTTTTCATAATCTCATTGATTTTTGTTGCTTTGAAGTTCTTTGCACAGTAATTAGGAGTTATAATTGCTTCTGGGGCTAAAAGGGCAGACTGACTGTAAACTTGCAATGAGTAACATTCTGGCCTATGCAGAAGTTTAATCCCACTCATTGCAAGGAGCAATCATTATTAAAAGGAAGCCTGAAATCCATCAGACCTTCCAGTACAGTTAAGATTGTGTTGAGTCAACAATCATTCATCTTTATGCATATTTAAGTGGGGAATTTCAAACTTCTTTCATACATCAGCTCCATTTATCTTTGTGTTTGCCTTTCACAAACAGAGGCAGACTGGACCCTCCGAGTCAGAGTTCATGCAGACTACAGGACAGCACTGCCTAATCCTCCTGCCGTCACAGCGGAGGCCTCCTCTGGCCCTGCATGCTGAGCAGCCCACCAGACGACCTCTGACCTCTGGCTAGTCACGAGGTTTTGATCCCACCATCAGCCAGCAGCAGCACAGCTGTAGCAGCAGAGGGAGGTGTCCTGGGGCCCCAATTAGGCTCCCAAGTCCCAGCCGGCCCGCCGCAGCAGCCCTCCTCCGGGGAGCCGGGGCCTGACACTGATGTGGCTGTACAGCAGCTGAAGGGGAGGGCAGCGGGAGGTGCAACCTTTGAGGCAATGCCAATAAGTGGTTTAAAAATGTATGGAATCCTTGTCAAACTTTCTTCATTTCACAGTGCCATGGCAACCAACTTGGGCTTGTGGCGTGGCTGGAGGTAAGAAAAGGGAGGGTCACATTTGTTCTCCCTGTTTTGCTCTTACTCGCACACAGGCACGTACACAATTCACTGTACTGGCACAGCTTGGTACATGCCTCAGTAGTAAATGCAGGAAAAAGAATCAGAAGGTAAAACAAATGCAAAAAGTTTTTTTTTTGTTATTGTCCTTCTCATTTTTAAGTTAAGGCACTCAAATATTGGGACGGTAGAGGTTGGTAGAAAAAAAATAATGTCAAATTGTCATTAATGCTCTGTCAATGTTAAAAAAGACAAAATTATATGTTTGCACTTTCTACACTCATACTCACTCAAAACCAACTCTGTTTTCTGTATTTTAAAGACCAACTGCTAAGCAGGGGATGATTTATGGGTGACTACAGCTTCTGTTTGCCTATAGAGGGCAGGCACAATAGACTGACTGATGCACACAGGAAGAATCATTACAGTAGAATTCAAGCCCTCTCACAGAAGCATTTATGTGATGCAGTTGCAAGGGGTTTTGCATGTTTTATATTTGTTACTTTGAAACTTTAAAATATAGTTTTTGTCTAACGTCCACAGTCTGAATGAAATTGCTTTGTAGAGCTGCCAAATCCAGCAGGAATGGCCCGCTAGCTTATGGCTTATATCATCAAACACTGTGATTCATTACCTTTTAATCAAAAGAAATGCATCATTCAATAAAAATCAGAGATATTTTGTTACGGTTTGTGGCTTTTGTCCAAAAGCAGACAGACAACACTGGTTTCAAAGGTTTAGATGGAGAATTGGGGATACACAGGTGAGTAGCAGGTAATGTTGCTGTGGGTTTGGATCACTGGAAACGTTTGAGGTGGCGTGGAGTGTGGGAGGAGATGGAGCTGGAGGGGTTTTCTGAGGTGGCACTGTGGGGCTCGAAGCTGACTGAAGCTCTGAACATGGAAAAAAACACAGTCCCCAGGTAGTCGACACAAAAAACAGCTTGAGTTCACCACAGCTAGTGAAACGGAATGACTGGAGCTCCTGGTTATTTAAACAGAAGTTGATGAGGTGAGTGTAGATGTGGAGGCTTGCAAGGAGTCGGGTGAGGCTCTGGCCACGCCCACAGTTTTACATGATGTAAAAAGAAAACATGATTCATCAGACCAGGACACCTTCTTTGTCCTTCTTCGTCCATAGTCCAGCAAGGATCCTTACATGTCCATTGTTGGAACTTTTAGTGGTGGACGGGCGATCAGCATGGACAGCCTGACCAGTCTGCAGCTACACAGTCGTGTATGCTGTAACTATGTGCTCTGACACGTTTTTTTTTTTTTTTTTTTTTTTTTATCATAGTCAGCATGAAGGTTTTCAGCAGTTACAATACAGTAGCTTGTCTGTGGGCCTGGACCGCACAGGCCAGTCTTGGGAGCCCATGACTCTGTCACAGCTTCACCGGTTGTCCTTCTTTGGACCAATTTTGGTATGACTACATACGAGAAACAACATATAAGAGCTGCCATTATGGAGATGCTCTGACTCAGACATCTGTTCTTGTTAGTGTTGCTGAGATTCTCACATTTGTCCATGTGTCCTGCTTCCAATTCACCAACTTCAAGAAAGAAGAATTATGTCATGTAGGTGCCTTTTGTAAACATCATCAATGTTATTCACGTCACCTGTCACTGAGTGTACTCTGTACATAAATTAGCCTAGTTTAAAGTCCACTGTATGTGTTATTTTTACAGTTTTCCATACTGTACATGCTGAGTGTACATTGAAATGTTCACATTATGTAATGTGAAAATGTTAGCAGCCGAACACTTGGCTGACAGCACTTTCCCAACTTATGTTAATGAGCATCTCCCATGTTGAACGGTGGCCAGCAGCCTGGCAGTGCGAGGGAGTGAAGAATCTGTGCTGTCAATTATCCAATGTGAAAGGAGCCTGGTAGGGACAGCTTGTAGACTCACCAATCATCCACCAGATATAGACAGCCTGACACACACATGCCTTTCCATTAGCCATTTTGAAATGCTTGTTTAATGCACGTCCTATCCTTTCAATGAAGTCTGAGCTGTGCGTTATAAGAAACGGTTGGTTCGAGGAAAAATTCCAGTTTGATTTCAAAAGTTGACGTGAGGGTTTCCTGTTGCGTTACACAAAAAAACAATCAATGTTTCCACAAGAGGTTCTTAATCAATACAAAATGACCCGGTGCTTCTTTGGCGTGGAGTTGATGTTTCTGGCTTCCTTCATAACCCAAACCTGCCCACTGCTCACAACACAAACACACGCCTCATTCCCCCACCCCTCCAATGGACATTTTTGATCATTCTGCGAAGAAGGACAGCGCTAAAAACAGCCTGACGGCATCACAAAACATTTGGCTCTGAATGTTAAAAAACTAACAAAGTCGCATTGTTATTCCAGCATTTATCATAGCAACATGTTTCCTCTTCACCAGGCATTTCTGTTGGATCCCTGCTCTAATTAAGCAGCATGCTGCTCTACATTTTGGAAATAGGACTTGTAAGTGAAAGGTGGGGTCTGTGCCAAACACCTGGTAATGTTGTTGGAATCCCTCCTGCTGACAGACCTCAAAACAGATGAATTCATGACGTGTGATGTGAAGGATTTGCTAACCCTTTGGTTCATTATCTGGGTTTGACAGAATGAAAATTAAATGTGATCCGCTGGAAAGCCATTTTTTCCATACATTATGTGCATGTGAAGAAGACAAAGCCTCCATTAAGGATTGAGAGCGTGGTCATGGTAGTCCTATCGACTTCCACCAGAAAAGATGAAGCTTTTCAGTCCGCATGCAAACCTCTCCGGAGGGGCTTTCTGCAGGCTCAACCCTTGCCAATCATGCCCGCGCTTTGTTCCTTTGCAATTTTGTGCTTTTTGTCATTTTTAATTACATTTGAGAAATGTCAACTGTTTCTCTGGCAATATGTAATTGCATTTCCAGAGTTTTGTATTTGGAGCTGGGTCACAAGACACATGAGATCGTCTTCAGTGGGTAAAAACATTGAAGCAAAGATGGATGACTGTGAGCCACACGCTAACATGGTATCTTAGTTTTTGTGGTGAAGGTCATGTGTTAATTTCTCACTGATTTTAGACAGAGACAAGAGTCAAAGAACAGCTAGCTACTGCTAGTTACTAATTAGCTACTGTATTACACTATACATACTGTAGTTCCATAGGATTTTGTCTCATTTTCATCCATTTACTTTTGCAGATTTGACGGCTATGAAGGCTTAAATTTCATCCAATTCGACTATACCTTGAGTTTGGCTGTGTGTTCCAACAAACACATTTGGCAGACTCCATGTATTTTAAAATGTACTTAAGAATGTATGAGTAAGAGGTACCCTTCTCCCATCTACTCACAGATGAATGTGTTGGTAAACTTTCTCCTCATGCCCATCATTCATTAAATATAGAACTCTGCTGCTCATTTCAGAATGTCTGACTTTGCCAAAACATAAAATGATGAGACTTTAAAAGAAAAGTTCGACATTTGGAAAATACAGTACATTTATTCACTTTCTTCCTGGTTTGATACCACTTTCATATCTCACTGTTATGAACGGAGTTGCAGTCGGTAGATGATAAGCATAGCAAACCTAAAGGAAATCGCTGTCCAAGAAATAGTGTGGCAGAGACCAGACCACCAAGATTAAACATGCAACATCCTTGATTCAAGGATGGTCAGGGAACAAAAGCTGCGTGAGTGGGTGAGTGACAGGGATATTAGACCATCATGGTAACACAAATACAACACATAGGAACAGAACAGCGATGGTGAACTGGACCTACATCATTATATGTTTACAACAACAAACACGTGAATAAGCTAAGCATGACACGGAATGAAGATGCAGGACCCAAATAAAGAAAGGAGAAGAGCAGTGAATTTTACTTTGTGAAACAACAAAATGAAGCCAAAGCAAAACATGTACCAAACAACAAAACCAAGAAAAAGACAAGTCAAGGTAAGTAACAAGGATGTAAAAATTGGTCAGTACTGGGTAACAAAGCAGAAGTGTGGAGCACCATGGTAGGAAACAAATACACCTTTCTCAGGCAGATGGCTGAGGTCTCTCCTGTAATCCAAGAAGGAAAATTTATAAGGCTTTTTCTTCCATTGCATTCTTCCTTTACATTAATGATTCAACATAATCTATAGATGAAGGCGAAACAAACATGACTTACCTTTCATTTTAGTAAGGATACGTTTGATTACAAGACAAGGAAAAAATATTTGGGCTTTAATAGAACTTTTGGCTGCCCATTTCAGACTTAAATTACACAATAAGAACAAGGTTGTTACCAAAACAAAGCTTCACTTTTGTTTTGTTGCACTGCTCCTAATAGGATGAGAATTTCCCTCAAGCTGTATGAAACCTTTATCTGACTGTATTATATTCTGTATTACATTCTGTTGCACAGATTGCTCTCTTAACTTTGACACATACATCACATATGTGACAAGACCTTTTTTTTATCCATTATGTATTGACTGGATGATGATTGCCATTGGTAGGGTACTGAAAAAGGCACACTAGGTATTTTATGAAAGGGCTGTTTTTGAAGAAAAACTGCAGAAATTGGAGAAGCAGGAAGGAAAAGTAAGATGACCCCCTCCTTCTCATTTCCTGTGGTGTTCTTGAATCGCAACGTGAGCCTCTTTGAAAGCGCAAAATTTTTAGAGACTCATACTCCTGTTGTGATGCCAGTTTTTCAAAGTGTGGTTGTAGTTTTCTCATTCTCTGTGACGGATTACCTTTACTTATTGCATTTGAAGTCTCCAGTTGTTTTGTATCCAGCTTAGAACTGAATTGACGTGAGCAAGCCTCAGACGTTTGGAAAAGTTAAAGATGGTTTGCTTTTAAAGGCTGTTTGAGTGTCCAACAAACGGCTGGAGGGAAAAAAAAAAACAGCAACGTCGAAATTAGGATCAAGTTGTCCTTTAACAAAGACAGTAAAAGCACAGAGTACCCTTGAGTTTCATTTGTGGAAGTCTTTTTGAAGAAGCACAGTTTTGTTCCCTGTGAAGAATTGCTTGGATAAAGACAAAAAAATGCTAATTTCACCAGCTCTAGTATGAACGTGACCCCGCTGGAACTCCATGGGAGGATTTCTTGTCTGAGGTACCCCAGAGATGTGATATTTTTCCCCGAGTGATTTATCAAATGGGGCTGGGTTGTAGAACAGCGGAGGGCTGTGATTGGGGGGGAGGCTCGCTATCATTTTCCCTCAGGATGTGTGCGTACATGGCTATGTGACAAATTAACATCAAAAAGTGCCTCTTGTTTCTGGAAGCGAGGGGAGGGAAACTTCCTTATTGCTGATTATGTCACCTCAACACTCCTGCGGACGACAGCCACCCCGATCATTGTGGCAGCGCTCAGCCACATTAAAATGAGCTATTTAATTAAATCTAAAACCAAATCACCTCATTCTGTTTGCCCTAAACATGACCCACCATAACATGTTATAATCTCTCAGGATGAGCGGCCACATGAGATTTCTCTGTTTGCAGGGGTTTTGTGACAGTGAAGGTAAAGGAAAGGAGTACAAAGATTTTTTTTTTTAAATCTCTTCTCTTTTAATGAACAGTCAATAAAGACATCAATCTTTGCAGTTTTGAAGCTTCATATTTAATTAAAACCTGGACTAAGTGTACACGATAAAATACATTCCTCATTAAGCAAAGCATCTGAGTATATTTTTCTCTTAAGTGTGCAGTGAAACGGCTTGGTTTTCACAAAATATTCTCACAGTCGGTGTGTAAAAATTGGCTCCCGCGCAGTCGTCTGCAAGATGCACTTTCACTGCTCAAGTATGTGTAAGGAGAACCATTTTTGCCTTTTATACAAAGACAGATAAAAAAACTCTAAGTTTCAATGAACTGTATCATGCAAAAGAATATGTTTCTCAAGGCGTTTTTATATTCTTGATTTTAAAACTGTAAAAATGTACTGAGAGTGCACACTCAGGCAGACAGAGATAGGTCAGGGGTTATTTTTCTGCTGCAATGAGACCATCTAATCAACATTATTAGGCTGATCTGAAGTAGCAAAGGGAAGGGAAATGGATGGAAGACAGTTGGAAGAAAGGAATGAAGAGGTCAGTGTGAAGCAGAGAGAAATCCTCCACTACATTTTCAGGGCAAAGACAGACAGATGGACAGTCTCAGAGGTCAGGAGGCCCATCTCAAAAGAAGCTGTTTCATCATCTCATCCAATGCTGATGTAATGCTAAAGCTGAGACATGGCGCCCAAGGGATTGCCCCAAAACCTGCTGTTATTGTAGCAATCCTTCAGTTTAGTATTCCCAGTCTTTGTCCATGCGTGTCTTGTTGCAGTGGTCCATTTCTCACCGGCATGTCCTGGTCCCCCAACAACTTATACAGACCTTGTTAGTTTGGGCCATATAAGGGGTTTTGGCTTTAGTTACACTAAGGCAGGCAGGTTCATGTAGCATTAAGGGTGTATACAGTATATTATCTATAATGTTTCGAATAACACAATAGGTAAATGGACTGTACTTAAGCAGTGATTTTCAACATTGTACATAACATTTATCATTCATGAATCCATTTACATGGCCTTGGTTCAGTGTCTTGCTCTGGGACATTCCAAAACATGGACAGGAGGAGGATTCAAATCGCCCACATTCTTGTAAGTTTGTGCCACTTTGTTGTGCGGAATGACGATAAAAGGAATCTTTAATCTTGATTTATGGATGACCAGCTCTCTCCCCCTGTTGACTGACCAAGGCCAATACCAGTGGGCACTGTAGTTGTGTACTTGTGCTAGAGATTTAGTGTGTTTTGTAAGTAGTCATTTTCCGCATTACATTTGTACATTACACTGGTGTTGTGGCACCTGTGTAAGTACATTAGTGCATTAGCAGGAATACTTAGACTATAATTACTGAGAATATTTTACAGAGTCTAATATACAGTACAAGTTAATACACAACTATTAAAGCACTTTGAAATGTGATTAGACTTTTCCTCTAAAATTGCAGGGCAGCACATTGATTCTTTCCTCCATTATTTACCATGTTCCTGAGCAAAGTTAAGGTGTAGCGACTGAATAAGGACATTTTAAATGCTGAACACGCTCAGCTTTAACAGGAAGCAAATGTCATTTAGAAGGTCAATGTTCCATGAGTGTAAATAGGTGTTAAGGTAAACACTGCAGCTGATTGGCTTTTAGCGTTTCCTCACGGTGGTGTATTTGCTAAATCCTCTTATCCAACTAGTCTATTCACACTGAGTTGTAATACGATAGCATAACTTTTATGTTATTTCATTTTGAGCACTCCGTCTGCTTATATTGCTTACAGTATATCTCCCCATATGCACTGGAAGCATAAACAATTGTTTTAATCTCCCAGCCCTGCTGGAGCTGTTGGTTTACAGAGAATAGTTACGCTGAGACTGTTTACACTCCCTCACTGCTGCTGCTGCTCGGCCTGGGATGAAAAGCAAAAAATACAGCAGAGGTGAGACTGGATAATCATCTAAACACACTGGTTTATTAACTGGGCTGGCCAGTAGAGAAACCGACGAAACTGCTGCAGCTTAAGCCTTACACTGGGTTTACTGGGGAAATACAGAATGCGTCTATTCTCACCTGAAAGAATGAGACGAAAAAGAGGGATATTTGTTTTCGATGCATGCACTGCACACACACACACACACACACACACACACACACAAGCCCAGGCTCACATTTATGGGACCAGAACACTACACAATCTCCACAGTGTTTTTTTTCTGTGCTGATGAATAAATAAAAATTAGATAAGAAATTCATTGTCTGCAATGGTGTGTGTCAGGTGTGATTGATCCAGTGAGGCTGAAAGTGCTGGTTCAACTGGGCCATTATGATTTTTGGGGCTCAATCATATTAAATATTGTTATATATCATTATTATTTTTGTACTTGTTTATATCTATAGATGTATTGATGGAAGGGGGGGCTGAACAGATGGACTTTAATCTCAAATTTCACACACAGCTGAGAAACAACTTCAAAGTGGAACGGCCTGAAGGATGGAAGCAGAGTGAGGGAGCAAAAAGCTGAAAGAATAAAGAGCAGCAGCATTTACATGAGGAGAGAGATGTATCCAAGGCTGCAGTGGAGGGGAACATGCAATATTTAAAAGGTTGGAGACTGAGACAGCCTTTGCAACAAAAACTTGTTTGAACTGTAACTATTATTTCAAGGGTGTATCAAGGTAAATAATATCACTGCAATGATGAGGTTCTGAAGTGAGGGAAAACATGCCAACTGCCAAAGCTCATCATGAGCTTCCCCATCGGAGTTAATAAAACTATATTTAGCCCTGACTTCATTACACCAGAGTTGATCCTCAACAGTCGGGACAGCGGAATTGCCGTTATGATTTGTTTCCCCACCATGACACGCTGAAGAGAACATACACTGACTTTGAAGTGTGGTATCAAAGGGAAGAAGAGCTTTGCATTGTAGTCAGAGCTTCACAATCACAACACATTAGATCTCACTGGTTTTTTAAACAGCAAAAGGAAATCTTTATTACCGGTATGGATATGTACAACGTAACATGAGTTTCCTCACAGACTCTGTGAGTTTAACACATGACAGCACGTTGAAATTATACACAAACGTGTTGTACAATATGCACAATTATTATGCAGCATATGGTTGACAAGTACACACATTATCTTTGCATACACATCTATTTAATTACTTTTGTTTTTCACTCTTGTTCTTATTTGATGTCTGCCTGCCACCTGCCTTATGTTCCCCTTTTGTTTTTCCTTCTCTATTTTTTGCCCTTTTGTCTACCTGTGGCTGATTTTTCTTGTTTTTGTTACCATTAAAGCCTCTGATATTTTTAAAATATGAGCTTTTGTGCCCTGATGTGGCAAGTAATTATATTCCTCGATAAATAAGGAAATGTTTAATGAATATTTTGTCATGATCATCTCCACTGGAGCAGTCTCTCTCCATTATTGCTGTTATTCAACCCTGTTCCCTCAAAGTCCTGCAATAATCGATGCTTCACAATCTGAGTTTCCACTTAGCAGGCGATGCACACTGACCTCTGGTCACATTAGCGCTCACTGCTAAACGAGATAGAGGGACACTTCACCATTGATCTGGGTGTTTTAATCTCAGTATTAAGATTAAGAGCCCTCCAGTTAATTGCAGAGCAAACTGCAGGAGGCAGCCGCTGGAGATCCTGAACAGGACTAAGAGAAGAATGAGAATAAGAACATCAAAAATCTATTGATTAAAAAATATATAGATAAAAGCACCCCTCTGCCTGCAAGTGTCGCTGTTCAGTGTTCACTCTGAGGGATATGGAGGAAAATTAAAATGCAATTGCTGTCTAACCATCACTGTTCAAATAAAAACTTTCAGATACAAAGGTTTGTTATTGCCCACCCCCGCACTCACACTTCTGCTGTGTAACCTGTTTTTCTGTAGTGTTTTTCTCAGTATGCAAATAGGAATGTCAGAACCCCTCGACACAATTTTATCGTCAACCTCTGGGGGCGTGGCCAATCATACTTCTGCCAATCACTGGCAGAGGCAACCAAAGATAATGAAAAACCAACCCTGTTGCTTGTGTAATGCATTTTTATTTTTTACTAAACGTGAATCAGTACTTTTTAACTAAACCTGCCCCAGACCCCAGGTAACCAAGTACCTCAAAGTTACCACACATTAACCAGTATGCAACTCTAATAACAATAATACAATAATAAATCTATTAACATAATCACAACACGTACACATGATAGCTGACAAAGAGATGATACTGTCTTGTTATATACTGATCATCCACAACATTAAAAACAGGCTGCCTAATGTTATGTGCATCGCCCCTGTGCCGCCAAAATAGCTCTTAACTGTCAAAGAGATGTACTCCACAAGACCTGTGTCCATATCGGACATGGTGCCATCTCCTCCCCTGATAAAAGACGCACACATCTTGCTGTACACATGATATAGAAGAAAACACGATTCATCACATTCAAGACAACTTCTGCCATTGCTCCACGGTCCAGTTCTGATGCTCATGTGTCCATTGTTGGAGCTTTCAGTGGTGGACAGGGGGTCGGCATGGGCACACTAACTGCTCTGCTGCTGCAACAACAAGCTGTGATGAACTATGTGTTCTGACAGCTCTCTATCATAGCCAGCATTAAGGTTTTCAGTGTTTCTTATATTCTAACACCGCTTCCACCAAATGAACTCCAAGAAGTGACTTCACTTGCTGCCTCGTACATCTCAGCCCCTGTCAGGTGATATTGTAATAAGATAATCAGTATTATTATGTCACATGTTAGTGGTTTTTAATGTTGTGGCTAATTATTGTATATTCCAGACATACTTTTGAGCGGTGGAAACAAACTGAAAACTGGTCAGATATGACATGAATGTGACTGAATGTGCACTGGCTGTCTGTTTTCACGGTTTCTCTGTCTCACACATTGACACACACTCAAAATTTTGTTGCAGGGGTGCGACAATGGAGGCAACACGAGCAAGCAAATGATCCCAAAACTCATTTCAAGACGAAGAATGGAGATAAACTAGTGGGATGAACATGGAAGAACACTGAGACCCTCGCTGCTCATAGTCACATACTGATTGAGAAAGTAGGGTTCCAGGACTTTAAGCTATTTTCTTGTTCCAGGGCCCTTTTTAAAAGCACGTCCAGTGGTCCCAATACCCAATGTGTGGGACCCATCGATCTGTATTCTGGTGTTGAAATGGACTTGTCTCCCAGTGACAGATCACTACATCCTCCTTTGTATGCATTCTTAATCAAATAAGCCGCTCTTCCTTTATTAACTTAGACAAGCTTACTTTCAGATAAGCCTGTCATTTTAAGCCACTTCAGAGGGGGAATCAGCCCCTCGGGGTGATGAGAGTTGACTCTGAGAGCCCGAGACGCAAGCTTTGGGTTGCCATGTTATTGTCTGAGGCTTGGCCTGAGGCTCCAGAGAGTATCACTCCCTCTAATGGAAAACTATTGTCTGCCACTAAGGACATACAACCGTGCGGAATACGGATAAGCCCATCTGGACTTATGCACAAGACAGAATGAAGCTCTCTAGCCGATAGAAAGCTATTTTGGAATTGTAATATCCACTGAAGTCAATTCTGATTAAGCAATACGGCTGGAACAGACTTACTCCTGTGAGTGGCTGAGTGGGGTTTTCCAGCGCCATGGTCATGCTTTCAGAAAACCACAAAGCAGCATAAAAGAAGAGAAAAAAATAGAGCTACCGTTTCACTGTCCCATATTTTTAACTCCGGCAATGGGACTAAACATCCAAAACTGTCACAACAATGCAACAGTAAGGCACTTGTTGAATTATTTATTCACCGGAGTGGAGTGGATGTAGGTTAATGAGCACAACAATATGAGTTTAGAAGTGTCTTTGCTAGATATATGATGTCATTCTGTTCGCATATTGCATTATTTATTTACTCATCCTCCCTAGCAGGCGACAGTTAATGTCTAATGTAAGAGGTAGACACATCACCTCTAACAAGGCTGAATCAAGAAAGACACGGGGCAGGTTCACAGTCAGTTCAGAGCACTCCTGTGTGTACGCGTATGTGTGGAAAATGTATACAGAGCCGGTGAGGCTCTGAAATAAATATTCTCCGACAGATCGTCCCAGAGGATGAGGAACTCCATTTGCCTCACGGCTTTCCTCTCTCCCTCCCTTTCTCTGAAAATGACGGTGTGATACATGCACCCCCCCCCCAACTTCTTTCTGCATCGTAACAGGTCACTCCACATCTTGTCCCCCGCAGGATTAACGTCAGCCTAGACTGCAAAAATTTGAGAAGTCCACTGTTTGGCCAAAGGGGGGTCCCATTTGAAACTGGATGATGGCCTCTTTAGGATTTGGTTTGACATCGTGCAGGCCTGAACCTTTGGAGGTAAGCTTGTTGTGGTTCATCAAGTCTATGAAGAAAGGAGAGAAGTACAACATGAGCTTCAAGAAAAGCGAAAAAGTAAGGCAGAGTATAGAAGGATTTTTTTGTCCTTTGTCACATTCTGTTAGCTGCAAATGTCTCCGCTTAATTCAAGCACTGGGTGTCATTTTCAAACTGTTTTGACAAGGGCCCCGTTGTGGTTCGGATGGCACAGAGTGCTCTTATTCACTAATTGCAGAGGCATAAAGTGAGGCAGAGAGTCCTGCAGGACAGGATTCCCCCTTGAGGGGATTGTTGGAGGGTATAACAGCCGAGCTGGGGTCAAGGCTCCAAACTAGGGGTGATTCTGAAGGATTTCACAAGCTCCGGAAAAATATTTTTTAAGTTAAAGATCCGTGCAGAGAACATCGCAGTTGCCTCAAAGTCATATTAATATTTGATATGTCATGATAACACTGTGTCCTCTGTAGAATATTTCATTTTGTACTTCCTGAGGGTTTTTAAATCGCAGGTGAGACCATCATTTGAGAATTTCCTCTGAGGGTCAGAGGAAATTATCTGGGAAGAATTCTGTTGTTATCCTCAAATGACTTCTTTTACAGCATACTTGTTGATCAATACAAATGATCACACATATACTGCATTAACTAGGAATATAGTGCCCATTTTTCTGCGTATCCCTTTGATGAGTTTCAAGAAACGTCAAGGATTGTCAAATCCTACCTTCAAGCTGTTTGACCCTTATTTGACCACACATATTAACTATTGTATAATGTCAACATGCACATGGTCAATCCTAACATTAGAGATGTTGTAATGTTTTGAGTGGATTCCTTAGAACCTTTTGAACAGTTCCTGGGGTTGGTCAGATCCAGCCTTGAAGCTCAAAATATTTTTGACCCTTAAAGAAAAAGATGGGGAGTGCTGCGCTGGATCAAAAAACAGTATCACTGGTAATGAAAGATAAAGGAAGTAAAAATTAAAAATAACAAAAGACTGTCCTAATTTCAACGTATTGGTTGGTCTAAAGGGAATCTGAGGCAGTCTACGCTCACAGATAGTAAAGAAAAACAAAGTGCTGCTATATTTGACCCTCATTTGATCCCGTAATTTAAATATATTTTAATGTTTTCCTGCAAAATAGAATCATGAATACATGGCACAATGCAGAAAACCACATACCTGTAGCACCAGTGAGATAACTGGATAGACGGCCGGGTATGTCCTCGGCATCAGCCTAGAAAGGAATGAAAACAACACTGATCATTCATGTTCACAACATCAACACATTTTACTTCTAATTTTATGAAAACAATATCAAGACACATTATATTTTATGGTTCAATTATAAACAGAGGATATATTTTATCAAAGTCTTAGAATAAAGTTATTTTACTATACAGTTCGTTGAAATATTACTGCTATTTATCATACTTTTTTCAGGGTTTTTTTGTTACAGATATCTAATTATTCCCAGCTTTGTGTATGGATTAACAGAGACAGGAAAACATATTACATTTAAGTTTAGAGAGGGTTTATGAGCAACTATGTTAGGGGATAGGTTAAACTGGGTCAGCTTGTTTACCTTGTGGGACGGAGGTCTTTTTAAACAGCTACTGCCATCCTCTCTCTGCGGAGGTCAGCTGGGGGTCATTTAGAGTCTCTTTAATGGACAGGGCAAAGGCAGGCTCTTTAAATGACTGGGAGAGGGTCACATGACCGGAGGAGAGCAGAAAGAGCAAAACAAGAAGAGAGAGCAAACCCCCCCCCCTTTCCTGTACCGAACTGAACAAGGCGTGGAGGAGGTCAAGGAGGCTTTCATGCGGTGCTACGAGCCGGTTCTGTCAGGGTAAACACTCAGAAAGTTAATGTGTGTTTACTGATGATGCTCGACGCGATCGGCGCTCGCTTCACATCGAATTATGTGAGCAAACAGAGCGGATAGAGTTTCGATGAGCGGGCGACGTCGCTATCGCTAAATCCTCTAAATCTCAGTCGGGAAGTTTTCCTACAAAATGCATCCCACGGCGTTCAAATACAAATAGGAAACCATTCTTATCAGATTACCAAGGTCGTCTACCAGGTCACCAACAGCCGTTTGCTGTTTGCACTGATTTTGAGTTTTTTTTGGTTGTGCCGTCTTGCTAAAACTTTTGATTTTATGCTCGGACATATGTTTTATTTTGTTTTACACTGAGTTAAAATGATATGTATTTTTAGTTTTCAATTATTACAGGTTTCTTTCTGTTCAATACATATTCCAAACATATTATATATTGCGTTTTCCGTGGGGTTTGTTAGTTTAAATTATAAGTCATTTTTTATGATTCCATAATTATTCTCTCAAACACAAGCGCTTTCTTTCAAAATGTTTATTCAGCATCAACAAAGAGGGAAATATTAAAGGGCTTACATAAGCTCAAAATCAATAAAGCTGAACAAATCTCTAGATGGTAATGTTTACCAATGCACCAGCATGTGATTTAGTGTCTTAAAATTGATTGTTATGCCTTCAAAGTCAAAAAGTATCTTTTTTAAACCAAAAAAATGACATCAAAATTATGTATTTAGAGCATCTAAGGAAAAAAAGTAACAAAAATTAAAAAGCTTCTGGACTGTTTTGCAGCTCTGGTTTATCGGTGTACATAATGTATGAGCAGCTATTTATAGATGTATTAAAGTGGATGTTTGGGGGCATGATCATGAACACAACTACATCGGCTTTTTCAGAATAAAACAGCTGACAATATCCACAGTTGCACACCATGCTTTTATAAGCCCTTTAACACTAAAGAACTATTATTTTACAAAACGGAGGAAACAGCAATACAATATGTATACAGTATGTATGACTTTTCTCTTTTTTCTGTTGGTAGATGTTCAATTTACAAGGGTCACAATTCCACCAATTACCCCTCAGAGAAAAATATCTACATTACTGCACTTTCCTAGACCTAAGCTACTACATTTTAAGGTGATCAACCACGCAGTTCAAGGTTTAAAGAATAGAGGGCGATAAATCAAGTTGCTCTGGCAGCTGTGCAGAAACATTGTATCAAACAGCTTATAGCGATTTACTAATCATTACCAAGTAAAATAGCTTGATACAATGTCATTCTTCACAATCACATAGTTGAGAGAGAAACTTAATGTACTGTGGAGTCTTTCTTAATTTCAACGTCCAGTCAATTTCTCCTAGAGGAAGGAATAGATTACCTTAATTGCTCTGCACACTTTGCCCAGTGGGAGTGCGTTTTTATAATCAGGGGGATTTTTACTAATTCTTGCCTCGTTATCGATGTTTCATTCGTTTTATTTTTCACGGTTTAGCTTTCAATTCTAAAAAGGTGGGAGCGTCCATAAAAAAATCCATTACTTGGGTTGAAACAGCCATGAGGACTCAGGTGCGGGGTTGTATAAACAGTTCAATATCTGGAGTATGGCTGATCCCTGTACACTCCCTTGGTTGTTCGTGCCGACGGCGCCTTGCCGCGATTGTTTGCCCACTCTTCCTGACCTGATTAGGAGGGGAAGAACAGAAACAGATGGAGGGTGATTGCAGAGACATTATATTTTAATCATTCATTCGTAACAACCCGTGTTAAGTCTTTCAAGCTCAATGCAAATTTCGTCAATATGCTCCCCCTCCGATGAAAATAATGCAGCAGGAAAAAATAACAAAAGCTCCATTGCAAGCTGTGAAGTACAAACAGTGGCTCACACCGAGAAGCTTGACTTACACCTGGAAAGATGCATCTCAGATAATTGAATGAGAGGATCAAATAGTGACTTGAAAAGGAGCCATTTAGTGGCTCCCTAGCAAAAAGGTCACAATTACCATTAGCCCAAATCAGCCCCTCTTCACCCCCTGGTACTGTCAATGTGAGAGTGCCAGTATCGATGGCACCCTTTGTCTGATCTTCAGCCAGTGCTGAAACTTCCTTGGAGCCGAGGCTAAGAAAGGATTGTTTTTTTTGTTGTTTTTTTCCCTGTGTACATGCTCACTGTTGACAGCGCACAGCCAATACCCCTTAATTAAACCTGTCACCCTTTCACTGACAGTCACTTTGAAGAAATAGACCAAGGTAACCTTGTGTTTCGAGAACAAGGATGCACATCAGCGCTGTTCATCTGTTTGGTTTGAACTGTCGACTCCTCACTGTGTGACCCGCACGGCAGCGGGTTTTTATTTCATGTGCAGGTACACGCAACCACTCTAATGAGTTGAAGGTGCTCAGTTCTGCCCCTTGTGTGGTCAGAGAAAGTTGGGGAGGTTTTTATTTAGCTGAGACTTACTTCCAAAATCATATTCAACACACACAGAGCTTCACTAATTCTAATGATGCAGAGGGCAGCTGTTTCAAATGATAATGATCATGGGCATTTTAAAAGAAAATCACCAAAATCCCAGCAGTCGGGTCCATTCTACTTGACTTGAAGAATATGCGACACATACTTTATCTCTATAACACTTACGGAATTATGTAGTGCAGTAATTAAAAAGTAATCATTTATGTTATCCTTTTGCTGTCAGTTGCTAACTAAAAGTATTATAAAACATTTACATGTAATGCATAATGAATTTAAGAAATCTTGTCTGATAGCTGGATTAAAACTTTAAGGATGTCGCTGAGCTCAACAGACACAAGGACACAGCATCAGCCCCTCTCAGTTGCAACACTGTATTCTTATTTGCAACAGATTTCCCAGAGTGAAATAGCTTGTTTTAGAGGATTAGATGGTTCACAAAAGAAGCAGATTAGAAATATCAGGTGTAACTACTTTGTCACGTATCATATCATTTTGGGTTTAGGTTTATTGACAATACCATATTTTCAAATTTCAACAGATCAGGGTTTGATTGGGACAGAACCATGAATCTGACAAGCACTGTCTTCAACTGGGATCCAGTTAAGTTGTAAGAACTGACACCTGCCAACAGCACTATGATGTTGACTCACCACTTTGTTTTGTGCTACTTGATGTTTCTGTTTCAGCTTTTTGTAAGGTCTCAATATCAAAAACTAGTAGCATAGTCAAGATAACACAGGAATGGATAGGAAGCTAATACCTTAAGGTGGTTTCTGAGTCAAAGATGCAGCCCAAGTAGTTAACCAAGTATTATCCAGTTAATACAGAAGCTACACAAATACATTACCAGCCATCAGCTGTACAGCAGCATGGCCTGTACTGTACATAAGCTCCACTGTCACTTGAGTGCTGCGGCACAAATGACCTTGGCCCAATTTTTTCTGGACTTGACAGTGAGGTGACACAGTGTTGTCGAACATTATCTCTGGACTTTGTGGCAACGAGCTGTTAGTGCCTCCTTTCCAAAAAGATAGCCAGCCTTCAAACTGGAAACCAGTTGGCCTTGAACAAAACTTACATAACTTATAAATAAATGTTCCGTTTAGTTGACTGCAAACAAATTAACATGACATGGAAAATGTAGCTGTTTTGACAGTGTTTGTCCTTTCACTGAATTTAATTAAGCCAAAATTCATAACTTTTGGGTGTCGATGAAATACACAAACTCAAACTCAGGCTAAACTGTCTTGAAACTGAATGTCTCAATATATCTGCATGACCAGGTACAGTACATATTGTTTAAAATTAAGGATTTTGCAAATCAAGTTCCATTATTAGTACGTTAAAAATTTTTAGAAACAAAAAGTCAAGTCAGGCAGAGTGCAAAGGAAAACAAATATGCATACTCGCTATGCTTGTTTCGAATGTGTCTAAGACATCATACAATTATCCAGGAGCTATGGCCGCTGAGACGAAGCTAGCAGTGCGGCGTCAGGAGCTGGAAATTGATATCATCCTGACAATTGAAGATATATTGGAGGATGGGAGGTCTGCAACTCACCATACGAATCATATGACTCCCCACTGTGTCCGTATTCATAGTAGTCATCTGAGCTGTAAACAGACAGAACAGTACATGGATATGAGAATAAACATCAAATAAGAGAAAAAGTCATACTCCCTGCATCAAAGAAATTGCAGCAAATAAATTGAATTATTTTCTGTGATATCAAAGAGCATCAAAGTCATATTACTAACAATGCAATCACACATCACATATACAATAATTTATGCAGTGGTAATAAAGTAAAATACACTCTTCAGATACACTCTGTTGGATATAAAAGTAAGAAAAAAAGGCACCTTTCAATCACTCAAAAGTTCGGCCACATTTGTGGTTCTATGAGGCAATTTCCCCCACTGTATTTCTGTGCAAACCTCCAGTTCCATATCACTGCATATCTATGAGATCTACGAGAGGTGGCAACTTTAATGAAAAATAAAAAAGATGGGGAGGTGAGTTGCATAGTGGTTCATTTCTCTATTTATTTTTTTTTTATTTGCGCTTGCCAGTGAGATGCTGACAGAACAATCCTGCGTCAGTATCATTCAGTAACAGCACTATCATTCAAGAGAGGCAATTCATCATAAGGCTGCCACTGAGCCGACACCAGCCATCACAGCTGGGTCCTCTCCGCCTGCCTGTCAGTCAGGCTGTCAGCGACAGCAGCACCTCGCTGCTCTCCGGATTAGAGAGCTGAAGGCACCATCCCGAGCCCCAACACAGCACATCAACACCGCCTGACTGCTGAGGGCAAAGAGGTGACAGCAATGACACACTGGGGTGGAAGTAACAGATTACATTTTACTCCTGTTACTGTAATGGAGGAGCTCCTTGCGGTGCAATCTTCAAAAGCCAAACCGAGGTCCGAAAGTCGAGGTTGAGACACTCCGCTCCTTTATCACATTACACAAGTTTGCAGCACTCCAGGAAATCAATTTCTACAAATTCAGCCTGCGATTAAGGCTGTCTCTCTCCCTGCAGTGTCTACCTCATGAAAAAAGAAGCTGGACCAAAATTTTATTAATTTTAAATCTCACATAGATCCATCTTTGCATTAATCCTGACTCTTTACATAAATCCAATAAATTCACTCTTCCAGATGTAACCCTGTACTTTTCCTCCATTAGCTTTCATGGAAGCATCACCATATGTTTGTATGAGGATACGGTAGGCTGCCTTAAGAATAAATGTATAATGTTATTCATGTAACTGAAAGTGTTTCTGTTCTGTGGATTATCCAGAGTTCAGTCTCTAACAGACATCTGTGTAGTAAGACATCACAAATAGTAAGTGAAAAAAAATATGCTGTCTTGTAATTTGGGTGAACTGATCCTTACTTTGGCAGCCTCCACTGCCGCTGAAAACGCTTCTCAGCAGTGAGAGCATGACGTGCTGATTGGCTGTTCCATTGTTTTCTGCAACATTTTCTTGGTGCGAATGAACAAGTGACCAACTGAGGACGCAGGGAGGAATCAATTTAAGAGCACTATAGCGACTCAATGAGACATAAGACAGCTCCCTAAAGAGGTTTGCGCCTTAAGTCAGGCTTAGCATAAATTTTGCACAGTCCATAATTCAGCTTGCAAACAATGCCAAACCAAGCAGAAGCAAACAAGGCTTCTCCCCCGTGCCAATGTAGTCTCCCTGCAAGAAGCCGGGCCAGCTGCTGTTGCTCCGAGTGCGAGGTTTCCAGTCAGCCCTCATGGCTGAGGTGCCACCATGCATCTGCCATGGATGACAAGTCACTGGAATATCCTTGACACCGCTCGTTTGCCGACAGAGAGAGGGAGACAGAGAGACATGTGACAACTGGAGGCACGTTTTGGCTCGTCGCGTCGTGCACCCCGAGACAAGACCTGACAGCGTACTAAATAATTACATTTCACACCATGCTAAAATGCAGGGGTGTAATTCTGGAGAGGTCGCCTTTGAAATAAACATCAATTTTTATGAATGTCAGAAAATCAATTTGCCGCAATTCACAGGTGCTCACAGACGCATTGTGAAGTGTGTGAAATACTGGATTATATTGGGCTTGCCTGTACGGCTGTGTCATATTCAACAATACAAAACATCCAGATAATACAAAACAGGATGCAACGCAGAGCGGCTGAAACCATCTCCGAGGCTTGCTTACATGCTGTAGGCTGTCAGCATTTTTCCCATAATTTGTTTTTGCTATGTTTATTTCACAAAAAAACAAAAACAAAACTGAAAGCCAAGATTCCTGTTTAAAACCCCCCCCCCAAAAAACCTCACTCAACTCTTTAAGTTTCTCTGTTGCTAAAGGCAGAAAGGACCAATAATAGCAGACTGCTGTGCTGAAAGCTGCCAGTACAGACCTGCCCTTTGCACAAAGGAAAAGAATGCAACCAAAGCTGTTAGGCGCCTCTAATTTCTGAGGTGACATGTTATCAATATTGCTACACAACTTCTCAATGTAGTTACTTTCTCTTCTCAATTACAGCGACGGGTGTGTCTTGAGCTGCATCCTGAAGGTCAAAGATTCTGGTAAAAGTCCATTTTGTGTGGGCAAAAAGAATCTACTGAGGCACAGCACATCTAACACCAGGGAATGTCAGCAGATCATTTAAAAATGTTAGTCAGTCACACAAAGTGAAAAATCAGTATGGACTGAATACAGTACGTCATAGGTAAATATAGGTCAAGTTTATGAGATTGTAGGCCTTCAAACTAGATATGTATGCTGATAAAGTGATCATTTAGCATTACACATAAAGCTAAACCCACCCCGCCCCACATAGCATATCAGGATTAATGGTATTTTCAAACTGGCAAATGCTGAGAGCAAGAACATAGAATCTTTATGCACTGTACTGCATACACACAATAGGATTTGGCTTGCATTTCCATATAAAACTGCATCATCTTGCAGATGAACCATTAAGGGACAGTCTCTGGTCACTGGCTTTGGTTCTTTCAAATAAGTGGACGGAATGTAGAAAAAAAAACCCTCCGAGCTTTAACCTGAAAACCTCTCCTCTGCCTCAGTATCATATCCTTGTCCATTCTCCATTTATCATCATTGATCCCAAATCACAGGCAGTCAGGAGCGTACAGCTGGCTGCACAAACTTGAGACGAGCTGCCCCCATTGGTTAGATCTCACTCGAGGTGTCGCCCTGTCATAGGTGTTAAAGTGCTTTGACTTTCTAAATAGGTCGGCTTTTGATTTGACATTCATTAGCAGAAGGCGTCTGCTGCTCGGTGTCTCCCTCAACTTCACTGGCCAAGATGAAGACGAGGAAGAAAAAAACACATCTGTCCAAGGCATCAGCGAGGACCAAGAGAAGCAAAGCACAGCGCCTATTAGATAAGTGTGTCTCTTTCATCAGGCCTCTGATTCCAGACCTACTTTTCCGCAGGTAAAGACCCTGCCTCTCTAACACATCTGTCATCTCTGTAAATGCTTTGTCTTAAGCACTGATGTTGCTGTTCCCGGGCATCACGGAACAGATGGCGGTGTTAAATCTGAATGATGTAGTACATGTCCCTAGTGGACTTTGTTTTCTTACATCGCCATTACTCTTCCAGTCCTCTGTGATAAATTTGAAGAAATCTACTAGGACATTATGGAAGGCTGCAGAGGTAAAACAGCGGCGGTCTGATGTGGGGAGAGAGGCTGTTGTTAGTTGTTATTTCTTGTACACACACACTTTAACTGATCATGACTGCCAATCCTTAAGCAAAAATACTTCCATTCCATCATGTTTTTCATTCATTCTTGGCATGAGGTTAAAAAAGTAAAATGCTGACGAAAGGAGCCTCATGCTGAATGCTCTGATTATACTGGCCCGGTGATGATTTCCACAGACAACGATAAAATGAAAATGCAGGAAAAAAAGCAGCAGCTTTTTTGATGTGAAGCTGAAGCTCTTATAATTTCAAATGGTAACCCTTCTTATGGATACATGGGTGATTGCTCAATGTGGTGGCTGATTGCAAGCCTATCTCCGCTGCTGACCCCCCGCTGAAGAGTCACAAAGAGGGACCAAATGGCTTACGACAAAGACTTGACTTTATAAATGAGTCTTCTTTCTGGGTTTGAGCAGTCCATTTATGCTTCTTTCCTTTTTTTGTAAAGTACATGAATTCATCCTTTTTGGGAAACTACTGCCTCCTCAACTCAGTCCACAGTATTGATCAAAATCCTTCATCTGGAGACAGGTACGGGTTGTGACTACCTGGAATCTTTGGAAGAGTTCGTGTCTTATTGAAAGGGCATTAAATTCACAGAGTGCCACTCTTTGTCTTGAGGCAGAGAGAGTGGTGTAAATCCCGCCCTCCGTCCCCTCAGAAGGTCTAATTCCCGCCACAGCAGCTGTCATTCATTTTGACAGGCTTTTTCCCTAGAAAACAGCATCCACGTACCCAGCATTCGTGAAGCAACCCGCAGGTCTTTCAGATGCAGACAGCGCACGCAGCCAATCTGTACTATGAAAAAAAAACCCACAATGCTTTGTACTAAATGGATGCTGTCTGCCTTGGGGCTCTGACACAACAAGCTCAAAGTATTAGCACTGACGAAAGCCAACCGATCAAACATTTTGCATCACCTGCAGTTGCATGTACATTCTGGGTCTGTGTGAGAGGATTGAACATGGCATTACTCTATCTGTGATTTTAAATACAAACATTGCAGAACACAAACAAAAGCGCTAAAACCTTTGACACCTGTCTATGGTAATAGAATATACAGTTTCTATGTTGCTTCGCTCTAGCGTTGTCACCACGTTGTTGTCTTGTGATAAAGCAAAGAAAAAAGGCAGACAACGAGGATTAAGTAGGATAAATAACCAGCTCTAATATGGTCAAACTGGTGCCAAAGGTTCTGGAAACATGGATATAAGAATACATATATAGAATACATGGATTGCAATGGAATGTTGTACAGACATTTGTGGCTCCCAGATGATGAATCGCACAGACGCTTTTTGACCCCTCGATGTTAGCTTTCTGGTTTCAGCGTCAGAAAACTTGCCCTGGCTGCTACTGCAGCCTACTGTTACTTTCTGTATAATCCTCATGCAGCCTACTCGAAAACTACTTTTTTATCATCCGTAAATTTCTGTTATCAGTCAGCCCGGTGGAGTGCTTGTTTGGTTGCTGTCTCCTCAGCTCCTTGGCTGCTGACTGACAGATGGACAGGTGATTCTGATGACAGAGAAGGCCAAACGCCGGTCAGTGTTGATGTGGAGTAAACACTTTATAGATGCTTACTGGCTCCTGTCTGGCTTCTATCATTTCCACTGGATTTGGTAAAAAAAAAAAATCATATATGTAATTCTAATGCAAATACATAGGTGAAGGACACATATTCTCCGCCTGACCTGTCACCAACTTCAAGTAACACGAGCTTCCCCATTTCTGACGACGTGGGTGCCTTGATGGCCACAGCACAGATTACCACTGGCAACACCATCGATATGAAACTGTAGAGATAGATCATAAATGTCCCATCCATATGTCCGTAGTTATAGGCCCCTACACTGCTATACCCCATGATTCACCATTATAATGACCAGATTTTATAGCAGTAAGCTGGATGCTGGCAGTTCTTTTGTGGTATTCCTTTATGTTCGAACAATAAGCAGACAGCTGCAAGCGTGCTTATGAATGTACCATAGCACTGACCATTGTTAGCCACCTAAGACTTTCCCTATGTTTCGTATAATGAGTGCTGTTGTCTGAATGCGCACATGGAAAGATTCTACACTGACAATTCTGTGAGATAAGTTGACATGGTTTGATATCTTGCTTTTCAGTGTTTGCTGAAGAGGTGTTTCTCAGGACTAGCCCAGTGAAATTCACACAGTTTTTTTTTTAGAATTTTTGTTGTATTTGGCAGTGTAAAAAATGACTTACTAACCCTTAAGTGATTGGCTAAATAACAGTCTGACTGGAGGTTTGTGTGCGTGTGCTTGTGTTGAGGCCTGTTTGAGTAGTAGGGCTCTTCTGAACAATCGATGCTCAAGTGCTACACCATGAAACTTAGGAATCCAGCCACGCTCCTCCTCTGTTCCCCTACACGCCCATTTCTTGTACTAAGATTTACAGTTGTTCCTCAGGGATGCGTCTGCCCTTTAAAACACTGTCACACAGCTATCCTTGTGCCCGCGGGCCTCTGGGATCCAGCCTGCGATGTAGTGCACCAAAGCAAGGTGCAAAGGGAAGGTGCAAGGTGTCAGCAGCCGGCAGTCACTGAGGTGTCAAGTATGAAATAATGCTATGATCGCGCCCGAGCTGCGAGAGACGACCTCGCTGTGACCTCGCCAAGTGTCCGGCCAGGGCTGCGCCACAGCTGTCATCCTTCTCATTTCCCTACAGAGACGTCACCTTCTCGCTGATAATAAAATTAAAGACGCTCTCCACAAAAGCAGCGTCCTCCAGCCTCCTTGACCTTAGCATCTGATTGGCCACCAAACCGCCGCGGCTTCCGATAACTCTCCTGGGACGAAGCCCTCCACTGCCTCTCCAAAAAAGATGATAGCTCGGTGCTCTGTGTTGTATAAACACGGTAAGACGAGGCTGCGATCTGGGAGCTGGCGGACCGACTGCCACGGCTGTCATGCCGAGGTAGCGTTCCACGAGGTTCCCCCTGGCGTCAGCTCTCTTCTGAAAGATTTAAATGTCGTGACATGTCTCCAGGGCACCTAAAAACTGCTTTTTTACTTTAAGTCTCATGTCTTACCGTTGTGAGTGTCTTATTTGCCTTTCAAATTTCATTATGTTTAAATTGCACAATTCCAGCTGTTCTCTGTGACATAATGTACAGTATAGTTACACAGGATGTCAGCGGGACTTATGCCTTATTGCCTTTGTGGACAGTAGGGCTTGGCAGTGACACACAAATATAAAGTAACTGAGTATATGTACTTGAGTACTGAAGTTACAGTAAGTAAAATGTTAAAGCCACTTTATGTGTAATATTTCTATAAATAGCATTTTTAAAATGACTCAGCAGCTTTATGCATCATTAATCAGTATCAGTTCTTATCTTGAGTACTTCCTGTTCTTCCTCTTCTTTATCGTAATGCTCAACAGCATTTCAGACAGCTATATTTATACTAGCCCTAACCTTCATCATCTGTTTTGCAAAATGGTACAAAGCGCGAATGCTAATGAATATCATACAGAATATTTCTTAGAGATCAAGGCTTCGAACCCAAAGTCAAAGGCGATGGCGTTGCTGCAAACAAACAATTAGGACAATGCACAACAGGATGAAATGAAGGATTTGTCCTACTGTACTTATTAATACTTACACACATATGTATATGTTTTGGGCAGGAATTCTAAAGCTGAAAACTCTATTTAACTGCAGCACCTTTATTGAATATTATTTTTGCAGTGGTATGGGCTGAGGCAACACAGTGCTCATACTACCCTGGGATACCCTGTGGACTTCTTAACCATGAGTGGTGCTATGGTGTTTTCTATAACACAGGCCACAGCACAGACACGCACATACAGTATGGCTGTGACTAAGAATTATTTTCATTATTGACTAATCTGTCAAATTTTTTTTTACCAAGTCTCTGAAATGGAGCTCAGACAACTGCAGAAAATAGAAAACATTCCGTGAGTGCAAGGTGATGCCAAATTGCTTGTTTGTGAAGCAATCCAACCCGAGTACTCTCAATTTCCAATGAAATTAAACAGAGACAAGCATTGGAGATGTTGTAATCAGTGAACGTTTACTGTTTTGCTTCATAAATGATTTAAACAAATTGCCAAAGCCAATTAGCATAATATCCTGATGGCAACTAATTAATTTAGCTCTAATATGTGGGCTTTTGTCTGGTGACTGTGAGCAGAAGAGGCAAATCAATCCTGATTTTTCAAGTTAAACAATGAATAACCCCAGTTTTATGGAGTTTAAATTTCATTTCTATACTGATAAAAAAAAAGTGGATGTAAGGACAATATTATCTATAATACTAAATGTTTATCTTGCTCACTTAATTATTTGACTAACAAGCCAAACTGTGGTCACCACCCACGGCGAAATAAATTGCATGTAACATGGGAATGTATTGCAAGTTAATTAAGGTATCAAAAAATCCAGTTATGCAGCATTACAATCTTTTTAAGAGCAGCAGCCTCTGAAAACCACCCTGTTCTTCCTTCCCTTTGTGCTCACAAATGGCAGGCCTGTTTCTAGCATAAGCCATCGGGGTAATACCATGACAGAGAGACTGTAAATTGTTCTGCTTGTTATCCTCCGGCATCTGAAATCCTGCCACGCAGTCAGAGCTCAGATTGTTGAGTGGGTGCTCCTTAGGCTGCGAGAAACATTGTTAGGAGACTTCTTGTCCGCACACACACACACATACACACAGACAAATGCACACGCACGCACGCACATACACACACACACGCACACACACAGAGGCGTGAACACCTTCCTCGAGGCCCTGCAGCAGCTGGGACCTGCTATGACTTTCCTCGGGCTTGGGTTGAAAATAATGCACCTATGTCCATCACAAAGCTAAACAGGTTTGGGACTGTGAAGCGAAAGCTAGGGAGGCACAGTATTATGTTGCAGTATAAAATCCGGTTGCTGGAATGCATTAATTAAAAGAAAGGTAAAGAATGGGTTACTGTGAATAGGTAATACAATATGTCTTATGATCCAGTTAATATTAATGTAATTAAAATAAATAAAATATAAAATAATGAAATAAAATGAATAAATATTCAAAATTCAATCAATCTCAAGCCAGTCGAGCTGTGTACAGCTCATATACTTGTATACATGCATAATACACATGGCTGCACTGACATTTTTCAACCAAATCCTGGACACGGGACACAAAAATGAGAGAGGTAAGTGAATCAGCTTTCTCTAGAGGCGCAGACTTAGCTGTCTGGTCCCTATTAGTTGCGTCGTCTCCTGCCAGATAACAGACATGAAAATCTCTTTGAGTCAACCCAGCCTCCAGGCTTTGCATGATGGACTCCATTTTTCTTCTGTGCTGCCACCAAACACCCCCCTCCCCCACATTATTCACAAGGCTGCTTTTAAAACAAATAGCCGCAGATTCCTGAGGCAGACCTGCAACCACCCAGCGAACATTTCCACACTTCTTCGTGATACATCCCTCTGTGTGTTCGAAGAAGAGGAATGTGTGTGCGTGTGTGTGGGTGTGTGATCTGGCCCAAAAAAACGGAAAAAAGGGAGATAGCACAAAAGATGGATGAAGCCTTGGTGACATACATCCTGACACCTCCACAAAAGAAAACATCGACCACCCTACTCACAAAAGCCAAGGGACAGAATAATTTTTTTTTTCTTCTCTGTGTCTGTTTGCCTTCTCTCTCACTAACACAACCCGAGTTTTGACTCACTAAAAGTGGCAACAATCACTCTTCCTGCAAAGTGGCGCACACGGGCATACATAAATGTAGCACATTAGCTCCTGATAAAATACAGTGCGACGCTAACAAGCCGAAGCGAAAGCCTTTGACCTTGTGTGGCTTGGAGAGTGTGATAGCTCCCTGGATATGAGAAAATCAATATTCTGCATTTAGCCATGCAGGACCCACCGTTAAATGGAGCAGCATACCACTAAGCTTGTTTGTTTTGCATTAACACGAGAAACACACATTGAGGAAAATGCACCTTTGGCCAAATATTTTGAGTGGGGTGATTAAAACAAAGATAATACATTTATCGTAATAAGCTGTTGTGGATTTCCTTGCAGGAAAATCTGATAACACTACTAAGTCCGCAGAGAACAGTTCACCAGTGATTGGCTTCTTAATAACTACTCCGCTAATATATTGAAGAGTCTTTGCAAATCTTCTACACCTGCCCTAAACCTGTAGTTTTTCCTTAACTGGAATCGGGCATAAAAGACGTCAAATTCTCTCAAGGACAAGGACGACTCAAAGGTCAGCGAAAACATTTCACACTTCACAAAATACTTAACTAACAGGAAGTGTTCTTAAGAGTTTCTAACAGGGCCCAAAATGAGCATAAATGGTTCCTAACAGCTCATGCACCATAATCCAGCTGTTCTCGACAATCTCATTTTTACCTCACATTCCCTTACCCTGCATTCCCTCCAACCAAAATGGCAAGCCTGAAGCAAACCCACTGCCTTCGGATGATTTTAGACTGTGAGAGGCACAAATACAACTCAAAGCATATTCAAGTAAGAGCTTCAGTAACAGTTTCTGGCTTATTTATTCCTCAGTTAACCCTCAGTTAAAAATGTATTATAGCTAAGAGTGTGCTACTACATGGTCACCATGGAGGTTGCAATCTGTGATGCAGCAGTTTGTGAAAAGAGGCGTTATTTATCCTATCTTCACTGACATAAATCAGGTGGACTCTAATAGAAACACCTGTAGACCGAAAATTCCAATTCGATCACCAAGCAGAATAATATTCACTCTTTTTAACAACTAACACTTTTAGTTGGGTGGTGCTGGTTAGACAATGTGTAGTAATGGGTTTTTAGAGCGTCTTTGTTGAATACTGCTATCTGTGGCTGGAAATGTGGTTCATGATCACAGCGAGAGCGACCCAGAACAGTTACTGTTGTGGCTGTGAAAACCAAAACATTGAGCTGAATTACTCTTAAACAGCTGAGGGGGAGTTGGGTTACGGGTTTGCAATGTCACTGATGATACAATTCTGTGTTTCAAGCATGTCCACCACTAACATAATTCCATGGATTAAATGTCCATTCAGTGATTTTTTTTAATAAGAAAAGAAAATGCAGAACTTACTTTTGTCCTTGATTACTGTAGTTGTTGTCATATGATTCATATCCCTGGTCATCATAAGCTGTTCCGTAGCCGTCGTCATATTCCTGCAGTGGCGGAGACAGAACGCAACCAGTTGAGTGATGCAGGAATGATAAAGTGACATTTTGAGTTGAAGAGATACTGCTGCTGCTACTACTACAACCTGTGCAACTTCACAAACCAAAAAACTGCTTCATGTTGTGTTGTTTGAATAGATTGTGGCCTAAATACCTTCCTGGTCTTGTTGTACAACATTTTCTGAAGGTGATTAAATCGGAACTTTGACCATGTCATGGCATTCTAATAAGAATTGCTTAGACTATCCATCAAAACCTTACAGAATAGTGCAGTTTATGTTTATTTTGAAACATACATTCCAATGCACTGAAGCTGTCAACAGCACAGATATAGGTCAAACATCTTCATCTGCTCTTGTTGGTACAGCAGCCCGTATGCAGCAGCGCTACAGTGGCAACTGCAGCCCTGCCCTTGTCTCTGTGTCAACTGACTGACAGTGGGATGTAAAGACTCTCGCTGTGGCTACGTTTCATCATCACCTCAAAGGATGAGCCTCGAACATCTGTTTGTGCTCCAGCAATCTGCCCCGTCCCCCCCACACTCTCACTGCACCCCCGCATCCCCACCCAGGCCCCTGCCAAGAAGAACATCAAAGGAAAACCAGTGCCGCACCCGCCCTAATTTGGGATAAATGGGACTTATGTTCCACAAAAGGCGTCGACCCCTCGCGACACATCTTTCATCCCCCCACGAACGTCCTAGCTAATTCCATCTGCCCCTGATTTGCAAGCTTGAAATGAACGTCTGTGAGATACAGCAGCGGCAGAAGAAAATGCTCATCACGTCCATATTATTATTAAGGCCCTAAATCCTGATTAGAAACATGTGTTTGCCAAATGACAGCATTTGAATCGAAGCCTTTATCTTTAATCCTCCAGTAGCAAAAGTACGTGTGAAGATACAACACATGACACATGGGTTAAACTCCCTTGTTCCACACGGAAAATTGGTGCAACAGTTGCTGAAACATTTGTTTTCTTTCACTTCGGTGGGGCAGGTGTTTTTTTTAAGAACCATTTTTATATGGCGAAACCTCTCCATTGTCATGCATTCAGGACTCGTCTGCATTCCCTGTTGTTTGTGTGTGAATGGGAGATCTGTTGGTTTTTGTGGAGGTCTTTGTCAGTTCTGTTCTATTTGTCCAGGGGTGGCTTTAAGGGAATTCAAGTCCCTCCTGGCATTTGTAGTTCTGCAGCTACAAGAGCTTTTGCAAAGTCAACAATTCCCCAAGCTAATGCAAGGACTAAGTTTAGTCAACAACTTTACTTTTGACAATATAAACCCCTTGAACTGCCATTTAAAAAACAAGAACAGCAGTTCTCAAAAAGCAATGCAAATTTGTCAAAAGGGATGTAATTAAAAGCACTTTTCAAGCAACAGATAAAACTGGGAACTGATTTGCTATTTCCCACCATGACCCTTTTCTACCGGCTGAAACAAAAAGACAAAATAATTACCCTTGTGATTTTTGAACATTCTCGTCAAAGATAGTCACAATCACAACAAGGACAAAAGTAAAAACTGCAGACATGATTTCTGAAGGGAAAAGGCTTAAAAAGGCAATCTCAGAAACAATACATAAGGAACTCATGTCAAGTTTGAACCCTGGGAACAGTTCAGTTTGCAGTTGCAGAATAAAAAGGACACGTCTGCTTCTGCACAGTTTAATGTAATCACTACAATATATTAGAAATATCATTGTGAATTTTATAATGCTCCATTTATTCAGTGATGACTGGCATTAATTTGACTTATTTGGTGTTGCATCACAATGTTTTGCTGTACAATTGTATTTTCTCCCTTTTACTGTTTTCTGATTAACGTTTGGCATAAATATTAAAATTAATATGCCATTGTGTAGACATCCACTAATGATGCATATCTTAGTGTTGTGTGAACACCTCCAAAGTGTGTCTACATCCTGTGGACTATCTAGCAGAGAGACTGAAATGAGCTGAAGCATGAGGAAACAAACAGATAACAAAGCTAATACTACGTGCAGTATACTGCATATGTCTAAGAGTTTGACAACATAAAACTGACAATAGGCCATATATTCACAGTCACAGTCCACTCGGGGCACACAGACCCATGTGAGATCCAAGCTAGTAAAACAAGACCCAACCCAATGCTGGGGAGAATTTGGATCAGGCCCCCAGGTCAATCTTATCTTTATGTCCTCAATACAGAATCAAACGATCCGAAGGATGCTTGACGGATATTTATAATCAGTTTTATTCTGATTTGACTCAAGAACCAGAGCTCATCATAATTTATTTATCAGACCACAGAATGATGGTACTGTGCTTTGTAGACAAAGTCAAGCAACCCATGTTCTCATCAGCTGGCCAGACATCGTGGCCTTTGGAGATTTATGGAAAGTATGACTATATTCTTGCACTGGCTCGCAGAAAATCTTAGTACTTTATTTATTTATTTATTACACTGCAAAGGTCAAGGTGAGTGACAAACAACTAGAGATTACTGTACAAGAAATTACATATGCTTTTCTTCTCTATAAAGCAACAGACATTTTTCTCCACAAACTGTTTATTCGAATCAGGTTAAAATCAGCTGCATTTTATCTATAACTTCTTAATATTTCAGCACTTGAAGGTTGTGGAAAACAACAAGAGTAAAAAAAGAATACAATGCAGCATTCTCTATTTGCTCAAAGTCACAACTCAAGTCTTTGAAGCTGGAAGTTCTGAAAAAAGCTTAAACTAAAAAGGCACCTACCTACTGAAGTGACTTTATGTGTTGCTGGAAGTGTCAGCACAGCTGAAATTAAAATAATGCCTCTGTTTGAGTCAGATACACACCCAAAGTTTGTTTCAAAACTCTAACCTTATTATATTTCAAATGATTTACAGTAAAAAATGTCTCCATTATACAGTAGCTATACTGCAGGCTGGAACAGTAACAAATGTGGATATGAATATGGAATGAAACCAGTCACACATGTCAAATAAGATGCGTTCTTTGGGTACAAAAACAAGATAGTCAGGACCTGTTTCTGCTACATTAATTCTGCAAAATTATCACCATTGCTGCTTTGGAATTTCTTGAAATGTCACGAATGTCACATTTACACAACAGTGCAGAGCTGTTATAATCTGAAATGACGGCTACAGGATGTTGAGACGTCCTCAAACTCTCAATTTTCTGAAAACTTGACGGTCCTTGTTTTTCTGCAGCAGAATTGGCACCGGAGGTAGCACAAGTACTGCATTGCATTGCATCGGCTTGAACTCAGCACCAGCTCACTCTCTCCCTCTCTCTGAATATTTAGCAGACCTTTTCTGATTGATCTGTAGGAGTGCAGTGAGTGGGGGGGAACAACTGTCCACTGCACCTAATGTGAGAGCGCATACAAGGCTGCCACCACAGCTGAAAAAAATCCAGGCCAAAGGTCAAGGTCATTTTATACCTCTAACAGCTGAAGTCAGGAAATTAAATAAGAAGACAGTAGTCCAGACTTTCTGCTAGCATGTAGCATACATACAAAACTGGAGTCAAAAGGTTAAAAAGCCTGAATAATAAACATACCATTCACTGCTATTTAACACCCTGACAAGATCCATCGAGGATTATATGTGGACAGTGAACTAGTGAATGTCAGAAATAAATCAACAAAGCAACAGTAAGCAAGTAAAGTACAGCAAGGTAATGATCATGAAATCTTGGCAATAGCATACGGGAAAGGTGGTTTTAATTAAAAAATAATGAGCTGTGTGGGCTGTACTAGTCATATAAGCCACTGATATAATCAACTTTAATCACAGTTTAAGGTGTTATTTTAGATCAGTGGCACAAGTTTCAGTTCACATCTGAAACCCAGGAAATGTCTCTCTCACACATTCAATCAATTTGTTGCTAAGTTGGCTAAATTAATTTGATTTCCTCATACATTAGAAACAATAATGGAATAGCTTTTATAGATAGAAACATTCATTGCTGTTTTATATTACATATATTGATATATATATATGTGTTTTTATATTACTGTGGCAGCAATGAATGTTTCAATCACGTTGTCTCAATTAAAATGATAAGTTACCTGTGGCCTCAGTCCTCAGCTATCCATTAGTCCTGCTGTATTATCATTCATTGATGTAAAGAAAAGTTTGTATAACAAATCTGAAAAACAACTTTGCTGGATCAGTCAAATGTGAGCATTATAGGGTTCAAACATACAAAGAAATCAGCACTGTGTTATTTTGTAATATACTGTACATCTGTAACATTCCTGTAGGGATCTAAAAGGCTCCAGGAGAACATATTTTTGATATGCTATTAAAAATACTTTTAGTCCCTTTCTTAGTCATTCATATTGATTTCATGCCACTTGACTACCCTTAATCTTTTTTCCTCTTGATTTTCATGTGCAGTAATTCCTCAACAGTGATATCATGCTATTTTTCATTAATGGAATAAGTGGAATATTTAAGAAGGAGAGTCTTGGTTCTGAAAATGGACTGCATTGACACAGAGCTTTTATTCAATGTCCTTTACAGTTTGCCTCTCAATCAGCCAGTCACACAGCAATAGTGGAAAGCTGTCATGAGAGGGGGGACTGGGATTGCCACCAGAAGCAGCTGGGGTTCAGTGTACTGCTCATGGACAATTTGACGTTCAGGAGCCCAGGGATTGTGCGGCCTTTATGACATCACCGGCTCATTTTCCATCACTACCAACCTGGAATCAAAAAGGCCTACTGACGCACTGTAAAGGCAGAAATCATGCCCCATTACACACTGTGGTACTAAAGAGTTGATCTGCATGCAGCCGAAACAACAATCATGTAATAAATGAAGGGTTTTTTTATGATGAGGTTAAAGATTTCAGGATCCAAATGTGGGCATACACAAGGTAGGTGCAAGGAGGATAATTTAACACAAACAGACCTACAAACAGAATTACAGATACTCTGGCTGGCAAACATGCAGGAAGGTGCGAAAAGAACATCCAACATCAAAACTGTCAGGAACAGAGAAGAAGCTCAAGGAAACACAAGGGAAGCGAACAAATGAACTGAGACAGAGTGAGGGGAACACAGAAACTTAAATTCACAAGGGAAGCAGGGGTAATTGGAAACAGGTGCAACACATCGGGGCAGGGCAGACAATCACAAAAGGTGGGAAAACATACAAAGACAGGAAGCAACTACAACCAGAACCTTTTCAGTTATGTAGTTTAGTTTGTATTGAAACTGTCTCACGGAGGTGTTGATTTAATGCTAATTCTGGAGGCTGCAGTCTGTGGTACTGTTGAATTGTATTATGTAATGAGGCTCAGTGTTTCTATTATTTTGTGTACCCCATTTATAACAATGAGGGTTGGCTAAATAACACAAACACCTCTCTGGATAATGCAATACAGTAAAGTAGCACCACCAACTGTCTCCAACAACAAAAACAATTTTAATTAAAAAAAAAAAAAAAACTTATAAATGAACATTCTAACTTTTTAGTGGTTAAGAAATAACTTTTTTCTGGAGAGTTTAAGATCTTAATAATCACACAATGATAAAATCTGAGTTTGCGCTGCAGTTTACAAACTGGATGAGTCAAGATAATTTGTTATACAATACATTTGAATACATTGGCTCTCCTCCTCAGCCCACTGCCGGTGTCACTCTGCAAACAGCCACTCAGGTCATGGTGGCACTACATGGTCAGGTCACCTTGACAGTTCCTGATATCCTGTTTAGAGATCAATAGTTTTGTTGACAGTCGCTGTCAGGGGCAGTTGGCCAGAGGAGGACGCTCAGAGGTCACAAGACCAAACATCAGTTATGCATCGCACTTTGACTTACTAAAGCATAACTATATGATTGATGATTTATTTCACACTGCACCTTCATGAGGGGAGGATTTACTGCAGGACTTTGGTTGTCTCAGTCAAAAGGGTTCACCGAATCAGAAAGAGGGCTCATTCTCTTGCTACATTCATAAAAACTGTCATGTTCAGTAGTCGCTGAAATAAATGGACTCGGGCGTGTGGGACACAGACCGACACCCCCACTGTTGTAGGCCACGGGCAGGGCAAGCACGCGTGCGTGTATCATCAAGACTCTGGCACCACCTGATTAGTTTCCTGCAGAAACCATGCGCCGTCAGTGTCGACCGAGTCCTCTCGCCTCGACGCTGACTCTGTCTCGGTGCTGTTCACTCACATTGGAAAACATCGCCTGGTATTAAGGACCCGCATTAAACTTTAACAATGGCACGTTATTGCCATTTATTAGAGCAGCTACCCTATAATTGAGTTACAAGCAAGCTGAGAGGAGAAGCATGCTTGGTTTATAAATCACGTTGGCACATTTAAAATGATTCTATCCGTCGGTGCCACACGTGACACGCTAGCGAGGCCATTATATTATCTCATGTGTGCGTATTGATATATCATTCACTCAGAATATCTTGGAGAGCACAATGTAGCGCAACAATACTGCAACAGTGCTGTGTCTCCAACAGTAAACAGGATTAGTGTGACAGCGAGAGGACGAGGGGGGAAGGAGCAGCAGAGAGAGGGGAAGAGAGAGAGAGACAGAGAGAGAGAGAGAGCGGCCCCTAAGTGAGTCTTTCATTTGTATGCCAGTGGATGGCTGAGAGGCGTGTTGTTAAAAGATAAGGACTGGCCTCTGAGGCCACTGAAGACTAACAGAGGGCCTGGCACTGCATGTTACAACAGCAGTATCACAGCCGCTCCACTGTGCTCTACAATACCACTGTAACAGATAGGATGCCGCTGACACCCAGAGCAGGCTTTTCAGCCACTGGATTTGTCCCCTGCACACTGTACTAAATCCAAATGAGTTCAGCCGTGCCCTGTCCCCGCACTGTGAACTTTGCAGACAGCCGCTGCCGCACGCTGCGAGGCCTGTGCAACAAAACCCAAAAGGTGCCACAAAAGCAAGCAACAAAGAGGGCGAAATTAAGCAAATCAAAAGAAGATGAAAGGCCTTGTTCTTCCCAGATGACTAAATTAAAATACCATCTGTTCCCTCGCCTCTGTACAGCTGTGCCACACACTGCTCTTAACTTCCTAACGATAAAAGCAAACTAAAACCTCATGATATTGCTCTACAGAAAACAAATCCAGGGCTCGCAACCCTTGGACATCTGTCTTGGTCTAAAATTTCTCAAAGTAGCTCTCAGTCATTTATTCGGCTTTTCCTGCCAGCATATTTCAGAAAGCTGAACAGGCTGGAATTTGCTGAAGCTTTTCTGCCGCAGGGGTAGAAATACTACTCACGCTATCAGATTGAGGATGCCAAAAAGTTGGCCCCATGAATCAAGTTGAAGTATCACTACCACGTGTTACGCTTGACAAATGTCTTTGCTTTCCTTTCTGTTATTTTACCACCTATGGTTTTGATCTTGGCCAAGTTTTGAATAAAGTCTGTTTTCCATCTGCCAAGTATTATCAGACGAATTCATGTCATTTATGAATTAGGCCTGCAGAAACACATCTGCACTGGAAAATGAAACTCTGTATTTCTGTGCCTAATGCAGCTAACTGTACTTGATTGTACTTACTTCATTTTATCCATGCTCTACCACTCCCATTTACACCTGCACATAATTTGCTTATTAGCACTTAACACACAAGTACAGTTGAGGTTCATTCAATAGCAATAGTTTTGCAGGTAGTTGTGCAAATCTGTCTTGTGAGTGTTAAAATATATTACTGGTAAGTGTAAATTTGACTTCCTAACAGTTCTACGATGAAATGCCTGGAATCACCATATGGTTTGATGCTTTGACAATTGCCATCTCGACAGCCATGCTGCTAGTAGCATGGCTAATAAAAATAATTTGCAACACAAAAATAAATGACAGTTACATAACTGTCATTTTATTATTTACAAAAAAAATTAATAGTAGGTTGCTGAAATGTCTAATTTGTAGAGAAAATGATACATTAATCACATTTGTAAGACAGTTTTCTCTGCAATTATTATAAATCACAGGTTTTGTTCCATGTGAGCAGGTTTCAATCTTCTCTTCCTGACTGGTCTTGTCCTCCACACCAGTTGGATGCTGCTTCTTTATGATCGTCCCTGATTTTTACCCAATTTAGATTAAAACGGCTACAAGGACAGTGCCACAGAGAGCACGATTCAATTAACAATGCTTGGCTCTCGACAGGGCTGGACGTGCGGAGAAGTGCCTGGGGGGTGAGTTTTTTTTTTCTTTTTAATGCTGCAACAGTCAGCAAGGACCCACAATGCTCAGAACGGATTATTGCCTCTTGAGGATTTAACATAAATAATGCCAGGCAGTGTGCATGTGTCTTGGTGTTCACACCCAAAGGAACAAAGCTTCTGTGTAAACAGAAACAAATAGTTGCTTGAACATATACTGCAGCTCCAGATTTAGCATGAAAGTTAAGTTGTGTTTCTTTGATCAGCCTCCTCAGTTGTCAAGTTGGCAGTGTTTAAACGGCTCCAAAAGATGGCATGCCTCCTCATTTCTGTATTGAGAATTACATCATGTTTAATTCTTCTCTGCTGGGATTAGCAGCAGGTAAGACAGAGATCTCAATGTGCCTAATGAATTACATGAAATGCGATTTGGCTGCAATCGTAGTAACCATACAAGACTGATGGGGTTGCCAAGAATGGATCATGGGATAATAACATTTCTGTGATTTTGTTTGGTAACAATTGGATTCACAGTAATTTGATACTGATACATCTCATACAAATCGGAGCTTTAACGGAGGTGGATTACGCGAACCAAAAAAACAGTCAGACAGACACTGTACACCCATGCGTCATTGTGACAGAGTGAACAAGAGGTAACCCAGGTCTGGTGCCTTTTGTCTGAGCAAGAGAGAGGAAAAAAAAATGCCTCAAGCTGAACAAATGTTTTGGCCCCTGGCGACGCTGCGCAGCAAAAGCAGAATGGTGGGAACTTGCATATGAGCGAATGCTGAGGCGTGATAAATGAAGGCAGCAAATGTGAACAAGAAACATCTCTTTGTCATTTCATTGATGAATACAACAGCCTATTTGTCAGCACACGACAGAGAAGCGCTTGTCCTGGGATGGTGATATATTCAGATAACACAGAGCAGCTCATTCGGCCTCTAATTTGCAGCGATGTGGTTAGATTGATCATCCGGCAGATGCTGGGGGTCTTTTTTTTCTATCCCCCACTCATATACACAGGTGCAGGTGTCGGGGGATACAGTTTACAACTGCGACAATGATGGGAAACAGCTGGTCCAGGAGTCATTCTCTACGACCTCCACGCATTTGAATTGCAACCTCTGAATAAACCTGTCAGATGTGGTTAGGTATGGGCTGCTGGGGCAATTTTCCAACGTGGCCACCTCCTCTCTCCTATCTGCTAAATATGCGATGTTGATGCTGGAGTCCCTGGGGAACTTGCCTTGACAGTGCAGCAGGAGACTCTCTTGGCTAATGCACAAAGGCTCTGACTCCAAGCTTAATATATTCATTTCTGGCAGATGCTGATATTACAGACTGGTTCCCATAAGGCTGCACAGGTAAGCTGCAAGACCAGAGCACAACAATGGCTACTATAACAAATTCACCGTGTTTATGCTAAAACGTGATGCATCCAGACAAATTTAATCTGATGGGATGTTCAGTGCCGCATGCGTGTACGCGTGTGTGACTGTTTAACTCATACAGACGGATATTTTAGAACCCTTGCATATAAAACATTTTACTGAAATGGGTATTTTTGAAGGCCAGTTCAGCCAAAACAAGATATTTTCTCACACACAGTGGAATGTAGTCATGTGGATAGTTTTTGCACTAAGAAACATTGGTTTGTGATGTTTCTGCTGTCGCTTCAATACAATCGAGATAAATGGAATTCAATTTGTGACGCTCACAACATTGAAATCATTGCATATGAAAAAATCAGCGGTAGCACATCTTTCCAAAAACATTGCCCCTGTTACTGTGGATGATTCAGCGACCTTGCTGTAAATGGTTTTTATTGGTACTAATTTCTTCTCAAGACGTAGTCTTGATTATCCAGAGTAGCAGAGTCTTTATAGTGATAGAGCACCATACAAGAAATCATATTAACAGATATATTTGGCAGAAAATACTGCCCTCTGACATTTTAGAACTTCAGTTCTCATATTTTTGGGGGATAAAAACCCGTTATTTACCTGTAGGTACATTTTACATTTTGTCTAATTGGCACCATTAAATGAATGTGATTTTTGCAATTCATGTTTTCAATGTACCCATGGATGCACAGACACCTATCACTGGGTTACTTTTATATTGAAGGAAACTTGAAAGCATGATGGTGCTCAAGAAAGCTCAGAAGAACAAACATTTCTTTTCTATGATTTCTAAGCAGATTAAGAGTGGGTAATTTGCAGTGGACGTTATATATACAATAACATCCTGGGAAAGTGAAAGTCACAATCAATCCAGAAATGGGTAAGGTGTCTGAGTAATGATGAGCTCAGATTACAGTTGTTAGGCATGAAGGGTCTTGAATGATTTGATTTGCCATGAGCTGCTTTTCACAACTGCTGCTGCTGAAGCTGCAGCCCGAGTGTACCTGACCCCTTCACCTCCAGTCTCTCCCTCCACACCTCCCCTTTAACCCTCCCACTCCCCTTCTGGGGAGGCACATCCCAGTTTGAAAGCCTCTGATCCAGAGTAACTGGGACATTGTCAGTGCAAAAGGAATTTATTGTTGAATTTTTAAACTTCCTTTTGAAAAAAAAAAAAAAAAAATCATATGGAGTGCAGGACTATATCTTCCAGACAGACAAACCCTGGACAAATTAAATCCAAACTGTCTACATTTCCAGATGCAACAGGAGGTAAATGTCTTAACTAAAACATGAAAAAACAAATCTGCAAAAATAACTGCTTCCATCAAAACAATCCTTTTGCAGACAAGAACAGTGAATTTCAAAATTGATTGGATTTTGCAACATGTCCAGTGCCAACTAAATTCTTGCTTTCCATAATATATGCACATAGCTCCTGTATAAAGTTAGAGAAAACTGGGACTTGTTCCCAATAAATTATGGTTAAGTTGTGCTTTGGCAACTGGGAAAGATGGTTAGATATGGTTATGGTTAATAAAAAAAACTGCAGGCCTGTGACAGGATGCAAACTCTGTCCCGCTACACACCCATCCACAACCGCAACCACACCCACCCATGCCTCACTGCATAATGGACTCAACTGCACTGACACTGAACACAGACACTTGGCATAAATCAGTGGAAGCATTTCCTTTGGAGAATATTGTCAGTGTTGGAAAGTCTCACTCTGTGTGTCTCTCTCACGTTTACACACTTCTACTTTGTTTTCTCTGGTCTGAATCAGTTGGACTTGGAGCTTTCCCCCTCTTGGTTCTGTTTTATTTTGCATAAAGAAAAATTGAAGCAAACCAAAATGCATCACCACATACCACATGAGAGCGTTCATTCTGTTTATTGGTCAGATATGTCTGGGGTATTTATAAGACAGCAAATACAGGAAGGAGGTCCCCCATTCATTGTTGCTCGTCCAAGTGAGACCTCTTGTCATTCTCTGGCTAGTTGATAGTTCAACACAAACTGCTACATCCCAGAATGCATGGCAAATCTGGATAGAGGAGCAGGTTTGGAGTACGCCTGGTAGCTGGGTCAGATCGAGGTCGGATCACGTTCCTGCCACAAATGAACGGCACTGCTAGGGTTTGTTTGGGATGCAAACAACACCACCACCTCACAGGGTCACAGTCCACACCTGAGTGTGATTACGGGGTCCACACCTTCCCGAGCGCATTGAAATGAAGGAGAAAACCCACCGAGTCTGATTTAACCAGACTAAAAAGTGCAGGTGTGAAAACTATAAAAACTGTATATATATATCCTGCTCTATGAACATCTTGTTCCAGTAGCCAACTTACCACCAGAATGTCCCGTCCTAACACCTGACGCAGACCTTGTTGTCCAGGGCATTGTCCAAGCCGGTATGACTATTATTTATCGTATCACTCATACTGAGCTGTGTAGGCATGTATCACAAAGTGCCTTGCCTAAGCTATCCCAGCCAATACATGATACAACATGGTACTGATGGAGTGTTACTACGGGAGTAACCCCAGTGAGAGAGGGTACATGCAGAGGATGTGGAAGAAGTGGTTGCTTCGAAACCCCACATCCTCACTGACTAAGAAACAGCTCTTAGCTCAGTGCCCGAACATCCGCAAGAGGAAGTTGCTATTGGAACTAGAGATTGAGGAGGTACAGCGGTGTACCTCATCCAAGGTACAAAAAATATGCTACGGCATGCTATGTGTATATATATATTGGCTGGGATAGCTCAGTGGTTTACACTGCAGACTTTGGAGCAGAAGGCTGTTGGTTCAAACTTTGCAATACATATCATACCAGCTCGCCCAGGACAACGAGGTCTGCGTCAGGTGCTGGGGAACCAAGACATCCTGATTTCCGTCTTCTTCTTGTTAATGTCTGAGGTGGGTGCTTTGTGTTCGTGGTGACTTGGTCTTGACCTGATTGAGGTGCAGAGTTTTTACTGTACTCACATATTCTCCATACGTATCCTGGACTATGGGAGGAGCCGGCCGGTATCCAGCAGCTGGTGGGGCACCTCTGGCTCTCTGCACCCCCCTCCCTCTGGAGGATGGAGCCCGGCTGGGCGGGGCTCCTCTGGGCGCTGCTCCTCGGGGCACCGCTGCATGCAGGGGAGGAACTCCTCCTCGACTCCTGGCACGAGACACAAACATCCGTCGCAGGTTGAGATGAAAGAGCAGAAATATATCTTATTCTGTTAATTAGTTAGGGGAGAAATATACATGTATGTACAGTTTGTATGGATGAGACAAAATATAGTGCCTTCTCTTTCGACACAACACATTCATATGATAATGCATTACTAATAGGAGGAGACTATTATGGATCATAAATATGAGAAGTCCATGTCTTTCTGATGAGCTGCTATAATTTATTATATTTGCAGTCAAGCTGTCCCTTCTACTTCCACTCCAGCAGGTGATTTCCTGCATCGGGCGGAACGACTTGACGATGAATTTGATACATTCAGCATCAGGTCATGTGTGTAGGTGGAGAGAGAGAACAGTGAGGATGGAGGGCAGGTTCCTCCAGTCGAGAAAATATGAGTCACGTCCATTACTCAAAACACAGCATGTCTTGTGGCTGAATTGCTTTCCCGCCTATTAAGGAAAATGCAGATGGAAAAACTGGTGTTTCAGTGATGGATGTTTGCTCCTGTTTGCTGATTTTCAAATGTTTGGTTTTGAAGTAAACACTTGCATTCAGACGGCTGAGGAAGTGGCAAAAAAAAAACAGATTTGTTTTTTTCTTTTTTTCAAAAATCATGAATCTTCAGTGTTTCAGATATTGCTGTATGCATTTCTGAGTTTAATTTTGCCTTTAATATTTAGATAAACAAGCCGGTCTCTCTGCAGAAATACTGTGCTGATCTCTAGAGCCATGTATAGATGAATTAACACAGAGCACAGAGCCAAACCTGCTCTGTTATCAAAATGGAGGTAAAGTCAAGCTGCTCTGTTAGAAATCAAAGGCAGTCTGACCTTGTGGTTGGGTGAAATGTTTGTTTGGGCATTCTACACAGACAGAGCTTTCTTTTAAAAGGAGATAACTGATCTGAAGCGGCGGCAGAAAACCGCCAAGGTTGCTGTCCAGGTCATTCTCTTTCAATGCTTCGCATCTCAGCTGTGCTGCGCTGGTAAAACATCACAGATCTGGAGCAGAAGGACGGAAAAAGAAGACTAATTTTCTGTCTAACGAGGACAGTGTTGGACCGTCCTCAAGCGGAGTAAGAAAAAAAAACAGCACAGAGAGTACAGAGAGTCCACTCTTCGTTAAAGGCTGGTCTTTTCTTCGAGCTTCAGCTCCAGTCAAAGTCAAAGCAAAGAGGAACGCGTGACGGCTGCAAAGTCTGCATCCAGAGCAGCGGCACTGATCAAAATCAAGCACATGTGAGTATGTGCAAAGCTGCATGCTACTTCCTGTGCAGGAGCCTGTGGGATTTGTCTTATCGCACTTAAATTAGGCATGGTAAATGCTAATTACAGTGTAATTTAAAACACAGCCAATTATATTCTGACTCTCAGCAATACAAACACCCCATCTTGGTGACCTTGTTTATCTCCAAATCTGATGAAAGAAGTGCGTCTTCTTTTATAAACTAAGAGAAAAAAAGAACCAATGCCTTGTGTTTTTTTTCCTCTCTTTTAAAGCTCAGCATTGATGAACAGACTGTTAAATTCTTGTAATGGCCATGAGTATTTTTCATATGTAGAGTTGTGAGGTCTCTGAGGAGTTGGAATTAGCATGGTTTCACAGAGGCAAATCTACTGGAGATCATTTGCATATAAAGGCTTTAATGCAAATTTGTCTTAGCTTTGCTAGTGTTTATGGACACCGAACACCGCACTATGTAATATCAGTGCTCTTCTCCTGTGAAGGGTTCTTCTATCTGTCTCTGCTTCAGTATGCCATCAGTACACAGAAGGAACATGGTGAATGTCCCCATCCGGATGCATCAGATGAGCCGAGTTTACTCAAGTACAGCTGATAAAGTGAGGATTCGATTTCAGATTTGTGGATTGCCACAGTCCATAGGTCACCAGCATGACCCCTGAACATTAGCATTCCGATTCTAGATTGACTCCTTATGCTCCCAACGGAGGGAAAGATGAAGGTTAGATGTCATATCCCCTTGTTGCAGCAATTATAGGCAGGGACGTTTCCGACAGGTGCGATGTCTCATCAAAAAGGAGATAGCCACCGTTTTTCAGGCCGACAATCTTAAAGCGAACTAAAGATGCGAAGCAGTATGACAGGAGCGACGAGCTGCTCAGCTTCAGGGTGTTTACACTTTCAATTTAGTAGTGGATATAACTAAAAAAAAAAATTCTATGTGTTTAAGCGTTGCCCTGCTGAGTAGCCTCCAGGTCAAGACACCCCTGGTCTGGTTCCTTTACACGTAAGTTAACTTGTCAAAAAAAACTGCTCCAGAGATGTAAAACCAATTAAGCATAAGACATCTACAGTAATGAGCTCGCATGTGGGGTGAAATCAAGTTATTGATTACTTTATTCGATGAAGGGAACAAGGAGAGGTTCTAACTTTTCGATGAATATTACAGAATAAAGGGAAGGAGTCAAATATAAGAGTGGAGAGAAGCCAAGAGGTGTGGCTGGGGAGGAGTGATCGATGAAAGAAAAGGGGGTAATGAGTGAAACAGTCCTCCTAATTGAACTTTCACTAACCTTTTTGACAGCTCAGTCCAGGGGAAACTGGACTCAATAGCATTAAGTGCTTTACCTCTCTTGTCCAGCTTCCTCTGGCGTACAGAGAACAGCTTGGCTCATTAAATAAGCAGCCATTTGCAAAGTTGCATCGTGCAACTTTAAAAAAGAAAAAAAAAAGATAACGGCAGTGCTTTGGTTTGTAGTTTTGTGCCAGCCATCTCTGGTTTCTCCTCTTCTTTGTAATTCCTGCTGCAGTCTGCACACAGTCAGCAGAGTTAGAAATATCAGGGCTCATTTTTCTGCCTTCTGAAGGAGCTGTTTTGCTGCCATTCATTCCTGACGAATATGAGAGACATCTTCTACAGAGAGAGCGAGATAACTGGCCACATTAAACAGGGAGCCTTTGTCTTTGTTTAATTTTTATTTCAAAGCCAGTGTCCTGTATCAGTTTGTACTGGTGCGTTATGACGCACCGTGCTTGCCGCTGGTCAGTAACAAGTCTTAAATAACAGAAGAAGTCCTCCAGCTGTGCTGGCCCATGGGACAAAATGGCCCATTTGACTGTCTAGACCATTTATGGGAGCGTTTCCTGATCTGCCGACAATTCAGATTTCTAATTTTAACAGGCCACATATCAAAAGTAGTTGAACCACAAACCAATCCACTGAACTACACTGTAAACTAATAAAATATACCTATGATTAAATCTGACTCTTAGAAAGAAAAAAATTATTAATGATAATATATTTTTACTTTGTTCCAAACAAACAGCGCAAGGGGTTGTTATTCATGTTCATTAAACATAAATGTGACCTTGATTCTGACCTTGTTATAAAATCATGCACTGCACTGTTTGGTCTTTTCCATGTATTTAATGCATGAAACATCTGCTGCTTCTACATCATCCCCCTCCACCTGCTGCACTCTGAGCTGAAGGACCTGCTGCTCCAACCAGCCTTCCGCCTCCCTCCCAGTGTGGGCTCACAGATATATTTTGTGCACCTTCTTCCATCTCTTTCTTTTCATTTCTCATAAGACCAACTTGTGTTTTGCAGAACTTGGCCAGCTCGCAGACATCCCATTCCCAAGGCTGACCTGAGCTCTCATTCGCTGGCAGCACTCTCCTGCAGGGCAGTCCCAGGATCAGTCCAGGAGCTGACTTCGGCTGCCTTTGTGAATCAACAGCTAATGCAAACACACTCCAACCGCTGCCAACATTTGCACTGACACATTTAGTAAATCTGGCCCAAATTGTTTAAGCATTTGAACAAACATCCTGCCTCACTTAAGTAATGGAAGTCTCCATCAAGAATTAAGGGCTAGAAATCTTTAACATGTGCGCCTTCCCTTATAGAAAAAATCATGAGAAAAAAATACATGACTTGCGTTACTGAAGCAGACGCGGGCGGTCGTAAATGTGCTCTAACTCTAAATGACACCATTAACTCTGAAAATGCAACAGGACACCACACACATCCATTTACACAAAAAACACTGCCTTCCCAGTAGCTTCTTAACTGTAAATAATATCCAGTCCCCAGCTGAACCCAAGTGGATGCACACACAGCAACTTGCATGCACGCGCACACACACACACACACATGCTTGGAAGCAGATTTACCTTGGAGGCCCCGGAACAGGTGTCCCTCTTCCACGCGCAGCTGACTTGCCCCTCACCGATGGCACCTTGGCATCCTCCGAGCCTCCGTTCAGGTATGTGAGCTCCTGCAGCTGTGCCTGTCTGATCTCATCATTGTAATCCTGCACACAGAGAAGCAAGCGTGTTCACACACACGCACACACACACACACGCGCACGCTAACACACAGACAGCAGTAGACTTGCTTTCAGTTACTCTATATTAAATTACGTCCTTTATCTCCAGGGCTACAGCCACGGGAATATCTAATTAATGTACTTTACAGTACTGCCGTGACCGCTGTTCCTGAGGCAGCTAAATATTTCAGATCTCCCGCTGATAAATCCACGGGTCCCCATTTGGCGTTATCTCCTTGTGCAGTTTTGTTTTGCAGCTGAATTAAAACACATAATTAACATGGAAATATGTCTTTAATCAAGAAACGATTGATATGATTGTCATGTGTCCATTCAATCAATGAATGTGTTTTCATGGCGACAGTGAGAGGAGGTAATGTGGAGGGAGGTGGGGGATAATTAACGATGAGATGTAAATCATCATAGCTCTGAGCAGTGGGGAGATCATCCATAATGAATGGAGGAAGAGTAAATAAGCTCCATGCTCCTGCATGCTGCTGCCAAAGAGGGCTTGGCCGATGCAGAGAGATTCCCTCCTGCGCTCTTTTATTCCTGTTATACCCACGACTTCCCACCCGCAATCACACGTACTGAATCAGACGCTCCACACACACACACACACATAGACAGAGTCCCGACAGCCCTGACAGAATTACAGTGGAAGTTACAGACAGAGAGTGTGTGTGAAAGAGCGGGTTGTCTCTGCTGTTAGTCACTGGCTTCACTGTGGACAGGCTGAGAATGAGTTGGCTGGGGCCAAAGAGCAGCTGCAAAGAGATTCAGGAGGAGGTAAAAGAAAAAAAGAGGCCAGTCTGTGTGTGTGTGTGTGTGTGTGTGTGGAGGGAGAAGGGAACATACCGGTATGAGAAACTTCTTGATCTCCTCCAGAGCGTGACCCATCCTGGCGTAGGCCTCAGCTGGCGGAGCGAACACCTCGATGAGGACGTGCAGGTCTTCGTTCAGGTGGTGATATTTGGCCTCGCCGCTCTGCCGTAGCTCTTCTTCCTGATGGAACAAAAAAATAGAGGAAGTTTGGTATCATATATCGTCTGTCTAGGGAATGAGTGCAAGTGAGCTGTCACAGTCAAGAACATTTATCTTGTTTTTTTTTTTTTTTGTGGGGGGTGGATTTCAGCAAGGATTTACAGTGGGGAGTTTTTCCACTATGGATACATAATGAGTTCTGATGCTTAGGTACTGCAGAGTTACAAAAAGACCGACACAAATATTTCTGTGAGTTGCTGGGAACTTGCATTTCAGCGAACAGGCAATCCTCACAACCCTTTCAACCGCAGCTGTCAGGTTTAACCAATTGCTTTTGTCCTCACACAGCTGCCCGTCATCACAACAAACGTACAGATGAAGTATGCGCTCTGAAACACTCCATCACAATATCTGCTCTCATCGTTGCATTTTCTCTCATCTATTACGATCGTAGATTTAGCAACTCTCGGAGGACAGAATGTATGTTTTTTTATCAGGTGCGCGATTTTTGAAAAATAACAGAGTGACTTAGGTAAAGAAATATTATCAAGAGTAGTCATGTATTTGTAATCAGCGTGTTTGCATGAAAAAGTACTGGCATGTAAAGAGAAGTTCAGTAAAATAGTGAACAGTTTGTCATCAGTTGAGCTAAAGATTTGGTGATGCCTTGTCCGTCACTGAGTATGGGTGTAAAATCATGCCAGTTCCGATTCATTAACAAGCCCACACTGACTTGTTTGTGAATCATATATACTGTTGTAAAATATGATTCATAATATGACTTCTCATTTGCTAATTGGCAACAGTATGAAACAAATAAGGTATTTTTGTAAGGTTTTTTTTTTCTTTTTGCTAGTCAATTTCATCAACAGATAATTGAAAGAAAATACAGCCAAACAGTGGATGCACACTGATTTCCAGAAAGTGAAGTCCTGAAACACCAGCAATGAACTGAGTGATTTCCTCTGCCACCCACATCTCTGAAAAGTCAGGATTTCACTGCCCAAAATGGACAAACTGGGCTTGAAGGCCACCGCAGGGTCTCCCGCATGCTTGGAAAAGGAGGGGCACTCAGTTGGTTGCAATCTGCTCAATGCCACGAAATTCTACACACTGGTTCTTTAAGCAGGTGGAAGGCTACTTGCAGGCCTGAAAGAGTACGAATTGGTTAAATTTCCCCCAAAACCTGCTGAAAGTGGAGCAGATGCAATCCGCTCCTCCGTCTGCAGCGGCACAGTTTGATTGCAACCATGTAAACAGCAAGGGGCTGCGCGGGCCATTCAGACCCGACAGAAGCAGGCCAGCATAATGTTACCGATGGTGGAGAAATAGGACAGCAGAAACCCCAAAAGTCTCCCTACCGCATTACACAAAGGAAACAACAGGTTTTGCGTCCCAGTTTCTCCTTTTTCAAAAAAAAAAAAAGTCTTCTCCGGGGCCTTTCCAATGGCGGCAACTTCCTCTTCCCCTTCTGCCTCTCCAAGCAAGCCAGTGTCTCTGATGTCACCTAATTATAAATAACCTTCTTTTAAGGGTGCCTGTGGTATGTTAATGATATGTTAATTCCCCCCATAAATCTGCGCTTTACGAGCAGAGGGCTCCTTTGCACATAGCACCAGCGCTGTCGGTGATGAGCAGGGAGTGTGAGCAGGGTGTTGGAGAGCGAGAGAGAGAGAGAGAGACGGCTGCTCACAGATCTGTCTCTCCTCTTCCCTTTCATGTGTTCTCTGGTACGTTTGCACGAGGAAGGAAAAAAGAAAAAGAAATGAAAAACAATCATTATCCTGTGCTTCAACTACCATCAGTCTAATATTAGCATATGTCATCTGAGGACTTTGTATTTAAAAAAAAGTATCTGTTCTTGCCGTCTAACATCTTCATGTGTCGGTGTTAGACCTATAGTGGAAATCTCATTGGGTATGAAACTAATCAGTATGCGTGACCCCATCATTTGCATATGATATAGTTGATTTCGCAGCAGTTTTCTTCCATGGGACCCCTCTCCTCTGATAACAAGCATCCATGATCCAGCTCAGTGCTATGGCAGCTAAGCAGCCCACGGCCGGAGATTACAGCTGTCTGTTTCTCATATCTATTGCCAGCATCTTCCTCCTGTTTACATTTTCTCTTTCCCAGTAAATCTGTTTATGAAAAGCCGTTCACCCTGGAAACAGAAGGCCAAAATACTGTGGACCCCCGCCCCCCTCCACCAGCAGACACAGCTCAGAGGTAAAGAATAATGTCAGGCCCCCAGCATTCACATGCAGATGAAATATTTAAGGATGGTTGCAGGAGAACGGGACAAATTCTATATTAATCTTTCTGAATGGCAGGTGACGACCCAAGATCATACTGTCAGTACAGTCGTGTCTTCATCCCTCTGCCGTCAAAAGGATCATCTTCTGCAAATCCACATGTACATACATTAAATCTACCACTGTTCACCATCATTATTATGTTTTCTTATCCTGTATCTGTGGTACTAAATGTTTATTGTTTGGGTATTTTCAGCCTGAATCGTCTTTTTTCAATTTGGTTGGTTCATGCAATCATGGATGGGCTCCAGTATTTTTGTTGATCCTCTGACTTTTCATCTGTCTTCATTGGCTTTTCAAATTTGTCCCACACTTTGGTCTGTTAAACATTCCACCTGCTACACATGGGCGTGTTAGCATTATCACTGTGAATATGTCATCATGCTGAGCTCAGCATTCAGCTCAAAGCGCAGACTCACAGAGCTGCGACCATGGATGGATGGATTTTCTATCATTCTTTTTTATTCACTGCTGAGCCATTGTGGCTGGCGCTGGTCACAGTGCTTACACACTTGTGTGAAATGCACATTTCTAACAATGTGCAACGCGTTGTTTCCTGAGCGTCAAATGATGTTGTTCCAAAGAGGAATACAGATGACACAGGAAGTCATTAAAATGTGTACATGGCGTACAAGACCGGCAACTCTGCATAACACCTTCATGGAAGAAAGAATAAGTTCCCTCGAAAAACACAAAAACAGACAGATGGCCCTGTATAATGGCTGAGTTTGCAAAAGGTGAAGACCCAGAGCAATAAAAAGCGAAGAAGTGATATGATAACAATGCAGACAAATGTACAGCCACTGTACAATCAATTGGAGCTGCAAAACAGTACACTGATAATGTCAGTAGATCATTGTTAAGTGAGCCTGTGAGCTTCTCACTACCGTAAAATATGTAATTTGGTGCCCTGTCTTTTATCTCCCATAATTCATATTCTTGTTAACATGATTTCAATTATAGAATCCCCTGTTACAATTTCTTTGGAAGAGCCGCGCACCGCTGCTTTTGATCAGAACACAGCTCTTCCACACACAGAGAAGTCCTCGCAGACAGCGAAGGTGTTTCTCCGCAGCAGCTCGCCAACAAAGGGAAAGTGATTGTTTTGTCTATGAGGGGAAATTAAAAGAGGGAGCACGGGTCCCATGGAGCCAAATGGATGAGTTAATCACGGCGCTAACGAGCAGGGGGGCGTGGACCGCGGATGCCTTTACATCATCCCGCTCTGACAGCGGCAGGACAACTGAGGTGCCATAACCAGGCGGGGAGACTCTGGCCCCGACAGCTCGGTGCCTTTCAACCCATCCGCGTTCTCGTCCGCGTCAACACCAGATCACGGCCCTGCAGCAGCAAATATTTGAGCAGTTACAGTATGTCAGCTCTTGGCTGCGTCTCCTGCCAAATTGAAGAGCCTTTAAGGGAATATAGTGAACAATGTACAGTATCATCCTTCCGACTATATACTATATGCTATAATGCCGTATTCTTCTGAGTGGCAGTAAACAATAATTACATTTGCGCCTAATGTCTTTTGCAAGAAACTGTACATTTCTCCTTTCCTGTGAGTCACATGCAACCCAGATGTACAATACAGGATGTATTTTACGAGTATAAAAAGTAAAATGTCACTTAAGGCGACAGAGCCTCACTTGCTACTTCTGAAAAATAAGATAAGCTTTTATACTTGTCTTGAAAAAAGCCTTTGGGTAAAAGCAGACCTGTCTTTTTGCTCTGCATTGGCCCTGGACAATGACACACGTTGTGCAGCTGGAGACAGAGTACTTGTGCAGTGAGGGTGTACCCCCCCCTTAAAATAGAGGAAGTGACACCGTACAGAGAAAGCTGTCAGTCATTAATCCCGCAGTGCTTTTGTGTGGACAGGTATGGGCTGCCGAGGTCAGCACATCTCCGCGACAGATCTTTTTCTGCAGGTGCCCGAGAGGAGTGGACCATCGAAGCCTATTGATCACCGTAATCAGAAAGAACGCGCTGTATGATGCTGAAAAATCACCAACGAATCACGCCGGGCAAACAGAGGCAAAGTCGATTCATCCCCAGTTAACCAGTCCAGTGTGCAATCAATTCTGCAGCTAAAGAGACGCTGTACATCCTCTCTTTATGTACCAACATGATCACTGATGACAGACGCCAGCTTAACTGGCTTGTGTTGCAGCTTTTTCATAAAACCCATTCTCTCTCTCCATAATGCTCAAGTACATTATGGCATACAATATTTCTTGGCCTGTATCAGAGGTCATATGAAAACGAAGCCGTAAATGTAGACAGATCACTATGTCTGACTGGTCTGTGACCGTGAGAGAGAGCAGGCCGCGAGAGATGCCAGGCACGTCTGGAAGTCCTCAGCATTTCCAGAAACTTCTCAGATTTGTTTCCAAGACGGATCTGATTTTCAAAACTGAGCTCCGTTCTCGTGACCCTTGAGCTGTCACGTGTGCATGTGCACTTAGTTACTGAGGGTGAGCCGCTCGCATCTGACTGAAAAACATGTAAACAGAGCGTTTGAGAAAATTTTCAAGGTAATAAGAATTAAAGCAGGTAAATGAGGAAGTAATTGAAAACTCAATTAGCAAAAGCTTTTTTCGATTATCCTAAACATACGGACAGCTTCAAATTAGATGGGAAACACTGTCCGTCTATGTAATATTGGTAATTAAGGAAAAACAGTTAGTTGACTGAGAGAAAATCCAACTTTGACAATCACTTCATTTCATTCAATTTTAAGCAAAAATAGTGAAAAATAATTAGTCTGTGCTTCAGAAATAGATAATTTTTTCTGTTTCATCTGATTGTAATCTAAATGATTTTGCATTGTCAAAACATGATATTTTTACACATCACGTTGAGCTCCAGGAACATTTTACACATTTTCTACTACTTTAGACATGTTAGAAACCAAACAATTGATTAGTTATTCCTGGAAAATATTCAGCAAATTCACTGATAATGAAATAAGATAAGATAAGATATAATGCATGACTTTTTTGATGGGGAAACAGCAGGTCCGGCACGTCTTGACTTCAGACCATGTGAAGGTTTTGCCATAGCAAAATAATGTTGAGGTAAACGAGTGAAAGAAAGCAGGAGAGAAGGAATTAAAAAACCTTACCTTTTCTTTGTCTCTCATGGATCCTTTTCCGAGAATTGACATCTTTGTGAGAGTGTCCTCCTGTAGTCTCTTTAACGAATTCCCACGTGGTCCGAGGAGTTTGCCGACAAAGTTGAACTGCAACGCAGAGCGAGAGTGTGGATCAGTCAGAATCTGTGTGGTGGAGCTGAAGAACATGGCCATTTCTTCTGCAGTGACTGAAGCTAATGAAAACGATCCCTGCTTCACTGTGTCACCTTTTCACGGGTTATGGTTGTGTTCTGCATGACTGAACGTCTTAGGATCAAGTTTTCATTAAATTCACAAGTATGTAAAGTAGTAAAGTCAAGAATTATCTATCTATAAGTTTTACTTACTGTGGATATATTGTGTTTCCTTCCTATATCTTTCCTACATACTGTATGTCATATGGTAAAAACATTTTATATACACCACATATCTATATATAAACACATGTACATACATATACAAAGATACACTCCTACACATATGTATATTTGGGAGGCGTAAACTGGGGCAAAAATGACTGCAGAGTACTGCTGTGCAGTTCCTCAAGCTTAATTGCTGAGAGCGAACAGTAACAAAAACACAGTGACTCAGAAAACACTTTGATCAGCTTCACAAGTTCTGAGGCTCATCTGGATTATGGCAGCTGGACGTAAAAAAGACACAGTTTAGAGAGAGATTCTACATAGAAAATCAAACTGAAACTGGGAAACTGCTTGGGTAAGGAACTGGATTTTGAAAAGAGAGTGAGACATACCGAGTGGAGATTATGCCCTTGTACACTAATGATGGGGGTATAGGCAATAAGCCTACAATCTAACCATAAATGAATGAATCTCTGTCTATCAGGCTTTCAGTCTTCTCATTAATAACTCAGCTGATCAACTTCTAACTTGGCAGGTATATTCCTGAGGACCTGAGGAAGTGCAGTGCTGACCGTGAGGGAGTAAAAAGGTGGAACTACACAAGGAAGGCTCTTTCTACAGCATGGTCGCCATCAGAACAGCCAACTCCAGCGCTAATGAACGAGACCGTCTGAGCAGCAGAAGCCAACTTGACTTTGCCATGTGAAATTGGTGGAGGGTTGCATTAAACTAAGAATAGCTACAACAATCATTGATGTCAAACCAGAAAAAGTAACCAACCAATGACTCGAGAGAAGCCACAGACCTGTCAGATTTGATGGTTGTGACATAATGAATAAAGAAAAATATTATCTTTATCATTGCTGGAATAAATGTGACATTTTAACCCTAATATATACAGTATTTCAGGTCACGCTGTAACTCTAATGTGATTAAAAAGCTTTTCTTTCTGGTATCACACATCTGTTACAATACTCAAACAGAGATTTTCAGCATCACCACAATGTTTTTGGGTTTGGGGTTTTTTTGCTTACGTTGAACTTGACCACATCTGGTGCTTCGCCGTCCATCAAAAGCTTCCTGGCTTAGATTGCTTCACAAGGTCACCGCGTCTTAGCCATAAAAACCCAAATGTTATGCATTGCTGTGTCGAGCTATGTTGTGTGCAGACGCCCATCAAAGTCACAGGACTTAAACGCGGGCCGAGCACAATTCCACCGGCAGCTGGAGATGGTCACAGAGACAAAAGGAGAGCGATGCTTTTCTCCCCCGCTCCATGTTTTCCTTTAACAGTGAGTTATACAGCTGTCTCCCTCAACTATCTAGGTCATCAATTAGCTAGCAGGAGGTAAAAAAAAAAACAGCCAGTTTTGTTCCACGCCTCACCTATATCTCTGCTGCCTTTTGTTCAGAAAGCGAGTGCTTATTAGGAGGCTCCTGCCAATTCCTGGGTGAGGGATTTGAGAGGTGAGCTTTAGTGATTCGCTCTAATGCAGTAACTGACTGTTTTGGGTTTTTTTCTTATCTTGGCCAGACTGAACTCCAGCAGCTCACAGCTACTGTATGTTCCTTCAACCTTTATAATTACACCTAGTCCTGAGACTCAAACGGGGCCCTATTCAGATCTCGCCTCAAAGTAAATACCACACCCTGCTGTGCTAATTCCAAACCTACACTTGCAAAAGGGAATAAGTGGCCTCCTGCAAAGTTCTGACCTTGGACTGATGAATACGGTGGGTGAGACAAATCCAACTTCACATGGGAGTGTGCAGACTCTTACGCTGGTTTACCGCCACCCACAAGCTTCTTATGTCACTCGAAGCGGTACAATACCTCTACCGAAATTTGCACACAAATTACATCCAAAAACACTATATTGAGTGCGATGTGAATTGTTGTGCCAGGAAAATTCAATTTAGAGTTATCTAAGCAAACAAAATGCGTGCTGCCTCCGATGTATTTGAGTTTACAAAAGGATCATCAAAGGAGACAGCGCTGCTGAGGCGAACGGAGGGTGTCAGGAAATGTTTTAAATGTGCAGAGTTTAACCGATGTCCTGTGCATCCATCATTTCCACCTGGATAGAGCCTTGATCGCTGAGCCGTGCCGTCTCTTGAACAATGATTTGCGGAGCCAGATCACATAGCCGACATCCCTCCGCGTTACTACGGATTTTTGCGCGTGCATTCCTTCTGACAGGTTGAGTATCGGACACGGCATCCGGGGTGTTTGTGAGGATATCACAGTCCTCTCAGCACCGATGGATAAAAATGCTTGAACTGGGAGAAAAGCTTGTTTTGATTTTTTTTTTGTTCTGATCGAGAACAAAGTGCAGCTGTGCTGTTTTCAAAATTGCAGCGTAGGAGCCACATCAACCCTGCATGCATGGGCATCAGGCGGCGAACAAAAAGAAGCGAATCTACGAGAACAGAAAAATCAGAGTGTGAACTTCCACAACTTAACACAGACATAAATTCACTGTGTTTGCAGACTGAGTTTTTGAAATTCGGGAACACAATTAGAGTCTGGCTTGCTGGTGAACTGAGGACAGACCAAATGCCTTTTTTTATTTTTGAAGATACAAGGCTGTCTGTGGTGGACAGTTTGCAGAATAAAGAAAAACTCTGTTGAATGAGAAAAGGATGGCAGAGTCCTTGGTCTGAATCTAAATCCAGTCATCATTACTCTCTACTAACAAACCGTTCCAGCAGGGCACCTGAAGAATAAGCCACTGAAAATGTACTTTTAATTAAAGATTATTTTATTAATTTCTGAATTTAATTATGTCAGCTTCTGTAAACAGTGTGAGTTAATCCAATTACTGACCTGTGGGCAGTAATTTAATTTTTTCTTTTACTTTAATCAATCTGTAAGGGAAAATCTTTTAAAAGGCCCAGTAAATGTAAAAACAATGCCATCTTCATTAGTAGAGTGCATTTTTCTATTAATACATGCTCTTAAAATGTCTTATTTGATTGTAATTTGGATGTTAGTCCATTGTTTAAACCAACTGACTTGCTGAACTCTTCTGCCATTTCTCTTTTACTTCTGTTATATCTTTTTATGCTGTTTGAATAAATGTAAAATAACAACATTAATAATAAAAAGAAAAACTTGGTACATACTTTTGAATAAATCAAGTTTGAGGTACTTCTGTACCTTCAATGTTAAGAATGCAATGTCACCAGTTCAAGTTTGCCCAGGGCCATTTGTTACATCTCTCTCTCTCGTTCATTTCTTGTTGTCTCTCTACCACAGTAATAATGACTATGTAATAATGACTAAAAATGCCCAAAAACAGAAATGGAAAAAAGTTTGAAGACGAGACAATTGATAAATAACAATACTAAAAACATGGAGATCTTGGACTTTATACAAAGTGATGGGGAGCTGCCTCTCAAAAGCCAGTTGGTTTGTGGGAATTTAATGTTGAAGAGTTTAGTGAAAGGCTTCTCTAAAGCAAAACCGATACACGATAAGGGCCTTAATTGTGGCTACTACTGTACAACCTGTTCTTGCAAAGACCAGTTCCTAAAAATTCCATTAACAATGACAATTATGTTTTTGATGGGATTTGTACAGTAATTGCTGCTTTATGTTCACTGGCAACATTTTCTTCTCCAGTCAAGTAAGTACAACTTAGAAAAGTTTTTCTGTGAGCACGGCGTAGGGAGCGAGTCAAGGTCGCAGTTATGTTCAGACTACAAGAACACTTTGGTAAGGTTTGAGAAAGATCACGGTTTCAGTTAAATTTGAAGTTAGTAAACATGTCGTCTCTTGTGCTTCAAGTCAGTGAAGACAGCCATTTTTCTCTAACTTTTACAGACACAGACCATGAAAACCCTAACTGCCCTGTGGATGCTCCAAGCAAGAGCAGACAAAATAAATGTTTTCTCAAACAAACATATATATTCATTAAAAATGGTTCATCCTCATGTTATAAAAACACATTTCAGGGGGGCAAGGTGTGCCATTCAAAATGGATGTACTGTTGAAAGTTATAAACATCATTTCTGGGAGAGGCCCTGTCTGGTTTTACGTCCAGTCGAGACCTTAATTTTTACAGCTGAGCTGACTGCGTTTAAATGCTGTACATTCCCGGATTCATCCGGTTTAATTGAATCCCCACACAACGAACTCGAGGCCATGTCATTCTTTAGCCTGTATGCTGTGCACAGAAAAGGGGAGAAGCAGAGGGTTAATAGTGGTCATCATTTTAGCTCCCAGGCTCGATGCAGTCCCTGGATAATCTGGATAAGGGTTTAACTTGTTGTCAGACATGTTTTGAATCACTTCCTGCTCTTTCATAGTGATATTGCAATTGGCATAATGCTATTGGTTTGACACTATTTTAAGTTCTTGACTATTTATACAGAGATCATGAGGGTTTACTTTATATGTGTTTGACTAATGCCAGCAAATGTCAGGCAGAAGCCTTAATCTGGACATTTAAACACAACATCAATGGGTCAATACATTTGCAGAGGCAGGCACACACATCTCCACCGATGAGAGATCCACATATCGGCGTCTTACTTACCGAACACATAACTCTAATCCCCGCTGTTTATCAGATATCAAAATGCGTCTGACTCCCACTGTGACTGACACGTTGGATTTTTGCTAATGCTTCAGATATCACGAGGGATTATGTGATTTACAAAAACCTGCCTGGGCTCCCGTGCTGGTTCCTGTCATTAGACTGTGTGAGAGGATTGTGCCGCTGCTGCCTGTAATCAGTAGAATGAAAGCTGATGTGTTTAATCACAGGTTTTTGCCTGCTGCGCTGCTGCAGTGATAATCCCCCCCCCCAAAAAATGATACAAATAGACAAAAAGAGAAGCAATGACTGGAATTGTACAGAAACAGGAATTGATTGTTGCACCACATCCCGGTTGTCTGTTAAAACAAAAGAAAAATGTCATGCAGATGATTAGAAAGACAGCGGACACAAGTATGGAAAGAATGTATGGTTAATCACACTTAACTTGAAGAGGGTGAGAGGGGAGGGTGGTACAGGGAGGGGGGGGGGCATCCGAGATCTTTTCATCATGTGCTGAATGTATTACCGCGAGTCTGGCAAAAGGTGCGCTCGGAGAGCCGGTGCGGTGATTGTGCTGAGGACAGCAGGACGGGAGCGACAGCAGAAGGATAAATCACCGCTCCCAGCGCAGAGAAAAGCCACAGCCTGAACTGGAAATAAACCAGTGGGACTCCTTACGCCTCGCTAATGGCCTGCAGTGCGTTCTGCCAGGAGAGGCTTTCTTTCTGAGACACAACCCGCAGATCCAGCAACTGTACAGATGAGCACTGATCCTGAGCATCCTTGTTCTAAAGGTGGGGAATTTTTAGCTCCTGAGTCGGTGTGACATTATGTGTCGTAACGTTTAAATCATGATTTAAAATCTGCAACACTATTTCTGTCAACAAGGTTTCAATTAAATCAGTTTTGCTCAAAGGGCTGGTAGGTGAGTACTTATAAGCCATAGATGATAAAAGGGTATAGTATTTAAGAATCCATACAACCGACTGACACCATGCTACACAGTAATATCATCACTCTTCTTAGAAAGTTTAGAAATTCATCAGTGTTGGGTATTAAAGCTCACACAGAATCAGCATGGCGTGGCGTCCTCACCCTCTTCATTTTGTTAAAAAAAAAATGCAGTGTTTGCAGAGGATGGATTCCAACCTCTTTGCACGTGCTCTTAAATGTCTATTCGGAAAATGGCTGTGCCACTTCAATGCCAGAAGCCAAAAGGTGATGCTCGCGACTCAGGGGAAAACCCATTCAAGTCCAGCCGATCACTCTTGCCATTGCTACCTGTCAGACAGAACAAATTGAATTTGTCTTCCTTCGGTGGCTTGTTGGAGCTCTAAACAGCGTATTAGTGCCTCTACTTATCAAAGCTGTCAAAGCAAATCTGTTTAGCTGTGAACCTAGGAGACTCAGATCGGCCTCCAGATGACTCCACATAAATACAGAGGAAATACTCGCTGCTCGCTGGGATTGTTCGCAGGACTGCTTTCAGCTCGACAACATGGCGCATGTCAGCACCGCCTGATTAACGATGGCTAAAATTCATACAAAGGCCATAAAAGGTCGTCACTGCACACTGAAGAATAGTCCAGTTGAAACAATGGCTGGACAAAATAAGCACAAGCTAAGGGAGCGTCTAAAAAAACTTAATCAGAGATTAGATCATATTCTTATGTAACTACAGTTATCTAAAAAATGGCACTGTAGTTAAAATGATTCTGGACATTGTGTGATGGGCTACAATACGAAAACAAATGAAATCTTGGTGTCTGCTACACAGCAGTCCGACAACTTAGTCAATTTAGTTGTACCATCCACAAAAGGGGATTAACCTTGATGTCGAGATGTTGGATGGACAAAATTTGCGACAGAAAATAACAGTCCCCTAAGGCTCAACTGCAATAACTTTGGTGATCTCCTGCCTGTTCTCCACCACTTTAATTTAACCAGCGCTTTGGTTTATGACCAAAGAAAGACTCAAAGGCTTTCCCATCTGCCTCAGTTTACTGCTCATTACTAGATGTTAGCATGCTAGCAACGCTACGAGATGGGCGTGAACATTATGCACGCTTACACATTAGCATTGTGAGCATGTCAGCATGCTGATGGTGGATTTGCTTGGTCATTAATACAGCCTCAGAAAGCTGCGAGTCACCACATAATGCTCATGGGCATAATCAGGGCTGCAGAGAGAGTGAAACAAGGTTAAATTAGACATCAGTGCTAGCAGTATTAAACTCATCAAAGCTGTACAAAGACGTTATCTTTCAAGTTTAGCATTTGGAAAAATCTATATTTTATCATGTTGGTGACTGTTTCCTTTCTGCTTGATTCCTTTTTTTTCATTTTAGATTAAGTGCTGACTGGAGGACTGAGGATGTGTCACAGAGCTGATACGACTCTACAGTGGGTCTTCAAAGCAACTCACTTTGGCATTATTTCATTTCCAAAGTCATTAAAATTCTAGCGATTTTGACCGGACAAGCATGGGGGAACCAAACCTAAATGCACCTCTCCAGTGTTATTGGTTCAGTGTTGGACTCCCGTGCCGTGTTCCCACCCCCACTGTCCTCTCCAGCCCCAGAGGGGCGAGGTGAAAACCTGAGCGATGTCCTCGTGCGAGAGCGGCCCTCTCACTCTTACATTAGCCTCCCCGTCGCGCTCCCAGCGGGAAATCCCTGTCATGCGCCGCGCGTGTGGCACCGATGAACGCCGCCGCTGGTGAGGGCTCCTTGTGGCGGGCGAGGCTTGAAGTGCTCTCAAATGCGGCAACTGAGCTATCGCTCAAAAAGGCTTCGCATGGAGGTCATCGCCAAGCTGGCTGTCGAGGACTCTGTACATGTGACTTATGTGCCGCGTTACAAATGCACTGGCACCATACAAGCTATTAATTTTTATGAGAAAAAAGACTTCCGGAGCTTGAAAAAGGCCCGCAAGTGCATGTATCTACCATGAATCATAAGAAATCCGCTGCACACAAGAAAATGAGGTCCACTGTGACAAAATTCCTTCAACCTCATATTCATAAATATTCATTGACAAATTAATATACCGGGATATCAAAGCGTCATTGACCAAGGTCAGTGTAATGGAGAGGTGCGTGTATGTGGGAGGTGGAGTGAGGATTACAGTTGTAACATTTCAAAAGCCTAAACTCTTCTTCAGACAGGAAGTAGCATCCCTAATATAGTTCTACCCCAGTTCTGTCAGCCAACTCTCCGCCTGCATGCCGCCTTCCAGATATGCTACATCTAATAACATAAAGCATCAACAAAAAGTGTCAAGTGGCTGTTGTAAGGAATTTAAATCAAAACCAGAGCAACTGTAGTTGGCTTCATTATCTATAAATAACACTATCTAAAATTCTCTATCTGCACACATCACATTCTTGGAGAAGTCTCTGGTGGTGGTACTATAGCACTTACTTTGGGAAACTGCTTGACTGGTATTAAAACTTTCTGGCCCAGTTTCATGTTCTTGTTGATGACGACGTCGATGAACTTCTCCTCTTCCTTCCCCTCGTCTTTCTGGATCTTTTCGATCTCTGCAAAAAGGGAAAGGAGAAACAATGAGTCAGGGGTGACAGGCAGCAGGTATGCAGGACTGCAACAGGACTGCAGCGCAGGTGTGTCAGTTAAAGGAACACTTCGCTCTATTTTCCAAAGAGTTTCGATTCCAGTTTCATGGCAGCCATGTTTCAGTCAGACCTCAAGTATCGGGAGTTATGTGCTACAACTATTTCTGTCTCTTGTTGCCAGGTCAGTGAGCACAGGTTTCTGTTGTGGCGTTGCACAGCCACAATGTAACTAAACCTTACAAGACTCAGAGAACCTGCACACTGTCTGTGTGTTAATCAGCGAGCTCCACAGGTGTCAGTAGGTGTAATTTATGAACTTTGGACATTCAGGTTAATCATGTCAGTCTCTATATGAAGCTATGCTAATCAACTGCCATCTAAAGCTTCATACTTAACATACAGATGTAAGAGCGGAGCTGAAACAATCAGTCGACTAATTCAGTTCACAAGGTCACGGAACCATTTTTAAAGAACCCAAATGTGAATATGTGCCGGATATCTTGGTCTTCTATGACATGAATGACATTAAACCATACATATGAGTTCTGATTACACAATCCTCCAAAGAAAGACGAAATGTGGTAGTTTGGGCTTTGATAACTTGTGAGGTTTTTTTTTTCTTTTACTTCTAGTCATCAGGACAAACACACGGCCTTTGAAGAAGATGTGAATTGTCTTCTGTGGTTCACAAAGAAGTTACATCAAGCCTGACAAAACAACCTTTAATGAGGTCTCGGGGTTATCTCTGTCTGGACGAGGAGGCGACAAATTTAAAACAGGAAGTCAGAGTTCCAAACTGGCAAGCATCCGAGGGCAGCTGATCGTTTTACTGCTGAATAACACTCAGCAGATCTGCTCATCAGTTTTAGATCCAAGCAAACAAAGTCTGCGACTTGTGCTTTTATCAACAAAAAAATTGTAGGGTTCCCTCCGCGTCATTCACCTCACGTGTGGGCCGAGGCTCTCTGAACGGAGACACCAATTTACTTGTACAGACACGACATGTGCAGGAGTCAGTTTCATGTGCTTATGAAAAAATGATAGGGAGGACACTGGAGCTTGTACCTTCAGGCTACCAAAAATATTGGCTGTCACGCTCCTTCTTTTGGGAGAGGTAGACTTTGATGTATTTGGAGATGTAACCTTGAACGTTTAATCAGATGGATAACATCTGTGTTTCAGTGCCAGCAAAATGGTGTTGCAGAGAGGGCAGCTGAGAGGTGCGGCGAGGCTACGACAAAGACTCCAGGCTAAAAGCCCAGCAGGGGAAAGGGTGAGGCGGAGAGCGAATGCCACCACAGATTTATTTCTCCTGCACAAAATGATTATAAGTGGGGGGAAAAAGAGGAAAAACAATACAATTAATACGGAGCAGCTGTGGCGCTGTGGCTTTTCAGTTTCTGATAGCCTGGTTCAGAATCAGATGTGATTAGATCCAGGCAATCTGAAAGCATGCTAAACTCAAACACGTTCCCCTGTTCAAACAGCACATCACCAGATACGCCCCATCCCTGTGTTTCACCGGCTCGGAAATGAGCCGAGCATATCGGCGCTGCAAACTAAAAAGGCAATTGTGATTTTTCAACAAAGCTCGGCAGCATTACATTTGCAGAATGTAATTAAACCCTTTGATATGAGTTTTAACGAGGATAAAAGAAGTATCAGTGAGATGGAGATATCTTTAAGCTTCATTTTATCCCGGGGGGGCAGAGAGCGCACGCGTTCTGAGAAGAGACAACATTAATATTAATGCATCGCCTAGCAACTTGCCAAGACGGAGTTTCCTCCCTCTGCTAGGCGTTGTCCTCAAAACATTCACGCTCTGATGTGTTGGGAGATTGTGACTGAGACTGTGTGTTTCAACTACAAACCCTCTAATCTTTTTTTTTGTTTTTTTTCAAGCTAACAGCACAATTTTTTCCCCAAGTTGCCCAAAACGAAAGCTCGCTTTTCAAGACCGAATAAACCCCAACAGGTCTCTGCAATCAATCAGCAGGTGGAATAAGCAGCCAAAGCAAATGAGCTCACTCTGTGAACATGGCTAGTGTGAATGAACTAACCACAGTGAGAACCAGGGTCCAACTCCGAGTCATTACCGAGCGTACAAAAGAAAGAGATTTAAGCATGCATCACTGACACGAGCGCAGTGCCCCCCCCCCTGCCGGCTCTATGGGATTCATCTCTTCCGGCTGCAGAATGGATAGAGAATAGCATGATATTGTAGTTTGGCAACAGAAGAGCCACAACACAACGCCTTCCAGTGTCTCGGCGCCTTAAGAGTCCTGGAGCTCACAGAAAAGCCTCACTAGAAGTCTCTGTCGATCGTTACGGTCTGCTGTTTGATCTGCGAATGGGCATCTGCTGTTTGGCAACAAGCGTGGCTAGTGAAGTGATGATGGATTTGGGGATTTTTGGGGTTATGTTTTATTCTATGGGCTCAGGAGGAAGCCACTATTGTTGAATATGTACATACGTCCTCCTGATGAGGGCTGTTACTGCTGAAATATAAAAATGGCTTAATCTAACTCAAATTCAAGGATAACTTGAGTATTACAACTTGGGCATTTTTTTCAGTTTTGGACATCTCTTGGATACACGGTGACATCACAATATCTGGCAAGGCTTTACTTAGAGGTAGAACTGAAAGGGTTGACATTGGGAGTATCAATAGTAATCCCTCATTGCACAAATAAAAATCCCCAGCACAAAGCGCAATGATTGACTTTTTTGTTGTTCAAGATGCCGTTTCAAAACTTGTTTTGTTTGGTGTGAGGAGAGAAGAAAGTAGGCGGGTTTGAACTTCTATCTTAAGTCTTCTTTTACACTCGATACCCGTAACCATGGTGCGCACAACCAAGAACAACACGACTGCCTTTGAGCGATGTCAGCTGAAGAACCCCTGCCTTAATCCCCATTGGCACGATTCAATATAGATCGCCCCTCTGTATGACAGCAGGTTTTCCATCCTGCCTTCACGTGTGGCCGTCGTTCGGGTCGGCGATATGGCTTCAAATACGATCGGCTGACGCGTCGAACTAACGGCTTTGTTCCAAGCACGTCCCGGCTTTAATGGCAAGGATTACAAAGCCGCAACCTCTCAAAAACAAAATAATCTTCCAATTTTTGCGGAACCTAAACGGATAAGAAAAATGTGTATTGTATACATTGCAGATCTGCCTCTCCTCTGAGCTCCACATTAAACTGGAGGAATTCAGCAACAACAAAAACCAAACATGTTCCCGCAGCAACAGCCCTCATCTGGGGAACAGGCTGCACATACATATTCAACACTATACTGTGTCGGCCAAGTGGCTCCTCCAGAGCTCGTAGACCATACAAGTCAAACCGAGTGAAGAATAACTTAGGGAAATCATCCAAATTCAATATTCAATTCACTCATTCCATTTGGATCTCTGAGCAGCTGATACGTATTAGTTTAGAAACATGAACTGCCTTCATTCTCCGCACAGCTCTTCCCAGATCTTAATATACAAAGTGACTTCAAGATATTAACAAACTACAAAATAATAACAGAGTTAATACCAGAGTTGTCATAAAACCAAAATGATGATAATTCCTTTAAGAATAGAGCGTGAGTCTGGTTTTCCCTGAATGAGACCTTCATGTATGATATTCCTTTGGATGATACTCCTGCATGAAACATCTCAACTTTACAACCTTTGCACACATTAAAAATATATTTACAGTCTATAAAATGCATCCGCCTGGGTGACGAGACCCCACAATGGGACACCATCCCAGCTGTCTGCGTTTCTATTAGGAATGCATTTGCTTAAAAGCAGCTCCGTGATTTAGGCCTCCCCATTTAAAATTCATAAGATGGGTAGATTTTGCGGGATTATGCATGACTTCCAGCCCCGCGCTGGAGAGTCGAGTTCGGGGACGGGAAGCAACTGGGTCATTAAGTCTACCAATTGCACGTCGAGGGGGTGAGATCATAAATACAGTATCAGCGCACCCGGCATACCCACTTGTTACCGAACAAGACGGAAGGGAGATTCCCAACTAATGGAATCATGTGTCACTTTGTTATACAAGCAGTGAATGTAATGTACCTCATTCTGACCTCCAATGCAAACAAAATGAAGTAAACTGTTTTTAATGCAGCAAAAATGTATTGATTGTTTGCTCGTCCTTACATAAAACGACATGCTTCGTCTTCCGAAATCATAAAGCGAGGCTGCAAGTGCAGCGTTAAAATTCTGAATTCTGTCACAGGGTTTTAGTGAAAAGCCCAGATGGTATAAACCACTTATGATATTTAATTGTGTTGCGACACCTTTTTTCCTGGAGCTTACCACCAACTATGCTGGCTTACTCGACTGTAAATTAGACAATCAACACACAACTTAGGTTTGCCTGTTGTGTGAGTCACTTGCCGGAGCCAGTTAACCGCGCTGTCGTGGGACACGGGTTGCCTGCACTTCACAGTTCCAAACTACACCTACCAACACCTCTGGTTGCTGAAGCCTGTACAGATTAAAGCGTGATATCTGCACAAGAAGAAAAAAAAAACAGAAAAATGGAGGCACATGTTCTATACATGTTCTATCCTGTAAATTTATGGTGGGGTACAATTCAAAATGCACTGGTTTGAAGAGTGCAGAGGACTCTGATCCATTAACAGGCAACTCTATTGGGAATAACTACCTTACACTGTAATATAAAGGAGTGTTTACCTCTCACTTTTTGAATCGTCCTACTTTCCTATAACTGATTACCAATAACATCAAATTGGTAAGAGCCCGTGTTGCTTCGATGTAAATGTGGAAAATAGCATTTGGTCAGCGTTTCTCTAATAAGGCAGTCTGGGCGCCCTTAGTGGTGCTACTTTGGTAAACAATATGTGTGAAGCAAAAGTTCACAGCTAACAAATATAATGAGAACTACATGCTCCCTGGTGTAGGTGCCGATTCAAACACTAATTATCCAAGAGCTCACTTTTTCTTTGGCTGTTCAAGGGTATTCTGACACCGGTTTGCGTCTCCAACTTTGAGTTAATTTGAATTGTTCGGGGCTTGAACTAAATATTTTATGGCAGCTTTTTTGATGGTGTGAGTGGAAAAGAAAGAAAAAATAGTTGTGGGTGAGACTGAGGTAGCACTGGAAATGAATGAAAACCCAGTCGTTTTTTTCTCTCACTGAGTGAAGCCTTATAATCCCCCAGAATTAATAAAAGCTGTTTCATGCCACCTTTTTTTATGTTACTGGCTCAAGCTATGGCCAGGTATTTGTCTAATGCTGTCCCCAGGCAACGTACACTGCAGCACAGACAGAGTTTCAGGAGGTACATCAGGCTTATGCACTATTTATAGACACTGCTATAGTCTAACATAATAAGAGACACATTTTAGTTAAGCAACATCTTTTATTGTCTGTGATTTAAGAATGTTATGTGTCCAGCTACATTTGTTATCTCAAGGCGATGCGGCTCACGTCCCAAACGATGACATACCAACAAAACAGACTATTTCTCTCCATACATTTGTATTTCATCGAGGTGATCATTATTTGCCCCGCGCTTCATTTCACCACATCACAGACATGATGCACCTGCATCGAGGGAACTTAGCTCTCAGCGTGTTTCCTTGCGTAAATAATTGAACTGAAAATTGGAAGACTGAGTTTCTCTTCTGCGTCAACAGGCGCCTGAGTTGATAAAAACGTTTGGTAGCTCATCTCAGCAGTGCTGTGGTGGTTTGTCGGTAGCTTTCTGCTGCTTCCTTTATGCAAACGTTGCTGCGTGGTGCTGTGCTGCGGCACACTGCGGCTATTTTGTCGTTTTGCAATTGCAAGCCGAATGACGGAAATGGCAGTTTGCATGTTGCTTATCACATGTCATTACTCTCATCTTCCAGTATTCTACACACTGTGGGGGTTTTCTTCTTAAAGTTACATAGTAAAAATAATTAAATCAACATTTTTTTGCTTTAAATGCATCAAATACACAGAAAATTCATGTTCAAGTGATTACACTGTCACTAAATAAAAAAAAAAAAAAAACTCATCTGGATTTTGGCACTCCAGCACATTTTGTGCCGGTGCTCAAGTTTATGTTGTTCTACTGAAAATACTGGGACATAGATGATCTCTGATTTTGTTTTGATGACATGGCAGCATTCAAACCCATTCACATTCCAGGTGAAATGTTTAACAGGCGCATGTATAAACTCTGAGCCACACTGTCGTGGTGTACGATGATAAACAGGATGAAAACTTGCCATTTCCCCATCTAAATCAAGACAAAGTGAGCTGTTTTGGCCATTTTTCTTTAAGTTGCCTCCCCATTCCTTAAAGACTGCATGCACCAGACTGACTGACTGCCGAGGGCTTCAGGCAGTATGGCCAGTGCCAGAAACAGTTTGCCCCGCACACATTTCATGTGCACTACCAGTGTGGCCACATGCATTTAGCGTGAATCATGGTGTCAAGGCTGTGACCCTTGAAAGAGAAACACTAACGCTAAAAAAAAAAAAAAAAAAAAAATCCGCCTGGACTCGCTGCTGTCCTGAAATCTCAATTTCACTCTGGCTCCTCCATTGCCTTGACAAGGTCAGGCTGGCAGCAGGAATTCGTCTCGCCCCCTAATCTAGAGATTACATTCTCGGGGGCCGGGCGAGAGCCCTCCCTCCTTCCCCTTCCCTTTCTGCCTCTCTCCCTGCTACCCTGCCAGCCTGGCTCTCTACTGCGAGGTAACGAGCCAAGACCCGCTTACAGTGTAGAGATAATGTCCACGGATTAAGACAGAGAGCCCCTCGAGTGGTGCCTCTTTCATTTCAGTATCCGGCCTGTGAGGCATCATAAACGCAGCCGGCCAGTCGCCGACTCCGTTCCGGGGGTCTCTGTGGGAGTCGAACTCTGTCCTCTTACGGGAGTGCGTGGTAGCATGTGATTTTAAAGCTGACAAACTCAGTGGTAATGGCTGCATCATTACCCAGATACAAAAGAACATTTTCACTGGAAAAATCATGGGATCTTTAGGGACGCGCTTGTCGCCCTCAGGGCGAGTCACACATTTAAAATGCTTCTGTAAGAGCATTAAAGTTCTCTGCAGATCCCTCTTGGTGGCGGGTCTGTTCAAAGTGCTGAAGCTTGTTTTTTTTAAGGCCTTTAAAGGTTCATGTCGCCTGAACGATGCCAGAATGGCTAGGGGCCTCTACCTTGTGTGACAGAATTTCATATCATACTTGAGGCCTGCGTTGTTTGCTTATCATTAGGACAGTTGCAGGGAGCATTTCTCTTGGCACCTGTTCATCTAAAGGCTTGCTCACAAGGAGATTATCAAAATGTTCCCAACTTGCCAGATGATTTTGCTTTCCAAATTTGCTGTCATCCATAACATCAGGAGGAGCTGCATCAAACAGCAAGGTATAACCGATGATGGTTTTCCTATATTAACACATCAACGATAGATTTCCCGCAAGTAATCACAAGATTTACATGTCGTTTGTGGTGTTACATGAGGCCATATGTGCTTGGAAATAAGACTGATTTGGCAGAATTTAAAAAAAAACCAATTAGGATGAGGAGCAAGGGGAAACACAGGGGTGTTTTGAAATGCATTATATGTTTATATTATCACTGAGCAGGAATCCAAGAGGCAAAATGGCTCGTCAAACGGATCGTCCTCAATCACATAAACCATATTCTGGCAAATAGGTTAGTACATTTTGTATGTAATGTAATGTAATGAAACTAATTCAAGTTTAATGTTTAAATATGCCAAGGAATTGTTCAGAATAAAAGGAAGTGAAATCAAAAAAAGGAATCCAAAACGTATCTGAGATTTTTAAACAACACCTGGACCTATTCTCCACAGATGACAGACTACAAGTCAAACATTTGGACGCACACTCAGTGATTTAAGTTTCCACCACACAAAAGTCTTCACCTTTGCAACAGCAGACCTGTTGGCTACCGGGGCTGCTTTTGCTGAGCTGTTAAGATGCAATAAAATGTTGATGAGTGCATATTTAGCAGCAAAAACAAATACCACTGATCAAAAGCATAACTTTCGCCCTGTAATTGAGCCGCTTCAGTGACCTTGTCATCAGTGCACAAAGCGCAAAGCGTATTTATGAATATCAAAATCAGACGCGCCAGATAACTCGCTGACTATGCAACAGTGGATGTAAGTTCCAAAGCAAATTTACAGAGCATTTTAAACTATGCTCTGAATATGGAATGCGTATGATCCTCCTCAAACATCCTATATAGGTTAATAATACACCCGCTCATACATAATTTAAAATATTCCTTATCATCAGATGTTCTGTTTTCACACAATAGATTAGAAAAGATTTGACTTCTCTGAGAATCCCAAAGTTCCTAAATCTCTGAAGAAGTTGCAGTGAAATAAGGGCCGACTGAGCCTCCACTGTATGAAATCCCACTTTCACCATCCCGCTTTGTGGAAATGCTGAACACTGGATAGTGTGTAAAACGGATGTACTTTTTAATCCTGCAGGAACACAGTTGTTCTGTTGGAGCTGCTCGCTGGTAAAAAAAAAAATAAATAAATACATTTTTTAAAAAAGGGCACGGGGTGACCCACTAAACCCATAATAGCAGGAGGAAACTCAATGCAGATGAATGAATGCATTGAAAAAAATAATGAGCGTTAAGAGAATAAATAACACGGCTAATGAGACTGCAGTATCATTGCAGGGTCTTTTCTTATGTATCTGTGGTCGATGAGGAGCCTCCATTAGACCAGAGGTGGACCACAGGCCCGGCTGAGATCTGATACTTAATAACAGGCCTGTATGGTCCCAAAATATTGGTCTAACACTCGGAGACACCCATTTACTCTCCTCTGCTCGGATTACAACTCAGATGAATCACTGTCTTTGTTTAGCAGTCCGCAAGTAGCAGCGCGGCCTGTGATGCTTCCTCTTCATTAGGCTGCGCGCAGACCGCTTAGCACAACACTGCAGCCGGCCCCCGGCGGGCGCACGTCCTCCACGGCGAGGGAGGAGAGGAAAGGACCGAGCGGCGATGATAAATCATTTTCTAAAACATGCGCTAATTAATAATACATCATGTGTCAGGTCACAGCCCAGCCTCAACAATAAACCTTTTATTTTTGGTTTCTTTGCTGGACCTCGTCGTTAAAAAGGAGCGCAGCAAGGCCACTTTATCCCACAATTAACATGAGCTGATGTTTATCGGTTCGACATCCCGTCGCCTAATGAAGTTTCCCATAAAACTGTCATTAGGCTGCGAGAGGGCAGGGAGGGCCGGGGGGGGTTTGAGGATGAAAAGGAAAACTGCGCTGGCTTAATGCACATCATTATCAGGGACGCATCTCAGGCCGCATTATCAAAATACACTGAATCATCATAACTCATAATGACCAGTCCACCTTCATTTTTTATTTCAATTACCCACCGCGCGCCAGTTGAAACTACAGACAAAGGCTTGAAAGCTTGTAAGTGCCTCTTTAAAAGCACCCGCCGCCGGTTCGGATCTGCACGCGCCACGTCTGGGATTCTGGTAAACAGAGAATCTCATCCAGCGTCGGGCAAACATTAAAGGGAGCGCGAGTGGCTATGAAATTATCACACGCATATTATTTCCCGCCATTTTCGGCGTCGGGGGTAATACGCTGCCTCTCGGCGTGGCTCGCCTCTGTGATCGCAACAAGCTCGGTCGACCTCCGCTCCCAACTGAGCCGAATCAATTAGGTTGCAGTTTGTCGCCTCTTCATGGTGGTGAGCTTCAGACAATTCGAGAAGGAGAAAGATCAATATTGCAAATGAAATAAGGCACTTGATGTTCTCCAGTGGAGAGACACTCATTTCTCCACGGAGGGTTTGGCATCAGCTGCGAGGGGCTGGCGGACACTGTGGATCAGCTCTACAAATAACATCCTGGGTTGTTTTATTACCACAGATTATCTGGCAGTTTTGTATTTGGGATTAATCGTCGATGCTGCTGAGAGCATGATCGCACGGGAGATGTTCAAGCCTGAGTCTTTTCTTGAAATCCAGTACTCTGACTGGAAAAACAAAGACAAAAAGGCAACGGTGATATTGTATTTTCTTTGAAAACATGCATTGAGCGGATGAACTTAAATCACCGTTTGCTGTCGCAAGTTGAAAACACCTCGGCTCGGTTTCACCGGGCAGAGCCAGAGTACCGGTGTGTGTCGTGCTGGAAAAAATCCCAGTAACTGAACTGCAACATAAAGGGGCACTTCATCAAGTTGAGTTGACTTGTTGTGAGAAGCACCAATTACCCTGTGAAAACAGTTGTAAAGCATCTTCAGTGTCTGTGACCGGAGCACAGACTGGTTTATTTGAAGGATTTAAGATTAACTAAGTGTAGGTTTCAGAATGTATTTGAACTTGACCCACACTCAGGACTAAATGTTTATATATCTCAACCTCTTCTGGTTTGCTTGCGACCAGTCGCTTTTTGAAACTCTTTGCGGCAGTGCGATGCTAAAACAGTGGAATACTCCTTTAAAAGAAACTGTGAAGCCCCAAAGGAAGCAAAGGTGGTAGCGCTGCCTTTGTTATTATGCTAACTAACCATTAATTATGCAAATTACACATTTAAATTCGGATTAATTATTAACTGCATTTACATTATATATAACCAAGCTCACACGGTGAAGATGCTATGGTACACGACGCCTGAGAAAGGTCATTTAGACACACAAAGGAGAAACATTTCTGCTGCATCACCTTTTTTCGTAACGCTCATGATCTCTCAGCCTCCGCCGCAGTGAGCTGCGGCCGTTGCACACACGCACATAAAATATCCGTAATGTGCGGGACAACCGGCACAGCGTTATTCCAAAAAGATGAACTCACCTGCAGCAGGAGCGTGGGTAAACTCAGAGCCAACGGACTCGCCACGGTTGTTTTAATGCAACTGCTGGAAACCCAGTGGTGATTTTATGGAGCCAGCATCTCACAGGCAGAGATGGGTTCTTATGAAATATAAAGGCAAGCAGCTCTATGAGGCTCTTCATCAGCCTGCTGACGTGCTGACAATAACAAGTCCAACACAACCGTGGCGATATAGTGAAAATCACTGGTCACAGCCCAATAGTTTACTTGCAGATCATATATCCAGGCAAAAAAAAAAATTAAAACGGTATATAAAGAAGTAAAAGAGAATAGCTGCCAGGGAGTAAGTGCAGCAGCACGCGACCAGAGTAAAACAAGACATATCATGTTAGAGAAATTTTCTCAACCGCGCTGGGGTCAGACGTTTTGAAGCACAGCCAGACGCCTGAAAAGATTCCCGGCGTACGGCTCAGGGAATGGAGCGTGACGAGTTTTACAGCTACGAGGGAGACCCTAATGAGCCTCAGAAGGCTCTGAAGAGGCCAGAGTGACTCCGCACTGCCTTAACGAAGTTGCTCAGTCCAGCTGCACACATGATATGCCTCCTATGAGGGGAAAAATCCCTTCCATCCCGCCTCAGCTCTTATATTATTTCTCTTCCTTCCTCCTTCACTTTGCACTTACATGATCCTTCTTTGGTCACATGAATATTTTAAGGCCACTGAGGCTCCGGAGCATCTGCGCTCATACTTTTGGCTGCTTGTGATTTTTTTTTTTCTTTTTTCTGCGATCTGAGGAAAGTCATTCGGGATGAAGGCATCCCCAGAAAATGTAAAATGTCATAACTGATACGCGGGGGATGTCACGATCTCAGGGCAGAGATACGCGGGGGGACGAATCCCGGGCTCGCGCTCTTTATAGGTGCAACGCGGAAGGGGGTTGTTTCGACCGTGAAGTCGCTCCGCAGGGGACGGGGAAAACCAACAGCTCTGTTTTGTGCTTGTTGAATACACTCCATTTCATTCTCCTGTTGCCCTGTGACTGCCACACAACTCTGAGCAGAGGGGGAGGAAAATCCAGATCATTACGGCAGTTACTGCATGTGCATCGATCATATTTCCCCCCTATAAATTCATCCATAAGTGATTTTTTTTATTTGCACTTTGCTTGATTACGGAAGTTTGATACATAAAGGGCGTCAAAAAGTACAGTTTTCCTTTCTCTGTGTGAAATGGCCTCGCCTTGTCATTCTCATGAGTGATCAGATTTATAGGCAGTGTATGTGCCAGGATTCTCTAATGACTTGGGGAACTAATTAAATAGTTGTGATATTTTCCACATTTCTTTCGGCCAACCTCCATTACATGACTGTCAAGAGTTTAATTACAAAAGGAGATTAAAATGATTTCCCAATGATCAAATATTAATACAGCTAGTGTGATCATTTCTCTTGGCCTTCATATTTCTTCATAATAAGTTGACTTATATGGGATTTTTTTGGAAACGTACTTACTCGCATATCATTTCTCTGCGAGAGCCTCGACCTCGGTGAAGAAGCAGGGTCGCATTACTCAAGATGATGATTTTTGTCTGAGTTTTGAATCATGTAAGTGCAGTTAATTACGTGTATGATCACCTCTTAACTTGAACTCCTCAGATTTTTTTTCCCCCTCCTTACAGCATTTTACGGGCACGCTCATTTCAGCTGAAATGTTTTATGAAGAATATTACATTACTCCTTATATGTACTCCTCACAGCCTTGGACACAGTTTGGACAAGAGGGAAAAGTACTTGAGCGCCTATTCAGTGTCCCATGACGCTATATAGAGTTACAGTAAGCGATACCCTTGAATGGACAAGAAATTGATATACTCTGCTCTCTTATTTCCAGACATGCACACTGAAGGCATTGTTCACTTTTACTTTCTGGGCATCTTTCACTTTGAGGCCGAGGCTGCTAAGAATGGCACATGAATGCTAAATTTAACTGAAAGAGCCGGCGTTGTAGGCTTCCAGGACAGGAAACCAAGGGATTACATCGTTGTGTTGTGTGTGTGTGTGGGGGGGTAACCTGTAGTAACAGATTAGGAAGATAAACATTAGCCCATGAATCATTAATCCAAGAGTGGAATTACATTCACGCTACACTGCAGTTTATTCACTCAATTTACTTTACTTTAGCTTGTTGTCACATGTTACGTGAGAATTCACTGCAGGTCCTCCTTGGGCTTTTCATCAGAAACAAGTTTTATCACGTCATGGCCATGACAGTATGACATTCATTTATTTACAGCCTGGTTGGTGTGTGACTTGCTAACTTTGGTAGCAAATGGCAAATGCGCCACTGTGCATACTAATGTGGCCTGAACAGCAGAAAAGCATGTATGATGAAAAAAACTGAACAAATGAGAAAAGAAGCCAGCACTTTTAATGAGTTGTTTTTGTTTTTGTTATCTTTTCTTTTGTTAATCCCACATACTGTGCTGGTGCCATAAAAACTTACTGACACGCCAAATGCGTACGAACCAACCACTAAAAATAGTCCCCAACGTGTGCCCTATTTTGTCGAATTTTTTAGTGTTCATCAACAAAGTACAGAGCTCACCTGTTTGAGGAAATTATTCAGCCTTTGTAAAAACGAAAGTATATATCTAATGCTTTGTTTTTGTTTTTTAAATTAGCATCTTCAATAGGAACAAAGAGGCTGATAGACGAGGCGGCACAAGAGTCAGGGAATCTGCGACCTTGTATTTGTCTTTCTCTGGGACTAGTTGACAGCATTCTTCTCACACCTTCTTGTTATTTAGTCTGACTGCAAACCGGCCTGTGCTTTATAATGCATCACTTAGCATTAAATATTTGTGTCATGCAAATATTTAGCCGTGTTGTAGTTGTAGCAGTTCTGTTAGTGGTCCGGTTTGATGAATTTGCGTCTGGGGAAGGTTTTAATGTAGGCTACGGTGAAATGAGCTTAGAGAGGCAGAGAATGACAAAAAAGAAAGATGTTGATAGAAAGGTGGAGGGAGGGAAGTCGGGGCGGAGGGGCGGAGGGGTGGTTAGCAGCAGGCAGCTGGGGCCGGCTGTGCTGAACGGGCAAGCAGCCGGGCTGATGGATTACACCGGCTCTCTCCTGGGTAAACGGACACCGCCACCCCTCCCCTTTTAACAATGTCTCAGCCTGTATCGTCATTGAAATGTCTCCAAAGATGGAGGTGAACATGCAGCTGAGCCACTTAATCTGCGAGGCTGCGTTTCTACCGCAAAGCACTGGATTTGAGAGACCCCCGCAAAAGATATTTTCCAAACAAATCTGATATCATTTTCGCAGAAATGACTCGGTCCACCAATACCAGTATCAGTTGCGAGCCAAGAGCGCTGCTGAAAAACAAGACAATCCAGCTGGTCATCGATTCAGTCAAGACTAATTGCCGGGAAAGAAGCCCATATTGTTTTCATACGTATTTTCGTTGTCGTTTGCAGCGGAACCAGCGGCGTAGCGACTGGTGGGCCGCGCCTCGGCGTGTGGGCTTGCAGGTTACGACACCGGGGATCATCGTGGCCTCCCCTGGTATTCTCCAGGCGTTTTCGGGCCCGCCGATGGCTACGCAAGCCGCTTCAATCAGGCCTGTGCTAAAAGGTCACACTGCTTAAGAGTGTACTCTGACTAAATAAATAATGAGAAAAGGGAATGTGCAAAAGCAAAGCAGTGCCAATTACCCCCCCCCCCACACACACACACACACACCACCACCACCCCTTAAACACACACCCACGCTTTCACATATCCTCTCGTCAGTAAAGCCCTTGACATTTCCTCAACTACGCCATCAAGTATGTTTTCTCGCATTGAGAGTCACAAAATTAATTAACAGCAGATCAGTCACAGCAACTGGAAACCCTTTCTTACAGATTGACATTACAGCGAGGCCTGTTTTATACAGTATATAATGAATAAAGTGGTAATTCTGGGGGGGAAAAAACAAGCTTTAATTGTTAATTCCTAGATTCAGTGAAAGTGTGCCTTGAGGCGAAAGAGCTGAAAAATTATAGATGAAACAATTATGGCTGTAAATAATTATGATATCATTCGCAAAACAGCTGGGTAATTGGAATGGACCGTTCTCATCAACAAGGCTCTAAATGGCTGGCGAGTGTCCTTGAACGCTGCATGCTCGAACAGAGCAACACTAAACTGACAGTTAAACCAAACATGTACAGTATGTATTTGTCAAACAAAAAGTGGAGTGGGAACGTTTTGGGTTTTTTTCTCTTCTTTGTTTAACAGTCATACAGCACAATTAATCAAGTGACTGTTTCTGTGATGAATGAAATAACTGGTAGGAGTACCAATCCTCCACCGACCCAAAAAAGTCTCTTTTTTTCTGGGTCCGTGTCCCTGTTAACAATAAAAACATACAGCGCTGAAACGTGATTCACAACACAGGTTTTTTTTTTCTCTGCTCTGACACCATGCTTAACGTTTGGTGCAGATTAGGGAGCCATCACTGTCAGAAAGCAATATTGATTGTTTGCAGAAAAACACACCCCTTTTTGTAAAAAGTGGTTCTCGCACATTCATCCGCGGAGGCTCGACGTATAAAGGCGTCAGGCATTTTCCATTTTCACTGATGATTTTTCATTTCCTTGAGGGAACGGTCTCCTGTAAAATTTCAGAGAAAGAAAAAGTGAAAATGCTGAGCCCAAGTTTCCAAAGTCTAATGTGATGTCAAATTGCTTTTTTCATCAGACTAAAAGGCACAAAGCCAATGTAGTCAGCTCGCAATCAGAGAATAAAGGAAAAAGAGGCAAATCCTCACATTTGAGAGTCTTGTAATAAGAAAGTGCCCCATTCAGGGTCCATCACCTTTGAGCTGATATAGTTATTTAAATATCCAGAAGCAGTAGCCCTCATTTGGAGGCAGATTTCTCTTGCTGCTGTCTCCTGCTGAATGTAGCTCCAATATTCAGCCTCTTTTAGCTCAACTGGCTTAATACCAGTCTCTTTAGCTGCTAAACGCTCCACTGTGTTCACCAGCTCGTTGCTAAGTGTGTGTTTGGTGCCCAGACGGAATAACAAAGACCTGAAACTCATTATAAAGGAGAGCTGCGGGTTCAGATGATGAACCTTCATCACCGTGATCACATTGTCTTCACGTTGCCGTTTGATACATTATTTTAGAAATATTGATCACAGCAGTAGTAACGGTTAATTTTCTGTGAGTCAACTAATTATCTTAGCGATATTTCACAGTATAGCCCATAAAGAAGGTCAGTCCACTTTGTGTCATGGACCATTATATCCTCATCATCCATGTCATCCATGTGCATTTGTGGCAAACATGACCCCTGTGACTGGCATTATTGATTGAATAATCCTTAGTCCCTTTTTGAAAATAATCATTGCTACTTTGATAGCGCAGTCTCCAGTGGGTCGCCATATCTGATTAACCTTCTGCACACAGCCAAGCTTTTAAAAGCAGTGGGAGACATGAGCAGAGCTTCCCTGTATTCCACTCCTATTCTAAGTGATTAAATCAATTGTGAGTGCTTAGCCCCGCTTCAGGCCCGTGCTGCAGGAGCGATAGTGTCGACCTGCCGAATCTGTGTTCGCTGAGTCACCCGGTGCGCTCTGCCAAGCACTTACCAGATCCCCGGGAAGCACATCAGACCTGGGATTTCATGAAAAAAGAGACCGCGGAGAAGCGCGGCGGGGAGCCGGTTTGGTGTCAAGATCAACGGGAAGAAAATTAGGAAATTAAAAGCATATGTACCTTTGTGAGGCTCATTGTGCTTGGTCAAAGCCCGAAGCGGAAGATACTCGTGTCCCGCGGCCACTCGTACCTCTATGGTCCAGTGGCCTGAGGTCACAAGCTGCTCGGGGGCTTGAAAATGCAAGGAAGTCTGCAATTAATCGTCCCGCATGGGACTTAACAAGGAGATTTGTTCATCGTCTTTATTAAAGATATTGAATTACGGAGCCTTTTTTTTCATTTGTGCAGTGAATTTTTCCTCCTTTCTTTATCCTGCCCCATAGGAAGTGATATGTGTGATCAAGTAGCAAACGACCTGATGGAAAATAATGACTCAGTGTTACCGGACCGGCCTGTGGGCAGAGATTAAGAAAATGAAAATCACCGGAGGGGCTGACACTTTGGCTCTCAGGATCTGCATCCTCGCGGCCGCACCAGCTTTTCAGTGACTCCAAACAATATCAGGGAGGAGAAAATTAAAGCTGTAACTGAAGCAGGCAGGGGGAGCAGCGGCTATGGGGGGGTCGCACTCGTTCACGCTGTGGGTTGAGAGCCCGGACACTGACTGGAAAGCCATGGTGGATGTGGAGCGCACGCTCCATTTGAATATCTGATCGTTGCTTCATAACTGCACTGAAAGGGACGTTCACCACCACACAAAACTTTGTTCGTAATAGTGGCCGGGGACGCATTATGGGAGAGATAATCAGCGCGTTTTCACGAGAGCTCTCTGGAAGAAGAAACGGCAAATTATCAGCAGAGGCACTGGGTGCACCTACTCTGTTGACTGAATGGCCCTCGACTGTGCACATTATTTTCTTTTCCCACTTTCACTTTTGTTTTTGGCAAATGCACATCGAAGTGTATCTCTAACTTGCCTGTGTGGCTGTTGAGCTGCTGCTGGGCCGGCATTCATTCTGCAGATTGGAGTTTTTGTTCTCCAAACATTTTTCAGAAACAGAGCCATTCTGGAGGCAGCTGGTTGGGTGTCGCAGTAACTTAAATGGCAGTAAAAGAACTTTTCTCAGAGTATAAAGGAAAATACACTGGTTTCTCATTTACACACGACGCCATTCATTCACCATGCATTCATGAAGTAACTGTGTCTTGTGAAGTGGCTGGAAGCAAAGCAAAGTAGCATGAAATTCAGCCCGAGTAGCTGCTATTGTTTTGGGGTTTGTTTCCCCATCAACACCATCATTGCGCTAAATCAATGTGGTGCATAAGATCGGTGACTCGACGTGGACCGCTGGCGGAGCTCAAAGCAGGCGAGTGATATCCTAAACAGACTCTTTTTGGTGTTAACAACTAAGTAAGGACTTCATTAAAGAGTTATTCATGCCGTTCGTAGCCCTTAGTCTCACCAGTACTGCATTAGCATGCAATTAGCATGTTTGAATTTGAAATATTAATTGGCTGCAGCAGGCCGATGTTGGAGGTTGGGAAGATACACAGATTCACCGAGCTCCGACGCTAATAATCATTAGCGTGGCACCGTAGCTTCTGACGCCGGCGCGACAGCGGCACAGCGCTTCAGCCTCCACTGTTTAGACTCGGCTGCTGGTGGCTCGTGTCGTGTCTTCACTGTCGTCATTACGCGGCAAAAACAGTTTGCGGAGGAAGAACCGCCGCTCTGTAACGCCGCCGCACAACCACGAGTGTTTCAGCAGCTCCAAAGAATCCGGCGGAGTGAGAGAGCATCGCGTCACGTCCCCGTCAAGGGCGGCACAGTCCTAAAATCAACTTTCCTTCATATCATCTCAAAAATTTTGAGCCTCAAGTTTGAACCATTTCAATCAGGAAGCTGATAAAAAATAAGGCGTGTGAGATGAAGTGGTCTGTGTGCACGAGCTGTGTGTTTAATTAACATTTAAGTAACGTCCCACTGTACTACAGCAGATACTGAATATTAAAGGATGCTATAAAACCTGATCATGAGCAGATCTCGTGCACTTTTTTTCATTCAAATGAATTCAATTGTTTGCTTGTTAACGTCTCCTTGTATCCCATTAATATGGAGAACCCACATTAATGATACATTCTTACTGTTCCCCCGCAAGTTCTTTACACGCCCTTATATTTTTTAAGACTCAGGAGCTCATGTGCACCTTGGGAAAAATGTAAGCATCAGGCCGTGACAACTAAACTGCAGCAGCAGATATTTTTAGTACAAAACCGAAGATGATGTTTTTTCTATTAACGTAATAAAGATGTGTTGTTTATTGACACATTTAGGTGCTCACGTGTAAGATGTTCACAACGTGTTTGTTTTTTTTTTATGCGCACGGCCACGGTTAAAGAAAGATCCTGGTGTGGCTTGATATGGAAACACTTCACAGTGTCTTCAGAGATGATGTGTTTGTTTGCGCTCAGTAAAAACCCCTTTGCTTAACTTCAACCAAACTGCCTTTGCTGCCTAAACCTGACTGCAGACTGGGCCGAGGTCTGCGGCGCGACAACCTCCTCTTGGTGAACCTGCTGCCAGTGATAAATGCAGCGCTTCACTTATTCAAAAAGTACAGTACCTCTGAACAGAGTTGCATCTTTGCAGAAGTACAAGTTTGAGCTGAGCTCCATCTAATCTCATCTCATGCTTCGCATCTCGTGGTCTTCACCAGCGGATGGATCAAAGCTGCCATTATCAAAACACTGACTGAACAGTTGATACAACTCGTGAATTGTAAGCGTTCAATCACGTGAAGTCATCAAAAAGCAAGTCACCTCCATGATGACAGACACATCAAGAGTTTCAGAACCGCAGCGTAGGACCAGAGGATGGGCTTGTTCGCCCGCTGCTTTGGGTTTTATCACATACTGCTGTTTCCGGGTTTCAACAGGGATGCTGGACAATTACCACGACTCTTGCTGCTTCTGCAGTACAGCACTTCAGTAGGCACACTGCGGGTGGTTTTGCGAACATGTCCGCGGGTGTAGATGTGTGTAGCAACCTCCTCGGCTAGCGCTGCACCACTGCTGCTCTGATGTTGCCTGGATACTGTGGCTGCAGGCCGGTGCGGCTCATTTGAACTCGGAGATTAACGGGCTAACTTGGACAACTCAGGAATCCGATGGTTGTTTCTTTTACTTCAGCTCGTGGAAGGAGGAGGTTTAAAGAAGATAATATACTTCTTGCCTTTTTAATTGTGCCTTTGTAATAGCAATCCACAAGACAAACCGTGCTTCTGTGGCATTTCTAATGTAACAAATTGCATCATTTCTGCCTCCAGCGCACTTCAACACGGGAGAAATAATTCAGTCAAGACATATGGTGACCGCAGCTTCCTTTTCCCCCACTCTAATAAAATCGGTTTCTCCGAAAAAGCAACAAAAAAGGTGAGTCTTGTATCAATGATATAGTGTCTGTGCATTAGCATTTGGGCCAATCCTGCCGACAGAAATGTGCCGGCTGACACAGACCTCCATCTCCCACGGTTGCAGCTGCAGCCTGGGCTGTCAGGAAGATGAAAATATGCCTGGCTTCATTTAGTGCTGCGGGGATCCTGTGGAGAAAAGGGGCAGGTAGAGCTAATGGACTACTCGAGGACGCAGCGGGGCTGTCGACTCAGCAACGCCACCGGCTGTCTCTCCAGGACGCGCCATTTTTACGACAGCCTCTCCGAGGCCGCGGCGGGCGTTGGGGAGGGCCCGGGGAGCCGTCGCCGTACGTGCCCAGATTTTGCAGGATTTACTGTAAACAAAATCCATTTTCAGGGATTTAATGATTATTTTAGAACCAGACCTGGTGACATAAATCCTGATGGCTGTTTTGTAAATAACACAAAAGAAGAAGTAATTCATCCTCAGGAATACACTCACTGCGAGAGTTCAGAAATCATGTTACTGATACAAGTCTTTGCTGCAATTTACTTAATTACAAGCTGTGTTTGTGCCTCTTGTTTCAGCACCTTAACCTAAATGACTTGTTAAGACGCGGTGCAAACGGTTGTACGTCGGCCTCGCTTGCGTATATGCACGTACAGTATTTGCATGCTGTTGTGTGTAATTACACGTTTCTGCCGCCAGCCGGCAACTCGATCTATCACGAGCTGTCAGTGGGAGCGGAGCAATAAGGGAGATACAGCAGCTGCGCTGATTGACAGAGAGGAAATTGAAGTGTCACATGGAACATGTTAACCATATTTTGCTACGTGTTGTCACCCACTGGCACGCCGCTTCCGTCAAGCAACCCAAGCGGGGGAAAACAACAACAGGAGTGAGAAATGCAAAGGGAAGGAATGCTGAAATAACAGGGATTGTTTCGCCAATTACTGAGCAGCTTAAACGCGAGGTGAGACATCGCTGTTTAAGGCCCTGTTCCCTCCAGCGTGCTTTATCTTAGAGACGGAGGCCTGCACTCCGGGCACATTGTCTGGCAGTAATATTTGACAGCGCTGTCGATTTCAGACCTGCGACCTGAGACGTATGAGCAAATAAGGCTGTGAAAATGAAAAAAAAAAAACAACAAGCGACTGTGAAGGGTATGGATGCTCTTCAGGATGACAGTTCACGGTGTAACACGTTGAAGACGTGGCTTTATGTCATCTGAAAGTGAGAATCCATTCTCACACCATGGCAGAGGCATGTGTAATGCCTCAGTGCATCACCACCCACTGCACATCATTAGCACGGCAGCTCCGACTCGAAAAATCGAGAAGGCAGCTGTCCGCTGCTGTCGTCAAGTTCAGCCGATTCGGGGTCTGAGTTCGAGCGAAGAGCCGGTCCGACTGAAATCACACTTTATGGGGATAATGGGCAATTTAAATTGGCACAAAAACATCTGCCGCAACGGCAGATAATAGGAAACGGGTTTGCGTGAGATCTGGTAAGGGAAGCTCTCCAGTAAATTATTGCTGTGAACATCTTGGGTGTGAAACTCCGCTTTGAAGCGCACGCATGCCAAATGTGGGCAGGTGATAATTGGATGGAATCTCTGCAGCTAAAGGTCATACACACGCTATGTGTTGTTAACTGTGCTGCTGGTGGAGATTATACTCTCTTTTTTAAACTGTTTAAAAGTCACGCCGTTGACTCCTTCAAACACTTTATAAAACAGATTTCATGAAGATCGTTTTCGTACTGGACATCAAACCATGGAGCGCGCTCTAAAAAAAAAAAAAGGAAAACTGGAGCTTAAACGAGTGTGAAACGAGTCAACACAGGTTATTTTTGTGTATCCGCACTGATTCACTAATTTGAGGACACTACAGAACGTCAAGTGGTATACTTGGAAAAAACTGTTGATCAGAGCTAGAAAATTGCTTGGGAAAACAAAGGTATTATTACGCGGTGCCAAAGCCGTCGTTGCTTTTTTTTTACATGCAAAAAAAATCCATTGCATTTCCTGTTTCTGATGATTTCAGCTTTGCCATTGGGTTTGAGCTAATTGTCGTGTTTTTACTAGCTTGCTTTTCAGAGCTTCCAATGAATAAACTACGGTACGTGTTACGCAGCCTATTCTGAATAAAATGTTAAAAAATAAAGTTTCACCGCTCCTACCTCTGGCTCTGAATATCTGACAGCAGTTCGGACAAACTCATCTTTTGCACAGACTGCAAAGCATTAAGCGCAGTGAGAAAAGCTTTCCCTTCTATGAAAACGATTCAGATGTCAGTTGCTCAATCAGTTTCACGTGCAGGGAGCAGATGAAGCAAGTGGTCAGAGGAGAGGAACCTGCTCTTCAGGCACTCTGACAGAACAAAGGAAAGAAGGCACAGCATATGAAGAGCTTAAAGCTCGCGTTCAGCCTTACAGGTTCTTTATCAGGTCCAGAATCTGTGGCACAATCTATCTTGTGGTGTGGAGCTGACGGTTTTGAGGGTTGCGGGGAACGGGAGCAGGAGCACGGACATCCAGACAGGAAGTGCGTTAGCACACGGGGGTCTGAATGAGGAAAAAGGTTCAAGCTGCAACTGAGATTACCACAATTTCAATTAATCTGACCATCATTCTAACCATCAGCTCAAATATATACAGTTTACCCTCACATTAGACTAAGAATATATAATATGTATAATGTATTTATCATAATGTGTGCATTTTTGCTGCAATTATTACTCAAACATTACCATTATTCGAATGTTTTGGACTTGATAAATAAATATTGGCTGTCTTTTACACTTAATGATGAACCATCATGATCATGAAAATAAAGTTGCAAGCTTAACAAAAATGCACGTTTACAATTTGCTTTTTTGCTCCGCCTAAGAATGCCCACATTTCTTCTTACTGCGTTTACATTTAAACGTGCTCCTGCATTCGTAAACACGCACACGCAACAGGAACGGGAACGCTCGGGGCGACCTTATACAAAGGCCAGAAGGTTCGTATGAATACAGAGCGTTAGGTTGATGGATGTGTTTCAAAGTCCTGACCCAAACAAGCGCAAAGCGTTAAGTAATAGACAGAGTTCCCATACAACCAATTCAAAGACACTGCAGTCAGCATGTTTTTTTCTTTTTTTTCTCTCTCTCTTGCAGAACACATGAAATTGCTTGTTATCATGGCTCCAGCGTTGCTGCACCTCAGTAATTGCAGTAAGACTCCGCTCCACTTCCTGCTGCTCTTAGCCGCAACGCTTAGTCCCAGCAGACGTCTTACAGTGCTGCGCTCGGAGGAGAGGGAACCAGACAATGTGCACATCTCATTAATTATGTCGCAGGTGAAATATCAGTCCAGGGCTCGCAGCCATTTGACTAACGCAGAGGGTAATGAAACCCGCTGCATTGAAACTAAACTAGACAGCGTGGGGGACAAAGGGTGGGGGCGGCGAGCCGGGGTGTGTGTGTGTGTGTGGGGGGGGTCTGAGGCTGAAGCCGCAGCTGAGGGCGAATCAATTTGAGGTCAAAGTGTGGAGGTAAAGGGCCAAGTGGGTAAGGCTAGGATTTTAAAGGGTATCATTGCGACTTTGGTTTCCTGAAGCCTTCAACTCACTCCTGTGCAAAGGGTCGTGACCCCAGCTCAAGCTGAGCATGAGAGTTTGGATAATGTGTGCTTAGCCATATTTAAAACAACAGAAAGCAACGCTTATCGATAACTGCTTCCTCAACGTAAAGCCCCGAAAAGGTCACGGTCAATTAGATGTATAAAATAACAGCGATGACATTCACGCTGTCACGGAAGGAGAGGGTTCCTCCCTCTGGGACCGAGGAGCGGGGAGGGTTGAGACTGTCTGCCGCGGCCAAATCTGCAGGAAGCCGGCGGCCGATGCCAGCGGAGACAACCATGTTTTTGCCTTTGTGCAAATTGAAGAAACATAACCATAAATTTGCGAGCGGCAAATCGATGCAGCCCAGACGTGGCCAAGTCCCGAGAAACATATCCAAGGGAAACCATTCGATAACTGCGATCAGAGATGGACCGGTAGCCTGCTATTAATCTTCCATTACCAGCCACAGGCCAGTGGCCACTGTGAACGAGCGCCAGACGTTTCGTGACAGATTCGGCCATTAAAGCTCGCACTGATGTGTGTACCTGGCAATCGGACAGATTTCTCTGCGTATTATTGGTGCAGTCGTGACCGTTCATCAGATGTGGCCCATTAGGGTGGTCACGTTACAAGGGGCAGCGCCGCAGCCCTTTCCTTTCACCAACAGGACTCCGTGTGCTATATCACTAGCCACCGGGCAAACATGTTCAGTATTTCATCTCGTATTGCTTACATGACAGATCATTGATCGAGTGAGTTGGATTTCCAACATTCCCTCCGCAGAAAGATCTCCTTTTTTATTACAGTCTGCAGTTTGTAACGATAATCTCTTCATTGTAACCTAAAACAATGCTTAGTTAGGAGCAGAGCAAGTGTTTCTCTTTTTTATTTTAATGACAAGGACAGGCCTATGCTTAACAGTAATGTTCCCATTATGCACAGCTGCATCTCTGGAGACTGCCCTTAAATATGGGACTACTCAATCATGACAAGAGGAGCCCGTGTTGGAATGAAATGGGTCATACGATACTTTAAATAAATATGATAATGAGGCAGACACTGCCGATTGCCAGGGGGGTTATTTGCGATATGCGGTGAGAACAGTAGGTAGGCTGGAACCGAATAACGCTGCTCCGGCGCCAGCGGAAAGTGGCCCACAGCGGCGCACGGGAGTTAAGATTGTTTCGCTGCCGTCTGTGTGAATGAGCTCATTGTGTTAGTGGGAAAAAAGTTTATAAATAACTTAAAAAAGGTGTAAAATTACCTCATGGCTGAACAGCATTTCTATGTTGGTATAAATGCTGAATTCAAGCGCAACAGTAGCACAAATAGAATTACGGAGCCAGCGAACTGACTTGCTCAACTCCATTGCTGGTCGTTGTACCAAATCAAATACTATGTATGTAATGAAATGAGCATGGGTGATTTAAAACTGCTGTTTGTCGAAGAAGAAGGCAAGAATCATTGCATCTTTCTAAAGTTACGGAGAAGAAATACAGCATACAAATACATACATATGTAAAACTATGGGTAAGCTCACGCAAAATCAAATCCCAGCTTTTTAAGTGGATGGTTAAAAATCCTTCAGTAAAATATGGGTTGAATACATTCTAAAAATAACAATTTACAGATGACTGTTAAGAATATTTATTACTTATTTATGCTGCTGGGATGGGAATGCTGAACAAAGCTTTGTTGTATTTTTATGGGCAATAAAAGTGTGTATAAATGTGTCTATTACAGAGACATTACTTTCAGACTAAAAGCAGCTAATTTCCTTTGGAAATTTTGCATTGTGTGTGGACACACTGATGTTGACGTATTGACCCTTTATTTAATATATAAAAAGAAGGGACTGAGGTGAAGAAAAATATGCCACAGACTTTGATTTCTCCATGTTGTGAAATGAAGAACCTGTGGGAAAACGGAACTGGAAATCTTACTACTAAATGTAACAAGCACAAATATGTAAAGGTTATAAGCAAAGCATCAGGTCTGAGCCCTGGATTACCTTTTACAGTAAACTCTGAAGGAAGAGGCTTTGGACCGGCGCCTCGGCATGAATGGAAAGCGGCTCCCGTGAGTTGCGCTCTTCCCTCTCAGCAGGGCTCACAATTATCTCTCGCTGGGCGACCCGGGGTGCTCAGTGGGGGTAATGTACTTCTGACAGCGAGATCTATGACACGTATCGCGCAATCTGTCCCGTAACATTGCAGAATCGCCGCAGCCTCGGAGGCATTGTGCGAAGGAGCGAAAGGAGGAATAAGTCAAGTGTTTGGAGCGATGTCACCTCATGCCGTGCGTTCGGCGGGCCCAGATATTTGGCTTTTATTACACACGGTGCATTGATCGGTGATGTGATCCAGCTCTGATGTGTGACGGCTCCTCCCTGGCCGAAGCACGGCCTCAGGAGTCTGCAGGGGAAATGCTGCTTTCTGCGCGATATACAGTTTGAATCTAAACTGTAAATTAATTATTAGCAACGGTCAGTAACCTTGTTCATCTTAAAGATTTGTGTCGCTTTCATTGCTTACCCCTTGAAAAGAATATCATTGAGTATGTGTCATGTGGGGGCATGAGCGTGGTCAAAGTCAAACATGAGAAACAATAGAGATGTTGCAACAGTTGCAAAAAAAATAAATCAGCTATCATCAGCAACCATTCCGAAATCATTAATATGAGCCTTCAGTTAAAACTTCATTAAAATTTAATTAAGCTCAATCATTTGACAAACTAATGACAGTATACTGTAAAAAAAGAAAGGGGGACCCACATGAATACTGAGCAGATGTTCCAGTAAATGAAGCAGCCACCTCACATAAAGCAGGGAGAGAGGTCCCCTGCGCTTGTGTTTTGTTTGGTAAATCAATGCACTTTCCCCTCATTGATTTCGAACACGACGCTCCGGTGCATGCGGCCGTTTCGTTTATGTTACAGGACGGCACGCTCCGTGCTCAGTGCATGCTCCATGCGTGCCACCTGCTCGGCCGCGGGCCTCCGGTGACACCGTGCCTTTGCGCGCGGGTCCTCTAAGGCCTCGCTCGGCCCTAAAAACAGCTCTGGTTCCTGGCCCTGAAATGCAATCCACTCGCCCGCGTGTCTCCCTGGATCCCGCGTTCTTATCGGCTCCTCCAGGATGAGAAGCTGTCAATACAACAACCACAGAAAAAGAAAAAAAAAAAGAACATTCTTCCCCCTGCTTCTCGTATCAGCGCGGCCCATCTTCACACAGAACCAACCCCGGTCAGACAGTAATTAAAACCCCGACCCTTCGGCGGAGGGGTGGGCGCGCGCGAACCACAGATCTATAAACTTGATTTCTATCCATTCACCTCTTGCAGCCTCCCATCGACACGCCAGCTCAGGAGGCGTCGGCTGTGTGGACTGCATGCCTGCTGTAATTACAGTCATATTTGCCAGAGATGCATTACACGTGACAGAGATGATGCTTGTGATCCTGTCACTAACGAACGAGCTGCATAATGGATGCAGTGACTGGAGTTTTAACTTCACGGACGTCTCTCAATGATAGAGACGCTAAAAGAAACCTAACACGTTTGTTATTGATTGAGTCAAAAATGCAATGAAGGACGTGGTCACGTGACTATTCAGGCTGATGCTAACAGTGGCCCAAAAAACAAACAAAAACATGACCTACTGCCAATACGGCAATATTTGGAATATTTTGGATTCAAACTCGGCAACATTGAGCAGAAAGCAGAGCTGTGTAAAATTACACAGTCACGACATCACACAGCAACGAGACAAGTTCGCTGTGAATTATATGATCATACCATATATGTGTGATAAACATGGACGACGGCGAGAGCTGAAGGCCAGTGAGGAATGCCGAACGGAACAAAACACGATTACAGATGTGTCCTCACAGGGGTCTCAACAAATCAACAACACGATAACGTCCCACTTGGCAAGAGACACGGTGTCCATGCGCACCAATCACAAAGAGGGATTTCAAAATGACCCGCACCCCATGCAGAAGGAAGGGTTTGACTGAGCGAGCAAACGAAAGCTAAAGGTTATACAAAGGGCGTAAGTAACATCCCTGCTTAAACACCCTGGTTTGTTATATTATTTGTATATTTGTACTTTCTTAATTTTTATTCTATTTGATGTCGTATTATTGAGAAAACTGTTGCAGAAATGCCTTTATTATGGACTTTTTTTATCATTATTTATTCAATTTACGTAGAGAACGCCAGCCTTATCAGTCAACCCTTCTGCCTCTGAGGTGACACCGTTTAACACAGTTTCACCTAATTCAGTCCCGTCACAAAGAGCCGGAGGATTTCAAATCGGCCAGCTGTGACCAAAACAACAAGAGGGACAAGTGTTAAAAATGAAGTGTTACTTGGTGGATTCATACGAGGCAGCGTCCTCATCCTAAAAACAGCCATTATTTCTAGGAAAGTCCTGGGACCAGGAAAACTGCCCAGGGAACTAACATATTTATTTTTTAAAAAAAAAGATATTTCTTTAAATATTGTTGATTTCTTTATTCACGTTTGAGTCTAATATGAATAACAAGAAAATACAGCACCATTGTTCTGCCCAGATAATTTCTGCTTGCAGAACAGCTGTGCCTTTTTAAACAAAGGCCTGTATTATTAAAAGCCCCAGCCCTTCGCGTTGTGAGAGCCCTGCGCTCCTCTCGCTGTTTGCTGCAAGGCCATTGTTTTGTTGATGGTATACGAAAAAAAAAAAAAAAAAAACTCCACACAATCCCCAAACAACGTTTCCCGCAGGCTAATGATGGCTGCAGAGACAGAGATTTAACAAGCAGACAGACAGACAGACAGACAGAGACCCGCTTCCAGGCCAAACCTTAACAAGCCTCTTATTGGGCAATCCTGGGTCAGAACTTTAACAAGAAGTGCTGCCACACAAGCCATCAGCGAGCAGCGTGATTTTATACCAGGGGGGAGAGTGGGTAACTGGGCTTGTTACGAGCGCCGTATAACCCGGTTTGACCCCTTGTTTACGGTTTGCCTATAAGACTTAATGAATGTTTTACAGCCAATCGAAACAGTAGTAACACGCTAACGGGCTGGCAGGAAAAAGTATGGCGCCCGCACGCTGTGAGGAGAGCAGATTATGGGCATGTTTGGGTACCGCTCCGTGCGTCGCCTTCTGTGTCGAGATTTCGTTGGACGCGCCGTAGGACAAAAAGAGGGGCACGAGAAACGGCGGGGGCGGGGGGGGGGGGTGCGGCCCCAAAAAAACCCTGAACGCAATTAGGCTTTAATATCAAGGCTCTGGAAATAGAAACGGGAGACGCAGGCGAGGCGAGCGGCCCAGCAGGACAGGAGGGAAAGGTCTCTGGGCGCTGGTGGGAAACGAGCATCCATCTCTCCTCCTCCTCCTCTCGGTACATTACAGGATAACTTCTCCTGCTCCAAAAACCCAGAAAATGCACTTAACTTTCATTTACTGATATCCCACCGCCCGCGCTCATTAAACATTCATGGCCGCCCGCCACCACAGCCCGGGCTTCTTTTCTTTTTTCTTTTTTTTCCCTGTTTTCAAAAGGTGAGCCGGATATTTAATACTTAACGCGGCAAAGAAGATGAATGCCGTTAATGGTTACTTATGAAAGAATGATGACATTAGGAAACGTTTTGTTTCGTTCCATTACATCAACATGACGATGAAGATTTGCAGCGTGTGTGCGCCTTGCTGTTGTGTGGATTTCGTTTGAAATGGATAAAATGGCATTTTTGCCCATCCACATTCAAAATACACAATGAAAATGTGAACATATGTTTTTGTTGTTGTTGTTTTTTTTTTAGTCAGACTTCAGCACTTCCAGCAGAAGCTTGGATTTGGGTGGTTTATCCCACTTTTCCCATCAGATCAGAAGGTATCTTCGGCAGATCCCCGCCACCCCATGCTGCCACCTCCATATGTCACCGTGTGGACGGCATGCGTCCGGGGATGGGCGTCTGGATTTCCGCCCAAAGAGGTGAATGTGAAGAGAGTTGAAAAGAGAAACTTTTTGCTCGCGCGCTCTCTCTCTCTCTCTCTCCTGTAAATGCTGTTTGGCAAACTCCGAGCAGCTGTCGCACGTGGCTTCCGGCCAGGCTGACGCTGAGGTGGTCGTCCTCCCGGCGGGCTTCTCTGGAGCTCTGCTGGAGCGACTTCAGGTTTCTTAGTCAAGACCCCTCTCGTTCAGATGCTCAGTTTCGCCTGAAGTCCAGGAACAGTCCTGTGATTCCAAACTTTGGCCGCTTCACAATTACTGAGGCCGCCGTGCTCCCGAGGCGGTTTTTATAACTTTCACTCTGATCTACGTCTCGCCATAATTTTATCTCAGAGGTCTCCTCATCGGATTTCATGGCCATGACACTTTTTCTGAACGATGTCCAATCGATTCAGTTTGCCACAGGTGGACTTCAGTCAAGTTCCAGAGATAGAAATGTTCAAAAAAAATTAACTAACATGTTGTTGTCTGGTCATTATGGGTTGTTGAGCATTGATTGCATGCAAAAAAAATCATTTTTATGGATTCAAAATCAAATCTACAACTTAATGAAGTGTACAGGTCCTGAAGGTCCTACAAGAGCTACTGCGTATATGGTGACAGGAAAATACAACCTGGCTCTGTTTTGGATTCATTTTTCTGTACTGATGAGATTTGCAGTATGCGTGTTCTGCAGGACATACGGTGCATGCACTGTCTGTTCCAGGTTGTTTGCGTGATGTGCTACAACAATATTCCTTTGGAAAAATATGGTTGTTGCATATCTCTCACACACACAAAATAAAGTGAGTCGTTGGGTATCAGACAAAAGTTTTTGCCGAGGCGGCACAGATGACAGAGCAACAGTCAAGACAGAAAACTGAGCGGGGTCCATTTTTGCCATTTATCCTCCATCCTTGTTGGGCTGTAACATCTGCTGCTCAGCGCAGTCGACTACACCGACCGCAGGCATTTCTTGCCCGCGTGGAGACTCTCAGATGACGACTCAATGGGTAAAATAAACATTTAATCTGGCGGCAAAAATTTAACCCAGTGTCGCGGCAAAATTGCTCGCGTTGGGACGGAGGAAGGCGTCGGCTGTTCAACGCGGTCGGGCTATCTGCGAGCCTCCGAGCCCAGCTGTCTGCGCTCCAAAAAACTGCGGCTCGGCTTTTATTGTCAGCCTGTGATATCTGATGCCAGCGAGCGGGCTCACAGAAGTAACGGAGCGGGCGCGTTAATTCTCCCGTCATCGTCAGAGGGGGCGAGGGATGGAGCGCCTGCTTAACTGTACAAATTCCCATCACAGCAGGGGGGGGGGAACGGAGGTTGTGATCTTCAGCCTTGGATATGATGTTTGAGGGGAGCCGTGAAACATAATATTGTGCCTAACACAGTATTTACTGTGAGTGGAGGTGACTTCCACCATCTGTTTAGAAAGCAACAGGCACAGGCAGGCACAAGGTCCCCGGGCTTATCTCAGCAGAGGTGTGCCGCCGCCGCCGCTCCTCGGCACCGGCGAGGTGGAACGATAAACATAATTAAATTGAGTTGGATTACACAAAATGGATCGGATCAGTTGGGAAGGCGGGGGAAGCTAATCCAGTGCAATCCTCTCCATAGAGGTGCCAACCGCACAAAACGACATAAATAAAGAAGAGGGAGAGGGGCTGCGGGGGCTGTCACAGGGGAGATCAAGGCGGGGGCACAGGAAGGACCCCTTCAAGAAGAAAAAAAACAAGCTCCAAAGTCAAACGTTAAGTTTATTTAAAAAATGGGATGCGACTGTACGAGCGCGTGGAGCTCAGCGAGTGTTTGGAGAGCTCTCGCGGCGGCAGAGATGAATAAGCAATGAACGCACGCCACTCCTGTCCTCGGAGGGAGCGGAGAAATCGCACTTGTCTTTCATCGCAGCCGTAATGACAGTGATTTAGTCACGGTTAAGACGCGGCGCTCCGTCGAGCTTTTTGGCCTGTAAGTACAGTAGGCGCGGGCTGAAAATGTCTTTTAGCTACATGAGGTGAGATTGAGGCGTCTATGGGATGAAAGCACAGTTCAGCAGCAGGTGGGAGTTTCTGTATTTTCTTTTAAGACACCCGAACTTTTTTTATTTATCACTAACATATCTACGACAGCAGTCCCATAACCTCCTTTTTTTTTCGATTTCAACTCCCATTCCATTCCGCTCCTCCATTTTTTCGCCCCCCCCAAACCACCACCACCACCACCTCAGATTGCATTTTCCCTTTTGTAACTGACTTTGGTACAATCCCCTTACAAATAACCTTTCCCCGGGGAAGGAGACTCGTACTTTCTCTGCAGCCCTTTCCAACCCACTCCTCCCCTCTCTTTCTTTTCTATCCCCATCTCCCTTTGTCTCTCAGCCTCGGGCACGGTAAACAGATTGATACAGTCTGGCGCTTTTCTTCTGCTTCCCAAACTAATCCAGTGTAATCCCAGTCTGTCTGCGGCCTGTCTTGGGCAGCACTGCGGAGCGCATTATCATCCAATAAAATGATGCTTTGTGGATCCATAAATGATGAAGGGAAGGCAAGGTGAAGGTGGAGGCTCATCTCAGTGTCCCTCCTGCAATTAAAGACCTCGCACCAAAAAAAAAAATGTCAAGCTCAATAATTTGGCATTTGATGCCATTTTGTTGTGAAAAAAGGGTTTGCAGAAAATCTCAAAGATGTTACAGGATTATTTGCATTGGCCCCAATATTAAAACAACGTCCAGCCATACCAAAGACCGAGCAGCACACACCTCTGAATGATCTCCTCACCAGAGAGGTGGAATATCAGCTTTCAGCATCCTCATGCCTAAACAAATGCAGCCTGCATTATTTAAGCTTTAATTGGAGACCGGTCTCCTCGTGGATGAGTGTCCTCGCAGACAGCTCAAGGCAGGCCCTCAGCACCGCAGTGTGCGCGCAGGTGGAGGAGGAGGAGGAGGACGCACATCGTTGTGGCTCTTGAAATACGAATGCAGCGTTTATACGGGAGCAGCGTGTTCTACACGGAAATTTGACAGTCTCGACATTGAATCAACAAGCCGAGCCTCGGGCGAGCTTTGGCGCCAGGTGGAGGCTGCATCCCGCGCGATGCGCCGACGGGATGGCGGGGACCACGGTGGAGATGCAGGAGAAGACCGGCGAACAGCTGGAGAGGAGTAAATGCATTTAATCAGCACTGGTTTCTGATTTTTTTGAACATGGTTTTGGGCGCAAAGTCCACAAAGAGCGCAGTGCGATATTACTAAATGCTAGTGCCGCTGAAATAATTAGGAATTAATACCTTACAAAACAATACCTTAGCTGAGTCTCTTTCTCTTTTATTAACAATATATGCGAAACGTCATAGGACGGCCCTGTTTAATGCTGTTTCCAGCTTCCTGATTAAGTCAAGAAATATGAAGGATTAGTGCAGCAAACTCTCTAAGATGTTATGAACATATTTTATACTGTGCTCAAAAAGTCCTTTTGCCACCAGCTCTTGAAAAGTAAACTGAAATGAAACGCACAGCATGCTCAAAAAGCTAATTCAAACTTTTTTTTTCTTTTCGCACATGAAGGCAGAGCTCGTTGAAAATGAAATCGATCAGTTGAGTCGTAGGGGCCGGACATCCGAAACAATGAGCTGAAAGATGCTAAAACCAATAATGATTGTGATTGACAGGAACAATGCATAGTTCATCTTTTAAGTGTGTTCACGGTACATGCCAAGCTTTTAGTTGTTCGCTGTATTTCATTTCTGGCTACTTTCCAGTTGTTAGACAGGGTCAATTGTGCTCATCCGAGCTGAAAATGATTGCACATGGCTTTCTCCCAGCATTATCATGATATATTTGATTACTTCTTATTGATAACGACTTGTCTGTTTGTTTACATGCGGAGGCACAAGGATGACTCATGTTAATGTTCCAGCATTGACATTTTAACTGTGTTAAGGCTTATCCGGTGGTGCATCTGAGTGTCAATAGAGCTAAATGACAATATCATCAGCTCATTATTGAGCACGAGAACACGTATTCTTCATTAGCAGTGAAATCGGCACGGCCGCGTGAGCCATCGGGTCTGGCAGCGCTGCTGTGGTTCTATAGCTGGAGTGTTGGTTCTGGCCCACATTTCACCCCTGGATTCCAGCGGGAGCTGCAGCGGAGCAGAGACGGAGCTGTGCAAACAGCTCAGCAGCCCTCCGCCGCTTGTCTGAATGCAAAGCAGTTCTCTGGAGCGCCCACGTCTGCCCTCTCACAGTTCACTTGCAAGTTCACTACATCTGGGGGTCAAATCGCCGGTCAGCTCTCGGGCCTCAGACGGGCCCGGCGCTGTGGCTGCGCCCCCGCCTCGCTGTGTGGCTCGGTGTGTCGGCCGGCCGCAGAGCCGCAGATCATTATCGCTATCAAGCACTGTTTCCCCAACAAAACGATATCGCTGGCTTTGATCCTGTGCCAGAGCTTATTTTTTGCTCACTTCTGGGCATTCAAACCCAGGAACTGCTTTCACTTGGAGCAAAAATCAAGCACAGTAAAAAAACAAAAAAAACAAACACGCCTCTGTTTACTAGATATAAACGTGTGAATTAACAATGGGGCATCACATCTGATATAAGAATGCATCCTGCACCTGCTCAGGCCATGCAGACAGTGGGCGGAGGGTTTTTTGTGTTGCTGTTCTTCATGGGTAAGTTAACTGAGGCCACTAATGCAATGCAAACATTGTGCAGGGCTCCTGTAGCGGAATGTCCAATTAAAAAAAAAAGCACTGGATGCTTGAGGTTACACCATCCAAACCAGGCCAGAGGTCCTGCGGCATGCACGCACACACTCAACAAACACAATGCAGCCATGCTATATTTTTTACTCGGATTTTTTTGCAACAATCTCTTGTGGTTACTTCATTTTTAAGCAATCTAAATTCCATTTAAATGGATAAATTAATCAAATTATCTCAAAAACAATACTCGTGCATGTTCCGTCTGCACGACGAGGGAAAACCGAGAGGCAGCATATGAAATATAAAACTGCAATAACAAACAAAGCATAAACCCGAATGTAATTGATTCTCTTGCGTCTTTTTTTTTTTTTTTTTAACCATGCACTCCAACCCTTCAATCTGGAGCCCAAACAATCTGATTCAATTAGCCGACAGAGAAAATGTAATCAGGGGGAGCGAAGCTGCACGCGTCCTGTGTACTGTAGGTGCAAGGCGAATGGAAATCAACAGCGATGTGAAGAGCAACACCTGCACGCCGACTCCCAACATGCACCGCATTTTAAAAAGCACAATCACCGAGAGACGAGCAGCGACATTCGTCTCCACGACAACACACGTGTACGTTAGTCAGCGTTCAGGGAGCGATGGATGTTTTGAACGTTTTGTGTCATTTCCAACGGTTATTGTCTCCTTTCAGGTATCTTACTTTGGATATTTTAAATACAGCTGAGATATTTTTGATGGGTTATTGGCTCCGTACTCCCAATGTCGCCATCATTTCTATTTTTTAGCACCAATGCTGACGTCATGGAAACGTTATTGACAAAATGGATTCCAACAACAAATATTTAACCAAAAGGCATTTCAGCTAAAAGCCAAATTACTTTTGTTCTTGCTGATATCAACTGCATCTCAGGGTCCTCATGATCGTGGACTACAGAGCGAAAAAGCCATTAGCTAGACTAGGGCTGTCGCTGCTTCTTCTCCTTCAAAAAAATCTAGGTCAAATGAATCTGAGCTAACACAAAATTTTTGCACAAATCAATTCAAACACAGCCCACGTAGCCTATAAGCCTGAAACACACTGTAGGATGACTGTGGTTCCGCTCATTTGGGCTGCCTCTGCTGCCGCTCTTGAGTCAGCAAACAGCCTGACTTTCATCCACGTCGCGCCCTGCCAGCGCCGCTTCCTCCGTTTTGCATGAGCAAAGAGAACAACAGAAGACGGGCTCGCTGAGGTCGGTGGCGCGGGCAGCGGGTCCGACCCCGGAGTTCACTTTTACCCGAATTTGAACAATAATTTGAAGTCGGAATTAAAAGCAACTATTTTTTTCGTCTGCCACGCTGCTGTTTCCCTGTTCACGAACAAACTTTCCCACTAAAGTAAAAAAAATAGCAGAAAAATAAATATTTGAAATATGTGTGCCCTCGTGCCCCCGCGTACTGTCGGGCTGCGCTGATTTCATGCGCTTCGTGTCGCCCGAGGTGTTTCCATACCTAGGAGCCACTCATTAGTATGCTGCCAAGGATTTCCCATTCCATGTCGGCTGCTGGTCCTGCTTGTCTCTTATTTTGGCTTAAGATATTTCTCCAGCTCTGACTGTCTGCGGCTCTCTGTATGAGGCTTGTCCGGGGAGGGGGGGGGCAGAGATATGGTCCATGTGGGAGAGGAGCTCTGCGAATGGCCCAGACTTATCAAAGCAGCCCGCCCCGTCCCCGAGCTTGCAACACAATGCTCCCCTAATTTCTCCTGAATGGAAGTCTCTCCAGACCCCGAGTAATCTCATATTCGTCGCTCGCATGCAGTAACTCCAGTTACTCTCGCTCTGTTCCCTGCATCCCCTGCCAATTGCATAATCAAGTCCAGAACTCATCAGCAAGATGGCAGAAGAAGTGCTCTATTAAGCTGCATCGTGTTCCATCTGTTGTGTGAGCGAGAGATAACAGTATTTACAGTTTTGGAGTTGTGGCAGACTGTTTCGGCCAAATTTCGTGCACCGCAGAGTTCTGCTTACTTCATAAAATGTCAGGGATTAATTCTGCCGCTTGCGATGGTGTCCAAGTGCAATCTTTGCCCCCACCAGAAATATCACAAACTAACTTTACTGGAACACTTATGCCAGGAACTTGTTTTAGGTAGAACTATTTGGATGCAAAACACAGGGGGAGCATTAGCTCTAAAATCCTTTTTTGGCTTGTCCTGGCTTGTACTCTAAGTGTTCCATCACTTTTCTTTTCCATTTTGGGGAAATTTATTTGCTGTTTTTCCTACAGAGGACCTGCAGTGTGGACAAAGGACTTTAAGAGAGACTCTGTCAAGAAAGTGGTTCGTGAGTGTCTTTCAACTGGCATTAACTATTCAGTGCTCCAGTCTTCTCCCCGTCGCTAAGGGAAATATGAGTTCTTGGAAAAAGAAAAAGACTAACTCAGATTGGAATAAGGAAACTAGCTGATGATAAAAAAAAGTGCTGAGTATAGCAGCCTTATCTGCCTTACAGACTGGAATGAATTTACCTTACTGTACATGAATCAGCCCACCGAGCGATGCATTAACCCCATCCTGGTCTCTAAAACAAGATGAGCGGCTGATAATGTCAGGGTCGTTACATTCATTTCTCCCAACGTACACTCAACGAACAGGAGATAGTGATCCTCTAAGTACAGAGTTATTTCACCTATGGCATTAAAAAAGGTCATAATATACCATGTTGTGCCGCAATCTCTTAACCACTGCATTCAAATGATTTTTTTTTTTTCCAAGCGGGCTACCTGAGGACAGCACAGGAACACCAAACCCCTTTCATGTGGGGAACACCCCGCCTTAGAAAGCGCAATTAATTTAACCAGAAAACCCAATTTAACGTGATTCATTCTGCTCATGGAGAGGGAGATTTCTGCGTATGTGAGAAGGTGATAAACTTAGGAGCAAAAGAGATGAGTCAATTAATCGTTTAGTCAGTCAACAGAAAATGAACTGTCGGCTACTCTGACAGAAGATTAATCCTTTAAGTTGCGTATGAAGTAGAAAATGCCAAATATTTCCTGAATGCAACACAGTTGTGGGGATTTTCTGCTTCTCACTATGTTCACTTTTTGCCTTTTTGCCTCAGACAGGCCATTTAAAGACATTACCATGGCCTGTGAGGGACATTTTTGACTATATTATGACATTCCTGTTAATTGAGAAAACAATCAGCACATCATACAATCAATGAGGATGAACGTTAGCTGCAGCCCTAAAGTCACCTTCTGAATTTGAAGTGCTGAAAATTCAGAAGGTGACAGCAGGATCAGAAAAGTAATTCTGTTTGTCACTTTGGTAAAAATCCAGCTAGTAAACAACATTAAAATTACATTACGCCTCGCTTTGCTCGAGGCCCTTTGGAACCCTATTAAGAACCCCACGAGGTCCCAAGTTTGGGAAGCAGGGACTAGAAGCGGCGGGGCCGCCGTCTGACTGAAAAGAGCCCGGCGCTGGAAGCCGCATCTGGAGGGTCATCGGGATTAGTTCCAGAGCAGCAGGACCGTTCGCAGTGAACCTGTGCTCCTCCACCGGCTACATTTAAAGTCAACGACGGTCCGCTGGAGTCCACACAAAAGCCTACGAGTGGCACTCGAAGGACGCACTCGGATGCTGTAACGGCGCGAGGAGCTGCGTCTGAAGACGTGTTTGCAGAGATCCCGACATCTTCAAAGCGGGGAGGCTGTGCGGCGGATTAATTAAGGCGTCCGCCGCCATCCCTTCAAAATTCCATTTCAGTCACGTCCGTTTCTTCAAAGGAGGGGGGAAAAAAACACATGTACATCTGAATACTAGTGTGGTTCTGCTTACACCAGTCCGCATGGGATGGAGTGCGGCTGCAGCCCGACAGCTGGGATGTCAAGTGGCTCCAGTGTGGAGAGGTTACACAAACTGGAACAATGATTTTATATTATGCCACCAGCAAAATGAGGAGGAGGAGGAGGAGGAGGAGGAGGAGGGTTCTACACAAATATCCATCAGTTCATCGACATTTTCTGTTTCAGTTTAATCAAGCAACAACAACAAAACATAGCAAGAATTGGATTGTGTATGCCTGCAGCCACTCATATGATTATTTATGTATTTAATTCCGCACCACCCGTTTGTCAAATGAAAAAGTTTGTGTCGTGTGACTTAGCTGAAGGAGCAAGCGCAGTCTTCAGTCAAACTGCCCTGATGCTAAAAGGACCTCGCTCTTTGACCGTGAGCACACAGGAAACTGTTAGCAGAGCCGCAAAGCTCTTCTTCTTAACTTGAAGTAGGCGGGCTGCTGGTGTCACGTCGCCCGCGGCCCCACGCCAAACGTCAAACCTTACCGCCGTGACACTTTTCGCGCACCTGAGCTGTTCACTACGGTATTTAAACCGCGCACTCTCACCTTGGTCCAGTAGCCGCAGGGAGTGCTGAAAAGACGGGTCCAGCGTGTCCTTCTCCGCCATAAGCTCCGGCAAGTACTTTTCGCTCCCCATGTCGTCCTGGACTTTGGGCTCCGAGTACCACGGCTGGGCTCAAGCGAACAAACAACAACAAAACCAACGGCAGCGGCGGCAAAACTTGCTGAACGTCCACACGGCTCCAAGTTAGGGCGCCGCCAAAATTTCTGTGCGAAGAAGCGAATACGCGGGCGATACTGTCATTCGCGCTCGCGCTACAAGAGCATGCCTCGGTCCTCGCGGAGCACGCGCGCGCACAACGACCGGAGGTTAATCGTTAAATGAGGGGAGGGGGTTTTATCCCATCAAAGTGTCGTTCAGCCCGCAGAGCCAAGCTACGCATCACAGCCGCGACTGAGGCTCCCTCTCCTCTCTGGGCGGACAGCGCTCGCTGAAGCTCCCTCTGTTGTATCCAGTGCTAAAGTGAGGCTGCTGCAGCTATTGGTCGCCGCGCGCGATACGCGGGCGGTGGGAGGGGGCGGGGCGATACGCCGGAGCTGTCCGCGGTGCTGCGTCCCGCCATTACCATAGAATTATCATAAACTCCGCCGACAGCGGGGACGCCGGTGCATGAACACCGAGCTGCGGATCTATCACCATCAGCACCAACAAAGCTGGTATGTAACGTTAGTGATACTGGTCTTACTGGAGCTCCCCGTGCTTTAGAAGATGCACAGCAGTACAATAAAGCTGTGCAACTTGCTTCGGATGTCAAGCTTTAACTTATTTGCATGATGTCTGCTCATGAAGACATATCTGAGACTAGCTGCCACGCACATGTAACCCAGAAACCAACCAGTGTTCCAATATTACATGATAAAAACAACAACTTTTTTATGCACCATGTGAGAAACTCAACAATAAAGCTGGTAGAACCATGATGTGACATGCGGCTCCTCTAAAAGACAAGAGCATCCAGATCAGGCAGTGTCCCTTCCACGCTGGACTTTTCTTCGTGTGCAGTTTTTTACTTAAGTGACAAGTAGACAATTTAACAAAAATGCAGTTGACACAGTGTAAATCTGGGACGTTTAAGGGGCTTTAGAGGTCTGTTACCATCCATCCTGACACCCCCATTGATGTGACATATTGTCTGCAAAAGTTGTTGCAAATGCGATGCAATGCAAAAAATAATAATATACAACAGAAAAGCAGAACAAAATTAAGTCAGAGCATGTGCATGTAAAGGTATTTATTGTAAAAGAGCATGTATTTCCTGGTGCAGATAAGCCGAGGTTAATTATTCCACATTAGCAGCCTTTGAAAACACAATTTACTATACTTTGATAGATTCTAATAGGCCTTGTTTATTTTTTTATCAGATCTCATTCCAATTAACATTTTTCAAATATTACTGGAAGGATTTACTAGAACGACATCATACACTGTGGTGAGAAAGTTATTTTTCATGCATTATCATAGGTGATGAAAAATGCTGTTATCATACATCATCATAGATACAGTGAGCCACTCAACAGATTATTTAGGTGCAAAATCTTTTCTACACATGTGTATCCAGTGTTTTCTCACATATGATTACCGAAGATACGGAAACACAAGGGACAAGCATTAAAATAACCTCTGTGACCTGCCTACAGTTCCACCCAGCAAATACATAGAAGAAAATAGTATAGCGAATAGTCATCAGCTGAGAGACTCTCACTATCTTAATACAGATGACTCAGGCTGAGAGCTGACTGGCCTTGAGAATGCACACATTGTTGGTACTAAAAGAGTTAGATGTTCATATGATGAATTTTAATAGCTGACCCATTGTATTTCAAATCAGTCGGCACAGTTACAGGAACATCTCTGGAGGCTACATATTTGTCCTCTTTACTTATTTAAGCAATTGATTAGGACTGCATGACTCCTTGGGTTGCTTTTACTTGTTAGGACAACCTGTCAATAGTTCTCAGGAAATCCATTCACCTTTTCTTAGGTCAAGCATGCTTTTCTCCAAGGCATGTTTATGAATTAATTACATTTTTAAAAAGTTTGTTTTTTAGTAAACCCAGTCACATAAAGCCCTGGTCCCGACAAGATCCAACCTTGGTCAGTCTCCAATTTTGTAACAGAGAACAGACAGTGACACCAGTGTCATTAAAAGAGGGATACAGAGTTTATCCAGATGGCAGATATCTACAGATGCAGCCACAAATCTACTTTATCAGACGTCCTAAGCCTTGCAGTGCCTGGAAACATATACCCATCTTTATGGGCAAACCTTTTTATAGATCTCCATCCCTGTCTAATATTCTGGTTAGTTTCAGTTTGGTTTGTCTCTCCTTCTGCTGGGTTTATGTTGTCATGTATTCTCACTTGCTTTATGAATAAATCTTTACTTACTTACGTGGTTACAATGAATGTAAAAATGTCTTTGTGAGTTGTTTATGGTCTTAAAAAGATGGGAGAAACAGGATTTGAGTAAAGCTTCATATTTGTAAGAAAATATGAAAGAAGAAACAAAGATAAGAATTCTGTCAATATTTGTGGAGGATGCTGAGGTAGCCTCAGGTGGGCGGCTATCTGTAGGCTGATCAGCACTGGTTATATAATTGAGATATTTTTTTTTCTCCATTCTATTTCAATAACATGGAGAAACTGTGACCTGCAGGCTAACACATAGATGGGTTCATTTATATTTATCCTCTGTGAACTGTGGAATATTCCATTGTTTATTTCGTATAGCCACTCCTATCATTAATGTATACATGTATATGTATAGATATGCATATAGCTATACATATATATACAAACAGTGTAGATGCACACTACATATATGTATTTATGTTGTTTGCATGGAAAATCAGTGGGTGCAAATATCATCATATTGCTTGGTGAGGTCTGCAGTGATCTAGATGATTAGCAAGGCTGTAAAATTCATTCATAATTTGACATGGTAAGATTCTTGACATTGCAGCCGTGCAGGGAAGATGCATGTCATGCTCCTGTCTCAAGCATGCCGGAGACTTATTTTTCCTCAGAGCCCGTGTGAGTGATTCACCGCAAAAGAGAAAAGCATTATGAATCAGCTTACTTTTTAATCTTTCCCGGAGACCATTAAAAACCAGCTCAAATGCATTAATCTCCTATTCAGAAGAGGGACTTATTTATAGATATGCTTGCCATCTGTTGCTCCCTGTCTTCATAAACAAAACCTCACATTGTCGTTGATGTTTGAGTCGACATTGCAGGCCTATACGTCTTCCTCAAGATGCTCATTTTCGAAAGGGAATTTGCTAAGTGATTGCAATACATCAATCGCAACAAAAATAATCATGGTTTATGGGGCAACATTTTGACATGAGTCACAGCCGACCACAGGGGCAGCAGCATTGGTGTAAACAAAGCTATGAGAAATGTTCAGTCAGTTGGGTGTAAAGAATGAAGAACAGTGGGCTATTACACTGACAAAGTGTTATTTTGATCATTAGAGAACGGCTGCCCCCTCTCTTGCCCCACAGCCTGTCCCTGCCCATTAAATATGATGTCGACTACACCTAGAACTAGACAGTCTGTATGCAGCACCCCAGGGTGTCATATGTGGTGTATACACCCGTACTATGTCTGCACACTTCTCCATTGAGAGTCAATGTTTTTCCCTTTCTTAACAAGAAGCAGGGATCTAATCAGCACTGCCATCGTCTTCTTGATGTAAATCCTAAGCGACCGAAATGGAAGCACTTGTCTTGTCAGCTTTCAATCTTCATAAAATCCCATTTCAGCGAGAAGATGTCATGGGGGTCTTGTCACCTGAGGAGCAATTAGACCTTGACGTGTCCGCAAGCTTATTGCTGTGTCACTTTGTGCCACAGAGAGGACATGAGGTGGGATTCCAGAGCATGGACTCTTCGCCATGTTTCTACTATGTGTAGGGCCTGCACAGTGGACTGGATTACAGTGGCAAATCAGGAGCGCTTTTATCACCTTAAATAGTTGGACTCCCTCTATCGCCACACTTACTGGTAGCAGGAGGATTGCGAGGAGAGTGACAATACTGCCTCCTTGTGACCGTGTCAATTTATCAAATTATTTTCACAGTATATGAGAAGTTCAGTTTGTTTAATTAATCAGCAGCCCTGATGTACAGTGTGCAGGTCTTTTGCTAAAATCATCATTACAGAAATCCAAATGTCTTGCTATTAAATTCAAATTTGGAGGGCTTTTATGAAAGAAAATAGTTATAATTGGTCACTATAAAAATAAGAAGAGATGATAAGAGGCCCATAAATACTGAGGAAGTTGTTTTTATGTCGCGTATGTATGTGTTGCGCTTTTTCATGATTTACCCTGTTTAAAAGGTTCTGCAAACTGGATTCATGCTATCTGAAAGAAAAATGGCAAAAGGCCTTAATATGCTAAAGTTGCATTTGCTTTCATGCTTTGCAAATAATTTCATTACTTTCCAATAACAGCAGAATAAAACAGAATTTCTCCCACAGTTTCTCTTGTCTTTCAAAGTAGTTTGAACAAAACCTTTCTTTCAAGATATTGTTTCCCTCCTCATGCAGCCCCACAATACTGCTTCAGTCACAAAAGGCACCTTATTGTGGCTACTAAATGGAGCGCTCACATCCATTAAACAGCCATTCAACAGAATTATATTGCCAGCACCAATCTATCAGGTACATTGATCACGCATCGTAGGCTGTGAAGTGCAGACTCTGGTCTCCTCTCCTGGAAGTGTTGTGCAAAAGAAACCTAATGAGAAACTGTCAGTAGCGCACAGGTAAACAAATCAATGGAACCCAGCAGTGCTACCAAGGTCATGTCGTGCACATGCACACACACACACACACATTCACAAAGCATCAACCCACCCCCTCACAAACCCTGGCGCTGGAGCAGCATCAAAAGCGTCTATGGTAAAGGGCGCTGTCAAGATTTGACTTTTAGGGGATAAACAAGGTTCTAATGGGATTACGTTACTCTGGTTTGGATCATTGTTTTACCTTTAAAGGAATAGTTTGACATTTTGAGAAATGCATGTGCTTTATTTTCAAGGAGATTATATAGAAAAAAAATTTAAAAAAGGAGAAGTGAGATTCCAGTAAAAAACTAGTCAACACACTGATTTGTAACAATAAAAAAGATGATGACAAGCAATATGAAAGTGTAATCGATAGCTGGGTAAATGCAAGGGAATTCATAAATATTAGTGCACTGACATATTCCATTTGGCTTTGTGCTATGGTAGGCAGATCATCGGCACAAATGTCAAGTTTTTACTCCTCAAAACTATTTGAACGTGACAGAACAGATAATGAATGCAATAATATCACAGCTTCCCGTCATTTCCAACGGTGGCAACAAACAAAAGGGAAAGTCAATGACTTGGGGTGCATCTTTTTTGTTTGTCTTTAATAAAAAAAAAAAAGAGCTTAATAGGGCAGCCCCAAGTCATCCATGACATGTAGTGACTAAGTGTGTGGTGAGAGTTATCCTTGTGTATTTCAGAGAGAGGCACAAGGTCAACAGCTGTAATTACTCTGTGGGAAGCGCGTTGGTCTTCAGTGGGTGATTTCATTTCCTGTCATTAGCCACAGCGATTAAGCATGAGAACAATGATACTATCATAGCATCAGCAACCACCACGCAGCCCCAAGCTGTTCTCAATATTCTCCAGTATTTTCGAAACATAGCTTAGTATGGGTTAACTCTCCCTTGGTGATTAGGTGGCCTCAATCTTAAAGCTTTTAGCTGCATGCATAAATTAGAAAATGGTTATAGTGGACAGATGAAACCCACCATGAGCCCCATTTCCAGTTTTGCTGTAACAGAGACAGAACCTGTAATGTCATGTGTGTCATGACTGGAGTAAGAAAAAGAGAAGGCTAATCCCTTCTTATGATAATCAAACATGAAGATGAAAAAATGAAAGAGGATCTCTCTCTCTCACACACACACACACACTGACTTTAATTGAGATTTATTTATCAGAACAACACCCACATGCCCAGAAATCCAACGCTCTCACCATCACCCACTTTAAATGATCAAGTCATCTGTTAATGGAGCTTTACAGGCCTGTGTCGTCCTGAATTAAAAATTAACCCAGAGTATCAGAGAAGTATATTTAGATTCTGCACTCCACTTTCCCTGACAAAATGCAAAGAAAGTATACATGTCAAGTCAAAGTAGCATACAACTGCATGAGAAATACATTTTTCCGCAAAAACAAGGAGCCAATAGGTTGGCAAGTGACACTGGGGAGGAAAAAACATCAAAGTTGTACAGAATACAAAAAGCAACATCAGGTGTGTAGAATGGAAGAAAGATTTGTCCAAAGGAACATAAAGGAAAGCATGATGGGAAAGAAAGAAAGAGGTAGTTGAACTTGTCGTATTCCTGGTCGTAGCAGGGTGCTTGAGCCATTAGGCTCAGTGATGGTGGATCAAAGATGGTGCCGAAAGCAGAGAGAGTGAAGGGATGGGAAGAGGATTTACTTGCCCAGTCTAGACAGCTGATCTGTGGGGATGAAGAAGACTGCTGTTAGCAAAATTCTCCATTTCCCTTAATACCGTACCTGCACCGCATCATTGGCCTTGGAGAAGCCAGAGAAAAGGCATACTTTTCATTCTTGAGGCAAGATTTACAAACAAAACAAGTTTGAATACTGCAAGGGAAACTTTAGATGGCGGCTTAGTAGAGAAGCTCAAAGCCGTGGATTTCTTTTATTTTAAAAAATACCCTTTCACACGTTCAACATATCCTAATTAACGTACGGTGCGATATGTCAAAGCCTTCGGCGACGCGACAGTGTGAAATTTTTACACGTGGAAGTAAATCAGCCAAGCCAACCAAGCCAACAACTCCGCCGAGTCCGCTAAGCAACGCAGATGCTAACATGGTGAATTTAACGGAGGTGCTGAACGAGCTAAAAGCATTACGGTCGGACTTTGGGACAAAGCTTGATAATATCACCACAAGATTGACCGGAGTGGCAAATGCTTTGACTGCACTTGAAGGTAAAGTGACGGAGATAAAACAAGATGTTTCGACTAATACAGCCCGTGTTGAAGAGGCTGAAACTCGCATTGACCAGGCAGAGAGATCAATGGAGAAATTGGAGACAGCCCTGGAATCGGCCACTAAACGAATCGCTTTCCTTGAGGCCAAAACTGACGACTTGGAGAACAGGGGAAGGAGAAAGAACCTGCGCATATTTGGCCTAAAAGAGGGAGTAGAGGGAGGACGAACTCTCTTTAACTTTGTTACCGACATGCTGCCAAAATGGCTGGGATTACCACCAGAAAAGACTCTCACATTGGAGCGGGTTCATCGCACATTGGCCAACAGGAAACCGAATCAAAACAGAGCGGTGCTGGTTCGCTTTCTAAATTTTCAAGAGAAGGAATTTGTATACCGGGAGGCAAGGAAATTAGAGATCAAACATGATGGCACCAAGATCGCATTCGCCCAGGATCTCTCCGCGGAGACTGTACGCATTCGACGAGAGTTTCACCCGGTCATAAAGCTGTTTGCCGACATCAACGCTTTCCGTGGATTCTTACACAACCCCTGCAGGATTAGGATCCTATATGACAAGAAGATCTACATCTTCTCGACACCACAGGATGCTGAAGAATTCTACAAAACCATCCCACAACAGGCAGCAGCAGCAGAGGAGCCAAGTGAGTGAGGCGAATTGTGATGAACACGTCTCTGATGCTGCCTGATGCCTGCTGACCAAATGAAAGTAGACTGGCCCAGAGCTCTGGCCTAGCCTACTTCAGAGGACTTCAAGCGAATCGGAGCAGGTGACATTCAGATGGTATTTTTGGGCTGTTTATGGGCTTACACTTCACCTTATTTGAACTTTTATATGTTGAACGCTAATTATAAGCAATGTTATTTTTTTTTTTTTAAAATAAGGGTCACAATAGCTTATTACCAAGTTATTGCCACGGTTGACGGACACTGTTGGAGTGCTATTTGTTGTGTTCGCGTGGATTAGTTGCTCCTCAGACTGTGGATCAACGTCCTTCAAACCCACTTTGATTTAAAGGGAGGGATAGGTATTTCAAGGAAATGCCAATGTTCAGTAAGGGGTTGTTCAAATTAGGTTTAATGTTATGTGTGTGTGTGCGTGTGTGCTTGAATGTATATGTAAACTTGCATCTTTGTAATAAGGTTTCTCCTATTTCATTTTTAATATTCCAGACATACCTGAACAATGTAAAAATTGTGTATGGATAAAACTGAACAGGAAAATAGCTTGCTAGCTAATATTATGAGTTGGAATGTTAGGGGCTTGGGGAAAACTGCTAAATTAAAACAAGTATTGAACAGGATAAAAGATCTAAAATCAAAGATTATCTTCATACAAGAATCACATATGACCACAACAGATGTTCCAAGACTAACTAAAAGATGGCCTGGTCAGGTTTTTCATGCCTCCCTCAATAGTCGGGCAAGAGGGGTTGCTATTCTTATACACAAATTGATACCATTCCAATCCATAAAAGTCATCAAGGATCCATATGGGAGATATATTATAGTACAAGGAAATATTCTGTCACAAAAAATAAATCTTATAAATATATATGGACCCAATGATGATAACCCATCCTTTTTGAAAATCTATTCTTAACCATATCTGCTCTGGAGGGCCTGCACATTATAGGAGGAGACTTTAATTGTACCCTAGATCCAGTTTTGGATAGATCTACTCAGTTGGACAACACCCATGTAAAAACTAGAAAAATGCTCCATAACTATATACATGATCTTAGATTGTATGATATCTGGAGAATTAAAAACCCCAGTAAATGTGAATATTCATGCTATTCTAGTTCATATAAAAGTCATTCTAGAATTGATTATTTCTTAATATCAGAAGAGATGCAGCCTCAGGTAAAAAAATGCTGGTATAACAGCATTGTAATTAGTGACCATGCAGCAGTGTCTATGGAAATTCAATTGGATAAGATTGGGCACTGTCCAAAAAGATGGAGACTACAATCATTTTTGTTAAAGGATCCAAACTTTGTCAATGTTATAGGAAATTCTATAGACATGTATTTTGAATTAAATAAGAATGAAACAACAGCTAGTATTAGATGGGAAGCTTTCAAAGCCTACATAAGGGGGGAAATTATAAGCTACACCAGTAATAAAAATAAGCAGTATAAACAAGAAATACAGTTATTAGAAAAACAAATCAAAAGCATAGAGAGTGAATTCTATCAAGACAAAGATCCCAAAAAATTACAAAATCTGACTATTATGAGAGCTAAATATGATAAACTGACTGCTGAAAGAGTAGCTAAGAGTTTAATGTGGTCTAAGCAAGCATATTATGATCAAGGCGAAAAAGCTGGTAAGCTCCTGGCCTGGCAAATTAAGAAAACACAAGCTGAAAGGGCAATCCGTAGCATAAAGTCAAAAACAGGTCATTTAACATTAGACCCCAAAGAGATTAATGATAACTTTAGAGAGTTCTATGAGTTGTTATATAAATCTGAATATAATGGAAACGAAGAGGCTCAAAACACTTTTCTTGACCCGTTACAATTCCAGACATTATCAGAGGAAGATAAAGCAGTGCTTGATAATCCACTGACAATAAAGGATCTTGTAGAGGCTATAGGAGATATGAATAGTGGTAAAGCACCTGGGCCAGATGGGCTGCCTATAGAATTTTATAAAGAATTTAAAAATAGATTGGTACAGCCACTATTAGATGTGTATAATGAATCATATGAACAAGGTATACTTCCGAATTCATTGAGAATAGCCACTATAACTCTTTTATTAAAACCAAATAAATGTCCAACTGAGTGTTCTTCCTATAGGGGAATTAGTCTCATGGGATGTGATACCAAGATATTATGTAAGGTTCTTGCCAAAAGACTAGACAATTATTTACCTAAATTGATAACTGATGACCAACAAGGTTTTGTGAGAAATGGACAAGGGTATCACAATATCAGACGGGTTTTAAATATATTATATGAGAAACATAACACTAAAGACACAGCAATGTTAGCCCTAGATGCACGCCAAGCATTTGACAGAATAGAATGGAACTATCTCCTGGAACTACTTCCAAGATATGGATTGGGTGATTCATTTATCCAATGGATTCGACTATTATATACAAATCCTGCAGCACAAATTTTATCCAATAATAATATTTCAAAACCTTTTAACTTACAGCGATCAACCAGACAAGGGTGCCCTTTGTCACCACTACTATTTACATTAGCAATAGAACCTTTGGCTGTAGCAGTAAGATCATATGCAGGAATATCAGGCATAAGAATTGGTAGGAGAGACCATCTAATTTCTTTATTTGCAGATGACATCATATTTTTTTTGACAAATTTAAAGAGTAGCATTCCTGGTCTGACAGGGTTGTTGGAGGACTTTGGAAAATTCTCTGGGTACAAAATTAATCATTCTAAATCTGTATTAATGTTTCTAAATGAGGAAGAGAGGGCAAACCCCCCACCATAACAACACCATTTATAACAACTACAGAGGGTTTTAAATACTTAGGTGTTAAAATTACGCCAGAACTTAACAAAATAATACCATCAAACTATGATCCCATGATAGATGAAGTCACCACACTATTAGACCGGTGGTCTACTTTACCCATATCTATGATGGGACGAATAAATGTTATAAAAATGACAATTTTGCCAAAATTCCCCTGTCATTACCAGCAACATTCTTTGATCATTTAGCCAAGTTGTTTAGTCGGTTTATCTGGAACAATAAGAAAGCAAGACTTCGCCTAAAATTACTATATGAGCCTTATGAAAGAGGGGGTCTTCAAGTCCCAAATCTCAAGTGGTACTATATTGCTGCTCAGTTGACATCTGCCACACATTATTTTTGTACCTCACCCCCAGCTTGGGTAAGCATTGAACAAGAATCTGTTCCAGAGCTGTCTCTACACAGTTATCTGTATTCTTCAGATGAAAAAAGACTCAAAAAACGTACAAAAAATCCCTTCCTAAAAAACACAATTTCAGCGTGGCATGCTGCACACAAACATATGGGAAATTCCCCTGTACTTTCTCAGTTCACCCCTATTTGGGGTAATGAGCAATTCACACCTGGTGCAAAAGATGGGGGCTTTAAATTATGGCAGGCAAAAGGCATTCAGAGAGTGCTGGATTTATATACAGATGGAGTGTTACTGACTTTCAATCAGTTATGTGAAAAATACCAAATTCCTTCAAAGCACTTTTTTAAATATCTGCAATTGAAAAATTTCATTTCATCCAGATACAAACAGATATTAAATGTCCCACCATTATCAAAAATAGAAGAAGTTTCCCTTGGGCGTATGGGAAGGAAACACCTACTCTCTATTTATTATAATTTAATAATATCTACTTCTAAAGAATCAGCAATGGATAGATTAAATGCCTGGAGAGATGATATGCAAGTAGACATAAATGAAATGGAGTGGAGTGAGGCCTGTTTAAAGGCACAAACACAAACCATAAATACAAGGTTTAAACTTCTCCAATATAAGTGGTTGATGAGGACATACATGACTCCTGTCAAACTTCATTATATGTCTGGTAAAATTCCAGACACTTGCACAAAATGTCTAGATAACAAAGGCACTCTTCTTCACTGTTTATGGGAATGCCCAAAGATTCAGAAGTTTTGGAAGGATGTTATAAATTGTCTGTCAGAAGTCTTTAATTTTAATATACCACTAAATGCTAAGTTATGTGTACTTGGGATTTATCCATTGAACTTTATACAAATGCAGAGACAGACTAAGCTACTGGACTTTGGACTTCTACAAGCCAGGAGAGTGATTGCACTTAATTGGAAGAGTGTAGATGCACTTTCTATAAAACAATGGATAAAGGAACTTTCAGAGTGCCTTGGACTGGAAAGACTAACATATATTGCTAAAGGAAAACAGAAAGAGTTTGTTCATCTCTGGGAACCATATATGAGTATTGTAGAATCTGGAATGTAAATGTATTTATTTATTTGCTTTTCTTTTTTGTATGTATATTTATTTTTTTTTTTTTTTTTTTTTTAAGGGTGATCCTTATTACATTTTATTTTGTTTTTTTTTTTTTTTTTTTTTTTTTTTTTTTTTTTCCTCTCTTGCTTTGATTTTTCAAAATTATACATTAATATAGTGCAAGTTTTGTGTGTGTGTGCGTGAGTGATTGTTGTTGGTTCTGTTTGTGATGTGTTGCAGTAGTGTAATTGTTCTGTAATACTAATAAAAACCAATAAATATATTTGGAAAAAAAAAATAACCCTGAGCACTGTTAATGGGAGGGAATATCACCCAGTGCACAGAAGTCTTTTCTTTTTCACAGCTCCATTTCTTTTCTCAAGCAATGAACACGTTTTAATGTCCAGGAGCAATTACAGATGGCAAGGCAGAGCTTTCATCTAGAGAATATGCCTAAAGTAAGAATACAGTGCATGTAAAATAAAAGACACAGTCGTTCAATATATGGAATTAGATGAAATAAAAGTTTTTGATGGGAAATTAACTTAAAAAAATATCATGTAGTAGATTATAACACTGCATAGATTCCACACTGAGCTGGATAGTTTATCATGGATAACCTACAAATTAAGGAAATGAATTTAGGTTAAGAAGAAGGAGAAAGAGACTGTACTATAATAAGGACAAAGGCTTCTGTTACAGCAAACCTCTATTAGCCCTTACTAACGACAGAAAAATAAAAGATGGAAGTGCTGGAGGAAAGAACTGTAATTGGCTCTCTCCCAACCAGCGAACAGCCAGTGTGTGATTGTGCAGTACTGGGAAACATCCTTGTCAGCACAGGGATGAGAGCAGCTTATTACACAGGGAGCAGCTTTGAGTGGCAGGTACAAAGGTGGAGATTCTGAGGAATGATAATTATCTTTTAAAGTGGGAATGCTCGAAACAAGCACTCAGGCCCCAGGGCAACGTGAGATTGCTTGACAGTTTGGATACAGCGTTCTGTCGGTGAGCGGAGCAGGGAACCACTTATACCTGCGAGATGATGTGGACCTGAAAATTACTCTGGATAGATGATGTACTTTTGAAATGTATCCTCATGTGTAAAGTTGCAGTGCCAGCACACCCAATTGGGATTTGTTTTACTGTTAATATGCAGCAACAGTCATTTAGTACTGACAAGTTAAAATACAACTGAAATTCAAATAAATTTTTGCTAGTAAATCAGAATATACTGTGTATCTGGTGTTTACTGTGATTGGATATGTGTACACATTTGATCCATAATTTAATTACCCAAAACCAGAAGTGAATATAATTTCCATTTGCAGAGAGGATTCAATAATTGTTGACTGTTTTTTGTGTGTGTGTGTGTGTGTGTGTGTGTGTGTGTGTCTGTGTGTGTGTTCATGTTTCCCCCAGGTGAACCCATGAGGATTGGTTACCACCTCTGGTCTTTAACTGCATGGACTTCAGTTCTTCCTTATTAAATTGCTCATCCTCTTTTGCATAGTTCTGAAGTGCCAGACTGAAAACCCTTCATATGGATATGATGTAATCAAAAGTGAACTAAATATGATCAGCAATATTTTGAAAAACATACTGTTGTCAGGATTAAGCTTTCAGGGGGGCTCCCACCAAAGGATTTGCTGCTATAAAGATATGATTTAGATATTTCTAGAGTGCATGAAGAAAAACTACACTGCATTTCAGAGATAAATTTCAATTCAAAATGACTCCAAAGCCTGTGTTACTACCAAGAATTTTTCTTCTTATCTTGCCAAAAGAACCAAAAAGCTCTGACTTCATTGTGTTACCATTATTCTGTTCTTTCTGTCCTTCATGCAGCATAAGAAACTAAAAGAACAGTAGCTTTGTGACTAAAGTCGGAGAACGTGCCCCTCTTGGCACTTCGTCCCACAGCAAAGTGTTTTCTCAGTTCCTCCGGTGGCTGTCAGGAGGCCTGTCTGGCTATTAGGGCTGGACGAGCGGGTTCTGCTCTCCATTAGAACTGTCAGCTTCACTGAATGACTCTCTTTAATCACTTCAAATATCATTTCACACAACGAGTTTCAATCCCCGCCAGAGCAACAGAGAAGACAAAGGCGCATCGAGTGAGGCCTTGCAAGAGCATTTGCAGGCTGGGAGCTGGAAACGTCGCGAGCACAGAATTGTGACTTTTCAGAGGGAAAGTGCATGACAGTTTTGGTGTGAAACAGCCAAATGAGAAAAGATGAAAGGATCAGAATTTATTACCGTAAAATCGCATTGAGTTTGAGTGGTCCTATCAACACAGCCTGACTCTCCCTTCTTTGATTCATGATGGGCTCTCGCATGCATGGCACATCCTTTGAGCCATGATTTTCATATGACCAAGTGATCCCTCGTGATGGAACTGATCAAAGACTCAATTTTCTGCTTGTCTGATATTTCAATGTCAAAACAATTTGCTGGGAAGCTTTGCTCCAACCTTCTTGCAGGCTGACCACCCACCAGAATAACTATCTGCCCACACCGATGTTTGCCGCAGATGAACAGCTGCTCTGAATCCTGGTATCTTCTCTGTGGGATTTATATATTACTCCATCCTGTATTTATACCCTTCCACAATGTGAATTCCAGCACCGGGCATCACCACAAGCCCTGTAGTTACATGTTCTGTTTGCGTTTGCTCTATATTTTTGACCTTTAACCCTCACTGAGGGTTAAAGTTTGCCTGATGCTGGAGCCGTGAGTCATGAAATTGAGGAAGCTGCTAATGCAGTAGCTTTTCTCCAGTAGCTATACACTCCATTACACCACATTTTTACAGCGGCAGGGCAGAAAACGTTAATGTGTCTTTTTTTTCAACTGGAGAGGTCAAAGGGTGGGTTTGTTAGTAGATGAGCCAACAAGTTATTCTTGTTTAACTGAGGGGTACATTACATCAGTAAATCAGTAATTTCCCTAAATATATATATATAAAATATGCTTTTCCTTTTTTGAACACAAAACATGATCTCTGCCGCTAGGGCCACAAGTTGAAATAATGGGATAATGGTGAATGCTACACGGTAGTATAATGGTTGCACAAATGGAGAAGAGTCATAGGTCATTGTGCTTTAAAAAGTAATAAATAACTCATAACATAGGCAGAAGCAAGCCAGCTAAGAATTTATTTACTATGTAAATACAACAGCTTTGGAGCAACTTTTGATGAAACCTAACCACCTCTGCCAAGGTAAAACGGCCCAGATCTGTCTCTTAATCTGGGGCGCAGATCTGGGTTCCAGATCTAAAGGTCCCATTTGTCTCCTTAGGAATGCAATACCCTCCCCAGGGCAACTGATATTTCGTTGGACACTCCCTTCTAATATGAAAAATTTCCAACAACCTCTCAACAATCAAGTCAACCAGGATTTCAAGCTTAGTATATGAATGGAATAATCTTTTATATACTCTATCTCAAACTTTATACCATACATTTAGTACTGAAAACATGACATGCTCTGTAGTCTTGCCTTAATTGTGAGCTACTGCACTTCACAAATTAGAAATGTCATAATGTCTGACTGACACTTAACTGTCCGTGGCGGTCTGGGTTTTTCCTGTCATGAACCGGAGCTCACAATATCTATTACCTCTGTCCTCTTCAACCTTTGAGGAACAATGGCCCATGTTTCTCTATGAAAGGACATGGCTCCAGCATCAGGCAGCACATCCCTCTCTGTCTGTGCATGGCCTGCTGGGACCTCTTAGGTGACAGCGTCACTCGAGCTGAGGTTGAGGGCTTCCTCCAGCCGGCTGCTTGGCTGCCTGCCTGCCTGCCCCTCAGCCTCCGTACTCAGTGGACATTGATCCCCCAGCAGCGACACCATGTCCCAGGGAAGGGTAAGCAGATACACCTCGTTGCCTCCAACAATCATTCGGCCCCTGTAGGGACAGGTCGTGGTAAATTAATAGTGTGCTTGCAGCGACTAGATATTGTTAATGTATCTGCTATTGATGGAGTGAGATAACATGAGTAGCTTCAGCCTTACTTAACACAAAACATAAATGCTCCAAGGCCATAGAAGAGGAGCAGCATGAGCAGCTCTTAGCAAAGTACAGCACAGGCGCAGACATTTGATTCATGTGGAAAATACAACAGCCTGCCTTATAACAAGTTTAATGTACTGCTCTTCATATGCTTTTCATCATAAACCCTGAAAACATATAAAAACAAAGTGAATTGTTGAATAAATACAGTTCTTTTTTAAAGGAAGTGTTTTTTTTCATTTTTTTTCCCTTTTAACAACAAAACATTAAAGTGGCAAACACCAGTTGGTGAAGAGGAGTGTGCAGCGGAGGGGGCAGGTGGTGTAGAGAACGGTGAAAATAACCCACTAGACCTTGTAATTCTCTACTCAAAATCACAGAAATCTTGTGTTCTGCTGAATGGCTAAAAAGTGCTTTAAAGCAGAATGAAAACTCACGTTTAAAAATGGGCACTTCAATGTACGACTGAGTGCCGTATTCATCATCCACGTGACGCTTAGGGAAGGTGGTGATTTTGCTCCTTATGATACGGCGAGGTAAACACCTGTTCCAAAACCACCCACAAGACACATTTTCATATTTCCTTTTTAGAAAACGTCACCTGGTCATTCAGTTCATGAAAGGTGAACTCTGCCTAAAGCTTTCTGGAACGATCCACTTGCTACTTCGTAGGAGCTGTCTGCACACGCACTGTTGAAGACAGGCTTTGGTGTGCGTTGACATGACTGATAAGACTGATCAACTGTAAACTGACATTCAGGTGAAACAAAAACACCCCAGGGTTGATTCTTGACTTACCAAGCTCACTCCACAGCTGACTGTGTATTCTAATGAAGTGTACACTGCATACGGACACACCTGAGACCCAGTATTGTTTTGACATTATAGGTGTTTGCGATGCACCATTCTCAGGATGCTGTATAGTAGACATGTTTAAAATTATGAGACTTTCACACGCATGCTAGTTTGTGCTCAGCTGCAGGTGAAGAGGCAGGAAGTGATTCAGGGAGGAGTTCAGGAGTCAGGAGACCTGTTCAAGCGCCTGTGTGCACGGAGGCCTGTGGTGTGTCCAATAAAAGCCACACTTGAATACTTACCAGCAGAGATGATATATATAAGTTTTATTTCAGTTCTATTTTTTAATTAATGAGTCCACTGTTTACTTTGGTGACTCTCTGTGCTCATGTTGACTTCTCCCACTGGAGTAAGTAGTCGCAGGACCTGCTACTAGTTTCCGAAAGAAGCAGGGTAGTGGGAAAACACACTTAACATGGGTACAGGAAATTATTCTAAATGTGCCATCAGCTTTCTGAAGTGCCTCTGTTCAGAAAGGTGATCACTTAACGCACTCACTCTAACAACTTTATAAGCTGAGAATCTGTCAGTGCCATGTTTCAGCGGAGTTCAAAAACTTCAAAGACAAAAGACTGAAATGTTTGTAAGAGCACTCAGTGCTTTTGTTCCACTATTTAAGGTTGCAATGCTTCAGTCTCGATATGGAATTTTGCTTGGTAGTACAAAACTTAAGTAGGCATGAAAAGGAAAAAGTTTTGTCAGGTTTTTTTACTCAGAGTGCAAGTCTTTACACACTGAAATTGGAAAAGACACAGCAGAGAAGATCCATTTCCTGATAGCGCTGCACCAAACACCCTCTGTGCATGAGGCCTGCACTATTATGAGTGCTGGGTCACAAGGTCTGTGAGCGATTTTCTCTGATTCTATTGGGAATGAACATGTACTGCAACTCCCTGTTCCCTGAATATGGTCGACCCATCCCTCTCCCCACCCAGGCCCCAAGTAACCCAGTTTCCTTGAAGGAGAGTGAAGGGGACACAAAGCTAAAGGAATGAACACCACGGCTGATGTGTGTGTTAGCCAGTCAAATTTTAATGGGTGAAACTGCCCATTGTATTAAAAGCTCCCATAGTCCTTAGGTGTGATTGTGGAATTCAGAGTTTCTGGGAAAAAAATCATGTTCACATCATGGCTTGAAAAACACCACAATTGCCAGCACTACATGACAGCAATCAGCCATTATGGCAAAGTACAAAAGTGTAATTTTCATGGTAAATTGACTTTCGGATGAAAATGAAGAGGTTTGCATTACAGGTATATTTACCCGGTTGGGTAAACACCACTGTGTGACTGTTGAGGACCGTCGTTCAAAGAATGTCTGGTTGGTTAGCACTGTCCCCTCAGCAACAAGGTTCTGGCTCTCCACATGCCTGCGTGGCTGCTCCGGTTTCTATCAAACATGCAGTGACAAGCACATCAGCTGAATTAGATACTCTGAATGGTCCATGGGTCCGCATGTGCTGCATTTGTCGCGTTATGCTTGTGGATAGTGACACACCGGTTTGTGCGCTATGTAACCTGCATTTTTTCCCAGAGCATGCCGGAGCAGGCACCTGGCACCGGCACACTGAGCAAGAGAATGGATGAATGGTTCAGTTACTTGTCAGATATTACTGAACTGAACTTTTCTATGACTACATAGAAAGCATTGCAGGAATAATTGGAGTAGCTTGGCCAAAACTGGCAGTGAATGTTGAGTTTTTAATAACTAGGACAAACACCATTTTTAAAATTATATTCCTTTTAGAGGACAAGAGAAGACAACACAAACACACATGCAAACGCACACTTAAAAAAATTAAATAAAGCCAAAAAAATATTACCAAGATATAACATTATGATCAAAGTCCCTAACTGTTTGGCAGTAGGCAGTAACAAAATGTATTCCTGCAACATTATTCTGCTTAATAATATAAAGCAATTTACTTATGACTGAATGAGCACAGCTTAAATTCAGTTTACAGCAAATATGCAATCATACAGAGAAACAAAAGGCTTGGTGGGGGTGAGGTTCTGAAATTATGAAGTGTTAGTGCACTTCAATTAATTTTGTCCTTTGTGAATTATTAAAACAAGTTCCTACCAAAACTCTCAGCTGTCCCAGAACACCACCCAGAGGGACTACAGGACCTTATTTTGGAATCATGGTCCATAAACGCTGATGCATGAACACAATAATGCTTCCATACGGCTACAGATCTCTACTGGTTCCTTACAGAAAACACTTCTGAAAGAGTCCGTCTTTGTTTCCTGGAGGAAGGCGCCTGTGCCTTTTTGAAGCTGAATTCTAACAATGATGGTTTTAGTCCTCAGGTGATCCTACTAACTCACACCCGTCAGTCACAATCCTGTGATTTCTCTCTATTTTCTCTGCATGATATGTTCACCCCTCCTGGCATTCTCTTACCAGCATACACCATTTCTTTCAGTAAAAAGTTAGTGAAGTGGGGCAATAAGGCTCTTCAAGCTAACGAGCTTGCTAATGAGTATTTGCAAATTGTTGGCTAATGGGACAAAACAGTTTATTGAAAAGACGCGTATTTGTACCATCGACCCCTGTCTCATAACTATCTGCAAACCAATGCTCTTTTGTGGAGTTGATTTTATGGTGGAAGAGGGGGTGAAATAAAAGTCAACGGTGCAACACAGCAACTACGACAGCTTCCTCCATTTTGGAGAGTTTTTTTTTATTTCTACTGTAAAAAAAATGGCACAAGTGAGTTTTGACTGCTGAATGAGTAAAAATAAAATCTAGATAATTGACATTTAGGATTTAATACATGATATACATTATAATAACAACTACAAAAATGGAGATGTTCCAGAACTTTTGACAAGTAGTATGTGTATATACTGTGTATATATGTTTAAATATGAATTCCACGTGTAATCAGAGACCACAAGGTTAAATTACCCCCTGGAGGTTAACATGTTTAGTATATCTGGCTGAAAGCACATGACAACGTACCTCTTTAGAAGTGCTGTTGCTTATGAATCTGTTCACATCTTGCAAAGAGCTCTACAAGGAGAGAATGTTCCACTCCAGTGCACAGAGAAAATCAGTCTCTCTCATAATAGCTCTGGGCAATTTCAGACCACACAGAATGACAAGGGAATCAATTTTCCTGGTTAGGTTATAGATGGATTTTCTTCACCCGGGCTTCTCATAAGAAATAACTGAGATATGTTATATGAATTATTAAGAAATCTTCAGCAGCGTTACATACTTTGTAACTAGATTTTTTTGAAACCTAATGAATATTGTTATCATTATATATTGAAAGAGAATTTTAGTAATTTGCATTTGCTGATCTTGCTTTACATTACATTACTGATGAAAAAAAGAGTGCACAGAGTAATCTAGAGTAGTAACACAGTCATGTGCCCTGAATATTAAATGGTGAATAAAAGTCTTGCAATCCATCATGAGAGTTCACAGTTAACTTCCACTGTATAAGGATGTAATGGTGAGTAGATGGATCCAGCCTGACCTCATGTGGACGATACCGTTCAAAGCAGTTTACAAAAACCTACAGCTTGGTCCAGGTGAAGGCTGGTGGTTTGCATACTGATAGGACCAGCAGGTTAAAATACCCTCTTGTCCTCAGAGTACTTTCTTTGTCAGTGTTTCCTTGGGCAAGGCAGCACGTTCAGTAAATGTTTGGAACTCAGAACTCAGAACAATACCCTCTGTTAAAGTATGCATGTTCACATAGACCCATGCAAAGCTTAAGAAGAGACACAAAGCTGTCCAAACTGATGCTGATTAAAATATTTGTTTTAATCAAGTCATTAATTACGCTAATGAATCAACTACTTATCAAATATGTCAAAGCACTTATCATCATTTAATACAGGGGTGGGTTGAAACGCCATACCTTTTCAAAACAGCAGGGAGAAAGCCCTGCGCTGAGGCACATCAGCTGGTGAATGTTCAAAGCTACAAGGCATTTACCAAAGTAGTTTTAACCTAGGTGACATGTCGGAGGGATCTTAACTGTTAGTGACTGTCAGTTGGTTATTGGCAGACCACATAACTGTGTCGGACAGGACAGAACATTTCCCTCAAGCACTGATTTGAACCGAGAATTGGGCTCCATTAAGTACAGTAAGTACTAGAAGCTAAGGCAACTGGGGAAAATATGCAGTCTGTAGATCACCATGTACCCTCCGTTTGAAAGCACCTAAATGTATATTTAATGACACTTGTTTTCTATATCTCATGCAACGGTGAGATTTAAATTAGGGCTCCAAGGAATATTTTCTACTGATTATATTTTCATCTTTTAATTATAACATAATATAACAACAATTATTTTAAGTATCGATCAATATACAAATTTAGCAATGAACCAACAGATTATCTTGAAATTGTCAGTGGAAAATGCCCATGGCCAAAGATGGCTTTTTCACATCCCTTGATTTGTCTAATTTAAACTCTAAAATCCTAAGACATTCAGATGTAAGAAAGAGGAAAAAAGTTAATATTTTTATGTATATAATATAATTTTAGGCAATTCTAGGAATGCACATTTAATCCAATGCTGTACATACCACTAATCCAATTTTAAAGTTTTTTGTTCTTTACTAAATTAGTATTTTCATTTTTTTTCTTTTATACTTCCACTCCTCTGGCAAATATTTAATGTGACAACTGGACCTACTGCTTACTTTGTAGATCGAGATTTTACTCAAAGATCATATGACTATGCCATAAAATATTAATGACAACTTTACTGTCCTTCTCTCTGACAACAAAGATATCCCATCAGATGCCAAGTCCTTTTGGATATATATCAAATAGACAAAAGACTGAAAGATACATCAAATGTGTCAAAGTAGCCTACAAACTGTGCGCTGATAGAGATCATATAAAGTACATAAAGGCATGTTAGGGCATTAGTAATGATAACCCAGTATTTTAACACTTGTAGGTGCTCTTTTTGCATAATGAGTGATTTTGATACAAGTACATTTTTTTCCTTAATATTTTTTTATTTCCACGTTGATTTTCTTTTACTTGAAAGTGAGTATTTTTTTTTACATTGTTGTGTTTTTCTTTTTATTTAAGTACGAGCTCTTAGTACTTTTTTAACGGTTGCTCACAGTTAGCTATGAGCTACAGCTTTGTATTTGCTCGCCCCCGTTCGGCGTTTAACTACACCTATTAGCGCTCGGTCCAAGATGCCGTTCACGGGCGCAGGTTAATGGCTGCACGTCCGGTGGAAAATGTAAATGCAATTACTTCCCTCTGTCCGGGCTCTGGGTAGGCGGGACTCTGTTGCTATGACAATGACGTCAATGTTGGTGTCGAGTAACCAAAGGTCAAAATAAAGACAAGTGAATGAAAACGGAAGGAAACTTGCCAAGCTGCTCAGAATAGGACAGAACATGACCGAATGTTCTCAAACTTCAAACCACTTCGTTGCGGTGGGTGTCGACCTGATGTGGCCGGGGGGGAGAATCGCTTTACTCGCCGGTAAGGAAACGTCAGACAGCAGAAGGTTAGGGTCACAGACAAGCTAACAGAAGCTAGCTGTGTCAGCGAGCTAGCTCTAGCCTAGGTCGTTGGCTAACCGGAGCTAGTGCTAACAGTTACCACATTTATATTGTTTGCTTTGGCCGGCTGCCTGACAAGCCAAAGTTACTTTAAGCTTTTCGCTAGCGACACGACTGTACTTTCGGCATTTGACGCGTGTTACTTAAGGCCATTTTTCTGTTTAAGTTAGCTTTTTCAGTTTTGCAGTGTGTCAGGATAGGACACAGTAGCTGGCCTTGCAGCACAGTGTGTGTTTCCCAGCTGTGGAACTTCACTGTCATTACAACACCGTTATACACTGCAACACGCAGTCATCTAACCGCGCTGCCATAGTCTTTATCATTTAACCTGTGCTCAGGTTAGTATGACACAGCAAACTTAACGTGTTTATCTTTTCTTAAGCAATGCACAGTAGGTAGATAAAGAAGGTTGTTTCATTTTATTTGACTTATAATTCATAGGGACACATTTTAGTTGTTGATCATAAATAATTGGACTTAATAGATGGTTGGCAGTGAACCAGCAGTTGAATATCTCTGTGTGCTGTCACGAAAAGGTGACCTCAGCAGTTAAACTTGTAGTGTAATGGAAGTGAGGTCAAGCTAACTTTTCTTTTTCTTCTTCTTCAGTGTTTTTTGTTTTTGTAGGAAAATACAAAGCTGCAGACAATAACGCCTTTTGATACTGGAATCTGGATTCACCACAGACACCATCCACAGCGACAGAGTGTGTCACCTTGGTCAGATCACCATTATCATACAGTTTCCTGCTCCTCTGAATGTAACACCTGCAGGTAGAGCCCCACACATTGATTTAGAAGATATGAGATAAGGTCTTCAAGTTCTGAGTTCTGCTCCTGCTGCTCAGATTTTCGATTCCTTGGCAACATCACGTCTTAGTCTCTGGCTGTGCACATTGCTGTCAGGGGCTGAGGTTACAAATGCGTCAGGTAGTTTGGGGCTGTAAACATCCCCGACTGGAAGCTGTCTATCCACAGAGCTTTCAGTCTGATGTTTGCTGCTGCCGACTGCCTCCAGCCCCAAAGAAATGGACAGATGTGATTTTTCCGTTTACCTGATCCGCTCTTTTAAAAGCAAATGTATTTGTTTGGGGAATGTTGTGCAGTTTTAACCCACTACTTTGTGTTTTGGTGGCCTGTATCCTCAGTAATGGTTGTTCAGACTCAGTTCATGTAAACATCCTACACTCAGCTGTAATCGGTTGCAGCAGAGGCTGAGAGAAGGTTGTTTACTTGAACTGGCTGAAGTGACACTTTGACACAATAGAGGGACGAACGAAGAGCCTCCGCATCAAGGTCAAACATCAGTTTTCTTGTATGGATTGACAACAAAAAAACAAATTTATATATTTGTGATAAAGTAAAAAAGCAAAATTTGCTGGGCATGACCTCTCCGCCTGTCAAATCGAATACTTTGGACTGTTTGACAGACTGAAAAAGTCATCAAAAGGCATCACTTTGGGCTTTTAGAAGTTGTTGCAGCTAAATGATTCATCAAGTTTTGTAATGTAATTAATAATTAATATATTCATCAGCTGCAGCCCTAGTACACAGTGGAATGATAATAAAAAAAATTGAATGAAGATGTAATAAGTATAGACAATGATGATTAACTTGTTTCCGTGCTGTTTGACAAGGTGCACTACTGTGTAATGTGTTTACCCCCTGCCCTGCCAATGTGAAGGGTTGCCTCTTATCAGAATCTGATTTATTGCCCAGGTATGTTAATGCTCACAAGGTATCTGGTTCAGGCTGCTGGTGACACCATGTGCATGTTATTTACAATACACAAAATATGGAGTGTATTAAAGACAAAGATAAAAATGTTATGTAATGGTGTTGCGTGTTTATGTTGGTATGAAACCAGTACTCTTTAAGGTTGTGGTGTGATGTTTTCTGACAGGATGTGTCTTAACTACAGCTATCCTATCCTGTAAGTGACTGGGCATCAGGCAACCTAAGAAGTACTGTGGGTAAAATATATGAAAACATTTATGAAATACTAACCTCATATGTATTCAGGGCCCAGGCTATTGCTGCAAGTAGAGGAAGGCACAGGAGGAAAAGGTACAAGATGGGGAAGGTGTGTTAGCAGAGTTGAGCTGCATCTCAGCTCCATCACTGTTCCTGTTCCTGCTTTCGCCGACCTCGTAAAAGACCTCTATAAATAGAAATCCTGGTGAAGGGCTCAACACAGCCGTCTAATTTCTAGATTTCTCCATTAATCAACAAGATTAGGTAGGTTAGGCGAGAAGGAGAGTTTATTTTTAAAACAATTTGTTACTGTTAACTCCAGTGCACCGCTTAATTGCTGACAGCGATATCCAGCAAATGCAGCCAGCGTTGCATTGTCACGTGCTGTGTACCATTTCGAGCTGCTGTGGCAAAGACGCACCGCTTCGTCTTACTTGTCCAGGAGCATTGATGGGTGCATATGGATTGTTTGTGTGGGAGCCGTGTTCATTTTTAAACAGAAGCCCAAAATATGTTCACTAAAGATGTGATGTGTTTTGATTGTATTTTGAAAGCGTTGAAATGAATAAAACTGGTAAACTGGAAATGGAAAACGTGCACATCGTTTAAATTCTTAAAGGATTGTTCAGACTTGTAAACAGACAGACAGAATTCCTAAAATGTTTGGATATTTCTTTAAAATCATGCACATACCAACACAATGAGATGTGATGAAACAGGGGAAATAGCTTCCATTGGCATTTATCCGCTTATACATAACATTTAAAGTTTTATTTACTCACCTTTTTGCGGTGTTAAATTATCAGTTGGTTTGTTGGCCAGGTCAGATACAGCATATCCAGCAAACTGAAGAGTTGATTTTAATGGTAAAATTGCAACATACTCTACAAATTCACCACTAGATGTCAGACTTGTGCTTCGTTCGCCTCACTGACTGATCAATGACGAGTTAACCACAACGTGATACAACCATAAAAGGGAGTGTCAGACATTTACATTTGAATACAGACTCCATATTTAATTATCATTGCTGGAGGAACTTATTCTTACAGTTGGTAAAACTACAGAGACCGTTGCTGGGCAATGTGGACATGAGCATGTGTTGACATAACAGTGATAACACTATATTATAGCTCCAGGGTTACTGTGACAGTCTAAAGTAACTGAACAGCCTAAACAAACACTGGCTTTCACTTTTCAGCGACAGTAAAGATAAGATAATCCTTTGTTAGTCCAACAGCAAGGAAATTTGCAAAGAACACAAATGCAATAAAAATGGCGAATAGGAATAAATTAGGTTAAAACAAAGACATGATGAGTTTGGTATGAGATTATTGCATTGGAGTGAGAGTGTTGCACAGTATGGTATAGAAGGTGATACACCTTGAGCGGAGTATTGATAATATGCGTCATTCGAGTCAGGTGTTTTAAGCTCGACCCAGCCTGGAATATTTAACAACAAAATTAAAAGAAATACCATTACATTGCTGTATTTTTCTGGGCTATAACAAGTCTGGTGGGGGAATTTGGAATACATTTGCAAATATGGGGTGGGATAATTGTTTTGAAAATTGACTTTCTCCATAATTTTGATAGAATATGCATTAGTGGGCGTGAAGAAGTGGTAACTATAATCTGTCAGCAGATGTCAACCGTGTGCCTGAATCTTCACAGAATAATATCCCTAAGAATCTATGTGTCAGACGTGTAATTAACTTTGTGGTATACAGAGGAAATATTTTGGCTTTTAATGAGATTATTTCAGAATTATGTCCAGTATCTGAGTTAATTCAAATCAAATGTCTTCAGACAGATAAATCCATATGTGGACACAAAATGTAATTATTAATGAATTAAATAGGATCTGATTGAGGTCATTTATGATCTGATTTAAATTGTGCAAAATTTTAAATCAGAGCTGTAGCTGTGGGTGAAGGAACTTTAGAAATACATAAAGACGCTTTATGTGAATTATTTAAGAGTTATTTTATTTTGGATAAGAAGTGAAACGGTTCACTTTTCTGACCATGATGTCCTGTAAGGTAATGTAACACTAATGTGCTGTTCTGAATGATGCTGTTTGTAGTCCACAGCATACTGACTGCTATTTTGTACACATTTTTTTTATTCATCAGTGGGTTTACTCTTTTCTGTATTTGTTTTCTTCTCATGCTCTTTCTAGCAGAGGACACATGAAAGGAAGACCTTGTGTGTTACATGATTTTGTGAGAAAAATAGAAACTGGTCTGAGAAATGTAAAGAAATCTCCACTTTACTAAATGCAGATCAAATAAAAAGAATTTGATATTATTTTTCCTCCCTGGTTGATATTGTGGAGTTGCCATTTAGGGGTTAGAGTTAAAGCAATTCATAACCTTGAGGATGGGGAAAGTAAACTGTTCACAGCTGGATTTTAACATCAGGAAGGACCCCCAACTGGCAGAAATAGCCAAAATTATTCCCAAAAAAAATTTCCATAGTCTACAGTTAGAAGCCATGAGCTCCAAAATGAGCACAGCTGTAATGAGCAACATTATCAAAGAGATGTTTGTCTGTCTTTGTCGGACAAACACAGCAATTGCTCATGATGACCAGCAGCTTGGGTAATGCTCGCGCATCAGTATCATCTGTTGTGACCCTACCAATGCAGACCTGAGCTCCATCCAAGATCCTTATGATGGAGCTGCATTGATGTCAGGGCAAGTATGAAGGAGTTCAGCTTCAACACTAAACCCCCTGCAGTACCTCATGGTTGTGCATCAATGATATTTTTAACATTTCTAACACCCCCTTCATTTTCTGTGCAAGCCCACCATTGCTTTGACTGAAAAGCTGAAGAGCATGCTTGACCAGAGGTGTCTTCTACTCCTTCTAGCACACATCAGCACTTCTGATAGAAGGACCTGCAGAGTGGAGACGTGCATGGAGGCGACTGTGTTTTAACTCGAGGTGTCAAAGTAGAGCTTCTTCCTCATTGGACAGCTGTTTCACAAGGCAGGCCCCCGAGCAGACTTCTTTCTTTTCTCTCCTAATGTTTTCGTGCAGCACATTATACTGTGATATGCTGATGTGCAGACTGAAGCATTGTCAGTGGTGCTGAACAGGCAGCACCGCCTCTTTGGCGCTGTCTGTTCAGCACCACTGACAATGCTTCAATCACTGACCACACCACTGAATAGGAAACTCATTTTTGTGGGACTGCATGGGCGTGGCAATCCAGTTTGGCCAATATGGTATGAACATTATGGTCAAATCTCAAGCTTTGCCAGTTTTTTCTCTCCTGTTGTTTGATCCCAGTTAATCCTCTGTCTGCCTGTGCCTCTGGTTCACCAGTTCATTCTCTGACTTCCTGCTTTGCCTGTCTTGCTCAGTTCCTTGTTTGTCTGCCATGGCAGCACTGTTAGAAAAAGTTTGCCTTCTGGGTTTTTTTGTCACAAAGCCTTACAGTGCAGACAGGTTTCTGGCTTCAAATTTCATTCACAGTTTGGTTAAGTTTTGGCAACACAAGTACTTGGTCAGGTTTAGGAAAAGATTACGGTTTGGTTTTCACAGAATCTTTCACAACCTTAACCACATCACAAAGTCTTTCTGGCAGAAAGCCTTGAAATCAAATTTTCCAGCAGAAGAACCTGACCTCTGCTTACTCCTCTCCATTATCCACCTGAGCTCAGCTTCCTGATCCCCTGCCTGACCTCCTCCTTTGACCAAAAGCATCTTGAAATCTTTCCAAGAAAGAGCTACTTTTTTTTTGAGCTGCTGAAAAAAAAGTCTGTGTACTGCATTTAGATTCCATTATTACATTAACCATAAAAATGTATCATTTTACATTACATAATTTTATATTTGAGATTTTATGTTAAAATGTGTGCATACACAAATGTTGTTAAATCAGGTCAACATTTTATTGATACATGACATGATCTAAAATTAACAGTAGATTCTTGCAATTGTAATCATTAATAATGGTGTTGGGACCCTTATATTTTAGATAAATGCATTAATTTTTAAATGTGAACATACTTTTCAAAAAATTAGAGATCGTTTGAATACAAGACTTTTGTTTTAAGTTAGATGTAAAAACTCTTGATATACTGTAAATGCTTGATATAAATTAAAATTTACAGTTGATTGTTGCCTTAATGAGACCAGTGACCAGTTTGTTGTTGGATGGCAGGTGCTGCAGGGGTCAGGGTATCCCAGAAAGCTTTGAATTCATCCTCAGTTCTGAGATGGCAGCTGATGTCCCCAGTGTCATTCCAGTCAAGAGGTCTTTTACCTCTGTCTGCACAAAGGACACAGGGCAATATTTCAGTATTGTGTGTCATGACTGTTTATTAAGTCAGGTGTACTTATTCACAAGCAGGCAAAAGTCTGGAGTTATAACCACACAAACAATTAGCAAAGGCAGCTTACAGTTTGAAGAAATCAGTGGTGTAGAACGGACAGCTCTGCCTGCATGTGACACCCAGCACAAGCTGTGCACAAGCGCATCACAGTGTCATGAATTAAATAAGTAGCCAGAACAGACTCGTCCCCTTGTTTTTTCCTCAGTGTGGCAAAGTCATGTGGCTGGTTTCAGACTACTGGATGAGTTACTGTACTCATAATCACATGAAGGCCACACAAGTCCACCAGAAATTGTTTTCATATCCAGTCAGTTGTTGTGCATGCATTCATCTTTGCTGACCTGGAGACAGTGAAAAAGTGTGTCAAAACTCCACAAGCAAATGTGATCTGATTCATGTGTACCAGGTGGTCTGTGCACACACTTAAGTGATCTGTGAGCTCTAAATACATACAAAAGTATGTAACAAATATATTAAGACATTTTATGATGGTCAGAAAAGATAACAGTGCTTATCACAGCAGTGACTGCACTGTAAAGGATTATAAATATATAATATAAATTGATCCCAAATACACAGTGCGGCACAAAATGATCACAGATTGGGCCACAGCTGTCATAAAATGATGGAGGAGATGAAACTGAACATGGAGCAGGCAAAATATGTGGCCATAATGACAGACAGTTGGACTTCCATGACAACACCCTGCTGGAGTGGGAGTCAGCGCCTTGTTTTGCCCACACAGCAATGATGGTTGGAGAGAACAAACTGAGCATTGAGAGATTTGGCTGTGGGTCATTCAGATGGAGGTATGCAGTCTAACCGAGGCACAAGCTGAGCACCAGTCTATCTAAATTTTCTACCTTTACATCATCTGTTTATCTCGACGCGTTCTCCCCACACTCCCCAGCAGAGCACTGCAGCAAAACACTTGGAATCTGCTGACATGCCAGAGCTACAATGAACTGACTGAGTGCAGGTCCTGGTCATGGAAGACAAACCGAGCTTCTCCTTGAATGAGCGGTAATATCATTTCTTTGGTGAGATGAATGGTAAGGTAATTGTTCACTGCTGATGGATGGTGATGCAATTGCCGCAACTGATGGAGTTTTCAGTGCATTTTAGTGAACACAGCCATCTGTCAGCCTGCCGTAGCAGAGCCCATTCTTCACAGACATACAATGACAACTTTTTATTAGGTGATAAACAAGCTTTTCACAGTGTTTTAGTGGAGATATCCTGCAGAAAGGCATGCAGGCCAGATTAGTTTCTGAAAAAGGTAAAGATCCACGGATCACAGAAATCGTTTCCAACCAAGACACACTGTAGTGATGGGAGGACTCTGACAGACGGGTCCAGTCTTTCACGGTAGAATCAGTTTTAATAGAGGAAGAAATTATTTTACTAAATGTATTTCAAAAGGAAAACATTGCTAAAAACATGTTTACAAAATGTGTTTTATTAGACATGTATTTCAGTTCAATGTCAGGCTAACAACATTTCTTTTTAAAATATACAGTATGTCTCAGGATATTCTTTTTTCTTTTGATTTAAAACCTATTGCCCAAAGGTAGTGGACATTGATGTTTTAAAACAGACTAACAACATTGTGAACCTATCCTTAGATGTTAAATATAACACTAATCTGGATGCAATAGTAGAAAAGTACTGATGACATTCTCAAGATCAACTTGAGAAAGGACAGTACTCAATGTAGTGTATGAAACAACAATCAAATGAGGGTAAATAAATTGATAATATATCTTATCTGATAATTAATCTTATTCGTGATTTAATCTCACAGAATCTTATCCTTTTTATTATAAATCCAAAATGACCAGTAGTGTTTGTGTATTTGATTGTGTAACCAAAGGATGAAATATTGTTGTTAAGTTGTCAGCCTACTGTCCTCTGCTTGTTTGACAATAACACAGGGGGTATAACTTGTTTACTTGTCTAAAATAGATCAAATATAAGTACAACTACATGTGAATCACCACATAGTTCTCATGGTCAAGAAATGTGTCAATGTGACTTTAAGGCTCGACATCATCGCCAACCACCAATGAGGGAGGACGCAGAGTTGCTTAGCAACAGAACCCACTCAAACAAATTTGAGCTCGTGCTCGTTTGTAGATGCTACAGGTCAAGCTAATTATTTTGGATATTTGTTTCTAGCTAATTGCTCTCATGTTGTGGTTCTCCCTGCGATGGCTGACATTGCAATGTGTGAACCAGTGGAGCTCTACAACCTGCTCAACCAGTGCAGGTGTGTGCCCAGGCTGGCCGAGGTCAACTTCCTCTGTCTGACTGGTAAGGGACAGGATCTGTCTCAGCTGGAGCTTGAAAATTGTGATTACTCAGTGGTCTGTGTGATCGCCTTATTTCAGTTTGGATTGATTGCTCTGCTATAATCCATTTTGACTGAAGTTGTAACCTACTTGTGTGTTGAATGTCTTTTTTTTTCTAGATGCTCGTGAAAGCCAAGATTACAACAACAGTCACATTGTGACGGCTAAAAATGGGAAAACGGTATGGACATTGTTATATCCACAGTTTTGTGAGTCATATCCGGGTGGTGTAATTTTAAAAAAGGAAGTTATATACAGTGTAAAGGAATTTTATATATATGCATTTCATATCAATCCCAAAACATCCTATCATTAACCTGTATTTTTACTTACAGTGCGCTGAATGAATAACACTGAAACTTGTGACTATGTTTTCCATATCAAGAGCAGTATAGCCAAAAAAAAAAAAAAAATCTACTCCAGTTGATTGCTGTGATGGTGATGACACTTGTGTGATTGTGTCAACATTTTTATCTCCTCCTGTCTTTGCTCACCTGCGTTTTGGCAGCTGGACACTCAGGACAATGTTAAGTGGGGTTTGAGTGAGATGGTCAACCTTGAAACTATAGAAGTGAGGGGATATTGGATTTTGAAAAGTTCCCAGTGGAAATTACACCCTTGTAAATATTTTTCAAAAACAGCTCACATGCTACTTCACTACCAATTAAAAATGAGGGGCGCCACAGGTGGCCTCTCAAAAGAGGATCAAAGACTGAGGAGACCAGAACAGTTTTAGCCATTTGTGAGCAGAGTAGATCTAGAAAGGTGAGGGGACGTTGACCTTGACAAACATAATTACTGGGAAGCAAATTGACCCGATCGCTCTGAAAACTCCCTGTAGTCTTTAATCTTCTGTATGGTTATAGATGTAGAGTTATCCGAGAGAATGGAAAACTACCCCCCTTCCTTGTTTTTTAAGAAATGGCTCAGTGATATGTTGCCTTGTCTTTAAATGGAAAGGATTAGGCACTCTGCATCTGGCTCAGGTTGTAAATTCAGATTGAGGATCTTTTTAATGACTATATCAGAAAGTAGTGCAGGTTGATTTGTGTGCTTCTACTGCGAGTGCCTTAATGTACAGTTTATTTGAACTACCTTTTTAAATCTCTTCATATATCCCTGAACTTTGACAATGTATGGACAATTTCAGGTTGAGTGCACATTCCTGTACCACTGCTGGGCACAGATGGACGGTTATTTGGCTCTCTGATTATCTATATTTGCTTTTGTTTTGTTTGCTTGTTGTATGTCAGTGGATGTTTTGGGCTTAGGGTGTGGGCTTGTGTCTAGTTTCCTTGTTTTATCTGTAAGCATACTCTGAAAGTGAAAAATAAAATGAATACAAAAAGAGCAAGGGGAAACGGTGATGAATATTACGATCTAAAAAATGAAACCACTGTCATACTGAGTTGTTGAGTGCAAGTTTAATAACACAATACAGAAAATGATGTTTATGGAAAGATATGTATCCTGCTTTTACTTGTGGTTATAGGATGTAAGTTGTAAAAAAAAAAACAGACAAGAGACAAGCCTTGTATAACATCTTAGTTCCCTAAATCCCTCCGAGGATTATTCTGTGCTTCAGAAATCAAAATCTTCTGGGTGACTCTTTCCAGAATTCAGAGGGTGAATTCCTCCTGCCCATGGCTGTAGAAGTTGACAGTATGCAGCACGTGGTGGTCTATGACAGCAACACAAGCTCTTTGCAAGAACAAGGTAAGCGGCTCGAGCGTTAAATGGTTCCTTTAAAGCAGCTCTGAAGTGTTGCGTAAAGGATGATTTTCTGGTCCACTAAAACCTTGTGGACAACATGATGGTGTATAGCTAAGGACAAATTTTACTGTTCTGTTTTGTATGTTTTTCTGTATCTTCCACAATTCTCCTGCACAGCTCTGGCAGAGGAAAGCTATTAGTCAGCCACAAATGTCACTGTTAAGTGATGCTGATCACTTGGTTTCTGACTGTGTTTGCAGGCAGAGCCATGGAATGTTCCAGGGTCTTGGCTAAAGCTAGTCTTTACCCAGTCCTCATTGTGAGAGGAGGCTTTCAGAGGTTCTCAGCTCTGTACCCTTTTTTGAGGACTGAAAAAATCATGTACACCATCATGGTAAGACAAACACCCCTGACCTGAAGCTTCACACGCTTCTGCAAAAGGTTCATTCAATTCATCCGTGTGGTACAAAGTGTGGAGGGGGTTCTGTTTTGTACATGTTTACCTCATTATTTGAAACTTTGGCTGCATTCAATATGGACATCTGAAACATTATATTTATGATTTAAAAATAAGGAAGAGCATAATAAAGAAAATAATATGGAGGGTTACATGCTACTCACACATTAATGCATGAGTATTAACCATAAAACACTGTATAAAAACATATCAGTCACACGGGACATTTTACTGCAGTGCAAATACTTTACTTTTGATATTGAAAGTACATTTTTCCGATAATACTGCTATGCTTTTACTGAAGTAAAGTTTTGAATTCAGAGCTTGTTTTATGAGTATTATTTTATCAGTATTTTTGTAGATTGCTACATTGGTACTTACACGGTGAAGATTTTCCTCCACCAGTGATAGACAATAACCACATTGTTTTCCTAACACAATCCATTTCATTATAATTCAAAACTCCAGTCTGAGAAATTACCATAATTGTTTAGTTAACTGTGACATGCTCAGCACGGTTGAGCATTATAAGCTGCACAAAGGCAATATTCATAGGCTGTTCTGCTGGTTCTTTGACTGCACAGTGATGCTGAGGCCACTCTAAAAAAAAGAACCCAGAATGATATAGTTGGTAATACTAGACTGTGGCAAAGGGCGGCTTTATAACAAAGGGTCACAAAATCAAGCAACAATTCAGAATGTGCCATCACAGATGCTAGACTTTAGGGATGCAATTTGTCAACAAATTTGTCTGTACCAAATTTTCAAAAAATAAAAGATCAAAGGCCAAGTGACGCAGTTAACCAAAGATTCAGTTGCCTATTTGCCTGGTAAGTGGTCTCACCTCACTTATATATGCATCGTAAACAATATGAAATTGATGTACAGTATTTTTTTTGTCACTTGGTCCAATTTGCTGCTGTTAAATACAGTATGATGTGTCTCAGGAGCTGGAGAACCTGAAGATGTATCCAGTGGAGGTCATCGCAGGACTGCTGTATATGGGCGACCAGAAACAATGCATGGACTCCAGTATCCTCAGAGACCTGAAAATCAGCGCTGTCATCAGCGTCTCAGAGAGTGACACTCTGGAGTAAGGCAGAACTGAATGTTTGAAATATCATTACAAGAAGTTGTGAACGCCGTGAGTCATTCCTTTTAAGTTTGTTCTGAATTTCATTGAGATCTAGGTCCATGAACGGGAACCAGACCATCCTTAACATCCCTGTGGCTGACTCAGTGGTGTCTGATTTATATTCCAGTTTTGAAAGGATTTGTAATTTTATTGGTAAGTCATGCTACACTACACTTAAATAAGCTTAGAAATCCTTACAAATATTTGTCATCTCATTTATGGGAGCAGGTAACCCATGAATTTTGGGCGTTAAGGTTTTAGAACTGCTATATTGTAATGCAGCACATCACTGTAAACTGCAATGATAAAGAGTGCATACATAAATGAAGATATGGTTTTTGTTGCTGAAGATGAATTTGGAAAGTCTAAATGTACGAAATGTAAATTTGCTGTTACCTGTATGGCCTTACTTTAGAGGTTTTTGTATACTGAAATAGAAATCTTTCTTCTCCTTTCAGAGTCATACATCAACATGGGCTCCCGTGTCTTCATAGTGTCCAGGCAGGGCAGAAGCCGCTGCAGTGCTCTGACCATTGCCTTCCTTATGCATCACCTCAAACACACACTGGAGGTGAGTGGGGTTCATTTAGTAATGGTTTCAAAGTGTCTATAATACAGTAGTAGAATTTGCAATATAAATTATGGTGCTAGTTCTGGTGTGATTTCCAGATGGTCTTAAGGAATAAGTAAGTAAAAATATGTGTCACTCTGGAATTGACATGATTTTGTTACAAATCATAATAACAGCCAGGAAATTAGTTTTCAAAACCCTGGACATGTTCAGTATCTTGTTTGTTAATACATGAATGAATTGAACTTGAACTACATGTGAAGCGATGTTATTTTTAGATCGATTAACATGTTGGATCTGTTTCATGTTGAATAGTTTATTATTCCATCTACAGCTGAACACTGTGTTTCAGCTGGAGTGCAGTTGGAGAGAGTCCCCCCCTGCTTCCTGTCTTTATGCTACGCTTGGCCCGCAACCTCATGACTCCAGCTCCACACGAATAGTTGAACACTTTTGGTTTGTTTGAAGAATTGTAATAAGAAAACTGATCGCAATCTCATGACAGTGTACGGACATGTACAATAAATTGTTGCAGCTGGAACCAGGGAGGAAAAGCAGTGGACACAGGGCAATGACCTAGAGGACAGGCAGACAAATGAGGCCGCACAGGAAGGTGCTGGGGCAGGCAGGACCAGTCTAGGGTTGTAGCAGGGGGGGTCAAAGGTAAAAACTGGTCTTCTCTGGAGGACAGGCTGGAGGCCTGCGGAGAAGACTGGACCTCCCCTGGGGTTGGGGCAGAGGGCAAAGATGAAGGCGAGTCTGCTCTGGAGGCTGAGCAGGAGGGCGGCAACAAAAGTCGGGCCTCTATCTTATGACAGTTTTGGACACAAAAATTACCATTACCCTTTTATTCTGAGCTAAAACCACTTCAGTTAATTGTAAATGTGCTTTTATACTGTAATGGCAGACAGAGAAGTAAAATCCAGTATATAATGTTGTTTGGCTTTATTTCAGGAGGCCTGGAAGCACATGCTAAAATGTAAACCCATCATGAGACCAAACTCTGGGTTTCTGCAGCAGCTGTCTGACTGGGAGCTTCACACCATAGGAAGAAAAGTGACTGATACCTCTGAACCTAATTTTTAACAAAGGAATGTGACTAGTCCATATTATTGTTATTACAGGGTCATCTGGCATTTCCATAAAGAGGCCTATCCTGTATCCTATATGCGCTGAAATTTCGAGATTAAAGTATACAGACATACCTAGCTTTTCAGATCTTTCACAGTGTTGTAGGGTTAGCCTTTGTTGTATCAAATAGGTACCACTAAAATATTTAGTTTACTGTTACCCTCCTTTTTCCCATTAGCTGTAGTAACAACTAATGATTTTGTAACTTATATTGTCATATTTTTGTATACTCATTCTGTTGTTTTGAATTCATAACAAGGTTAATTATATGGTTTCTTAAAGAAATAACCTCCATACCTCACAGACATAAATGTTGTAATTCCATATCATTAGAGTCCATACATGGTTGTGCCAGAGGTGCTAACAATATTGGAGATGACACTTGTACCCTGTTTACAGTGTTACACAACATCAGCTCTAAAAATATCGGCTGCATGACAAATAGTGTGTAATTTATTGCCCCGAAAGTCACCTTGCAGGGGACATAGCACCTTCCTTGCAGAAACCATCCACACAACATATATCGTTCAAATGGTTGTCTCATTTAAAGATGGCTGAGGTCAGGGCCGTAGTTTGCAGTTAAACGCTGCTAATGAGGCTGGATTTGGAATAGCAGGCGTGTGGCCTGACAGGTTAAATGAGCATGATGCAAGCAGTGTTGTAAAGTGTACAGTCGTTAGCTATGATGAAAGTTTTTATGTGGCCGTATGAATAAAGGCTCAAAAGTTGCAATACTTGAATTTTTTTAGATTTGATGGATGATTTAACTCATTTTAATTTCACAGCTGTTATATATCACAGTACAGAATAAATTGTTCTCACTTTCCCATGAATGGGGAAGTGATCTCAGACTTCTGAACCCCTCTGTATATGTAATACCCAGCACAAAATGTATACAATAACATAACAGCATTGTAAATGGTACACAGATAATTTTTTATAAATCCTTTGTGTTGTCTTAAAAATTCCCTTAAATTTAAAAAACATATTCGACAGTGTACATGCAAACAGAGTGGGCTGACGCTGGGGCGCAGTGTGAGAAGGGTAGTACTGTGAGTTGCCCTGTATTATGTAAGGTTAATGTGCATGTAGCTTATCTTATAGATATCTTGTATCTTATCTTATATCTTGTAGACATATCATATTGAAACAACTTGCTCTGTTATTTACAGGCACAATACAGGGTTTCAGTTTTTGATATTGGTCGGTGTCTCTCACACCTGTTTTTAAATCCAGCGCCAATCAGTGGCCTCTTGCTGCCAATCTACCTGCTCACCTGTGACCCGTCTACTAATAAGCTCCTGGAGTCTATATATACACCCCCAGCTCTGCACCCTCATCTTCACCAGATCATTCTGTTGACCAAGTTTCAGTTTGTTGTTGCCCTTGTGTTTATGTCTCATTTTTTTTTCTTTTACCTGTGAATCAGTTTATGGATACGTAATTGGGGGAGGGACATGCAATGTAGCATGTTGTGGAGAGGCAGGATTTGGGGTGCGGACACAGGATGAAGCTGACTGACTTTGGTGGCATCTCAATGATGCACTTTCATGGCCATAGCATGGGTGAAGAGCCCCAGCCAAATTTCCCAACTGGGAGACTCAAGTTAACCTTGATTTATTTGTTTTTTCCCCTTAAAGGACCTCCACCCCATCTCTAAACTTTAATCCTTCAAATACATTGGTTTGTGCCTGCAAAACAAATGATTTAAAAGCACTGGTGTTCCATTGTGCACCCTCACAGAGCTGCTCGCATGGCTCTATGAGCGGCTCTATCTACATTCTGCTTTAACTGTGGGTGTGGCACTTTTTCAAAAGCTGCTATGGCACACCTGCCCCTTTCCTACATGTTCCACTTGCATTCACATAGACCCAATTTCACCTAAATTCTATCCTCAGTGGGATAGTGTTGGTTATTATTCCATAAATAAGTGAAAAATGAGCTCTAATCAAGAGGTAATTGGAATTTGAGCAGTAACAAGATGCTAATGAAAATCCCAGCCTTATGATGGGACTGGGAGATTGCTTTTAAAATTAGGCTGCTTCACCAGTTTTGCTCTCTGCGGACAGAGGAATTAGACAGCATGGATCTGATTGAGGGAAGTCCCAGCTAATTAATCTGAAATCCCAGCGAAGTCCATTTGTGCCAATAATGTCCGTGTGATTGCCTTTGTACCCTCTCATCTCACAAAGCTGCTCACAGTTTCTATTTGAGTTTCTCACAGACTGTAGTACACAAGCACTGCAGGAGGTTTTTGATACATTAGTGTGGTTATCGACATACTTGCATCATTTGAGCCTGAGTAGTTTATTCTATTTCAGACTGATATGCACTCCACAGTTAGTACTGTAGCAATACTGAAAATCAAATATAATATTCCAAAAGGTTCTTGCTTGCATACCAGTATTCACAAAACTAACAACACGACCATACTTACAATGCAGACTTCAATATATTTACATTATGTCCTGTCCTGAAGTATTGTTAGTAAAGAAGCACAGATCGATTTTATCTTTCTTCCTGTCAAACACAAAAACAATTTTGTGTCACAAACAGCAGAAAAAATACAATTTCTGAATGTGACATCAGCCTATCTTAAATGGGAAAATGCTAAAAAATGTTTTATACGTGAACATTGTCATTCAGAATAACAGTGGAATACTGTACAAGTGTGTCTGTGTGTTTTGTGTGTGTAAATGTAGGCATCAGGGTGTTTTGTACCAGTTGATCCTGATCTCGAGAGTCAGGGTTTGCTCAGTCCTGGAAACATTTTAGTTTGCTTATTCAAAAGCAGAAAATCATTGCTTGCTTTTTTGTTGGCATCATGGTCCAGAAAACAACCGGAATTCACCTGTTGTGAGCGCCGATCACGAGTAAAACATTGTTCAGCAAGCTTTCATTTCCAGCAGGCATTGTGCAGAAGCTGCCCAAGTTTAAAATGCCAGCTTTGTTTGCAAATGCCCCACAAGAAAGAATCCATCAGGAGAGTGAATGATGCATGAAAGGATGTGTTGCTGCCTTTTCATCTTTACTCTTAGCTTGGTAGAAAAAATAATTAAATTCATTATGCTGCTCAAAGGTGGCGTGTTACTTAGTGCAAGAGTTTTTAATCAGTCAATAGACCTTAAATATGACAATACCGCAACTTTGACCAATATATTTGTGTGTATGTGCTTTTAGTCATGATTGCCTCTTTGAGTGCTTTCACTTGATTTTAACCAGATTATGTGAATTGCCAAAATCCTACGTCTGCATATGGAGAAATAAAGGGCAATTATTCTATTCCTTTCTTTTGAAACATGTTTGTTTTTCACACCTGAGACACACCTGCCTTGTTGTTTTGTTTGTTTGTTTGGCCCATCTGCCAAGTAACGCAGCAATGCAGCTTCGTGGGGGACATAAAACGGAGACCAACTCTTCTGAAGGAGTAAATTGTCATTCTTCACCATTCAGCATGAACATGCGTCCTTATTTGGAGTTGAGCTCCAAGCTGCAAAGTCTCCATCATCCCCACTGAGTGCTGTGTTTGCCTGCTGAGTCAATCTTTATCATTCTGTGTAGCAGTGCTTCTGGCTCTGAGATGAACTGATAAAGTGATGGATTTTGCTTTTCCGGATCTGCTGTTGTGAACTGATAAATCATGGCAAGAGTTTCTCCGTTGTAGGTGAAGTTTATCAAATCTAAGTGTTTGAGGTGCAGTTATCTGTCATCAACACATTCATCAAATCTAAATGCTAAACAATGAAAATCTTAATCAGTGCATGTCTCTAAGCTTTGGTAACTGGTTAACCATACAAACTGGAATGGTAATATGAGTTTGTTTATGCGTTATATTAAAAAAATTGTGTAATGTCACTTTGAAAATCATGTTGCAAGTCGTAGCAAATACATATTGAATTTAGTGAACATTTTGCAGAGTCAGGCTGTTTATGTATGTAGTTATATTCATATGAATGGGAAAAGAGAGATCCACAGCAATGATGTTGATATGCACGTCAGTTTTTGTTCTTTGTGACAAAAACTGCCAAAGATAAAAGCAAAACTACAGCCTTGGCTCCAGCTGAAGAACAAAACAGATGCTCAGGTCATAGTTACAAAAAATAATTCATATAAATACAGTTTAAAGACAGTTACTTTGAGTCATCTTTACAAAACACATACTTTAATAGTTTGGTATATTTTCGTCTGTTTCTCTCCCTTGTAAATGGAGTCTCACATATGGTGGAAGGTATAATGGCAGGTATTGCATGCACTGTCCTCTGGTGGTGTTTCATGCAAACAACAACAACAAAGTTCCATTTTTAATTAAATGCTACCCGCATCAACATACAGCAACAAAGCTTTGTTAGCAGGTTCTGTTTATCTAGTACCTAGATTTTTATGACCACACTTTGGACTGAGATTGTTTGCAGGGGCTTTAAGATAGGCATTCTGGGGTAACCGCAGTTCATCATAAAATGATTCCAAGGCTGGCATTTTCCTTTTTGGCAAATTTATTTTTGCACCTTTTTTTTTTTTTAATAATCTGTGGCTTTTCACTGATGAGCTTGGATGCACACACAGCATTTATGACATTTGACAGGAGGGTATTTACCTTCTAAATGTCAACCAATCGTGCAGTTTACTCTCTAGGGTGGATGCACACAGTTGAGCTTGATTTTTTTTCAAGCTGAGTCTGAGATCATGAACGTTAACACTGAATTCTGGGTCAATGCTGGGGGGGGGGGGGGGTACTCTGGACATACAGAGATACAAAGTTTTTCACTGTGTGAAAGAATTCATAATTTTCTCATCAAAAACGGTGACATGCACATTTATGACAACAGGTAATAAACCTTATTAATGACAGTGATGTTGCCTTCCACTGCTTTGCTGACTCTATACTAAGCAGGTAGTGTTGCTCCATCTGTGGCAAGTAAATAGTTAAATTTCTAATTAAAGTAGTGTGAGGCACCACTGATAGTGTTGTCTGAGAATTACAAAGCACCGCAACTTTTGCTATTGCCATTTAAAGTGCAAGTCTCTGGTTAAACCCTGGATGCGTTTAATTAAATAGCAGTCAGGAACTCATCACCCTAATGTTTAATAGTTTTTTTTTTCTATTGTAGTCAAGGTGATGACAAGCAGAAAGTAGAAAAAAGACATAAATTATTACATAGGCCATTCCTTCCTGTTTTATTAAACAATCAAGTGAACCATCAAAGGGAACGTGCAATGTATTTAGGTGTCTGTTTATTTCGATCATCACCGCAGCGAGTATTTGCAGGGTGTATTTCATCATTTTGATTGAACACTTTCCTAATTTAATCTCACTTAACTGAGAGTTGCCTGTCAGGCTAATCATATTCATTAAAAAGTAGATTTTTTTTCTTTTTTTTTTTTTTTTACAGGGAGGTAAATGTTAATAAAGCAAACATTTCATGTCACTGTCGGCTTAAAAAACAAACACGATCATTTTATACATAAATGAAAAACACAATCTTTTCCTCAGCAAGTTTGGTGAATGCCTAAAATATAAGCATACAAATCATGAATTCAGCTGCTAAATGTGCATGTATAGCTGTGAAAACACATATCAGTCAACATTTTGCAGATACTATGTGTTTGGCATTAACATTTTGCAATTTGGCAGAAACATTTGCTCATTAACACAATGTAATTGGCTGTATTGTAACACTTCTCTGAAAAGGCTGTGAAAACTGAGCTTCGGGTTCAATCTTATGCTTACATGGTAACAAAGTACCACAAACCAACGGGCACAAAGCGAAGAGAAGTTCCACAGGAGTACCGATTGGTCTCTGGTGGATCTCGCTGATTTACTATGCAAAACAGAGCCACATACTGGTGTAAAAAGCAACAGGAAACGTGCAAAATTTAAAAAGGAATGTGAGCCAAAGTCCAGTACAACAAATGTGGAAAAGAACAAACATCGAAGACATCATACTCAAGTTAGTCATACATACTGAGTACATATATAAGGAAATGGAAAGGAGCCAACTTTGACTAATGCCACTGCACACTGTGTCACCTGTGCATTAATGCTGTATGAAGGTTATTTAGGCTGAGGAGGCAAAGGAGAGCCAAGATTTTAATAACTGTGGAGCTGCGGCAGTGGCTACTTGTGTGCAGAGAGAGACACTTTATGCAAGGTCAGAGCCAGGAGTGCTGCGCCCATTAACATCAATGGCTTTACAGAAACTGAATTAATTCAGAATTTCAGGATGACATGGGCTACTTTTAACTTTTTTCTGTTTAGAAGTGCAGGCCCCATGAGTCACACTGAGGTCACACTGACACAAATCAAATATGTGTCATTTGCTGTCAGTGCACGTATGGAAGTGGCCTGGATTAGAATTAAAAATGTCAGATTCTGGGGTTTTTTCTTTACCTGCAATGTGACTGCAGTGACTGTACCCCCCCCCCCCCACAGTACCTTACTTCCTCCTTCAAATAATCAATTTGCCATTGAATGTTGTTCAATGGCAAATTCCTTTTTCCTAAACATTATTGACCAGAGTGATCACTTCTCTGTCAGGATATATTAATGGAGATCGAAGGGCAACCTAACTGTTATTTGGTAGCTCTAAAGGACACACATGCATACATATTTGATTTGTCTATTCTGTCTTCTGTCTTCTGGGGAGAATGAGAAGAGCAGCAGGTGATAAAGAAAATGAGAATTTAAAAAAAAAAAAAAAAAAACCTAAATGAAAGCTGTGTTTTTCTTCTGCAAATGTTAAGTGACAGGGAGACCTTTTTACTCTTTCATTTAGCCAAACAGTTCTGACACATTGTTCCATGGTCCATCACAAATGATCATTTCATTTTGCGATGAGGCAGACACGAGTCATAAATCAGTATTTATGAATGTGCCGAATAGCTGCAAGGAGCCTGCAGCCAGGCCTTATGAATGTGTTAATCATCAAGTCATTAAGAGAGCAAGTTTAATTCCAGACTCAAGAGACATTTAAAGCACTCCTGCCTTCCTGTTGCCTATTATTTATAACTGTGCTCTTAATAAAAAGCAGTCACATATCATCCACATTATATATCAGACAGTGTTAAGGGTGACTTTCCACTTTAGGACTGGATCTTCATTTTAATTGACCTCACACTGACATGACATGAACTTACTTGCTCTTGGAGGGGAGATTTTTCTGCCTGTGGCCAGCTGTTGTTTTTTTTCCCTCCCAGATGTAAAGCAATCCAAAATGGGGGAAAAAATCAGACCCAAAATTGTGTTATAAACCCATATAATATTGTGCCCCCCAAATCCCCTTAGATGCTTTATTAAAGTCAATTTTTAAATCGAGCATGTTTTCCTAACAGAACGTTTGGTTATCTTGTTGACATTTTCATCAAAGCTCAATAAGAGCTAAAGGAAATATCCAGTCATGCAAATTATAGCCCTTATGGCAAATGCTCAAACAATAAATTGTGAAATCCTCCAGACTGTGAAGGGTTTAATTGAACATTTGCTCCTCCAGAGGTAAGCACCAAATCTGATTTTCAATGATAGCATCCAGAAGACCATCAAACAGCTTCAGGATCACAATTATACAGCTACCCTGAGTCCAAAAACATCTTATGTATTCTTTACAACACTATGACACTCCTCCAGGGAAATGTTACTTTTTTCTTTGACACTCTAGCCATTCAGGACACATTGGCTTTGGCTGCATTTTTATACCCTTCCATACAGTCCAAGCCAAGTCCCCTCTGATGGATGATTAATGTTTCACTGACTTGCTTTGCCAGAATGAGGCCATCTACATGGTGACTTTATCTCATAAGACAGTCAAGGGCAAAGTCCAGTTTCATACATGTGGGCCATAGTATTAATGCAATGCCATTCAAACCAGGAAGGTGAATGAGTAGTTGCATGGCATTTTTCAATACAGAATTTTTGTTAACAATCAGAGGGCGTGTGTAAACTATGTGGTATCCTAGCACTACTTAAAATACATTACCTAAATTAAGTCTTTTACTGTGAGGAGACATTGAGAGTTGTTGAGCTTCTTTTATTTTATTGTTTTGTTTGATCTTGGCCCACAAATTCCAGTCTTGTTTAGTCCAATTTCCTGCCACAGTAAAAAGCTGTTTTCAGCAAAAAGCTCTTATTTACCAGCAGTAAGCAACCTGCCCAGCACCAAACAGAGAAGGAAAAGTTTGCAACCAGCTAACTATGGTGGAGTAACATTTACATGTTGCACTTTAAGAGCCAGATATACTATTCTCAGGAACTGGTGCAGAGGGACCTTAAAGGAGAGAGAGAGTTGGACTTAATGTACATTCCCTTACCCAGAAAGAACAATCACCCATCTCCACTGTTCCCCCTGGCTCTTAGCTCTTTCTGTTTTACCTCCCACAAATTTACTGTTTGGTTCACTGTCAGTGCTCTCAACATTACTGTCAAACAGCAGGCTGCTGTTTTCAGTGAAAAAGCACCAATAAACCCATTGTAAACTTCCTGCCCAGCCCCAAACAGCAGACAGACAAAGTTAGCAACTTGATGGTGAGCATTCTGGCATACTGGAACATTTTGTAGCTAAAGAGAGAGATATTTCCCTCAGGAGTCAATGGAAATCACAACAGAGGTGAAAAGAAAAGGAAAGCCGTTATTAAACCTACACCTGAATCTAATCAGGTAGGTGTGTAAATTGGAAATTTTTTGCTCACATTTGCCATAAATGCTTCACAATGTCATAATATGGCACACAGACTCATTGTGTTTAGTTATTGCCACATTTCCACACTAGAAACATTTGAAGTGTCATCAGACCTCCAACAGAAATGTATCATGATCCTAAATACCAAAACAGCAACATAGCTGTCCGTTGGGAACTGACAACTAAACACACATGCTGAAGCTGTATCCAAAAAAGGAACAAAACAAAATACGCATGGGGTCCTGCCACCATGTGCTGCATTCAATGATGCGAGAGAATCCATTAAAAGTGGGCTCACATTATGCTCGTGCTTGCTTTCTGCTTTCTCTGCCTTTTGTTTCTCCACTAGCCTCTTGCTGTTTGGTGAGCGCCTTCGCCCGCACTGGCTGTCTACTGTATCATGAGTTATATTTCCAGGAGAATCAGCGTGAAATGATATGAAATGACCTGTGTCCATTGTCTGACATAGAAATTGCTCCAGTAATTGGTTTTGTCTTCAAAAAGTACTTCCCTTATTTCATCTTTATGTATGACTTGCAGCAGGCGGCTGATGCTTCCTGCCAATCAACTGTATTCACAGGTGAGCAAATGAGCTATTAACTCTGGTAAACATGTCCCGCCTCTGCCCAGATAGGAGGGAGATTTTTTAAAAAATGACAGATAACAAAGGAGATTAAAAATAAACAAACCTTGATGGGGAAGAATGTGAAATTTGAGGGGAAGGGAGGGGGGATGTGCATGCTTAAGAATGTTTGTTTCATTTATGGAAATCATTCAAAGCGTATTTGGTTCCTCTCCGATGAAACAGCAGTGCTATTCATTTCCTGCTGAACAAGCGCTGATCGTGCAATATCCTTGAATATCGCTGCATTCTGTGCGGTGATTCGAGACGTGGGTCACAGCAACTGTGTCAGTCACAGAATCTGCCATTACAGGTGGGACGTTCGTCACCAAGCAGTGCAGTGGGGAACAGCAGGGCACTGGCTGCTTTGATCACGATGCTATGAAATAAATTATGCACATGCTCCCCATCAATTATTCCTCTTGTCCCTCCAACCTGTTGTGCTACAGGATTTTCAAGCACAAAGGAGAGGGGGAAAACAAACCTCACAATAAACAGTCGAGGGATGCAGGATTTCACCAGCCAGGGCCTTGCATGTCAGCTGTAAACACAGTGGCATGGACAGACACCCATCTGCCAGAACCATCACAGCTCAACACCGCAAACTTCTTTCACTTGTCAAATGAAACTATTTTTCACCACTGACATCTGTGTTGGCTTTCCATCTTGTCTGTAAATTGAATCTCAGATCCTCCTCCCTCCTGGTTTTCTCTCTGTAAAAATGAAAGACACACATTGAATCCACAAACAAGACTGAACCCACAACACCCTCAGATGAATTTCTTGTCCTGTGGTGCAGGAAATTGTTGGGTTTTGTCATGGCAACTGAAGGATATACAGCCTGTAATTAATAAACATGAAGGAGAGCGGTGTCTTTCTGATATCTGGAGACATTTGGAAAAAATAGCTTGCTTCGTTATGATTTCTAAGTGCTGATAAACGCTCTAAGAATAGATACATACAGGGAAGGAGAGGTAGGAATGAACTGTGAATCTCATTTATCAACATGTTTATTAATATGAGTGTATATAAGAGGACTGATCATTATAATATGAGCTGTGAATTTGAGATTTCTTCCCATGAACACTATACAACGAATAGGATATGTTGACAGTTCTAGTTGTCTGGCTCACCTGTGCCTCCAGTCAGACATTTATTCCAGTGCTGACAATGAATCACGGTGAAGTTAAAACTCAGAGACAGTTGGTGACGCAGCTTGGCGCGCTCCATCTGTGAAACCCATTTCAGGAGCAAATAGAAAAAGGCAGCCAAAGCTACGCGTCAGACGGGAGCAGATGAAGTTTCACATTGTTTATCGAGCGTTTTGATAGCTAATGAGATATCATGAAGAGGATGGGGTAGGAGAGAGGCCGCAGTGGCCAAATGTCAACTCTGGGTGTGGAATTAGTGCATTGACAAAGTGGAAGTAGGGGCAGGGACAGCTGTGGTGCCTGAGGATGCAGCCAGGACTGATAGGAAGCGCTGAGGCTGCTTCATTGCTGCGACACAAAGAGAGAGAAGGAGAGAGAGGGAAAAAAATGGACGTCCCTCTTCATGGCTGTGTAAACCAGGGCGATGCAAATGACTTTATTACTCCCGGGAATGCAACTCATACAATCAGTTGACTGGTGAACCGATGGAGATGCTATTTATAATAAGTGAGAATGACACTACTGTGTTGAACTTAGCTCTCTCTATGAGCTTTGATTTCACTTAGGTGCAGCCTGTGGCATCGGGCTGGAGTTCATACTGCAATTGTATTTATTAATTTTTTTTAATAACATTTGTATGCTTGTTCGTAAATAGAAAACCGCATAACAACTGATCTCTGTTTACCCTTGAATTAACAATGCATGTCCTGAGCTTTCTTTGTGACTCACAAGGCTTTACATCACCATGCAGGGGGGAAAAAAGAGCTCCAAGTAGTAATACCACCCACTTTCACATCTCTTTGAGACTGTCATCCCAAACCAAAGACTATTTTCTTGCTGCCAGTCATGTAGGGATAGAACTTCAAGGACTGCCAAGGTTGAAAGTGAAAGATGTAGCCGATGTAAGAAGCCTCTCCCTCGCTTCTTTTGTTGCTCTTGACAATGTGTATAACCTTGCAGTCTCCTTTTAATTTCACTGCTACAAATGGGCAGATCAGCACGGCATGCAGAAATCATGCAGCACTGAATGTGTCACCCACTCTGAGAAAAGGTCACCGGAGCGGTCTGTGATGTGCACAGATCTGGATCTTTATTTTAAGTGACAATGACATCAAGTAATGAAATGGGCGGGAGAGGTTGGTGGGGGTTATTGACTACTGTTTCTTTCATGGTTGTGGAAAAACAACTGTTTTGTGTAAGCTGGGTAAGGATTTTGTAACAGGCCCTGAAGCACAGTTTTCCCCTCCAGCGATGCCGCTGCGGCAGTCTCTCAGCATGTCGCTCCAAGGATCGATTTTAATGTACAGTAGGGACAAACTTTGGAGCATAATTATTTGCGGAATCTTCAAACAGAAAATAACAATCAGAAAAAAAATGTAGGTCACACATGACAGTCTTGCAAATGCAGATCATTAATTCATTATTGTGATGTAGAGGCTGCTTTTGCAGTTGTGTCTAAATGCATAATTAATCAGCAGCACAGAAGCACTGGAGGAAATTCTGACTAATGAGAGACAAAGAATGTATAAACAGTATTGAAATCAAATAGTGAGAATGGGGAGAAAAGGAGAAAGGTGAACATCACAGCTGCAGAGCGTGTAGATTTATTTTCGAGGCACTCCGGTAGCCGCGATTTATTTGGAATCCAAGGTCTCGCTTCATAGTCTTTGCCCCGGTAAAAAAAAAAAAAAAAGGAAGGAAGTCAAGTAGCATGACGAGATGACACGGTTCGAGGGGATTGCTTTTCATACTTGTGGAACCTGAAGCTGAAATATGCAGGTCCAAGATGTAGAAAAAGCAGAAAAGAATAAGAAATCATTCCTTCTACCATCAAGAGCAGCACTAAAATACATATCTAAGAGAAGGGGGGGAAAACTAATTGATTTTTGCTGCGATATGCTAAAACTATTTTTAGCCCGACAGATCAATGTGTAACACTGAGGAAAATCAATAGCTTTGGATTGCGTCTTTTCACAATGTGTACTCTTTATTGATCTGCTGCCTTATGTCTGAGATACAGAAATTAGAATCTCTGGTTAGATGGGAGGGTAATGATGTCTGGCAGCATTTGTGTTATGTCAACGGGATCAAACGGGCACATTAAGGCACGACTTTGTCCCTGCTTCTGCTCATATAATTGATGATGGATAAGCCCTTGTCTTTCCTCGTCTTGGTCCTTTTTTCCACACATTCAGGCCCCGGTTCCCCAGAGACCAAATGGGCAGGGATGAAATTCCCACTGTGGGAGTGCTCCCATAAACCCTTGATGAGATCCTGTGCTTTCCCTTTATCCAATCTACTTCCCCCCAACTACAGATGTGGGGAATTAAGAGATAAACAGAGTAGAAATAATCCAATTACCCCTAATGGCCATGCCCATGATGGAAACATCTGAGGAGGGAGTGTCTTGAATCCTCCCAAAGCCTGCTCTTTCAACTGCAGCAGCGCAGCAGTGTGGACAAAGAGACGCTTCCAAGGTGAGATAAAAAGCAAAGCATGCAAACTTTTTATGGGGCGATTAAGCAGCAGCTCAGATATGGCAATAATTATTCTTATTAATATTACAGCATCTTTGCATTGACTGTTGTGCCATTTTTGCACTGCATCCCATAGGCTAGAGCCCTCACATTTATCTATACCCAAATTGTTTTCTGTACATTCCAAACTGCAATATAAAAAAAGAATCATTTTTGCACTGAAAGATGAAAATAGACCTTAGGCACTAGATTAAAAATGTTAAGGGATGCAGAGATGGGGGCCGAATATCCTTTATAAAATTTCATGGCAATCCATCCAGTGGTTCCTGAGATATTTATGACTGGACGGAAGTGGTGGATTAACCGACCGACACTGCCAACCCCTGCTACCGTGGCTAAAGACGTTACAAAGTATTGCTTCAGGCGTTTGGAGCTGGGGTATCACTCTGCTGCATATGAATCAGTCGCTAAAGTTATACACTTGAACTTTTTGGGGGCAAAGTTTTAAAGAATGTGGCTGGTATTGTTTTTCAACCTAAAAAAAAAATCTATGATTTTTGTCTCTCGATGTTTTACAGCTTCCCTACCCTGCATGTGGCACTCAGCCCCAACTCCTTGGCTCCTACTTAAGATGATATCTTGAAGAAAAACTGGTCAAAAATACATGGTTCTAAAAAAAAAGATGGGCCCTGCAGTTGTGAGCAGACCTTACTCAAACAGCTGGAAACAATGTAAATACATTTTGTGATGACAGTTTTTCAGTTATGGATACACACAGTGCACAGTGTGTACATGCATTTATGTAGCATTTTTTTGTAGTCTATTGACCACTCAAAGCTCATTCATCCATTCACACACTGATGGCGCAGCATGCTGTGTGTTCATGGTAAGTATATTTACTGCATATACATGGTACAGCGTATACAGCCTTGTAAACACATGCAATATTAATTTGTATGTATCATTTCATTGTTGGGTCTTTTTAATACCACATTTAAAATATGTCAGGAAACATCACGCTGGACAGTGAAACTGTATCTCTAATATAGATTATTTCCCTGTGGTGTTCCCACATATGGAGAAAACCTGTGCATCTCCCCCGCTGGTTTATCACATCTTGTTAGGTGGGAGTCGATCATGCTGACACACTGGTCCAAACACATTATGGCCAGCAGCCATCAGGTAGCCCAATCCCCTCAGTAATGCTATTAGGACAGCATGAGACACCCAGGGTGATGCACACATCATTAGCTTCCACACAAACCTCATCCAACAGGACGGTGAGCAGAGACCTGGCCGGCCCCCTTTGCTGACGACCACGGCCATTTCACATTCGAAGACATCTCTTCACAAGGACATTTCAGTCTGTTTTGTTCCCTAAAACCTTTTCAGGTGGCAGTCACACAGTGGATCACAAAAGCAGTCTGAATGCTTCAACAAGGAATGTGTATCTGTGAATAAAACACACAACACAACTCCATTATTTCTGGAGTTTCCCATGTTCTGAGGATTTTAAACCTGCAAGAGCACAGTAGTGTTTGGCATTGCTTCATTGCCGAATAAAATAATGGCCATTGTCTATTGAAACCTGCAGTAATCCTGCTGTTATTACAGTTTTTCCTGTTACAGTTACGGTGTGGTGAAAAAAGGATCAAGTGAAGTAGTCTAACCATTTTTCCAGCAGTGTTTGTCCTCCACACCCAGGTATTCAACGTGAGAAATAATGACTACCGGATGAGGTAGAAAACTGCACAGACAAGAAGAGTGCTCTGCTGCCAGGGACACGCTCACAAATCATATTCATAACAGCCGTGTGTTTCATTATGCTCTGAAAGACTTTGTTTCTGCTCAGAAATTTAATTTCATCCGATTAATTTCATCCAACATTTATGAAACACTGGCCCGTCCCTCACATCTGAGAATGATCAACATTGCTACATACTGACCTGTTCTCTCAGTGTTATTACAGGAATGACTTAACGTGTATTTTGAAAGAATTGGGAGGATGGTGATCAGAGAAATTCAACCCTGTAGCCAGACAGAAGCTTGATATTAGTTGATTCAACAAAACTACAAAATACATTCAGTGACAATGTCTTTTTATATTGAATGCAATCATTTATTCATTTCAACATTATCTTTGAATAGCAATTACTCTAATAAATACTTTGATATTAACAATTGATGAAATCACTATATATATTGTACCACCTAACAGTGGATAAGCCAAGTTCGCAGCTAGCTATAATGGACCACGAATGGAGCAGCTAATTTTAACTGCATTTTTCTCAAGATTCAAAATGCACCAAGTGGCTGATACAGGTTCATCAAGAGAAATGACACCACTGAATCATAGTGATCATCGTCTGAATCAGTAGCTTTTAGTACTGCAGCTCCTCACTGACAGAGCACCATTGTCAACTCTGCTCTCTCTCTCCTTTTGATCATACATTACTTCTTAGATAAAAGCTTATGAAGTCCACAAAAAGCAGAGAGACCACCATGAAGTGATAGCAGTTGCAAGGAAGTGATTGTTGAGCTGCATATGTACGGGCTTGGTTTGTCACGAACTGCGTGTTACAGCTTGATTTAGCGTGTAGTGCAGACCTTTTATGCAGAACAGCAGAGTTTGCATGCCACTACAAACCAACCTCACACACCATCACCCCAACCTCCACACCCTTAATCCCATCTCATCCGGATTGCTATAGTTTTGTTGTATAAAAAAAACACACTTTTTTTTCCCATCCAACATCCTTCCGTCATCTTCAGGTTTCTTCGTTATGATTTGAAATGTAAATATATTTATTTTGGCTTAGATGATACCTTTTTTTTAATGTTTTGTGAATTCATTACTCATTTATGCTTTCTCGCAGTTTTTAATTAAATTCTCGGCACTTTCCATATTTTAGAGCCCTCTGGAGTATTGTCATAAATTGATAAGAGTTGTATGTGGGTGCTGCAAAGGTAAAGCTAGAAAGAGCCTGGTGTATCATGGTGAAATAAAAAGATCGTAAGCACACTGAGAGGACTGAAAGCTCTTTCTATGCAGACTTGTCATGTTCTGTTGAAGAAGTGTGAAGTTAAATAGTGCAAAGGCATTCCCCCCTTTAAAACCTTTGCTGTCAAAAAAATTAAGGTTTGCCCTCTCTGTGCTTCTCCCAAAAGAAAAGGCATTTCGTATTAAAAAGGACAGACACAAACATGGCAGCCGGGACAAAAAGGTGCCAGTGTGTCGAATGTCAAAACTCCAGAGAGAACACCTTAATTTATATGTCGACCATGCAACCTCTGTCTTGGCACCCCTTGTCAGCCAGACACTACAATATAACCTATAGTATATGACTGGAGCTGCCGTGACAGAGTTGACACGTATTTAATTCAAAGGAGCTATGTAAAAGTCAGCAAAGCGCGACCACCTTTTGAATGTTAATAGTGTAGATACACACGCTTTTAAGACACGTCCTCAGGTCTCAGCGTGAGACACGCTCGCTCCCAGTGCAGGCCTCCCAAGTGTACATGTCAAACACACTTTGAAGTTCTTAGCAATCTGGCAAAAGAGACTATTAGTACCTTTGCAACACTGCTGCATTCTGGCTAAGAAGTTGAGAGAATGAAAGCCAGAAAATAAATAAAAAAGCAGACAGAGGAGACAGGGAAGGAGGGGGTGGGAGGCTGTGGGGGCATCATCTTGTCCCAGAATCTCCACAAAGTTGTTTTTGATCCTCAGGTATATGTGTGTGTGTGTGTGTGTGTGTGTGTGTGTGTGTGCATGCCTGTGTGGCACAGGGGTTTTCTTTTGTTCTGTCACTCTGAGCATCTACTACACTATGTTGACTGTCAAAATAACAGTTGAATAAACTCCCATGAGACACCTGTGATAAGAAGGTGTTTGTCTATAATCATAAATGGAAAACAATGTGACAAGGTGAGTTTAAGGCACAGATGCTTCGTCACTAAATCTTTGCTTTGGGGATAATTCTTCATATCTGTATTTCATTATTGTGCATTTCATGTCTTGGATAACTCCTGGGGATCTCCTCCTTCCATTATTAAAAGAGCAGTCCACCGGTTGAGCATTGCATTCTTAAACAATGTCGGACTCTCGATGGACAGACCCAAAATCAATTTGGTTACTGTATATCTCAACATCTACAAGAGGGAATGGCACAATATTTGGTGTAGACATTCACATCACCTTCTGACTTTTCCTTTAAAGCCAACCCAGTAAACATGCTGCTTTGCCATAGACTTTGAATTGAATATATACATCTGCATAATGTCAGCCAGGGCTGCACTTTGTGTTTCGGGCTTATTTGCAAATTTTAGCATTGTAATCTGCTAAGATAAAATGGTGTACATGCACCATACCTGCACAACTGTGTCTGTGGACACCTTCACACAACTGCTAACATGGCTTCAGGCTTTTGTCCCTTTTTTCTTGTTTATTTGTATTTTCCCCAACCTTTGCCATGCCACATTCATTCTCCAAAGTTGAGAAATGGAGGAATTAAATGAACCCACAGTTTTTCTTTGGCTACACCCTGAAGCATAGGACATTTCAACCCCATTACCAATAAGCTTGTTTCCTTTCAACATTGCTTTCAGTACATCTCTGAAAAGTTACCATGACCATCGCAGGATTAGTTTGGACTCAGACAGGCTGAAACATGGCAAGTGTCACACCATGCCACACCACCTATCCGACGCCCAGGCTGTGATAAATGCTGAGTCGCTTTCACAGATCAGCTCCACGAACAAAAACGTCTCTGAGATCAAAAGCAAGGCAACCACTGAAACACTTTTTACAGGACTCTACAGGCTGTGCACCCACAACTCGTAATGCTTTTGATTATGTTTTTTCCATCAACAAGACAGATTCCGACACTGTCCTCAGAGACCCTGCTTCTCATCTCTCCTTGGAAGCCGCGTAGTAGACTATTTTTACTGACTGCGAACACTTACTGCTTTTGATTATATCTCCAGTACTCAGTGTCCTCCTCTCAAGCCTGCCCAATCAACCTGCATGTCTTGCAAATACATACACACACACACACACACACACAGGCACGCCGTTCCTACAAGCATAATATAATTGGACTAAAGATTTGAAAAAATGGCATCTCTCGGTGGAGAGATAGTTTTTCTCCTGGCAGCAGTGAATTGATAATCTGCTCTGTAAAATACTCCTGGGGTCCTCGCTCTCATGTGGAGCTGCTGCTGAATTTGTAGCAGCAGCATTCGGGGCACTCGGCTCTCCATATCTCACATCGTCTAATCCTAATTGCCCTTAGCTGCACAGCCACAGAGCAGTGACGTGCCAATAAAGCAATTAATTACATGACACAGACTTTAATTTATTTGTTACAGTATCCACAAATCTTGAGTATTTTTCCATTGCATAGCTGATGCGAAAAGTCTCACTCAGAGTTTTTCTTCCCAAATAACTGGTGCAAAGTTGCACTTTCATGACAACAGAGCTCACGCTCCTGCACAGTAGTCTTTGGAAAAAGGTCCCCACGTGGATTCTTCTCTTCAGAGACCATTTTATCATCCCAGCACCAAAACAGATCATTACATTTGGCGGTACTGGAGACAAATTTTAGCGTAAACTTCTGAAAGGCAGCAATGTGCATGACTTCAATATACCCGACAGTGGAGTGTGCACTGTTGTGAGAAGTGAAGGAGGAAAAAGACTGAGTGGGAGGAGGTTAAAGACCCATCCTTGGAGAAGTGCCAAAAAAGCACCGGGTTCATTTTTCCACAGGTGTAATTAGGTATGCATCTGGAAAAAAAAGCACTTTACACGCTGAATAACAAAAAGGCGCACAACCTCACGGTCGACAGCCCGTTCACGATGAGGGGGTCTGTTGAAGAAGAGCGATAGCGAGGAAGCTTTCCCCACCAGAGACTAGCCCAACAAACTGGTAATCCTTTTGCATTGTGTGATGAGATACTGTAGTTAGCCAAGTGACCTTGGCTCTATGTGCGAAGGATATTGCCAGAGGGCTCTATGCCTCATGCTGGGAGATATTGCTATTTGGCGCACAGATACTGCAGCTAGAGCCCAGTACGATTTTCACTCTATGTAAAAGAAAAAAAAATCTTCTGAGAGTCTTTTATTCTGGTGTTCCACATTATATACAGCACAGAGATCTTTTTTATATATTCAATGTTATTTCAGTGGAAAATATCCATCTGTTATCTTTCTCTCATACTTAAATCCGACCAGATTTTCTTCACTCTGAAGATGTTCAAAACCCTTGTGAGCCAAAATTGCAGCCCCAGATTTTGAAATTAATTAACTTATGCTTCGTCAACTTGCCAGACACTGCACTGACTTCAGACATGGAGAAACTGCTAGCATTATAAAATTAATTGAATACCTTGTACCCTCTTGATACAGTATAGTCATCTTTCAGGATTGGTCACACAAGGCTTCAGTTCACTCACTTATTGCAATACCAATATATTGTAGATGTGATGTATTTCCATGCCGTGGGACACTTCATGCATAAGTGACTTGAGACGAGAGCAAAAATATCATCCCAGCCTCTAATCTATTATGTGTAATGGCAGCATAAAATGAGAGAAAAAATGCTGACTGCAAGCTGCACTGTTTGTGGCAAACACACCCCCTGATTCACAACAGGTAGACACAATAAAAGATAAAACTGTTTTGAAGGTACAAATCATGACAAAGTTTGAGATCACAAAATCTATCTCCCCTTCGGTGTTAATTGAACATCTCCAGGCTAGCATTTGGAGAGAATTGTTAATGTTCAAAGTATTGATTGGCCTGTACCGTGCCTTCAGAGTAACATTGGCAGCGCTGCAGAAAGTGCACAAATCCAATCTTGCCCCCTTTTTTTTGTAATTACGAGCTGACATTATCCGCTACATTAAAATTTCATGACCTGGGGACAAAGGCACGCCATGGAAAAATAAATCAGCCAAGGCTGTCAATCCAAGTATGAACCATTTAAGCTAAACTCTAAAAACTTTAGGAAAAGTAACCTTCAAAGCCACTTTGCTATAAACATGAAATGACAGTTAAATAATTCCTCCCCTGAACAGAGACTCATACTTTAGCAACTGGGCCCAGCAGGCCTATCAAGCTTTTGATTTCATCACATGCTGACGTGGCGTGCATGGTGAGAGTAAAACTCATCATTTAAAGAGTATGGAGGCTGTTTTCTTCTTTTTTTCCTTTTCCAAAACAACAAAAAACATATGGAGCCATAAGACCTACATCAGTTTTATGACAGCTACTAATAGCAGAACTTCCTGTTTCCCCGTAAATTTATTCTCATTAATTTATGAAATATTTTGAGCCAGTGGCTGCATCATCAAACCTCATGGCAATGAATGCCAAGATCCGGCACCATTGCCAGACCAGATGTTGCCAAAAGTGAGAAAAGACTTGAGTGCACCATGTTGTCTGCACCTCCCCACACGCTCTCATACACACACTGCCAGCAGCCATCACTCCTCCCTGTATGTTCAGCTGGCCTGTCAAGTCCCCATCCAGCCAAGTGCCCACCCATCTGTTGAGCCTAAGACAGCATGCAAATCCCCACCAGAGAGGCAATGTTCTATCACATGATGAACTTATCTGCATGCAAAGAATGACTCTCAGGGGCCTCTGGGGGTCCAGGGGCCCTGGAGCAAGCACAGGAGTGTCATTGCATTACAAAGTTACCGTGATGTAAGAAAGGCTGTAGTCCCTCCCCTTGGTTAATGTACTTCCTTTCAGAATTATGCACTGCTGTTTTAATCCAAGCATAGTATGCTTTAATGGTAAATGATTTCAAATTTATGAACAAGTGTTAATCCAGTTTGTTCCTGTGTGCATTCACAAAATACTATTGTTTTTTTCAACTCACAAGCTTTTTAAGACACAGGAAGAGTGTGATTCTCAATGCTCACACTCATAACTCATTGTGTAGTAACCGAAACTGTCGTTGAACTATTTCAGGACCTTGCTGGCCTTGAAATACCATTTAGTGTAATATAAAGGTGGCATATAAAGGCTGACAGAAAGAATTAGTGATATTTTCAAATCAATCCCTGGCTGAGGATCCAGTCTGGATGTTGATGGTTTTCATGAAGCAGCCGCATTAAATATAAGGAGCTGACTGCTTTTTAGTGGCCTCGGGGGGTAAGGGTAAGCAGCCACCTAGCCAAGGACATAAATCTGACCAACAGGTCTGCGCAGGCCTGAGGCTATGATGGCTGAGTGAACTTCAGCTTGGTGAATTCACCCTGGTTGGACTCACTGCGGTTAAGCTACCAGTTACCTCAGTTATCCTATTAGTCTGCTGCATTTATGGAAATGAGCTGTGGTGATCCTGTAAGAAGATTTAGAAGTCAGCAAACATTGACAAATGATGGACCAAACACTGTCTTGACTATTTGAAATTCAGTCTCAGAAGGGAGACGATATGAATATCATGGGGGAGAGGGGCATGTAGAATAGCTTTTATCAATCAAAGCTCTAATAAAAGTATAATTATTCCGTTTATGTTTAATAACATATGGTATAATTTTTTTATATATAGTAAAAGAAAGGGATGTGGGATATTGAGACTGTATAGGAACTTATTGTTGATTCCTGCAGCAATAAGCTGGAGGCTAACAGCAGGACCTGGCCACGCATGCCAAAAAAGCCTGATGTGCGTGTGTGAGTGTGTGTGTGTGTGTGTGTGTGTGTGTGTGTGAGAGAGAGAGAGAGAGAGAGAGGATGCAGAGGGGCGTAGCAGTGTTGTGCCCCTCATGGTCAGCGCTCAAGAATTCAAATGCCTGCCTCTCACTGCCTGGGAGTGAGTAACGGCATACGTGAAGAAACTGTTCCCATCCTCCTCCTCGCATGGAGAAAAGCGCATGGATGTGCCTGTTCCAGGAGGCGAGTAAACCTCCTCCTAGTGTTTTCACATTCAAACAGGCGGTGGTGTGAGGTTGCCAGTTTGGAGAGTGCCCCCCCCCCACACACACACACACACACACACACCCCACCCCACCTCCTCTCTCTCTCTCTCACACACACACACACACACACGCGCGTTAAATTGGGACCCTTCATGCTGTGACTGGGCTGATTCGCTCGCTTTGTCGCTCTCCGTGGCTGCTGCTGCTGCTGCTGCTGCTGCTGCCACACCGCACGGGAATAACGGGACTTCACTCGCAGCCCGCGCTCGACTTAAAGTGAGTAACGAAACGTGTTTTTTTTCTCCCTATAGATCTCTTATGTTTTCTCAATAGCTTTAAATCTCAGTGCCTTAAACAGAGCGATTGACATGCAGGCTTGAGGTCCCACAGCGCTGCTGACCAGGTGTTGCGCTTTAACTTTCTCCTGCAGAAACCCACACAATGACATGCCGTCGGCTGATTTTGATAGAAAGCAACTGCCTGTTTTGTCGTCTTTGTTTTTGTTGTTTAACACCTGTGGATTTATAACTTAAGAATAGTTATCAGTTCTTATTCCCATTAATAACCACGATAATTATTGTGCTCTCAAGGTCTTAACATATTTGCGCCTTTTTCTCATCGTTTAAAACAAATGTTTCCAGTGTGCCACGCGCTTGTACTGTAGTGTCATGTTGAGACAAAGCAACTTGTTCCTTATGGAGGGCTGGTTTTGATTTGAGTTGGCTTCAGATTCTTCGGTAGGGGGGCTGCTGGCTAGCTCACGCACCAGCTCAGCTTTCAGACTTCAACAAAAAGCCTGTGCACCATCCACTATGTGCAGCTGGGGACCGAGCTCCAGCAACTGTTGAATGTACAGCAGATGTGCAGAGGGAGCGGAGTTATCTGTGCAGTGCACATTACACCAAGTGTCTGGTGTCCTGGAAGCAGACTCATTAAGTGAAACAACAATTTCCTCTGACGTTTGTTGTAAACATTAATCACTCTGTGTTTCACTGTGGGCTTAATATCCCTGTGTGAGTACAAACCGAGTTTATGGGTTATGAGTTCTGTAATGATCCCCTCATCTTGTGTGGGTTTTTTTTTTGTAGAGATGTCACCTCATTTGCTAATGAAGGTGTCTGCGCCACGTTGGTCAATCTTCCACTGAGACCTCTCATTGCCATTATAAATAATAAGCAAGTGGAATACATTAGCTCAGTCACTTCCTCATCACGTTTCCAATCAGATTGGATGGCGTGACCTTGGGGGGGACCGTGCTGCAGTATTTAGAGAGGAGGGTGGCAGCGATGGAGATGGGCTGCATTGGTGGCATCCATTGTTAAAGGACCCAAATACATCTGGAAATTGTATTTGCCATAAGCAAATGCCATTTGTTACACTACATAGCATGTAGGAGGTATTTTGAGGGAAATGTATCATCCTGATAACATGCACTTCAATCAGCGCAGGGCTTTCTCACATGAATATACTTTATAAATTAAAAGATGTGTGGTATTCCTCTGAGTGGGGCTCCTTCTTGGGCTCTTTTTTTAAAACTGTGGAGTACGGAAGCAGCGGTGAATTGCTGCGAAAACGCGGCAACTCTCACCAGCTGCCAAGCAGACAAAGATAATGCTGCAAGGAAAAGTCTGATGAAACTGCAGTTGTCAGGTGTGCTGTTGTTTCCACTTCAAAGTAAGCCACGCTGAACAGAATGCACGACGTTCCACGAGGGCGGCCCTGACGTCTCATTCAAAGTTTCAGCAAGTTTCTCAAACAAAGCCAGCTTCCAGCTTTCAGATCGCTCCTGCGAGGTATTTTCCTTTCAATCTTGAGCTCTCCGCTGAGGGTGAGGGCTGAGTTAAGTCATTCCAGGCTTCACTGTAATCAGTTATTCAGCTCTGGCATTCAGACTCCAGACTGAGGAATCCCCGTGGCTCACCGCAGACCCAGTCAGACCCTTTGAGTACATGGCTTTACCACAGGGTCCGCGACCAAGACTGCAGCGGCGGCAACTGTTTCCAGTCCCTCCGGTGATGGTCTGCATGTGTCTGCAGCATGTACAAGTATATTTCACTAATCGTTAGTGTCTTTTGCGCGGGCCTCTCGGGTCGTTCACACACTGCCTTCTTCCTTCCCAGTATTCCCCTTGGGCTTCTCCCTGCCTTTTTGATTTGCCCTCTGTTTCCACTTAGCAGTCCTGGCTATTTTCCAAGAAACACCTCAGCACCATTTTTTTTTTTTTTCAAGCTTGGGCAGACTTCTTATACTCTGGGCACACGCGGAGAATACGTGGCATTTATGTAAGGGGAGCATTTACAAAACAACATCTTGCTTGTATTTTTGGCTGCATTTTCCCCACTTGGGAGGTCATCACAGGTGATCACAAAAACGACAACTCAAACGCAGCTGGCTCAAAAAAAAAGAGTCGCCGAAGGGCCGCTGCTCTAATCTTTCCTGAGTGCAATCAGGGGCACTGAGGCCACGTCGCATCACTCCTGCAATTAAGCTTGTCGAATTACGCTGTGGCTTTTATCTGCGACTGCATGTTTCACAATGCTTATTGGCAGGTGCTTTTGGAGGAGCGGAGGGAGGGAATCTGGTGCATTTCAAGAGGGGTGGATGCATTATGCAAAACCATGGTGTTCTGCGCAGCAGATGCTTCTCCCTAGCTTCATGCGGTTGCCATACATCTCCATCGCACGATGTCCTGAGGAGTTCTTCCCTCTTTTATATCCATTTGGCATCCTGGACTTCAATTATTTTGTTCTGTGCATCACTCCCGTGGCTTCATCAACAATGCAAAGTGTCTTCTGTACCTTTTATTCTGCCTACAGTCAGTTGACGGGATTGCAGTATCTACGACCTTGTCAGGAACAGTGCCTTTTTTTCTTTACTCAAATAGATTCACAATGCAATACACAGGCTCTCATTCTGCAAGGCCTTGTACCAGATCACTGTTAGTTCCTGCGTGTTTGCTCCTTTTTTTTCAGTTGCTTTGTTTGTCGTCAGCAGGGTATTACTTGGCAGCCGAAAAGGAAAAAGTGATTTTGTCAGTGGGCTTGACATGCATCCTGTCTGTGGGTTTATTTGAAGGAAAGGCTAATTGTTATGCCTCGGAGGTCCATTGTTAATTAGGAGTTATCTCGGGCAGCTCTCACATGGTCAACGCTCTAATTGGCAGTCAAAGCTGTGTACCACCTGGCCTAGCCTTTAACTCGCCAGGTGCTCCCAGCAAAACCATCGGCCTTGGCTTTATGCAGGTATGGCCTCTTAAAAGAAGACAGACAGTGAGAGGGAGAGCAAGAGAGAGAGAGAGAGAGAGAGAGAAAGAGAGACAGTGAGGAGAAGAAAAAAAAACACTGAAGTGTGCACGACATGCTGGCCAACTTTGCCAAAATGGTGGTGCTGCAAAAACAACAGTAAAAGGCTATTTCATGCTATGTAGCCGAACAAGCCTTTTGAAGCCGGCATGAAGAAAGGCTTCAGAGAAATTTGTGTAAGCTTTTGATACACGCGTCGTCATACATCACACCTCTTTGTTTCAGATTTCTAATACCGCGGGGGATGTGGGGCGGCAGCACATCAACACTCTGAAGGGCCTGTGCATGTGTTTGTTTGCCTGCTTTCTGTGGGGAAAATAAGTTTAGGCCCACAGATGTGAGCAGTGGCTGGAACTGGAAAGGGATCTGGTGTTTGTGTCAGCATGTGTATGCACGGTAAATTAAGGTTGATGGGACGACCGCTGGTTTGCCGCTCACAAGAAGGATAAATGTTAAAACCGATCCAAGTGGACATTGTTCCCCTTACAAGAGAATCCACATTGAGTCTTTTATTCAGTGCAGGTATAACACTGAGCTGATGGGAGGGGCCTTGGCTCAGGTGTTGGATGTACTCGATTGTCCCTGGGTTGGAGGCATGACATACCTGGCCACTGGGGATTCATAAGCCGGTGCTTTCGAAGCGAAGGTCTTTAGCCTGCATGAAGTGGGAGGTCTTCATCTTGAAAGTGCACCTGGCATAAAATACCTTTTGCCAAATCAAATATGCGGATGGTGATCCGCCGAGGCAACTCCTGACAGGAGCAGCTGAAAGGAGGAGAGGGAGGAGAAGATAACACTGAGGTGGAAACTGTGGAGAAAAGGCAGTGATCCAGTCAACAGATAGTGCAGCTACTCTTCACAGTGATTTGGAAAATTGCACACACCAGGAACTCATGGGGTAATCTGAATAGTGTGAGATTCTGCCACATGTAAATTATGAGGAGTCTGCACTGTAGGGACAAAAGTTTATCCAAACTAGTGGTAAATCAATATCGGCTTTCTTCATGGCTGGTGACAATATTTAGAGAGTAGGGCTGCTGAAGTCCAGAACACAATGCCAATAGAATGATATATTGCATCAATATTTTTCATCTGATAAAATACAACAATTTGATAACAAATGAGACTCAAAATTACTTAACTTAAATTGAATATATATTTAACACTAATGTATTATTCACCAGAGGACAGAAATATATTTGAAAATTAAAAGAAATGGTATTGTCTCTGTATTAATAGATCTGTGTTCTGCTTATTACTGAAAAAAATAAATTTTTAAATTAAAATTTTTTGTTTGTTGGCCTTGTGAGCTCAGGTGATGACCGATTTCGATTATCTCCCTATCTCTACCCATGACCCTCATAAATCTTGACTAACTGGTCCAAGACCATAACGTTTTCATCCTACACAAACAAACCTCAGATAAAATCTGCCTTGCATCTCTGCGCTCATGAGGACAAAAGACCTTTTGTCTCTCCAAAGTCAATAGGTTTTGTTTTGTCTCCTGCATCAAAAGTTCACACACAGTCCAAAATGTGATGTCCCATTGTTCTCCAATCACAATGGGATTTGGAAAAGTAAAGCTGACTGAGACAATGCGTGATATCTTTTTTTAATGCTTTGAAACTGTGTTGTCATAGAAGCCTACGGCAGAATGTGTTAACATTGTAGAGCAGAGCGGAGGAGGATCTGGATCTGGGTGACGTGTTGCCATTTATTTTTACAGGAACTGTTATGTTTGGGCCCAAAGCTTTGGTAACATGTGTTTTACTGATTTCAATCGAAATATCCTTTGTATACCATATACATGTACGGCACAAACACGTACAAATTACATTACCCAGGAGAAAAAAAAAATCTTTATGTGCAGTGTATTATTATCAAGTCAGCGGCAGCAACAATAACAAGTTAACCAAATTGCAAACATCAATTAAAAACAAAGAATAATAGACTGGCTAGAAAGTTTAACAAAATTGTGGATCACTGGCTTTTGCAGACTAATCATAATAAACAGGCCTATCACTGCTGTAATTACTGACAGTAGAATCATTACCTCAACTAACACTCCAGAGCTACCAACATTAATAATGGTTCATTAATTAAACATACTATGGAAAACAGCAGCTCTGTTCTGAGAAAAGGACTTCTCCTTGACTGGACCCCCAGAGTTACGGAGTGTAGCTTAATTTTGCTCTGGAGGTCATTTCAGAAATAATGAGCGGGAGAAATGTAAATACTCCTCTTTGCTTAACTGCTGGAGCACTTACAATACCTGAGACAAGCCAAATTTGAGATTTAGGCTGATAATGAGCTGCTTATTGTAACATAAGCAGGACTGGGAGAGTGAAAATGAGACTTTAATGCTATAGTGTGTGTGTGTGTGTGTGTGTGTGTGTGTGTATATGTATGTATGTGTATATACATACACATTTGATCATTTTAATTGACCAAACAATGTTTCTTTTGCTTAGTCTAGTTGGATAGTCTGCCAAAGCTTCCAAAGTCAGTCCTTGAAACACATCAGGAATGGGTGTAATTCTTCATCAAAGCGCCACATGCATGCTGGTTGGCCTCTATAATGGTTATGAATAATTATTGTCGTCAGTAATTCTGTAATCAGTATTGGTTGTACATCTGGCTGGCTTCTGTGTGGGTATACCATGGATATCAGAAGTCTGCAGGCCCTCTCTAATTTTCTAGTTTTTATTGCCTTGAAGGCTGAAATGAAAACCTATTAAATCAAAACTGATTCCATTTTCATGTGGATATTGTGACGCAAGAAGCAAAAGGTAAAAATGAGAAGCGGCGTCTTTCTGGAGTGATGAATACCCTGCACTCTTTTGCTTTGATAAAACATGCAAGTTGTGACCTTTTTTGTGCAAGTTTCTACCATCTGAGTGCACCTGAATCCAGGAATTGTTCCTCTTCAGACCGAAAGTGGTTTCCCTATGCACACTCCTCTTTAGATCAATCCACAGTTTGTACAGAAGTCCAGGATAAAGATCTGCCTGATTTGGCTGTGCACTTATCTGTGCTACCAAGTTGAAAGATGGAATTCCTCTTTGACTTGAACATTGTGTTTTTGTTCCAGAGAGCAGTTGATATTTTTTTTTCCCCAAACATCTTGGTATTTGAAGCCATTTATCTTCCCCTCTACCCTGACCAGAGCCCCTGTCCAGTCTTGTAGCATGATGCAGCAGCAGTACACTTAAAGAAGAATACCAGTATCATATAGATTGTGTTACTGGTAACTGGAGTTTACTTACACGCATTCATTTTGCAACACATGTTTTTTAGAACATGCATGACGAGCTCTGCATGCAGTGATTCATCTCAGCTCACCAATTTATTCTGTTGCTTTTCCCATCACTGTGTCCCCGGGGTCATTAGGAGGCATTGAAATGTCCACAGATGACACATTGAACAAGCAGTATTCGCCCAGCTTTTCTTTGCAACGCTGCTGAACTGTGTGCGTTTATCGTGTCTGTGGCATTGCGTGTCCTTGTTTGCCGTTTCTTCATTTTTCATTGTGTTTAAAAGACAGCATCAAGCCCACAGAGGCTTCATGGAAGAATACAAACGTGCAGGGACAGACGATTAATTGTGTATATATATATATCCAGTCTGGATTTAGAAGGCTGCGATATTGAAATTGCAAAAGAAGCAACAATTTTAATCGGGACTTGTCTAATTAACGCAACAGTCTCTTAGCAACTGGAGCCAAGTGAAAGGTATAACTTGCAACTGCTGATTTGCACAGCTAACATGACAACTGCCACCTCAACAGTTACTCAATTGTCGCTAATTAGCTTCAGTCACGTGAGTTAGCAGACAACAATAAAAAATCTTCTTGGCTTTTGCTTTTTGGACGAGATACAATTTTACACATAGATTTCCATTAAAACCACAGTGTTTGGTTTTTGTACTTCAGTTCTGTGCCTGCCAATCATTGAGCTTTAGGTGTTGGTGGACGCAGATCTCGTGAAACTCCTGGCGAGGAAGCGAATGAGTGGATTTCCCAAAATACTGAAATATTGTATCTTTTTCAGACCTGTAAGATCAGATCCAGAGGTGTGAAGCAGTCCGTCTTCTCACTCTGTGGAGCTTATATTAAGGTTAGCTCAAGCAGATGTATTGCAGAGTTGTCAGCAGTGTTATTAGCTGTCGTCCATCTGGTGTCAAAACGTCTTCAGATGTGAGTTACCAGGAGTCAATTAATACAGATACTCCCCAAATGTACAAAACACATCACTACTTTTAAATGGCATTACTGAATATCACTGAGTAACTCAGTATACTATTATGATGTCTTTTTTAGATCTGAGCTATTCCCAACATTTTTTTCACCAACAAAATTATCCTCACCATCAAATCAAAATAAGGAAATAAAACCAAAAAGCTAAAACTCCAGCTTCACCTGACCCCAAAGCACATCTCCACATCCTTTTGAGACACTGAGTGCATCCTCCTGCATAATTAAGATGAGCTGGAAGATTTTTTTTTTAAGAGAAAATGGGGTCTGTCTTGCCATCTGACCGCGCAGTCCAGAATCTTGCAAACGAGCACTTCTATCCATAGAAGGGGAAAACCCCGGCACACAGTACTTTGTGCACTGATGTTAATATTGCCTCTGGCCTCTTTGCCTCCCTGATGAGCATCTCTCTGCGCAGTCATTGATCTCAGAGACCTCCTGATCTTGGCAAAACCCGGCCGCTGCATTAGCTCCATCCTGTGATTACAGTTCTTCATTGTGTTTCAGGCTGCGTTAAACAGACATCTTCTAACTTCCCTCTTTTAATCTCAGCCTTAAAAAACCTAAAAAATAGCATATTTTAAAGATGTGTGAAGACATAGTTTTAATTAGAGCGTTGGATCCACTGTTAATGCTTAATATTAGAGCCAGCAAACTGCACTGTGATTCATTATGAAGGGAATTGAAGATACTGGGGTCGAGCAAGAAAGATCTGGGTTTGATGCTGTTGATGAAGTACCATCCATTTTCACTGGCAAGGATATTTATTTACCCCAAGTCCAGAGAGAACCAGGCCTTAATTTGAAATGGGAAATTCCATCCCCATTTAATGTTTGTTACATGTGGACAATAGCCTGCTGTTCGAGGTCCAGTTTCGACTCTAAAACTTGTATCCAGCGAGGGAGCAGGTGAATTTGCTTCGGGTCGTGTTTCTGCGCCTTTGATTCACGTTTGTGCTGGGCTCACCCACTGAGCCTCACAGTGTGACAGATTTCTTACAAATGGAAGCACAAACTAGTGCCTCTGTGGCTTTCAAACTGCCTCGTTTTCATTTCCATTGATCAAACGGCTAAATTTGTCAGTGAAGCTCGTGTCACAGATGTTGCAGTCAAAGCGAACCTGCAGAGAAGAACACACAGTGAAGGAAATGAAACAGACAGATCCTCCACCTCCAGTTAATCAAATGACCTGAGTCCTAACAAAAGAGGGGGGAAAAAAGGTTACTTTACTGTTGGATCCAGTAAAGAATGAATCACACCTGTAACTTTCTCATCACCCAAGTAAACACAGTCGCCATTTCATATGGGCTGATAATCAGCTTAAAGGATAATACCACAATTATTAGTTTTTCTTTTTCTCCAGTGGCGAGTGATCCTCTGTATCCACCCCTGCCGATTTCACACTTCTACCTACAAATTTGAATGAACTTACTTTATTGCTCCCATTGCCTCCTGGGTACATCATACAACCCCATGGAGAACTAATATTTTGTAGTTATCCATCAGAGTGTGTGTGATAGAAGTAAGCAAAATGAAAACCACCAGCCGCTCCAGCATTTCTTGCTCGTGCAAGGCTGATATTCTCACCTCCCCCTTGTGAAAGATGTTTTTCCATTCAAACATGACCTGAGGGTGGGTTGCTGTTTCATGATATATAGTAATACAGTAGCTGTGACAATTAATATACTGACATCACTGGAATCAGACCTGCATTGACACAGCAGAGGGGTCTGGGGGCTGACTGAATGAAATGAATACCATTTTTTTGTGTACTTAATTACGGTATAAATAGAGCACATCTCTCAAAGGTTGATTGCGAATAAGTAGAAGAGTGTAATGCACATATGCGTTTCTGTCCGGACTTTATGCTCCCTGTCAGGTTTTTCCTTCTTTAAATCTTAAAACTTCGACATTTTATCATTTCTTTTTCTGGAGAGTAATCAAAACACTTATGACGCTGTACTAACTGCTCAGTACAGTAAGTACAAGATGGAATATTCCTCAATGGAGAAACAAGAACGTCAGTCACTTGTTGGATTTCCTGAAAGCCTTTAAGTTCATTCCTGACCTTCAGTTTCATAATGGGACAAAACAATTCCAGCTCATGCATGTAATCCTAACAGCTACTGAGCTCACATTCGAACACATCCATCTCCCTGACTACTGACTAAACGTGTATTGCTTATAAATACCATGTGATTTTTTGTGTGTGTGTGTGTGTGTGAAGACCCTGAGTTGCGATTCTTTTGTCAGGTGACCTACACTGTACAGTTTATATGTCAGGCTGTGAATACACAGACAATACTCGTTAGTGTTATAAATACATAGTTGGTTTTGGTATATGATTAACAAATTAAAAACATACATATCAAGTGCTGCTAATCAGTCTAACCAACACAGGGAGGTTGGATATTGATGCAAAGGCAAGAGCAGCAAACATTAACCAAGAGCCAACCTCTTCATCTTTGATTTCAGAAACAAAAAAGCTGGAGGAAGTAAAAACCAACTGATGCAAATGAATTAATCTAAGAGTAAAGAAAAGAAATTGCTAATTCATTTTCTTGTAATACACACTGCATAACTAATGAGCAGTTTCACATCCATCAGAATCTCTGAGATGCTCCAGGTTGCTGCTGGCCACAAGGCAAACGTTAACAACGCAGGCACACACCGTTGTTTTGATCCTCAACTTTCATTCACATGAGGAATGATCACAAATACTGCAGGATGATAAAAGCCTGTCAAAGCCTCCCTGTTGCCCATGACTACTTATTGATCAGTGGTATGGGATGCACATGGCTGCACATTAGAGCAGCTTGAAGTGTTGTCAGTGGACACATAAAATGAAGCAATGTCGTGTGTACCGGTGGCAGAATGTGCTGTGAACTCGAACTAACCCAATCTTTTCTCTGCAGAATCAAGCTCCTCACCTTTTCAGGCTGATCCATAATATAAAATCACAAAATGCATCAGTGCAGTTAATATTTTAGGAGGACAGGATCTCTGACAATGGCATAAAACAGGAAGAAGAACCAAATTTAATGTGAGCCACCGGCACACATCACTGTGAAGCTGAGGCTGCGTGGGATTGAAAACCCATACAAAGAAAGTGTAGACTATATATTTTAAAGTATTTTTGATGCCCTGTGGAGCTGTATTAAAAGTTAATGTGAGTAGAAAGGTAAGCAGAAAGGCGAACTATTCTTCAAACAACTGGAGAGCAGCCTCAGAGGGTTTCCAGTTGGAACCTTCACAGCCCCCTCCCCCAAAAAACAACAAAAAAACCCCCAACTCTTTGAAGCACCCTAAAAGCACCCTACTTATTTAAAGTACACCGAGGGATACGTTTACTCAGAGTATATGAGCGCCAGGAAGGTGAGGAATGCCAAACAGAGGCTGCTGACAAAAAATGGAAAAACACATTTCCAGCTAAATATTAAAGCTGTCTTCTCCAGAGGATAAGACCTGCACCTCGAGCTGATATTTTGTTGCTGAAAGAAATCCCCAGAAATTCCGCTTTTCAGCTCCAAGGTAGATTATGTAAGATTTATGTAAAATAGCACCCCCTGCAGGCACAGCAAAGAGTGACGAATCCAAATCAAAACAAAGACGGCCTCCCACTCTGCTCTACATTTATCTAGAGGACAGGATGCAGGAGGCAAAATAAATACACCCCAAACCGAGGTCTTCAGCTAAGAAAGTATCAACAAGTTCCTGAGCTGAACACAGGCACAGTGAATGTTGATTGCACAATGTAATGTCTAACGAATAATGATGCCATCAGCATTTAGCTCGTGCTTTCTAGTTCAACTTGAAAATTATATATTATGGTTGTTACTTACCCTGGACAGTAGTCAGGCTGAACAGTGGCAGAAATTTTGAGATCCAGTATTCGAGAGCATCAAAAACAGTAATACCACTTGGGTTAAGGTTAGGGACAATTTGGGAGTTCGAGTTGTAAAACCTTAAGAGTTTCAGTTGACATTGTTCTTACATGGTGTCATTATTGCCCAAATTTTTGGTGGTCAAAACACTGGAGTGTTGGTTCATTTCTGGGGCCGAAGGCAATATGTAATACTAAAGCTGCCATGTACAGTTATCTATGTGGACTTTGCTGTATGGGCACGTGAAGGTGATATAAACAGCAGAGTTAAAATTGTGACCATACGCTGGATGTTCCTCAGAACAGTTTTATGCTGCAGCTAAATTCCAGCTGATCCAAGGTGTCGTGAGGACATGTCTGTAGAGTTTGGTGTACAGGAAAAGTAATTATCCAGAGGGATTAGAGCTGAGCTAATACTATAATGTGATTCTTTGTCCATTTGATAAGAAATAGATGAAAAGCAGTAGCTCCATTAAATAACAGACACAGGTGATTTATTTATCTATTTATTTGCTTATCTATTTGAATATGGCATTTTTATGGGTTTTCATGTTTGGACAGCAGTGATTTGAAATGTGACTGACTGCTGCTTATAGATTTTTTTTCTTTTTTATGGAAACTACTCACCTACTAATTTCTTAATATTCATGTTTTTACCATATTTCATAATTATCAACTTTGTCCTTATCAGCTTTAATCAGATTGAAAAAGTAATAAAATGGTATAAAACAGAATTTTTATTTGAGGAAAAAATGCACAGTACCATCAAAACATTGTCACTGCCTTGTGCTGAGCACAAACCGGAACATTTTACGAAAAGGAGACATTCAATTTGTACTTAGTCAAGATCAAGTAACATGAGCACACCATGTTTATTATGAATAATTTTGTTAGAGAATGAAATATTCAAGACAGAAATGTGTAAAAGCACAGTAGTCTTCAGCATATGCAAAATTTAGGTGTCTGCCCTCTTAGGTGTCAGCTCCATCCCAATCCTTCATTTAAAAAAAAAAAAAAAAAGCTCAGGAGAAATCAAATGGGTGAAAATGTATCCTGTAACTTCCACTTACAGTTCCATAGCTCAGCCAGAAAAAGTGTTGAGTTTGCACATTTTCTCATGCCACAGAATGAAATACATTTATTTGACTTGTGGTTTGACGTATACAGTATGTAAAGTACTCTATCTCAGCTGAGTGGGGGATTGAGGGAATTTAGGTGAAAGGAGAAAAGTGTAGAGAGGAAAAATTCATCCATTCCACATGGACTGAAGTGGCTTGAAATGTAGCATGTAGAATTTGAATCTGACACACTGAAATAACAGGTGAGCTTATCTAATTTTGCACACACTGTTTTTCATGAGTTATGTGCTCCAAGTACTGTGAGTCCCGAAACAGAACTGATAAAGTTAATAATCTTAATTTATTTATCAGGTCATAAGTTTGGTTCAGAGTGAAATATTTCAGCAGCTTCTGGATAGATGGAGATAAAATTTGATAGATATACATGGTTTCCAGGCAATGTATCCTGTGGCCTTTTCTCTTGTTCCATAATGGTTGGGAGTAGAATCAGAATGAACTGTAAATTTAACAACTTTATAGAGGGCCACCATTAGGTCAGTTGTCAGAGCATGAAAGTATGTTAGTGGAAATCTAATAATATTCCTTCCCCCTCTTCAAACTTCGAAAGAAATGACATATACAAGTTAGTATATAAAGATAAGTCACTAACAAGGGAAATGCATAATTAAATTTTAATTGATATCAAAAGTTATATGCATTCATATGTGAATTTTACACTTCAGAGAGACCAGTTGTTCCAACAAAATTGGGCCAAGTACTGAATGATTGCACAGACTGAGAAAAGAACTCTTTCATGTGTGGATCCAAAACAGAAAGCAGCTCTTCAGTAACCCAAGGTTACTCTTAAGGATATAAAGTGCAGAGAGTGCACATATTAGTATAGTTTAAAAAAAAAAGATGATTTCATGATTTTACCCAAAGAAAACTTGAGGGAATTTTGAAAAACTGTTAAAACGAAATGGAAATAAGATCGTGGTGAACTTTGTAATGTAAACAGGCTGCTCTCTAAACAGAGATATCGAACTTCTCCAGCGTGCCAGCAAGCCGTATCGAGCCTCTCACTCCATTTACACAAGCACAACAGTGGTTTAGTGTATGATCAATGTGATTTCTAATCCATTGATTTGGTTTGCTAATGAGTAATCATGTAATTGATCTCAAGGTCTGAGAGGAATAAAACACTAAACGAGCTTACCCTGGACTTGCTAATCTTTGTTTTGCATTTCATTGTATTTTTCATGACTATGGAAAAACAAAATATGTCATGATGAAATAAATAAGGTGCCATGAGTCCATTCTGAACTATTTTGTAGCTTTTGCTTTGGAAAGTGCTACACAGATAAACCTTTAGTCACACACTTATTCATTGTATGCATATTTAAAGACTGAGATAAACTTAGTTATTTAGTGATTTGTAACGGTAACTGTATTGCACTCTAATGAAGCTCATCAAATAAAAAATGTATGACTCCTTCCCTTCATTAAGTAAACATTGATTAGTTGAGTGTATGTAAATCCACTCAGTGACATTAGAGCACAGCTTCATTTTTCCTTGACCATCCCAAAGCCCTCCTGAGACTCTCATCTGGACCGGTCAGTATCAGTTTGCCTTCCAGGCTCATCCCCCAGTGGATGATGCCATCACCCGGCTGCGCAACAGTTTGTCCCCCCATTTAGATGACTGTGATAGCGCTGCGAGGATAGTTTCTTATTCTCCTTGTGCCTTCAACGTCGTACTACTGCCATAGGGGGATAAACTGTGGGTGATGCAGGTGGATGCCCCTGTAGTGTCCAGGATTACAGACTATCTTGCCAACAGACCATGGCTGGTATGATTCCAGGGGCCGCCTCAAGGTGCTGTCCTGTTATCGCTCATTTGTCTTCTTATCTCTGATTGGAGCTTCATGTCGTCCCAAATTTAAAAAAAAAAAACCTCTGACATCTTACTTCCTGGATGACTAATATGTATCTATATAGACACCATCTACAGTCATCCTTGTCCTCATTAGTGTTAAATCCTATAACTGAGGCTTTGTCAAACAGTTTAAAACATTCCAGTAGAGTAGTTATTAAATGCTTGAATGGCTTTTTAAACTCTGCTATCAGGTGGGATTCTTCTGCAATTGTCTCTGTGTTGGTTCTACATCTCCTGATGAATGAGGATGTTTTTAAGGAAGGAATCATTTTATAGCAATTAAGGGACTTCCCCCTCAATTGCATTTGTCCTCATTTTGTGAAGGAGTGCATTGAGGTAGTGCTCATAAAATAAAAGAAAATCAGCCAATGAAAACTGTTTGTTGAGGGTTGTACAATAATATATTTTAAGGCATTTGTCTTCAGAGGAGAAAATCATGAAAGGAGGTGTTGGAAAACACAAAAATAACACCTGTACATGATGAGCCACCACAGGCAGACCAGCCTAGCAGAAGAAACTGCATCTAAAATGTAATGTTTAAGAAAAGCCTTATTTTTGCAGCTTTAATAAATAATCCCCACAGACTTTAACAGTTGCAGATGAACATGCACACAGTTGGTTTAGTGCATGGCACTACATTATCCTTCCTTTTGTTCCTTCAGATACATTCTGTATGTTTTGTACTTTACTATTTCAAAACAAAGGCTCTCAAACTCTGTCATCCTCTGTGCTGCTTTGCAAAAACCCCTGCAACAACTTCAGCAGCTGTAATCTTTCTCTCCATGATCCAAGCCTCTTTTACTTTTATGACATTTGATGACTACATTTCCATCTATATTATGTAATATGGCAGCTGTGATTTGTATCATTCCATAAATGTCAACAGATGTCATAATGAATGTTAATGCACTGTTCATTAGCCCCTGATTTTCACAATACTTCATTACTGACTGACACCAGATTCCACCACTCACTGATCCCAGCTCTGCCACCCTGCTGTGACAGAAACAAACTAGCGGTTTGTGGATTTCTGACACAGCCAGAAGTCCATCAAGCAGTCCACATGGTGGCCCCATCCCATCTACGTGGAGGCAGGGGGTTCACATTATTAACAACCTGCAGTGGTCCGATAACACTGTGGCAATAGATTAGACAGGGCAGAGCTGGCTGTGGAGCTTCCTGAGGAGGTTCAGGTTATTTAATGCAGCCTGTCTTAATCCCACACACTGTAACTGAAAAGTCTGCCAAAAAAGTCCATCTGCTCCCCGCATATAGGCTTCTCAAATGTATAAATTTCTGAAACTTTAAAAAAGTTTTGGGGTCATTGGGGTCACAAATTTTCAACGGGGGTAATAAACAAGCGTCAGTGATTGTAGAGCTGTTAATCTGAAAAGACAAGGGGCTCTCCAGTGAAGTAAAACATATTTGGGCATTCATTCTCCAAACATATAGTCACTATACTGTATGAAAGTCTATGCCATCAAACTGGTGTGGTTTTCATAAATTTCTCTTGGGGACAAACCTCGACACTGTCTCCTCCCTCTCTCCACAGGGAGGTGGCACATATACCATGTCACATTTTCATAATGAGGAAAAGACGTGGAAGCTCGTTAACAGCAGAGATCTGACCAAAAGCAGAACGGCATGCAATATACTGTATGTGTATATATATATAGAATGTTTTTTCACAAAAAACACCAAAAAGTTTCTTACTACTCCAGTGTGACGTCTCAATTTGCTGTTGCTGCTTTTACGTCTGCTGCCAGTGATGCTAACTAAACACCTTTCATCAGTTTCATAAAAGAAGCTGTTCAGCTGGCAGTGTACTGAGAGTCTTTGAGCTGAATAGCACATAAAGTCAGATTGATTAGAGATTATAAATCAGTCAGGTAGAACAACAATCATTTTGCCCCCAACATTTGTATAGGGTTGCACTGTACTTGTTCAAACAGATCAAGATTTGATGTTATATCTGTGGTTTTTTTGTACTTTTGGTACATTAAGGCAACCAAAACTTCTTTTGTGAGGGTTATTTTAGTGTTTGTCGAAGATGTGACGGCAATCAGAGTCAAACACTTTGTACCATCTGCCCCAGTTTTCAATCCACTACAAGGACATCACACCACTTCCTGCTGCGCAGCGCTACTGTACAGAAACACAGGTTCTTTCAAGTGCAAGCAAACAACCGGTGCTGCTGATCTCGAGAGAGGACAATTTTCATGTCCTCTTGATAGAAGTGAAATTTATTTTTTTTCCAAAATCAGAAGTAGATCTGGAATAAGATCAGAGACAGACTGAAATCCTCTATGGATCCTACTGACATGCTGATAGAGAAATCACTCAAACCAGGGGAAAAACAAAATCACCACTGTTGATGCAACAGATCTGTCATCCTACTTGATGTTGGAATAAAGATGATCAGAAATTAAACAGCATCCTTGTGCCACACAGTTGAATAGGACCGCTTGTGCTTGGAAACATGCTGTTTGAATCATGTCTCCAAGTTGTGTGCCAAATCTCTGAAGTCCTTGGAGGATTTTTCCACATTGTAAGCTATTTTGTTGCAATGCGTAGTCAGTCCTCAGCAAACAAGCTGCCTTGGCCTCTAATCTCCTTTTTTGTGGCTAATTTTCCCATCTTTATTAAGAGAAGAAAATATCCTTCTGGTGTATAACTGCTCTAAAAACATTCTATGACAAAAAAACTCAGATAATAAATAACATTCAACATCATAGTATATGCATTTATGTTGACAAGAATGCAAATGGCCTGGTTTATTTCATTCAAGGCTGCCCTCACCTTCCTCTGTGCTCGTGATTAATGGGGCAGACATTGCCTTTTGGATGGAGAACTTCCTTGACAAAGCACATTAATACTGAAGCCTGTTTTACATTCTTTTCTGGCTGGATCGAGCTATCAGTGAAAGTGTAGGGGGAGAAAACATCCGTGTGCATGCAAAATGGCCTCATCAAAACATAGAGATAAAAACATGGGAAATGTTATCATGGGAACACGCATTTTGTGTTGAGAAATGTGCAAACCAGCTCCCCATTTCATTCCTTGGGAGGCATTCCACATCTTCTGCTATGTTAGTGATTAATGAGACAGACGTCTCATTTTGGACAGAGAACATGCCTGACAACGCACATCAATAATCAGAGCTGCTTTACATTCTGTCCACATTGCTATCAGTCGAAGTGCAGGAAGAAAACATTTGCCTGCATGCGAAATGGTTGGAGATTTTCCATTCCGAGTGCAAACATCAAAACCAATTTTCAGGGGAGGCTGGAACTGCAGCTACCTTTTTTACCTGGGTTTGGTTTTACTGCAACATAGGGCTTTTCCATACTGGAAATCCTCAGCTGGCTGATGCTGACCTGGGAAGAGCAACTTGTCCAAACTGTACCTCTACGCTTCACATCATGTGTTTTGTGTACATTTGTTGGTGTCATTCCCATATTTATGCATGCCTTGGTCCAAATATAGAGTTTATAAGGTACTGGTCATTTTAAAATGAAAATGAACATTTTTATTTTGTTAAGTCAGAGTTAATGGCAAATAACTACAGTTAAGTAAATTTGCAGGTGACAATTATTTTAGCTGGCTCACACAGTCATTTGCTACAGCTTGTAACGAACACAGTTGTATTGTATATCAGGGCTTGCAAGTTACAATTAAGCAGCTCTTTTTATTGGAAAAGCGTGCTCTTTTCACATTGTAATTTGCACAGAGCTTCATTCCCTTGAGACTTTGTAAATGCATTTAAATTATTTATCATCTTCACGCCACCTATGTATGTTCCCAGACAAAGGATGGGAGGATTCACTGACTCGCATGGGTGCAGTGGCATAAATGTTTATGAGATGCTTGCTTCAATTATAGTATATAAGTGTGTGCCAGACGCAGTTTGGGATGAACTCATTTCTAGCGCACCTGCAGCTGTAATGATTGATTTATTTATATGTGAATTTCTCTTCTTTACTGCTGTCAGTGGTCAAGTCTCAACAGTCTCACATGCTCTGGAGGTGTGTCCAGGAAGAACAGCTACCCGATGTAACGAATTGCTACAATTCAAATGTTTGATGACACTTGGGATTTTTCAGGAGAGACGGATAATTTAACAAGACACATGCAAATAGAAAAATATGTATATATCAAGTTTAGTAACAGCACCACTGCTCCCTGCTGACTTTGCCGACCTGCTGATAGCGTCAAGCACATTGGTCTGCTGGCAGTACTCTCAGCACATTGCACAATGCTTCAGTGTTAATCCTGCACAGCTTTAAACTGTAATGTGTTACATTTGAGGGGTTATAAAAGTGTAACAAGAGACAGGGCAGGAAAGAGGGACTGATTTATGCAAAGGTCCAGGCCTGGATTTATTTTATCTTTTGTTAGAGACTCTTTTTTGCACTACAAAGGAATCTTGTTTGTGAAAGGGACAAATGCTTTTTGGAAGGGAAAAAGAAACAGCATAAATGAGATGCTTACTGTGATGCAGCATGAGAGAAACTAATTTGAAGTAAAATTGGCACTTTTTAATGATTTTCTGTTTGCTTAAGAACCCCCCCCCAAAAAAAAAAAAATCAAAAAAAAAAAATCAAACCATCTGTATCACGTTGAATAACATTTTGTTGTATCCTGTCAAATCACACTTCATCACATCAGGGGTGAATCATGTCGTATCATATCGTTTCATTTTGAATGTATCATGTAATTAGGTGAGCATATATTGCCTGGATGTTAGCAATACATTTTAAACCCAAGGGATCCTGCATTGTTTCAATCATTGCAGCTTATGCTGAGCATATAAGCATTACTGGACACCGGTCTAATCTCAAAATTTTCATTCTGAATTCTAGTTGAGATGGCACAGTATGCGAAGATACCAAACATGTCAGACTGAGTTATGGGGAAGTGTAAATGAAAGACATCTGGAATATTTTTACTTGATGGAATAGTGCAGGCAAAAAGCAATGAGTGCCGGTATTAAACATTTCAGTAAACATCATAAAGCTGGAGCTGAAGCCAGGTGATATAGAATATACAGCATGTGATACTGTCAGACAGTGGCAAATGAGATGATTTTTTCCCCAAAATTGCAGCCACTTAAGGGGGGAAGGGGGGGTTCAAATGGTGAGCCTGAGCTAAGGGAATAGCTCAGGCTCAGTCACAGTGTTTATCTCCACCTGCACTGCTCTGTGCCCACATTCAGCAACATCAGCCTGAAGTGAATAAGGCTGCCTCACAGGGAGTTAACACACTGGGGAAACTTTATTGCTCCTGGCAACCGCAGGTACGAACAAAGATGTGTGTGAAGGACATGACGAATACGAGTCTGCAGTAATCAGTGCAAATGCAATGAGAGAATGTCTAAGTGAGTTATACAATTTTACAATAATAAAGTTAGAGTTATAATCAGCTGCTGAGGCGGCGCAAATGAGGGAAGGTCCATTAGAGCCATGTTCACAACAGTAAACGCAACAGCAACAATGACATAAAAGAAGCAGCGGCAGTGTAAGTGGAAAGATCAGTGGTGAATATTTTCTGCACTGTAGCAATCACCACAATAATTCCCACACATGCACAGAAAGAAAGCCCCGAGGAACAAGGACACAGAAAGCATTTCTTTCCTCACAAATGTTCCAGTGAGGTAGCACGTCTAACACAAGCTCATTCTGCAGTACAATGTGCCCTGATGGGGAGCACCATGTATTTTTGAGCTAAATCTACTTCAGAAATAATGCACAGACAAGCAGGTCCAAACTGAGTGTCAGAGGCAAACCAGAATAAGAACACATCATTCTCAGCCAATTTCTGGTGATTTCACATAATAGTTGCTCTACATTTATTTTGTTTTGTCCTGGTTAAGCACAGAAACTGTAGTTTTTCATTGTTAAACTCTAAATAAGGATTGAGGAGGAGATGTTTTGTGTGTGTGTTGTTGGGATTATACTTTGAAAACATGCTAATCTCTCTCTTTCTCTTTGAGTTGTACCTTTATTTTCATGGAGGACACATGATTGCAGTCACTTGTCACCAGCAGTTGCTGCTTGGTTCCTGAGGTTGAACAAAGTGGCCGAGGAAGAAAGGAGGGGAAAGGGTTAAGTTCGGCTTTTTTGGGTATTTCTATACTTCATTATATATATAATTTAAAATGCAATAACCATATGTACTTGGTTAAAGGAAGATATGATGACACAGTATATCAGGCTTTATGACAATACTTGTTTGGTAGGATCAAGTCTTTGGCATTGGCATGTTCATGGGGTTTGCAAAAAACAAATAAACCCACAATTACACAATATCCTTTCATGTTCAAAACAAGATTAAGTGGTCTCTCTTGAATTCCACTGCTTTTGGTGATAAAGTGCAGCTCGTTCTCTCTGATGACCTGTGTGATGACGCTGGTTACATCAGGATGTGTAAACATCTGTAGCCAGAAAAGCACATCCTCCGGTGCGGCTTAAAAATATGACACAACAAATAACACATTGCTGTTGGACAAAACCCCCAAAAACTCTCACCTTCAAAATGTCAGCAGTGAGATAAACAGCCACATTTTAAATTTGACCACTTTGCATCACTGATATTATCCAGTGGGTTCATGAAACCAAGGGTCACAGACTATTTTCCAGCCCCCCAGAGAGCTATGCAAACCTCATTTGAAGTATGAAAGTAAAAAAGTTTAGGAGAAAGAAAAGATTGAAGTTCAAAGATTTTTCTTACAGTAAACAAAGTCTTTAGATTTTTGGTTTTTAATAGCACAAAAAGTAATGATTGTTATATGTGTCATACTACCCCCCATTTAATTACCTATATCTTATTATTATTATTATTATTATTATTATTATTATTATTATTATCTGTAGACAGATTTCAGAACTTTTTCTTCCTTTACTTCAATCTTGTAAGGAGACCTGGCCCACACTTTTCAATCTCTCCTCACCCAGAGACACCTCTTTATGTGCTTGAGCAGCAAACACAACTGGGCGTCCCTCTTTATTAAAGTAAAGCCTTGACTGAAAGTCAATATCTATGAAAATGAAATACTCTCCACCAAAGCCTGAGACCAGAGTGCGAGGACTCATAGAAGTGATGCCATCAAATGTAAAAATCTAGAGCTTTTTTCATTTTTTTTTACTCTCAGTGATATTATTAGTTATGGAGAAAGAGTTTCACAGAGAATCCCTCTGGATTTCTTCTCGGCTGCTTTTAACATTTCTTCTTATTCAAACCGTCTGGTGCAGTTTCGGATACTGAGTGTTGATCATTGCAGAAGTTTTCTTATTTTTACCTTTTGCAGATTGTTCATATTGAGAAAATGGGTGGCTAAGCTGCTTTATTGTGACATTAAAGGTTTCTAAAGCCCTTTTCAGACATGGAATACATTCGTCTGTCTGTAAAAGCAGCGCCTTTTCGCCAGTGAGACATTGTGTCTTATGTGAAACTTCCTCAAACTTGCCTTCAGGCAACATCAAGGCCAACTTTTGCCACTCTGTTAACGCGGCAGGGATGCAGACACAGGAGGAACCTCCGCAGGGCACTGGTGACTTTACAAGAAATGGTGTCGTTGAAGAAGTGTGCTCCCTTCTTTCCAACGGGCTGCATTAGTGATGGATTTTAAAACTTTTTCGCCTCAGTAAGTGACTACTGTTGGTGAGGGACATTCACCACTGACTCCCTTTTTAATATATGCTCTCATCAGTTTCATTGTTTACTAGATGGAGAATGTTGCTGCATGTTTACACAGTAGCAGTGCACCAGGTCAACCTAGGACTCAAATTTGCTCACATGCCGTATGTAAAGCATTTAGCTTCGTATTCATAAATTTACCCATGAATGACTATTTGAAATATAAGGAAGGATGCAGCTGGTATGGTCTCTTGTTCTTTATACTTGGGATATAAACTCGCTGAGCACTTTTTTAGGAACACTGTACTAATACTTCGTAGGGTCTCATTTTAAACAGCTCTTTGATTCCACAAGATTTTGGAAAAATTCCTTTTTGAAATTGCTCTGAGTTGGCTCGGTTGCATCACATCATTTCTGCAGATCTGTCAGCTGCACATTCATCGGCCAGTCTGCTATTCTACTACACCCCAAAGGTTCATTTAAGTTCACTGAACTCACTGTCAAGTTAAATAGAAAACAGTTTTGGGATGACTTTTGCTTTGTGCCATGGAGAAATATTATGCTGGAAGTAGCCCTTTTTAGAAGCTGGGTAAATAAAGGGTGCACATGGTCAGCAACAGTAATCGGTGGTGTTCAAACCATGATTGATTAGTATTTATCGGCCAAAAGCATGTCAAGAAAACCCACCCCCACACCATTACACCACCACCCTCAGCCTGGACTGTTGACACAAGAATGGATTCACACTATTGCTACCTAATTTGGATTCTGCCATCAACATGCCAAAGCACAAATTGAGATTCATCGGACCATTTTTTTCTCAAGACCATTATTTGTGAAAATCCCAGGAGATCATCAGTTTCAGAAATACTCAAAGCAGCCTGTCTGACACCAACAATCATTACACATTCAAAAGCACTGAAATCCCTTGTTTTTTATTCATCCTGATGTTTGATGTGAACATGAACTGAAACATGTATCTGCAGGATTGTATGCATTGCACTGCTGCCACATGACTGGCTGATGTGCTTGGCAAGTGTAAGTTTATAGAGCGCCGTCATTAAGGTGAACAAACCCATGCAATTAATTTCTAACTGTGTGTGTGCGTACCCCATAATGCTGTAGCTGTAGCAATTAATATAACAGCGCTGAAGTCAGGCTTGTGCTGTGTTTCTCGGATTGACCTTTTGAAATTACCATGGTGACGTTTGTGTAAAAATGGCATTTGTTCAGGCATGACACTGACATGGTAAATTGCCATCACATTTATGTAACGATTATGTAAAGGTTAGAGGCTGGCTCCGGCTTACAAAACGTCCTCTCTCAGCTCAGGGGAGATACCTCTCCGAAGTTCAGAGGAGTCTTCAAAACTGCTGAATTTTGATTCCTTGAATTGCTCACACGTAGCAGATAAGCCCGGGGAGGGGGCAACAATTTCCACAGAACACAAACTGGAAACACTTTACTGTAACTACACCTTGCAAAGTTGATGACTTCCCAGAATGGCAGATTAGGGTGAAAATCACAGTTTATATGCCGCTGCTCGCCCACACCTACCCCCCCTTCTTTCTCCCTCTCCCTTGCGAAGTGTGAACAGACGCTTCGCTGTCTCAGCCTGGCCAACTTTGATCAGTGCGGCATTGCCAGCCTTCAGTTGGACAAGGTCAAGGGAACGGGATGATGGTGGATTTGTTGTCAAAAGTGGGGAGTCGCCACCTGTTTCAGAATATATTCAGCTCACTCTCACATCTAGCTGGACCCTTTGTGCCAAGGGGCTTCAAACTGAGTGGAGTCAACAGCCTGCTTTACGGAAGTCGGCGTAGCTATTGAACTGTCCCAAGGTATCCTTGTCAAGCTCACTGCCTCAGACAATAACCAAACTTGGGCTGTATGCAAATCCGCAGTCCGCTTTGAGTAGCAACGCTTCAAACAGCAGGCAGGATCCCTTCTAAGCCTTCCTGTGCATTGACCTGCGTCAGCGCTGCTGATAAATGGCTGTACAGTTTGTTTTTCTGCTCTGATAGCGAGAATGAAATCAACAGGCAGGCTGCGCCGCTGCCTCGTCTCTCTCAGCCGCTCTTAAACCCAATCCTCTTTGCTTCGCTCCAGGGTAGAATTTGAATGATCTGATCAATTTCTAATCAGGAAAGCACCGCAGCCTTTCGCTCGTCATAATGGAGTTCCCCACAAATCTCCTGTATGGAGGGCTCGCTCAGAAATTCTTCAGAGCAAAAGGGCAGGTAGCGTGTTTCTGTGGTTCATTGTTCCGATTCATTCCTCAGCCCCTTGTGTGGCGATGATAGTGCTTTATCTCCATCGTGGATCTGCTGTTCGCTAAATATAGAAGTGTGAATTTGTGTGATCCTAAACAGAGCTGCATGTCAGAATTAAACCCAGGCCCTATTTAAAGGCAGACATGGCCTTTTCATGCTGAAAATGAAACCCCTGGAGGTATGCCCGCTGTGTCAGTGGTGAAAAGCAAGGGTCTGAAAAAAGACTTTCCCCTACTCTATTTCACATTGGGAGTTTTGTCACAAGCATGTTTCTGACACACTGACTAGAGTTCCCAGCCCTTTTTGTCAACCATAACCCCACAGCTCTGTCAGATGAAGCTGTGCACATACCACCTGCAATGTTTCAAAGGTGTTCTCTTGACTTGATTACTCGGTATGTGGATTTACTGCTTTTTCATATTAGTTGAGCTGCTCAACAATCGTTCCATATACCCCTGGCAACTGCCTAAGTATCCCCTTGGTTTGAGTCATATAACCTACAGCTGGTGTGGAGACATTTTTGATGTTTGAATTGGTTGCATTTAAAGTGGCAGACCAGGTAAAACCATCGAAAAAGGAGTGAAATGAAAGCAAACAGCGTCCTGAATGTATTGCTTGCTGAAATTGAATTTGCGACTGCGACACTGGATCAATGACTCATTTTGGTATCATCCCAGTCACTCAATGATTTGTACATTTGGACTTTCATTTTATCTCCAGATAACAAAGGCTGTTTCCAGTTATTGACATATTCTTAACAGTGGGATGGGAGGGTGATTAAGGTTGTTGCCTGTTTGTTCCAGGAGAACTGTAATAATTTTCACAATCAATTGAGACTTTTCTGGTATTTGGTGGTCTTTAAGAGCTGGGAGACCTGTGCATTCTGGCAACAAACTGAAGAAAAAAACAACAGGGCAATAAACGAAACATTGAAAACCAAACAGTTTCCACAGTCATGCACAGAAAGTGCAGGGTAATGCAAGAGAAACCAAGACAGTTTCATCATCAGAAATGTTAGTACTGTGAAATTATAAGAACACTGAGCTGTCCAGAGCTTAGTTAAACAGTTGTTCTTAATGCTGTTTTCGTGTGTGTGTCACAAAAAAACTTCCTCTTTATTTGCCTTCCAGGTGGATCATTAAAGAACAGGGGACACATCAGTCACTGACCTCACAGAGTCAACATCTGCACAGTCAGTGAAAGTGGCTGCATCTGATTAACCAGGAGCTACCAAGCTGACAGGACCAGACAGTGGATTTGCGTTCGTTTGGTATATGTAAATCTGCAACCACATGGATTTTGGATGGATTTTATAGAGGAATATTCAGTAACCCAGTGCTGTGTTTTCTGAAAGACAGGAACAACAGGGTATGCTTGGTCAACAGCAGTGATATAGCAGAGCCACTTGCAATCATGTGGTCAACAGGGTAGCTTTTTTTCTCACACCTTCAGGACTAGATTTATCATGATGCTATTTTTGTCCACTGCACCGCCAAAGTTCCCAGCCAACTGATTTTGAGTGTGACAACATGTCTCTACCGAAGCAGAGGAGAATCAGGACTTTTGCTCTGCTGTTTTGCATTATTACATTTACAACATTCCTGTTCAGTTACACTTTCCGGGACCCCTCACTCTATTTCTTCAAGTATGCTTTTCGCCTGTCGGACAAAGGCTTATGTGCATGCCGACAGTGCATGGCGGAGCTGGAGGACGACCCCTGGTTCGCCGAAGCACTTCAATCAGTCCATCCACCCTCTGATGACCAGAGAGAACAGCGTCCTCTCTGACGAAACCTTTAAATGGTGGCAGGTAAGACTGAGGGGTTGTCGGGGGTGGGGAGTCGGGTAGGGTTGTTTAAGGGGATTTGCAAAGCTATTGAGGACTGAGGAAAAACATGCCCATTCAGCTTTGGAGAGCAGATGAGGTGCTGAGAAGAAAAGCTCCTAAATGAAAAAACGGGGATCACATACTGCTGTAATGCGCCCAAGAAGTGTTTGTTTTCACCACATTGATTGTCTCAAATCCAAGGGATCTTCACTGGGACTGAGTTGTGAGGCAAACTCCCAAGCACAATTTGTTCCCATTTAACAAGCGAGATGGCGGATATGAAAATCATTGTTTTCTCCCAGCATCTCCAAAATCTGCAAATGCAGCCAGAACTACAGTATATTAAATCAGAACATCAATGGGTAGGTGATATTGTAACCTTTAACTCATATAAAATCACCCCCTGCAACTGTTTATCTATTGAGGAAAAAATATAGCCTTCAATACCTTTTTTTAAAAAAATATTTGGAATAATTAAAATAATAAGTCTGCACAATACCCCAAAGAAAAGGCCCATAGTTACCTTTTGGCTTTCACAACTAGAATTTAGACACTGTATTTGACAATTCATTTGATGTTTTCTATTAGTTATTGTATGTAAGGGGAGTTGTATTACTGCTTATGGAACATGATCCATATTAGGAACTGGAAGTCAGGATGTGTCATTTTGACTATTACTTTTTAATCAGCTTCTCAAGTACCTCACTTTGATGGAGGTGCAATGCTGATTCCCTGGAATGCATGGTCACTTAATGGCATCGTTTTGATTTTTAAAAAAGCAAATGGCAATTTGTTTCTTTCCAATTAGAACTAACTTGACAATGAATTTCAGCCTTTGCTTTGCAATTCATTAAAGGAAGAAAAAATGAATGTCGACCAAAAATCCACTAAACTTAGGTTTTTCCACTACTTGACACTGCAGTCAGAGGAAGAGTTGTTATCTCTGCCTCCCCCTGTGATGGGTTTTGTCACCTGTATGATTGCATTGTCAATGTGAAATGACTGCTTGAGAGAGAGAGAGAGACCTTTTGGATTGGGAGTGACCGACACAGAAATCTGATATTTACTGTTATGTCCTCGTATCAAACTCCAGTTTAGCTGCTCCAGAAACATCTTAATGGAAGTTATGCCAGATACAATTGGCCAGTCATTCACAGGGACCATAAAACATGTGAAACAAAAAAATGACACCAAAATTACAAGCTACAATAGCTATTAAAATGTTTTATGGTGGATTCCCTTTTTTAAGCCCACTTTCCTGTAGATTAGAATTCACATCAGCTATATAACTAATTACGTACAAGCCTTAATTGAATTCTGTCAAACCAATATATACTGTACTTCCTGTACATCCCATTATTAGAGTGCAGCTCTCTAAATTAGAAAAGGCAATCCACAAAATTTATGTCACACAATTATCCTGCCTGTGTCTGGAAGGCATCCAGAGCCTTAGGTATTCCCGCATTCACCTCACACCATGTCCAATTAGAGGCAAGAATAGAAAAAATTACTGCAAGGTTGCCTCCTGTCACTACTCGTTTCAGGAAGTGCTTTTCAACAGGGAGCTTGATGAGGGAGGTGCCATGTATCAGCCGTGGCCCAGCCAGATGGTTCTGGCTGCACCACTGCGAGGCAAGGGCACGACCTCCAGGTGTACTGGGGCTCTCTGTTCCACTGAGACGTCAAAGCTGACATGTTCCGTGGCTAAGTGCAATGTCTGTAAAGGAGAGATTGTCATTAGATGGGGAAACATACTGGGGTTTTTTAAAAAAACAATTAAAAGCTGTATTTCATCAAGTATTTACCAAATTCAATGTCCAATAAAATTTCATAAATGCTAAATGGTTTCCCCAGAAATGTAGTATCAAAGTATCAAAAATGCTGCATTAAAACTCTGAGATTCATTGCAGATCACTGTCTCTTCCTTATGAGTTTCCAGCCACCACAGCATGATATGTAAAACAACACAGTGCACACACATTCCTGCATTTACTTGCTGTCTCTGCGAGTTCAAAGCCACCAGAAGAAGGCCAGGCCAAAAGAGCCCCCTCAGACGGAGCTAAGCTGCCCCTGAGGTTATTTCAGAAATGTGCTCGGCGTCTCGAGCTCCGCTGCCCTTGTTCAATCACTTCTACTTAAAATGGCCCTGAAGCCATGGCTCTCTCTGAGGCCTGTTTCTGCTGTGTCACCAGTGGTTGCAGTCGGAGAGGCAGCCGGCTAACTTCAGTGAAGTGGTGGAGGAGCTGTTCCAAGTCATCCCTGATGAGGTGCTGTACATGGACGCCAGACCCCCGAGCGCTGCAGGACCTGCTCTGTGGTGGGAAACTCCGGGAACCTGAAGGGGTCCCAGTATGGCAGACTTATCGACTCCAGTGAATTCATCATAAGGTCAGTTCGCATTTCAATCTCTGGTGTGGTTAGTCAATCACAGTTATATTTACTAATTTTATATTTAGTCATTTTTGGGATACATTTTATTTGATATATCAGTTTTAGTTCAGAGGTCTTGGTATTGTTTATGCCTCTAATTTATCCACCCACTAGCACTGATGAGCTCTGAGACAAAGATTTTATCAAACCCTCTACATCATAATTGTCATTATGTGTACAACATTTTTATATATGTAACTGAAGTTGATTCAGTGGCAGACAAACACTTGACAGAGCTTTCCTTTTTGCCTTTTTCACATTTATTTCCGTTTCATCTCAGCCGGCACTCAGCTCAGATGGGTGGTTGGAGATTTGCCTTCAAAAATCCTTGATGTGCTCGATAAACACTTGAGAAAATTATCTTAACAAAGCAGCAGATGAAAACAATGGGTTATGAGTATTGAAATGTTTATGCTGTGCCTCGGGGTGGCAGGAAACAAGAGAGGAGTTTTCTGCTGCCTGTAATCTGTCACACCAATTGCAGCTCTGGAGAGAATGAATTGGAAAAGATGGAAAACACGACAAGGAGATTTTCTCAGAGGGGTGTGGGTGTGCTGCTCTCTGCTGCAAAACTGTTGGCTTCATGATAAAATTAAACTAATTGGGATGTCAAAGGGTAAACAAACATTCTCTTTCAGACTTTAGTGTTCGTGTAATACCTCCAGGCTGGACTAAGCAGAGATTTGAGGCTTGGCCATCAGTTCACAGGTTTTGTTAAGACTCAGAATAGACACTGATCTGTAGATTGAGTTGAAGGCTGCATGGGCGGAATATGCAAATTACTAAAGGAGAACACAGTCCAGCCGCTGTGAGCAGAGATGGAAAACCACTGCCTTTCAGATGTCCACGATGCAATTCACCCAGATCCTCTGAAGCCTTCTTTACAGACTCTTATGAATATTGAACGGCATCAGCCTATCGGCTAAAACCTCTTGTTTGCTCAGCAGATTGCAGTGGTAAAGAAGATATGAGTCATAAGAAGAGCTTTTGCCGTTGCATTCGACTGACAAAATAAGCTCTGCGGTATTTGGATAATGAAATTTTATAAAGGATGTGTTGTTTGATGCAGTACTATATTATCCTAGCTATCAAAATTGGATTTGAATTAGGTCTTTGTTTTCCTAAAATATATTGACAGGCCAGTGTATACAGTCACAAAAAAAAAAAAATTGACATCTTATCTCAAAACCCAAAAGTACACATACTGATTTCCAGTTTGCATCTGACTGAAGATAAAAGGCACATTTTAGACACAAAGTCAATGCTTTTATCTGGTAAATGTGAAAATGCAGCTCACTTCATGGAGTTGAAGATGGAGATAGTGGAATCACACTTCATCTGTCCTGTAGCTGGGAGACACGGAGGAGATAAGGTAGAACAATTTGGACCAAATAACAAATAAAACTGGCACGGTAGACTCTTGTCTCAAATCATGACCAATCTGTTGTGAATGAAAGTGACAAGGTGAGGAACATCACCAAACTATTACTGTGTAAAAAGTACTTGCATGACATGAGTACTATAGTGAAAACAAATGAAACTTAGTTGAATAATGCAACACAGTGACGATGGAAAGAATGGTACAGCACACAATTAATACTTCAAGTAGTTGTGCATGTCACATGGTATTTCCATAGGCATCCTTTCCATAAATATGAAAACACATGCAATGAATCTTTGAAGGAAGATGCTGGTTGCTAAGTTAATCATGTTTTGGGAGTTTTCCTGTTGCTTTTTTTTTTGTAGGATTTGCACATGTCTGCCTATATTTACATATACAAACACATTGAATAACCTTCCCCAGGAAATGATTGGATTAATTATCCTCCACAGCTTGAATATTACTGTATATCAGTAATAGTAGATCATGTTGCTGGTTCTTGGGAAGAGCTGAGCTGAGGAGAAACAACTGTTAGATGCTAGATGTTGCTATGCTATCAACATAATGAGTGCACGATTTAATAGTAGTCTTAATCTTCACTCATTGTTTTACCATAGTGAGAGTTCAGTCACTCACACAGACAATCAGTGTTGTTTTGTTAGCAGAAAGTGTATACATGCCATACACACCACAGTTTTGCAAGAATCTTAAGGGAAAACTACTTAAATTTCGGTCTTTAAATTTGCACACATTATTTTGGATGAACATGTACACGGAACAGTGTACTCTGGTGGAATAACAGTGTGGAAGCTTTAGATGGGGCTGAGACAGGGTGAAGTGAGGACTATGTTGAGATTGATGGCAAATGGGCTTCATGATGATGTGGCTGACACACAGATCTTATCGAGAGAGTAACCAAAGAGCTGCTTAAATATCCAAAAGCAAATTTCACGCAGTATTCTCGCATGACTCTTAATTTATCACAGCATGGCTTTGTCAGCCCGCCGTGATGTGTTGCCCCTGTATAAAGCCACATTACAGCACTTATCTTCTTTGCCAGCCCCCGCTGTGACAGCAGCATGGCATTGTCTACCAATTCAATTATCAGATGACAGGGACGCTACCAAGACAAGAGTTATTACTTTGCTATTAGCAGAACAGTTTCCTGCAGAAGCATGCCATGGCAATATGCTATAGTCTTCCTCTTTACTCTAGCCTGAACATCACATTTCGAGTCAAGCTCAGTCAGACTGCACGGTGCTCAGCCAAAAGGTCACCATAGCTGTGACGGAACAATCAGCGTAACACTGAGCATTTCACAAAACTTTCGCAGGGAGTGGAATCACTCACATCTCTTTTGAACACAGAATATCTGATCGTATGCAATTACATTCTCTCAGTACTTCTGTATGCTCCATGGGCACGCCAGCATATTTGACTTGAAAAGGAGTAGGCTGTCTTGAATGTGTGATTGTCTCATCATTCATATTTACTCTGCTGAATTGAGGATCAGCCAAGCTTATATTCAACACGGTGATGTAAGCCCTTGCAAATAACTTCATTAAAATGGATCTTAAAGCCAGCAGATGTGATAGGTGGGCACGTCACATTTGTGACTCGAAATCCCTGTTTGAAATTGGCTTTTACACAGGGATTTTCACACAACCACAATGTAAGCCTTCCAGCTGTGGCTGTCTTCCGAGTTTGCCTCGCAACTAGTAATGATGATGTTTAAACCTGTTTACATGATTCAGAGAATTAACCTTTTCCTTTTACCGTGAGGGTGTTATTATCATAATGATAGCCTTTGTTCCTTAGTGTCCGTGAATGACCACAATGGAAGTACCCATCAACAAGCTCTGACGAAGGAGCTGCACAAAGCTGCACTTTGTGTTTGTAATCAGTGCCCTGAAGCTTGAACAGAACACAGGTCTTGTTTTTGTATAATTCCTTATTTATATTAATATAGCTCAAAAACCCATTGTTGCTAAAATTTCTAATTAAGAGTTCATTTTCACTTGTACCCAGTCCATTCTGCAATCATAACTTTCCTTTGCTTAGTGAACCTGTTTGTTACTATGACATAAAGACCAATGGAGTTCAGTCTCAGCTTGATTGCCTCCTGTGCTACCTACACTCCAAAGTGTGTCACCAGGGCACTGTAAGAAACAAAGACCATCCATCAAATGCCTATTTTGTGATGTGAATTCAAATCAATTTTTTTCTTCTCAAACTACACAGCATGAAACAAGAATAAAACCCTAATGACAGTGGCAGTGAATGTTTCCTTTTGCAGGAAATAAAATTAACCTTGAAAATTGAAGTGCAAATTCAGAAGGTTATAATAAAGGAAAGGAGCAGGTAAAAGTGGATTTATACTTGATGCAAGGCGCTTACAGGAGTCCTGCCATATATATCTATTGTTTGGTTTTTGATTCATAGTTCAGATTGATTTTCCTTCACAATTTTCAACCCGCTTAATGTTGTATGAATAATTTCCAACAGCATTTGAAAGTTGTAGAAGAAAATGCAAGCAGCCCAAGCAAGTCAATTTCAGGAGTCACATTCTGCAGTTAAACTTTCATTTGCCACATCAATAATTTAAATTTAGAAAGGTAGAAAGTATATGGATTAAGTAATTTATTTAAGATGTTTTAAGTAATTTTTAGGCTGGCAGATACATATTTCATCAATTTATGTAAATACAAGCTTCATACTCAGAGGCTGAAGTATCAGGTTCACATTACACATTTGTCGCAGATTATAATGAAACGTCCAGTTTAGCTACACTGTATAAAGAATATTTTTGAATGTGAAAGCAAAGGTGACTGCACCCAAAATTTAAAAACAAACAAACAACAAAAAACAGTGCATCTGCACACAATGGCTGTCCTACTTGCTGAACGTATAACGAGTATGAAATACATGATGAGCGAGCAGTCATTAGCGCTTCCCTAACGAGTCTGAGCCCTCGTTATGTGTTCCCACTTTGTACCAGATGAGGGCTCCTTTAATGAGCTGCACAAGGTAAGGCATGGTGAGGCCTGTTTAGTGTGTTAATTAAAGGGAATCGGCAGTCATTGTTGTTGGCTATGCTACTTGGCAGTCTGGCAAAGAGCTAAACCTGCATTTAATTTTCGCCTCCAGCTATTCAATGGATACCTATTAGACCAAGAATCGATTGCAACAGCCTGCCATATACAGTACCTACAAGGCTCACCATCTCTCTGGGTTTCTTGGTCTGCAGAGCTGGGCTGTTACATCAGTCCAAATATATAAAAGAGAGTGGATAATTTAAGCTGTGCCTCCAGGACCACAGCGTTCTACACTCAATGCCACTCTGAGTTCAACTTCAGTAATCATCTAGTTAATTACAAATCGTAAAGGTTTGAAAGCACAGCCGAGTCTCACCTGTTGGCTCACTCTGGCCCCGCCTGATAAAAAATATACTTGGTTCATTCTTCATAATGGTTGTTAGTCAGCTGGAACTGCTTCGGCATTTTGAACATTTACACACACCCAGGCTTACCAAAGCGGGTAGAGGTAACAGTGGAAAACCAGTGAGCATGTGAAGAAATGAGACAACCCTGAAATACCTCCTGACCTTTAAAGAGTTAGTGGGCTTTTACATGCTGCGTGATCTGGCTGCACCTTCAAATCACGGGGCTGTGTCATGGAACGCCACGGGTCTTGGCTTTGGCCATTTTTGAGGGCAAATGAATAATTATTAGGCAAATAAGGTCAAACAGCCTGCTGGTAGGCAAACAGATCTGACATTAAAGATGATATTAATCGTGTATTAGTATTACTGACTCGCTTTTCTCAGAAGAGAGAAAAAAAATTTCATATACAAGTCTGATATGTCAGACTGAGCCCACTTGCAAAATAAATGTTGGCCGAAATCCATTCCAATCTCAATAAAGTTTTAATGTCAAAAATGACACTGAGAATATGAAGATCTAAACAGTGGTAATGCAGGTCTCATTAGAAGTAAACCACTACTGACAGAAACCTGCACCTGCTGATCAATAGCCTGATCATCAGACTGTATTGCCAATTTGTTGGTCTTAAATTATTCAGCTTGGCATTTGGCGTTCATGGTAGCTGATTCCTTGCGGTGGGTGATATTTTGTTTTGTGGGCCTAAACCAATCAGCAGCAAGTGACATATCCACCTGGCCGCCATGGTTTAGACATAGAGTCAGTGGGAGCGCTTTTTTTCACATTGATCAAAGACATTTTGGAGATTAAGTCTGAGTGTAAGTCGACTTCCAACAACCTGACTGCTGCCTCACGCTCATGCAGTCATAGTATCATCATTTTTGTGGCTAGTTTCTACCCCTTTTTTTCATGGCTGTACCATGGTACCTAAAAAGCTACTCTATATACAAGATGATCAAAGATGACATTCCCCTTCTGTATTTTTTATTACACTCACAAAGCTCTAATTGGTTAAACCTTTAATTCACCTGGCAACACCAGACCTATATCAATCAATCACTGAATGAATCTGCAGTGTGGGTGGAGGCTCAGTCATCTGAAACCCGGCAAAGTGATCAAGTACACTCTGCAACACTCAGTAAGCAATTGGGTCATAAATCAAAAGTGGCCCACTGGTTTGCCATGTTGTAAGAACTTGAAAAGAAGCATTTGTCAATAAACATAATGATATGTGCCAAACAGATGTTGTCAGAAATCTACTGAACCCTTTGAACTGCCTATGAATCCTACCCTCCCCCCGACAAAGAGCAGATCCCCGGCCACTTAACCACATCTTACATCTACATCGTTTCTCCTTCAGCTAATCTGCATTGGCCGGCTCCCTTTTGCAAAGTGACACAAGTCGGTGTGCCACTTTGCATCCAAATGTGCGAGCAATATCTGTCATTAAAAGAAAACCTGTCAGAACCATGGACAGCTCCAGGGGGAAAGGGAGAGAAAGAGGCTTTTCCTGCCTTCTGCCAAATATTATATAAAATCTAATTGGTCACATAGTAAGAAATTTCAGCTTATGTAATAACTTAACTGCTATTACTGTCAAATAATTGGTAGCAGAGGATGTTCTTTGGGCTGACTGGAGGTGTGTGGTTAGGAGCAGTAAGGTTTTCATTTACCGCTCACTCTGGCAGGAGTTTGTGGCTGAGGTGAGTGGGTAAGATGTCTGTTCTCAACAGAAAACATATTTATGGTAACAGTTTGCAGCACGGGTTGCCGCTAATTACAGATCTGCCTGTCAGCACATCAAGAAATAATGTACACGCAGGCAAAAAACAAAAGCTGAAAGCAGCTTCGGATTTTTGGTTGATTATTATGTAGATTACGTGATGCTTCATTCACAGATGTTTCTTTTTAAATATATCCAAAGTGAAGCCATGTTTGTTTGTTTTGTTTGTTTGGTGCAGTTCATCTGATCTGATGTAGGTTTCTTGAAGTCTAAAGTATCCTTTGGTCAAGCTGCTTCTGAAAATATATACAGACATAACAGTTCTCCTATTGGCAGTGAAATGCTTTGACTCTGACAAACAAAGAGGGTGAAAAAATTTGGCTGTAGGCTGTTGCACATTTGAACCTGACTTGTATATTTGAGCTTTTAAGAGTCACTTAAACTGAGTGAAGTTGACTTATCCTTAAAGTGCTGGCAGTTTAAACTTGCAGCCCCCACATAGTTCTGCTATGAAGTCACTGGTCAAGATATCTGTCTTTCGAGCAAAGAGCTTTACTCTTCCACTGAAAGTGAGTCATCTGTTCTGGTTTTATGCTCTCTGCAGAGTGCTGTTACAGAGCTGCATTTGTCTCCCTCTGAGCTATATGATTCTCTAAAGCAAGGATTACAAAGAGCCAAATCAAAATCATTACATAGGATAATGTTTGATCCTAATTGTTCCACTTAAATATCTTATAAGCATCTAACACTGTTGTTGTCTGTGTTGCCTGAGTAGCTGTCTATTCCAGGTAAAAAGCCTTGAGCATGTTGGCGAGATGGGCTTTTCAAAGGCTTAGTACATCTGCTCTAGTTTGTTTCAAGTGCATCTGGTGCAAATTTCCATTGCCACAGGGGAAGTTAGAGCAGAAGTTGAATATTGATTAGACCAATCTGAAATATTTGCCTCCTTAGAGCAGTTGACACCATATGCCCCCACAAGATTAAGTGAAGGAGCAGCTCACTGAATCCACTTAACAATTTAAGTTAACTTGGAGTGCCCTCGCAGACTTGCATTATCGTAGCAGTGACCCCTACAGTGAGTAATGGCGAGAACAATACGGTCTTCTCAAATCTCGAGAGGATCTTTCGGTTAACATGAAGAATGGGTTAAAAAAATTCGAGAGACCTTTTGAAGACCATTCTGTTATACAAAATCAATAACAATTTTGTGCTGTTCAGCAATAGAACAGTGCTTTGCCTTTTTTGTCTTGTGTGTTTTGTTTTTTATATTAAATATATGTAAAGATGATGTTAAATAGATGTAAAGTTCCATCAAAGAGTACTGTAGTCTTCCATATACTCCTATACATATACTATATATACTGTAGTAACTGATATACATATTAGAATGAAGATGAGTGTCATTGCAAGTGATCAGCCTTGTGGGGTAAGTGTGGGTCAAAGCATTAAATTATAATGGATTTTTAAAAAAAAAATATGGATAATAACAGAGGTGTAAATTAAATGTCATGAAGAACTAACCTTACCTGTAAGTCCTAACACAAAGTAGCGTGGTGTCACAGTGGAATATCTCTGAACGTGCTGTGGTAGTGATGAATTCCTCACATTGCACTATTTTATAGGTGGCGTGGTGTTCCTCTGCCCTCACTGCCATACTTTTTCATTTGCTGCGGACACTAAGGATCCATTTGCTGGGCAATCCTTTAATTCCCAGATGCTGGAGTTACCATTAAGGGGGGGACCCAACGATGTAATCCTGTCAAAATAACTGTTCTTTTCTACTGAGATACTGCACCATAAAACCTCTTGCCAATATTTTCCCCTTCCATACGTTGCAGTTGCGGCTCAATAGGAGACACAGACCTGGTGGGTTTTCCACAAGTGTATTCATCTTGTAAAGCTCCCAAGCAATGTGGCAGCATGACAAAGGCTGACTTTACGTCCCTGAACAGATGACGGAAGAAACAGCACTCATTACTCGTTAATGGAGAGTGAACTAATTGTTCTGTTGCGGACCAAACAGGCTGTGCTGTCAGTTTTGTAGATGTGATCATATAAAATGACACATCATCATCTATAAGTATTCATAAAGTACCCCCCCAAAAAGTAATGCTACAACTGATGACACGGTATCATAATAATCAGTGCTGTGTTGATAATAACTGCAGATGCATCTGTTGCCACAGCTTTATTACTTGTGACACGACACTTTGTTCCTCTGGGACTGGCCTTACTTCCATTTCAAAGCTGTTGCATTAAAGACAGCTGTGCATCATATCTCTACTCCCCGCTTGTTTTCATAAGATGGTTGATATGTGATTTGAATTTAATTTCTTTTTAATTCAACCTTTTTTTTCGGTGCTGAATTGGATCTTTTTGGCTTGGCTCCAAAGGGTCGATGAAGGCCAAATATTTATTATCATCCACAATTTGCCTGTGTTCTACAGAGTGTTTTAGCAACTTTGAGCTCTTTGTTTTGGTTGCTCTCACTATAACTTCTCTCATCAAATCTGTTTCCAGAAGTAACAGGCAGATGTAGTAGTTTGGGACAAACTGCTGAATGCACAGGAGTAGGTTAAGGAGGGCACTGTTTTCCTCAGGAGATGGCAGAGGGTAAATCAGAACAAAAAAGACATCGGGTGGCTGCAACTCCAAATGAATGCTAAGGTTGCTCCATGTCTCCTGGATGTGTAAATAAGCATCAGCAAACAGGTTGGCAGCTATCATGTTAACCAACTTTAAAGGTAGTAATACGTCAGTGCTGAGTTTATATCTTGTTACTTTTGCCTTCATGTGTGCCAAAATACAGGTTTAATTACCAGTTTATATGTGAATTATATGTGAAGTTGTTTTATTTTTAATCCAGTTTATTGTAAGGAGAAAGGTTGATGTATGGAGAAAATTTGTAGAGCTTGAGAAATCAACTATAATAAATTTAAGACACAATCACACATTTCATAATAATATCATATGTGGGCTGTATGTAGCTGAGTTCACGGCTGAGGAGAGTTGATTTATATTGTGTTTTTTCATGATGTGTTTATGTTTCATTTAACTTAGGTTGTATTTGCTGAAGACCATCTCTCAGGTATTGCGTTATTTCCTCAAGTGCAATGTCATGGGATTTTTTTAAACGCAAGAAGCTGCATTTTAGAACTGAGCGTGAAATTAAAAAAATATATATATAAAAAAAAATCTTATCAACTGTAACATAGCCTAGAGACAAAATGCTCCTTGCAGCAGGTCGTTTTGAGTCCTGACAGGCTGAGGCTGGAAATGTCAAGTTGTTATATAGCTGTCATCTCAGACTCAGTAATGAGGAAGATAATGTTGCTCCCACTGCAGCGTCCAAACAGGTGGTGCGAGTCACACGGGGGGGGTCAGCTTTGTAATATTTCCTCTCTGTGTCACTTCCTTCCACTTTCTGAAACCAACTGTCACTCTCAAACCATGCTCCCAACAATTACTGCTCCATCTTGAGTGAGTATTGTTGGACATAATAATAGGGTAAGCAGTAATTGTTGCACTCTAAACGAACACTGGCTGATTAGATGTCCAGATTGTGGTGAAACAAGGACAAATGTTTTGTTTTTCTATTCCTCTATATTTGATTTTCTATTTTTCTCAAAATAGTAATCACATCTGGTTTTGCATGTCATCTAACTTGCACTCTCATGCGGCTTGCCTGATTTAAGGGATTCATTGAAGCACATGGTCCATTGCTTTAACCTCTAGCATATATTAGTATAGCAAAAGCACACCTATGTGGGGGGGAAAAAGCACAAGTTCTCCTGGAAATCGTAAAGACAGCACAGCAACTAGAAAAAAAGGGGAACAAGGATGTGAGAAATATAATCCAGAAACAAAAATCTCCTTGCAGAATGAACCAGGCTCCCACCAGTGGCTTTGAGGAGGATGTGGGTGCCAGAACAACTCATCATGTGATGTATCCTGAGAGCGCTTTAGACCTGGACAACAACACCAGCCTAGTGCTGATCCCTTTCAAGACTCTGGATCTGCAGTGGATAATTAGTGCTCTCACTACGGGCACTATTAAACAGTAAGTGTGCTTATGGAATATTAAAGCTGCTGTTATCAGTATTTTCATATTAAGAGGAGATCTAATCACAATGTATAATGTAAAGCTGCCATTCATGATGACAAAACTCCATTCAGTTTTCCTCAGCTCTGTGGAGCTTGTTATCATGTTTCAATGCAACTCATTGTTTTGGTTTGACAGTCCACAACTTTAATGTTTTGGTTCACTTTCACTGCTGCCATCAATCTTATATCCAGCCATGGCAGACAGCTCTTTTCAGCAAAAAAAAAAAAAAGAGAAACAGTGCAGACCTCCACGAAGGCTGAATATTTTCCCCAAACCAGATGAGTATCTGGACCTGGATCAATTTATATTCCAGCCAGCCAAGCATTGAACCAGGGACCTAACGCTGCTCAGAAGCTTAATCCCATGTGGGATGGACCCTAACCATTCAGCTATTAGGTTACCCCCATTTATAATCTCTGAACAAACATGACAGATCACATAACCTCCCTGGTGGATATGATAAAATCATTCCCATCCTTTTTTATGCAATTGTAAGATAATGCCATTGCTGCATGTTAAGAAATGTTATGTTTCCCAGAATATCATCATTGAGAAAAAGTTATATATATATATGCGTTTTCATTTACCACCTCATTTGTCCGTGAAACAAGTGTTGAAAAACTTTTGCTGTCCTAGAAATTTAAAAGTTGTGATAGCATTATGAATGCATCATGCATGTGCTGCCCTCCCACATTCATTTACACTCTCTGAATACCAGAGTACCATCACAATCACCCTCGCTCGCTTTTCCTATTTGTCAGATTGGCATAACGAGGATAATCACTCCGTTTTAATCTTCCAGTAAATTTCACCTTCAGCTGCTTCATTCTCAATGACCCGTAATCATTAGCTTGATTACTGGACATCCGGGAAAAAAAAAACAAAACCAAAAAAAAGAAGCCTCTGCCAATTAATGCCGCTGCCAATAACTCAAACACGCCAACGTGCTGGATGGTAGAAGGATGAGTAAATCCAAACAAATGTTTCCTATAAATGTGTCGTTGTATTCCAGCTCTGCCAAGGCAATCATTCTGCATCATTAAATTTCACTTTACTGGTAGTGCTGTCAGCATTACCCCAGCAGCCATTAGATCCTCACTGAGTGTCGTGAATTATTTTGCTACAATTCCTAGTCTTGTTAAATAAGATGGGGCTATATTAAAGGACAGACCTGTGTGTCAGAAAACAAAGCAGCTGTATTTGATGCACACTCACACTCCTGACATGAAATAGTAACGGTCGTGTAATTTAAGCACTCCTCTATCTCAAAATGTCACGGCTGTGCGTTAAAAGATGCACCGTTAGGTACCAGAGGCTAGATAGGTAATGTTCATCTCTTTCCACACAAATCATGGAGGAAATGGTCAAAAGATACATCCTACATTTCCAGCATTAGACCAGCCTGTATTTGAATTTTAATTAAGCACATTGCTGCAGAGGCATTAGCGTTGATAAACTTGCTCTAATTGGAAATATTTGTGTGGATTTTATCTTACTCTGTAATCATTATTTTTCATCTCACTTGTTAGGGTGCCATCCCTTCACTTCTGTCAATGCAATCTGCACAGGTGCAGAAGTTGCATGTTTAAAATTTATACGTAAGCAGCTCAATATGGTTTGTTTTGATGGAAATGATAAGGGTTTTGCTGCCTGTAGTGCTGCCTCTCCATCTGTTGCACTTTTTATGTACAAACTGAAAGGACCTGCATTCACCTTTTTTATTAGAGCAGCTTCTCTCAGTTTTATGTTTTAACTTAGCGCTCTGTTTTCATGTGATAAATGATGCAAAATACAAAATAACAGTTAACATGCTGGTTTGACAGCCTTCTGACTTAACAGGGCCATGATATAAAATCCACTTTCCCTCAGACACTGAGCATTTATTTTACAACACGTCCACAGTACTGTGATTGTGGATGTGCACCTCTGAACACACCTCTGCAGGTAACAAACCTGCAGAGGTGTGTTCACTAACACAAACATTTTTGTGTTATTTTTAAGGCAATTGAATTGTCTTTGGTATTTTTTTTGTGTTACAGCACATATACACCTGTCATTTCCAGGATAAAGGCAAACAAAGAAAAGGTAAGTTTTACAATTATTAATACACTTGTTGTTTTAATTAAACATAACATTACTTTTTTCGGGAATGATGCATTTGAATTAAAAATGCATTCAGACGTTCAGCAACACTCATCCTCACTAACTTTTCAATGCCTTTCACCACATTAAAGCTGTAGCAGTATGAAATAATTTCTCACTGTCTCACTGTTCAAAAGATACTGAAGCTTTGCTGAGGAGCTGAAGTTTGGAACCATCTGAAAAGAATATACATATGAGCCAAAATATTTTTTGGATTTTGTCATAGACATTGAATCATAAGCAGTATAATACAAATGATGATTTATAATGTGATTATTGTGGGAACATTATTCAATTTTATAATATTTTGGAGGCAGCTAAGCATATACAGTATATGGTAGTGGCAAACAATTTAATGCAGAAAATGAAGTAGACAAGACAGTCTGTACTGTCTAATGTAGTGTAAAGTACATGACATACCACTAAGGATCAGTGTATATATATAAAAATGGCAGTATAAGGCAATGCCACATAAACATGAGTGGTATACTATCTTGGTGCTAGTGCAGGGTGTCCTTTAATTTTAATGATGGGGCCCAATTCAAACCATTAAAAACAGCCCGAGTCCAGAGCTACGCTATATTTCTGACTGCGTAACGGTATAAAGCTTACATTGACAAGTCCTTCTTTTCACCATTTCTTTTTCATTACCTGGTTATTTATGTGTAGTTATGTGACCAATTTACAATACAAATTCCACCAGAAATTCATACAGCTTCTTTTGCAGGTGTTAATTTACAGTCCCACGTTTTTCAAATACGTCTACGAGTCTTGGCTTGAGGGTCATGGGCGATATCCCTCAACCGGCTTCCTCAGCTTACTGCTCGCTATCCACATATGTGATAAGGTAAGGTGAACTACGGTATGATTCAAAATGAAAATATGCTTTGAAAAATAACAGATCAAAAATGTGTGGAACTGATGTGAAAAATTTCTGTGGATGGTTTTTACTTTGGTTGTGACACAGTGGTTCTCCTTCTGGTCTCCTTCAGGTCAGCGTGTTTGGATTCGGGGCTGACCAGTATGGGAACTGGCACCACTACTGGGAGGAGAACCATCTGGCCGGAGCTTTCCGACACACAGGAGTCCATGATGGAGATTACGAATATAATGTCACCCTGCTGCTGGCAGACAAGCACAAAATCCGAATGTTTAAAGGCAGATGATACACAGCCCATATTTGCAGTGGGATGGCCACCAAATGAACCTCAGCAGCCTTTTAGTGTTTATTTTCCCTTCACATCACACCAGAAGAATGATTCTGTTGTGATTTCCAAAGACATTTTCACACGGACTCTTGTCTGTCCTGTTTTCTGTTCATCGCTACAAAGCTACTGTTTGAGAAATGTCACTCTGATTGACAAACCCAACAGCTCCTCTTTGTTTCCAGACACAGACCATGACAGACCGACAAGACAAGACAAAACATCACTGCTGCTTGTTTCAGGGTATTCTCACATTCGGTACAATTTGCTTCGTGCTGTGCCTGAGAACAATTGCCGCTCATCTTTCACATTAGTACTGTTGACGTGCACCTGTGTATGAGTACATGTACATTTCTAGACACTAATACAGTATGTGGCGATATGTACCTAACCAGTTCCAGTTCCACTGATAAACACAAAGAAAAGGAGTATCATTGCATAATTAACTACACAATTGTTTATGTTGGCACTTCAGTGTAAAAAAAAAAGCATCATTGATCTATCGTTAGGAATAATTACTTGTTCTCAAATGATTCCACATGTCTCAGCATTTCTGTGTGTACGCATTTAACCTAGATATTAGACCTGAGAGATCCATCCGTGGTCATGTTTGAATGGGACAAGTAGGAATAGTTTTCATGTGAACCATGCCTGAGTACAAATGAACTGTGCTCAAGACCACAGATCAACAAACCATGCTTGGGTAAGGTGCTGGACTTTAGGGTTATGCGCCCTCGCCTCTGGGTCTGGTTTTCTGATTTGCAAACCCCCTCAGACTCAGTAATCACAACTCTGATGTAACATTGTGTGAACAGAGAAGAGGACAACTAGTGTACTTCACCTTAAAAGCTTTAGTACTATTTTATAGTATGTGTACACACTTTATGTTCTTGTTTCTATTCACTGCTTACCATCATGGTCATCTTAAATTTTGTTGACATGTATCTATGTAGATTCTCAGTCATCCAGGTCATTGTCAAGGTTAAAAGAGTTCCGTAAGGCAACTGGACTTGAGATTGGTCAAGAAAACGTTTCACATCTCATCCAAGAGGCTTCTTCAGTTCTAAAACAGATAGTGGGGAGTACTGGAATTTATACAATGTGGGTGTGGAAAGTTGTTTGGGAAAAACAACAGTGCCACAGGTCACACTTTCGTCAGAGTGGTTTCAGTCATCTGACGCCGTGTTGTGTGGATCTGGAGGGGAGTAGGTGAGAATTTCTCACCTGTCCAGTTGCCTTACAGAACTCTTTCAACCCTTGTTAACATGCTTACACAAAATATGCTCTGCCGATAGCAGTACTGTCAGACAAAGTGCCAGAATTACTCTGATGTATAGACTTTGAAACAAGGATTTTGTGTGAATCCATCATTGTCATCAATGCAGAGATGCAGAAATGTAACCACTGTCTGATCATCTAAAAGGTGTAGGCTGTATTGGAAGCTTTTTAGTAAAGTACAAATTGACAGGCAAAGTATTTTATGAAGGACCAAAACAAAACACACCACTGACTATGGTGTAAGTATCATTTCAGGATGAATTTTCACCACAAGGTTTTACATTATAATAACGGCAAGTGTAAGAATAATAACTTCTTTTATCACTCTGATAGATTCTGAACTCATAAAGTATTTGCACTACAGAGCTCAGGTCTTGCTTGTCTGATTGCAGCTGTAAAATGCAGCTCCACAAGACCAAAATACACCTCAGCTCAAGTCCAAAATTATTATACTATACCCCATACTGGGTAGAGCCTCACGTTGCTCTCAAAATAGCCTCACTTCTTTGTGACACGAACTACAGAAGGTGTTGGAAATGTTCCTTTGAAATTCTGCTCCATGTTGACATGATTGCATCACATCATTTCTGCAGATTTGTCAGCTGAACCTCCACCTTACCAATCTCCCGTTCTACCACATCCCAGTGTTGTTCAAATGGACTCAGATCTGCTGAGTGGGGAGTTCACTGAACCCTGCCATGTTCAGGAAATCAATTTGAGATGAATTTTGCTTTTTGGCATTGGGAGTAACCAGTACATGTTAAATCGGCTAATGTCCAAATAATTATATACTTCGTGTTTAGCACTATAGCATATTGCATGAGTGCCTTGGCCTTAAGGACTCTGCTGGAGAACTGCAATGAGGTGTGGCTCAAGAATGGAGTTAAAGTGAAGCAGTGAATGAGATTTTCATCAAAATGCGGTGAAAAATGAGAGAAGCTTTTTAATGATTGAGGTGTCACACAGACGGCAGGTTCATTAAGCTGTAACATTGCTAATCATTTGAAGTGGACAACTAACATACAGCCTACACAGTGGTGCCTTATCATTAAAATCAGTAATGTACTGTACATTTTAATGTACACTGTCACTTTTAATGAAAATAAGGTGTGAAGTGCCTTTTTAAAATTTTTTTTAAGAATTACTTACCATCACATTGCACTGTATTGCAATTATCTTGATAATTGTTATGTAAACCTTGTAAATTTGAAAGAATTATATGCATGAGAAATAACTTAACATTTCAGAGAATCTTTCTTTTTTGTGCCATAGAACAAAAGACTGGGTATATACGGTACATATCAAGTAGGCATACTGACATCTTTTGGTTTTGCAGTTTGGATTAAACATAGCAACAGTGGCCCCAGAATTTTTGCAAACATTTTTCACACTACATTATGTTGTAGATTTTATTTTAAATTCATAAATGTTTGCCTGTCAGTCTACAGTCAATAGCCCTTAATGACAAAGTAAAAAAAACACTGACCCTTTGCTGTGACTCTGCTTAATTTTTTTCCTTGAGATTTGTGGAAAGCTTAACTGAAGTCTACTGAAAATTGTGGTGAGACATATCAGTGCAAGAGTACAAAACTATTGCTGAAACTTTGAATGTCCGTAGGAGCACATTAGCCTCAACCATTATGACGTGGAAAAAGTTTGGAACCAGCAGCACTCTTGTCAGACCTTCATATGTCCTCTGCAGAGATGGGAGAACCTGTTGGAAGGACATCCTTCTCAGCAGCACTCCATCAATCAGGTGTTTATGGTAGATTATCTAGACAGAAGCCACTTTTGAGTAAAAGACATACTACAGTCTGCTTGCAGTTAATAATGACATTTAAAATACTCAAAGAGCAGGAAGAATATTCTCTGGTTTGGAGGCAAAAAATGAACTCTCTGAGCCGAAATATAACACTGACGAATCCGTCTAATACAGTGAAGAATGGTGGTTTCAACATCATGCTGTGGGCAGGGTGCTTCTCAGCAACAGGGAGACAGAATCGAGGGAAGCATCAATGCAGCCAAGTAGAGAGAGGTCCTTGAAGAAAACTTGCTCCATAGTGTGGAAATGGTTCACCTTTCAGCATGACAGTGACCTGAAGCAAACAGTCAAGATAACACTGGAGTGGCCTCAGAACAAGTGTTGGAATTACCCAGTATGAATACTTTTGTAAATGACAGATGTCAGGTTTGATTTTTTTTTTACTTACAAAATGTCAAACATGTTTTCCCTTGGTTGTTGTGGGTTACTGAGTGTAGATTGATGGGTGACTTATCCATTTACAAGTAAAGAGGTCTGAATTCTTTATCCAGGATTAAAATTATTAGCTGCACCTGCAGAACCTGTAGATGTGTGAGTGTTTTCTGGCTTCAAAAAAAAAAATAAACACTTATCCTGCCCTCTTGTAACCATTTTCACCTATAAATCTCTGATCAGAAATTATTTCAGATTTGTCAGGATTTGAGCTTGGGGGCTCTTATCTTAGAGACTATGTTTTGCTCCACGTGCCTTGTTTCATAATGAGGTATTCACCTTCTCATTGTCTTCATGCTCATTTTCCTGTTCATGAGGGAGCAGATTGATAAGAAGAGAAATCACAATATTTTTTTACTGTTCAAATACGTGTAATTGTATGTGTAACAATTGCCACATACACTAAGATGATCATGATGTACGTTTGTTCTACAGGGGACACTGTCACCTAGTGGACAAGAACATGCACCAGATTTAACGTCATTTGATTTGTCCTTCACAAGATGGATGTGATACTCTTCGTGTTTAAACATAATTGCAAAGCCTGTATACACAACTGTGTTTGATCTGCTTTTCTATCCGGTAGAGATCTAAGGTCTTAATCATTAAACAGCTATATAAAACTAATTAAAGAATAAATAATCACATTTTCATATTCGTTGTATATGTTTCCCAGTCTGAAATAGTTCAGGTCACTTACAACTCTGTACTGTCTGGTGTGGGAGAGATGGATGATAAAAAATCTTGCATTGAGTATTTCAGTTATATGTGGACTCCCACAATACAATAAAATACAACTTGAGTTTTTTTTGCTGAAAAATGTGAAAATGAAGGGGAGGTTTATAAATTATTTAAAAAATACATTTCATAAACTTAATGCAATTTCTGAGAAGGGAAGGTATAATTTAGCTGAGTAGAAGCTCGCATGCTGAGTGAAATTAAATGCATTGCAAATCCATTTCACATGCAGGATTTAACAAATTGGCAAAAGAGTAAATCAGGTCATCTTAATTACAGTGGACAAATACAAAATATGATCATTATAAATAAGACATGTCCTCCATTTGAAGAGAAATGTATGAAAATTCTGAGGTGCTTATACACAGTATAACAGCCAACAGGCCTCACAATATCAACCCTGAATTTCTTCTGCTGCTGCCACTGCAAGGGTATCCATCTCGTTTCAGTCACTTTCTTTTGGAAAAGGATGAAATTCTGAACATGCTCACTTGTCAGTTAATCAGTTAATTTAATTAGCGAGCACCCTTCTCTATGCGGTTGTCAGAAGATTGTTTATTCTACCAGTAAGACCTACAGTGAGTAGACATAATAATATGTGTGAATGCCAGCAGTTTCCAAAGGTTCTTGGTTCCTCTTTCTATTTAATGTTAAACCAAATGATTGTCTTCTTTCATATCAGTATTTTGCTGAAAGAATCAATATAATTAACAGAAACACATGATGTGATACCATCAGGATATAGCATCTGATATAGATTAAATAATGACTGTGTGTGAATTGTGTGTTTATTTTTCTTTTTTGTTTTTAATTGCGTCCCTAAATTAGATTTTCTGAGCTACAGTTGCTGAAGAATGGGCCCAAATGCTGCTACACATTCACTGTCTTTTGTTCACGATGAAGCAGCTCAGCTGTTCACAGCATGACTTCACAGTACAGCTGTTTTGTGGCTGCTGTGGGAGAAACTTGTTCATTTTCACAAATTATTGTAATTAGTGTGGGCGCTGAATCAGTGCTCACAATAATAACATTTAAACATTTCAAGTTTTTTTATACTGTAGACACTCATTGTTCTTGTATTTTCTCGAGAAAATGTACAAACTTACATCAAAACTAAAGACTAATGAGTTACTGTAGGATATACGTTATGATAGCTGCTTTAGAGGATCTGGAGTCCTATTCACTCCCAATGGATCTATAGTCCAGCCTACATGCACTGTACATTTCAGGTTGGCCGAATGATTATCTACGTATAAGCTCTTGATAATGGACAGGAAAACTAATGACATTTTCAGGAGATTGCCTTGAACTGTATGGAGTGTGGTTAGCCACCAATTTAGTTGTACCTCAGCCAGTGAATAAGGACACACATCAATCATCATATCTCAAAATGCTCACCAGGGCGCACTTATCGGCGAAAAATTATGTCATGAAATACTCATGTGCCACACTCATCAACCATACATAGGCTTATATAAAAACATGTATAGTTTATGAGATATACAATAGAACCTATCTTGCAGGAAAGCCATTAGAATCAGTTGTACATACTGTATACACTTTAAAAAGCAACTGATTTGCTGGATGCTGCACAGTTCAAAGATGTGAATGGGTCATGAATCATTTTGAGTTATACACTGCATTACAGCCAATAAGGTCTCATTCAATCTGAGTGTGTTTTTACAATACACACATTGTACTGTATATTCAGTGCAAAAGTTCACACTGTCATGTACAGTGTAAGCTCCCAATATTATGCTACAGGTTATAGTGCATGGAAGTCTATTGAACCTGCAGCCATTGTATGTATAGCTAAGCCTTTTTTTGTACATTACAAAATCCATTCAAATGACTTAATGCTCAGTAGTGCATACTGATCAGCCATATAATTTCATAGTGACGGCACTCATACACTAGAGTACTGTCACTATGAAAGTGTGGTATACTGATCGAACGATGACTTTTATGTGAGTCATAAACTGCATGTGAGTGTTAAAGAGCCTCATTCACTCCTGGCTATAGTACAAATTCCTGGGTGTTCACCTGAACAATAAACTGGACTGGACTGAAAACAGCCAAGCCCTCTACAAGAAGGGCCAGAGTCGCCTCCACCTGCTGAGGAGACTGAGGTCTTTCGGGGGGTGGGCAGGACCCTGTTAAGGACCTTCTACGATTCTGTGGTGGCCTCAGCCATTTTCTTTGCTGTGGCCTGCTGGAGAGGAGGCAGTACGGACAGAGACAGGAGCAGGATCAATAGACTGATCAGGAGAGCAAGCTCTGTCCTGGACTGTACCCTGGACTCTGTAGAGGATGTGGGGGATCCTTCATCCCAACCGCTGTCAGGCTCTACAACACATCCACCACCTGAAATCTGTTGATGGAACTGAGGTCACATCACCATACTTGCTGTCATATAATATATCAGTCCATAATTTTTTATTCTTTACAATTGTTGTACAATTGACTATTGTCTCACCTGTCAGCAATGCTGGCAACTCTGTAAATTATGCTCACTTTGTCTTTCTTCTTTTGTTTCTTTTCACCTTTCCTCTGCTGCTGTAACGTGTAAATTTCCCCGTTGTGGGATTAATAAAGTTAATCTAATCTAATCTATGGTCTCCAAACAGTAACACACGATGGGAGTGTTTCCAGGGGACACAACAAAGTGCTGAACACTGTGACTGCAGTTTAAAAGCACTAAATACATGTTGCAGAAAATCCTAGCATTGTTCTGTTATTGATATATTCAAATATTGGTTAAACTCATTGTATTAAGGAAATCTCATGGTTAAGTCAGGCCAAACTTCCTGTAATCCTGGAGGTTAAGATCTCATTCGGGTTTTAAAATAATTGTGCGTATCATTCATGAGAACATGAGAAACTGTGTTTACCACAATCCTTGATACCATCATTTTGACATATTGTGTTAGGCATGACAGGTTTCACATTTAGTCAGGAAGATGTAAACAAAGACTTGGAGATGTATTGGAACCATTTTAAATGAGTAAGACCTACTTGTACATTTGTATTTTTCAGGATGGCAGTTAAATGCCTGGCAGAGAGGACGGTGGAGGTGCTGCCGCTGTCTGAAGGATTGGATGAGGAACTGCTCTTTCTCTACTTTGAGAATAAGCGGCGCTCTGGGGGAGGCCCACTTGTCTCTGTTGAGAAAAAGGGTGACCGTGCAATATTGGTGTTTGAAGACGCAGAAGGCAAGTAGAAAACACTGTTTATTTGTCCAGTATGTTCTCCAAATGTGACTGTATTTGTATATTTGTGATTTTAAAAAAAAAAGTAACACCTATAGGAACCAAAAAATTCAGGAATTCAAAAGATTCAGTCATTCATTTATTTCTATTATCTGATCCTTTTGACAGCTGCAGCCCAAGTGCTGTCTAAGGGGCATCACGTTCTACAAAATGAGGAGCTGAGTGTGAGAAGGCCTGCCTCAAAGGACCGATGCAAGCTGCTGCTGCGGGGGATCAACCCAAACACCTCCAATGAGATGATAGAGCTCTATGTGGAGAACATGATGGGGCTGAACCTGGCAGACTACACCCTGTATCCCTCACCGGGGAGAGACGTCATCCTCATCCACCTCCACCAACCCCTCTCGAAAGGTCTGTTGAACACACGATTTTTTTTGTCTGAAAAAGATAAGGAACTCTGAACTCTGTAACTGTTCAGGTTGTTTTGGGGTTTTTTGCTTTGATGCCACTGTTTAATATATATACTTTATACTGCACAGATTTCCAAAGCCTTAGTGCAAAGATTGCCAGGAGGACACTGGATGGGGCCAAGATGACACTGGAGCAGGTTGAGCAAACTGACTCCGTTTTAGTGGAGAACCTGCACCCTGGCACCACTCCAGACCTGCTCACTGTTTACTTTGAGAGCAAGCAAGGTGGGGAGCAGAGGGTGAAGGAGGTCACCATGCTATCAGAGGGTACAGCGAAGGTGTCCTTTGTCGACCATGAATGTAAGTTTTGCACCGCGCAACGTTTAAAATTTACATTTCCCCGTTTGCAGTAAACAAACTGTCTGTCTGTCTGCTGTCTTGTAACAGTATTGGGCCTTCTCCTGGATCACAAACACAAACTGGATGGTGCGGACTTAGTAGTGAAGCCTTACTTTGACTTTCTTCAACTAACAGAAGGCATAACATCACAAAACTCTGTAGGTGGAAGGCAAGATATGACTAATATTCAGATGCACGCCAGTCCCCCCATGGGGGTCAACGCCAACAGAAAGTCTTTTTCTCAGATGACCTCCCGAGCCGCTTACTGCCCGTGAGGTGGGAGAAGACGCAGCAGAGGAAGTTATGAAGGCTCAAACAGAGACTGCGGATGCACTTTCAAGGAATATTGCTGTTGATGACTCGCTAACATTAGCTTTGTTTCAACGTAGCCCCCTTCCACAGAGTATTGAAAAGACTCATCCACATTTCATCATCCAAATCAAAGATGATGGTGTTCACATTGAAGGAACTGACAGCCAAAAGTTGGAGCAGATAAAACGCACCGTCATGGACTTTCTTGGCAACGTGGCTGAAACCCACTTCACCCTCGAGCCAGAAACAGCTCAGTTCCTCGCAAGGAGGGATGTAAAAGAGCGACTGCTGCAAACCATGTGTGACTCAGGGTCACCCACGATGTACTCTGTGTCAGATTGTGAAGTCAGGGTAATATCACTGTCCCAGAGCTCGTCACAGGAGGCGCTTAGCTTTTTACAGTCCCAGCTGTGCCGCTTCAGCATACCGTTGGAAACAGAGTACGAGTACATGTTATACTGCAGAGAGTGGTCGGAGTTCCTGCAAGCTCTGGATCTCTCCTTTGTAAAGGTGCCGGAACAAGGGGGGAATATTGATGTGTTGACTCTGAAAGGGATGGAGAACGAGAAGCAGACTGCAATCTTGCAGTTCCTTACCACACCCATCCAAAGGGAGACGATGATCTCTATGGAGCCGGGCATGCTGAAGTACATCCAGATCCACTGTCATCAGCTGTTGGCTGACATGGACCAAGTGTCTATTTTCCCACTAGAGGATGAGAACAACTGTGGGTTAAAGGTACGTGGTGAGTCAATATCACATGCAGAAGCAGAGATTTTTCAGAAAGTTTTTATTTCAGCTTTTGTCATGCTTGTGCATGCACCTGATAGATCCACGGCCATGCTGCTGCTTGCCAAACGGCCGAGGAGGTGTTGCAAGGCGTGGTCTCCTCCATCTGCACCAGAACCATCACAGTGAATGCTCCAGGGGTGGCCCGGTTTCTCGGCGAGGCGGATTGCATGAGCATCCTGAATGAGATGGAGTCGAAGTTTCAGGTCTACATCAGCCCAAAACACGTGCCCTGGGAACCTCTGCCTCACCAGGTAATGGAATCATGAACTGAAAATGTGTTGCATTCTGTGTTTTAAGTTAAGTTAATGCCTGTACGTTGATGGTAACTGATGTCTCACATGTTGAAGGAATCTGCTACAAAACAGCATCCTTTTAATCAAAAACCCCCTCCGAATTTCCATAATGTTTTTCACAGTGTCTATTTTTGCCTGTAGGTTGTAGAGGATTGGTTTTCACACTACGCAGCATGTAAATGTCATGTTTTTCTGCAGCTCACTATCCAGTCTGCAATTTGTAGCTTTACAGAGTTTCCTTGTGCTCACTAACAAGTTTTAAAAAACAAAACAACTCTGCTTGCAAAGGCTGCACTGCACAGTAATGGAGTGACTTTGAAAAGAGTGAATGTCCTATATCCTGAGCCAGTAAGCGGCACCAGTCTACAGTGTTTTTATGGTAGTAGTCATTTTGTGAAAAATGCTTATTTGCTTTCTTGCCAAATAAGCATCACTGCACCTGCCAAAAATAGTCTACCACATAATTACCACTAAAACTCCAGTTTATTGTTTCTATAATGTGGCATTAAACAAACAGAGCCAAGCTACCTGTTCCCTCCTGTTTCCAATCTTTATGCTAAACTAAACTGATCGGCTGCTGGTTATAGCTCTATGATTACGGGACTGATATAACACTGCTATTAATATTCTCATCTAACTCTCAGCATGTAAATAACAATTTCCTAAAATAATAAACTACTCCTTTAATGGCACTGTATTGTTATGTGTGTCAAATCCAGATCCGTTTCTGCTCCTTTGTTTATTGTAATGACTGAACTCCATGTACCCAAGCTGTCAAAATGCCCCATCACAGTCAGCTGACACACTTGAATCAAACGCTTACTGAATAAATGAATAAACAGCAGCCAGCCACTGTGATGAAATGTCATCACTGACAGCATGTGTGACGAACCAAGGAAGAACAGACGCTGCCTTTTTAAAAAAAAAAAAAAAACCCAAAACTAAAAAAAACAGGCTTATCCTGTCTCTGTTTCAGCAACATCTTGTTAAGATTTTTGAAAAATACCAAAATCACTCACTGTTCAGATGCATTATTCTCCTTAAGGCCACTGCTGCCTTTATAGTATGCTCAGCAATTACCAAGTATACTAATTTAGTAGTTAATGGCCTTACATTTGCATATCCACTGTTATGGTTATTTTTAATATGCAAGACATATTTATTACAGTTATAATTAACATAACATTAAGTCGTAATCTGCTACTCAACATGAAAATGTGATTTAATTCAGGTTTTCCTGCAGCTGATACATTTAATGTTCACAAATATATATATTTTTTATTTCAGGACATATTTGAAACTGCATGGACCTTGATGTCCGACAGAAACTTTCAGAGAGTGTCTGCAGATGGTCCTGCGCAGGAGTTAAAACCAGATGCAATGCAAATGGATTATAACGGAGCCCCTGACAAAGGTAAGTAATATCTGTGTCTTTTAAAAATTTCTCATTCTTGTGCAGTTTCAAAGAATCTGTTTGCTTCTTTGTAGGCCTCCTTGAGGAGGCAAAGAAAATTGTCTCAGCCATTGATGACAGGCTCCAGGACGATGTGCCCAGTTTAGACCAACTCGATGACATGGACAACATAGACCTGTACACAGCAGATGAACCGACCGCCCTGACAGACCAAGACCCTGATGTGAAAGCCGTCGATGTGTCACAGGACTCAGATGAAGGGAAAGCCAAGGATGGGTTACCCCTGGACCTTTTTACCAAACTGGATGAGGAAGCACAGCTGTCTTTAGCCATCCAGTACTCAATGGACTCAAGCCACTGGTCCCTTGAGGATGAGGAGGAACAGCTGAAAAAAGCCTTGGAGCTGTCCAGGAATACCATGCAACATGAAGCCTCTTCTTGTGGACTTGATGAAAGCCCCCAAGTGGATCAACTAGAAAAGGGGGTCAGTGTTTCTTTACAGGATGCCATCAAGGCAGCCAACAACATCCAGATAGTCGTGTTTGCAGGTTATAACTGTGATCTGATCCGGGTGGACATAGCCTTTGGCAAGAAGATTACCCAGAGACAGGTGGAGGAGAAACTCCAGCACAGGAGCTTGAAGAACTTGTCCGAGTACCACATGAAGTGTTTGGAGTTGATCAAGAGGAAGCATGCAGTCGAGATTCAAGTCCAGGGCACCATGATCACGGTGTCTGGATTCAAGGACTTTGTGACTGGAGGTCTGTGGGATGTGAAGCTGCTGCTGGAGAGAATCACCAATTCTGTATCCAGCCGGGAAATCCTTACAACTGTCCAGTGGGTGCTGCATGACCCGTCCCCCTCGGACGCGACTCCATATTCGCCCGATGCTACAGTATTCATAGAGAACGCTTGGAGGATGAAGCTGAAAAATGTGGATATCTTGCTGGACAATCAGCCCCACATTATCAACTTTGAAAAGATGCAAGAGTACAATGTGGCCTCTGGGAAATCTGTGAAAATCTCTAGGAAGCTGCATGATTCGGGGAATTTTGATGAAGATGTTTTAGGTAAATGAAACATTAGTGTCTGTAAAGTTGTATGATTTAATGTTAAGCTGGATGTAAAGCCTCTGAGCAGTTTTGCTAACCAACTCAAAGGAGCTAAAGCCTGCTTGAAAAGATGCCGCATAACGTAACTACTGTTTAAAAAAAAAAACCTTAAGTATGAAAGATTAACACAAACTGGATACAACTGAGTCTACCTCGCTTTATAATTTCCTTACTATAACTTTTCAAGCTGCTATCATGACATCAATATGGATTTAAAACTGCCTCTAATTTCAAAAGCTTTTTATGTCGACAGACTTGAAGTATCTCGACTGATGAATGGAGAGAATCAAGACATTTGAGACATTTTGACATTTTGACATCACTCTACTAACCTCTGTGTATTTGGAGAAAAAAACTTTACCAAAAAAAGGCAGAAGTACTTTACCCAGACATACAATGGGGATTTAGGCACATTTATTTCTGGCTGTTGACAGGTAGACTGGACCTGCTGCTGTCCTCATATATGGGTGGTGATGACTAATGTAATTATCAGTGTTATTCATTGACATTCAAATACATTCTTGATGTACTGATAATCTTTTACTGCCTTCTGTCAGCGTCCATATCTGTGTTTTATAAGTAAAATGAATGGTAGAAAAATGTAATCTAAAAACTCTATGAAATGATAAATGAACTGAATCATTTGTTTGCAGAAGAGGAATACTCTCTGCTGTCAAACCTGCCTGAAGCAGCCAAAGTCAATGAGGAATCTGATGAGTTTCAGCATGTGGTGAAGAGTTTCTACGAGACCATCCAGGAATACCACAACAAGATCAGAATCATAAAGGTAAGAAAACACCCTACATGTTTTGCAACAAATCAGCTGCTGTGTCTCCATTTACACAGACAGTTTTCCTCCAGGTGGAGAAGCTCATGAATGACCTGCTGTACCATCAGTACAAGTTAAAGAAGGCAAGCGTGCTGCAGCGTGCCGTGTCCCCGGAAGTTGAACGGACTCTCTACCATGGCACAAGTGAGGCGAGTGTAAAAGAGATTTGTGTTCATGGATTCAACAGAAGCTTCTGTGGAAAGAATGGTAAGTTTTGGAACAAAGCTGCTCTGCTTTTTGACTCAGTTTCTCATCTTGGTTCTCAGTCTCTGAAATTATGGTTTCTCCACACAGCCACCGTCTATGGCCAAGGGGTGTATTTTGCCGTCAACTCTGCGCTGTCTGTTCAGGATCAGTACTCACCCCCAAACGCAGATGGATACAAGTTTATTTTTGTGTCAAAGGTTCTAACAGGAGACTTCACGAAAGGTTGCCATTCAATGAAGACAGCCCCGCTGAAAGAGACTGGTGATATTCCACTCAGATATGACAGTGTGACAGACAACATTACAAAGCCATCAATGTTTGTCATCTTCAATGACACGCAGGCTTTTCCAGAATATCTCATTACATGCCAGAGAATCCATCGCTGAGGAAAATGATTAGCCACAGACAATAACCAGAATATTGGAGAATATTGTTTTAATGATTTGCCTTAATAAGTGCATTTTGATCATAAAAAATTAGTGTACAATGTTTTTTTTTCTTTGATTAAAACTTCATCAAGTGCTTTGCTGATGACTGTTTCATTAGTTGCTCTACTATGAGTTCTACAGTTTGATCCAGAAGAACACGAACACCTGAACTCAAAAAATACGTTCGAGGTAAGTAACATAGTAACATAAAATATTGAAATAGGTTTGGCTCAGCAGTTGTTGCATTTTACTTGGAATAGGCAGTTTTGTACTTGTTGGCAGTGAAGCATCCAAAATATATTTTAATTTTGTTTTTAAAATCAACCGTGAATGATCTGTTTGCCCATTGTTCATGTTTTTTTCAATACAGGTCATTGTATTAATGTGCACATAACTGTCAGTTTTGATTTACAATGCTGTGTCTGCTGACAGTGCTGGAGACACTGCTGTCCAAATTTATGACTACTTATTGTAGATTTTAAGCCTTGCACATCTGCCACATCTACTCTGCACTTTGAAGAAATGTCTATTATCGTTTTAATAAAAAATATGTCTGGTGCACCATGTGCAAAACAGGGTGCAGCTTGATTTTTTTCAATTATTATTATAATAATATAATTATAATTATTTTTTTTCCAATTCCTCTATTCTGTACTTTGATTCTTAAAATGAGGAAACCATGAGGGATTTCCATGGAACATCCTATGATCTTCAAGCTAAATTTGATGAAGGGTTCATTGCCTACTCTGCTCTCAGCCTACTCTCTGAAAATGTTGAGGCTGCTGAACTGAATATTGCCTGCATGACTATAAGGTAAAATTACTACATACAAACAAAAAATTTGCAACAAACTAAAAATGAATGACCGACCTTTTGATCCAGAGGAGTATATGTCAACTGTAAATATAAAGCTGAACAATGATGAGACTGTGGTTTCACTTGTGTTATGAGTTTATTCATTTCACATGACATTTTGCACACTGCAACAACAGCCAAATGGGAATGAAGTTAGGTTAGTGATGCATTTTCTATATTTACAAAAAAACAACAACAAAAAAAGCCTGAAGCTTAGTTACTATAGCCTCAGACTTTATTTTTAAAAAATCACTTAATCTGGGGCCCTTTGTCTTTCAATAAGGGGATAAACTTGGTTTGGCGCAATACATTATGATAATATGTGGGATGATTCTTAAGACTGCCCCCGTGTATCCTGATGTTAAAGATACTAAAGAAAGGAATATTTTCTACTTTCTACTTTGGTGTTAAGCCTCTATGAAACCTTTGAACTGTGGGGGCGGCAGTACGCCTCGGACCACCTAGGCTGCCGGAAAAAGAAAAGCCGAAGAAGAAGACCGCGCAGCCACAACACAACGACAGTTGCTAGCTTACTGGGCTATCGGGTAGATGGCTAAAGTTAGTAAACCATAAAGTATGGCGTCCTAAATGTGATCAGAGGAGGGGACAATAAAGCAAAAAACCCGATAACGCGTGTGATATAGGTACGTTGTTAAATTTAATTCACGATTTGCAGAGACATGCTAAAAACGTGCCGAGTACAGTCGATGTGCCATGCTAGCTAATATGCTAGCAGCAAACATGGACTAGCTTGTTGCTAACATTGTGAACGGTGCCGGCTTTTCCATACATTCGTTATCCAAAGCTATTAGCTCTGTTATAGGGACACTTTGTTCATTACAACAAGATTGGACGACCAGTGGTACGTGTAAGCCTCATTAAATAAGTTAGCAATCAGAGTGAAAGGTGAATTATCTGATTTAGCAGACAAAACCAAACGCTAACGCCACCTTCAATGTATAATAAACTCGCCTGCATTTGTCATGATCACGGGCACCTCTTTTTTGCATCACTATGATGGTTTGCCAGAGCTGTTACTAAAATTTGCCGTTTGAAGGTGGTGTAATGCAATATATGCAGTGTTAGGGCTGCAAAACACAATTACAAGATCGGAAGGTTGACTCGGTGTTTCAGGTACAGTACTCAATAATAAAATATAACACAGCAGTTTATGATGGTTGGAGTCTTATGTTTCGTTCGACATATAGGCTTATTATCTCGCTATTCACGAAATAACTCCTTCTCATCTCAGCATTGTTTGACACTGCTACTCATTTATCATTACCCACTCCAGTTTACTCTGTTTTAGTTCATCATATGTATAAAAACTAACAGCGGCTAAATGGAAAAGCCTTGACGTGAATGTTCTTACCTGGCAGATGCTGAGAGCAACCATCCAGGATGTATGCTGTGTACAGACAGGCCCACACCCCCACTGCAGTGGAGTTTTCCGTCTACTGCAACTTCATATCCAGTAAGGAGAAGAACCTGGTCGTTGCGGGAACATCTCAACTCTTTGTCTACAGGATTATCCACGATGTGGAGGTAAAGTCTGCACTTGGTTTGTTTAATCTGTCAAGTTGTAAAATATAAGCTCAAATATTGCCATGCGATCACTGTAACGTTGCTGTTATTATTTCAGAGTGCATCAAAGGCTGACAAGTCGTCAGGTAAGTGTGGACATCTAAACTCAAAACTTAAACAGAATTTCATTCTGATAAATAACTTAAACTAACATGAATGTATTCGCAGTCCAACATGACTCCTGTTCCTCTTGCAGATTCCAAATCTCGTAAGGAGAAGCTGGAGCAGGTGGCATCGTTTTCTCTCTTCGGCAATGTTATGTCCATGGCCAGTGTGCAGCTTGTGGGAGCCAGCAGAGATGCACTCCTTCTCAGTTTCAAAGACGCCAAGGTATTGCGCTCTGAGCTGTGCACTTCCCTCGTTGAATTTTGCGACGACCTAAAATAGTTTTGACCAACCTCTGGGTGTGTTTGTTCTCTCAACAGTTGTCTGTAGTGGAGTATGACCCCGGGACACATGACCTCAAGACGCTGTCTCTTCATTACTTTGAGGAGCCAGAACTCAGAGTATGTCCCAACAAGAACATAGATAATATGTGGCATACTTTATGTGTGTAAATTGTACTAAATGTGTACATGTACAACCTAATTAACTAATTTTTACTCTTGATCAATTTGCAGGATGGCTTTGTACAAAATGTACATATTCCCATTGTCCGTGTAGATCCAGAGAATCGCTGTGCTGTCATGCTTGTTTATGGCACCAAACTTGTGGTGTTGCCGTTCAGAAAGGACACTCTAACTGACGAACAGGAGAGTGGAGTTGGAGAAGGGTACGCCTCCGTTCCCCCCACACATTCTACTTATTCACATCCAGTGGGCACCTGTGTCCCCCAAACTAAACTCTTCACACTCAGGGTTGCCTGTCCTTGATGACTGCAACACTTTCTGTGCATCTCATCTGCAGACCGAAGTCCAGCTTCCTACCCAGCTACATCATTGACGTCCGTGAGCTGGACGAGAAGCTGCTGAACATCGTGGACATGAAGTTCCTGCATGGCTACTATGAGCCCACGCTGCTCATCCTGTTTGAGCCCAACCAGACGTGGCCAGGGTCAGTCCAACACACCGTCAGCTATAATGGCAACATTGCAGTGTTTTTATTTGATATTCTTGGCTGCTCACAAGAGTGAAGCTCTGCTCACCAGATTTGATTCAGCATTTAACCTCTGGTTGCTTATCACTCTGCCAGGCGCGTGGCTGTGCGTCAGGACACTTGCAGCATCGTCGCCATCTCCCTCAACATCATGCAAAAGGTCCACCCTGTCATCTGGTCTCTCAGTAATCTGCCTTTTGACTGCACGCAAGTCATGGCTGTCCCCAAACCCATCGGTGAGCTCAGTGAATTCTTTCTTTCTTCATCACTGTGTGGTCACTTTCTTCCCACATTGCCGTTAAAGTCATTTCTGTTAGATATAAATTAAGCCCAGGTGAGAAAAGAGTGTTGTGCTGTTTGGTGTTGCAGCCCCTGAGAATTCTGATCACGTATCAAACCTGTCTAGGTGGTGTGGTGGTGTTCGCTGTCAATTCACTGCTGTATTTGAACCAGAGTGTTCCACCATACGGAGTTTCTCTCAATTCCCAGACAACTGGGACCACAGCCTTCCCACTGCGTAAGCGCCATCATCTGAAAACACACACCTATGCTGCATCTGGCCTAGTTAATATAAACCCTGTTTGATTTTGTTTTTTCGTTGATGTGTTGTGGTTATGCAGGTATACAGGATGAAGTGAAGATCACACTGGACTGCTCTCAGTCTGACTTCATCGCCTATGATAAGATGGTCATCTCTTTGAAAGGAGGAGAAATGTGAGTACACCAATTGAAAATGCACATGAGCAGCGCAGACAGTTTCTGTTTCTTCTCTGACTCTTTTCTGGTGGTGTTGCAGTTACGTGTTGACCCTCATTACTGACGGCATGAGGAGTGTCCGGGCTTTCCACTTTGACAAAGCCGCTGCCAGCGTCCTGACAACTTGCGTGAGTTCTGCTAGTTGCTGTGAGCAAAACTGGTGCGATGAAACAGACACAGTGTTTCTGTGGACAAACACAAAAAGCAGGAGGCGTTGGAGTTTGACTGAGATGGGGCCTGAATGCTAATACCAGGACTTAAAGATAAAAGTTGCTGGAAAAAACAGTATCTGCAGAGAGATGGAAAAAAAATCAGGCTTTACTCAAAAGGCACCAGTAGATCCTTACGTCTTATATGTTAGGTTATAAAATAAACACTTAACATGCAGTATATTATGATCATGTGCTGATGCTTTACCCCGGGCTTTCCCTCCTTTCTCCAGATGGTGACCATGGAGCCCGGCTACCTTTTCCTCGGCTCCCGCCTCGGAAACTCTCTCCTCCTGAAGTACACCGAGAAACTCCAGGAAACGCCACCAGAGGAGGGCAAAGACAAACAGGACAAAGAAAAAGAGAAAGAGAAGGAGAAAGACAAACAGGTAAGTCAGCCATTGTGTAAAAATGTGACAGTTTCATGTATTTTACTTGGCTTCATTCTAGTTGGTCAGGATAGACAAGGCAGCTGTCATTCTTCCAAAGGGAATACGTGCAGCACACACTGTGGTCGAGGGGTTCTTGCTTTATTCGACCTTTTGTCGTCAAAGTATTGTCTGTCTCTCTATCATTGCTGATGAATTCCAGGACGAACCACCGAGCAAAAAGAAGCGAATGGAATCTTCCACCAACTGGACTGGTATGTTCAAATTAAATTTTTCATACCTGCTGGGAATTTTGTGTGTGATCTGCCGGTGTCTGTGTGGTAGCTTTATAATTTCTTTGTGTCGACAGACGAGGTGGATGAGATTGAAGTGTATGGTAGTGAGGCCCAGTCAGGGACACAGCTGGCCACCTACTCCTTTGAGGTAGTAAAACCCCAACGCTTTATTTGTTTTTGTTTTTTTCAATGTAAATGCAGATCTTGGTGGAATATGACTGAGAGCTCATCTCTGTGTTTCGCTGCAGGTGTGCGACAGCATACTCAACATCGGGCCGTGTGCGAACGCCTCCATGGGTGAACCTGCTTTCTTGTCAGAAGAGGTGCAGACATTTGAAAGGCTACCGTGGAGCCGTCGTAGATTGGTTGGCGCTGCTAATGCCCAAGCAGAGATTTGCATTAGAGGTTGCTGACTTCCTTATTTCCTCCTACCCACAGTTCCAGGGCAACCCCGAGCCTGACCTGGAGGTTGTAGTGTGCTCTGGTTACGGCAAGAACGGCGCGCTGTCCGTACTCCAGGTGAATCCCCCCTGTTGAGTTGTGGCTGTTGTTTCTGTGCATGCGTTCACTTGGATAGGTGTATGCATGATTGTAATTACCTGCACCGTCCTAAAACCTGTGGTCGTGAGGGCCGTCTGCCACAGGTCCAGTGACGGTGCTATATTGAAGTCTGGGTATACCAGGGCTGCCTCAGAGATCGACGGAGTAGCCTGTAAACACCCCAGACACAAGTTGGCATTATTAAGTTCTCGTGCAAGTCACTAGAGTCTTTCTTTTTTTTTGTCCCTTCTTTCAAATGTTCACATTTTTTTCAATTCTGTCCTCAGAGGAGCATCCGACCCCAGGTGGTCACTACGTTTGAGTTGCCAGGTTGCCACGACATGTGGACGGTCATCTCAAATGAGGTCAAGGAAGACAAAAAAGTACTGTGTGTTTCTGCTGAACAGCACAACATCTCACTCATGATCCAAAATGTTCAGTCGCGTATAGTGGCACCTCTTATCCTGCTCCTTTTCCAGACCGTAAAAACCGAAGAGGTGGAAGACGGGGCAGACACGGAGAACAGTGAGGATGGTGAAGAGGGAGAAAAGGAGAAGGAGGAGAAGGAGAAAGAGGAGGAGGAGAAGACAGAGCCTCCCCTGGAGGATGATACCAAGAAGCACGGCTTTCTCATTCTAAGCAGAGAAGATTCGACCATGGTAAAACAAAAAACAAAACCTACCTTTCATGAAATCTGGATGTCGACTGATCTAACTCATCTGAATAATCTGCGTTTGTGCGTTTTTGTGCAGATCCTTCAGACTGGGCAGGAGATCATGGAGCTGGACACCAGCGGTTTCGCCACCCAGGGACCCACTGTGTTCGCTGGAAACATCGGCGACAACAAGTACATCATCCAGGTCTCACCCATGGGTATTCGACTGCTGGAAGGAGGTAAAATTCAGAAAATTCAGAAAAAATGCTGAAACATGAGTGATCAATTAATCAAATAATCAAAGCCAACTGAAAGAATTAAATATGATACAATCAGCCTGTTTCACTGACTTTTGTTTCACCCCACTTTCAGTGACACAGCTCCACTTCATCCCAGTGGACCTGGGCTCTCCCATAGTGCATTGCTCCGTGGCTGACCCCTACGTGGTAATCATGACTGCAGAGGGAGTCGTCACCATGTTTGTGCTGAAGATTGACTCGTACATGGGGAAGACGCATCGGCTGGCCCTGCAGAAACCACAGATCCCCACTGTGAGTCAGTCATGCCCGTCGTTCTTCACGGCAGGGTTTTATTGGACAGGCACGCCCCCTGCTGGTTAATTAAGTGATATCGTCTGGTTGGCTAAAACCGCTTCTCGTTCCTCAGCAATCGCGTGTGATCACACTGTGCGCGTACCGAGACGTGAGCGGCATTTTCACCACGGAAAACAAAGTGAGCTGCTCGGTCAAAGAAGACACCATCATCCGGAGTCAGTCCGAGGCTGAGACCATCATCCACGACCTCAGGTAAGAATTCACATCGCCCTCCTCGGGGAGAACGTACAACCAGTTGCGAGACCTCCTCGTCATGGAAGGACCGGTCGTTATGTGCGCAGCAACGCGGTGGACGATGAGGAGGAAATGCTGTACGGAGACTCCAACGCCAGCGCGACACCTGCGAAGGAGGAAATGAGCCGCAGCGCCATGGCGCAAGCACCCTCTGCAGGTGAGGGAAGCCCGAGCAAAGCAGAGCCCACGCACTGGTGCATGATCATCAGGGAGAACGGCGTCATGGAGGTATGGCGTCCATGTGACATGGAAAGATTATACGGTGCATTCATAAGTGACAAGATGCGTGTTGATGCTATTCCTACATTCACTTCTTTTATATTCAAACAGATTTACCAGCTTCCAGACTGGCGCTTGGTGTTCCTGGTGAAGAACTTCCCGGTTGGTCAGAGGGTGCTGGTTGACAGTTCCTCTGGCCAATCGGCAACGCAGGGCGAGGGTAAAAAGGAAGAAGTGACACGACAAGGAGAGATCCCATTAGTCAAAGAGGTGGCTTTGGTTTCACTTGGCAACAGTCACAGCAGACCATATTTACTGGTGAGTTTTTCACTCCGGGGCCCTTTGTGCTGAGTTCGTCCATGTGTTTGTTTGTGTTTCGTAAAACTTGAAGTGTTTCCTCGCTTTCCAGGTCCACGTGGAGCAGGAGCTCCTGATCTACGAAGCGTTCCCGTACGATCAGCAGCAGCCCCAGAACAACCTGAAAGTCCGCTTCAAGAAAGTAAGAGCCACGGCCGATTAAAGGTGGATTAATTCAGGTGTGCTTTGTGCGACTTCACAACATTGCTCTACCCTGCACAGGTGCCCCACAACATTAACTTCAGAGAAAAGAAAACAAAGCTCAAGAAAGATAAGAAGGCGGAGAGCGGCGGCACCGAGGAGAGTTCGGCTGCGAAGAGCCGGATCGCCCGGTTTAGATACTTCGAGGACATCTCTGGATACTCGGGGGTAAGGACGGCATTTTGTAAAAACTTTATTTCCGGGATCTCCAGTCCCAACATCCTCGCTTTGAGAGAGCTCTGACCTCCCTGTCTTGTACTGGATAAGCGAGTCATTTCTCGCGTGTTCCTCGCCGACACAGGTGTTCATCTGTGGTCCTTCTCCTCACTGGATGCTGGTCACCTCTCGGGGCGCGATGAGGCTTCATCCCATGACCATCGACGGCTCCATCGAGTCTTTCTCCCCCTTCCACAACATCAACTGCCCCAAAGGTTTCCTCTACTTCAACAAACAGGTACACACAGTAGTGATAAAGCACCCTGGCTGCCACATTCATTTGAAACTGACCCAGAATGAGTTCCTTCAACAGTATTCATAGTGTGCGCCTGTGTGTGCGTATGTGTTATCCCGCAGGGCGAGCTGAGGATCAGCGTGCTGCCCACGTATCTGTCCTACGATGCCCCTTGGCCGGTCCGAAAAATCCCGCTGAGATGCACCGTCCACTACGTCTCCTACCACGTGGAATCTAAGGCGAGGCTCCTCTCCCTCAGGCGCCCGAGCCGAGACGTGACACAAATTGAAGCCGAAGCGCGTTCCCTGGATCCGCACGCACCTCCGCTGGCATAACGTGATGCAAAATAAAAGCGCATCGATCGGGCTGCTTTGAAAAGTTGAAGATGAAAGCCCTCTGGACTTAAAGTTTTCTTCACTGCGGGAGATGGGAGGGGGAAAGAATCAGTGAGGGTGACTTTGAAAGGATTAGTCTTTGATGTGAGGCTTTTGTGTGTGACTGTGGACTTCTCCCTCTCAGGTGTATGCCGTGTGCACCAGCGTGAAAGAGCTCTGCACTCGCATCCCCAGGATGACAGGAGAGGAGAAGGAGTACGAAGTCATAGAGCGAGGTCAGAACACACGCACGGTCCTGTTAATGGATTCGAGCACTTCATCAACACGTCCCACGGATGTTTATTGTTACAAATCCTATTGAATCATCTGAGTTTTCATTCATACTGCTACTTGTTGGATTGGCATTTCAACCATTCATCCATTTTTTTCAGCTGGCTCTTCCAACATTTAAGTTACTTTTAGCTGCTATTTAAAACATTTATGAATTTCTTAAATGAAATATTTCCATATTTGGGTTCTAAAATATGTTTAGCTACTGTTTCAACTATATATTTCTTTATATATAGTTTATATAATTTAGCTAATAGTGTAATTTTATATGCAACTTTAAATACAACTGTTTCATGTGTCCATTACTTTAAGCTAACTATTATTTATAATACTACTATCTATACTATAAACCTACTATCAGCTTTATGTCTTTTTCTTTTAGCTATTTCAAGAGACTGTAAATTACTTTTAGCGAACTGCTTTAGTGATTTATAAAGATCTTTTTGTTATAGTCATTTCTACTATTTAACTCCTCTTATTTGGATTTACTACGTCACACACTTCCAGTGGCAACACGTCGTGTCAGTACATTATGGAAGGCCGTGGTGTGAACCCATGTTGTCTGGTAGTGTGACGGTACATTCGCTGTAGATCGGCCCTGCGCTGATTTCTAAAACCGTTGAGCTGTTTATCTTCATATGTGGCTGTCTGACTGTTGTCCCGCAGACGAGCGCTACATTCACCCTCAGCAGGAGAAGTTCTCCATCCAGCTCATCTCTCCAGTCAGCTGGGAGGCCATTCCCAACACACGGTAAAAGCTCTTTCCTTTGTACGTGGCGCCCGTTGGGAGAGTAAGAGCGAAATCAATGCCTTGTTTTAATAAACATCAGGGCACTTATGACTAAAGAGGTCCACACAGCCTTGTGCCAGCATTGTCTCTTTTCCTCTGGAGCAGGTTGTCTGAGAGAGTTTGTGCTGCTGTTAGAGAAATGTGGGGTGTTAATTGAAAGCCTTGGCTCATTTATCCAAGTTGTATATAATTAGTTAGTGAAGTCTCACATGGCTGCTCTCCCTCATTTCAGTGAGGGACAGTTGGAAACGTTGGGTCATTTGTCCAAGTCCCTGGTCATTTAAATGCTCTGCGTTATCATTTACTGCTGCCGCTGAGTGCTTTTCTGTGAAGAGCTGAAGTGCTGAGGCACTCGTCGTGTGAGAATATGCGTCATTAACGTTTTTCTGTCAGAACACATATACATGTACTTGTTGTCGTTGCTATCAAATGAAATAACTCATTTAAATGATTTTGCGGCCTTGGGGGGACCATAAATTCCTTCTTGTTCTTCATATCCAATAATGTAAAAATATCTTTTAAAAGAAGAAGAAGAGAACTAACAGAAGAACGCATTGTTTTGTGGATGGAGGCCTTGACTGTACCCCTCTCTGTCTCCCTAAGGATCGACCTGGAGGAGTGGGAACACGTGACCTGTATGAAGACGGTGGCCCTGAGGAGTCAGGAGACGGTATCTGGGCTGAAGGGCTACATCGCGGCGGGGACCTGCCTGATGCAGGGGGAGGAGGTCACCTGCAGGGGCCGGGTGAGCGGCGCGCACAGTAACCACGTCGTTTGACGTCTTTTCTCCGAAGAGCTGAGGCTGTTGCGCTTCCGTCGATTTATACGTCCGATTCTCGCGTGCAGATTTTGATCCTGGATGTGATTGAAGTCGTGCCAGAGCCTGGCCAGCCCCTCACCAAGAACAAGTTCAAAGTGCTGTACGAGAAGGAGCAGAAGGGACCGGTGACGGCCCTGTGTCACTGCAACGGATACCTGGTTTCAGCCATCGGACAGAAGGTCTCAAATTTGTAACTGTCTCACACCGTGTCCAGTTGCAGCGCAGTAATAACAGTGGAATTGTGATGTACCTAAACTTCTACTCTTCACTGTTTAGAAAGCGATATCCCCCTTGAAGATGCGGTGACAAGCTAACATCATATAACGGCCTCTGTGTCCCCGCAGATCTTCCTGTGGGTCCTGAAGGACAACGACCTGACGGGCATGGCCTTCATCGACACTCAGCTCTACATCCACCAGATGTTCAGCATCAAGAACTTCATCCTGGCCGCCGACCTGATGAAGAGCATCTGTCTGCTCCGCTACCAGGAGGAGAGCAAGACGCTGTCGCTCGTCAGCAGGGTGAGTGACTTCATTGTGATTAAATACAGACTTTGTTAGTGGAGTCAGGGTTGAGGCAGGGGGAGCTAACAAACAAGGTGATGTTTTCTAGAGCGGAGGGAGACAAAGCATCACCTGAGTGTTTATCGAACGTACAAGTGGGTATTGATGGCGCGTCTCCGGGGGGGATATTTGGACTCGGGCGAGGTCATCATGAGGAGAGCAGCTCTGGCAGCTGGAGATAATCCAGGGACTGTAGCTGCCTTTGTTGGGATTTAACTGCTTTCTAATTGTTTTGGCACCAGGATGCAAAGCCCCTGGAGGTTTACAGCATCGAATTCATGGTCGATAACAATCAGCTCGGATTCTTGGGTAATGTTTGTCATGCCCTTTGGAAGAAAATTCAATTAAACTTACACAAAAAAACAATCCTTCCCGTTGTAATTAACCTTTTATTTTATATTCCTCTCAGTGTCAGACCGGGACAAGAACCTCTACGTATATATGTATTTACCTGAAGGTGGGTCATGTGGCTGGAACTGCATATCCAAAATGAATGTACCTCAAACGAACATGCAGACGCATAACGCACGGTCTGCCTTTGCAGCTAAAGAGAGCTTCGGGGGAATGCGTCTGCTGAGGCGAGCCGACTTCAACGTCGGAGGTCACATCAACACGTTCTGGCGGATGCCGTGCAGGGGAGCGCTGGAAGCAGGCAGCAAGAAGTCTCTGACCTGGGACAACAAGCACATCACGTGGTTTGGTAAGACTCCAGTCTCACGCCTGCAGAGAGGACTTGAGGGTCATTTCCACAAACCACACTGACAGCGATCATAGGGACTATTTCTTGAACAGGAAGTAGGTACAAGGAAACCTGTGGATGTTGTTTTGCTGAGACGGCGATGTTTCAAGCCAAATGCAGAGTTCAGCTCCAGCGGATTCTGGCTCATTTTAACTGACAATTCACAGGTGCTCTGAATATGATGGAGAGAAAGTCGAGCCTCATCTAATATAAAAATAACCTACATGGTATTACTTGGTAGAAAACAGTGTTTGTGAAATTGCTTTTCATTTGATGGGGCATATAAAATAGTTTTTGGAAACTTTTGATAAATTGGACTTCGCTGGTTAAGAAGGCTGGAAGCTCTTCTTAGTTCCAAATGCTTTTCTTTCTTCCTTCTTGTAATTGTGTCCAGCCACAGAGCAAAACGAGGAGACTCTGAAGGGCCAAGTTTCTTCACAGCACCATAGAGCTAACACAATAATTGTCAAGAATCAGCTTTTTTGACAGTTTGGATTGTTTGAATCTGACTTAAGTAATGTTTCAGTTATTGGCCTTTGTCAAGCAAATGTTTCAGAAGTGAAGAATAACTTCAAATTTCACATTTCGTCCCAATTGTGGGACTGAAGTGTTGCTCTCAAAATGAAGCCTCAGATCTTCAAATACCCAAATGCAGCCTGAACTGTGTTTACCGTCTGTGTTCCCATAGCAACCCTAGATGGAGGCGTTGGCTTGCTCCTCCCAATGCAGGAGAAGACTTACCGACGACTGCTGATGTTACAGAACGCTCTTACCACCATGCTGCCTCATCATGCTGGTCTAAACCCCAAGGCCTTCAGGTTCACTTCCGCCGACAGTCTTCCGGCAGACAGACTTACATGACTTACATGACTTAATATAATCATCCCACGTGTGTCCCTGCCTCCAGAATGCTGCACAGCGACAGACGAAGCCTGCAGAACGCCGTGAGGAACATCCTGGATGGAGAACTCCTCAACAAGTACTTGTACCTCAGCACCATGGAGCGCAGCGAGCTGGCCAAGAAGATCGGAACCACTCAGGACATAGTGAGTGCCCTCGGTCACAGGAACGAGACGCAATCAGGGCGGTTTTCGTATGCTGATTTCATGACATTGGTCTTTTCTCTCCAGATCCTGGATGACCTTCTGGAGATCGACAGAGTAACCGCTCATTTCTGAGCCACATTCCCTTCCACTGAATGGTGTTTTATATAGAGTGGAAACCACGTTTTGTTATGATCATCTCTGTGAAAATCTTATTTGTTTTTCTTACTCGTTGGACAAAAAAATGAGGACAGATGTGTTTTCCTAGAATATTTTGTATAAAAAAAATGAGTAAAAGTGAATACACATCTTCAGTGTGAGGTTTGAAATTTGTTCAAATTGAGCGTCGACTGATTAAGACAGGAAAGCTTTACAAAAAGGAGGTAGAACATTTTATTACACGGTTAAACCACAGCCACCGGCCACGACGCCAGTCAGAATGTTGACCACGCCCACCTTCAAACGTCAGTTTGATCCCAACAGTCGTGATGCTGTCATGGTGATAGTTTAAAAATATTTAACCTGCACAGTACAGACATGGCTGAACAGTTCAGGGGAAACCAGAGAGAGATTTGAATGTTGGCGGGGATGCAGCTTAACTTTGTGGTGCTCAGCTTGGTTTTAAAGCCAATGTACAGTTATTACACATTACTCATTAAATATAAAGACACAGTTTGATGTATAGCTTAACCAGCATGATGCAGCTACTCCCGAATAACAGAGATTAAAGAGGTAAATTCTTTGAAACATAAATTTTGCTTTAAAATATCTAAAATTTGAATTTCAACATTTTTACTAAGATTACAATTCAAAGAAACTAATGACGTAAATGCTAAAAAAATTCCTTAATTTAAAAACATTATAATAGGCATTTAAGTTCTGAAACTCTGGACTCTGGGAGTCTCCTCTGGAGCAGATTTGGTGCTTTACTGCCCTGATGTTCAGTACTTTCTCACCCACTTTGAAGTCGCCATTTCTGACACAGCTCCGGACGTGATTTGGTGTGGAAACGGTCGAGCAGCACCATTGCGAGCAGCGCTTGCAGCTGCTGCAGTGAGTAGTCTCCTTGCTTTGGACTGCATTAACTTGTGCTTGGAAACGGTCCTGATTCTCTGCTCTTTCGGACGGGGAGGGCCGTGCACTACCTCAGGTACTCGTACATGTCGGCGTCCAGAGATATGAGGCTGAAGTAGGACAGCAGACTCAGGAATGAACGCGTCAGACTCATCAGCGCCATCTCCGACCTGCAAAGGAGTCGCGTCATTTGTTCCCGTCGCCTCGGGCACAAAAATGGACATATAAAGGGAAATATTTACTGCACTGCTGTCACAAATGAATGCTAACCTCAAAGCCAGCTCAAACTTGAGGCTCTCCCATGTTGTCCTCACCCAGCGGAAAACCCAGAGCCTGGGCAGTATCCCTGCCTTCTCTGCCTGAATCTTCCCCCAGCCTCGAACCGCACTGAAAAACAACATTATGTACTGTATGTGAAAGTAATATTCACAGACGCTTGTTTGACATTCTTCAGATAGGCAGTGCAGAAAAGCTGGTGAGAGAGGTTGGAAGTTTTTATGACTATTTTGCAATTAATGTGGACTAGTGAGCCCTAACCACCCTCAGAATTAAAACAAGTTGATTTATTCAGTTAACCTGCACCTACTGAAAATTTTTTTCCCAACATGAAGCTCTAAATCTCGTTTAAAAGCTGTCCCCACTCTGCAAGAAGTAAAATCTGGGGGAGAAATCCTGAAGACATAATTTAGTTACTAAAGACAAAGTTGTGTTTATAAAATCTGAACTGTAGCAGCAGCAGCAGCTTGTCAGTGAGATGGGAATCCGGCTGTGTCAAATCACTGTGCATGTGACCACAGAGTAAGAGAGAAACAAATAAATGAAACTGGCTGACACAATCACATTACAAATATGTCAGTTAGTGTACTAAGGTTCTACATCCTCAGTTTTGCACATTGACCATACACGGTCCAGTCGTATAATAGGTTTTGACCTCATGTTGTCTCTTTGAATAATTACATGTCACAAAGTTCTATGGATATATAGAAAATCTGATAAATGATGCCAAGCAGTCACTGCATCACTGGTGACTGCCCCTCACTCACCAAACCGCGGCCACAGGGGAAAGACTATTTGTGCAAACCTCTTGGCCATGACAAAGTAGCGGTCCACCGGCGCTCCCAGGGTGATGTTGATGCTTCGGACCGTGTTGATGTTCCGGAAGACCAGCAGCATGGGCCGGGGCATCGACTTCAGCACCTGCATGATGCTCTCAAAGCGGTGGATGGCCATGTCGCGCATGTAGGTCGTCTCCTCCCGGCTCAGGATGTTGGACAGACCCAGATCCCGCATGTTGATGGGTCGCTGCAGCAGCATCTCACAGAAGAGGAAGTACTCTGCAGAGACAATGAGGTAAGGACTGAAATTACTGTTTGATTATATGTCAAAGAAGTAGATCTCTGATAAATTGTAAAATCAGCAGGATCTAGTTCACAAAATGCTGAAAAATCATCATTGGGGGACAGTTAAATAATCTGATAGTGGATTTTAACACCAAGACAAATGTCTCAGACATCACAGGGAATATAAAACATTTACTGGCCTTTGACTTTTGCAGAAGGGCGTAAAGTCCCTCACCTTTGACCCCAAGTGCTTGAGAGTGCTTCTCCATTGCCGCCTGGTCTCGCAGAACAATGGACCTCCACAGTTTACAAAGGGCCACTCTGTCACTAAGGTCAAAGGTCACAGTTAGAGCTGACAGCAAACACATCCTGAGAGGTTTGACTGAACCGACTGCGTCCACTCTTACTGTTGACTGAGGTATTCGTACAGTCCGTGGTCCAGCAGCACCAGCTCCGCCTTGTTGTCGGGGCCTCGTCTCACTAGAACTGCCAACACAAAGAACACAGTACAACTGTAAAGATGAGGATGGAAAAAAGCCTTCTTTTGAGCATTTAAGATGGAATAACATAAGCAAAAATATTTTAAAAGACCGAACTGTTTTACTTCAGTAGTTGGGACAGTAGCATAACCTACTGAAGTTTCTGTTAAAACCAGTATGTATCTGGACAGTACAGCAAGACTGTATATCAGCCAATATTCATTTAATCATCGCTATATATATATTTTATTAGAATAATTTTTACTGCTGGCTGAGGTGGAGCAGGTCTGCTTTGCATGACTTCCAACTTATCTTCTGCACTGCGACTTGTTACTTATTGGCCAACACATGCTGCAGAAACAACCTCGTTTGGGCCAAGCTGCTGTCAGCTCGGCTCGACCGGTTAATCACGAGTGTGAACTTTGTGTCCGCTGCACGGGAACATGAACGAGAGCCAGTCATAGTCCAGTTAAGATTGTTTGCCAACCGATACGGATAGAAAATACAAATGCAGATGCGCTTCATCTCTTTCACGGAGCCACGTGAACGTGATGCGCTGATGTACCCACCGTTTCCAGGATGAGGATCAGCGTGGATGAAACCCGTGTAGAATATTTGCTCAGCGAATGTTCGAATCAGTTTATCGGCGGTCTGGAAGAGAAATGGTCACAGAGGTACTGCAGGTGGCATTTCTGTGTCAACACTCCACTGTTAATATCACCCCTTTGTCTGGAGTGCACCGACTTACATCTTTTAAACTTAACCCTTGTCTTTTAATATCTTCCACGTTGTTGATTTTGCAGCCGCTGCAAAACTCGGCTGTCAGCACCCTCTTTGAATTACAGAGAAGAAAAAGAACAAAGCGAACGATGAGACATGAGGCATCATGAAAGTCCAGTTTTTCTGCAGCATAACTAATCCCCTAACCTTACTAGTTTGCTCCCAGAAGACTTTGGGCACGACGACAAATTTGAAGTGTTTCAGCTCCCGCGCGCACCTCTCAGAATTCCTGGCCTCGTTCTCAAAGTCCAGCTCTTGGGCCAAGGTACCCTTCAAGTCCTGCAGAAGTTAAAATTAAAACAGTGTTTCTCCTGCACATGCCGCATTCAGTATGCCAACAATGAATGTATCCTGACCTTTAGGACCCAACGGAATCCAAAACTGGGGTGCATGAACTTAACGATATCAAGCAGGATCTCCAGTGCTCTGATATCGCCATCAAATCGATCCCTGAGGTCAATGTACTGCACCTGCAGCAGAATTGGACAAAAACAGGATTATGGAGGATTATAATGGGCATTCAGTCAACATGACTGACTGGAAACACTTTCTGTATATTTTCCCCACTACAAATTAAAAATCATGTTTTTAGGACTGGTTTGTGATGCTAAAACAGGCGGCTTGATTTTTAAAAACAAAGTTAAAAACAACAATAAAATAAAATGCTGACTCCAGTATCAGAACCAGCAACTTACCTTCACAGCCACAGGAGTCCTGTCAAACAACTCTGCCTTGTGGACCTGTGCCAAGCTGGCAGCAGCTATGGGCTCGTAGTCAAATGTTTTAAAAAGCTGCAGCGGGGTTTTGTCGAAGTCTTCTTGGAAGAGAGCGTCCACCTGTTACGGGCACAAACACGATCCCTGAGCAAGTGTGAGCAGTCCTCTGTGACCGCACGCCGTTGCCTCGTGTCCGTGGTGCAGTACTCACCTCTTTGTACCTCCTGTTCAAGGCCTTGTCTTCCAGGATTTGCAGGGTGCGGATGTACTCGGGGGGCAGGAGGTGGTTGAAGGAGCACAGGCCTTGTCCAAGTTTGATGTATATCCCTCCGTTCCTGATGGCGCCCTCCACCATGCCGTCTGCCGCTCTCTGGTGGCAGGCTGACATCTCAGCCAAATAGGATGAGCTGCTCTGGCAGGGGAGGACAGAGGTAAGGCATGACTGTCCGCTAATTATTTTGTCCACGTGACAGAAAATGACAAAACAGGGAAGGTACAAACCATGAGGTAAACATTTTTAAATATATAAATAGTAAATAGTTGTAAAAACAGTTTGGCTCCTCATCAATATTTGTGTTAATAAATAAAAGTTACCTTGTTTTTGTCATGGCCTTTCTTTGTGCTATGCAATGTATCTCAAAAACTAACAATGAAATTCTGGCTAAAATGTGGCAAATGATGCAACTCATAATGGCCTTTATTTTAGTTGCTGATGTAAAGTGCAATACTGGAAAATGTCTGCCCTCCATAACTAATGTGATGAGTGGTCTCCCCATCATTTGGTTGGAATTTTTAGAATTGCAGCGAAGTGTTTTTCTTTTCTCTGAATGAAAGATCCATCACTGTGTCAAAACGAGACCAGCGTTCACATCCAGGAGTTTGACGACAACAGTTGAACTCCTGCAGCCACATTGACCGAGCGGACCTTGACCTTATTTTCATGACATGGAACTTACCTCATCCAGCGCACGGAGGGTCACGTTGGTGGTCCACCAGTAATCCACAGAGATAAGGATTCCCACAGAGAGAGATCTGACGAAACACATGAGGGATGACGGTATAGTAAGACACAGCTGTGATAATATGAAATATGACTTCATGGGAGAGGTTATACTCACTGACAAATAATCTACATTAATAAACACAAAATCTTTTCATTGTTAGTTGCTTACAATTATTACAGTCGATCATAAACATATTAAATGTTTATACACTGCTATTGAACATTAAATGGGGGTCTTAAGGTGTTAACATATGATACATCTGCAGAGAAATTGTACAGACAAACCTGCAGAAGCGACCTAATCCTTCAATCACAATCCTCATCTTCCTCCTCTCTCTGGGTTCCGACACAGCGTACCGGACGGCCACCGCCACAGGAACACCAACAGAGATCCCAACAAGTGTCTTCCATAGCAGCCCTCTGTGCTTACCTTCCCTGGAGGGAGGAAATCATCCCCATTCATTGAGAGAGCAACGTCATCATGGACAGCGGTTAGCCTGTGCCTGTGGCCTGGTTGGTGTTCGGTACCTGCGCGAACTGAAGAATCTGGTCCCTCGGAGCGATGAGCCGGGACGTGGGTGTCTTCGGAGCAAAGCCGTGTGATGCAGACACAACCTTAACTGAAGAAAACAAATACTGAGTGCGAATACCCCTCCTCACCCAACGCTTCACTTTGTGTTTCACACTTTAACCTCACAATGAACATATTATTTGATTATTAACCAGAGAGCAGTGTAATGGAGATAGACTGTTGCTCCTAACCCCGAATAGTTCAATGAACTCTGGACTTAACCGTTAAACTGGTTCTCACAGTGTCATCTTTCTTTTTAACTGGAACGTCTCCAATCTAAAAAAAAAAAAAAAAAAAGCCTGCAAATATCAATGACTGTTGCATTTCCAATTATAAGGAAGGCTACAGTGTAAATACAAAATCTTTTTCACTTTCACTCTGAGTAATAGGATTATTATGATCTGGATTTTTATTAATTAAAACACTTTTCTCCTGTTTAGAAGACACAATTGTTTGTAATCAATTCACCTCCCATAATTCACACTTAGCCTATTTACACTAAGTCCACATTGTCAGCTGCCAGCATTTGAAAAACCTTCACATATCATCTTCTTCATTTGACTTTTTTTACTTATTATGCTTGTGCTTGTTGTGTCCTGTCTTGTGATTACTTGTCCCTGCAGAATCCTATGGATGTTGTTTGGTGTTGCCGCGACGATCCCGCAGTTGCGCTGCAGCTATTTTATTTTCAGTTCACCTGTCAATTTGTTTCTCGATTAACTGGTGAATCACTCGGTCTTTAAAATGTCAGAAGAATGTCAATAAATACCTCTCCCAGTTTTTTAAAGCACAAGGTGTCATGTTCATGTTGCTTATTTTGTCCAAAACCCAAATATATCAAGTTTACAATAATACAAAACAAAGAAAAGCTGAAAGTCCTCACAGTTGGGATGCTGGAACTCCCAAAGATTTCAAAACTCTGGTTTTGCATTTTTGCTGGATTTCTTACAGCAATTCAAGTGTTTGTGAAAATGGTTGGCAATGAATTAATTGATGACTGATCGCCAGTCAGAGTGGACTGTCAGCCTACTACCTAGATTGTCAAGATCCTACCAGTGAGATGGGACAGATACTGTGTTTACATAATAGCATTAGAACATGTGAGTCACAGAGTGAGTGAGTAACCTCATTGGGACCTTTTCTGGTATAAACACCAACTCTGTTGGGCCCGGTAGTCCTCCGAGGACAAAGTCTGGATCTAATGAAGCAAAGCTTAATTCCAAAGGTCCTGGTTAAGTTTAAGGTTAGCCATGGCCTGGTTATGGTTATGTCAAAGGTTAAGCTGTCCATGATGAAGTCAATGCAATGCCCTAATAAGGATTGCTGCCAGACTTATGTGTGCGTTGGGAAGGAAGAAGAAGGAGGAGGAGGAGGATGGGTCTACATCAAGGCCAATATGACCGGCCGGGATACTTTGTTGTTTTTGTTCGCTGTCTGCATTTGAGGGACAAAATGTCTCCACAGCTGACAAATTGATGTACAGATAGCACTAATGTCAGGGACCTGAGCAGGGAAATGTCAAACAAACTTTCTGTCACTCACACTAAGCAGTTTTCCAGTACCACAATGAATGAGAAGGGACAGATAGCTGTGCTGGTCTAACACTGTATCACGGTGGACTTTTATGTAAATACTTGCTTCAAAGTCAGCTTTAAATTATAGCTGTCATCATTATTGGAAGGTTGTGCAATATAACTTAGCAATCCTACAATGCATAGCTGTAAAGATCAAAATAATCAGACTAATGTGTCAGCTTTACTAAAAACATACCTTAAGCTATTTAGCACTAAAACCAGTCTATTCGTATGTGTCGCTAACATGACCAGCAGTGCTAGCAGTTAACTAAGCTAACTGAAGTTAGCTGTTGGTTAACTAGTTGACTTCAGCTAATGCTACTATCAAGCCGAGCTAAAAATTAATTAATATTTTTACCACTTTGGAGGCCTCCCCTGTCATGTTCCCGCGTAGATAAAACAGCTCTTCTCACAGTGATGAATTTGTCCAAAGTGTCCGTCCTCTCAAGAATGTCCCCTGCCTCTTGATTCACTGGGCAGCTCCCCACTAGCATGTCAACCGGAGAGTGGCAGGCAACCACAGAGGTATCCCCCCGCTTACTTCCGTTTTCGCTTGAACCTCGTTTATGAGACAAACTACTTTCTTTTTTTTAATCTAGAGCTTTAATTTGTGCGTAGGTGTTGCTTCTCTGTCGTGATACATACGAACACGGTTTCTATCAGACGATCTGTTCGTTTACGGAGAGGATTTTTGTTGTTGTAAAAATAAAACCCCCAAAATAAATATTTTTTGCAAACATATCTTGACCAGTGAACAAATAAACTCAATCACCACGAAAACCATCTTCCGCCTGATATATTATTCTTTCATCTTTTTTCAGATTTTCCTGCAGTAAATCGACGGCAATGAGACTGGTTTCAGTCAAAATATTTGAAGAGAAGCAGAGATGGCGAGTAGCTTTGTTCCGTCCTCTGTGCGTGATGGCTCACGCGCAGGGGAGTCTGAAGGAGAGTCGGTATAGCTATGACAACGTTCCCAACCATTGGTGTATTATTAGCTCCAATAATACATCCACAATTTATGCGCATATTCAATATTGTGATTGCGACGTAATTCTTTTTCCACCACATACCTACGTATATCCACGCTCTTTCAAAAATGCTGCTGCTGCCTGCGAGTTTAATATCCCGAACTGGTAACTGTTGCCCTTTAAAACATCAGCATTAGGCATGAGCGCGTGTATGAACTATCTTGACAGAGTTAAACATCTTTGTTCATACGCGTGACGTATCAGGAAGTGTGGGCTCGAGCACAGAAGAAAATACCCGGGTCAGTAAGGGGGGAAAGTATTGTAATATAGCGACACTACGTAGAAATACAGTATATATATCATTTGTTTCATTCTTGTTATTTTGGAGGAACTGTGGCGCAGTTACAGGAACCGAGGGAACTTTGAGTTAATTGCAGCATTTCAAAATACGCTAGCTAGCATAAACAGAAGTGTTTCTGAGACTATTGGCTGCAGAGTGAATACCACAGCTGCTTTTCGTCCGTACAGCTGCAAACACCTCTATCATTGTTTGATTAGTTGCGCTTATCCGCCACTTTTGACGTTATCCCCCGGCTCGTCGTGTGTGCTCTGCTTGTGATGTCGTGGCATTAGCTGCTGCTTTTGTCTGTCCGAGCCGTGCGAGGGGTATGCACGGCAAACACGGATGCTACTTCCTCCACCCCGTCCAAGTCACCACAAGGAACCAGACGAGGTTAAACCCCTTCTAACAGTCTCCACGGATCTAAAGGCAGTCAGCCGACATCACCCTCCAGCTTCTTTCCCCGGGCGTTGAATATGGAAGATGAGCTCTTCGACCAGATTGTGTCCGTGTTTCACAAGCTGGTGTCGTGGGTCGCTGCGGGTGCCATGGTGTTCGGCGGGGTGGTGCCCTACATCCCCCAGTACAGAGACATCCGCCGGACCCAGAATGCAGAGGGGTTTTCCACCTACGTGTGCCTCGTCCTCCTGGTCGCTAACATCCTACGAATACTCTTCAGGTATTCACACCACCACCCTGAGTGTTGTCTCTCACCGGACCAGCCTTTGTCCTATACTGACAAAACATCAATCAAGTTTTTGCCAATTTACTGCTCTTCCGTATGTCAGTCATACTTTCCAGAACAAGATTGAGATGTTTAAAGAATCAGTGAAGAATTCTCGAAATTCCAGCATAGAAATGGTCCATTCAACAAATTCTAGAGCATTTTAATATCAAATGTATCTATTTCCTGTTAGTACCAGTCATAGTGGAGACAGATGACCTGAATTCCATACAGTGTGTATACCCTAAGGCTCCAGCTGATCGTTCAGGTTGATTTTACACAGATACTTTAAGAAACTGGAAAAGCAAGCAAGGGCAGTATTCCTGGTGGCACAGCTTTGCTATGTTTAATTTTTGTGGTAACTTTGCACATTTGTTTTCATCTTTTGTCTCCATCAGATTCGGCCGCTACTTTGAGACGCTGCTGCTGTGGCAGAGCATCATCATGATCGCCACCATGCTCACCATGCTGAGCCTGTGCACCAGCGTCCGCATGGCCACCGAACTCAACACCAAGAGGCGCTCCTTCATAGGTCAGACACTCCTCGGCGGGGCCTCACTCCAGTGCAGATAAAGCTCGGTTACGTCAGCAGTGTGTGAGAGAATGAGTTAGAGTATCCTGTCGAGGGCGCACGTACATAAAATGGGATATATGTGGATATATCTATATATATATCCGAGCACACGTGAGGCTGAATGCGTTTGGAAGGCGCATGTGTTTGAACGAACGCGCTCGAGAGTGTGTGGGCACATTGTCCCCAGGTCACCTCCCCTCCCCGGTGTTAGTGACCACAGGGCCACTCCTGAAACTGGTCATGTTTGAATAAACCAGTTTCAGCCCTCACACGAGTGCTACATGGTCTGCAAGATGTTGCTATTAATCCAATAGATCATTCAAAAAACAAACAAAAACTCAGGTTTCGTATTGGACCTCAGTGAAAAGTACAAACCACAAATGTTTAACTGTTGATTTAACATCTTTTTAATATGCATGACTCCTAAAAAACAAACAAACAACTGTTGTTTAGCAATTTAAAATGATCCTCTCTGTCTCTTGCTTGCTCTTGCTTTTGCTGTTTCTCAATCTCATTTTGTAAGCCGGTACCTTTCTAAAAAGATGATGGATGCCTGATGTCTCTGAAATATCTTTCTGTAGTAGAGGCAGTGAGTTCAGTGGGAAAAATATTTTTAGAAAAAAACTGTTTTACTATCCTTTAAATACCTGCACTCTTGTTACACATTATGCACCTTTTAGAAAATGATCTAAATGATGTCCACAGTTCAAAGCCCACTGCTACTGCTGCCTACTGTAAAACCGTCTCATTAAGTTATTCAGTAATGCATGCGTTGAAACACCATATGTTACTTGTTCCACTTGCTTCTGTGGACAAGGAGTGGCCCTCAGTCATGCGTTTCAAGGCTGCATCACGTGTCGCAGGCAGAGCTGCAGGTTCCCGTCTAGGCGTCGTGTATGCTCCAGGACTGAGTGTTCAGCTGCACGTCTGCCATCCCTGTGGCAGCCCACTTAAATGTCTGCAGGCTCAGTGTTAGATTGCAAATACGCTATGTACAGAAAGCACACAAAAAAAGATTGTCTCCATTCAAAGAGGAAAACGTACCACCTCGGGTCATTTAGTCACCTCAAAAACCACTTTCATGGGATCTATGTCAAGTAATGTTTCTTGACTGAGAGCAGTAACTTCTTCAAGTCTCTGTGAAGGCACCATGCTGCCAGCAGCAGTGAATATTTCCCAAAACGTTCAGCTATTGTTTTAAAGCCTGTGAAAGTTCAGTTTCAAATCCTCAAAGCTTCTATTGATTACAGTAAATGTGCATGCTTCTGTGATCAGAGTTAAAGTTGTAAGAAAAAAAATCCTTCTGTAACATGTTAGCGTTCGCACTCACAAACTGAGGCGTCTGATAGACAGTGGCCCGGCATCATAAGCAAACAGCCTAAATCCTGATTGGTGAACTGAATTATGTCACATCACCTTGTCCCAACTGAGCTGCTCTCCTCCGGACCATTGAGAATAACACAGATGAAAACACAACAAAAGCTCTCATGTGAAACCATACTTGCCAGAGGGAACACTGCTGCTCTTTCTCATCTTGAGTGCTGGCTGCTTTATCACCACTGAAATCGGGGAACAGATGCTCCCTTGTTTTGAAGTGTCACCGATCATTTACGATGTCTTTGAAATGTCTGGGCAACTGTCACAGTATCAGCAACAGCAACAGATCAGGGGTCAGCTCTGGATTTGCTGGGAAAAAACTGAAGAAAACCAAGCTCTTTTTTTTCTTTCCCTTTCTGTCCTTTTTTTTGTCCTTTTTGTTTCATTTTTTTGTCTGTAGCAACAGACAGTAAGGACGAGGAGGTCAGAATCCCTAAGAGGCTCTTTCTAGGTATGTACAGAACTTAATGTGTCTGCCATGAAACATCAGTTGTAGTTCATCCGCCTGTCCCTCTCCACCTCCGTTACTCATGCATGACGACGCAGCGCGGCCCACGCTGACTGATGATGACTAACGCCATTCACATGACATGTTTAGTTGAAGCATGTGGTCGTGTTCACGCGCCCGCGCCGACTGTCCGACCCCCGTGGCCGCTGCTGTGTTGCTTTCAGTGCATGTTACCCAGCGCACACCCTCACTGCACACAACAGATGCACTTCCATCGAGAGACCTGTGTAGATGTGATTTTTGCATGGATTGATTTGTACTTTAGTCTGTCATTTATACGCAATGACAGTTCAGCTACAAATCAGAAGCTCTCGTAACTCACTCAGTCATTAGTGACTCACAGGAGACTAACCTGTCGATAGCACGGCCACCCACTAACCTCTTGCTCACATCTTGTACCTCTAACTTCTGCTCATGCTTTTGCGGTTTGGGGTGCAAGAATTGTTTGACATAAGCTCCCAAACCGCATGTGTTTTTGTGTGACCTTTTAGATAAGTGCATGCTTATCTCATCCTGCCCTGAAAAATGAATGGAAAGCATCTTTTCTAGTGGCTGATGTTTGCTACTGACTCATAATCGGAGTTGCCTTGTAACTAACTTCTCAAACATTCTTGGAACTGCACTCGGTCTCAACGTTATACCCCTTTGATGATGAGCATGTCAAGAGATCTGTGGTTTGGGATGTGCTGAGATGCTGCAGCGATATCGGTCTTTGTGTGCGTCCCTGAGTTTTAAGGCAGATTTAGTCTTTTCTCCATCAGCAGTTTTAGCCAGTTGAAATGATCAGCTGATCAATAACCTGTGCACTTTTTGAGCTCTCCGTGCGCCTCATATACCAAATGCCTCTTTGCCAAAGAGCCCCACTGTTGTATCAAAACTATTCAACTTGCCTCGAAATAGCCCAAGCTTGTCAAAACATCAGTAATAATGGAGCTTCGAGTACAGTCATTGTGGAAAACCAATATAAATACTTAAGTGAGCAGCACTGTCACTCTGACTCAATACACCCTCCTGCTGCCTCTCACTACAGCACAGAATGTGCATTAATTCACAGCTGAAAATAGTCTCTAACGTAAGCACTATTTAATGAGGATGAGTCACGATTTTTGAACTTGTGAATTGTATGTAATATGTAAAATTATATTTAAAAATGCATAGTTTATGCAACTCTTAACACACACATTCTTTAGATATATTCCCTTGTTTTTGCCTTCATGGAGCAGTGGTAAGCAATGCATTGCTCCTGCCAGAAGGTGGCACCTAAAAACTGCAAGAACTGTACAACAAAAGCAGGAGGCGTTACCACCAGGTGCAGGTAGAACCTGCATGGCACTGGGAGATGCTGTAGACAGTATGTGAGACCCGTATTTGAAGGTTTACATCTCCAGCAGGAACACATCAGATTGGTTCATAGATGGGATGAGGAGGTAGAGCAGTCTCTTGAGACAGACTCGCATGTGGTGGATTTCGGTCTTCAAAAAACAGACTTCACCTTTAATGTAACAGCACACATACAGGGACTGGCCAGGTCAAAATACTGCTGAATCACATTGGGTCAGAAATCTGACGTGCTGCTCGCTACCACTTTCAACTGTCAGCGTGTCGCACCTTGATGATGTCACAGCACGTGTTCTCCAGCAGCTGCTCACAGGCCTTTTTTCACAGCAGGTATTTTGACTTGAGACAGTAGGAAAAGCATAGGTGTTACTTCTAACATTCACTTGGCTCCATTCTGTCTGGCAGCATGCACAACACATGCAATCAAATTTAGTTGACAGTGGTGTTGCAACGTTTGATTTCTGCTGATGCATGTGAAAAAAGCCTGAAAAATATAACTGTCTTATATTCCAATGAAAATATTCACATTAGCGTATAGTACTGTATATACTGTATACAATACAGCATTATGGAATCAGGATAAAGCATTAGTGAAGAAAAGTCAGTTGTTCCTGTGGGCACTAGATGGCACTAGGAAATGATATTTGCAGGAAGCGAACCATCACACTTAGCTCTTTTTTTCGCTCAGATTATTCTCTTGGAAGTGACTGAAGCACACTGAATGTATCGGTATTGAAGGGCTCTTTTGTATCCGTTTGATGTCTGTTTTCAATCATTTTAAGATGAGCAGGAGCAGAAAAGCATGAACACTTTTCCCCAGTCTTGTGGCTTTCGGCGGTTCAGCCTGTTTGTTTCTAGCAGCAGAGGAGGAAGTCCAGGTGTGTTGCTGCCAGCCCGGCTTGCCCACAAGGTCGACGCTGGCTCCTGGAGCACGAGCGGCTCAAGATTCTATAGCCGATCATCGATCAGTGTGCTCTGCCAGGCGTCATTGGAACTGACAGAGAGCCGTGTTCTTTGATCGCAGCTTTGCCCATGTGCGCCTGCTCATTGATCTGAAATAGGATAAAGTTAAGGGTAGGCAAGGGTAAACACGTGGTGCGTTGATACAGAGCACGTTAACATCCGGGTAGAAGGAGAAGGAAATGGCGCAGAGCTTCACTCAGAGGCCAGGAGCAGTCTGCGGCCGGTTCCAGGCGGCTGTTAGATGGCTACAAGACCGGAGGTGATGCAAAGAAAAGGCAACTGATGGAGACCTCACAATGTAACGCAAAGCATCCAACTGGTGTCAGCGTGCAGCCGTCAGCTTCACATTTCTGCAGGGACCCAGCATAGCCTTGTTTCATCAGCAGGGCAAATACTCAAGGTGTGCGTTTCTCCAATTGTTCACTTTGTTCCCTTTTGTGTTTGCCGAGCCTTAATCATAGCACATATTCGTTCTCAGAGCAGCGCAGAATCATTATCTCACCAGGCACTTCCTTCAAACAGGGGGACATTTGTAGCCAGAAAGAAAAACACAATGCAGCTGCCTTTTGATGTAACGCCACAGATTAACCAAATAAGGATGTATTATGATAGATATATCTGTGAGCAGGTCACATGGGCCCATTGTACCTCATAATTTAGCGTCTGAGATGAAATCCTGGAACTGAGAGCCTATGTAGGCACAAAGAACATCTGTGGTGCTTTACCACAATCACATCTGGGCTGTGTCTTTTCTTATAACACATTTAGTTGTTTGTTTTCGGGACAGAACATAAATCCCGGTGTAATACGAGCTCAGTGTGATTTATATGGAAGACTGCCCGCTGCAATCCTTTAAGGAGATTAAAAGATCAGATCATTTGGCTGTGTCACAGTCAGAAATGCTGCTGATCACTCAGGTGGAGGTAAATGGCCTTTGGAAAGAAAAACACGAGATAAAATATTCCTTGAAAAAAAAAAAAGTTTTGGTGGTGACATTTGGGAAAGTTTGTCTCTTGTGTGCTTAACTTAACCTAAGTTAAACTTAACTGTAAGATATTTTGACGACCCGAAAGAGCAAACCCTGATTGGATTTTCCGGAATCTCCCACAGCATAAATTTGTTTGTTGTTTGTTTCAGCAAGTGATTTGTTTCAGCGAGCAAGCTGTCAAATGAGGCTCTGCTCCATGAAGGTCCTGTATTCAGACGTTAGGGGGCTTCAGACTTCAGGGTAGCTTGGCTGTTTGTTCCCAAGAGGCAGATCCACATTCTCTTTTAGTGAAAAATATGGAGGTTTTTCTCAAACTTTTGATCAGTTGTGTAGGATCATGAAAGAATTTTCAGCCCACCTTGTCTCTTTCTATGTTGATATTGCCTTACGCTGAATCACTGACTACACCCTGAAGAGTTAAAATCCAGGTTTAACCATTTGTAAATGAATTTGTTTTTTTGCAGGTATCTTGATAATGTCACAATGCTTGAGCGGCTCTAATCATGTTATATATCTACATGACAATACGTAAGGTTTCTGTTTCTTTCTCCTGTCTGGTAATGACTCATTTCTCATTCTGTTCCTGCGGGGGTCTTTACCTGGAGTTTCATTGGGTTTGGCATCTTAGAATAAATCGCCTCGTCCTGTAGATACAGTTATCCCCTCCCTGAGGACAGGTAGAGTCCAAACTTTTAGCCCGAGCCCCTTTTATAAAAGAGAGATTGCCTTTAGTCTAGGTGGCAGTGCAGAAACGCTGCAGCGTATTGGCTTGGCAGTGAAAGCCTATTAGTCATTGTGACAAAGCTCCCTGTCCAAATTTCAGAAAACGAGCTCATTGAAGGTTCAATTTTCCAGGCTGTTATAACTGTCTTTCAAAATAATGTCCCGACGTCTCCCACTGGTGCTCTTGAGTGACAGCAAGCCATTATTTGAGTTACCCCCATAGACTTTTACCAGGGCCTGACCGAAGCCGACCGGGAACAGTCGGGAAACAAGCGGTCGAAATCCAAAACTCTGACCCGTGCCTTCCCACACATCCTCTGTGGGACTTCAGAGTGAGCTGTGTGCGAGATGTTTGGCCACCACGGGGAGTCTGCCGTGTGCAGCTCCGGTCTGCTCCCACACAGCGCAGGGATTAAAGAGGAAGAGGAGAAAGCCCCAGAGGACACACGAGTGGCTCAGCGAGACATGATGCAATGTAGGCTATGGCTAAGGTACAGTGCTGTGATAAACATCCCTCCGTGGTCAGTGTGAAATGAAGTGACACGCTGCTGTCGGTATGGGATTTTTGTTGTCTTAAAACATACTGTTTTTAAACCCCAAAAAAACACAACGCTGGCATGGAGGAGTGTAATTACTGAAAGGTGAGGCTGTGTTGCTTTTTTTTGTTAAAGGCATAGGTGTTCTGTTCGTTGCAGCGTCCTCGGCCACAAGATTAGGTCGCAAGATGGGAAAGGCATAAATTTCATCCCACCCCAGAGTACAGTTTCACATATTACCTCTCCTCCTGCCCCCAACTCTATTCCCAGCCCCTAAAGAGTAGGGGTTAAGAATTTTTTTTTTTTAATCTTTTAATTTGATATGCTGAAAAAAAAATTAATCATGGAGCTAAAGCTGAGCTCATACATATGCAGAGACAACATCATTCATCCGTGTTGGCTAACTTTAGAAGGATAGAAAAAGTGATGTGCTGTAAATAGAAATAACCTGGGTTTTTTTTTTTTTTAAAGTAATGCAGTGGACTTTGGAGGAAGTGTCTGTTTGTGAAAACGTAATGGAAATGCATCCCAAAGGGAAACACTCGATTGAATTCTCCGCTTTTATTTATCTCAGAACATAGAACCACAAAACTAGGATACTGTATTGGTTTAAACACGCCAACATTGTACATCTAAGTACAGCACAGCTACATCTTAGTTAATGATTTATTATCATGAAAAGGGGCCAGTATTAGCAATGAGTACTTAAATGGACAAAATGGCACATTTTATAGTTTTATAGCATTTTATAGTTACCCAGCTCGTTAGCTTCTTTTTTAGCCTGCTTATTTAGCAGGCGAGGAACACCATTAGCATTAGCATTTAAAGCTGTGTTTTTGACCATAAGAAAGTCCAGTGCTTATTCCTCTTTAAGCTTTTTTTTTTTTTTTTTTAGGGGGGGGCTTTTCTCGGTGTGGTTTTGCCTCCTAAGCCCTTGTCCTGTCATGTGATCACCTCGAGCCGCACATTACACGATTTGTGCGTTGTGTTTTGTGTTTAGTGTGAAGCTGTGCGTGCCTTCAGCAGCCAGGTTGGCGCTCAACGTTGCTCTCATGCCCTTGATTGCTTCCTCTGTGTTTGGCTGTTATCACGGGCGCCAGCCTGGTGCTAGCTGGCCCAGATTCACAGTCCTCCGCCTCCCAAAAGCTACGCCAGGCATGTGCAGCCACCAAACCGTTAATCGGTAGAGTAACCACTGCTATAAAGGATGTTCTTTGTATTGATTATGCTCAGAACACACATATATGTTTCCTTTTGTTATGTTCTACCATCCTACATGGCTGTAAGATTTTGCCACAGCAGATCTTGGTGCATGGCGATGGGTTGACAGACTTCTGTGACCTGGTTCGAACTGCTCTTTTTTTTTATTTGGTTGCTTGTCTGCCAGAAAGGAACAATTGGTTTGGCTCAGCATTGCAAAGTCAGGTTACCTTGCACGCGCCTGCCACACATATTCATTTCAGAAATGCCATCTAAATGTCAGGATCGGTCACTGTTAATTCTCTAATGAAACAATATTTCATTCAGTCATAAACTCAAATGGCATAAATGTTTGTATTTCACTTCCAATTTTTCAAGTCTTGAAAAACGTGAGGTTTTATTATTGGATTTAGCCAATGGATTTGGTGGTGAAGTTTGTTTTTTCTCTTATTGCTCTTATTGCTAACCCTAACTACTGTACAGACCCTTCAGAGAGGTACACACAGGCCTCTACAGTAGGCCACAGAGTGCTTAGATGAGCTTCCTAGATAAGGAAAGCCTCATCTAAATGTGATTGAATGAATCGGCTCTATTTCATTTGAGGCTTGTAGAAATTCCATTTAAGATATAGCGCTGCAGCAACATCTTTTGCTCTTAGCCATGATTAGATTTTCATGATTAACTCCTTCAATCTCCTCCTGCACAGTGGAGCTGCAGCTACAAGTGTACCATTTTCACAGCCCTCGTCCCGTATGTTTAAACATCGTCCATTTTTTTCAGATTTATTTACCATTGCTTATTGTTCCTATTCCCTCATCAGCTACAGATAAAGTAGTACCTGAGGCAATCGGTGCTTGGACAAGCACTGAAATACAGTATTAGCACTGTATGATTAGTATTGGCTCTGCTGCTTATTACCGGAAGCCAGAAATGGTGTACTCAGAATCTTTATCTAATCATTTCCTTGGAGAAACAGCAGTTGAGAGGTGTTGGGGCATAAAACCGGGTTTAAATCATTCATCAGTGTCCAGATTCCCACCCAGCCCATTACTACTGTGCGGAAAATACTTTAACCTCCACTGACTGTCACTGTCCCTCGGGGCTCAGAGCCTGGCTTTACTGGCTTCTGTTTTGCAAGAATCTGAATGAGAATAAATCCAAATCATGCTTATTTGTAGCTGCGACATGAAGTTGTTTTTTTTTCCCCGAACACAAAAAGGAGATTGTGGGAGTGGTGTGAAAATTTGCAGCTCGAGTGTGAGGTTCGTTAAAAAATTTCTACAATAATAGAGATTTTGCTTCCTTTTTATTAAGCAGATACGGCTCCAAAAAGGACAAGGTGGGATTAGTAGATAATTATTTCCTCCAGTGGAAAATGAGAAGTGAGGAGAGAGAGGAAATGCAAGTACAAAGGAGTGTAGATGGGTCTCACAGCTCACACTAAAACTGCAACCGCAATTTAAAGCATGTGTTATGAAAGTAGAGGTGTTTCTTTCTCAGTTAACACTTAATGACAGGCCTGAGATTAAAGAACAGAGATTTAAAGACAGATGTCAAAAAGTCATGAAAGCTCGATTTTTTTTTTTTTTTTTTTTGTCCCCATTATGGGTCAAGCTCCACAAATGCTGGATCCTACATTTCCCATAATGCATCATGGGGCATCATTTGCCAAACTCCATTACCCTTGTTCCTTACCCAGGCTTCCTACATGTTTAACTTGCCAGCAACCTGCCATTAACATGACATCGGGGTTGATACTCACACCATGGAAAAGAAACTCCCACCAGAGGTACAGAAGACACTATACAGCATCACTGACAGTGTAAAGTCAGTGGAATTCAGTTTTAAGAAAAACAAAAGCATTGCCTTGCTGTGTTTTGGGACACAGTGAACATTTAGTCCTGTCAAGACCACAAGCTTTTAACCTTTTTGGATTTGGTTTTCCCTCAGACGCTTCACTGAATGAAACTTTCAAAAGGTCCTGTTTTTGATTGGACAAGGAGCAACATTACTGCAGCATGTCTTTTACAATTTTGCAGTGTTTTTAGTGTTTTCATTTCATACACTTCTAAGTTCTCATCTGTGGCTAATTGTTAAAAAATGTAATTTCTGTGGATCTCACTTCTGGTTTTCCTACATTGTGCACCTCCAGACTTTGACTGGAGCCATTTCTGGTCGTGGAGCCGCTTTGTGGACTACGTGCAGTGCGTGCTGGCCTTCACGCTGGTGGCGGCCTACATCACCTACCTCCTCTTGGACTCGGCGGTGTTTGTGGAGACTCTGGGCTTCCTGGCCGTCTTCACTGAAGCAATGCTGGGCACGCCGCAGCTCTACTGCAATTATCAGAACAAGTCCACCGAGGGCATGAGGTACCGGTTCATTGCTGAACATCCTTGCTTGTTACATTCATACTCCCATTTGTTTTGGCCTTTAGACTTCACAAGCCACAATAGAAACAGATGTAAGAGCTGTGGCTCATGGTGTGGATAGTGATATTCATTTTGCAGTTACATGGGGCAGGCTTCAGCGCAGCACTGTCTTTGAGTTGTAAGGCAGAATCAGAGCAATATTTAGCTCTTATATCTTTTCTTTCATATATATCAGAAGTGATCTTACAAAGCTCAGTCAAAGAGAAGAGTGGTTCATTGGTTCATTTGACTCATTCGACTCAGACACAACAACACTTCTTCCAATATGTCACACCGGCCAGTGTATTCTGCCTCAGTCCATGTCCTCTTCTGCTTGGTTGGTTTGTAGATGTGGGAAGCAGTGCAGTCATATTGTGAGATTTAAACCTGGATCAGACACTGCCCGAATTTTAGTGCGAGTTATCTCCAGAGCTTCAAATCAGTGCTCGCGTCTCGCAGTCAGACACATTTCAGACTGACAGGCAAAGATTTTATCACATTTCTCTCACAACTGTCAACTTTAGTCACAGACAGCAAGGTCGCAAATTCAACAAAGTTTGTTAGTTACTTAGTTAGCGACTCAGAGTAGTACTTAAGAGTGCAAGTGATGGACAGTGTGTGGGATTCTGCCTTCTTTCCAAATCTCAGTCCAAAATCCCACGGTGTAAACACACTTTGAATGCAGAGGTGATTTACTGTCCCTGTTTTTCTCAACCGTCAGGACCTTAAGTATAATTTACCAAGAGTCACTGAGGTGGAAATCTAAACAAAGCTCTCTGCGTCTGTGATTAATGATAATGTCTTCATCGTGATGAGCGCTGTTTTATTTATGAGCACCACTTCCATCATGGGCAGCTCCGAGGGGGTGTGTGTTTTACTGTAGCACACGCTTGTGAGTAATGGCTCCAGATTATATTGTCCTACATATGATCATTACTCTGACACATGCTTATTAAGTATTTCTGGCACCTGTCAAGCAGGAAATAACGACGGGGCTAGTGACAACCGTTTATTATGCAAACGTGACAATTGGCCCTCTGACGTTTCTCTGAAAATCAATATGGTAATGAGGTATTCTGTCTTGCTGTATCTATTGCTAATGTATCATTTTGGCTCATTAATGTTGATTTGCATCAAATTTTAGGCTGTAATTAGAGGCTTTAATGTGAAATAGATTAGCTCAGCGTACGCGGATTCAAAATCTATGCTGGGAGCTTTTTGAACTGGAGCCAATAAAGTAAACAGCTTTTCCCAATAGCATACACCACTTTAACTGTACAGCACCACAGTCAGAGGAAAACAATGAGACATAAGTAGACTGAAAAAGAACCCGACAGCAAATTAACATGATCCAGGGTAAAAGAACCAGGACAAAGAGGAATGTTGAAGTTGTACAAAATTAATTGAAAAGATGAAACCGATAATGAATGGATTAAAAAATGTGTGAGTCTGAGATTGTCCACTGAGGCACAGGCCTGATAGAAAGCTTTCTTGCAGTGTGCGTCCTTCCTCAGAGCAGTGCACCCCCACCCTCGCCACCCTCCCCCTCTGCTGGCTGGCTTCGTGCAGCAGACAGATAACAGAGCTCCAGCAGGGCTGCCTGTCCCCTTAACCGGCCATGACAGCTCCCACGCCGGGCCTTTCTAGACCCTCTCTGTCCTATGTCTTATATATTTTAGATTTTTCTTTTGCCATCTTTTGGTTTGCTGCCTCCTACCCACCCCGCACTCTGTTTACCGCCCTCCTTGTCCACGAAGCCGTCTGTCTGCAGGATGTACTTGCAGTGCTTTTTGGTCTGTTTCATTGTGTGTGCCACTTCTTTGATGGATTTCTCCCTGACTGTTCAGACCTCTACAAAAAGTACTTTTGCTTTTATTCTTAAGGCGCCAGGAAAAAAAAACCCTAATGCTGCTACTGATGTTTCCAATTTATTTCCGAAATTGACAATTTCTTCATACCAAACCAAGCAGCAGCAGGAAGTATCATGTGGTGAGAGCAACTATCCATGGGGATAGAATGCATGGCGAACGACGCAATTTATGCAGAAATGAAAAGCACTCTGTTTTTATTTCGAAGATTTGCTTGATTTACACCCCCTGTGAATGGGCCCGTTGTCATGACGAAGTGCCCAGTAGCCACCACGTGCAGTTGAACTTGCTGACAATCTGACTGAATTCCGACTCGTAACTTAACGGGCCTTCTTCTGTGGGCTCATCCACTGCAAACATTGATATCTGGTCTGTGGGTCGTAGTCACAGACCCAACTCTTGATGAATGACTCTTGACGAGTGATGAAGGTTGCGACTTCACCATTTATTTCAAATATATGTGCGTGTTGAAAATGAAATAGCTCACCCTTTGAGTACAGTCAAAACATCACAGTGTACCGCGCAGCTATTACAGCTGTGTAAACTGTGCTTTCATGTTAGTGTATTTCTGTGTGTTAGATGGTTAAACTGGAAAGTGGTTGAAATACCTAAGGTCTTGGTGTCCAGTATGCAGCAAAGAACAGCTGCAGCCATGATTTTTGCTTTGTATCAGTGCAGGATTCATGTTAGTGTAAAGTCTCACATGCTCTCATACCCCAGCCAGGATGAAACGTGAAGCTTCATGTCAGTTCTGTTCGTCAGTTCTTTTATCTCACCCTGCGACATCTTCTTCCATCCAACGGCCAGTGCAGAAAAAGCTGCCACAGAAGGCAGAGCATCATTTCCAGTTCTGTTTATTGTTTGCGTCCTCCCTCTGTGCACAACCTGTTGAGTCTGGCAAGCTGTTGCTAGGTTACTTTACCTCAGCACTTCTTTCAAGGTATCTGTGTGTGTGTCTGTGTGTGCGTGCAGGGATAGGAGGCAAAATTCTACTAAGTGAGCTTGTTTTGCTTTCAACATGCATTTTTTTTCAAGGTTAGAGCTCGGGTGCACAGCTACAATGAGGTTAGCTTTTGAGCTGAGGTTATTTTTAGTACCGCAGAAGTGAGAGCGAAGGGTCAGGGAATGAATGAATGAGTGTGTGTGTGTAAGTGTGAATGAATGAGCATGCACATGCCTTTTTTGCAGAGACACAAACAGAAAGACAGGAGAGGTAAAGCAGAGTACACTTTCCTGTAAGTGTCTGGAACAAAAAAAAAAAAGAAAACAATCAGATCCTACGCAGCACATCCGCGTGGAAACGTGTCACGCTGACATCCTCCTTAATAACGGCCCAGCCTGCGCGGCCCAACTCCAGCTAGAGTAACATTAATGTGTTTAGACGGCTTCTCGGTACCAAGCGCACATTCGGGGCTCGCAGTCGGAAGCTTCAGCGCCTTAGTCACCGAGGGGATGGAGTCAGAGCAGGGTAAAAGTGGCCAGTGGAATGAATCAAAGCGGATGTCATTGGTGTGTATACGCACCAGAGCTGTGCTGTGACATGCTGTCAGACAGGCAGCAGCGGTTTTAATAAAGAAATATTCAGGTCAGAGTTTGGACCGACGTTGATGAGTGTTTTTGCGTTGGTCCCATGAGGATGTTGTGGAGGGAAGTGGCATTTGTCTGATGTTAATTCACACCCAGCTTTTCTGTTCATTGATGCAGTTTGACACCTGTAATTGCTCTGTTAACCTCAATGTAGACGTTTACATTAAGGCCACCCATAGACTGTTCAGGTTTCGCTCTGTTATCTGTCCCATCCAGCATAATAAAAAAAACAACAACTGTATTTTACCACTCTCGTTCTCCTCATCTTCTCCTGTTTGACTAGTTGACATGTTTTCCATTCTCACACAGCACACATGTAGTTTTGATGATGATGGCAAATTAACCATTCAAAACTTCAGTCATTTTTAAAACAATGCGTTCAGTCAGAAATGAACAAAGCTGTAACTACCTAATTAACTTGCTAATTTAAATGTTCACTTTATGTAACACTTTATGCTTCTACCAATAATATTAGCTGTAGTTTTCACTGGTAATTAGATTTGAAAATGGATGTTAATGTATCAAGCCTCCTCTCCAGCTGTTCTGTTTTTGCTTGCCGTTACATTCCAAGGCTCGAGAGTCTGTCCGATCGATATGTGCTTCCACTTACCTTAACCTGACCCTCGCCAGTTATCTCTGCACCCTCCCGAGCTGAGAAATCTGATGTTTACCATTCAGTTTCACGCATCCACCCATGAGCCCTGACCTTCTTCAGACTCTGATGCAGTTGTCAAACCCGTACCGCTCGCACACAGTGACCGAAGGCCCAGACCTCTCATATTCACTGAAATGAAAATGGAGATATCAAACATGATATGGAATGATATAAAATGCGGCAGAGAGGCTGCCTGAGTTGTTGGGACCAGACACAGTTGCTTACCTTTAAATTAGTTAAAGTAATTTGCCTCATTTTTTAATTTCTTTTTTAACGTTAATGTGTTGGTTGCCATAATTTATTTTGAATAATTATTACCCATAAACTCATAACTGAACCGAATCCCTGAACTTGTTGAAACCAAGATAAACTATCTGAGCCAGAGGTACTGTAAAAACTTGTGAAGGCGCATACTGTACGGGGGACATTAAGCCAGATGAAAGGTGTGCGTTCTGTGTGAGGAGGATGAGAGGGTGCTGAAGGTTTTGCGGTAATGGTTTTCAGGCTTCTGCTATTTTTAGACGGTTCCGAGTCTTCAGAGCTGGAGGCACATAGTGATACTGACCAGCCTGCCATAAAACAAAGAAAAAACACAACAGCACAGACAGGAAACACACACATGCACACATATACACAAAGCACTGAGATGGGACATCCAGACAACCAACTGCAGCCTTATAAGGCTTGTGGTCTTGAGCTCCATCCCCGTCTGCTAGATAAGAGTGCCAGAGCCTTATTTAGCCTGCAGACTGCTGTCACACACACACACACACACACACACACACACACACACACACAGAGTCACGTGTTGGGATAGATGTGTAAATGCTATTGATGGTGCTGGGCCATCACCCCTGCGGCCGGGTGCATGGTGCTGCTGTGTACAGCGAGGGCTGTAGAACAGAGCAGCTTCAGCTCCCTGCAGCTGGAGAACCTTCAGACCATCTGTCCAGCCCGTCCACCCGCCATCTGCTCACATCAGTCAGAGGCCCCGCTGCCTCTTTTCTTGCAATAGATGAAAATGAATCTGTTTGTTTCTCTTCCTTCAGGGTGAGAATCCTGTTGGGACTTTGGGATGGTAGTGAAGTCCTTTTTGTGTGAGGGGAAAGTATGCCATTTATTTTTCCCTCAAAACAAAGAAAAAATAATTTGGCAGAGTCAACTGACAGTGAGGATTGTAAAATATATTCTGAAAAGTGGCACAGACTCATAAAACAGAGATCATGCACAAAAAAACAAATGAAAAAAACTTGAAGATAAATTAGATTACCTTTTAGGGGAAACTCACAGCAAGTGCAACATTAAGTGCTTCCACAAAATAATAATGCTCTTTGCAGCCCAGACCCTCTGTGTTTGAGCAAAGTTGAAGGAAGTGCTGGAGCAAATATTTGTGCAATGATGCATAGTCTTCTATTATTGTCCCCCAGTACTGTGTAGAAGGACACTGTAGAATCAGTTAATTCCACCAAAATGTTAAGCTGTTAAATATATTACAGTAAAGAATAAAGACATGATAAAAATGCTGTTTTGAAACTGTAAACTAAAACTCAAATTATAAAACGTTGCATTAAATAATGTTGGACTACTACAACCCAGTCCTGTACAGCACTTGTACGATAAAAACTGTCACTCGCTACAGCTCCACTTCTACTTCCTTGTCAATATGACTCTTATCACTTTTTGACCCTAAAGCCTTGAGGTCTTTGTCAGTTCATTCATCTCAGCTTAAAAAAAGTCCAGGAATAAATCCAACAGTCTGTGCTTTACCCTTCAGTGTGTCTTTTTTGTATTCAAAGTCATACTGGTACAAAGCCAGCGCTGCTATACAATGCATCTGCAGCCTGTTGGAGAAATTGCCTGGTTGAGTGCGACTCCACTTCTGCACCGCCACCATTTGCGCCTGGAGCTCGGTGTGCTTTCTCTCTTCCTCCCTCTATATATGTCTCAGAGAAGGTGACAAACAAGTAGCCAGACACGTCGGCGCCCTGTTCCCGGGTTCCTCCCCGCGTTGCCTCTTATTAGGGAACCGGAGGAAGAATTGATCAAACACGAATCCAGCCTCTCTCATCATTACCCGCAGGTATACCTCGTCATAACTCATACAGCCGCCGCTAAGGAACGGGGAGGCAGAGAGGGGCGACGACGGGGGAGGGAGGGTCTCTCTTTTCACAGAGCTAACAAGCTCCTTACTGAGACAGAGAAGTGTGAGAATGGCAGGCAGCGGGGGGAGGTGAATGCAAAGAGGTGTAGAGGGATGAGGAGATGGTGGGAAGATGAATGAATGGAGAGAGAAAAGGAGAAGTGTGGTGGAGAGTGGGCTTATGGGGAAAAAATGTGTGAAAAAGAAATCCAGAAGGGACACATGGAGAGGCTGCAGGGAAAGAGCTGGTAAAAAGTAAGAAGTGAAAACATGGCAGATGGAAAGTTTTCAAAAAAGGGGGGGGGGGGCAGCAAGGTTTGCACAAATTGGCCTTACAAATGAAAAGGGCTAAGGTGAAGCTGGAGGCATGAATAATGCAAGAGGAGATTTGGCTGCAAAGCTATGCCCCGAAGAGGCTAAAAGACAGACAGGGAGTTGGGGTTACATTAAACCTGGCGGGATGGGATGGGGGGGGGCATTCTTTACATCTGTTAAGAGGCTTATGAAAAGGCAGGGAATGTGCCAACACAATGGGCTCTGTCTTACACCAGCTGCAAAACAGCACCAAGCGGGATGCAAGCATCTTTGCTCATTCCAGACAGACACAGTTGTCAGGCACCATTAGAACAGCAGTCTGCCAAGGTGCAAGCACACCTGGCTTTTAAAGGGATTGGGAAATTCTGATTGGTTTATTGCAAAGCACACCTATGATTAATTTGGAGACCAAAGTAAAACCTTTTTGAATCGTGCACCTGGCGCCACAAGCTTTTTTTTTCCTGCCATTAAACTTGCAAAAGTGGATTTGGAAACACGCTCGCTTAAGACCATGGGCTTAGACTGTTATAATAGAGACTTAAGACTCATCATATTCCACCATGTTTCACCTGCTGCAGGAGCTCACAGCTTTGTTCTGTGACATATTTGTTGCAGCATGTCCCATCAGAGGCTCCACGGGGGTCGGGCCAGTGTTGTTAGCAGGACACAAAATTCAGTTATGAATTTATGGGACTTGACCCCGCCATGGAATAATGGTTATGACCCTATTATGAGATTACAGCTGTGACTGATCTGTCTCACATCAGTGGAATATTAAATTGAATGTGGAGAAATACATCAAGAACATTGGCCTGTGCTCAAATGTGGAGAGCACAGCGATTGAGAGTAAAGGGCATGAAACGGATGGATGGGTCTCTCCATTACCTTTTCACTCCTAAGAGTATGGAATTAAGTGTCTGTATATTTGAGTTAATGAGCGATTTAAGTGTTTGGTTTTTTACTTTGTCATTTGTGGGTTACTGAGTGTAGATTGTTAGACACAAATGGCAATTTTACCCACAACACAATGACGTGTGGGAAAAAAAGTGGAGGGGGTAAAAATGTGATGCTAAGGATGATAAATTCCACTCCAGAGTATCAGGAACACTTACTATGAAAAATGAAGAAGAAGATAAAAATGAATTTTCCATTGGTTTGAACTAATCGGAATAAAACTGGGCAAGGGTGCCACAAGATATCTCTTTTTATTGTATATTTGCACATATTGGGGAAAAAAGGTGAATTAACATGAACTTCATTTCATACTACATTTTCACCATATCAAAATAACAGCTGGAAAACCGAATAAATATTTAAATTGTCGAAATATTAAAAACACAAATAAATATCCTGCAGCTAAGAGGAGTGACAGCAGTATATGATTGCCAGTTGTCACAGTAACGCAACACATTTTCCAGCAGTCAAGTTTTATTACCTTTGCTTACCAGTACCTGGGAGAAACACTATATTATACAGTGTTGGATGCAGAAATCTTAGACAGACATATCTCAAAACCTGGACAAATAAAACATTACATGGCTGGTGGTATCTTGCATGGCTACATACCACTTAGTATAAACGAGTCCTTTAAATTCAGGGTCGCACTTGGCTCAGTGAAAAAGACACATCTCCTGCAAAGCTTAATCAAATAGTGCTGACCAACCAAACCAACAGGCTTGAGTGAAAGGATTTCAAAAGTCCCAGCATGTGTTGTTGTTGTAAGCAGGTTGCTTTAGAAAGCATGTTCGGTGGGGCCTGTGAGTCTGTATGTGTGCACACGGGCGCATTGTAGAAACTGTGCTGGCTCAGTCCTTTCTTTATCAGCAGTGCCTGCGTGCATTCCTGCCTCCAGCAAAATATAAAAGTTTATGGGGGACAGAAAGGGAGTCAAACACGCGTGAGCTTTGCAAAAGCTGATAGGCGTGTTGACGCTGTCATAACCTGGTGCAGAAAACACCCGTAACCACCAGCAGCAGCCCTTTTAATGGAACTTTGGAGGATTTTTAGAGGTGATGTCCCCATATTTCCTGTCTGCAGTGGTGTACTGTCTCTGTCTATTTTTGGAGAGCATGACATGTGCACAAAGTTGTGTGTTTGGACCCCAGGGCTTGGTTGGGGCTTTTCCGATGTTTCTTCTTCTCTCGTTAGACTTCCTTTTCCATCTCATTAGCTGAGTTCACAGTGCTGCTCAGTGCCGGCGAGAGGACAGAGATTACGCTTAAAGGAACTTTACCTTCACAAATCACATGAGTGCTTTTCTCCAGTTGCTTCTGAAACAATAAGTCTTTTATGTTACTGTAAAACTCATCTACTGGATTGTCTCATGAGCCATCCTATGAACAGCCAGCACACTGTGTACCAGAAATACTCATATGTGCTTTATAGTTAGAGATGTGCCAGAGGATGTAGTTGATGAGAAGCTGGTGCCCTGAGAAGATTCATTATTTCAATTTCCCATGGTTGTTATTGTAGCAAATTTGCTATTCCCTTCTTGCTTGAACCAATATTGCATTCCTCTTCCCCTTTCCTGCTGTCATTAACATCCATTCTTGGTGACCAAATTGAATTTAGACGGAGCAAAAATATATCAAACCCCCGGAAATGTATCCAAGACACAGCAAAGGTCTGGTCAAGCATGGACTGGTGACAAGAGAATGTGCTAATACCAAAAAGAAATGTAGAAACAGTTTGATATAGAAATAAATAAGTAATTAAATGAATAATACGATTTTTAAATCCTGGAAGTTATGCAAGTGAACCATGTGAAACTGTGTACTACTTTATATCTAAGATGTTATTATACTGGATTCATTCATTCGTTTTCATTTCATTTCATTTTTTTAACAACTTGAAACGTTTTTGAAGGCTTTTGTCAACACCTTCCAAACTTCCTTCTGGCAAAACTGAGTAGAAGTTTAGTCTGTCATCAACCTGTATCTATGAACTTTGGCCTTCGAGAGGATCCACTTGGAGACAACACTGAACGACTACCAGCTTCTAATTACAGAGGAAGGAAGCACGTCCCATGTTGGCTTTCCTGCTTAGTTTGAGTTAATGTCAGAATAAGTCTTTATTTTATATTTCATCAGAAACTAGGCAAATTCTCTATTTGTCTATTTTAAATACAGTACATTTTGCTAAATGTATAGTAACTTGGGCCTCTTCCCTCATCATTTCTTCTAGCAAAATGCAACAAAAAAGAAACTCAGTCATGTAAATAGGAATGATGAAATGCTATTTTCAGTTGAGTTTTAATAATTTATGTGTTTAGTAATGGATTTTAATCAGTCTCTCTTATTCATCCTCCCCTGTTCTTTGCCCCCCCCCCCCCAGTATCAAGATGGTGCTGATGTGGACCAGCGGAGACACCTTTAAAACTGGCTACTTCCTGCTCACCCAGGCTCCCGTGCAGTTCTGGACCTGTGGCCTGCTGCAGGTCATCGTGGACGTCACCATCCTGTTCCAGGTTTACTACTACAGCCGCTACCCGCAGAAGCCCATCTCCCACACCGTCTCCCACACCACCAGTGCCAAAGCCCTCTGAGAGCCCCCGCAAGCTCTCCAAGGACTGTCAAAAAAAAGAGCAGTGAGTAAGCCCCTTTAAAGGAGCTGTGGACATGTATAAACATACATGAGTACCAAAGCACCTCGAGATGATGCAGGCTGCTCAATATCAATTTTAAGTATACATAGAGACACGTACACACCCATAAATAAGTTACGAACATACACTTGGTGTTGTTGGTGTCTGCGGTGATTCCCGAAGGACACTTGTTACACGCCAGCTCGACCTTAATGTTTTATTTATTATCCTACTGAATACTTCTCAATGCAACAGTATGCTTGTATCTTGGAACGAAGACTTCTCAAAGAATATATCCTTCAATCAAACCGTGCATGTGGAAAATATTATGCACATGAACATACAGTATATATAAACTGCAGATGTATGCACTGAAATCTGTGCTCAAGGACACGTGGACCAACTTTTTCTCTGTCCACATACACTGATTGTTGCATGGACCCCTCTGCCTTAAAACACACACAGACAAAGATGGCTTGCTGCATTAACAGTGATGTAAATGTTTGAATCAATCAAAAAAAAAATCTTGATATACATTACTGTACAACATTACTGAATGTACAAAATGGCATTTGTTATTTTGTTGTTTTTTTCCAACACAGTGGAGGAGTGCTGGTCAGTCTACCACTTGTTGGACAGGTGGTTGCCATATGATGTGACTCACGAGCTCAGTCCTGGTGAGATAAAATTGTAACAAACAAAAGGCAATCAAATGTAACCGAAAGAGGAAAAACCTCAAAGGTTTGAAGATGCAGTGCATTTGTTTAAAAAAAACAATTTGTCATAAACATTTGTGGCCTTCAGACTAACGAAGAGATGAGGAGAAGAGAAAAAAAAAACTTTGTAAAAATATAAGGGCTGTCTTCTGTCTGAAGCCAGTGTTGCTGGAAGCAAAGGTTGACTTCATCATCATCATCATCGGAGCAGTTTAGCCCTTCAACATAAGTTAGCATCACCGCAAATCCTGCTACGTGGTATAGTCCTATACGTGTAACCTGCTCTTCTTTAGTGTTTTTCTCATTATGCAAATTAATGTCGGAACCCCTCAACCTGATTGGATCGTCAACTCTTACAAGCGTGGCCGGTCAGCCAACCAACGGTGGTGTCGTCTACCTGCGGATAACACCGTACGTACAAGGCACAGCGTGAATCTCATTTGAGCGCAAATACGGCGTACTGCCCGTACGAAACGTGTTCGAAAGCTGTCCGTGTTGTAATGGTTCGACATGCTACCATTATGCCGCAAGCTAACGTGTTTCTCGATTGTTTGGTCTGTGGCGTAATAGGTCAGACGGGCATACTTCAATAAATCGATTCCCCTCCCGCGTATGTATACTGGGGCAAGGACGGTAGTCCAATTAAATCGCATAGTCAAGCTACAACAAAAGCTCGACTAAACTGTACATGTAAATGAAGTCCGTGACCGGAGGCTCCCAGTCCAAAACGCTCTCCCAAGAATGGAGCACTGCACGGCCACGCCCCCAGGAGGTGACGATCCAATTGCGAATTTGCATACTGGGAAACGCTACAGTGAATAGTTCACACAGGCGATGATGTCCGCAACACTTTTATTTTCACATTAAGCGTTCAAAGTATTTGGCATGTGTTTAGAGCGAAGATGGTATTTGTTTAAGTGGCCGGATTATTTAAAGAGAGGACGCCAGACTGGGGATTATGCTTGACCTGCATGGGTTTTTGAAAAGCTAATGCCAACATTTTTGTACTAAAGCTGTCAGTGACATTTTGTATATAGTTTTGATCATGTTTTGCCATCAACTGAAAAAAATCCCACAGCAATCAGTGTAGATCCCGGTATTATTAAGGTGCATTCAAGCTGAACATGAAGTGAAGTTGTCATTGCAGCATGTAAGCATAAATATAGTCTGGGACAAGGACAAGTCATCCCAAATTTAAAAAGAAATGTGTTGAAAATTCTAACTACGCTCATATTTTAGCCCCCCTCGTGTTGCCAGTGGGGAACTTGCTCCTAATCACAACATCAACATCCCTGTGCTTCTTTAGGCAGGTTGTCCTCGTCAACATTTAGTCATAAGAAATTACCTTCCTGTCCAGCAGGTGAAGCAGCCACATTTTCTTTGCTATTGTTATTTTGTTATGTTTCTCTGGGGAGGGCAGAAATGCCAAACCGGGAGGTGTACAACTGTCATCCCTTCAGTGAACTGTGTACCAGAGCAGACCTGATTCTGTCCTCCTCTTCTAAGCCTCAAGAAATTGAAACTTTCATTTTTTTCCCACTGGGACATATAAATATTTCCCTCTCCTTTCTTAAATATCCCTAGTATCTTTGTAGCGGAGGTGCACTTTTTGTGTTTACATCTATTTAGCCATCCTATTTATTTTGTTATTTTTTTTAAATAATTAAATTTCCATGTAAGTTACAGTGTGTCGGTATTCTAGTCTGACTGTGGTGAGGGTGAAGGTGTTGGATGGATAATGTGAGATTCCTGACATGTTCTTCTTGTCAATGGGATCAAAATGACCTCAGAGTTTCACATTTTCATTGTTAAACCTGATTTTACTTATGTTATTTACTTTTTTATCACTTGGTTCGTTTATTTTGTCATATGAAGGTATTTTCCTATAGAAACTGCCAAGTTGTGCGTTGTCCTTTCTGTGAAACCCACACAAGTTTGTTCATGTACCAAAAATATCATTACAAGGATGTTTTATACTTTGTATTTTTTAAATTTCTTGCATCTATTTGTTTGTGTTTCATATTTTAGTTAAAATGCCAGCAGCCCACCCCAGTAGGTAACGACATCCATCAACATTTGAGGCTGTTTAAACATCAAGTACTGTTGTGGCTCTAACTTGGCATTGTCGATCAATAAAGAGGACAGGGAGACTTTTTGCGTCATGCTTTGTTTGGTGAAGATGTTTCAGTCACTCGTGCAGACATACACCTTTGCTTCTGTCAGTGGTGCTGCTCTTGCAAACATCACTTGTCAAAAGTCCAGCACCTGTGGTAATTCTTTGGGCTTTGGGCAAGTGTCACCTGAAGCAATAATAGGCATGTGCCATGTAATGTGCTGGGCCTTCGCATCGAGCTCTCCACTGGTACACTGGGAAGATGGATCTGAAAAGGCATTTTCTCAATGCAAAACCAGATTTGTAATGTTCTCTTATTAGTCTTTCACTGTACCAAGACATGTGTCTCTTATAGATTAGGCTTGAATAACAAAGTGCAATGGCTTTCTTTTTTTCATTGTGCAGTAAATAAAATAATGAGATTATGAGATGTGGAGAAACTGAATGTCTCCTATATACTGTACATGGTGGGCTCTCACTGACAGAAATCTGTGAAAGGAAATGTGAAAGGGGTCACATGTGGTGGTGACCCTACAGTACTTATCGTCTAAATTTGCAGGTCTGCCAGGCATTACAGGGCTTTATATCATGTTTTACCTTATTGTTTAGTGGTCCACCCCGAACCTTACTGTTTTAAGTTACCCAAATCCAATTTTATAGGACAGAGCAGCTAACATTACACTGATATAGTAGCCTCAAGGACTGGCTTTCCCACAGAAGTTTAATACTACACAGTAAATTGTAAGCTGTGGGCTTTTTAAAAAAAAAAAAAACAAAAAAAACAACCCTAACCACAAAAAATAATGTAGTGTGAAATTTTTCTTGGCCTGAAAGTAAGTTAAGTGGCTGAGTGGAGCTATCCGTGGTACTGAACAGGGGACATAACCCCATGCGACTGTATGAGGAAAGGGCAAGCATGAGCTACTTAATGAATTATTTTTAAGTATTTCTGCAAATGCAACAGTTAAGTTCAATTTCTGAAATTGTTTTATCAGAGTGCATAATTATTCCATACACATACATTAAAGGCTGTAAGAATATAGGGCCTCTGGGGTTTTGTAATTATTTTTTTAAAATCACATGCTGATTACAATGTTGCACTGTGTGTGCTGGATGTATTCATGTTTAGCTAATGGATTAACACTGACATGTTCTGTAGTTCCAAGTCACCTTATCTCATTTCTACACACCATTCAGCAGCATGATCCTTAGCTCGACCTTACAGAGCTAACAGTGTGAACAGGAAGACCCTGACCAGAAAACACTTATTTGAGTGCACTGAGCTCACGTTGCTCCTGCGAATGGAATTTATTTATTATTAAATACTGATGTTGGGGAGGAAAAAACATGAACAAGGCCACAGACAAACCAATTTAAAATGTTCTAAGTGCAGGAGTGGCCCTGTGTGTAAGAAATTGTTAAATCAAAGCCTCTCCACATGGGACTGTGTTCATTATAATCTTTATTACATTTTTCAAAAGAAGCTGTTCCTCAGGCTATGGATTCTTGACGCAAAGCACAAATCCATTTAAATTGGGTTTCTATTCAAATGATGTCTCATTGCACCAACCACTCTTCATCAAAACAATAACTTCATTAAAATCTAAATATTGTAGATATAATAGATTTAATAGTGTTTTGTTTAATATTTTCATGTTTTTTTTTAAGATTAATCAGTTTTATCAGTGACTGCGATTCAGAGTGGGCAGTCTAAACTGATCCTACAATCCATGTGGCATATTAAAAAATATCTCAACCAAATTTGCTCTTACAAGCCCTCACACTGCTTTGATCAGTTCTAACTTGACAGCAATTTAGGGAAATGGTTTTTAATGTGTCACTTTAAAGTCAGGGAAAATGAAGTGCTGCACTTTCAAGTACATGAGGAAATCACGCAAGACTGTGAAAAATATTTGCAACACCTGAATTGGCCGTATAATGTCAGCCTCTTTGTCAAGAACCAGTCTTTCATTTGGAGTTTACTTCTCCAACTTGTTAGATGTAGATTATATAATTAGTCAGAAATTACTATGTGGCAAGAGGAGTGGCACCAACATGTTGTAATCAGTGATATCATATCCGTAAATTTTGAAAGTTCCTCGACAGTTGGGATAGACAACCATCATTGAATCTTTAGCAAGGCAACAAACAAACCTAACTTTCTTGACAAAATCTTACATCAATGTCCAGTTGATTGCTTTTCTGGGGCAGTGAACTGTGTCTTATGGTTTTCATCAGCAAATGGATTTCCCCACGTCACATAATAACAACCTTGACAACTAAGTAAATTCCCTTTAGCAGTTGAAGATTGAGCGATATGGTTGAAAGTTCTGGAAAAAGGTCAGTAAATGGTCCTTGAGCAGGACTGTCACACTGACAGCTAGTTTTGAATTCTGAAAGGGTTACGGTCACAATGTGAATAATGCTAATCTCATATGATCACGTAACATGTCATATGTTGTCTCCTGTGTTACAGCTGTAGGGACAGATGAGAGTTGTAGCAACCCTCTTGTCATTTGCTAATGAACCAAACTTCCCAACACATTGTATAGCCCTTTCACAGATACATTAGTTTTGCGTCATTGTTTGAGATGACTTAGCTCTGCTTTATTGCAAATGGATATGATCACATCATCGTGTACATACAGTATGTGACACTTACAATGAGTTATTTTATTTTGCCAAATACAACACAGAGTGAATGGACATGATATTCCACTTCAGTAAGAATCTGCATGACTGAAACTTCAGCAAACACCTTTATTTAAGACCGTCCTCTCAAACGCAGCTACACAAGGAACATTAAATATTCATCAGAGGTCTGAAAACAACGTGTGATGTTTTGGCATTAGATTTCCCTTTTGCAGACAGTCATATCAAGTCTGAATCCCAGTCAGTGAGAGCACTCAGTTTGTCATTCTCATTTGACTTGAGTTGTTTAATCATGAATACTGTGTTGTTGCCCATCGTTGCTGTGGGAAAAAAGATCTCTGTAGCTCCTCTGTAAAACTAAGCACTTCATATGATCAAAGCAGACCTGAAACTCCAGTGGAGAAAATCTCCTCCCTGTTCACAGTCATCTTTGAAGTCCCAGCATTTGGTGTCACAGCCTCCCAGGCTGACACTGGAACAGATGGACAGCCAGTCAGAGCAGCTAAGTTTGCATGGACGCTCTAATCTCCACAGCCCTCTGAACGGCCAAAGACTTCCTCCGCTGCACCGCTGAGGCTGTGGTCTCCGTGATGCCGTGGTAGCTGTCCGTCTCCTGAGAGTCCTCGCTGTTCTGGGACTTGGTGCTGTCCTGCGAGTCCGTCTTCTGCCTCAGCGCCCGGCTCTGCTCCTCCTTCAGCTCCACGTAGGAGCGTGAGAAGGTGTGAAAGATGGATGTGACGGGGAAGGCCATGAGGAGGATGCCACTCAGGATGCTGCTGAGTGCCACCACCTGGCCAGGGATGCTTCGGGGAACCATGTCTCCGTAGCCCACCGTGGTCATGGAGATGACTGCCCACCAGTAGCTCCCAGGGATGCTGGTGAACTCCTGCTTGGCGCCCATTTCGCTTTCAGCTAGGAACACCAGCGGGGAGAACAGAGCCATGGCCACACACAGGAACAGCAGCAGCAGGCCGAACTCACGCGTACACCTCCTCACCGTCAGCCCAAGCGTCTGTAAGCCTAAGGAATGCCGGGCCAACCTCATCACGTAAAAGATCCGCAGAGCTCGCAGGACTCGGAGGACCAACCCCACCTTTTCCAGGTAGTTGTTCCCAGAACCCACAGGTTTCCCTCCCACTGACAAAGAGTCCACGATGAGGGTGATGTAGTAAGGGAGGAGGGCCACCACGTCAATGACGTTCAGAGGCGTCCGCAAGAACATACACTTGCTCTGCGTCTGAATGAATCGCAGCACAAACTCCAGGGAGAACCAGGCAACACAAACTGTCTCCAGCACAAAGATGTTATAGCACCTCTGGGAGCACTCACCCTGCAGAGGAAGACATAAAGGGTTGTGTTACATATGCAACCGCAATAACACCATTCAGCCACTGAGCTATGTCAACTCCAAAAGTGCTTCAGATGAAGGTGACGCAAAGATGCAGCATGGAGTCAATAATTACGAATCCGCTTCAAAGCCCGTTTGATTCACGGGTTCGTCTTTGACAGAGGAGTTTGGCGCGTTTGATCTCACTGCAGAAAGGTGAGTCTGGTCTATCACAGAACCAAACACAACAGAGAAGGTGCTGAAAGATTCATGAAGCGTAAAACAAAGGCTTTGATTATCTCATCTAGGGAAACCTCACTCGTACATCAAACCTGAGCGATGAAGAGATGAGAGCTGTACGAGGTGTACAAGTGCAGCTGATGTTCCCTGAGAAAATTAACTGTAACAAGAGTCAGTCATAGCAGAGGCGGAGGTGGCTATACTGTGGATCCTTCTCCTCATCCGACAACAGCTGGGCTGCTCTATCTTTTAATCTGTACATGATGATCTGTTTTTTCCAAGTCTGCTGAAATTCATAAATATTTGAAGGTATAATTATAAGAGACTCCTTGGTTATTAAGCCAAAGTCACCCCTGCAGGAGACTGGGAAAAAAAATGTGTAGGTTTTTTTTCATTTTCCTGCTTTTGCGAGAATATTATTAATGATTAGTCTGGCTGTGGGTATAATTCTGCCACTAGCAGCATGTTTCACATGGCATTCTTCTCCCCTTCATATGGTCTGTGATGCCGGTTTAGTACATTTCTGCAGGAACCACATAAAGCTAGCAAATTGTCAGTGGAGTCCAGTGAGTCCTCCAGGTCTAATGTATGCAATGTACCCTTCACCTCTAGGGCACTGAATATGACATAATGTTTATCTTTTTATCAGCAAAAGTTGTATTATGCAGTCAACACCTTTTATTAGCTGTTTCTTTTTTCTCTCTATTTTTTGCAAGACTTTAGCCATTTTACACTGACACTGATTGTTTGACCAAAACAAGTCACTCCCGCCAACACTATCTGCATCATGGGCCTTACGCCGGCCAAGATGATTGTGATTGTTTATGTGAGTGGGGATTTTTTTCACAATAGCAGAATGATAATGGCTGCACTCAGGCTATTCTCCTGCGCTGTGAAGAGACTAATTCATGACCACCACACATTCTTTGCTTCATTTGTGCGGGATAATTTGTGTGGAATCGATTTAAATAGGGGGAGCAGTGGAGGAATTGAGAAGACTTTCATCAGAAATTTTGTGTATCTTTTGTAATGACATGTAATACAGCGAACCAGGTGTTTCTAAAACATCTTATGTACTTTCAGACTCAGCTCCTTACTGTGCTGGGTGGCTCAGATATTCATGACATAAGTGAGATAGGGGGTTACCTCTAAAAGCACACAGGTGTGAATATGCAAAAAAAGTCCTCTTGCATTCAGTCTCATGCATTTTTAAGGATATACACTAAGTTTTGCATTTACCGCAATTTTTGCCCTTGAGACATCAAACTTAATAAACCCATTATGAGCCATGCAAATCACTGATCGGCAAAACTGGAGTTGCAGTTTTTCACACAGCAGCAGCTGCTAAACTGCTCAAGTGAGGGCCCGTGAGCATAAAATGATAGAGATTAGACTTTAAGAAGTACTTGTCATTAAAGGTTGTTGACTTATCTGCCACACACTTTATATGCTCGGCGATTTCAGCAATGCAGACACTGATCATTTTCACTGACAGTGAAAGCACAGATTTCAGAGGAAGTTTCTCCTTTCAAGTATAACCAGCCTTTAGTCAGTGTGGTGAGCGTTATGCAGTCTCAAAATACTTCTTTGAAATTGGTTCTGATGTAGGCTTTGGGAAAAAGTAATTGCTTCTGCCTCACCTTCACAGGCTGGATGTCAAATTGCTGCATAGTAACCCCAGCCAGCCTTCCTTGTTATCTCTTGATTATGAACCTGTGTTCCTTAACTTTTTTTAAAAAATCTAAGTATGTTAATCTGAAACCCATAAACTTTTAAAGTGGAGTTTTGGCCAGGAGACAACTCCAGAGGCTACTTAGCGAGCAAGAGACATGCAGGCCAAATTGATTTAATTGTTGGAAGTGTTGTGTTGGAGCAGTTTATAACAGGCAAGTCCATTAAGCATGCTGTTGCAGATTAGTAGGTAAAACGTTGGCCACCCATCTGTCAAAACAGGACAAATATGAAAAGAAAAGTTGACGTTTAGACCGTAGCCTTATTTTAACCTTTATATTTCAACAAAAAAATTGATTGCAAAGGTTGGTTAAATATCCTTTCCATGGACTAGTTCACTTCCATCCACTACTAAGACTGGAAAATTTTATTTCTGTAGCATCCCATAGTATTTTATCTGGGTATCTTTTGTGGACTCAGCATAAACCCAACATTAATTCAGGTCAGGCAGAGTCTTTAGTTGAAGGTCACCCAGGTTTGTTAGCTCTCAGAGACCAATTAACAATCAATTTAGTTACATGTGTTTAAAAAAAAAACAGGAAAAATAGACTCTGAGCATAAAATGCACTTTGTGTTGATATGCATATAGCATAATGAAAAAGTGTGTGACGTTAGACAGATGACTGAGAGCTTTTCTGCACAGACACGCCGTAGCTTAACACCAGGCTGAACAGCTATGTCTTGCTTCCTTCTCCAGTTGGTTGCACCTGTGACCACACCCAGCCACACCTATGTACTCCACCTGTACGTCACCGCTGCAGCTGAACCACTGGAGGGCAGCAAAGTCAAGCTCTTCAGGGGGTGTTACCTTACACTTTAATGGCTTTAATGACTATCATACAACTATGTAATTTTCTTACTTAGCATCATATTGTGTTGAAGGTGTGATGCACAGTGTTGTATGGGCATAATGAATGTCATTTGAGCAAAATGTAATTTGAGAAAAATTGACTTATTTATTTCCAGTTATTATTTGATTCATGATACATGAACATGAAAAAAAAATGATGCTCATCACAACTTGCTTACTGAGGAGTGAAAGCAGAGCATACATATAATGTGTTCTATTCCATTAGTCAAAGTCACATCAGAAAATGTGCATTGACTGAAGTCCAGAGTTAAATTGAAATAAACAACAGGGAGTCGAGACTCTGCCTCAGCGCAGCTCCACAGGAGCCTGGCCAGCTGCTACCAAGCCTAAAGTTTGGCTTTGGTTTAGAAATGTGAAAAAATACAATAATACTCTGAGGCTAAGCGCACAGATTGTAAGATGCAGTTTGGGATGATTTTCAGCCAATTTGGAACAGAAATTTAAAAACATGAAAGTCGTGTCTCATATTCTCTTTCAGAATGCTAAAGAACACGTTTGTACAGATTATGTAATGTGCCTTTTATTCCAAGGAGATGTCATGTCATCACAACACTTTGTGTTTCTCAGTCTAACCCTTTCCTTCCCATATTTTTCGGCTCGGCTGTGTGCGACTCCAAATTGCTCTTGATCAATCGATCATTGAATCGTCGTGCTCCTGTGGCAAAGCTTTTCAGGGGAGCCACAGGAGCATTTCTTTCCCCCTTCCCTCCAGTTTTCCTTGTGGCACCACAGTGCATGGCCATCTTGATTTGCTGTTGCAGCACAGCCGTTCACATGTGAGGTGAAATCCACCCTCTAACCACATGCTGTCATTTCACATCCAAAGTCAGACAGACGCGAGAGCCAAAACACATAAATATGCAGCCGTCCGGATCCATAAGCAGCTCACTCATTTTCACATGCTAACCAGCATGTCTCACACGTCTTCTGTCGTTCTGCTCGTCGGCATCCACAGGGGAGTGTGTCTGCTTGTGACATGCTTGCCACCGCCTTTGCTCCTTCTCCTTCAAGTTGAGTGTGTTTGTATTATTCCCCGTCAGAGGCTTTCTGGCTGAGTGCGTTCTCCACCCCCTCCCGCTCCTCCTCCACCCCGAACAGCGTCTGAAGCACACAGAACTGCCGGGGATCAAATTAAAAGCAGCACAATTATCCATCTCAGCGATCAGGGGACTCTGACCCCATCGCAGCAGGAGATGAGCACACAAACCAAACGGTGCAGGAAGCGACGGCTCACCTGTGATCCCCCAGCAGATAAGCTGGAGTAGGTGTGATTCAACAAACAGGCGGACTTCAAACACCGGGCTGGTTCTGCCTTCGACACGCCCAGACTCTTAATGGATCTGTTTACCGCTGTCATTTGTTCACATCACTGGGCTCCACTGTTTGTGCAAGTCGGTGTCTGTGTACATGCTCTGCCGCCCAGATTGAGTTTCAGCAGTTTCCCCTCTCTTCCAGAAAGCAGCTTAATAAACCTCCTCACATAAACAACACTCTTACTACAGAACAATAACACGGTTGGGTGTGAATTCTCAGGATTTTTAAGATCGAGCACAGAAAATAGTAATTGCTTTCATGAGATAAAATGGCTGAAGTATGAGCATCTGTGTCTACGTTTCACATTTAGCACAAGTTTCTTCGATGTAAATACAGCCTTAAAAGAAAGGTTTGGCAAAAGCTGCATTTTTCTCAAGAAGTATGTGTTTTTTGTTGTTGACATGGTCTGAATATTGTTGTTGTTATTCATGGTGTGGTTTGTATTTGTAAGTGGTTTGTACGATATGTTGTCTCGCAATATTGTAAATAAGAAGAGTTATCATTGTTCTTAATGGCCACACAGGAAAGCAGAGAGAAAATGTAGCCATTACAGAGAGAAGGAAGATGCAATATTGTGACAAGAACAAAAGAAGAGTGCTTGAGAGAGAAGTTCAAACCCAGATTTCTTTCTCAGCTCTGCAGCTCTGGCAAATCACGGTGTGAAGTGAGTGTGAATGTCGCGTTTTCAGTTTCGTGAAGTTACAGAAATGGTCGGACGCAGTCCCCTGAAGTTGACTTTTTTTGACTGTTCCGACAAGCTCTTCTGAAGAAGCATACTGGCAGCTGAAGAGTCTACATGAATACGAGTCATGGTTCAGGCTGTCTCATCTACTGTATGGGAAGCAGTCCTGCATGCTTCCCGTTAAGCTTAGGGAAGTGGCTGAGCGCTGTTCTTTATCAGAGGATAAGATGCAGATTTAATCTGTGAAGTCTGAATACTGTTTGAAAAAGCATAAATTTCATCTTTGCGTCGTCCGTCCAAGTAAGGCCTGTCGCATGCAGCAGGCGAGACTCAGTGAATGTTTGTGCACCTGCACACCTGCACAGACCTCTTTAAAAAAAGACTGCATGCAACAGTTTCCATATTACGCCACTGCGGTATGATGTGCACAGCTAATAATGTGCAAAAGGGCAAACTAACTGCAAAGTTCTTCTCGTCATCTATGGCGTAGCTGCACTATGGAGTAGCCTGCAGGAGTCAATGTCTATTTTTAGCCCTGTATCAGACTGATGACCTGTCCATGGTCAACCCTGGTGGTCACCCAGTGCATTCTGGGATACGTTCATGTTCCCTACAGTTAACGATATATTCAATAACCATTAGTACTTATTTAACCTGCTGCATTTCACCGTCAGCACAAAGCCGGCTGCCTGTCCGCTGCATATCTTAACACTGTCATTCAAGTCTGTTTTTCTATCCTCATTTTACTGCTTCTCCCACATCCTTAAAAGGACTTTTACTCATCATAAAATCTGTGACACTGAATGCTGGGTTTGACATTATTGCAAGTAACCAGAATGCCTGGGGAAATTGGAGGCAGCAAATCTGAGGAGCCGGGTGGTTCAGACAAACCTGCCTGAGGGAGAAATGAGACCAGACAGAAGCCATTTACACAAATTGCGACAAATACGATTAATACTCTAAGTGAGGCTTAATGGCTGAGTGACCTGGTGCGAGCCCAAATATATTCTCAGAAAGAACAAATACGAATGTCTTATCACTTATTCTTCTAAAAACCAGGATGTCCTAGCTTAAGGTTTGGTGAATTTCCTCAGCATTTCCGTACTTGTGTGTATGATTAAGATGCTGAATTTTGATAAGCACACAAATTATTCCACTCAAACCCAGATTAATAATTACATAATCATGATTACTTTGTCTGGAACTCTTTGTCTGGAGAGGATTTTGATAAACATCGTCAAAGGTCTAATGCACCGCAGCCACCGATCAAAGTGTTTAATTGCTTATTGAATTTATTTATTTTTCAAAAAAAACATTGCTGTAAGTCACACACTGAGCACTGGCCTCAACCCAAGCAGTTTTGCTGCATGTCAGTACGTATTTATTACAGACAGGTCTCTGGGGAGGGCAGGAGAACTTTATGGCCAGAGTTTTCTGTTCTTTGTTGGACAAAAAATATTTGATGTCTTTCAACCTGCAGTCCACATTCTTGAGCAGCTTTCAGAGTGCATGTGGTACATGCTGTTCCCTCTGTAAAATAATACACATTTTGGTAGCTCTAACTACCATTTTGGTAATAGCTTGCATTGTGTATCTGCACTTCTGGAAACATAATGCATTGTTCTGTCTGTGCACCTGATAATGGTAATAGTCGAAAAGCGGGCCACCAACTTCAACCTGCAGCAATACGAGCAGAGTCTTTACACTGGACGTCCATGCACTGTTATTTATAGCCTATTTTCTGCTGCTGTGACAACCCAAATACCCCACGGGAGCCATTACACTTTCATCTAATCTAACCTAATCTAAAGTACCATTGATATTGATGGCTGTTGCCTGACAGTGTATGCTCTCACTCTCTTTCTGCACCCCCCCCCCCAACTATGACTGATGGGCAAAAGCACAACTAATGAGTAACAGCAATCTGGTTTCAATGCCAAGTTTTGCTTATAGATATATGCTGTACATCTTCATAAGTTTGGGTATTTTCACTTCATTGTGATTTAGCAACTGATTTCAGCACAAAGCCATTACAGGCAGACTTTATTTGTGTAAGCATTTATGAGCAAAGCTAATGCAGCTCAATTGGGTTGAAAATGACTGCCGGGGTTGGGGGGGCATATTTTGAGTAATATTCCACTTGAGCAGAAGATTTGGGCTTGAGTTGAAAGCCGATTCTCATGGAACTTTCATCTATAGGTTTTGATTAGATTTTGGCACAACTTTACCCTCATATCCCCAGGGAATCATCAGTCAATATCCTTCATCCTTTCCACACAGTAAAGTGCTTCCTTTGTGGTGACATTGGAGAAAAAAAAAGATTTTAAAAATATTGGGACATTGTATTACTGGACATTGTTTCAGATAATGGCAGAGTACTCTTGCTGAAAATGTTTACTAATGCAAATGCTTCTATGGTAACAGGAGAAGCATTTTCTAACATCTAAGTCAGTCCCTCTGGAGAGGGATTGTTGAGAGGCTTTTCAGCAGGGTGTGCATGCAGCTCCGCAGGGAGGAGCAATTAGAGCAGGCACAACTGGAGCATTTTTTTCTGTTTGCAGTAAGTAACTGAAGGGCAGCAGAAATACATTATTTCACCTCTTTTCAATTTTTTGTAGTTTCTTGATTAATCTCGAATCCAAATGGCAATGCACTGGCCTGTTAAATCAAATGGAGGAACGCTAGCTACCTGTGTTGGTAAAAGCTTGAATTTAGCCGCAGCTGTTTTTAAAAGCAGCTGCAGAGCCGCAGAGACTACCTTTCTGTCACCTTGTTAGCAACATTCTCTCAGCTCGTCTGAGCTTGTTTGCTAGCAACAGCTGCACAATGACACCGACAACGTTTTTTCTACCCGCCTCCATGTATGTGTATGTGGTGCACAGCGAGGGTGGGTGGGCGCACTGAAAGTTCAACTTTGGTGTCCTTTGACCTGAGCCATGCTCACCATTTTGCGGGCGCAGCCAGCCATTGTTGACCTCTGCTTGAATGGAAAGACGGACACAGAACTAGTTGTGTTTTTTTCACGGGTCATGCAGTCTAAGACCTAGAGATAAATATATATAAAGATAAAATGGAGTTGGTGAGAGCCACAAGACTCAACCATATAATAAATGTGTGTAGGGATCACTAGTAACAACCCAATTACATCCATCCACCCATTTGCTCCATCTGCTTATCCATTACTCTGCATAATCTGATTCAGTGCTAATTGTAAAAAATTATTGGCAGTGCTAAATACACGCCTAAAGTACACAAAAAATAAATTCCCTGTCATGGTCTGCCTGCTGACACAATTAAGACTCCACATTGTGGATTGGTTTCCTGTTTGCAGCTGTTCTGGTGGATTTTTGCTTCCCATCCTCCCAGTTTTCTCTGCATTTCCCTAATTTTTCAAGTGTTGTTTTCCTTGGTTCATTGTGCGAAAGTATTTGGTTTTTGCTTTTGTTTCAGTTTTGTTTTCGTTTTGTTTTTTGGACACTGTTGTTTGGATTATTATTATTATTATACAAATCAGCATTTTGGTTCCAAATCCTTGTGCCTTGATGACATCCTGTCCAAATTGTTTCATTTTATATTGTATTTATATTGTATCCAATTTAACACTTCTCTTGAGTTTGTATATCACCTGTCATGTTTTGACGTTGACAGGAGAGCTGTCTGCTGTAGTTCTAGCATAAAACAATAATATTCCCAGGAGGGTTCACAGTTTGTACTGCAGGAAAGAAATTTCGTGACTCACCGGGAATTATTGACCAAACACTGGATTAAAAAACTCAAATTATCAGCACTGTGATGGATTGCACATGTCTCTGAACATGAGCAGAAGTATTTCTAACTCACAGTCTGGAGGGATGAGTGTGCCTCCTATTTTCAGCATTCTATATATTTATATCTTTATGTCTTTATATATATATCATATTTTATTTCAGCATTTGCAGACATTTCTCTTCCATCTGTCCACACCCTCTGAGCTTTGACTCCCCATTCCCCTGCTTTGATATATGGCTAAGGTAGGGGTGTACTTTAAAGTGGCTGGGATTTACTTCAAAATGGAGTGTTGGGGGCTGTGAGGCATGGGCAGAGTCACTGAAAGGTTAGATCCATAGCCGGGGCTCGAGCAGGAGATAAATGGGACAAGAACACAGTTTTCAAAGATGCTTATGTGAACAGAGTAAGCAATTCTGAGGGAAGGAATCGACAAAACACTTGAGATGTTTAATCCCCTATTCATCCAGAGTGTGTGGATGAGGGACCATAAAATGTGAAATGCAATATAGCTTCTTTTTATTTTTTGCTTGTGTGTGTGTGTGTGTGTGTGAGAGAGAGAGAGAGAGAGAGAGAGAGAGAAAGAAGGGGAGAGAAAGGTCTCTCAGCCACTGAGTGCTTCTCTAAGAGCCACATTAGATTATACAGACAGGCTTAGTGCTTTCCGTTGCAGGCACCTCCTTAAAAACTTCTGGTTTCGGCCTGAACTCTCTTTCCCCGGCTCATGTGACCAAGTACATACTGTAAGTGGTCACTTCCTGCGATTAGGTTGCATTGTCCTCATGCTTCACAGTGCAAATTTCATTTAGGGTGGAATCCGCTTCGAGCAGACACACTTTTGTCAAGTGATTCCAGTTGGACAGGTTGTTAAAGCTGCTAATCAATATTTCAATATCAACATGTCTCATGACTACTTGTATGTAAATGGTGTCACGGTTACTTTTAATGACGAAACCACAGAGAGTTGTCAACTGACCGTTACCATCAGCGCTACGGTGCAGTTTAGCGTCTTTTAGCACATGGTTTTAGTTTTCCACTTGTTCCCACATGTCCTCCACGCTCATTGTTGTGTCCCCAAGCAATAGGCAGGTGCTTTTATTGAAAAACCTCTTACATTTCACTGCATGCTGCATGGTCAGCATGAAAAAGGGATAACTGTCAATTTAGCTCCCTAAGGAGTTGGTGGAGACTAAAACAGAGATGAAAGGAAAGTGAATAATGCTGCTGAAAGCAAAGCAGCTGTTTGCTGACAGGAAACCAAAGCGAAAAGGAATATTTCAGTTTTGCATTCACGGCTGGCTTGGACAGGACCAAATAGGCAACTAGCCAAATAGGCCTAGCTGCAGGTTTAAATGTAATACATTAATACAGTAAAGTGGTTTGTAGCACAGGCTTTTGAATGGCAAATGTGGTGGTAGGTTTAGGCAGATTAGCATTATAAATCGTAATAATCTGCTTTGCCACCTTCATTGCCAACACTGGAGCCATATCTGAAGGCAAAAACATCTTACATAACAAATACACAATATATTACAATCTGGAAATGGGTGTCTGAGGAAACGATCATTTCATTAGTTTTATTAGTATAGGGAGGATCTGCGTAAATGTAATAGTGGGCTATCAAAGCTAATGGATATAGGATGCTTCATAACAGAGGAGGATAAGTGGGTAGACTCAACTGAAAAAGATGTGGCAATTAGCAAAAGTGATTCACCAAGTGGTGCTGGATTCCATCATAGTGTTCTGCTACACAAAAGCCTTGGTTGACATTACCACGAATGAAGACAATGCAGGAAGTAATGCCCATATATAAGTTTTCAGGGCCAGGCCAAACTCCTCTCCAAACATGGTAATGAGGAGAGGAGACGCTCCACAGGCAGTTCTGTCTGACACCTCGGTGCACACCATGATTGCTGCAAACATAGCAATCAGAAATTACAGGGCATTTGCATTCAAACCATTGTGGAAAAGCTGACTTTGTCTCTTTTGTGTCTGATTCCATTTATGTGCACTTGGCCCAATTACCATCTAGCCAAATAATGTAAACAAGTGCAGTCACAATACACATGGGGCAAATAATGTAAGTAATGCTTTTGCTCATATTAAAGTCTTTGGTATTTAGGGATGCTAGTTTGTTTTAATCTATTGTCTCTAGTGTGTGGTGCCTTTAAGAGTACATGAAGAAGTTGAAGGGAGTTTGACCCCCTTCTTTTTTGTTTTAAAAGTGTGCCATCTCATCATACCCATAAACACTTGCATCTTGAGGGTTTCTTCCCATAGTCGCTTCAGATTAGGTTCTCACTCCTAATGAACCACCACCTAATGTTCTCTCAGAGCAGGAGCAAGACTCACTTTTTCATGTGTCTCTGGGTGGTTAATTAGCTCAGCTGTCCAGAGTTTGCAACATAGCGTCGCCTTAATCATACCTGTTGCTGTTCTGATTCAAATAATCAAGGCCGCAGCTTCACAGAGGCTTGTGCTGACAGATGATGCTTAATTGGAGATAAGATGAGACTCGTGTTTAAGCCGGTCTTGCTTTCTGTCGCTTTGTTTTCCCAATTGATTTTCCCCTCTGAAACCCCACCCCCCCACCCCACCACCGCCGCCTGCTGATGAAGAGATATCTTTGATAGAGGGAGAAGCTGCAGGGCTCTTCTTTAATCAGACTGTGGTCTTCCGATGTCTTTCAAGAGCTGAATTAGCCCAATACAATGATACAAAGATTCCCCGCATCCAGACCTCCGAGGCTTTCTGAAGCCTCCATGGCAAGAGAAGCTATCATCAGCTGTAATATGCTTTTTTGCTCCACTTGTCATGGACCCTGACAACACGTGTACTTTGAGGGAACAGAAGCCTGAGGTAGCAATATTCTCCTTCCTGCAAGATGAAATCTAAACACAGCAACAAGTGTGTGCGCTCTGCTCTCACTTCCAGACCGAATTAGTGTGATGATCATTTTATTTAGGATTCACGACCTAGCAAGTGCCAGCTAGGTATATTGTGGCATAGTATAATTGTATTTGCTATAATCGTACAGATTTTTTAGAGCACTATATCAGAGTATAGTATATCTGCATTCTGGGGAAAAAAATTCGGTGCTTTCTTTCCAATACTGAGAGGAGATCGCCACCAATCTTGTGTCTGTGCATTAAGTACAAACATGCAATAAGCATGTGGTTAGCATGTTAGTATAAAACCTAGCATGAGTGGAAACAGCTTGCCTGTTTCTCTCAAGAGGAAAAACATATGTCACCTCTAAAGCTCACCAAGTAACACAATGTAGGCATATATTTAATGAAATATATGCATCAACAGTAATGCAAGAGCAATAGTCAGTGGTTTTAGGTGGAGTTATGTGCCATAACAATTCCTTCATCTTTCACCTGGTGTTTCTGTGCAGTACGTACATGATGGGTTGCCAGATACTGTTGGTGCAGCCAGGTTTTTGGTAGCTGAAGGCACAGTGCTACCAAAACCTGAAACTATACTGTGACAACACAACTGCTGAAATCGTTCAGCTGTTCCCACCTAAGCAACTTTCATGCTTGTTGATTTTAAGACCTCCTTTGCAACTTCTCATAAATAAAAAAACTGCCTGGCAACAAATCTAGCAAATTTTGGGCAGACATTTGCTGCTACCCCTTGAAGAGCCCAGACATATGACTAGTGTTCTGTAAATACAGTATTCCTCCATCCCCTACGTTGGTATTATGTTTTACGTTGTTTCTCATGTCATCATGTTTGTGTATACGCAGAGTCTTTGGATTGTAACATCAAAGGTGCATTACAAAAAGCCATGTACTACACAGCAGTTAAAATCCATCTGTTTAAATTAAGGATCAAAGGGGACACAACATGCAGCGTACTATAAATTATTTACAGCCCCAATTTTGGTTGCTGGTCAGCTGGTCTAGATAAGGTTTGGGTAAACAAGCCTTTAACTGTACGGATTAAGATTTCATGGCTACAATTTGCATAATCACTGTGTTATATAACAATAATGATCTTATTTCATATTCATTTTTGGAAGCAGGTCATGTAAAACCAACTGCATGGAGAAAATATCTCTTGGATTTTGCAAATACACAACTGAAGCCCAAATCCAAACCCCATTCATTCGTTTAGAGGTGTGTAAATGCACTGCCTCTCTTTTCATCGTCTTCATGTTGTGTGTGCTGGGTCAATTATCACATACATGGGCGAATATGGATCTCATGTTGCTATGTAAGGAATGTATGCTGGTGCAACACTGAGAGGAGCTACACAATAATCTGGTATTCAAGTGAATGGAGCTCGTTGTCCCTGAGCCTTCGCCTCTGTCTCTGTCACAATGATTTACAATAAAGCTCAGGAAGACTCAGTATGTGGGCTGCTGCATCAACATAATCTGAATTTGACTAAAGCAGCTCAAAGCACACATATCCCTTAGGCTGTTATGTTAAAAGAAAAAAAAGGAATCCTGGGACTGGGGTTCCTTGCCTTCATAATTATATGTGCTGTGTAAAGCCATAACTGTGGTGTTAAAATTGGTTGAGCATGTGATGGTTTCCACATTTGCTCTGCAGTTAGACACTACTGAGACCATTTATGAGATGCAATGTTGGATTTCTTTCATATAAAGTAACATTTCCTTAGATTTGTTTTTGGGTTATTTTACTCACTGGGAGACATAGTCCATTAAACTCCTTCTCTGCATTGTTGTCTTTCTGAAATTGGTAACTGTATCCTGCTTCTTCTTTTAAAATTCAGAGATCCCTTGCTTTTGCACCTCTTTGTCATTTTGCTGCCAAGTGTTGCTGCTGAACAAAAATCCAAGAACTCAAAAGACATTCCAGAAACTAAATATTTGATAATGGATGGATAGTTGGATAATTTAAATATAATCTGTGAATAAGAAAGGCAAAAAAACTTTGTTAATGAAGTGACAGAGAAAACTCACCCTCTCCTCCTCCTCTCTCAGGTCAGGCATGGTGCTGACACACAGCGTCACAGCGGTGATGGCTACAAATAACACTGACAGGCAGGCAAAGATCTTCCCTGGCAGGCCTGAGTGGGGGTTCTCCACCATGTCCCTCAGTCTCCGCATGCAGCCCCCTTCAGGAGCCTCTTCCTGTGCCCCTGCTCCAAGAGGCTGCTGGCTCTCTTCGCAGGACTGCGGTGTTGCGAGTTCGGCCTCCTCCTCCTCCAGCCTCTGCTGCTCCTTGTACTCCTCCTGGCGAAGCCGCAGCTTCCTGAGGCAGCACCAGTCCAGGTTGTTCTCCTCCACCCCCCAGTACATCAGCTCCTCCTGGAAGGACATGGCGCACATCTCCCTCAGGAGCCGCAGCTTCCCCGCCGCCAAGAACGTGACGATGGTGCGGAAGGCCGACGGACTTCGGTCGAAGAAATACTCATTGCAGGTGCCATCATAATCATCGCACACGTCCATGATCTCGGCCTCATTGCTGCAGCTGCGCAACTTGCCCAGCCTCGATAAGGGAAACTCCTCCAGCGTTGACCAGGGGATGCGGTACTTGATACCCCCCACATTGATAATGGCTGCCCCATCGGCCAGACCGATCTCATCTCCATCCTGTTGGCGGGGCTGAGGGTGGAGCAGGAGCTGGGCTCGCTTGTAGAACAGACCCTTCTTGGAGGTGACTTCCTGTGGGTTCTCTACATGGTTGAAGTGAAAGGTGGTGAACTGGTGCTCGGTGCTGCCTGCCAAGAAGGCCACTTCCTGGTACATCCCTGCCACTCTGATGGGGGAACCTGTCCTGTACAATGGGATGGGAGGGGGGCTTCACAGGGTCTGTGAGGTGACGGATAACTTGTCACCCATTCAGCAACACAGCATGTCTCTGGAGGACACAGACATGATAAGTCAGTGATTACATTCTTCAGTGTATTTACACACTGTTAAGGATTACACAGGGTAATTCTATCTCACTATCTCTGTACCAACAAACATTCCAGACAAGACTGTACACGTAAGGAATCACTGTGGCTTAAAATTAAGTGCTTGCTGTGCACTGTTAAACATTATTCGAACCCACTCCCTCCAAACCTTTCAGGCATTGGAATTGGGCTTGCTGTGTAACATCTCATTCAAGCTCCCCTAATTTCATTTCTCTGAGCAAATACTTAGTTGTGTACAACACCATGGTGGCCTTCAAAGAGAGAATGTCCAGAAATGTATGATCATCATACAAGTAAGTACTATGTCACAAAGGTTGGATAATTTGGACATAATTGCAGGTAACAAGTGGGTTCCTGTGTATGTTTGTAAAGGTTGGACCCACACAGGACTCTGTATCCTACCAGTTTGTTTCATGTCAACCCTTAATTATGTCCCTAACTCACCTGTGCTATGTATTCTGGCTGTGAGGATAACCCATGGGTTTAAAGTGGTCTGATTCTAAAAACACACAAAATGTTGGAGCATACACAAAATATAACAAATGCAGAGATGTGATTTGCATCTAAAATAGTGTTTTCGTCTGCACTTCTTACTTGCGGTTTGTGAGTCATAGTGTTTCACTTGTTTAAGTTTAAGTTTTTCTTACTTCTTTAATTGCTTTATGTTTTCTCTCTGATTTTTGGGGTTGCAGTGTGTATGTTGGCTGTCTTTTGTCTTTTGGTTTTTAGTATCAGACAAATTTAACCCCATAGAAACTCGCTCAAACACAGTAAGATCATGTAATCCTCACACATAATCTTGGCCTTAAGCAGTCTGTAAAAAAGACCCACAAGTCAAGACAATCTGTATTTTTCAAGAGAAATGTCAATGGGTCTAATTGCAATGGAAGCACAAGGAAAAGCAACCCGATGTCAAGTGGTGGTCTGTACCCAGTGCAGAGAAATTAATAATGTGTTTCTATTTACCGCATCACCAGGCTGTGGAATGAGAGAATTTAAATGACTGTTTAACAAACAGTAGGAAATTGCAAACTCAGTAACAGACTAATCACAACATACAGAGCCGAATATGAAGGAAGGTATCGACTGTGACGCAAATCACGTGTTTAATGTAAGTGGTAAGGATTTATCCATTTTTTTTATTTCATGCAAACAAGCAACTGTTATATCAGTGTGTTTAACAAGCATGTTTTTTCAATGTGAGAATGGTCTGTAGATGCTAAATTAAGTTGAGAGTGTTAATTTGAGTATACCACATAAAATAGATATAAAATAGATATAAATCCATTATTATCTATTATCTATGATGCAAATTAGCGACAACAGGCAATAAAGGTAAAAAAAAAAACCTGTTCCCATCTCAGGTATGAAGATTCTTTTATTAATGTAACAAAGCAATGCTAATACAGACGCTATTTTGGCTGTTTTGGAGCAGAAGTGGTTTGATGCTAAATCGCGACAATAGGTGTTAAGGGGTTAAATGTTAGTGTTAGAGATGGACTATGGTAGAACATATCACACAACTTTTACAAGTTTGTTGTTTGCTTGCGGGTTTTGTTTTGTTTTTTAACAAAACAAAACAAAAAAATCTTCTAAGATAAGTTCTTTAGATCCAGGCACACATTTCTGAAACCATGCAGTCCTAATAATTAGATATTTTTGTTGTTTTTTTAATTTAACATGGGCGTGTGGATTCACAATCGAGATAACACAGCCTGTGAGTAAAGCAACAGGCCAGTGATCCCTTATGATCCCTCAATGACTGTACTGGGCTTGAGGCAGTGGGGGTGATGTAGGGAGGTTGGGCACATCATCACAAGAAATTAAAGAATGGGACCCCTCCAGCTATTCCCTGAGTTTCCTCCTCTGTTGTGAGGCCAATCATTTCAATACAGGCCACTTTCTCTGAGGGAGGGCGTCAGAGAGCTGCACCTCGACAGCGACTGAGCAAAGTGTTTCTGACAGGAGCCGTTTATTGAGCATGACACAGAACCAAGGGGTGGCCTCAGGAGCACAGACAAAGTGAATCCAAGTCCCAGAGAAGAACCTTAAACCACAGAGGAGTGACATGTTGAGTCAAGGACACAATAAATTTAGAATCAGATAAATGTAAAATTAAGGCATTTGCAGCAGGACTGACACATAAAAAGTATGTTAGCATGGAATATTTTGAAACTAAAGATCAACACCACCTGCCTTAAAGTGTGTAAATATGAGCTATGTCTTAAAAGAAACAGTTTCTATTTTGTTTATGTTGTATGTATGTTATATATGTTTTATAATATTAAAGCAATAAAAGCCAAATATAAAAGCAAGAATGTGACACAACAAAACGAATAAATACTCTTTCTTTCCTGAAGAAGAGGCAGGGCTTCAGTGCTGTTTTATTCTTTTACCACCAGTTGCCCATGCAAATATAATTTACATGGCTCTTTTGTATAAATCTGCAACCCATGCATCACTGATACATTCACCTTACCACAGCCTCTCTATCTTCAGCTTTGAAGCAGAAGTTTATTTTGGGACACAGAGCTTGAATGACACTTAACCATCACCTGACTGGCTGTTAAATCAGACTGATTGATCTCCTCAGACCCACTTTTAGTCAGTGATGGTCTCTACTCAAAAATATGAGGACAATTAGGTTTCTTGCCTGAAGAAGCAGTTCAGCAATCAGTGGAGAGAAAACTGTTCCATGATGGAGAATCACAAATAATAATAATTATTCATAATCACTTATTTTACAGTCTGAGGGACTGAGATGTAGAGCACCTTTCAGATGATATTTTTTGACCAACTGGGTTTTGATTCAATAAAGAGAAGCTTTATTATTGATTCAGTTCAAAATGTCCGTAATCGAAAATGGCAAAACAGCATGCCGAGCTTTCAAGAGCATGAATTATAAATGGGCTAAATGGGTTGCTTAATGTGGACAATGCTTTCTATACTCCAAATCCCATTATTAACCCCACAGCAGAATTTGTGTTTTTGTGGCTGTTTTTGTACGTTTGAGTCTTTGTTAGCAGAACAAGTAAAGTAATGTTGAAAACATATGATGACATAATTTTTTTCTTTTTTTTTTTTTTTTACCAGCGGTGGCTCTTAGTCTCATGACAAAACCATTAAATTTTGGGAGTGATTCAGATCAGAATTTGTATTCAGGAAATTTTTAAAGGATGGTTCACCTGCGTTCACCTACAGTATCAGAACCGCAGCTGTTTCAGCAGGGTTCCAATACTGTGTTGTTTTTTGGCCCTGACAAAAAAGAAAACAGTAAAAGAATCAAGCCATTTTTGAGAAAATATATATAATGTTTCATAACCACACTGCAATATGTCTTACAAATGCAAAAAGAAAAGCCACAGTATGGCATGTCATAAAAATGTGGAAAAAAGCCACAGAATAGTATGATGTTAAGCACAAAAAAAGACATAGCATAGTATGGCATCAAAATGTGGAAAAATGACTCCCAAAACCAGGTGCAAGAATTAATACAGTCTTCCACCTGACAAATTGAATAGTTTTTCTTTGTTAAAATAGAGTGTAACATGTAAGGATTTCTGTAAAATGTGCAGAAACACACATTACACACATATTATTCCAAGGTACTTTACAGAGTTACCTTACAATAATATTGCCACCAATTCCCACAGAAATAGACAACAGCCCATTCCTGAGAGGTATTTTTGGACTGGAATCAGTTAGTTTCACTGTGCTACAGAGCCAGCAGCTCAGGAAATGAACTATGATGACATGGAATATTCCTTTATCCAGAGGAATGTGTGCAGCATGTGCAGTAGGAGTACAGTCGAGCCAATGTGTCCTTTAATATTTAAAATGCATTCTCCTCAAGAAACTCAGCTGCTGTTGTTGCAAAGAAATTGTTGACAAAATGAAGGCTGCATGGGCTTTTAAAGACAGGCACTGACAGCTTTTTCAGCATGCTGAACAGGCACTGTTTTGTAGTTGGCTATTGCCTTTGATATGCATAATGCAAAAAGTAAAATTGGCACTGTTTTTATTTAATGTTGTCTATGTTTGTGCATTCCTACTTCAAATGAATGCTCCATTAAGTTCTCATGAGTTCTTTCTTCTGCTAAAAGTTGACCAACTCACTTTTGTAAGGTTCTACCAAAAATAAGATTTTTGGTTGCACCACTGCTGGAGATTTTAAGACTGCTTTTCAGGTTTTTTTCTCTAATAGAAAATTAAACCGACGCTCTGAGCGTTACAGTCTGTGTCAATCAGGGCTGGATTTAACAAAGAGTGAGACAGCGGGGAGGAGATAATGGGCTGAAAAACCTGCTGCAAGGGAAAGGATCTCTTCTGATGGTGAGCCTTAAAAGAGGAGAATGTGATGTTTGTGTGGAAGTACATTTATTAGAACAGAGACAGTGTTTAGACATCACAGCAGAATACAACATAAGAACAATATCCACCTACTTATAAACGTGATTTTTTTTTCCTCTATTGTTTTGTTGTTATGTTCCTTCTTTTGCAAAATCAAGAAGTAGAGTAGTGGCTTTCCGTCTTATGTCACCATGGCCTGAGAGTCTTTCTTCCACTTGGTCACCTCAGGAGGAGGACTAATGAGTGAAATGAGTTGCTGTCATGTTTAGTTGCACGGCAAACGCAATGCATACAGCATGCTGGAAACCTTTGAATTTGAGAGCAGATTACCATATTTGGCACAATCTGTTCTCCTGAGCTTGTTCTCAGCGGTTGCGAGGTACCACCAGTGTGTGGCCCTTGGTATGCGAATTTCCAGCGCAAGAGAAACACAAGCATCCATCTCCACTAATCAACAGGTTAATGATCCCAACACAGGAAGGCAGTGACATGTATATGGCCAATCCATACAGGAAAGTATGAGGGGGATGCCCCTGAAAAGCATGATGGCCATTTTAAAAGCCTCTCTACTTAAGGTGTAACTCCATTATTCAAATAGTGACATGAAGATCAAACTATCCATGGATGACCGTCTTCAGAGGCATGGTTGGTTTAAGGAGAGGGGGAATCTGCACATTTCAAAGTCAAAACACTACACATACAGCAAAGGTGATGGCAGCTCATGTAATTATGCAGAGAAATATCCCCAAATAAACAGAAGCAGCATATAGGACATCTCTGACACCACCCGTAGGAATAGTGTAATAACATAACAGAAGGAAATACCATTGGGTATCATAAGGACACTTCTGGAAGCACTCAGAGTCCCTTCAGGAGCATAGAAAGCTAATGAATAAAAAATACCATGAGGACATTATGAGCATTAATTGAGAACCATTTCCCCCTCTGGCCTCTTAACTACCCCTTACTGGAAAACCAGTGGGACATTACAATGAAACCGGAGAAGTTCGTCGCGTTTTTGAAATGGAAAAAAGAGAATAGCCGGTGAATATCTATTCATAAAAGTCTCGAATCTGATTGTCCTGATGCTTTATAAACCACATGTATGTTTGTATTTTTCGACCTCTCTGGCTCTGTTATAGCAAAAGCCACCTGTGCAATGATTATTATTATAATTATTCTTAATCGTAGTTGCAAGACTCACCCAGTGCGTCGTTGGTCTTTTGTCCATCTGTTTCAGCCTGCTCGCAGGTTCGCCCCCCTCAACACGCAGCATGCTGCTTTCAAGTTTTCCACGGACTTGGTCTGGGACATTGTTGTACAGTTAACAGTGAGACTGTTTCAATTAACGCCCCAATAGTGGTTTTGCGTCGTTCACATGCTGAACAGAGTTCCTTTAAGTCCCCGTTTATACGTTCAAATCAGAAGCGCGGCGCCTGGCAAGAACCCTAAACAAATGATTTGGTCCGCAGGAGAGACCGGAGAGGTAAAAACGCCATTCACATCAACAAAGAGTCCGCCAGATTCTCCTTCTCTCCATCAGAGGCGACGTGGCAGATGTTGCAGAGGCTCGGAAGAGGTGAAAGGCTGTTTTCCAGCTCAGCCACGGTCGCACCGCTCTGACCGTTCAGGTGCGTCCGGAGCTGCGCGCTCCGCGGTGCGCTGCTGTTTGCGCTCTGCCAAACCGTCTCCTGAAAAACGACGACTGCTTCAGCGCAATTTCACAGCGTCAGGGGGAGGGTTTTACGATTTATGTCTCCTCACTGTTATGCGATGAGCTTGAACTCTAACGATCTTTCTTGCCTCGTGAGTGATTTGGGCTGCATTTTCATCTCTGGCTTGTAATAATGATCAGTTACATATTACTAATGCATATGTAGACATTATTATTGTTACTATTGTAGTTGTTGTTGTTGTTATTCACACTTTAGTCCTATAGCACTGTTCACAACCAGTGATACAAGTTACTTTGCAAAATATATTTTTTCTTTTTTTTCGGTGACATCTACAGCTTCCCAAGCCGAAGGAGAACTAAAAGACCCTGCTAATGAGGTGGGACACGCACTTACAGTGTGGCTGAGGCAAACCTGGGCATCCATTACAATGGACACACAGTAAGAGTGGGACACTCCCAGCAGAGAAAGTGGGTGAGGCTTTGCAGACCAGCGGAAAGCCTGTCTTACTGGCTGGAGTTTCTCTTTAATTTCAGTCAGGTCTGTCAACAGAATGTGAGCTCATCTGCGTGTATTGAAAATGAGAGACAGCAGAGAGACAATAATTGCCATGGTCTGATTGATGCTAAAGTAAACAGTGGTGAGGCCAGTAAAAGCATCCATTTACAGGCTATCTGGTTTACTAAATGCCTGCTAACAGCTCAGGGTTAAAGCTGGCAAAGGTGGTGACATAAAAAATGACCCTCTTCAGATTTTTAAACAAGAGCAATCTTCAAAATAGAACGAAGGACAGGTGATTGTTTTTACAGACTGCATGCTGGTCACAGAAACTGCCCTACAGCCATATGACATGAAGTCAAATTCCCACTCATCATGTTGAAGTGTCCTTGACTAAGACATTGAAGATCCATCTGCTCCTGCAGTGTTGGTCTCTGGCTGTGGGTTTGACCTTTGACCTCCTTAATAAAGCGCAAAAAAGTATTTCCCTGAGGAGAAAAAAATTAAACTTTTTATTGCAAAAATTGATAATCTTCCAAAATCCATTTATTATTTATGCATTTATTTACCAAAGGCAATTATGTTAAAGTGGCACTAAGCATTATAGTATGGAACTCCAGTAAATTTTGAGGATGGCAAATTAAAGAATCCATGGTGTGGGTTAAGCACCAAAAATGCATGTATTTCCCATGTTGCAATGCAATGAAACATAATGCACCTGTCATTCAGACTCAGTCTCCAAGACCCACAAAGCTCCTACAGAATTAAGATCACATTACTTTCACGTTCCATGTGGTACCTCTTAATGACTGGTGATTTAACATTTAAGTGTTAATAAGGGGGAGGTCCCCTTTAAATCCAACCAAACTCCCAACCTACATTTCATCTGACATCACCAGTAGCCACAAGTAACTAAAATGTAGCATAACAGTACCATGAATAGAGATATACATATAACCACTGGCTAGGTCACACCAAACCAGGTGAGATTGTGGCCACAAAAATCCTGAGTGTACTCAACAGACCAACAATGTGTTTCATTGTCCATGAATTCTGCTTTTCATTTGTAAGAGGAAGAATGTGTTGTCTCTCCTTTCAAAAGTCACACAGTGTAGCTTTTAGGCACTTTTCATCAACACGCCACTCCTGTCTTGACTTTGGAGAGCAATTACAGAAAGTACCAACCTGCACCTTGAGTGCATCGCAGGAGGAAGAATGATGAGTCCTGCACTATCTGCAAGGTGCATCCTGAGTGGAAAATGTCCTTTCTTGATTAAAGAAATAACCCAACAAGACAACTTTGGAGATTAAAGTACAAAAAAATTTATTACTGTGAGGTTCTTTTAAATGTGGGAAAAGTTAATTGGACTTTTTATGGAGCGGGGGAACTCACATTCAGCCAAAAAAGAATGTCCCCCTCCAGAAGTAATGAACTCTTTGTTTGTGTCTGACTTTAGTTGGAGTGTCTTTAAAGATAATTCTCGCTCACATCAAGGTAAAAGGTCCTCCCGAGCCCCACTTGTCTGCCGACAGACATTATTAGTCTGCCACCCGTACATTGTCCTCATCTCTCTCTCTCTCTCTCTCACAAGCCAGACTCCAGACTATTTCTGGCCGAGAGTATGAACTTGTTATTCAAGGTGTTCTCAGTTCATGTCAGTTGAGGAAATGAAAGTGAAAGTTTGTTGTTGTGTGAGATCATGTTTAATTTAACCATTCTGAGTCAGGCAGCTCTTCTGTGTTTCCACCCATTACACGAAAAGCTTACCTAATCATGGCGGACAAAACAAGGATAAAAAATAAAGCATCAGCAAAAGAGTTTGCTGTTTACAATATAGGTAACTATGAATTACACTGATACAGCCATCAGCCGCTCTCCACAAGCATCTGACGTTGATAAATTACCATGTTCCAAATATGCTGCATCAGCCATGTGGGCACATAATAAACTTTGACTTCATCATCTCCCTCCCTCTGCGGGAGGATGAAGTGAGTGGACCGTGAGCAATGAGCTGCTAAACCTGCGATTATGTTCACAACACATTTCCAGCCCTGTCCTCGCAGGCCTGTTGTTTGCCCCAGGCAGAGCAGGACTGTTTGCAGCCGGTTACTTGTTCCCACTAATGCGTACAAAAATTCTTTGCTTCGTCTTTAAGGGTCATTTACCATGTTTTTTATTTTAGGAAGGTTTATTGGGTTGTATTCTTTAAATGGCCTTTGTCAGTGTCACCCTGGCAGACTTGTTAGATGTTTTCAACACTTGTCATATTCCAAGTGTGTTTGTTTGTATTTAACATGAATTAATAAACATGGATAGGTGGATATTACCTTAATATTTCAATACAACATACATGCTTAGGCTGGTTTGGTCTGTTTGTTGTTTCACCAGTGATCCATTGCAGCCAACTTATTCTCTAATCAGGAATCACCAGCCTCTCTGACCCAGTATGTTTCTAATCAAAACTCATGAGGTTTGTGGTTTCTTATTGCCATTCCAATCGGGTTTTCCTCGGTGGACATTATTGTTTTTAGATATTAATGTTTTCCTTGTGAGGTTGATTAAATATATCTTGCTGAGGATATTGATCCATCTCCCCTATACAGTAGCTTCTTTCTCAAGGGCACAGCAGCTCTACCTGAGTGAACACATGCAACCTCCTTACACAAGATGAATTATGAATCAGCTAATACCAGATTTGCCTTATGATTGTGACATGCTCTTGTAATGAGATGCTCACCTTGTTTACGATCCTGTCATTAAGTCGAGGTCGGCAGAGAGAGCTTTCAATATGAATGACACAAGCTGTTCATGTGTATCTATTCGTCAGTCTCCAGGGGTTCACGGCTTGTTGATATCAGACAGAGGGGGAAAAAAACCCCGAATGAGCTCAAAGTAGTAAGATGGATGAGTCCTTGAGCATTGTGAGTAAATCTGATGTCCCCCAGGTTTGGACGCGGTGGATCCGATTTAGGGTGCCCATCGGGTAAGTTGCAGTGCCGTTTGCAGAGAGTGAGACTGTAATGTAAACCAACACAGAAGGTGAAGCCAAAACACAAGTATTTATGAGTGTAAAGATATATGCTTGTGCGGTGAGGTTGGAAAATAGATGCAGTCCAGAAGGAAGCACTGCTGAACTAAATCATGATAAACCTTGGAGCACTAGTTCAACATTTTGCAAAATACACATATTAATTTGTTGCCGAGAATTAGATGAAAAAATCCATACCACTACTGTATGATGAATACTGGCTAGCGTAGCTTAGCATAAACAGCTTAATAGCTTCACAGACATATATGAGTTGTGTCTTTTCGATAAGCTCTCAGCAAAAGATCAAATAAGCCTGCTTTACCAAAATGTCAAACAATTACTTCAATCAAAATTTCAGTTTGTTGATGCGGCCTACCCTCTAAATACAGAACGCAAGTGTAATGGGGCACAGGTAATCAATATTATGTGACATTACATTGACTGTTGGCGCTCTTTTGCAGTGTTAAGTACAGCGTTGCCACGAGTATGAAGTGGCAGAATAATTTTAGTTATTTTCAGTGGTTCACACAATGAACACATTCAGTACAGCAAGAGGCACAGAGATCTAAACACAAATAGAGATACATTTATAATTTGTCAACCATAATGGAACAGAGCTGTTTCATTACTTTTTCATTCTGAGTAACGTGGTGAGACAAGAAGTCACTGGTGCAACAGCTAATAAATGCTTATACAGAATGGAAAAAAGAATGGAAATGAATGGAATGGAAAATGTCACCTCTGCACGACATTTCTTCCCACATCAGGCTCAAAGCCATTACCTTTCTCACTGCATTTTCCTTAAATGGAAGGATTCCTGCGTAGATATTGAAGATATTCTGCTTAAGTTTGAAGGGTTGAGGTCTCTAACATCCTGTAATCATTATGAGATAATGAGCCTTAATGGTCACATCAATTTAGAAAAAAGGCACTTTAGTGCTGAATAAATTACGGAAATGGACTTCATTGTGTGCAACTTTTCTCTTCAGCAGGCTTTTTCGTAAATGTCATTCAACTTTGAGGAGGAGGTGGGTTCAGGAAGTGTCTGTCAAGGTCAGACCTCGTAGCCATAAGGAAGCAAAGCGAGAAATGCATGAATCCTGCTCTGTAGCCAAGAATGTAATTTATATGCTCTGTACTTATCCATATGCAGCAATTAAAAGCTGTCAATATTTGACAGTAATGATGGATCGAATGACTATGTTTAATGTGAAACAGCTATACAGACCATTTTAGTGTCTTTCAGCTCGACCGAGCTCAGTTTTGATTCTCGCCACCATCGTCAATGTCATTTCCAGTCAGAACCGCAGCTGTTTACAGCAAAAAAAAAAAATCAGTGATGTGGTTTAATACAGAAAAAGTCAACCTAATGTGTTATTGCCTTATATAATGTACATTAGCAGACATTAGCATCAACTTTCATCACAGCAGAGAACACTTGAAGTCTACCAGACTTCCCTGCATGACTAAAAATGATTCTCGAGGGGCCTTGACCGAGCGTCTGTATGTGATAGCTCCAAGCAGCAAATGCTAGAACCCGCTGTACGCCACACAGCAAAATGTGCAAGAAAAACATTTGAGGGGTATAAGTGTAGTTTGCAGGAATCTCTGTGAAGCAGATCGTTTCACGTGTTGCAGAGAGGAGTGTGTTGGAGAAAGTAAATAATGTAGGATCTCCTGGTGAGCTTTCTTCATGGTATCACATCCCATCAGAGAACAGGTCTTTCACCCTCTTTATTGGCTCCCTCTGGTTGACAAGTGCTCTGCCGCTGCTGTGCAATATTGAAGAGAGGAGAGAGGAACAGAGGGAGAAAATTCCCACTTCAACTGCCATCGAACAATACCGACATTTTTTTTTTCTTTCATGTCACAGTAACTTCTTCCCCAGACAGGAAAATCAAATCTTTAAAAAGCCTGAAGTGACAGGGAATGAAACACTCCATCCACCACATACAGGATTGCAGCTGTGGAACTTCTCAAGGCCTTCTTAACAATGGCTGAATGTGTATTGGCGTGCATGTTTGCACACACGTGCATTAACATGCGCGTGATTTGATTTGCAGAGAAGACGACGGGAATTTAAATTAGATTTGAGCCTGTTTTGATTTGATTTGGAGAGAAACAGGCAGGGGAATGTCTCCAGCGTCTAAAGAACAGGGAAACACAGCACTTACTGCACAGTTTACACCAGCTGTTCCACCAGGAAGAGCCACACAAGTCAGAGACGGAAAACGCAACTGCGTTCAGAATCGGACTGCCCCTGTCAAACAGCGAGCGCAAAGACGAGCCCTGCCAGCATCAGAGAGCAGCCTCGGCAGCAGCAACTCAAGCTCTGGTTGAACCCCTGACCGCTGACAGCCTACACTGCTTACTTTTGCACACACGCTGGCACACTTTCTTGACAGCCAAAGAAGTCTAATGAGAAAAAAAAATCTATACACTGCAAAAGCATCTGTCTTAGCAAGTGTCGTACTGAGCTTTGAGGACTTCTATGTCTTGGAAAAAATGGGTTGCAAATGTGACAGTTCCACAGTGCAGTTATTCTTGTTGAAGAATAATGCAAATCTGTTCACCTGTAAGGAGAAATGGCTGTTACTGATTTCATCGTTGTTTTCTTTTAAATTGTATTATTTCAAGGTGTGGTTTAATGGAGTTTGTACTTAAGTTCAGAAAGAGCACTGGAGTCGGGATTGGATCATCTGGCTTCAGCTGCTTGGCTACCAGCTGACTAGTAAGGTCCACAAGCCTTAACAAAGTGCTCAATTATTTAAACCCAAACCGCAATAGTTTCATAAAAGTTTTACATTGAGGTGGAGAGCTAGACCCAAATGCAAGGTTGAGTCAAGGCAAGAAGTTGTAATAAGGATATTTAATACTCTATAAATGCTTACAGACAAAACATAGACTGGGCACTCAGCAGCCACATGCAAGAGGTCCAAAAACACAACAAAACTCCTGACATAAAACTACTGCAGTTAAAAATGTCCACCCCCAACCCCACCTCACTTGAGTAGAGCAAAAACCAAAATTTAAAGAATACACAAGTGAAGTACAAAAGAAAGAATCCAAACAGAGTCCAAAAAAGTCAATCATGTGGCAGAAGTAACAAAAAGTAACAAAGTAGCTTTTGATTTTTCCCCAGTTGTTCAATATTGTTACGATGACAGCAAATGTCTGGTACACCTGCCACTACTATGCTGTTACACTTCATATCCAAGGTCAGGGAAAAATTACATATATAGTTGTATGGGTCTGAGAACCTGTTGCAAACTAAAAGCCTTTTACTATTTCAGGCCCAATGGACATGTAATACTAATGATGGCATCTGTTAGCAAAGCACAGATGAGCCAATGATCTACTCAGTGCAGAGGAAAGATTGTGGTGTCTGCATACTCTTTGTTGTTATTTCAGAACACACAATGTAATCTAAATCCAAAGCTGACAAGAAAGAACTATTTATTCAGTGATTTAAAGTTCTGAATTTCTCAGTTACATTGTGTGTGCCCCCCCCCAGCCACCCTTTTGTCAAAGCAACTGTGTTGAATGCCCTTCACTGTCAGCAACCATCCACAGCGGGGGGCGGGTTCATGGGATGGCACCGTCTGCCACGTTTGTTACTCCTCTCACCAGCTGCAGGAGACACCTCATGAATGGAATGGGCAGTGGGTGTCAGAGGACGTCAGTCTCGTCACACAGTGATATTCAGCTTCACCCATTCCCTTCCCCACCTCCGACCTCTGTCCGTCTCCACACTGTCTCCTTCCCCTGCTCAATGGTAGTGGGCAGATCTGCAGTGAATACAGAGTTGTAAACTCTGGCAATGTTGAAAAGAAGCAAAACAATTCATCCACTTAAAGAATCTTACAAACGTATTTACCAAGGACACTTACACCTTATCCACAGAGGATGAACTCCAGTGACTTTGTTAATGCCCTGAGTTTTCATTTAGCACCAGCATGAGGTTGATTTTTGCGGTTTCGAGTGCAGGAAATAATGGACAGATTGCCCTGAAATTTGATACGTCATTCATGTTCTCCCCAGGATGAATTGTAATAAACTTGATGATCTCTTGACCTTTCTTCTCAACAGCTCAATACTTAAACATCCAATACTTTAATTTATGACCAAAAAACACCTGAAAAACTAAGGTCATGCCCATTAGCCTTTGCAGTACTTTGTGTTTAGAACTACTTTACAAAACAGCATGGTAAAACACAGAGTGTGACTGTAATGACCATTATATCAGAATGTTAGCACTTCCACTGCAGCATGTTAATATGGTATAATTAACATCAAGCAATAGGCTGTAGACTCTTATGTAATCAGTCTTGGTATTTAAAACCTCCTCCAGAATGGATGCCATATAGAATGGATGACCTTGGGCCTCCTTGTGTCCAAGAAACACTGAGCAATAACTGAACTATAAAATAAAAAAATTGAAGTTATTCTTGTCTGCACAAGCAGCTGAAATTCCTCTTTGTACCTCATTGTTTGTCCTTTTTCTACCCACTTTTTAAAAGCTGGAACTGGTGAGTGCAAATAAAACAGATGCAGTCGTTTGTTTTTTTTTACAGGATAATTGATAGAAGCCTATGTAATGAACTTGTAGTTATCGAGCCGCTTTGCTGCTGTTGCTATTTAAGAGTCATAAAGTCTTCTTTTACAGCACACCAATAATGCCTGCAGACATTAAGGCAATCAGAGCTGAGCAGAAAGCATGACTTAAATTGCTGGAGTAATAATAACCTAGTAAAGCAACTTTCTGATTAATTAACTCTGTCCTGCACTCTTTTCTCTCTCTTTGGCTGAGACATGAGAGGGGACACTGTGAAGCCCGGGGCCATTCACTATGAGGACTGTAAATCAAAAATTGCAAAGACATACCTTTTTTTTTGCTAAATCACGAAGTTTGTTTTTTAGTAAAGAATCGCAAGGTGGAATTGTTCTGGTTGTGTACCAACTGCTCCTTTTGGTGACAATGACACATACATTTCCCTGCCTATCACTGATGGTCCAGACAATGCTGCAGAATTCCCATTGGTATCACGGTTTGCATCCCAGCTGACGTGCCAAATCATAATTAGCCATAATACCAATATGCTTATCTCATTAAATGTAAGCTATCTAATCACATCATAATGATGTTTATATCATTGAAGGGAGTGCGGTTAACTCATGAACTCCCCTGATACAAGAAGTGCATGGGAACCCAGAGCTTATAACAAATTAAAATTAAAACACACAAAAATTGCTCTGCTTCCTTTACTATCAGTCTTTTTGATAGCAGCATTATCTTTTTCGCTTTGAGGGAAGAGAATATGAGAGTAAAATGATATGACAAGGGTTTGGACATGATTGGAAGAGGCTATGTATGACCAAGGATATTGCTGATCTCCCTGATGCAGATCCTGGATGTATAGGTCATCTGCAAGCGGCTCATAAAAGCCGCTGAAGAAGTCATGAGTCAGTGATCCCGTCCTCATAACCCACAGACAGAAGCTACCACTGGCTGTAAAGCTGTCAAGCGAATCATCCACAGTGGTGAGCAGACTAACATATCACTACCACAAATAACACACTAGCCAATATAAATCCAGGGTGCTGAGGACGTAATACAGCAACTAGGGACCAGCTTTTCTTTTATCCTTGAGATGGTGGCAGGATCATGTTTTTCAACAGATGGCTTTTATTTTTGGAGTGGGTCATAAGAAGCATGTTCCTGCTGTTGGCACTGGCATTGTTTTGTTTTTTTTTGTCTTTTCCCGCTCCTTCAAATCTGATCTTGATGCAAAAATCTTCACAGAGTGGTGCAGCAGGTTTTATAAATCCCCATAGTGTGTGCAATGTCACCATCTTCACCAACAGAAAGATATGGAAGAAAATCCTTTAAGAGATATATAACATTGTAAACTATCTATCACATCTTTTAAGAAAAAAAACCAATTAATAATAACTGATAATAAATAATTTAACTCATTACTCGACAAATAGGCAATGCCAAGGTACTCAATCGAGCTTTAGTTTTTTTTTGTGTCCTTTTGGGTTTCTGTCTGGTGTGTTTTCTCCTGGTGTTGCTATCTGTTAGGGCTCCCCCTGGTGTTCTTCCCCTTTTGGTTAATCACCTGGCTAATTCCCTGCACCTGTGTCTTGTTTGCTCGTCACTCCCCGGTGTACTTAAACCCTGCCTCACATTTCCCTGATGTCAAAACGTGACCATTTCATGCCTGAGCCGAGAACCCTGTACGCTAGCCTGATCTGTTTCTGTAGACACGTTTATGCCTGACCACCGTTTCTTGCCCTAGCCCATTGGATTTGTTCGCTGTTTCTCTGGTTTTTGACTCGGACTGTTTGACCACACCTCTGGTTTCGCTGCCCTGGTTTTCTGACCCTGATAACGGACTTGTGACACAGATTTTTGGATTTGCGACTTTTGGATTGTTGATAATAAAGATCATTGCCAGCACACACTGTCTTGCACCTGGTTCCTGTACTGATCATCACACTCTGGAGGTGTTCTGAAAATCCCCGTTACATAAACAGTGCATCAAAGGACACAGAGCCACAAATCTGTGTGTACCATGTATAATGTATAAAAGCCTCTGGTGTCTCCACAAGAAGAAGCTGGAGAAATCAAGTACAGTACATGGCAATGGACAGAAATACCCTGGGTGAGAAACGGAAATTAGCTGAGGTATGGGATATTGATTAATATTCTCAGTCACTAATGACTCAGGAGCACAGAGCTGTTGGCTGATAAAAACTAGATAAGCTTATGAAAGGCGTGTGTTTTCCAAAATGTCACGCTCATCCTTTAAAGTGTCACACCATGAAAAAATGCAAAATTTAAGCTCAATATTACTGAACTACACTAGCATATCAGAGTCATGCTGTTCCAGAGTGTTGGGTGCATCAGGGTAAGAAGAGAGGCAGATGAAGTGATGCACCCGTCATGTCTAGTGCCTACTGTACAAGCCTGTGGGGGCAGGGCTATGATCTGGGGTTGTTGCAGATGGTCAGGTCTAGGTTCAGCAGCAGTACGTGCCCAAAGAATGAGGTCAGCTGACTACCTGAATATACTGAATGACCAGGTTATTCCATCAATGGATTTTTTCTTCCCTGATGGCATAGGCATATTCCAAGATGACAATGTCAGGATTCATCAGACTCAAATTGTGAAAGAGCAGTTCAGGGAGCATGAGACATCATTTTCACACATGGATTGGCCACCACAGAGTTCAGACCTTAACCCCATTGAGAATCTTTGGGATAGAACAAAACCTCTCTACCTAAAATCACTGTCTATAAACAACAACCCTATTCCTAGTGTAAGTAATACACACTTTCTTCCTGTGGAGAAAGTAACTAACCTGGCCCAGTGCCCAGCTAACCAAGTGCATCAAAGTTATCACACATTAACCAGTCTGTAACTCTAACACTACATCTATGGGTACAATCACTACACATACCCAAACTGCCAAAGTCTCGCCACCAAATGGCCCTCATGGGATTGGAGCGCTGGACTGGTGCCTCTCAATCATTATCAGGAATAAGGTCGGCTGCCACGCCTCCAGAGGTTGATGATCCAATCGTGCCGAGGGGATCCTACATTTCAATTTGCATACTGAGAAAAACACTGCAGTAAAAAAACAGGTTACACATATAGAGGGAGGAGAGAGAGAGAGAGAGAGAGAGAGAGAGTGCCCAGCAGTCTTCCATCTGTCAGCACATCTCTGTTCTGACTTATAGCTACTTTTGAAGTGGAACATATCGCTTATTGTGAACGTGCCCGCAAGCCGTCAAATTGCATGTTTGACTTGATTTATCATGTTTCATCATGTAGCTATGAGCTCATGCTGTTATCTGCACTGCTGACTTACATTGGGGATGATTGATTATCATGCTGGTGGACCTTGAATGAGGACATCTCAATGAAACCATTTCATTTAAATTTTGAAGGATAACATGGCTGAACACATATGTATCATGTAGGGTATGTATGTACAGTAATAATAACAGTGATGGAGCAATGTGATCACGCCGCTACTGCTGTTACTTCTGCTGTTGAAGCTCACAGGCTTCAGGCCGTTTTCTCCAACTAGCAATAACCTAAGAAGGGATTTACTGTAGTGATGGTCATTTAAAATAAGACAGATGATGCTTTAAGCCCACGTTTTTAACAAAGTTTACCTTTCATGATAAATCACATTAATTTAACAGATTGAAGCAATAGCTGTGGATACTGGATTGTGTAAATGGCTAACAAAAATCAGAACACTCAGTCCTTGTCTTTCACTTATTAATGGAGGCTCTCACCGTTTTACACCACCTCCCTCTGCTGCCCTACCTACTGTACTCTAACAGTTACTGCATGTCCGCTCTCTGGTAATCAAAGGTGTGAGAGGAATGGACAACCTTTTGATCTGAGCCCAGTTATTATTCTTCACCTTGTTTCACCTTTTTGGAGTTGTCCTCATGAGTCATGCTGTTGAAATTAAACATAAAACACATTTATGGTCAAGGTCTGATGACAAATAAAGTGAACATTGGTCACACCATTGCTGACACACATTTTTAAATATTAAAAATGTACCTGCCTCTATGAAAGATATAGCTGAACTATAGTATATCTGTCATCATAAATAAGTAGCACAGTATTTTCTTTCTTCTGTTCTGGGGAGGGGTTATTTGTCTGACAGAATGAAACAGTACATTTTATCCCAAATCACTTAGAGTACATTGGAAGGTCATGGGCAGTATCAACAGGAGAAACAATTATAGCAAATAAAAGCTGTTTTTAAGATGGACAATAATGTCGAAAGTAGGGTCTGGTGGGGTTGGAAGGGATTTGGCCCCTCTGAGCCTCTGCACAATGTTCTGTGGTTGAATGTAAGTGCACAAACAAAACTGAATCAATCCCGAGATTGTTATAAGTTCTGAAACAAGTTCATGGATAGTGTTAGATTAAAAAGAATAAATCTTTCCTTATCACAAATGACACCTTAAGGCTTTTTGCACACAGGTATGAAGCTGGAACTGAATTTGAAGAGGAGAAAAAATGAATTTGGTTCTAAGGAACTGTTTTTTTTTATTGTTTTTTTTTGTCTTTCCTGTAAGCAATTACTATGTGTTGAGCTCATGGATGTATTGGATACTTGACTAAAGATGTCACCCAGTTACTTAAATAAAAAAATGCTTGCCAAACATATTTGTAAATCATAATTCATTTTGCTCAGCACAAACTGAGGGTGTGAAAAGATGTGATATTTGGTACAAAGACAATTTTAAAAACTGTACATATAAATGAATAAACGATACAATCGTGTCGTGAAGAACAGTCTGGCACAGGTTCCATTAACAACAGAAATGGACATGTTTAATCTTCTCAGAAGAGAACAGGCTTCCCTTGTTATGTTTAATACTGTATTTAAGTAAGATTGAAGATCCTTCCTGTGACTGTATGATGATTAAGGGCTATACTTTTTCAATAAAATGTCCTTTTGATTATATAGAACTTGAGGTGTTGTTTTTTTTAGAAGAGACTCTTTAGTGGCAAAGTTCATTTGTTGAGATTACCAGAGGTTTTATTTTTAGTCTTTCACCACTGCAATTTTGGTGTCTGTGAGTGCTTGCACACACGACACACTAATTCACTATTATTATACTAAATATATATATGTACTATATACTAAATTAGAGCAGCTAAACACATTTGCACATCCTCATCGACAAATACATCATTTTTATAGCTACTTCTAAGCGTTGTCTGTCCCGTCTCATTTTTGTGTTTTTGTTCTCATCTTCTTTGTCTTCATGTGGACGCTCACTTCCCAGGGACCAAAACGTGCAGAGTCATGCTGCAAAACAGTTCAACACTGCAGCTGACACCTCCGTTAAGGTGGGATCCAGCAGAAGGACAGTTCAGTGGCTAACCCCGAGCAGGAGGACTTGCGAAGACACCACAGGTGGAACAGAGATCCGACCTCAAGTGCCAAACAGACCGACGCTCATCAATCACAACCAAGATGCGACACCTACGGGACAAAGACCGAAGAAGCTGAGATACGAAGGTGTGTCCTCGGGAAGTCGCCGGTGGGAGCAGCTGCCACTCACCAGTGAAGGAAATACTTTAGGAGAGGACGTCTGGAATAAAGTGCAGCATCATGACATGGGATTTACAGCCTCATCTGCATTTACAATCTTTCTAAACAGCAGGAGGCATATGAGCTCATGCAAAATAAAGCGAGGCTGACAAAATGAATTTAATTCAAGGTGCACTCACTAGCTTTGATCCACATCTCACACTTCTCGCCCCCGAAGACTTGCGCGTCTGCTCACAGGCACGCTTAAAATGGTGAAGTTCTGCGACAAAGTCAGATGCTTCAATTGAATTGCCGTGACCAGCTAATGCGGTTGCAGAGGTCAGGCAAATCCAAATCTTCCACATCTTGTCAACTTGACGACACAACAGTAACAATTAAAATCTAATTGGATTGGAACACTGACGTGGCCCTGGTTTAAGCAAATATGAGCGGGGGGCACCACTGGATGATAGTTTAGAGCCTGATCTCCTAATGAGGAAATAATGACACTAATTGCAGCCTAATGAGTCATAACAAACCCAAATTACTACAGAAGTGCTTGACACAGACATGACAATATCTTTACTTCAGAGACTGATTCTGTGTTCAACACTTTGGATGATCTGCTGAAATTTCTACAGGCCGTGCTTCCATCTTTTCGTGTTCAGCCACTGAGTTGTCGTCCCTGCTCACGACAGCCACCCAAACGTCACTATTTATTCCCAGCCCGCTGCAGCTGCTGCCCCATAAAAAATGCTTGTATGGCTATAAACTTGCTTTCACCTGGCCTCACACCAGGCAGGAAAAAATATCCTCATCTGGCAGTTTGTGGGTTGTTAACTTTCCAATGGAACATTTTGTTTCAGATCATTTGTTGTACCACCAGGTTCCCTCGTTTCTACAAAAAATGTTATCAGGTTGTAAATGGCTTCACGTCTGAGACCAGCTGGTCTAAACTGGAATTGCTGCTATGGATCATCACTCCAGGAGCTGCAAATCGCTGCTGACCACGATGGTCCTGTGCATATGAGAAAAGATCATCGAGGAGGAAAATAGGTGTCTTCATCACAGGTCAAACAGCTTCTCCATTTACTGCTGTTTGCTTTGGCTTTCAGGGCGACGGCTGATCACCCTTTCCAGGAAAGAAACCCAACGTGCTCCATAACAGAGCCGCCAGATTCGCTATAGACTTTATGACCGTGATCAGCAATCACACCTGAAGACCCATTACTTTGAATGAATGAGGAATATCATAGATGTCTTTCTTTTCGTGACCAAACCCCCCTCGGGCATCGACATGCCCCCAACAATTTACACTAATCAAATGGTTCTGTTTGGTTTCGGTTGTGTCCTGATTTCAAATACAGAATCCCATTTGAATTCTGGTGAGAACACAGTTGAGAAGGATATGCCACGGTTTTATCTTGCACAAATTACTCTTTTGGTCGTCTTTCTTTTCCCCCTCACATCTAAAATTGCAAACTGATGAGTCGTGCTGGCTCCCATAATGAGGCGGCTTGTCTCGGTGTTAAAGCAAGGAAAAAACTGAGTTTTTAAAACAATTATTTTTTTGCAGGATGGAAGACATTTTCGACACATGTATCAACCCAAGTGGCAAGAACAAGGCCTAATGGTACCGATGTTTTTTCTTTATTGTTTATCCTTTTACAAAGCATTTTTAAAGTAACACAACATGAACATGGGGTGTTTTCTGTCACAATATTACAGCAATGTAATTAATCAATCAAGTACAACTTGATATAGAAAAGAAACTTAAACAAAAGAAGAGCATTTTCACAGAAATACATTTTCCATTGCTGCCAGATGTCATTGAATTTAGATTGCTGGAGCCTCATTGAAAAAGTGATTCTTTCCATTAAATACACATCGTAAATAATATCATACCATTCATCTGTAGATGGGATGTCTGGCTTGAGCCATTTCTTTATAATTGCTTTTCTAGCAGCTAGACTCGATATATTCCAAATAAATATTTATTTTTCACACTTACATTAGCTGAGTGTACAAGCCCAAAAAGAAGTTCGTCCCAGTTAAATGTAATGTCAGTTCCAAATATTGATACTAGCTCTGAATAGACCTTGCACCAGAAAATATTTATTTTTGGAAAGGGCCAGGAAAAATGGTAGTGATTGGCTTCCTGAGAATGCCACAACCTCCAGTAGCTCAAAGATCCTGTATGGTAGCCATGCTGAGCAGGTGTACACTTCCAGCTGAAAGATCTCCATGAGTTTGAGCATGATATCCTCCACTGAAATTCACAGTATTTCATCCAGGTATCTTCTGAGAGACAGCTGTTGGTTTTCCTGTCCCATTTGTGTTTTATATGCATAATATGACTTTAAGCATGGAATCTGTCCTATACGCACTGAAACACTTTCAACAAACTGTTTTCAAACGCCTTTTGACTTTTTAACATAGTGCTGTTTAGGTGGTGGCATACCTGAAGAAATCTAAAAAAAAAAAAGGCACTATTGTTGAGACCATGTAGTCTTTTCAACATCTGAAAGCTCTTCAGTGTTGCGTGGCTGAACAAGGTACAATATGAGGAGAGACCCCGGCTTGCCCATCCCCTATAGTTGACATCCATCTTATTAGGGGCAAAGTCAAGATCGTAGCAGCACCATTTCAGAATCTTTACCTCTTCTAATCTATTGTCTAGTTTTCAGAGATAAGTTGATCCATTTATTTCCTGTTTTTCCATCAAGCATTTAATTAGTCTGTTATCCCCTATTCTTGCGTTCTTGAATTGGCATTGTCCCAGATATGTTTTCTTCAATTTCCTTCTTGCTTTCTAATCTGAGATGCACGAACAGAACAGAATGGGCCGATATATATATAGTAATCTTTTAGGCAGGGAAGAGCCAGTCCACTGTGATGATAGTTGTTCCAAAATTGAATTTTCGCGGTTTGACAAACTAATTAAAACGTCATCAGCAAATAAAGAAATCTAGTATTCTTGGTCTAATATTTAATACCAGTGATATTATTGTTCTGAGTAATCCCCTGATTTAACGGTTCGATAAACAATGGGCTCAATGGGCAGCCTTGTCTGGCCCCTCTTTCCAGGCCAAATGGGTTTGAAATTGCTCTATTTATTTTTACTCTGACTTTTGGTTTATTATATAGTGCTTTAATAGTTTTGATAAGAATGAAAATTTGTTCAATAATTGCTATAGAAACTCCCAATTAATCCAATCAAAAGCCTTCTCAGCGTCAAGATATTACTAGCTGGAGTTTATTTTTATCTCCTCAATCACAAGTAGCATTTGGCAAATGTAATCTTGTGTCTGTCTTTGCTGAAGAAAACCTGTTTGATCTAGACTTATTATCTGAGGAAGAATATTTAAATTTTTTTTGCCAAAATGTGGGTAAAGATCTTATAGTCTTAGTTCAGAACACTTATCGGCCGATAGCTTCCACAGTCTAGCTTGTCTTTACCCTCTTTGGGTATCACGGAGATCACTGCTTCTTTCTGAGAGAGGAACAATGCCAGTTTTAAGCACATGGTTGTATGTAGTTTTCATTCCAGTTGCAGGGGTAAGTCCTTCTTCATCCCACTCTGCCGGAAAGCCGTCTGAGGCTTTGTTTATCTTTTGAATGTGATATTGCCTTTTTCATTTCTTCACCTGTAATTTCACCAATTTGAAACCTATTTTGTTCATTGCTCACTTTGGGTAATTTGAGGTGATGCTTCCATCACTTCTCCATCTGTTTGGGGTTGGGTACATAGATTTGTATAAAATATTTCAAAGGTTTGCTGGATATCTTTTATTTTGTAGTGTGTAGAGTTGATAATGGGGTGCCTTTTTATTTTTTCTGCCTGTTGCTTTTTTTGTTTGTAAACTAATAATTTTAGCTGATTTGTTCCCAGTTTCATAGTATTTTTGTATTAGAAAGGTAAATTTTTCTTAATATCATTTGAGTAAACTTCAGTTTGTTTTTTTTATTACTCATTTCCATTTTTATTCCTGAATTTAATGTCTTTATGTGCATTCTCAGCTTTTTCCTGTTCTGACTGTAACTGTTCAATTTTTAGCTTTCTGTTGTTTAAAATTCGAGCTGTAGCCTATAAGTTTTCTCCTTACAACCACTTTGCAAGCATCCCAAATAGTTTGTGGGGATACTTCTCCGTTGTCATTTTCATCAAAATATTGCTTTATGTCTGTTATTTGTTCCCACATTGGCTCTAGGATCCCTGTATTTAGGCTCCAAATGGCCCTCCTTTTTTGTCTAATGTTACATTTAAGTAGACTGGTGCATGATTGGATAAATCCATAGTCCCAATATTGCAATTTGTAACCCGGGGTATCGGGTACCGATATATGTTTTTCATGACACCAGAGCCCATTCACTGAGTACTATGTCCTGGCACGGATCTCGTACTGGCACAGACGTTATGACTCTAACATTTAATACCCAGCAGTGGCAGCAAGGCTAATGGACTTCCTCCGGAGTATGATTTGGTGATTATTCAGGGAATACCAAATGTTTTGTGTATCCTCTTCAGGATGAAGAAAACAAGGCTGAAGATTTCCACTACATTACTTAGAAACATCTTTATTTCAAGAAAGTATCTTTTCTCTCAGGGTCAAGTAGGAAATTTACAAATACGTTACATGTCAGTTGTGTTGCTTGAAACTCACGAGACAGTTACCGTGAGCAAAAAACTAAATAGGAAAGAGGTTCATCGGGGAACAGTAAGTGGAAGGACGTGAAGGGTAAAACAGTTGCGAGACAGAGATCCAAACAGCTGCCCTCCTGCCGTAGGACAGGTTCATGGTTTCTACAGCCGAAATGCAGAGGAAAGATGTCTCACTATTCAAAACTCTCTTCAATGACACAAAAACAGACTCAGTGCTATGGGTTTGACCCGAGACAGACAGAAAACATTAACAGAGATGTTAGCAACCTTGGCACAATGTCGCACTAAGCAACTTTTGCATGGTGTTTTTTTTGGTTTTTGTTTGAAATGACAAGAGATGGGAGCTGTTCTGTAACGTGTGATGGCAGTAAAGTGCGGCCTCGCTGTATGGAGACAGGACACCGAAGGGATGATATGCTGGTTAGTCCTGCTTTCTCTTAAGGTTTACTGTTTCAGTTTCTGAGGTAAAGAAGGGAAATAAAGAGTCTGTTCATCCAAATTACCACAAATATGTCACTTACTCACTTAACTCTAGCAGTATTTAGCCTTGCAGACAGTTTGGGGTCTTAAGATAATTGTCTAAGATTTCTGCTGCCACTCCAATACAGTGAAGGTGACTGGAATGTGGTTTGGAGTGTGGCCATCAAAATTCAAGAATGACATCTCTCCTGAATTGGGGACTGTGACTCCAGGTAAACCCTATAACTACCTGTCATCCCTTCTGCTGATTAATTGGTTTCTTTAAAAAAACCTGGCTGAATGCGTTTATTGTCAATTAGCCAGATTGACAGGGATAGTCATTTTGGAGAAAGATCTTACTCTGGAATCTTTTTAATGCTGTGAGTACCACCTATACCAGCCTGGAAATCATTGCAAATGGATTGCAAAATCAAACAGATTCATAAACGTTGAGCATGGCTTTCTAAGCCAAACTTTCAGATTAGGGGGGAATTTTTAAGTTGGGTTTTGGATGAACATACCCTTCTCCATGATAAGCAGAGGCTTAGGAGGAGCGTCTGTCCTTCTGAACTATACAACATTGTCCAATGAATTCAAAGTGAAAATGTACTGGCAGTTGGAATCACTTTAGGGTGACGATGCACCAAGGGCCTTGTTATCAAAAAAAAGAGAGAGCGACCCTCCCACTATGCCCTCAGACGTACACTGCGGAGGAACAAACAACTCGAAGAAACATTCAAATGTCTAGATCGCTGGTTACATTTATGACCCTAAAAAAAAAATTTGACGAGCCCACAGGAAAAATAAAACTGGAAGTCAAGAGTAAAACATTTAGCTGCACGCATTGGCAAACCTATTCGGATCTCTTTGGCATGTACGACCAGCAGAATTTACGGTTTATAATTTTATTTATCTTTTCTCATCAATATAAAAATTGAAATAGAAAACAGTAAAACAAAAAAGTATCAAATTTCATGTTTCCTACAGTTTATCTTACAATAAAATGTTAACATCAAAGTTTTTTTCTTTTTTTTGCCAAAAAGGCTATATATCAATGCTACAAAAAAATCTAAGCCTTTATTTACATGGCAACATGTAATTTCTGTACAGGACATTCATTTTTATTACAGCACACATTCATGGCTCATACATCCTAAGTACTCACCAACTCCAAAGCAGAAAAATATGTTTTCAGGTACCACTTGTAGGGACCGCTGGGGTTCGAGGTCTTTGAGTCCCTTCAGGTTCCACGTCACATAAAGTCATTGAGCTCCGCCTCCAAGGCGGCGGCCATCTCGTCCGCCTCAGAGCTGCTGCCTTCCTCTTCCTCGTTGGAGTCTTTGGAGGACTCGTCAGCGGATTGTTCATTCTCCACCTCGTCGTCGTCGTCCTCCTTGGCCTCTTCGTGCTTACGTTTGTGGCCCCTAGAGAAATGATCGATTTGTGATTTAGAAAGGAAAGTGCAAACCTTTTTTTAATCTGAGTAAATCCTTATTCCACAAGTTTTGGATTCGCTCGCTGCGATTTGGAGATGTCTTGGATAAATGAGCTGATGAAGTAACAAGCCTGCTCGCTGGCTCACCAAACAGCTCGTCTGTTTAGCTGTAAGCTTGCCCAAGAGGAACATCCCTAAAACAGTGATTAATGAGGCCCCTGATATATGTTGTTTTTGGAGTTCCGGAGTCATGTTTCCTGAATCTCAACAGTGGAGATGTTAAATCAAAGGTAGTATATAACATACAGTCAGAATTTGCCACTGTTTGTCAGAATGGCCACAAATATGAACAAGGCCCAGGTGGAGCGTAATCAGCATTTTTTCCTTTTTCAACACTAAAAAGACTTGGTGGCTCTTGTGGGAGGTAAATTTCCTTCAAAAGTCAACCTCTGCATGAAAACAGGGCAAAAAAGACCTAGTTTTAGTTACTGTTAAGGAATTTGTTGATAGAATCTCATCTAAACATTTGCTGATTTTGTCTTGTACATATCTAAAATAATTCTAAGAAGCTGTTGTCCAGCTCGTAGCAAAAAGTGTCATCGTGAGATGTAGTCAACAGATCTGGTCTGTAGTTAAAAAAGAAAACAGATGAAAAGAAAGAGATTAATTTGCTGTGTTGGAAGTTTGGCACAGCAGGACCCAGGATCCCACAATGCAATTAAAGGGATTGTCCTCCACACAGACTGGACTGATGAGATGTAAAGGCATGACAAAGGAAGAAGAAAACAGGTCTGCTGTGATGAGCCTTTCAGAACAAGTGGGAAATATGGGACATGGAGATGGAGGAAATAGACATGAGAGGAAAAGACAAAGATGTCTTTGGGGAAAAAGGGTGTCCTAAAAAAAAGTCAAACTATAAATGCAAATGAGCCCAAAGCAACCTGAAGACAGAATTCCAAAATCTGATGATTTTATTTTTTTTTATTATGAATTATCACTTTAAATTCCTTTTAATCAAAATTAAGTTTAGCTCACTGACCATTTTGAACGCTGTCAAACACAATACTGTGTTTCAAATAGGGCAAATAGGTAACTGCATCAGCTGGCTGGAGTCTTCATTTCCTCAACAGTAAATTCCAACACTGAGAAGACAGAAAGATCATAATTCAGATCTTTTTAACTGTGACTGTGTGCCATGATTTTTTTCAATACAGACCAACATGTGTCTGTAGCGCACAGAAAAACATACTGCCTTTTAACAGTGTTGACCAGCACATGAACGTCTTGCTGGTTGCTGCAAAGGATATACTCGATAATTTCCGATCAAATCAAGGCAAGTGGGGAAAAAAAGGAGAGCACATATTCCTAAGTGGCTAAAGAATTCATTGATATGGCTGTAAACATGCCATCCCTCTTTCCACTCCACTCCTGCTTCTCTGTGACATCCTTGGCAGAGTGGCTTATTAGCGCCATGCTAATGAGGTGTGCGGGGGTTTCGTGCTATCATGGAGGTCTGACACCGGCCCTACTGAGTGGGTCCCGTCTCGTCAGACAGCCCCCGCTAACCTCCCGCAACACGGGGTGGCTCCAGTCGTGTGTTCATTAAAGGTCAGATGTCGGCTGATTATCGGCGGAGAGGCTCGCTGACGTGACAGTTACGGCGGAACCCTGCGGACCGTGTTGTGCGGTGTGGTTGTGCGTGGGCAGGAAACAGTCGTGCACAGCTCCGATCTTCCAAATTGACAAGAAGGTTAATATTCAGAGCCATAAGATCGGGGCTCTGTGGTCAGAGGGTAATATGGGGCTGGGCTATGATGGCAAACGATGAGATGGGTGATTGACTCATTTTTTAGGTGAAAATGTGAGAAAATAAGGCAACACCCCCCCCACATCACACACACAGACACCATTTACCATCATCAGTGACACTGCTCCTGCTGCCCCAACTGGGGAGGATGAGTCACGGCAGAAACTTGGTGTTTCTTATTTTTTTAAACTCCCATTCCCCACCGTCGCTCTCCCATCCCATTTCCAAATACTGTAACAGTTGTGACAACTGGGGGGTGGGGGGGGGGTGTTGGATGGGAACGAGCCCCTCTATTGCTTTCTGCCTCGCATCATTACATCCAATCTAAATCCTCCTATTAATTCAGCCACCCACAGAAACACGCACTCCCACCACGCTCACTCACAGATGTAATCCATTTTCATTCGATTTTTCGCTGGGCTCACATGCTGTTAAACTGCACGGCTTTCAGGGGGAGTTTCCTGCAGTTTACTACTTATTTATTTATTTGACAGTTTCTCTGCCACGGTGCAGGTATCAACTTAATTAAGGTTTAAGGCTTTATGTGAATCACGGCAACACTGCTGGAGTGGTTTACAGTGGAACATTTAATTGTGTATTTGTATTGTTCGCTCTGAGCATCTGTGCTGCACTGGAATCAGTGATGCCAGCCTGGGTTTCACTTGGTGTGGAAAGGAAATGAGAGGTGTTGCACATCACTACTGACTGATCTCCCCCTCCCCAACGGCACATGGACATGTTGTACCTTTTTTTTGATCTGATGGAAACCCAATTGGAATCAAAGTGTTCTCATAAAAACTGTATGGAGTAGCTCTGAGTATGCAGGTACTTTTTGCTCTTGAGTAATACTAAGTAATTTCTGGGGACAGATAAAAGTGAGAGGGTCTTCAAGCTTGTTAGACCAAATAAGTGAAATATTTGGAACACCAGAAGCAGGTTTTGCTTGGTAACTGAAAGTGAAGGACAATATGTTCTCAAAAAAGATTATGATGTACCTTTTAAGAGTTGTGGACGAACTTGTGGTCATATTTTCCATGTGACAGGTCAGTAGCTGCGACCACAGATGGATGAGTTGAGCCAAGAATGAGGCTGAAGGAGAACACCCTAAATCAAGCTGCTGTCCGTGACACGAGAGGCGAGGCAGGTCGAACCTGTCGGGCAGTAATCATCCGCTGGAGTTCTAGCTATTTAGGCAACTATTAAGGCCTCAGAGTTAGAGAAAATTGGGACCAAAGCAACTGATTTATTAGTGAAATCTCACATTTCAAGCTCTCCCCAGACAGTTTTACAGCTGAAACTAAATTCTGCTCCTCCAGAAAATGTCAGTTCTGAGAGTTCAAAAAGGTAACAGTGTGCCATTACAGTCACTTTTGTTGATGTCGTGACTTTGAGATGTTATGTGGACAGTGTGGACTATGTACTGGTATGATTACCACAGGGGTGCAGAGAGGACGTGATACAAAGCACAGCACAACATCATTAGAGATACATTAGTGATGTAAAATGAATAATACGATTCAGGAAAACTGCATCTGCTTCAAGTCAAGAAGCATTTTTATGAGACTGCGTGCTTAAGGGCGGGCAGCACTAATGTCGCTCAGGGGAGCATTCACAGGGGCTGAGCTCTCGGAGGGAGTTTACAGAAATGGAGAGGCTACAGTTTAATGTGTTGATGCAGAGAAACTACCCCCGCTGATAAAAAGACTAACAGTGAGGGAACTCTACCGAAGGCATCCTAATCTGCCACTGGTGAGGAAGGAGGCAGAGGGGAAAAAAACGAGAGGAGGAAGCCCTGCAAAAAGACTTCAAATGCGTCTGACAGCTCTGCTTACATCAAGAAGGGGAGACGAGGCTGGGGGGGGGCAGAAAGGCAAATGGAGCAAATAAAGTGTGAAAGAGGAGGAAACAGAGCACGGAAGACAGACGAGGGAGGTAATGAGCCCAATAATGAACTAAAGTTTTTGTCTTTCTCGTACGGATAAAGGAGGTGGACATCCAGGCTCCATCCCCAGAGAACTTAAAGAACTGATTAACTGAGCAGGACTGGGATCGATGGGGCATCCTTACATGCTCCTCAATAGTTTCCCATCCATACAGGTCACTTAGATACAATAGATGCTAATATCTCTGTATCCGCCAACTAGAAATTAGTAATGGATCTTTACTGTTGGTGAGTTATTGACTTAAAGAAATAACCTAACAAGGACAGAAGGGATTCTCCTCAGAAATGCCAGTCACCCCTTTTCATATTGCTCCATTTCCCCCATAATCCCATTATCATCAATAGCAGCCATGTCAAATGCAGATGTTTAGATATGTACACTCCCGTCCCTTGTGGATTGAACAGCTCCATATGCAGCGGGCTGATAAGCAGCATGTTTTTTATACAGACATTATCTTCCCCTGCCCCTCATTAAATGATCTTTTGAAAACTGACAGAGGAGGATAAAAGGACGAGTGCTGATGCGGGGGCCAGGGACGGTTTAATGGGGGGGAGGGGAACGTCGGTTTCGCTTCGCTATGCTTCAGAACCGATCCGACTTTCCATAGAAGCAGAGATGTACTACGGTGCAACAACAAGCTCTCGCAGGCTGGCTAGGTAGTTGTGTTGAGGCTGCATGCTTTAAAGCCTCACTTGTGAAAAACACACGTTGACGTGGGTTTCGGGCAGGAGGCACACATTTGGGAACTGCTGTGAAGTGCCACTGGACAGAATGGAGAGGGTTGGCTTCTAGACAGTATAAAAAAAAAACCCAGAACAAACCAAAACAAAAGTGCTGAAACACACTAAAACGCTCCTTAACGCTGAGGGGAACTTCAGGGTTCCCTGTGGGCTTGTGCAGCTTTAAAAAGTGGTGGAGACATGCTGCTGGTTTTGAGGAGCACATTAAAATACAAGCAAGCTGTATTTGTTTTATCCCCATGGCCACTGGCCTCTAATTTAATGTCAGCCGCTCACAGAGGAATAATAGGAAAGTCTGCCCCATGCGACTTTAATGGTTCTGCCTGTTTTTCATATGTAAGGATTTAACCTTCCTGGCTGGTAATGAATGGAATGGCTGGATGACAAATGGTTTTCTGGTTTTTAGCACAATGCACAGATGATGCACTTCAGATACACTGTCCCATAAAACATAAAAAAACATAAAATAATGTGAAGTAAAGGTCATTTTCCTTCACAAAGATTCATCAGACACACCGGTGCGCCTCACTGACGGTTACGTCCCTGAGCAACAAGTGTGGCCAGAGGTGTGATACAGCGTGTCAACTGTGTGATTCACTGTCAGTGTCATTTATATCTCCCCAGTCACCCATGCCTGCATCAAACCAACCCCGTCTCTGGTTCACACACAGGCAGGAAGAATCAAATTAAAGCCCCCGGGCGTCATTCCGTAGAACTTCCTTATTTCCTTCTGTCTGCTTCCTGGCTGGCAGCACCGTCTTTGACAAGGCTGCGGGGGAATCTTTTCACGCAGGCTTGAGACGGATTTGGCCCTGGAGCGAAAAAGTGTCTGTCTCCTCACATTTTACTGGTTGGCAAGGAGGAGACATCAGTAAAAAAAAAAAACGTTCAGGTTGAGTCCTTGTTAAGGGTCAGTTTGCCAGTATACAACTATAAAATGTCCAAACAGTCTTTGAGAGAGGACAGAAACCTCTTTAAAAGACTGGGATAACTGTGACTTTGTCGGGAAGGAAACTTCTGTTTGGACCAGTTCCAAAGCTGCTTTAATTCATTTATAAGCTCAGCGTGTCTCTCTCCTCATGAAATATTTTGAGATGAGAATTTGCTTTGGGTTTTTCTGACGCCGCACTTCAGCAGAACCAGGCAGTCACCAGTTTAGTCCCCTGCTGTGTGCTTTATCTCTCGTATCTCTCAAACATTAAAGCCTGCTCAAGCGCGCTGAATAAGACAGGTGACAAATGCCAGCCTGGCTGAGGACTGACATCCACAATTATAAAGTGAAAAATCTGAACGCCATTTTCCGAAACCCAGACAGCACTGGCAAATGTTTTGCACGAGCGCCCACAATGGCAGGTCTGGTCACTTTTTGAAAAGTTAATCATTGATCTATATACACAGGAAGGAGACGAGAGCCCAGTCTCCAAAGTTATTAAAAATGTGTCTGAGGGAAGGTGGGTACGTTGGAAGGAGTCTGTGAACATATTGTGAGATGTCCAAAGGGGCAGCCAGCCAGCAGTGATTTAGTGCTGCTCTTTGAAAAGGTTGTGAGATATAAAAGACCAAGTTTAAAAAAAAAAAAATGTCAAAACTGAAGCAGCAGAATCTGAGATATCCTGACTTTACGTTTCAAGTATGGGTCAAACACACTGGATCCTACATTTCCCTTAACACAAAACAACAGCTTCTTCTACCAGACCCCCCCTTGCCTCCCAAATGTCAGCCTGTCAAACTCATACCTGCTGGGCCAAAGTTGAAATAACCCTGATGACATCATCACTTTATGAAGTAAAATAGAGTGCCCCTTTTTTGGGACATTTTTAGGAATCACTTTTCTTTAACCCAGAGTTCGATAAGGAGATGTATCACTTATATCGGTGGGATCCAAGTTCTTGTCCAACTCTCAGCAAGAAAGCAACTAAACAGATTTCCCAAAATGTTGAACTATCCCTTAAATGAAAGTGATCATGCCTTGTATAAAATAGAAAATATTAATATTATATAATATTTCTTGCATTAAAAAATTTCAAGATGACAAGGTGCCTTTGTCACAAACTGAAATTTAGAATTCAGAAATCCGCATCTGATTCCTGACAGACACTTCCTGTATATTAAGGTGGTGCAGATGGGGAAGGAAATGTACCCTCACTCTCTCTTTGAGGTTTGAAGCACTGGGTCTGAGGTCATTTAGATGTTGATTTACAGCTTTGATACCACGATCTGCTCCACGGAATCCTGTTTGAAGCAGGATACCTGCTGAGGCATAAAACTCTGATGGGGATTCGACTGGGACATGAAAATGAATTTTAAATCTCTCATCTTCGAGCTGAAGCAAAAAAAAAGCTAAATAGTGTACGGACATGAAAAGCACAGACCCTGCATAAGGTTTACATTACGCAGCGTGTACACACTGAACGCTGGCAACAAACATATCAGTGTTCACGAGGACATTGTGTTTGTTGTTTTAAATTGTAAAAAAAGCTGCATTAGGGCTCTGAAATCATGACGGCTGTTATGCCTCCACCTTCCCACCCGTCCACGTGGTGGGTGGAGAGCACTGAGCAGCGTCCGCTCAAATTTCCTCCGAGTGGACTAATTGCTCCAGTGTGACGAGGTGCTTCCTAATGAGGCGCTCTCCTCTCGATGCCTCCCTTGTTGGCAGCTGTCGACTCACGAGCTCGGTCTCTCAACACTGAGCCCGACACAGACACTGCGCTCAGGGTCTCCAAAAATGAAGAGGATGTACTCAATGGGAGGTCACCTTGACCTTTTGGTGCAGCTACATCTGAGTTTAATGGTAGCCAGCAGTGGACTCTAAAGAGTGCTGACCAACCAACCCAAACATTTACGGTTAAGGCGAGGATCAGGACAGTTTGCCGTTTGCAGGTGAAACTTCACGAGTTGAAACTGACGGAATAGAAAAATAAACAAATCGTGGATTTTCTTTTTCTGCAAGTAGACTTGCACAGGGAAATGTCTGTGAAGACTCCAAATCATCCAAGCCATGGCGGATCCAGACCAGAGAATCCTCACCACTCAGTGAGATGTTTTGGTTTTTTTTGTATCAGAGGTAAATTAGATTTAAAATCCCAAAGGAAGTTGTCTTTGACACACGTCTCATGCTCACACATCTTTGTGCCGTTGCAGTTAACGTGACTATCGCTGCTTAAATGTACAGCTGAAAGGTTCACGGGTTCTCTGGGGACGCAGAACGTTGCTCTGGGTATGATGCCAGCCATGTAAACGAAAACGAGGCAGGTTGAAGGGAAGTGCGCAGACGATGAAAAATAAAGTCAGCACGCAGCCTTCGTGCACTGCACATGATAACCTCGTAAACGCTGAACGTCATTGAAGGTATAAAATCCGTGGGGGGTCCTCGCAAGCACAGCAGAAGTTATTTTCACTCGTGCAGAACAAAAGCCTACTGTATACGATTCTCTGTGTCAGGAAAAAAAGCTTATGAACGTTTTCATGGGTGGCAACAAGCAACGGCTATTACCAGGCCTGCTGGCCGGCCCTTAGACTCCATCTCTTTGCTTCACAGTGAGATCAATCCCAACCACGAACGCAGAGAAACTGTCTGCGTCATCACATCGGAGCCACGAGTTAAAAACTGGGTCAGATTACTTGCAGTTTTTCCTACTTATGCATTCCTCTTTCCTCCACTTCTCATATGTGAAAAGCCTGCGTAAGCATTCCTGTTCCTCACGGTACGATGCCTCCCTCGCATCGCCGAGCCGCGTCTGTTGGCGACAGGGAGCGGCGGGGATAGCTGTGCCGCCGAAAAACACGTTCCGGAGGATGCAGGATGCGCGCGAGAGGCAGCCAAGCAAGGCGGACTGCTGTCAGTATCTCCGAAATCTGCGTTACATTCATAATCCCCCCCGCCCCCCGTGTGTTTGGCATCTTTCAAAGCGTCCTCGGGACTTCAGGTGCCAGACTTCACTGACACACTAACTAACGGCTGAGCGCCACTTGATGGGTTGTCCCCGAGGCCAAATTGAAGGACTGATCAGCTCCGCGAGGAGAAGCGAGGCTTTTGAAGTCGTCCCTCAAAACGGTCGCGCAATGTTGGCACCAAGTGAGCCAAGATGATCTGTCAGCAGAATAAAGGCTGCAGGACACGTTGCACTGGGTCAGAAGAACCCCCATCGATGACGCAGTGACAGGCAGCCATCACTGTACAATCAGAAGCTCAAAGTCTGAGTCGCGGTCAGACTGTACATATGCACGGCCAACGACAGCCGGGGAGCGGGAAGAGTAGCGTCTCATGCAAAAGTCATAATGGCTGCACCAATATTTGTGTTCTGAGGTCGACAAATTACTGCGTTTTTAAAATTCCACTCAACATCTTTTGAGGGGAGCAGGGCCACCTTTTTTTAAGAATTCCTGCTGCTCCGTGTTTCCTCATGACATTTAGTGAATTAATGAACAGATATTTTATGGCTGACGTGCCGTTACTAAGCCCCGTGTGTTCTGCAGATGAGAGGAAGCTTTTCACGGTCTTCAGCGACTCGCTCATCTGCAGACGCACTCAGGCGCCGCGGTGGTCGGCTTCAGCTGGATCATTTACGGGAACGGCGCGGGGCTGAAACGGGTTCCTTCGTAGCGCTCTTCATTTCTAGGAGTGAGTCTGCTGCAGTCCGTTTTTTCTTTTTGTGCCCACAACACATATACAAAATGTTTTGTTTCAAATTTATACTTATGACATTATCATAAAGAAATAGGCAGGGTTTACTGCTGCTACTACTGAAGAGTGTACACACCAGCTATGCACCAACACAAGCCTTGATTGACTGGTAAACAGTGTTGCAGCTACCTACCGCTTCACACCCCAGCGTTCCTGCATTATCCTGACCTCATCCCCTCGGCCGACCTTGCAATGACCCCAGCGGTGGTTTTTCTGGATTCTAACCTGGTGCAGCGTAGCAGAAGGAATCAGGACTCGCTCAGTGAAACAAACCGGCGCCGGCTACGGCCCGGTCTGCGTACCTGACAGATCAAGTAGTCACCGGGCCCGGGCAGCCAGCTGCGTTCGGATATGATTCATGTGCCCATGCAGAACACTTCTAAATTACATCAGGCTGTTTGTTTCACTTTCACCCTGAATGTCAGACAGCTGCATAAATTCCAGCTGTAATGGTACACGATTAATTAATCTGCAGCGAGAGTCAGAATGCCCTGCAGCAGAAGACGGATATGAAAGCAGACGGAGAAAAAATCAGCGGCTTTGGTACAATAACAAATCTGCATCTGTGTGCGAGTTGAAGACACCAGCCTTCATAAACGCAAGTGCAGCGATACGGTGCCATTGCACAAGTCTTCGGGGTATCAGCCAATCCTTGAAAACAATTACCCACAACAGGACCCTCGGGCACAGGCGCTCTAATTGGAAAGCTCATGGAGCCTAACTTACAATACACACATGGAGATAAGAGCCTTCTTTCTCCCCCTCCTTTACACCCGCTTCATCTTCCCCATTAGAAAATGAGGAGTGAACTGTTCCACGCGGTGGACCCTCACATGTAATGAACCTGTCATCCTGACAGCGCTTTATTTCTTTACATCTCGCCATGTTAACGAGATGTAAGCGCCGCGCGCCTAAACAGCAATATGCGAGAACTGACATCCCCGCACCGTATTTAATATAAGGAAACGAATGCAAACGCTTCAAACATCCAGTTCCTAAATATTTCCTCATGTGACAAATTAGATATATTTATATATCCTGTCTTTATGTGGGAGCTGTATAATAATGCACAACTGTAATTTCTGTGTCGCAAGTACCAAAGGTAAATGCTGTATAATTCACTGAGGAGAATTTGACGCCGGAGCAAAGTAACCATGAAGAACCTGACGGACTCTTTGGGAAAACCTCCGTTTTTGTTTTTTTTTTTGCAGGAAAACTGGACAATGTGAGAGTTTAGGTTGCATACAGTCCCAACAACCGCCTGCAAGAAGATACAGGCTGTATGTATTCAGACACAGAGTCAACAAAAAACAGAAAAATCGAGAAAATTGTTAATTATTGTTAATTTGGGTTCTGTCTTTGGGCCGATTTATTCGCTAATGACCGGTGCTGTTTTACAGCCAAACAGATTCAGGCACAGAAGGCCTGCCCGGGAAAGATGCGTATCAGCGTGTGTGGCTCGGCCAACATGCTCTCAGCTGCCATGATAACTGGCAGGAGATTTCCACTATTTAACTGCACGTACCCACTGAATTCAAATGGAAGACTAGACTTGCAGGATGTGGCAACTTTTATCCAGTTGCTTTGTGGAAGGAGAAAATGCAGTTAGTACATTTCAGATATTAAAGTCTGCAGAAGTCTTACAGTATAATGCCCACAAATAAGCAGTGTAAGACAGGAGTAATTAAAGCTAGCAATAATTACATAGCGGGCTCTGTGAAGGAATAGAGATTTCACACCCGAATGATTCAAAGTAGCAGAACAAGGACATACATGAGAACATGCAGTCCATATAAAAGGCTTTCTGTTAATCTCCAGCACGGGGGGGCAGGGTGCCAGACTGGATAGGCGGCTCCACGCAGAAGCATGGCCTGGAGAAGGAGAGCGAAAAAAGGTATCAGGGCGGGAGAAAAGAGCACAGCAAGACGGAGGGCAGGAGGAAGAATGCGATATGTCCAGTTGGCGGTGCGGCGAGGTGAGCTCTATTTGGATTTGTCCCTTTCATCTCGGTCAGAGTGAACAGAAGGCAGCGAGCGCGCTCGTCGCACAGGAGGAAGATAAGCAGCGGGGTTCAAACGATCAGGCGTTCCAGTGGTTCTTCAGTAAGGTTCTGACGTCGAGCTGGAGCTCACGTCCTCATTAATCAATTAGATCTGATGATCAGAAACTGTTTCTATATATGAGTCTGGTTACGGACAAAAAAAAAAAAAATCTAAATGCTGCACATCTCGTTACGTAACCGTGCCGTTACTGAGCGAGGCCGAGGTGTTTTCTCAAGGCAGAGCAGCTGTAAGCACAATGAATGCATTACCAGCAGTCGCAGTGCGTGCGCCTCACTTGTCCAAACAGCCCTCCCACGACACACCTTACCGAGAAGCTATTTTTCGAAGCACCGCTTCAGCGCAGGCAGAACCCGCTGCAGTCGCGTCGGCCCGGGCCGTGAGGGGGCAGCTGCTCGCCAGTTTGATGAGATGATGAATGCCAGGCGCGGTCATTTTGCTGTGGCCGCTTCACACCGTTTATTGAGAACAGTTGACGCGGTGAAAGCCTCTGTTTTTAATGAGGTAATTCTGAGTTCTGGCGGGCGGCGAGGGTTCGCATGAACAAACACTGTCGGCCTGCTCAGATCCTGCCTGTGTGACAAAAACAGAAATAATCAACTACATAGCAGGCCCCCCCCCCCTTAGACACGGGTGCAGGCAGATGAACATGGAGGGGTGTTGACATGACTCGTGAGAAGGCCATACTTTGCAGGTTTTGAGAGCCATGAGAAGTACAGTCGAATACTGCGTCATGAACCCCAATTTCCTCGGTTAAGAAAAGATCTATGACTCACAATATGCAGCATTATTTGGACATGCTGTTATCGGGATAAGAGATTTGGTAACATCAAGTGCAGCTCACGAAGGAGACTGATAAAGCAGCAAAACATTTTAATGAACCTGAACAAATCAGGACTTTGTAAAAATAGGACATGTTGCTTTATTTGTCCAGAAATGGCTATAAAGCACATGTAGAAAATGAAAATCTCAAGAGTGAGATAAAAAGAGTCACTGAAGCAGAACAGAAGACAGAGCTCTGACCAGTCAGACTTAGATCTTCTGCCTCTGTTCTCCCCATGGTTCTTTTGCATAAAGCATCACAGACTGTCTGGGTTGGCAGACACGAGACGTACTTTGGATGATTTGAGAACACAAGCTTTTTTTTTTTTTTTTTTTTTTAAAAGAGTTCCTGGAATCCTCTTGGAGCCATCCGTTTTGAAACCCTGCAAATCAACTCTGCGGGGCCTGCGCGGAAATGACCGGATGAGATAACGGCAATCAGCCGGAATAGTTTTCATCAGCCCAGCTCTGCAGCTTCACCGGCGCAGAGGTGCTGCAGTCGCAATATCCTGAGCTGTCGGAGAATGCAGAGGTGAGACATTCTCCGCCTGGAAGAGAATCTGCACTTTGGAAAGAAGGAAAAAAAGTGGCGCTGAATGATGTGTGCGGAATGAATGCTTTGGAACGCGGGGAGTCCGAGCGCAGAGCGGATGTGGCTCGTCATCGGAGCGCGGCTGGAGGACGTTTTGTTTGATTTTGCGCAGCTGCCGCCCGGGTCTCGTCCTCCAGAGAAACAACCACCAGCTATTGTCTCTCCTTCCACCGTGTAACAGCGACTTGCGTGTAATACAAGGGAGAGAAATTAGTTCAGCGGGAATCGGCGCAATTTTCTTGACGCTCCTGCCAAACTGCCCAGCGTTACAAGCAATTATCCTCTAATGAATCTCGGGTGCCAAGAACAACGGGCTGCGTTTGCCGCTGGAAATACACCCTTTCCCAAGAAGCGCAGTAATGATGCCAGCGTGAGAGAGGTGACAAATGAATCCAAGGAACAGAACTGGTGGGAAGAGAACGGTTGTTCTGGTTTATAGATACAGAACAGGAAAAATTACTTCCCACACCGCGGGACTCATACATCAAGGTGCGCCGCATTACGCGAGCGGTAATATATTCTCTCCCGCCTTGGCAGACCAGCTGCAAAGAGATACGGATTGTTCTTTTTACCACTATCGGGGCTCCAGGAGCAGTGAGGAGCATCACATTTGCATTGGGGCTGAGGCACGGCAGGTGCAGGTGTTTACATGTGGTACAGGGACCTCGCTCCAGCCTCCAGCACACTTAGAAAAGAGCCTACACACCACCATATAACAATAATGTCTAGTAATGAATCAGTTAATGTGACCTGGAGGCAGACAAGTGGCAGAAAGTGGACCAGTCTCACACGTAGTTGATGGTTTAACGACTGCCAGCAAGCGCCGAACGAAATCACACGGGAGTGAAAACATATGCGAGAACTTTTTGAAAATTAAAAGGAAAACTTTTAAAAGTAAAATATTAATACCTGGGGGCATTTTTGGAGGGAGCTGAATTCAGTGAAAATGACAAAAGAAAAATAATCCAAAAAACCAAACAAAACATTCAAAGCTGCAGAGATGCTGAATCGTACGACTTTCTGAGGCAATGCCACGCAATGACAGCTTCTCCCTGAGAGGGTGCTTTGTAATGCGTGCTTGGTAATTCTAATGTTGTGATTGCTGTTTACTAGTAACACAACCTGCTGTGCAGTATTTTGGCGTCTGATAAGCCTTCAACTCGCGGATGTTATTATTCCAACTGGCCCTTCTGAATCCCATTTCATCTCCTCACCAGTCACAGCAGAAACATTTTATATTTAAATGAGTGCTGTTTTCAGCCTCAACGCCTGCTGAGATTCAGCTGAAATGACTGCTGCTGGGATTTTAATGGCGGGAATCTTTTACCGTTGGTCGGCCTTGCAGGGAAACCACAGTTAGAGAAAGCAGGCCTAAGTCCAGACACAAGAGTTTTCCCTCCGCCAAGGAGGATATATTTTGGTTTCGGTCTGTTTGTTTGTTAGCAGGATTATGTAAATTGTTCTGGATTTTCATGAAATGTTTTCACCGGAGGTGGCTCTGGGTCTAACTTAGAAACTGCTACATTTTGGGAGCAATTGGGAATCAGTATGTGGATCCAGGAAATGCCCTGACAGGCACCTGCTTAGGTCCCAGCTTCGACTCCTGGCCGGCCGGACCAAAAATCCAGGTCTGGAAACACTTGGGGGAAATGTTCAGCCCAGCATGTCTGTACACTCTGAAGAAGTGCGTTCATTCATCCTACGTACCGGCTCAGTGTGCTATCTGAGGACACCTAAACCTTGTCTTCAAACAATGAGAAAAGAGTGGAAAATAGCTCCTACTGTACTCCCAAGCAGGTCAGCGCGACGACTGCAGGTATCTGAATGAAAATGCTGCACGGTGCCCCGGAGAGAGCGTGAGAGGCTGTAAGAAATCCCAGGACTACTTATGAATACATAAAGGGAACCCCTTAGTTTGAAGAAATGATGTGAAAGCTTTAAATAATTCAACTGAACCCACTGTTAAACAAATACTGCCAAAGCAGCACAAACGACAACAGCGCTGACTGCCCGGGGGCAGAATCCGTCCGGTACCGTTCCCTTCAGTTTAACCAACACGGCCCATTTGGCTGAACCCGTTTCTCAAACTTGGGCGTCAGGTTTATCGCCGCGGCACCTGGAACATCTGCCGAGAAAAAAGCGGACACGTGCCATTATGTGAAATGTTTCCCAGGGCGGCTGTTACTCACAAACAACATAGGACGTGAGAACGCGCTCCACGGCTGCTCGCAGCGGCACACGGCCGACGCGGGGAAAGAAACGCGGCTGGCCGGTACACGGCGGGACGTCCCTCCAAGCTGTGGTCGCTGCAGGAAAAACGAGGCAGAAACCGGGTCCTCTGTTCACTTCATGCTGGGTCTGCGTGAGCCACGCGTGCTACGCAGTAATGCCTTCACGTGCGAATTTGAGTCGCTGACGACTGACGCCAGCAAAATGTATCAGCCAGCGTTACAAAATAAAACTCTCTCCGCACGGTAGCGCCTGTGATATTCTCACGCCGCCAAAGACTCCTGGTGTTTGAACAATCGAACGAGTGGGAGTCTTTGTCTATATGAGCAACAGGGCTAATTGCATCACGTCCTTTTTTCTGACATTTGGCAGCTCGGTACAAACGGAGTGTAAACAGGCAGCAACTCACGGGAACTGGAATCTTACAGTTAAACATTTCCCCCGTGGAATTAGACTGTAGACAACCTGTATGTTTAATGTACATCACATAAAATCATGAGCAGTCATGTTGAGTATGCAACTGATGCAGCATGCTTGGAATAATCTTGGAATATCAAACACTCAGTAGACCAGAACAGGCCAGGAGTTTAATAAATTGCAATTGGGATACTGATCAGGCAAATTACAAACTGATCATTGATAACTGTCTCATACTGCAAATGCTCCACAGAAGCTTGAGAGGATTCCCATGTCACATCCCCTGTCTCTCTCACAGCCACAGTTTACAGACCAAACCAAACAGAGGGATTTTCTCTGTCCAGCTCAAACTAAATCTTGATTCATGATTGGGACAATTCAATCCAGGAGATTTGGGGAGAATATACTAAACCAAATGAACATCATTAATCTGAAGTGAATCTGGGGCACTGCAGCAGCAAAAGATAGAGAACAGGGGTTGCTCCATCGGTGGTAGCCTTCAAAAGCGTGTCCAACAGCCTACAGGCCCCTATGCTTTCCATAATCCCAGTGTAAAATAATCCAGAGCAATATGATCTTCTCAGCATCAAGGGAACTCGTGGCAGACAGCCCTCCTTAACCCAAAAACGAGCGGATCTGAAGTGGCAGCGAGGGCCGTTCACTTTTAAAATGGAAGAAAAGTAGAGCATCGGCAGCTTTAACTATTCACTGGAGTCGAAAAGCTCTCAAAAGGTTTATAGCCGAGAAATGAGGCGATGATGAACAGCGAGAGGGCGGGGAGGAGGGGAAGTAGCGAGGGGAAAAGAATGAGCCTGAGCACCTTGGTGGGTCCGGAGCATTCTGCTGCCTGGTTTCATTCACGTCTAATCTGCCCTCAGACTGGAGCACCTCTTTGATGCCACGCAGCGGGCTCAGCCAAAGAGAAGACGTGACTTCATGCTCTGCCGCCCACGCCCATGCACGGCTGTCCTTTTATTAATGAGAGGGAATTTAATCACCGGCTCTTCCTTCAGGGATCTGCAGAGGACCGCTGTCCTCTTTTTCCCTAGAGTAGATGTTTGAGCAACTTTTAAGTCCTGAGTTCATGAATTAGAGCTGTCACAGGGAAGAAAAAAAAACAAAACATTCAATCATGATTGGTTCTAATTTTTTTTAAAAATGACAGCGTTTTAAATGTCCTGTCACCCGATACGATAAACTTAGCCAGGGCAAAGTTTGAGAAAGCTAATGAGCACAGCACAGAGTCAACATTTATCCACTGCTGCCATCATTGTGTTGTACCAGCGCTGAGAACACTGGTTTGCTATAAATACCTGATAAAAATCTATTGAGACATTTCCATTCCCATGAGATTGTCAGATAAATGTTAATACTTTAATATACAAGTTCATGAAGTTGTTCCACATGACAAATGCCAAAATCTTGAAAAAAAAAAAACCCACAAGATCATTACTTAATCATTTCATTACTCAAAAATGTGTGTGTGATAAGAGCGTGGTGCAACCTTGGTTACAAAGCAGCCTGACGTTCATTGAGAAACATGCCTGGGGCACTTTTAATGCTGCGGCCGTCACACCGGCCGGATTCCTCGCGTGTTTCCCGTCTTCCATCAGAGGCTCAGTGTTCCCTCAAAGAGCGCAGCGATGGGAAATAATGCGCAGAGAAGCTCGACCAAACAGTAAGAGGTGTGTGTGTGTGTGTGTGTGTGTATGTTTTCTCTGCACATACACACACGCGCAGTTACAACAAAGACGCGATCCGATCATCAGCAAAGCAGGGCAGAGATGATGGAACCCCGCACTTTGCCGTAGACAACTTTTACAACCCATCTGCCTCCTCCATCACCTCTGGTCCGCCCATGTGGTAATAACACGCTCACTCAGGTAGACAGGCTTCACACTTTCATTTTCACTTAGAGATACGTTCACTCCGGGGACACGCAGGAAGGAGGAGCGATGGAACACCTGAACGACTGAGAGAGGAAACAGGAAATTTAAAAGTGACAACACCTGATAACAGATGTGCCTGAGGAGCGAAGGGGTGTGATTTTTTTTTTTTGAAAAAGGTCTGATTTAACATATCCTGTGATGCAAAGTGAGCATCACGGTTAATGGCGAGAGATGGAAAGATGGTCACTAATGGAGGATTTACAAAAACAAATCAGATGTAAAGGCTCTGGCTGAAAGAAACAGGTCCTTAATATGATGATCATATGGACTCCCTACTTGATCACCTTCACTGCATTCAAAAGACTAGGAAAAGGCTGCCTCCAAGGATTTCTAATGGATTTCTACCTTTCACGTCCCTGCAGAAAACTTACTCCCGCAACACACATGACAAGTGAGCATCTGCAGACACATTCAGCTGTGATAATCGAGTAAATCCCTGAGCACCACAAATTCCCCTCGCTAATCCTCGGCTGGAAGCCCCTGTCTGTTGTTTGGCTGCAGCTCCATAACCAGTCTGCAGATTGCAGTCTCATAGCTTCTTCCTTATGGACTCAGTATTGTCACGTGGAAACCTTTTGTAGTAAGGCACTTGGTGGGACATAAAAAAAAATCAAACCACTTCAGCCTGACAAATGCAGTGCAGCAGTGGCGTGGAACTGTGACGGCACGGCGTCAACCAGGATGTGACAAGAGTTTCTGTCAGCTGGCGGGAGATGAAAGCTCATCCGCCCATTATATCAACCCTGCAACCCTCTTGCTCAGTCTTAAATCTGTCGGAGCCCTGGGCTCCGCTGCTTGTCATAAATCATCCACGACCTACACATCCACAAGTGGGCTGGAATCACAACTTCCTGTTTTTGTTTTTTCAGCCTTTAAGACACGTCTGAAGTAAAATGGAGCAATTCGACATCGAGAAGCGCAGATGGTTGGGCGAAGCCCGTTCAAGGCTGATTTTGATTTGAACAAGGTCAGCAAACTTCCTTTTTGCTCTGCAGTTAATTAGAGGAGACAGTAATGGACGGCTTGATGCACAAAACGCATCAGCCCTGACTCTGCCCTGCATCCCGCTAATTCCCAAATGCGCTCATTGTTTTCATTAGCCAGTCATGCAAGGGGAGCATTGTGTATCTACTCAAGAAGCAGCCAGAGCTGACCTGAAAACAGTGAGCATTTCTTTCTATTGCAAGTCTTGATATCAAATATAATAAAGAAAGGGGCTCTAACATGGGGTCAGAATGGAGCAAAATAAAGATAAACAAAAGCACTTTGCAAGTAGCAAAAAAACTGCCTTTTATAAGAATGATGAAAGTATCCAGCTGAAATGTAACACCCTGTAAGAGGGTCGCGGAGAGCAGGAACTGTAAAACAGTAAGTGATATTCTACAGTGTTATTGTGGAAGGTTAATAACTACACGTGCTCCACGCTTGAGGCAGGAAACTGAATCAGCAAAATGCAGGATTTTAAATTGGCAAACAACCACCAAAAAAAAGGTCCTGATGAGGTGGAATGAGTCCAGTGCACTTCCATGTTCTCCAGTCACGCATGACTGGATTTAAAAAAAAAAATGGAATTATCTGAAGTGAAAAGGTTTGTGCGACTCGCAGCGGCGATGAAGGAGCAAAGAACTGCCTGTGAATGCGGCTTATCCTTTTCACAGTGTGACGGAGAATTGGACATGGACTGCTTCGTTTCTTCAGGAACCATTGTTCCTTGCTTTAACCTGGCACTGCGGGTGTAAATTCTTCCATGCTCACTCATATGGATCTCTGATGGGGGGGGAATACTAATTATATAACAGAAAAAAAAGAGCAACACTTGATTTGCATGCAGTTAGCGGCCTAAATTTGTCCTAAATTCCAACGAGTGTGGATGTGGTCGCATCTGCAGCGCTGGCTTTCGTGTTTGTGCCTGAAAGGATTACAGTAGAGTGGGGAGGAAGAAGAGAAGTGAGAGCGGTGCTGTTTTTCCCTTCAGAGCGGAAACAAGAGGGGAGAGGCACGAGCGGACGCTGAGTGATGGCGAGAGCACAAACACGCATTCACATCGCTGCCGTATCTTAGCAACAGATGCACGTCTGTTTTGTGCCGAGTATCAGAAAAGCGCTGAGCGCCGGGGACGGAGTCCGACGGAATTGCGACTATTAAGTCGACTCCCCAAGGAGTCGGGGTCCCGCAGAGTCCCGTCTAAATCAGGAAGCAGCCGTACCACTTCTCCTGTAAATCTGGCTAACGGCCTGTTGGGCAACCACACAGTCACATTCCTTTCTCTGTCGGCCGGAGAATTATATAAAGGCAGTCTGGCTGTTAAAAGGTGGACGTCAAACAAGGCCTATTAACCTACCTTAAGCATTACAATATATATACAATATGTGGGCACCAGTAACAGGCCTGATACTATGGAGTTGCATCATGGGAAACGTGGGCTCCGGCGTCTCCGTTCAGTTCTTTTGTCTCCGTCTCTTGTGAGCTTGAAAGAGCAACTCGTTTTTAATGCTGCACCCTCCTTTTTAAGGAATAACACTGCAAACGTTACTGTCCTTCATGGGAGACCACAGGGGTGAAGGTGAGTTGCTTACCTCTTGTTTAAGAAAAACAATGTAATGAACACAATTTCACAAAAAAAGCTTGTAAATGTCTCCTTCCTGCTTTTAAATCTGTACTTTTCATGTTGTTGTGATAGTCTACGTGGAAAAAAGTTATTTTGTGTGCACATTGGTCCAGCAGACATGTGCCAAAATCGCTGCTGGGCTTCCAGGGGTAAACGTCCCCCTGGAAGCCCTATATCTATATATTGCTTTGTATTCTAATGTGCCTTTATTAAATCCACTTTTTTTCCTGCTCTAAGAAAAACAAAGATCAGAACTCAGCAGCTTGACCTGGCCTTGTATCTAAACTGTATTCCAAAAGTCCAGTTAAACTTCCTGACTTCTGTCCCTTGTCCCGTCTCGCTGAAAGCAAAGAACATTCTTTAAATACAAATTTGAACGTAGGAGTGAAGGCAAGTCAGCCCCCCCACCACCACCACCCCCACCGTTCCTGGTGTTTGGCTGATTTGAGCCCACGACACCGAAAAGGCTCAACAGCATGTTCCAGTGTACCAGAACCAACCCACTCTGTAACTGCACCCACACACACACACACACACACAAGCTGCACACAGTCTTCCAGAGCAAGTAGAATTCACTTCTGTCTGTAACGTCTTGAACACTGGTTGCTACCTGAGGGAGTTGTCGGGGCACCGCAGCGATATCGAGCTAACGAGAGCGACAGAGGCGCGGTGGTCAGCGCGGAGAATCGCGACGGGTCAGGTGTGATATTATTAGTCACCGGCACCTTTCCGCGGAGGGACCCCCGAGACCCGCGTGTCAGTACAAGTCCACGCTGCTTGGAGAACTGAACCTCCTACTCTCCTCCACTTGTGTGACAAGCTGCCAAATCATGTGCCACTCCTCTGCGCCGTCTTCAGCGGCGAGTAAACAGCGTGCTGTATTACAGGGCCTGGCTCGTTAGCGGCTACCAAAGGTGTCAGACCAGGGGACAGATGGACTGACACTTCTGGGGGAAGTTGAGAAGTTGAAAACCAAATGCAGGTGGAGGAGAAAACACTCGGAACAAGGCCTCTTCTTTTCACAGCTGAATGGGAAAAGAGGTGCAGCGGGCTCAGACTGAGGTTTGACCACAATGAGGTGGTGGGTGGGGGTTTGGGGGGGGGAGTAGAAACCTGTGAGATGAAGTGGAAGATTTTTCTCAGGGTTTTCCCTTGTCAAACACAAGTGTGACTAATGATGTAACCAAATGCTACGCTGTAGTGCAATGCGCCGTCAGCACTCTTATTAGGTTCATCTCTGCTTATTCTGCTATGACAACTGAATTTACTGCTCCCCGAGGAGTAAACTACAGGTGCAGCGACCACATAAAGAAAAATGAATGCACACAGCTTCAGAGGGAGGGGTACAGCATTAAAGAGCTCTTTATACAAAGTGAAGCTTTTTTTAGGTGATGGTAGCAAAGCAAACAACAGAAAAAGCAACACATCTGCATTTTCTTGACCGGTCGAGAAAGATCTGTCCTCTTGAACGCCTCTGCATGCGTCACATACAACAAAGGGTTCATCAAACTGCACTATGCAAAGCTGCAATGATGCACTCAAGCAGCACCCGCTGAAATTACACATCACACGTGTCAGAGGATTGAAGGGCGGCGTGTAAATGTAGTTGGAGACAAGTGTGATGTGGATTCTGATTATCCTGGGGTTGATGTCAGGGTTTTTTTTACCATTGAAATGTTTTTGAATGAATTTTGAAGTAAACTGCAAACACTTTTCGTAGCAAATTTAGTTATTTCAGTGTGCGTTCAATGCAAAGAATGATAAGAAAATAACGCGGCAGTGGAGAGTGAATCCTGGCTGTCGAACAGCTCCACTTAACTCAGCCCTGTCCTTCAGCAATAACAGGCTTCAGGACTCTTCCGACTGCCTGCTGTCTGTTTTGGAATTTGTCGCCGTGGCAACGGTGTCGCTTCAGCGCCTCCATGCTGATGAAGTGGTGTGTCGTGATAATAGTCATTGGAGAATATAGGCCTGAATAGATGCGGCGCATTTGCAAAGATTCTCAGTGGTTTTAAACGCAGTTAAAGAGCAATTTAAATCAGGTGTCCTTCTCGCTCTGAGGTGCGGAGGATCGACGGTGATTGTTACATGATGGCCCTGTGCCACATTTTACCTAAGGGGGGCTGCTGATGCTGTAGTAGAAGACACACACAGGGGCAGTGGCAATACAAAACAAGAAAAGGAAAAAAAACACTGTACTCAATAAGAAAAGGTGGATTTTTCTCATGAAGTTCAGAGTCTCACCTGGAAACCCCCCCCGGCAGCCTGGCCTCGTTGGGTGGTGTCTGAAGCCTCTCCTCCGTGCTCGGCGCCGCCTGAGGACCGAGCCCTCCTTCTGCTGTGTGTCCGGCTCCCGGCTGCTGCTGCTGCTCCTGCTCCTGCTGCTGGTGCTGCTGCTGCTCCTCCTCTTCATCCTCCACCTCCTCATTACCTGGCTTCTCCTTCCCTCGCCCCTCACTCTCGTTGTCACTCTCCTCACCTAAGATGTCGTCCACCTGTTTGATTTTTTTTGGTTTTTTTTTTTTTTTTAAAGAAAAGGTTATTGTCAGCTACGGTTTTGGGTTTTGGCAGGATAAGATCATGGGACTTTTGTATCTTTCAGGATGTATTGCATAGTCAAATAATCCACATTTTAATCCACATTTTGCAGGATGCATACAAACGTACATACTGCTCAAAAAACGATGGATTACGTTCTCTGATTCCGCTCAACACCAATTATTATTTCTCAGTTTTGTATAAGACATCCACCGAATCAGAGTCAAGGTAAGCAAAGTTAACTGGTTGCAAATTTCATCACATAACTTATTTGTAGGTCACTAGATCACTATACAGAGACAACGAAATGTTTTATTAAAGGGGAAAAAACTCAAAAGTATCACCAAGAGGAACCGCATGTGCTGTCCAGCTCCCTGGACACGCTGCAGATTCCAATTATGCGTCTAATTATAACAGGGAAGTGGTTTTGCCTCCATAATTAATTGGGTTTACATACTGCACTGTAAGCTGGGAAGGAGATTAAATTTGAGGCCGACTCTTACCAAAAATAGCCTGACCCATACAAGATCGTTGATGGCGATTTAAAAGAATAAATACATCAGCAAATCACATGTCATATATTGGTCAACATTCTTGTTTCACATAAACACACATCAGCGCAATGTTTGAGAAGGAACCCCCTGAAGGAACAGTTGAGTATTATGGGAAATACGGTTGTTTGTGTTGGACGAGGAGACTGATGCCACCGCCGTCACTGTGGACATGCAGCTGAGCTCAGCTCAGCCTGGGTCTGTCCTCTGTTTAGTCTTCAACAAAATGTTTGACTAGTCCTTTACATTTGATGCCTGCAGATGTGTCATGTTGTTTTCATTGAGGAACCCCACCCTGGGTTCTCTTTTTAAGAACTGTGACCAATGTGCATTCACCAGTTGAAAAATAAACTTGTCAGTCAAGGTTTGCAAAGCTGGTTATTTCTGTACTGCAGGATTCCTGTATCACCTGACGTCCGTGCTGATCCAGATATAGCTGTGACGAGCCTGGAACAATGTACTGGACAGGCCAAGAAGAAACCCAACAAGACAGGTCACGAACACAATGATTCACCTGTACCTAACCTGTATCCAATACAGGGACAACACACTCCACAGGCCCCAAAAATAAACCAGGTGGTGCTGTGGTACAGGGCGACGGGGCGATGATATTCAACAGTCCGCCCACAGCAGAAGGAATAATATTGGAGGTAGGGTAATAAACTCATCAAGTCAGGATGTCTGCCATGAGAACCAATCCAAACCCAACAAAGGAAATCTGTCCACCGGGATGTCCTGCCAGCCGCTGAAAGCAAAACAGTCAGCCCCACCAGCTCATCCATCTCTCATTCCTTCAACAACTCATCGTTTGTACATCGTTTGTGCCCCGAGGTTACCGACCCTTTTTGGAGCAGGTTAGCCAGCTGACAGCTGATCTGAGGTGAACATTGCCCCGGCAAATATGCAGCCTCTCGTCCACCGACTCATTACTCACGCAGCCCGGGGAAAACCGGGATTAATGTGGAGGGACGTTCTCTTGGGCTAGAGACGGGGATCGTTACTGGCATCGAGACACGCTCATTAAAGCCTCGTTGCTGGTTACAGCCTCAGAGACACTTGGTAAAAGAGAGCGAGGAGACGAGGCTCATCTGGAAAAGAGAAAAACAAAAAACAGGAAAAACTCTGAACATGTTGGGTCAGTGTTGATCTTTCTCCATTTCCACGGGCCGGATCGATGACCCGGCCGGGCCCCCGGACAAATTACGGGGGGGGGGGTTTGGAAGGAACACAGCAAACTGGGTTGTGTCTGTTCCCCATCTGCCAGCAAAACACAATTTAACACTTCATCTCAACACAAATTCATTTTTTTCCCCAAACTAAAAGGTTTCTCTTCTCCTGGTACTTTCCCCATCACTCTCACCCGTGAGGGCTAACACGAGCCATTTACTGGGCCTTGTCTTTTCAGCCGCTGCTGAGGATTTTCTCGTATTTTGTCTTTCAGTGCGGCAGAGATCTAAACAGAAGCGGACATGGACAAATGGCAGAGGTTTGGCGGGCTGGCCTTCACGCAGCAGAGAAAAGTATACTCCTGAAAGCCCACACTCAACAGTGCAATGACAATCTCTTTTGCAAAACTGAAAAACCTGCCCGGTAGCAGCAGCGTCATTATCGTTCATATTCCCTTACACAAAAAGTGTGGAGAATTTGCATTTGAGTTAGTCAAATGGTACAGTTTTTTTTAATAGTTATGCATGCCCCGCCACGAGTGAACAGGCTCGTGCGCCGAGGCAGAAAAAACAGTGTTGGTCCATTTCTCAAACATCTTTTTCCCAGGAAATAGTTTAGTTTTAACACAAAATAGAGCTAGAATAGAGCTATAAGAGAGGAGGCACAGCGCAGTGCATGGCCTGCTTCTGATCGCTCCACTTTCAAAACCGTTTCCACAATGTTCTATGTCAGGAAGGGTCGCGCTGCCTCAGCGGAAGAGCGCGCTCCAACTGTCCCGACAAACAGCGCTGCGAGCTTCCCACGGCATCCTTTTCCCGCCTGCGATCAAAGGCTGAGCAAAAGTGCCCGCCGTGAAAGTTGTCCCGGCCGCCGCACAGTCCGGATACTGGTCTCATCACTGCAAGCTGCAAAGTAGAGTTGGTGCTACTCTGTACGAGTGTAGGCACAGAACTTATTTTAGACTAAAAACTTTGTGATGTAACGTGATGAACAGTGTCTACATCTGTGGTCCCTTGTGATGATTTATCTGTCTGGAGAAAGGTGTACAAGATTTAGAGGAAACATAAAAGGGGAGAGGAAGGTTTTTGCGTTGACTGTGGTTTGCTTGCCTCTTATCCATGAAAAATTTAATATAATGGGCCGCATCAAAACATAAAAGAAGCTATTAAGATTTCATTTCTTAAGTCTGGATATAGATATTTGGGTTTCCGACTCAAATCCAGCCGGAGGTGTTAGTCAAACTGAAAGGTTCATGTGCAGCGAGAGAAGCTGACAGTCATTCATTTTAAATGAAAGGCAGCAATTAGGAGGAACTGCCGCCGCCCTGAGCAATGATCCGAGGCCGAACCGAGGCCGACTTTAAGAAAATTAGTGGCCGGACGTCGCTTCGCTTCAGTTCCTGCTGGAACATCTTACACGGTGGTGAGTATCTGTTACACCTCGACAGTTTGCCATTAGGTCCCCATGTACTGTCACATCTCTTTTACAAAAAAAGCTTTTCGTGACAATCAAACAGTGCAGGTTGAAAATTTGACCTAAATTATAACCAAGCAATAAGGATACTGGGCGTATGCTGTGCATGATGTACACAGATATTTAAGGTGAGAGAGGCTTTCAGCTACAGTATTACTGTAAACTAAAAAAAACCCTACATATAAGTGGCTATATAGTCTCTCATATTAGTAAAATGTACAGTTGTACAGATTTTATTATGGGTCACTTATGACATTTATCCATGAAAACCATGAATAAATATTTATAACCTTATTTCACACTGACAACTGATTTGGAATAAAATGTAACATTTTAAAAGCAAAAACTACGATTTTTTTTTGATAAACAAGTAAAAACTACACAAAGAATAATAAAGAGAGACGAGCTGACATATAAACTAATTACTGTTTTGCTGCAATTTCATTCAACAGCCCGCACGTCATCTGTAGACTCGCGCGTTGCAGATTGGCGAAGCGCCGTCTCCTCTGTCCGAAAACGTTAGCCGTGCGAGAGCCGACGCGGCCGCTCCACCCGCTGCGCCGACAAGCACCGCCCCGCTCCCTCTCCCTCCGACAGGTCAGTCGAGACGCAGCAACAAAAACAGCCGGGGGCAAACCGGTGCGCCGGCGTGCCCTGCGCCCGAACTCCACCTTGCTCACGGGCACCTCAGTGTGCTCGCTCGTGCTTTTGCGCGATGAATAAAGCATCTACAGAGTGGAAATGAAGTTATTACAGCTAGCACAAAAATGTTTATGCAAAATGTTGGGTGGCTACACTTCCTCCCTGCACACTGACTTCAGGCTGAAGTAAACCACGGAGGAAGTTTACTCTCAGGCAAGCATGGGGATAAAGTGTTTTGAAGAGCGCGGGTTCAGTTAAGGTCTGACTTTAGAGGAGAGAGACACCAACGTCTCTGTGCATTTACATATTTCAACGCAGACCCAGTAGTATATCTGGAAGAGAAATTCAGCGGCGGAATAGGTGAGGCAGGAGCCCGCAGTGAGAGCGCCACACATTTCCATCAAATCGGCGCTCGCTGTCCTGGGCGCAGACCCGATTTCTGGGTCTGCGCCGGGTTATCGTACAAGAAGCTCATGTCTGCACCAGACTGAGGGCTGCACGGGGACAATTTTGCATCACAAAATCCCACTGAAGAGGGGATTATACAAGTTTTATTGCCTGCCAAAAAATGACTGACTCATCTGTGAGAGGTTGTCATAAGGCAGGTAATTGGTGCATGGAGAAACACTGCCAACAGGTCATCTAATGTGGGCACAGAGGATGACAGAGGTTGCGTGGAAAAAAAAAAAAAGCTCACCTGAGGCTAAGGGGAAAAGCAAATTGATGCAATTGCATAGGCAGGTGTGAAGGCATGGTGGTGCTTACCATTAAATCAAGCCACAAAAGATATGTTGGGTAAGAGGGAAAAGGTGTGGAGAGCGGTCAGTCAGAAGCACAAAGCCCCAAAGAGTATCCACCCCCGTCCTTCACTGGCTCCGCGTTACATCAGAGGTCGAAGGTCAACCAGCTACTCGAGGGCAAGGCCCTTTTCTGACGGCAACAATAATTCACATCTTCACAGCACTTCTGCCTGCATGAGCGAAAGAATACTTAATGTTTTCACTTCAAGCCTTATGCAACCACCCTCAGCTAACCTCTGCTGCAGTGGAGCACGCCTCCCTGAGCTGATGGTGAAAAGAAGCCCAGAACTTTAAGTGTGGAAAGGAGCAGCTTCAAACAAACTACTTAAGAGAATTCGTTCAGGGACCTCAGGTTTCATATCAATCTGTGCGGCTCCGAGAACCAAGTCCCAACTAACTGACTCCCAGTAAAATGAATGCTAATTGTTTCAGCATGGACCAGAGGCGGACATCTCGCCACAGTCAGGCGACTTGACACATTTCTGGCAGGCCGCCGAGGACCGTGGAAACCAGAGCACGGGGAGTATTCATAGCGCTCAAGGTGTGGAGACAGATGACGGAGTGGCTTGTCACGCGGCGCTAATGTGCTGCTTGTGTCAGCGTAACGGCTGACTGCACCTGACCCCGCAGCGCTGAGCTGACGTGTTGGGAGCCGTGAGCGTGCGGCTGTTTTCAGCACCACGGACAGGTCCGTACGCTCAGCTTAGGGCCTCGGACCGGCTCGCGCCGGGGTTACGGAAAACTTGGAGCTTGATGGCAAAGCGAGAAGTTAAATGAAGCTTTTAAATCAACAGAAACCTCGTCATCGGCCGAGTCTAACCCTCCGGAACGTGTATCAGTCTGTATCTGCGGAAGCTCCGCTGGGACAGCTGCGATTCTTCGCAGTAAAGCTGTAATTGCTGGTCTGTAAGTCTGCGGCCGCAGAGCAATAAAGGCTTTCATATATTCTTTCCTCTTCGGTATGTGTTAGCCACGGCCGGGCGCAACGCTGGGTCCAGCGGCTCCTGCAGCAGGGGGATTGGGCTAAGGCTGTGTCTTGAGACGCAAGCTGGCTGTTCAAAAGAACTCACAGTAATAAGATTTATGCGATTCTGTAGCCATAATAATAATATGCAAAAAAAAATTAAGCCTCTATAATCTGCAGACTCATGCAGAAACATCTTCTCCTGAGGATTATATCCTTGCAAGGCCACAAGAGATCAATACCTGCAGGCGGAGGGAGACCTGGGATCTCTGTGACTGATCTCCTGTGATCCCAGGCTTAATGAGCCATGTCTCTGAGGGGCCCCGCGGCGTCACACGCGTCACCCCGACACTGCCCTGTGTCTAAATCTTCACCTGACTCCGTCTAATAATCGTTCGCTGTTCATTGACTCGTGGAGCCTGGGCCCGTCGGGATTTCGTTTTAACTTCGTCTCGCTGCGCTCGAGCGGCCCAAAGGTGTCGGTGTGGCCACTGTCCTGCGGGGACGAAGGCTTTTCAAATGTTAATCCCTCATTAATTCAAATCCAGCCAATTTTAAAGTCACTTTCAACTCTGGCAACAAACTGGCTTGTGCCAATGCACGTTTAAATGCCTAATTTTAAAGGCGAATGGAGCATGAAGTGGACAATGCACTGCAGTTGACAAAAGGTAAACACCTTTTATACTTAGTGTTTATATATTTTAAGACCCTGACACAGAGTGCAGTAAACATGGAGTTCTGACTCGATGCTGTATCGTCGAGGAACGCAGAGTTTCAGCTGTGGATCTTGCACCACTCACTTGTTCTTCATCAACATTTCGTCGAATGACTCCCGGTAATGTGACGGACAGAGCTGCGAGCACCGCCTGTCCCACTGGGACACGGTGTCAGCAAAAGCAGCGGACCAAAGAGCGTCCGGCCGGCCGCAGACATCACACAGCCAACCGGGGGACAGCAATTTCAAAGAAAGGTCAGCCAGTCGGTGCGCTGCTGTGATTCATTGCTGGGTAACTCTGCACATGTTGCTCCGGGTAAACCGCCACATACCACCATGTTACCTCTGGTGACATTTAAATGTGAGGCTGTCTACCTGACTCAGATGTGTATACCTTGCTCCGGCCAATTAAGGCTGGTTCTTTCCCTTTGCCCCGAAGATCTGGAGTGTTTAAGAATGTCACCGACTGCCCTTTAGCATCGGCAGTCGGAGGAGGATGACATTTGAAATACAGTGTATTTACAAAGGACCCCTCCATAGATTTAATTTTTTTTCACTTTTCTCCAGTGCAAACGATGTTGGACAAGGACTTAGCCACGCTTGCAAGAAGTAAATAATCCAAATTATGACAGCAGCACCGTAAGTCCTGAAACATGTTCCATTTCACCAAGACTCGGCTCTATAACTGCACTAGAAACACACAGCCGTGGTGGTTTCTGCTGTAAAAAGCCTGCCATTATCAATCCTTTTTGTTTTGCACTGTGAAGTAGTTTTCTCTTTTTTTTTTTTTTCTTGGCACAGGCAGCACAGTTAGGCCACCGCCATAATGTCATCGTTAAACACCGGAAACGGGGACAAATCAAACTGAGATCCATTTTTCTCAGTTAAAGGACGACTTTGGGTCGTGAGAAAACCTTTTACCACTGCAGCTGACACAATCCAACAAAAAGCCTGAGCCAGCTACTGACGTCATGTACCAGATTGGTTTCCAGATTAATGAGAGAAACACAGGCTGCAGGACAAAGTGACCTGTACCAGGAACACCTACATTTAGGATGAGTGTCTCATCTTCCCTCAAATTTTTAATATCTTTTCAGGGGGTAAATAAAGCAGTCGAGTGATAAGTGCAGCTTTCTAATCAGAGATATTCCCAGTGTGTTTAAAAGAAGCATAATCACCAGTCGCCAACACGTGACTCCACCTGCGACATGGCTCGTCACGTGTCATGTCCCACGTGAAAGAGCTACAAAGCCTTTTCTTCAGAAGAATCTCCTGCTGCGAGGCTCTCAGCAGATCTCAAGGATCCGCTGTTTCGCCCGCTGAAGCACTGGCAGTATTCTGCCTCCATTAAAGAGTATTATCCAAGCAGGAGGTGCGGGGCTCTCAGACGTTGGCAATCACGTCACGCAAGGGTGGCGAAAATCATAAAGTGCAGGAAGCGGGCTGACGGCACGTGTCTGGCTCGGAATATCAGAACAGAATAAAAGGCAGAGATTGTACGACGAAACAATAAAGGAAGCGTCAGAAAACTGCACAGAGGGGAGGCGGGCGACCCCAGGCGGCGCCACGAAAAAAAAACCTGACCCGAAAACACTTTCCTCCAGACTGCACAGAAATCCACAACCACAAGCTGACAGCTACCTTTTGGTCAACACGTAATCAGGTGATTTTGGGTCACAGACATTTTGTACTGACTGCGTTGTTGTTGTTGTTGTTGTTGTTTGTGTTTGAGGGAAGCTGGGTCCTCTTCTTCTATTTAGACGAGGTTTAACTCAAAGCAATGGTGAAACGACGACCCAAGTTCCAGCAAATAATCTGGTATGCTCTCTGTTCCCCGAATTGTTTAATATTGCTGAAGTGGTTTAACTCATATTTTTTTAAAGGCTTTAGAATGCATCTTTGTATGGACTAGTTTTCAATATTATTATGCAACTGTTTGTGGAGTGAGGCATTAGTGCTGAGTTTGCAAATAACTATGCCATTACATCTCCATCCCGCTGCAAAAGCGTGCGGCTCACAAGGCTCTGATCAGAAAAGTTTAGGAACGGGTCTCCTGAACATGAAGCTCTTCATGGCGACCACATCAAACAACGTTTCAACGCATTTTAATGCATTACGACATGAGAGAGACTCTGCATGCACACGTCAGCCGACATCCAAGCGTCTCGGGACATCCTGACTCCCGCTGTTGTGTTTTCTCACCTCTTTGTCCATGCTCTCCAGATCCTCCTTGCAAAGCGTGTACAGAGGCATCGTCTCCGACATGCTCGGCTGCCGTTTCCGACGGGACGGGCCCGGCTGCTCGTCGTCCTGGCCGGACCCCGCCGCGTCATCCTGCTGCCCCTTTGAAGTTCCCCTGTGGTAAAACGACAGGGAAAAAAACCCTAAAGCAACATGAAAGCTAACTGGCTTTCACCGCCGCTACGGAAACAGATGGAGCAGCTAAACAGAGAGATGAGGATATCAGGGTTTTCTTATGACCCAAGTAGTATCATCTATTATTCATCTACAACTGAAGTTATATTCAGGCCATTATTGCCACTTACTAAAGAAATTAAATAGATTTAATCTAACACTTTATAGCCCTGGCTTATTTAGACAGAATTACTGCTTTTGTTATCTTGTCTGCTTTCAAACACACTTAAACTTCACAGGAACTGGAAGGGATTTGCGTTCATTTGCACATGATCAACACATTTTCACGACCCAGACAACTTGCAGATGCAGAGCGCAGGGGTGAACGAGTGAAGGCTGACCTGCAGACCAAGGATGAGAAATACTAAGTCTTTCTCTCCATAACGAAAAAACCTCTGCAAGTGGTAAGAGGATGTTTCCCTTGGCAGTGCTGAACTGAGCAGATCTTCTTCTTCTGATGATTAAATCCAAGTTCGTGCACGGCCCCTAATCCGTGAATAAAGTGGGCCAATTTCATGCTTGTGATCAGTAATTACAGCGTACCATCACTGATACATTCAGTTCAAAATATTTTGAGACGGGGCGACGATCCAGTAAAGAGAAGTAAAGTCAGAGTTTATGTTCGCCGAAGGGGAAAAGAGTCAGGCCACAACACTGACAAACAAATACACAAATAGAGGACACCCTCTTCATTAGCGTTTGTGATGGACAGATTAACGGCAGAGTGGAAGATCCCAAAGGTGACTTTGACCAAATGAAATACCTCTGACGGCATGGGCATAAAACACTGCTGAAGAAAGACTTCTTCCCCCCTGAGTGGTGTAAAGTAGCCTGGATTTTATTGTGTTTTTATTTAACACCCGACGCGCCGAAGAAAACACGAGACGAGCCACAAGACGGGGTTATTGTGCCTCAGCTGATAGCCGAAGACGCGCGATGTCTCCGTCGGGGTAATTTGTGTCGTATAGTAGCACTCCACCAGCGACTGTTTGAGTTTACAGAGAAGGGAGGGATGGAAATGAGGCCCAGAGGACAAATGCATACATTTCAGGTCTGTTATGAGCAAATGTGCCGTCAGTACGAGGCTGAGAAATGTCAGTGGAGCATCTCCCACTTTTACACCTACTGCTACAATTACCCCCAAGGGTCAAAACTTCTGGAGAGATGCAGTGAGGGATCTGAGCTGGAGAGAGGCTGACAGTTACATGTACATTAATGAAAACATGTCATCATTCTCACAATTCATTGCGTAGATACTATTTACATGTTCTATTTAAATCTTTTGATAATCTTTGGTAAGGTGATAGCCAAACACATCTGTGGCTATGATATTTTTACAAGTTCCTATGATTCTCTTAATTGTACCTCGACCTTCACTATTAAAGAATGACACAAAAATAAAGATAAAGCTCCATCTCAAATGTTGGGTCGTCTGCGTTCGTCTGATTCATTTCAGACTTTGAGCGGTCCAGCCCGATTTGAGACACTCTCACCCGCCGCTTGCTTACATCACACAAATCTGAAAGAAAATAAATAACAATGATTTTGAAGTACCTGAGACAAGACTGCTCTCTGTGATCGGAGAGCAACAGAGACCCTGATGGCTGAAGGTAGGGAGGCGGCCGTGACGCCTGAGGGCCCCTGCGGATCAGCTTCCCTGTGACGGGGTCGTAGGTGCGCACCTCTGGCTCTGGAGGTGGAGGTCTGCGGTGGATGGGAGCCGGGTGGAAAACAGGCTTCTGCTGGGAGCCCTGATTGTCAGGGAACGCCGCTGGACTGTTGCTCCTTTTAACAGTTGAGTAGGGGGAGAAAAAAAAGACGTTAACAGTCCACATCTGTCAGCTGAAGAGCTCTCTGTCTCGTGAAACGTCTCTTTTACCTTGGCATCTTGGAGTAGTCTTCCTTTAATGGGTACAGCTGCTCCTCCACCCGCTCCCAACGCTCCAGACAGCTCCACAACCAGTCGGGGTTGACGACATGGAGGTGCTTGCAGCCCTGCGCCTGGCGAACCTTTTCAGTGCCTGCGTGGAAAAATGGGAAGGAGGTGAAACAAATGCTATCGGCGAACGCACGCATCAGCGGTCAGCCTTTCCTTTCTGGAAGAGAGAGGGGAAATACCTGGTCAACATTACAAGAAGGATAGCAAGGAAGACCTGTCACTTCCCATTTCTGCCAACTCAATCGTTTTGTGAGGAAGAGACCTGTTTCTGCCTGAATAACACTTATTCATGTTTGCACAAAGGAAAATCTGAGCGCTGCGGCTCATTGACCCTGGTTAGTTGTAGCCGTGCATATCTAACAGTCAAAAGCAAGATCACGTGTGGACTACCACTGCTTTGCGTGTATTTGTTGTACAGTAGGCAGAGGTGCGTTCAAGTCACTTCAGTTTTTTTTTTCAACAATGTGGGCAGCGGGACTAAACGCATGCATCACGATAAACGATAAACTGATAAACTGATAAACTCAGTTTTCCATCGCGATGTAAAGGTGCTGAAAGAAAATACCACTGTATCAGGAAGCCTGTCCAGCCTGTGAATGAGGCCTGTCCAGTTCTCCTTAGCGGTTAAATGATTTCCATAATCGATTGTCAATATCTGTCGATTTTGCTTTTTTTGGCAACAGAACAGCCATTTTTCTGCACAACTGACCCACTGCTCATATTGCCCTAACTCCATCTCCGGCTGGTTTTTCCCTCCTCATGTGCGACGTGAGTGATTGTCAAGTGCTGCTCTCAGCGGGGACGGCTCCCAAGGCAACGGCGCCACTTCCTGTGCTTGTTTTCAGAGGCTAAACTGGAGAGGAGTCCTGCGGTCGCATTGTTTTTCCCCTCGTCAGCGCACCTTTCTGCAGACAGAAACGGCTCTTTGCAAAACAAGGCATTTTGCAACCATCAGCTTTGGAAGAGATGGGCCGGGCCCGTCAAGGCGGAACATTATTTTAAGCTTCTGCATAATCAAGTGCGCGTCCTTACCATTTGGGGGAGAAAAAAATGCATCCAAATATAGCTTCGAGCATTCACACGGACCTCTAAAGTCAGAGGCAGTGAACTGTGCCTCTGTCAGTCAAGTCGGCCTAATTACACAGAGGGAGCTGGCTGCAGGAACGATGAGAAAATCAATGCTCAGCGATATGATTTAAAGCATTAATTGATTCTGGGCACTAGTGTGAAGGAGAACTTCAAAACAAGCAGAGGTCCGGACCCAGAGCCGAACCACCCTCACACAATTAACTGTAATTCTTATAAGTTGAGTAGCATGTTTCTGTAACTGTCATTCAACGACTACACTTAGGCTGCAACTAATGAATTCACTGTGATAGGAAAAAAAGCATAAATGTCACAACTTCCCATTTGTCCCACCACAAGTCCAAAACCCTGAAACCCCAAATTTCTCAAAATGTTTGATTATAGTTCTTCCGATCGACGAATCAACTGATCGACTTTTGAGCTCAGTAACTGCCTCCAGATGGGATTCGGTTTTTACTGGTGGCGGCAGAGTCCGCCATTCCCTCGCTGGACTCTCCGAACTGTAACGCCACCGCCGCTGCTTCAGCGGTAAACCTGCCGGGGGTTTTAACAGGGGGCGGTACTGAGCGGTACTCCCTTACTGCGGAGCGGCCGGCCTCTGAGTCGCACTCGGCGTGCGCACAATCTCCGTTACCTCTGCTCAGCTGCGGTTCTGACGAGGCTCAGACCCGCAAACTGAAAGTCGTGTGTCGCTATGTCCCACGTTTAAACAAGCCTCACGTGACCCTTGAATTCAAACCTCACAGCACACTGTGCAACGTAATGAAAACACACAGGTCAGCGTGTTTGAACTTTGTCAAAAAGAACATGGGTTCCTTCTGTTTCAGAATAACAGCAGTTCAGTGCCAGTGTTGCTGCTGTATGAATTTCTACCTACCAGCTCTCGCTGCGATGAGATGTGTTGTCCGACTGGGATCTTGGGAGCTGAGAACCAGATTCTTGCCGATCTTGGCCCCCAGTGCCTTGGCGTGGTAGTACTCCCGGGTCCTCTCCATGGGGTAGTTGGTTGGGTACAGGCCGCTGAACGCTATCGTGGTGCCCTCCAGTGTCTTGCCTTTCAGCTCTGGGACAATCTTGCGGATGTCCGGCGTGTCAGAGGCGTCCTTCCTCAGGTAGGCCTCGTAGCGGGCGTAATATTCAGCGTGAATCCTGTCCAGCACTTCCTCCAGGTAGATCAGGTGGTCGTCCTGGTCGTTATCGGCCTCCTCTTCCTCCTCCTCCTCCTCCTCCTCCTCCATGCTCTGGTCCAGCAGCTCCTCCCCCATGGTGACCCCAGATTGCTCACTGTTCTGGGACTCCGTTTCCGGCTCTCTCCTATCTGAGCAGCCGTTTCCCAGCTCGGGGTCTGGGAGAAGAACTCCTGACGGTTCTGCTCCATCGGAGCTGATTTCTCCTTCACCTCGACCTTTACTGTCTCCAACCTTTGCCCTTTCTCCATCACTTGGCTCTTGCGTAACACCTTCCTGTCCAGGCTTCTTTGCTTGGTCACTCTCACTCTCTGAGGAGGCAGGCTTTTCTGTAATGGAGTCATTGTCACTGTCACTGGAAAGGTCAAAGTCCAGGTTATTGGACTCATTGCCGGGTGCGGATGAGTTTGCACCTTCTTGTGTCCTGTTGCTATCATCTTCCTTCACATTTGTTTTGTCACCTTCCTGAGTTTCTCTGGGCCCAGGCTCCACCTCAGCTGCTGACTCTTTACTCCGCCCTGATTCATCCTCCACAACCACCGCGGGATGAGTCCGTTCATTTGTCGGTACTCCCTGAGAAGATTGAGATGCTGTGGGCTCGTCCTTTCCAGAAACGTTGTGGTCCTTCACCTTTTTCCTGAGGCCATTATTATGCTCTTCTGCACCAAGTGTTCCAGCTGATTCTGTGTTCTCTGCTGGCTGACTTGAGGGGCCTCCTGCTGGAACAACACAACAATGAGAAAGTATACGACTCATGCCACCTCTGGTAGGGAGACAGTATTTGTTAATACATCAGATTACACCAGGATTAGCTAAAGATTAACAGATTTTGGAGTCAATCAGGCCAATGAGGCTTCCCCATCCTGACAGAGAAAATGGAAAGCCTAATTAAAAAAACCTCTACAAAGATAATTTCTTGCTGACCAATGCCTTTAACTATGTTTTCAAAGTGATTCCTGCAAAAGGCAGTAATAGACTGTTATACAAGTCAAAAAGATAACTGCATGCATTCATTATTATTAATACTAAAGGTTTAAAATGTTAAGAGTGCAAAAAGAAAAGACCCTGTAATCTCCACCCTAACCCTTCCAGCATGTTGATAAAATCAATGAAAACTCAATTTACTTTCCACCACATTTTTTCAAGTTTAATTATTAATCTATTTCCTGTTTTCCCCCCACTGAAAATCTCCCCTCTGCCCTGAGACTGCTCATTCTGTGTGAGATTGGCTTGTTCCCATGCGGCTCACTGCATGCTGCTGTAACATCACTGTATAAACTCCTGTAAACTAAAGTTAGATAGCTAATGCTACCTGAAAGTTTTTAGTTACCGCATCTGATGTTACGAGAAATGTGAAGAACACAATAAAGTGCCCGACTGACTAAAAACGTGGTCTTTGTTGAAGAGAAATGATGAAGACTGAAACACTGTGTCAGGAAACTTTAAATTAGTAATAGCTAGCTTACTTTGGTAGCATTAGCTGGCCAGCTAATGCTTCAGCTATTATTTATTTAGTGAAGCTACAAAGTTCAATGCCTTTTATTACAAAACGAATGCTGGCAAGCTTCCGGTTAGAAACTTCAACACGAGGGATTTTGTCGTCACGTTTGATGCAGTTTTATTTTTGAACGTTTTTTAAAATGCCACGCGCTATTTGCGTGAAAGTTTCAAACTGGATCGTGCTACCCAGGGGAAAACCCAGATCCGGGCTCAGGGAGCTGCTCTGGCTGCTCTCGCTGGCAAAAACTTCCTGGTGCAGAATCAAATTCCTCTGGGTACATCGAGCCAGCCAAGTGAAAGCGACTCGTTTGTCGAGCGATAACTGTCGCCATGGCAGAATGTTTACGCATCTAGTAGTTTTGACCTCGAGACAGGCAGACCTGAACAAAGGAGCGTTAAGGGTTTCGAGGCAGAAACAACACATTTTCCAGCGAGCTGGAAGTGTACCTTAAACTCCGAATTAACACACACTTCCATCGGCGATGAGAAGTTAGCTTAATCCCAGGAAGCAGGTCACTGGGAAACACGGGGCTGGATGGACATGAGCGGCCGCGCTACATAATCTGAGGAGGCACGGCACGCTAGAGCAGGCACGGGCCAGTGGACGCCGGCCTTCCGAATACGAATGCAGCAAATTAGACCGCGGCCAAAACTTTTCAGCACTGTTTAATGCGCTCCCAGAAACAAACCTTTTCAGACCTACATTGCTGCAAGTCGAGAGAGAAAACGGCTGACGGTTCGCCTGTGTATTTATAGATAGACTGTGTGATATAATATTTAGACCTTGCACTTCCCTTCAGCTCTAAAAAAGCCTTTTGCTTTGGTTTTTACAGCCCATAAGTTGACCGCTTTAATTCGATATTATGTTGAACACCCAGTGGGCTCCCCCACATACTTCAACCGTGGTCGAAGCTTACGTTTTACCCACTGAATTTATCACCAATATCTGAGCCATCACAGAGCCCAGCAGCTGTTGTAACATGGGATGATCAGTACAGCTGGGAGTTATCAGCTAATTGAGGTAACAGCCTGAGAGAGTGGGTGTAAATAAGGGGGTGGTGGTCCGACAGCAGCCCCCGAGGAGACGCACTGGCTGGCTCCCGGCAGCATGTTTCCTGCTATGATAATTTAGAGCTGTGTAGTTCATGGAACTCCCTTTTTTATGAGGAGCAATCACTGGGGAGTTCGACGCAGGGGGACGTGCGGACGCAATTGTATTGGAACCCTTTCAAGACGGCCAAGCCTTCTCTGACTCCTGCCTTTGAGTCATGACGATGTATTTTGTAGACAGAGGTGAATATCAGTGATATTTTTTTGCAGAATTAATGGTAGATTTCATTAATGAGGCTCACCACAAAAACTGGCCAATGTTTATTACAATTTTTAAAAAGATAATAAAAGAATGAGACTTTTTTATAGACTAAGTTGCAGTTTGTTGTCAGAGCTGATGCAGTGCAGTAAATTCAGATTTAGCACCATGAACTTCTATGAGCAGCCTCAGATCAGTGAGGCCACTGGCTTGCTTGTTAACTTCGGGGGAACGCGCACGGTACTGGAAGCAAGTCCTTGGACAGAACATCCTTGGTCGTGCATTTGAGCCCCCGTGTTGCATAATCTGTCAGCAACTATATCGTTGAAGATGTGTTGTGCAAATGCATGACGTCATCAAAAGATATGCAAATACCATACCTTTCCTCGCCATCTGAGCTTCCCGTGATCCGGGGGGAGCGTTGATATCCCCTGTGCCTTGGAAGTAGATGTATTTCTTCACAGTGATGAGGTTAGGTGCGAACTTCCACACGTCCTCTCGGTCATCGATTATGCAGACCATCGAATCCCCGCAAGGGAAAAGGTTCCTGTCAGGAATAATGCACGACACGTTAGCAAAAGTGCTGAGCTTTCGGACGGATGCCCACACTCGAACAAGCCCTTATCTATCTTTCTCCGCCTGTTGTCTCAGTGACAGTGTTGTGTTATGTAAGGAGCACTTCAATTCATTACACCAATCTTCCAGCTTTTACTTCATTTCTAAGGAAATTCCGCTGAGCCATTCATGAGTGACATTAACAGATTTCTAATCTTTGTGTTCCTCGACACAGGCAATGACAATTATTACTGATTCGTGGCACAAATGGTTACAGAAGCTGAGACGGATGAATCCACAGCTGCCATCGGGCGGTGTGGATCATATGATCATAATCTTGTAAGAAATGACACTTATTGCTTTATCTCCACAAAAAGGAAATTGTTTCTCTTTGCTTTAAGAACAACAGTAAAAGTAAAAAAAAATAATAATGTGTCGAACAGAAAGTCACCGCAGAGTAAACTACAAGTAATTGATCTACTCATCACCTAAGGTTCCCCGTCTTGGAGAAAGGATCGATGCATTCATCTCTGGAAAGGATGCGGTGAGAGAAAAGCTTCTTTTCAGGATCCAGAAAGCCTAAACAGGGAAAAGATTTTTTTTTAAAAAAGGGTATAAGAAGAAAGAAATATGCATATTTGAATGCCAGTGCAGCTGTATTTCAAATCATCGACTTCTCCTTCAAGGTCGCAGTGGGTACAGTATTTTACATGCACTGAAAACTGACACGATGCATAAACTACCAAACCATTTCTGCGACACATTCAGAAAACATCATTTTCTCACATTCAAAGACATTTTCCCTCCCTTTTCTTTGTGCTGTCTCTTGGAAAGCCTGACAAATGTTTCCAAACGTGGTTCAATGAGAGGCTCACGACGCATGCAGACTGGCTGGATATACTTATGCAGCCCTTTTGTAAAACCTTAGCACAGAAACAGAGATCTCCCCTGGCTGAACGAGACAGGGGAGGATTCTCTCACCACGAGAGAAGCTGTCAATAGCTGGAGCACTGGTCTGAAACATGCCGACCTCCCTGCGTCAGGGTCGGTAGTAAAATCCAATTCAAAATCCATTAAACATTCATCATATGGAGGCAGAACAGTACTGGACCTGGACTGCCTCTGTTATATACAGTATGATGAAATACTGCAGCCTGAATACCAAAGAGACAGCATATAAACCCCCATCTACACCTCAGCATAATCCAGCCTTCTATCATAAACTTGAATATTTTCATTTGGGGGGGCGCATGCTGCTGACACTATGATGGAAATGGCAGGGAAAAAAAAATCTAATTTTATAGGTGAACAGAGAAAATGTCAATGCAGAACATGAACTGACTTAATAAGCATTTTCAAATTTAGGACCCTCGCTGTGTGCAAACGACATGTGGAGTCGCCGGGTGCACATCAGTGAGCAAAATACAATACAAAAGATGAGCAGACGCTTCCCTCGTGTGGACACAAACAGGCAGCACAAGTAGACGTTTCCCTGAAATATCTAAATGCTCTACATCCTGCTGTATTCTGGATAGAAACAAATCGACGTGGGTTTGTGTAATCAGTACCATCAATGCTGACAGAGCTGCGGAAAAGCCATGAGTCTATTTACCAGCAATGGTGTGTGCATAGAGGCGGCTCCCAAAAGTGAAGACGTGCAACTCATAGAGTTTGGCAATTTTCTCCAGGAACTCCTTGCAATGCGGGCGTAGTCGCGTGTGGAGCATCGGCTCTCCTCGCCCGAGCTGGAAGTGGAAAATGCCCTGGAGGACATAACAAGCGGGAAATGCGGGTTGCGTGTGTTTTTTTTTTTAAAGGTTTCTGCCATGGAGACTTTGGACGAGCAGAAAGCCCGCAAACGCAAAATGAAATGAGCCGGGCACAAGGAAATGCAGGTCAGGTTTGGTAAATGGCGATGCGTGTGATTGAACACATTGTTCCATCCTCAGCGCACCCCGTCAGTTTATCAGCCAGCACATCTTTACAAACCTTTAGTAAATCAGGCCCTGCAGGAAGTTGTTGCTCTTTAAACACATTTACCACGTTCACACTATTTACCAGAAGTTCATATTTGTGAACTGGGTCATACAGCAGGTACAGAACTATATAATATACATATACAGAACTTAAACGATAAATACACACTGAGCAGTGCATTGATATGAGGGGACAATACCTTATTGGACATGCGCTGGCAGTGCTGTTCGGTGGTGTGGATCAGGGTCTGGTCCAGGTCCACCATCAGGACCAGCTTCTTGTTCCGGTGGAGTCTCTGCTGGTCTTCTCTGCCTAGCTGTTCTGCTTGCTGTGGGAGCAAATGAAGATAATGCACAGAATATTAGAAAATCCGCCAGTTTATATTTTTATAACTATTAATTCATTAAGATAACCATTAGCAGGAATCTACATACAGTTTTGTGCAATGTTAATGTGTTTATTCCTAGTTTCTGTGCCTTAATACTGTTTGTTACCCTGAGTTGCAAGTTATGGTGTATACTTGCCCTAACAGGGATAAGTAATGTTGCATTGAAATGAATTGAACTACTCCAGTAATAGGTATAAGGGTGAGGCGCACACACACTGGCCTTGGATACAACAAAATATTACCCAGTATTTAATTATGTATTGATTTGAATTATATAAACTGGCAGAGTATGGGAACCTTGACCCAAAGAGACTCTTTTTGTGCGTAACTTTGTTATCGAAATTCATTTCACTGGGGAGTTATGTGCTCTAAATACTGACAGGATTTTTCCCCCCTGAACCACTTCAAAATCTCAAGGAAACACTGAGGGTTCATTTATTATTTTAGGCATTAAAGAATTCATGTTGGAGACAAACTATAGGCACAATTTCAGGTCCATATAAAATAGATTAGAAGGGGCGGGAGCATTGCACGCAGACCTCACGGTACATTTATCCTGCCCCGCTCACCCCGTCTGCCAGGTACCTCCATCACGTGACTCACCTCTGAGCTGACCATCAGCTCGGGGACACTGTGCACCATGGAGACTGTTGCTGTGGAGATGGGAGTTTGCTGGTTCCCATTTGCGCTCTGCAGCCTGAGAGGGAGAGGACAAAATACGAGGAGTGGGAGTCATGCATTTCGTGTGCATCCCTCGGATCCCTGAACATATTGTGACTGAGGAGAAAAGCGGCTTTCACAAACCCATGAATCTGAATTAGTGCGACTTAGCTCTGGTTGCTGGTTTGATTTCAGCAAATGTTTGCGGAAAATGCTCCAGTTAGCAGGGGATTTGGTCGACTGCTGGCAGTTCTAAGCTACTTCAGACTCACATTTTTTTATTTCTCAAATCATAAACCAGGTTATTGCGACATGCTAAATTATTTCCTGCTGGATAATATGTCAGTGCTGCCAGATGTCCACGCCATCCAATGTGCTTGCAATGCAAAGTCTGACGTGTTGATGGTCAAAACCAACTGTCCATCTATCTTTAATGCAACACCTTATTGACGAGACTTTACAACGCTTGAGATCAATGACCTCGACTAAATCTACCATGGCAGGGATTGTTAATGGCAGCCGTAAATTTTAAATCTTATTCGGGCTGACATGAGTGTGGAGCGTGAAAGCTTCATGTCGGACCCCGTGTTGCACTCGCACTCTGTGTGATCTCTGGTGCCACCTGGTGGCATTATAAAAAACAGAATCCAACAAGAATTTTGGTGTCACACACAGGTAGAACAGAGGAATGTATCTCAAATGGTCTATAATTAATAAAGTGCGAAATTGTCCTCTTGCTGAGTGATGCTGAGAGGTGTCAGGCGACCCTCTGAAATTCCAGGTATTAATTGTTCCCTTCCTTTGGTAGGGATGCTCTCAGCACAGTGCATTGTAAAAGGTCAACGTGTGAGCAAACATTTCAAACGCATCTTCCCTGGGCCGCACCGGAAAATACAAACAGTGTGTGCGTTTCCTTACTGAGTCAGGTCCTGGCCGCATTCAGCACATAAACCCTTCATCACTATCGGGTGGCTGCATTCTTCTATTCGGACAATGACACCACTGGAAAAAGATGAGATGAAGACACGTGAGTGTGAACACGCGGTAAACCAGTGACAGTGCATTAGTTCCCGCCTCTGACAGGGTTCCCTGAAAAAGAACGTGTTAAATGAAAAGTTTGCTTTGTGGTGTGAGAGGCCTGAGTGTGAAGGCAGTTGACTGAATTTTCATGCTATAAACCTCGACTGGGAAAGGAGGTTAAACTTTTTTTACAGTACAGGCTAAACATTTAATCTATCAATCAATAATGGTTACTCGCAGATCCGGTTAATGCTTCAGAGAACAAGCAGTAAAGTAAGTGTTGATAAATTCATGAATAGCTTGGCATAATTCACACAGTTGCTTTGTTTGGAATTACATCACAGTTGTCCCTGATGTAAATACACAATTTATGGTACTGTAAAACACTACCAAGTTGGAATAAGTTGCTGTCTAGCGTAAGTCCAGGTAGTGAAAGGTATATTAAATCATACTTAAGAGTGTTAGCAGCTTCCACTGTTGTCGTTACACATTTCAAATGTGGGGGCAACTTTTATCTGAATGCACAACTAGCTAATATTGTGCTATTCAATGTAGACATGTGGGTATAAAAACTTCCGGATCCTCCTGCTGTTGCTGTTTTAGTCACGTCTTACATTTGGTTTACGTCAATGTTATTTCAAACTGAGGGCAGCTTACTGTCACACCAAATTAGTCAGGGGCAGGATTGTACAAGGAGCACCTGAAGGCAGCAGAAGCCCACCCAATCTTACAGGTGTGACAGCAAATCAGAGCTGTAAATGTTCACTGGCATCACAGGTGCGGAAATAAAAAAGTATCGTTTTAAAATGCCTGCAAAGTTGATCCCTCCTCGAGAATTACATTTACTTCACACACGTGCGACTGTTTCAGCTCAAGACACAAATATAGAAACAATTTGTTCCGAAGTAGCTACTGCAGCATAAGTCGTTGCTTGTCCTGAAAGAACAGGCGCGAACGCAGAAGCCGGTCCGCGACCTGTCAACGTTCACAGCTTGTACACATAACGTGGACGCGAGTGACGGCTGCGTCAAGGCAAACAAAACGCGGCAGAACTTCACGTGGTTTTGCCTTCAAAATAAAAGCGTAAAACTTTTTGCCCTCGTGAATTATTGCAACGTATGTCAAAGTGACAATACATACAACCATGTGCTGTTTGCTGCAATTCTACTCAGTATTTATTTTATTTCCACTATAACTACAACGAATAGAGAAGTTCATAAACCGAGTTTAAAAAAGAGGGCCCTTTTACTTTGACTGTTCCGGGCACATGTCTGCTTGTTTACTTTGACTCGCTTGTCACTGGTGCGAGCAAAGCTGTGTTGGTTTGCGGGCAGCTAGCAAACAAGCTAACGTTAACTTAGCATGTATACTTAGCAATGTTAGCTTGTTAGCTAGCTAACATTACACTGCGGGTGAAGTCAGCAGGTGACACAGCGACGGCAAAAGTACAACTGACATGTTGCCCGCCTCCTTTCCAGGCAGGAGGCAGATCGTCTAACATTGGCTAACAATAACAAACATAGTGACTCACCCGGGGGGTATGACTTGTCCAAGTTGACAGCATAGCTCCTTCACTACTCCAGCACGGTCCGATTTCACCTTCTTCTCTGGTAGTCTGGCAGCCTCTGCCCCCTTCTCCTGAGGTATGGGCGCACACAGTGCTAGCACCGAGTCCATGTTAACAAGAGACCCGGGTTTGACCTTCCACTCCAGTAGCCGTAGCGGGAGAGCCCCGGTCGGCCAGCATATATCTGCCACCTGCACCGCGGGGCCCTCCGCTGCTGCACCACCGCCGCCAGAATCTGCAGGAGGGTCCTCCATCTGCTCCGCACTCTCCAAAAATTCCTTCAGATATTTTTTTCAGCAGTGGTCCACTTAAAACGTATCCACTAGACCTCGTAACCCCTCGCGAATCCTTTAAATGTGCAAACCATCCAAATCGAGGGGATTTAAAACAAACGTGCTTCCGATTTCCACACAGCAGCCTCCACACTCAGATATGTTCGCTCTTCCCGCCCGTAAACAGGAAAGCGCAACACTGCAGCGACACGGGTCGCTACAGCATCCGGTAGACCATGCAGCCAACTTGACGCGAAACACAATACTTCCGCGTATTTTTCAAAATAAAATCCCTTATGAAATACCAATGCTATATTGTTTATTGAAACGGTTTAGGAAATACACTTTCACCACACACATTATGTATCTATCCCATTGATTATCTCGAGTGCTTGTTTTAATGGCTATCACGCTCACATACGTTTGTTTGTGTCGGTGTTTAATTGTACAACCTTTCTTTTGAAGACGAACCCATGTTTCCTGGCGCTTCGGTAAATCGCTTCTGGTTGGACGGAGCTAATTGATTCTCTCCTTCGCTGAAAGAGACGGCAGACAGACACAAAACAAACAGATATTAACATTTGTAATACAGCACTATTTTGTATACAAAATATGACGATTGTGACAAACTCCTCTCAAGCTAACCTATGCTTTTTTATACCTTGTTTATTTCCTTTCTGCTAAAGTTTTCCACAATGCTTGTTATGAGGACCATGGAACCCACAGAGACTTACCTGATGCAAGATTATGTAATATAGGAATAATTCGACGCTATTGTTTTATGTGGGACTAAAGGCAGTAGTAAACTTTGAGTCCAATACGTGATTCAACAAACAACACGAGAGATTAAAAAAACAATTTTTGCATTGAAGAGGAATTTTCCTTTTCGGGAGGATCCTAACATATAGTGACATCATCTTTTCTACCTTGAATGGAGTGCTACAGCGTTCTAAATATTTCATGTAACCTGGTGTATTTTTAGTCACATCTGGGTTGTTCTTTTAGTTTACTTTTGCACTGCGCACAGCTGTCCATTCCACGAGCCTCTCGGAGGAACATATTCAGTGGGAGTGAATACAGATCGCCACCGGCACAAAATCCCTATCATAACCATTATAAATGTTTAAAGAAAGTTATATAACCATCATGGCAGACAATCTCTCATGTGTCATCTGTCACTCTGATCCAGGATAATCTCTTTATATAAAAGCCAAAGCTTCAGGGCGGGGAGAGGGAGTTATCCCGAGTCAGCTCATCGCACACAGAACACCCAGTTTTCTCCTTGACCGGCTCCACCAGCTTACAAAGAGTTAACAAAAAATGCTCTGCCCATGTGCAGCTTTGCGCACATATAAATCACTATGGATGTCAGTCAAGCTGGCCAAAGTGAGATCACATGAAACCGGAATTTAGCTTCCAGTATCTTAATAACACATGCACACCAAACACACACGATCAGGATGATTGAAATAGGCACAAACTATTTTATATACAGTAGTTTTTCTCATTGTCCCTAATGTAATTCCCTGTTCCTTGAATCTTATCATTTTGCACTGAAGAGACCTTTCCCCGCCTTGTTATGAGATTTGATTCAAAACAGCAAACTGTGATACATGATTTTATCTCGACACTGAGACCACATTTCATGGTTTAAGATTACAATCAGTATCCTTTTGGAAAATGTTACAAAACGACATGCATCTGGGCTTTTCTTGGATATTTTCTGATGGCTTTGGTGTGCCCAAGACTATGTAGCATATTGAATGTTGACTCTAAATGTATAATCCATCACCTCCTTAACTGGCACTGATTGCACACTACAAGCTTACCTTTTGCATATGACTGACATGTATGAAAGAAAAATGCACGAGTGAACATGAATATTGACTTAAATTCATATTAATATATCATTTAAACTGAGTTAGCAGTAAGTCACTTCAACACAAAATACTCCTCAAATAGCTTCTGAGATTGCGCTGAAGGGGAAAAAGCGACCTTTATTTTGAAATGCTGAGCACTACAAGCGGAAGTCGCGTTGTTTATTGCGTGTCGACCCAACTTGCCGCAAAGTTCTGGGAGTCACGGCCGACGATAGTGACGACAAACTGATTTCTCACGTCGTTGTCACAGCCCGGTTCAACGCAATCTCAGTCAGGCTGCGCGGCGTGAAAAGTGCAAACTGCGGTGAAAGAGAACACAGCGATGTCAAAAACGGAGTCCAGAGCAGCTAAAGACATGACAGAAGCGGTAAGTTGGGCTGATGTGAGCTCGGTACGCGTCCTGGGACGTTTCACGTTTAATGCTTTGTGACGTGTTTGCCCCCCCCGCTTTAGATGGAGGAAACGATGCGCCGGATACAGGGACAGTTCCGGGACATCTCTGAACAGCTGGAGTCCAGGAATATCCTTTTTTTGTCGTGTGTTTCCGCGTTACGTGTGCACACCTGGACTACACATGCTGCACCTTTACACGTTTTAAGACGGACACGTGTCACACATGTCGCGTAGCGTGTGGTCCGACAGAACACAGTACCAGAACCTGACACAGAATAAGGCCCGTTTACATATGGGCCGGTCGCTGTCGGCAAGCAGGTGTAACTAACTACGTTTAGGTCATCATTAGCTTTATTATTGACACCTGTGACGTATCAAAATGTCTCCCATGAAAAGGCCTAAAGTAGTGTCAAGCAAATAATTAGATTTTTTTTAGCCTTGTGGCTCAGTCCCTTTACTCTTATGACCCTTTCTTTTAAATGTTGTTTACTGTACAGCCATCATCATTAGATGTGGCTGTAAATCGTGAATGTAATGTAAACCGTTTAGCTCTGACAGTGCACGTCCTCCCTGACCGGACACGTGCTGGGTTGTTGTTTATTTCCCTTCACTCTCGCACTTAATGAGATGGGAACCCGCATCGACGACCTGGAGAAGAACGTGGTGGAGCTGATGGCGCGGGCCGGTATGGAGGAGGAGGCGGCGACGACCCTTTCCAAGTGACGGCAGGATGAGAAGTTCCCGCCTGACCTCCCGAACGCGGCGGCGGTGACCGTGAAGTTTCACCCTCACACTTCCCGAATGGGACTTCATGAGTTGACACCGGTCGACCTCTACAGTTTCAAGTTTTTGCCAAATGTCTGTGTTTTAACCAACACTTTGTGTACAAGCGCTGGGAACAAAGATGAACAGAGCCTCTCTTTTGTTGTAACGTTTGCTTTTCAAAGCGTGTCCGGTCAGATCAGAGCGGAGGGAGACTTTACTGGTGTGGTGTGGCCCAAAGCCAGACGAGGCAGGAAGCGGCGTGGGTGGGGTTCAAAACCTAAAACTGCAGGAATGACTCCTGCAAGGCAAGCATGCTGAAAAAAAATATATATTTCTCATGTCCTTAAACTCAACACAGCCAAACAGCATGTCTGCTCAGCTGCCTCCCCATTACTCTGCTGTACAGCTAAAAGACAAGAGGCTAAGCCAACAGTACTTCCTGAATGAGATGTCAGTCCCACCCCCCTCCGTCAAACCGGCCTGACAGTGGACGGCATTGAGATTTCACAAACTCTTTCTAACCAAAGAAATCTCGTAGCGTGTCCCCGAGCATTCACTACCTCGTATTGGGTATTTGTTGTCGTCTTGGAGCCCGCGTTGCTCTGTGCATACATGCGCGCAACGCGGCGACCTGACCTGCCTGCCTGGACCCCGTTGCTCCGCAGTGCCTCCGCTGGTCAGACCCTCCACAGGCCAACCTTCAGCGTGGAGGGAGGAGATGCTCAGCTCTTACTGCCAAAGAAAAAGCGTGTGTGTAGTCAGTCAAGAAAACACTTGAGCTGCTTTATCCAGTTTTTAGAAAGGCCTTCAGCTGCGTTCCAACATCTCTCAATCCACTCTGCCTGACAAGCGAGTGCGCCGCAGCCTAAAATCAGTTTAAAATGACAGCGTCCAGCGGCCTTAAAGCTCTGTGGTGGACGTGGTCATGTTACCCATAGGTGGACATGCTAACAGAGGCTGGAGGATCTTCTGTTGGACTCTGTTTTATACGCTGACTTGAGCTTATCTTGTTTTCTGGGAGAATACACTGTTTATTCCTGGACTAAATATCATATCCTGTAACACACACAGCTGAATAACATATCACGGGTCTTCCTTTTTCCTCAGATTAGCCATCACATAAACTGAATGGTTACTTATGTACTGTAGGTCTGTGACTGTTTTTCCCCATGTTCCAAAGTTCAAACTGCAATAGCTGCAAAACTGTTTTTGGGAACATTTTCAGAAGCTGCTTCTTGACACTGTCAAATTATTAATTTATCGTTGTTGTTGTTCGTATGTTACGCCATCACAGGGTTGCATTTGTGTTTCCCACAACTTGTGTGCGCATGAGGGAAAATAAAGATGTGATCAAAGACTAAAAGCTGTGGATATGTTGAACCTGTCTGCTTTTCAGCTCCTCAGAAGGGAGGAAGTTTAATAATAAAAAAGAAGGTTAAAAGGTAGAGAAAAGGCGTAGTGAAGAATGAAAACTTATCTCTCAGCTGTCATTTACCACCCCCAAGGCACAGGCCCCAACTTTTCTTCTGTCTTGCTCTGCCACAATGAGAGGTCAGAGGTCACGGCCATCACCTGTGGAGAGAACTGGGGTTCAGTGTCCTGTTCAAAGACGACTCAGGGGGACACAGAAATACACCCATGAAAAGCCTCACGGTGGAAATGATACTAATGTGAAGCTGTATCCCCCTCCAGTGGCCACATGTGCTCATTACAGAGTCTGTGCCTCTGACTCTGGTGCTGAAGTTGTCCTTGGTCTGCTCACTGTATGCGCCTGTACAGTCGAATGCAAATCCAACTGCACTGCCATAATGATGCCCATGATGTTCAGTGTGACGCAGTTCACTTCAACACCACGTTTTGATGACGGTCTCAGTCATAATCATAAAAGTGGCCCGCTGCTGACAATGCCAACAAAAGCCGGACATTATAAACCTTGTAAAGGTAGAATGGATGGCAGGGCCGTCGTACTTCATTCTTTTCATCACATCCCAGGGGTGTACCCAGTACAGTACAAAACTAAAACCACGCCACACATGAGAATACCCGGTAAGTACAGCACACAGTGAGCAGACCTCGGGGGAGCGGGCAGAGCAGCAAATGAAGCGTAGCTGTGAATGTGAATTGGTGAACAAGTGGTTTCATTCAGGTCAATGTAGGACCCATAATAACACAACAAAAAAAAGGAGCGATTGAAGACCTGTACCGGGTTTATGATCCGGTGTCCACACGCTTCTGGTCACAGTGTTTGCAAGCACAGTGCTTGTGCTGCAGATGGCAGCGCCTGTCAGTGGAAGGTTTGTGTGCCCATCATGACACTTTACAAGAAACCAAAGCACATCAGAGACCGCCGGAGACACGGGAAAAGAATAAAGCTCGCACTGTCACATATCAGCCCTGTGCAAGAGGGCGCAGTCCACATGTGCTTGGATTTGTGTGAAGCATATGAACGAGGGTGGGGTGGTGTGTGTGTGTGTGTGTGTGTGTGTGGGGGGGGGGTGCACTCCCACATGTGCGTGAGTGCACTTCAAATATTGACGAACCTCACTGTCACGCTCAACAAAGCCAGAGAGCAACAACGCTGCTGACCGTGTTGCCATGGCGACCCACGGCGGCGCAGACACTTGTCGGCTCGTGTGAGTGTAATTGTGTGCGTGTGTGTGTGTAGGTGTGTGTATGGCTATGCGTGCATGGAAGACAGCCAACACACAGGCGAGAGCTGATGTGCTCAGTGAGCGACGGAGACACTTTTAGCATTGCACAGTGCTGCTTGAGCAGTTGGGGTTGTGTGCCAGTTCACATGCTCTCCTCCTCGTGTGTGTGTGTGTGTGTGTGTGTGTGTGTGGAGCCTTGGCCGGCAGTGAGGGGAGGCTGAGAGGTTCAGCCCTGTGGCCCACGCAGGGCGCTCTCCACTGGGAGGGAGGGACAGGCTCTAATGGCTGTCTGCATGGTTAGCGCTCTGCACTGGATAGGGGGAGGCACTTCAGAGGGTGTGTGTGTGTGTGTGTGTGTGTGTGTGTGTGTGTGTGTGTGTGTGTGTGTGTGTGTGTGTGTGTGTGTGTGAGATTGCATGTGGGCGTGTACACTTGTCCACCTTATTTCTCCCCCTCCCTCATGCTACTTTTGCACACTTCACTTACGGGGGGAAACATGAAGTAAATGTCAATAGTCTCAAGTGGCTTCCTCTCCTCTCTCATTATCCATGGATCATACACTATCTATCTATCTATCTATCTATCTATCTATCTATCTATCTATCTATCACGTCTCCATCCGTCCAGCTGTCTATTATCTATCTCTCCATCTATCCATCTATTTATCTATCTATCCATCTGTCTATCTAAGAGACAGGTTAATGGGACTGCATGGATAACTGGCTCTGAAATAATATGCATCATGAGTACTTCTACTTTTAACACTTACACAAGTATATTTTGCTGCTAATAGTTCAGATCGTACTAAAGCAGGACTTTAAGGGTTATTTGGCAGCACGGTATATTTTTGGTGGATGAATCCGGTACCAGTGAAATACTTGCCGAAAACGTGGGGCGCAGTTGGACATTCAGAGAGAAGTATTTTTGTTATTCATACTTTTAAAACAAAATTGTGTTAGCCTTGTCCTTAGTGTGTAAACACAGAATAAACCAGGGAGAGCAGCCGCACATCATATAACAGTCCACATACCTTATTCTTACGGAGTCATTTTCCTTCTTGGATTACAGTAGTACCTCAGCTGTGCCCGTGAGGAAAGGTGTGTTTGTTTTCCACACCGGCGTGGTTGTCTGTACTTTTACCAGTAGCGCCAACACTGGCAGCAGTGCTTCATGTGCAACAGGGGACGCTGCACACTGTGTTAGCGTTGTTCTTAGTCCCTCCTGGGGCGTCCACAAGGTCAAACACACACTGAGAGAGAGAGAGAGAGGAGAGAGACAGCAGTTCCCACTGCACTTCAGCACCGAAAGTTCAGAATCGCCCAGAGAGCGAGAACCAACGGACCCGTTGGGACAGACACAAGGCCAAAACAGACAAGCTCTCTCTTTTGCTGTGTACACACACACACACACACACACACATGCACGCACACATACAGGGGACACCTGTGTGTTCCCCACCACCTGAGGCTCTTTGATTCCTGGTGGGCTTTAATCTGCGCGCCGCTCTCGCCTGCGTTTGAAGTGAAAATCCCCCCGTCACCTTCGCCTCCCTCTCGCGCGTTCGCTCCCCGTCTCTCTCCACACGCAAACAAACAACCCACAACCTGTAGCCACCTGTTATCTTTGTAAACGCAGCCTCGTCCCACAGCTCTCTTCTATCCTCCCGCTCAGGCGACGGGCTGCGCCTAAATTTACCCCGGCGGTTATTTTGGGGCCTTTTGAAACATACATCACCTTCTGTCTGCTGTAATGCATTTATATCTACAGGAATAGAAAGTGATTTCCAGCTTGGTCTCCTGGCTGGAGGAGAGAGACGGAGGGTTGGGTGAAGAGCAGCAGAGGACAGGTCCACAGGAGAGGGGAGAGGTGACAAAGTGTGTGTGTGTGTGTGTGTGTGTGTGATTTTTAAAATTTATTTAGCATAGATCCATTCTTTGTTAAAATACCTACCTACCCCCCATAACAAACCCGCACTATGTCACGTTCAGTGTGTTTTCATTGGCCGCAAAAATTTGCATGGAAGCCCCCAATGTGACCATAAACATTTGCATAAAACTCATACATATTCATGATTTCCGTACCACCCATGTCCAAAACGTAACTTTTTTTCGCCACAGTTTCAAATCTCCCTGTATACTCACACATTTGAGCGCCATACAACTCTCCATTTATGCCATTGCACGTTTCCACACATTGCCACCGTTTGCATTTGGCTCACAGATCAGTTGTTCCCACCCCCTCCGAGGAGTCCCAGGGTAAACCCGAGGGGGCGGAAGATCATTTACAGAACAGGGGAAAAAATAAAACATCACACTTTTCTCTTCTATCTTTTCTCCTCCGGCCTTTCTTCTCAAATCTTTGCTCATTTCATACGCAATGACTTTCCTTTATTTGAGGCTGGGACTCACTGCTTAAGATAACTAAGCTTCAAAACTGCCAATGCCACAAATGTTGGCATGCACTCAAAATATCAAAGTGGTATGAGAGCCGCAGATGAATAAAAACTGTAAAGTGGGCGATGTTTGTTACGAGAGGCAGTTTCTATCATCGTCCATTTCAACACAGCAAATTAGCAGCCATGCATCCGCTGGCGCTGAGTTTTCATACAGTCACGCTGAAGTGTCATTGTACGAGTATTTTCGCAGGATTTTTCTCTCACATTTTCTTGAGTGAGAGATGAGCGTTCTTCCTCCACCACAGCGGGAGGCCGGATTACTCCCTTCTTCACGTGAGCGCACCATCATCGCACTTGCAGCCCTCCGTGCTTTACCACTCCATTGTGTCTCCCGACCTTCCTCTCATCTCTCTCCGCTTTCCTCACGCCAACTTCCTTTTTCTCTCCTCCCCTCCCATCCATGCCCCTCCATGGTGTTTCTCTCTTTTCACCCCTCCATCTGCCTCTCCACAGATCGCTCCCTCTCTCTCTCTCTCTCTCTCTCTGACAGTGAAACACGGGTGTGTCCTGGGGATCGGCAGCCAGCAACCGACCCCGTCTCCGTCGCCATGGAAACTGGGTCAGCTTCACGGTAGCCATGGCAGTGGAAAGTATGTGTTCTCTTGCAGCAGGTGCCTGCGTATCTGTGTGTGCGCGCGCTCACGTGCGCTCCAATCCGACATCTAGGTGTGCGCTCGCGAGTCACTGACATGTGCGTGCAGGTTGGGGGGCCTTCTGGAAATAGCCGGGCCGGGGAGATGAAAAGGAAGTGTGTGAACCGCTTCGTGCACGTGTGTGTGTGTGTGTGTGTGTGTGTGTGTGTGTGGTCATGTGCAGAGCTGTGTGAGGGCCAGCCGTCACTCCATCACTGGGCCCAGTCTGAAGCTTTTTGCGTTGTCACAATGATGATAATTAATAATGAGGAATTTTACAGGTAAGTGCTGTATGTGCAAAGAGAATGGAACAAAGAGGGGTGTGGCCTGCTTCAATCACCAAAAATAAAACCTTGCACATGCATTAAATTGATGACCCCACACACACACACACACACACAACCACCACCACCGTTACTCATTACCACGGCTAATTAAGAATCTGTCAGACCTCCTCTCCCTCTTTTTTTCATCACCCCCCTCTCTATGTGGAGTCACTGATTCGCGATGATCGTCACGGCTGCCTGAGCCCCCCCTCCCCTCCTCCCCGCTCTCTCCCCTCATTTCATGTCTCCCTGTCTGTTCCCCTTTTTTTTTTCCCATGTCCCCAAATGATTAAGTGGTTCAGTGCCCAAGGTGGTACATCCATTGCTCTGCTTAAAGACAGGGTCATTAGCACCAGCGAACTCCATCTGCAGAGAGGTGAGAGTCGTTAGCCGTCTGAAAAATAAAAAGTGACGCGGAGAAAAATGCGCGGTGAGAGAAACCGACTGGGTTTCTGAGGCCGGCGGTGACGTAATAGTCTGGGTTTCATATGACACCCTTCGGGGGACAATTCAAGGAGGTGTCATCGCTGCAGCGGGGTTCTCACAGCGGGTGAACAGGTAAACAGCGGCAGCTGACTCACAAGCATGCCGCTGGTGTCACGCTGCCCAGTAACATTAACGCTGATGCATGATGATGAAGATGAGGAGAAATGTTTACGTCTCCAGTCGTCCTCGACCTGGTCAACTTGACATACTTGCATTGATTTAAAGGGCGAGCCACTCTGATATGAGACAGGACAGCCGGTTCAAATGCGGACGGGCTCGACGTGAGGCGATGGAGAGGGGTTCTGTTTGAAGGCGTGCCGCCCGGCCGCGCCGTGTTCGCTGCTGAGTGAGGAAAATGTGGATAAAGCCACGCGTCGTCAGAAGCAGCTCTGCGTGTTGGATTGTCTACGTTTTGCGAGTTACAGATATCATGGACGCAGACCAACAGCAAACAATCGAGGCGGGGAACAGGCAACGGGCCGAGCGCTCAAATACAAACAGGACCGACAGGAAAGTCTGACTACCCGGAGACGCAAAGACAAGCTGTCAACTGAAAGGCTGAGAGACAGGGCTTTTTGACACAGGGACTAATTGGCTAATGAGACACAAGTGTGAGACATAAGACAGAAAACTGGTGGGGGGGAAAAAATCCCTGAAAGGTAGAAAGTAAAACAACCAGGAACGCATGTAGTTAGTCCTTTTAAAAAAAACAGGAAATAACTATCGAAGCAAGACATCATAGGGACTGTCCCTTTTATTAGATGCTCATCAGTCAACATTTTAAATTTAGATGTATTGACATACATGATATATATTTTATGTTTAAATGAAGGATATATAGGCGTTATTCGAGCACACAACGGTGACACAACCGATTAGGCTTTAAAATCTTTGGGATTCCTTAAAGCGGGTTCCAGATCTGATTCCGCAGACCGAGGCACGCCTGACTCCCAGTTTCTCCGTGCACCATCAAACAAAATGGCAGACGCTGACCTGCGATGGAGGGGTCACCACGAGACATTTTCCCTAATCTCATTACATCACCGCAGACGGGAGAGAGGAGGAGAGGTGAAAAGACGGGTCATCAAAAGGAGAGATGAGAGGAATGTCCTCGTCCTTTCTTCCAAAGGTCGCTGGACTCCGTTTCGGACACAGCGGCAGGTTCGAGCCCTGAAAAGGTGACGCTACAAATTGTAGTGCGCTAATGGCGTTTGGAGCCACCGCGCCTCGGGACTCGTAAAATCGATCGGCGGAGCTGTGCTTAATCGTCAGTGCTGGTAATTAGCTGCTGGGACACATTCCCGTCTCCAAGACGCTGGCTTGCTCGCTCTCACTCTTTGTCATCCTTGAATAAAGGGAGGAGAGGAAAGAAGGGAAGGTGGAGAAGAAGAGAGGCGCCCACGTGATGTGCAACCTCTCTGGTTAAGGCTAACCTCGCCACATGCGGTCACAGAGACAGAACACGGAGCTGGACTGATCCGGCGACGACGAAACATGCTAAAATACGCGCTAAACTCCCTGGACCTGCAAGGTTCCACCAGAGAAGAAGAATAAAGAGGGGTAAAAATGGCGAGGAGAATCAAGAGGACAGGAGGAGCGGAAGTGTCAGGGGAGCGTCGGAAAGGAGGGATGGGGGGGGGCGGGCGGAAGGAGGCGGGCGTCCTTCGTGGAGTGCGGAAAGGTCAATTAGACAGTTTACAGGCCGCGGCGGCACGGAATTACACACCACGCTCACACACACGCGACCCCGGACGCACACTTGGACGTGAGCGGAGGTTTGGATTTCATTATCAGGCTGCCAACTGGCCCATCAGTTTGCATGAAGACTGTATCAGCTCTGCCCTTCTTCCAATAACACTACGTTGTTCATCCTTCATACAAAAAATCCAAACACGAAGTGATAATTCCACTTGTTTCCAGCGTCCGGTAAAGAGAAGCGCATTAAAAAGCGTTCAGGCTCCAGAGAATAAGTAAGAGGACTTGTGGAAAAGTAGAAGAGCGACCAGTGGCGGAGCGAGGAGATTAATGCCAGGATGGTGACACGGGACAGGAGAGATGAAAGAGAGGAGAGAGGGATGAGAGGACGAGGACAAGGCTCGATGGGTTGTCTCCCGGGGCAACGGTGCGTCGCCGATGGACACGCATGAATATTCAGCCGCGTGAAAGGGAGAAGGGCTCATACTGTATTCATGCCGTTTTCAATAAGGAATATTTCAATTAGAGACATTCATTTTATATCAATTAATGCGCTTTCAATAAAACATATTCCAACTAGAAGGAAGAGAGGGGAAGGAGAGGCGGAGAGACAAATTGGAGGAAGGGGGAGATTTTGCTATTAAGGAACAGTTGGACATTTCATCCCACTCCGTGTGTCCCCCGTGATTCCACCTCACCAGCGCCCACGCTGCCGTCTGACCCAACATCCACGCACAAACTGATCGTTCCAGCTTGTTATCTGAACCTTTTTCAGAGTGACTGATGTTTACCTTGGATTGAAGGACACACACGCACACACACACGCCACAGAATACAATAAGTGCGCGTTGCATCGGTCCCTCGGGGTGACGGATTTACCTCGTGCCAAAGGTTGTGTCACTCCCAGCGAGAGGCCCGGCTGACCTTGGCTAAACACACTGACACATTTTCCCTCCTCTCTGTTACAACTCTCTGTCACCTTTTGTTTTTTTTTTAATTTTATTTTGATTTCAATATTTCCACACCCCTGCAACACTCTCACCTCAGCCATACAGAGTTTGGTAAACACGCACACACGTGCCAGCTTTCACGCAAGAGTGAAATTCTAACCATCAGTTATCACAGTTACAGTTATTTTGCACAAATCATGGCCGGAATTTGATCTTAATTCAGTGACCAGGGCTGGCTTACTTGTTAATCTGAGACATGCTATATGTCGCCCACATATGTTTATATTAAATTAATTAATTACATTTATTACTGATACGTTCTGCAGTCACCATTTCTCACTCCCCCTCTCTCTCTCGGCGCCACAGGGAGGACGCGCGAGGGCACGGGCGCGCGCGCGCGGTCAGAGCTCTGTTTTTTTTTTTCCATCATCATCATCATCATCATCATCATCATTATTGACAAGAAGCGCCGTCGAATCAGACGACGAGGATGCGGCTTTGAACGGCGCGCGGGCTAATCGGCGCGCGGGGGAGGCGGCCCTTCATGCAAATGTGTTGGCAGGGGAGACGCAGCGGTTCATTCATCTTCTCCCAGAGAGAGGCGAGTTAACGCGAAGGTTATTACTGTACGCGAGGGAGGCGACCGTGCCGCAGCAGCCGTTTGCTTTTCACCGGTTTTCTTCCAAACATTACAAGGTAAGTGGAGATATTAAAAAAAAAAGAGAGAAAAAAGATTATTTATTCGCGGCAGTTAATGTGTGCAGGTGTTGGTAAAAATGTGTCAAATACGCCTTGGCTCACACACTGGCAGAGGTAATAGGTGATGAGAGAGGAAGTCACATTATTTTGCTTGGCTAATTTCCAAGGTGTCGTTTAGTGTGCGCGCGCGGGGGCAGCGTTAACTTGTTTAGCGCTACAAATGAGTCAAGTCAAGGTTTCAGTTATACTCGACTGTCTTGCCGAGCAGCGAGCGTCTTGCTCAAGGACACTCGGGGCAGCGCAGAGGCGATTGAACCTGGCACCGTCGTCCAACCCTGCTGAAAAGGAAGGAGGCACTTTGGTGGCGGCTCGCGCTGCGCTGGCATGTGTTGTGTTTTTTTTTTTTTCCACGGAGCGCCTTGCAGCCGCTGGGGCGCACCAAGGAACTGTTGCAGAGTCTGCAGTCGGAGTGCGGGCTGCCCTTCACGCTCCGGGAGCGATTCACGGTCGAACGGAAGGCCGCCGAGGCTGGGCGCGTAGTGAGCCGCGGACGTGCGCGCCTCTCCCGGTCTGTGGGGGTCCGAATGTCCCTCTGAGTTTTCCTGTGCCGCGCGGACTGTGCGCTTGTCGGGCAGGGGAAGCCCGCGGCTGTTTTGGACTTTTGAGTCGCGCCTCGTCGGCCCCGTGTGAAGTCGAGAGGAAGCGCTTCAGTATGAGCAGTTCCAGCGCAGGTCCGGTCCGGTCCGGTCCTGTGCTGATCACACCTGGACCACCTGGACCGGTCAGTCGGGACCAGCCCCCAGTGCGCGCTGTTGTGTGCCAGCTTGTTTGGCATCACTGCTGGCCCTGCATCATATCGGGGTCATATCAGATGACTTGTTGCATCATAGTCACTTGCCTCGTGTGTGTGTGTGTGTGTTTGGGTCTGGATGTGATGTAATGTTCATCGATGGTGTTTGTATGCAGAGCAGTGCTCTGGGAAAATGAAAAACACACACACACACACACACACACACACACACACACACACACATCCGTGATGGGCACATCCTTGACAAACAGCTGGTGGCAGTGACAGCTCAGTTTGGCTCCATAGCCCCTTTGGCTGCCGGCCTTTAACTAAACAGGAGCAGGTCTTCTAGTGCATGATGGGTATCAGAGCCGAAGGGTCGCATCGTACGCTAATATTATTTTTATTTATTTAAGCTCTGTCGTTTTCGTGCGCGTGACTGAAAGCGATGCAGTCGTTCCACAGATATGTAATGATGTGTAAGGGATTGTAGCCTCAGCTTTCAATCATGCAAAATAAAACAGTGTTAATGTGTTGTTGCTGTACTTTCACACGTTCCACAGACTGAGTCAGGATGCCTCACTCTCAAGTGGCATGAGGACGCTCTTTCCACACCGGCCTGCTCTTCCTAAATATTCCCTAAAACCGCCATACCATTCCAAGTGATTGTAACGTAACGCTCCCCTCAGTGCCCTGCCAGTGAGCGGCTCCAGCGCACAACTAAAACCGACTGTTTAACGCTGACTTTTTGCATTTGATGGAAAAATAGCGTCCTCTGATTTTGTAGTTGTCGTCGATGCGTTAAAAGACCTGCCACGTCCCGTTCCATCCCGACGCCGGCGCCCACTTACATTTGGCTCCCGGATCCTTAAAATCAGGCCTGATTGTTTGCTCCACCGCTCCGTGCTGGAGCCCTTAAGTGCGCTCCGTCGAGAGGTAATCCAAATAAAGACGACAGGGCTCTCGCTAACGTCGTTGAGTGTTTTTCTTTCTGACCCACGCTCTGAGACGGGCTCTCTTTTCTCCCTCGTGGTGTTTTTAAAACGGCGCGTAGTCGCTGTGTGCTGCGGACGAACCTCACCGGGATCTACCCAACTGCTCCTCAGCGACGTACGTTGTTCAGCTTGAGAGCGGCTACGGCAATCCGCCGATTCGGCGTCCGCGCAGCTGCGTCGCTCGGACCGTGCGGTGATGTTGCGCGTGCACAGGAACTTCCTGTCGTTTGCAGCGGGAGGTGGAAAGAAGTTGCAGGTCCACGCGACGGCAACTGGACGGGGCAAACACACAATTATAGCTGCTTCCTCTGCTCTGGAAAGACCCATTGATCAACATTCTGCGGACGACAGTAACATCAGCTCGGAGCGACGCTACAACTTCCTCTCCGCGTCGCTTGCGCGCGTGTTTTTCCGGTCTCCTTTTAGTCGTTATTGTGACATTGTCACACGAATGATCCCAGGACATCCGAGGACGACCCCTCCCCACTCGGGGTATCTCTTCCTGCGTCTGCCGTCGCATCACTTACGTTTTGTCATAAGCCCGTGGCCAGGTGTACCGCGCGTCGGCGGCTCATTGTGCGTGTATTTTTGTGTGGCTGCGTGCTGCGCCTCCTGACTGATTGATTCATCCATTCCTGTCGCGTGCTTTATTACCCGGGGAGATTGATGGTGGAAATTTGAAAATGTGCGTGCGCGTGTGCAGTGCACACACTGCCAGCTCCTGTGAGCTGATAGTGGTCGGGCAACAACAAAGGAATGTTGAGTGAAGGAGTTTGTGGAGGGGGGGGGGGGGCTGATGAGGGCCCACAGCTATCAATGGACCTCATCAGAGTTTTCCAGGGGCTTGACAGATACAATAAGGCAAATGGAAAGTTAACACACACACACACACACACCAGAAACTGTAGTGAGGTATGAATAATAGAAATAAAGTTTTACCCTGTGTTTTTTTTCAATCATGTTTTGGCCTTCGGTGTGTCAGCCCGGTGAGATGATAGACTGACAACAAGGCCCAGTGCATGCTGGGACTGTAGCTCATTATAACATGATCGACCATAATCGATGAATCGCGATTATGCAGCAGATCAATCACTGTTTACTCATTGATTATTATTAATCATAATTACTCAACAAAATCTGATGATTACACATTTTATTTGAGCAATAGTCACATATAAATATATCTGAAGATAATAATTCGCTTCATCAAGAGTAAACCTGGAAAGCTGGAATAAGTCATCACTTGGACAAGTGTTTGAGTTCTAACGTTAGTTTACCGCAAAATGTTTTTCAGAGAAGTTGGTGGAAAGTGTTTCCAGGGACACGGGGAAGTGACGCAAAGCTTCTTGGTCGTGCTGTGTGTGTGTGTGTGTTTGCAGCTCACGCCTTTTCTTAATCTGTCTGTGGTTTTGTCTGTTTGCATGTTTTTTATGCTAAGGACCCAGCGCTAACGTTGCCCGTTTTCAGTCAGAGGCTGGGTTGCATAACAGGCAGCACGAGTTAAATAAGGCTTTTCAGCTGTGACTCATGCAAAGCTACTCGAGTGGAGTCCACAACAAAAACACGTTCTGTTTACACTCCTCGCACATTGTGCGTTTGCTTTCTGTCATTCCAACCGTGAGATTCCAGCCCGACCGGAACGCCTCCGCATTTGACACGGACACTATTGATCGCGTCCCCTCCTGTACGTCGTAAGCTAATAGACGATCGTGTAGCGCCCGACGTTGCATAAGCGGAGCCTTGTCGAGCTGCTGTCGCATATCTGCGCTTTGCGTTTGCTTGGAATAAGCAAATTCTTACCAGAGGAACAGAGTAGAGATAAAAAAAATGAGTCCATGTCAACGGCGAAACAAGATCCAGAACAAGGAGCGGCGCTGCAGGAAAGAGGGGATCAGTCTGTCTTGAGGGTGGAGAAGTATTTTACCTTAATATCCACAGACATCATTTTTTTGTCGAGCATCGACCGACGGTGATTATCTCACGATGCCTTTAATCGGCTCGATCAATCGGCTGAGCAATAAATCAGTGCATGGCTAATTAATATTCAGTATATCGTGCAACGCAGTATCAGCCTCACTCATCAGCTACACAATCCAACAGAGACTTTTCCACGCAACACAGCCAGTCTGTCATGGCGCTGTCGCAGAAGCGATGATAAACGCACACCACCGTGTGCGTGTGCTCACAGGAAATGGGTGCATTTGTCCCAGGGCCTGTTTTTGTGCGACGCTGACACACCTGAGCCTCCCGACCGAACGACTCTCCACCTGCGTGTTTTTGCGCACAGGAGCATCTGTGTTTATGTGTGTGTGTGTGTGTGTGTGTGTGCGCTTCTGTTCCCGGAAACATCACTGGCCCCGGCTGTGCGAGTTTGACAGGGTGCGGACAGAAACAGCAGCCCACAGTTAGCGCAGCGCTCAGCCGCGGGCCGCCCGGACCCGAGCACACGTGTAACAAATTGCGCGCTATAAATAAAACAGCGAAGTGAATAAATGATGTTTTGGAGACATGGGAGATAAAGGTTAGCCGAGAGCCTGACTCATAAGGGCCGGGCGCGCAGCCGCGGCGTCCACCCGTGTCCCCTCCCCTCGGCTCGCCGCGCCGCCTGCTCTCAAATTAGAGTTCGAGCCGCACCGAGGTGAGCCGCGTTTCTATAGCGATGCATCCTTCCCGCTCCAGCAGGAGGGGCGTACGCGGAAACGGACAAACACGTCGCGCCTCAAGTCTGCAGGCGCTTACGTATTCACGCGTAATGCGTCGCGGTCGCTTCCTGTGGGCACGTGGAGGCCGGAAGCTTACGGGCATCAGCAGCGAGAAAGAGAGCGAGGGGGAGGACCGACGCGTCTGTGGCACCGGCCCTGCGGCCTGTTCGGGTCACAGCGGGTCGAGGCGAGTGCGGTTTCATCTCTTGAAAAGTTGCCTTCGCTGCTACTTCATACCGTCTTTGTTTCTCCGCCAGGGTGAAAGGTGGTGGGAGTCCGCTCCCTGGTCTTAACGTCTCTGGAACCACTGGGGTGAGGAACCAGGTCGTTATTTAGTATCTCAGCAAAGCCTCCGCATCAGGTCCACATCTCGGCAAAGCCGACCCGTCGGCTCCAGTTTGCACGGATGCTGTTTCGAGAGCATCATCCTCTGCCGGGCCCGCCGTTGTCAAGACGACGTATTGTTCTATTTCAGCTCTGACGGTGCGGTCAGCTGCCACCAAGACCATTCTTCCTACTGCGCACCCATCACCATAGTCTCTGTCACACACACACACACACACACACAGTGAGGGTCATGGCGAGGGCTGGTATTGGGCTGGTATCCTATTGATTGTTCCTCTGTCGCTGTGACAGTCCATTGTACGTTTCCGCTCCGACAAAGGTTACTGCCACTGCAAGAAAAAAAAACCCAACGCACGCATCCATGCACACACAGGAAATGACTACTGTACGAGAGCGGCTCGCTTCCCACTTTTGCTCTCTTTCCAACTCAATTACAGCTTCTGCCAGCTAATCATTTTCAGTCACAGGACACCACCCCCCCCCCCCCCCCCCGGGCTGCGCTCAGTTACAGCCTGAATGCCGTAGCCTCACAATAATGACAGCGTAAGCCGCCCGCGTTCTCTTCCTCGTGTGCCCTCATGCCGTGAGTGTCCTCAAAGTAAACAAATAAAATAGAGAAGTGCCCCCCCCCCAGCTTTCCAGGGTTTGATCCAACAGTAATGTGATAACTGATGCAGGCCATTCAGCCTCGTGCACTGCATTTCCTCAACAGTGAACCTCTTAAGCGCTCCATTTGTTATTTAATTTTGGGTTGGAACACACTAATTACTTTTATGATCCATTACCGTTTGTTATGATAATAACGACTAATGTCTACTGCCATTACCGATTAATCCGGCTCTCCTCCATCCAGCCATTCATCGAAACCAACCAACGCCGCGTCTGTTGCAGTCGACGCTGACTGTGCCGTTCGCCGGGCTGAGTAAAGACTGGAGAGCAGCTCTGACCAGACGACAGCCAGGTTTTATTTTGGGCCGCCGTCAAGTCGCTCGTGCAGTTCTCCTGGCCGCTGACGTGACCTGCTGCTGGAGACAGTTTGTGTTTTTAAGCGGCGGTCCAATAAAGACGAGGCGCCGCGAGCTCAATGCTTTGCGCAGTGATGTTTGCCGACAACGGCGACAGTTATTGGTACATTCGCAGGATCTCTCGTGACTTGACTCTGGCGTTCCTCTCGGGAGGCCGTTCTCGTACAGCTGACCCTCCATCAGCCGGAGAGCAAGTGCCTCAAGTTTGAGGGAGCGCCCGCACACACACGTTTACAACTCAGATTAGATTGTGCGTTTGCGATCAGCCTGACAGCCGGAATGAACATGCGTTAAGGCGCCTTCAGCCTCAGTAAGATCTATGTCCCTCTTCATTTTCTACCAGCTCTGCTTATCTGCAGCTGCCTCCCGTCTTTCTCAGTCCTTCCATCTTCATTGTCTTTTCACGCCACGTCTTCCTCCCTGTCATTTGTCTCCTCCCTCAGAGGTGCGAATCCAGATTGAGTCATCCTGCCTCCGTGGTTTCCTGCTGGATACCTGTGTGTAGCCGCCGTGTTTCTGTGCTGTTGTGTACTCGGGCCTCTCTCCCGCACAAGCTGTCGAACGCGTCACCGCGCACGGCAACAGCGCGTCGCCAGGCCGATCGATCCCTCCGGCGCGATGCGCAGAGCAGGCGCCCGGTGTGTATTTGAGGGGAAACGCAGCATTAAGGGAATAACGCTATTCGTGCACGCAGGTCGTCGGAGGGCAGGAACGGATCGCCCCTGGGATTTGAGCCTTTTGATAGGCTGTTCAGGGTTCACGATGCCAGCGCTACCGCTGCTCGTGCTTCACCCCCCTGATTTGTGTTCAGTGCAGCACGCAGTTTTCAGAGATCTACGTAGAAAAACAGCCAGGAGAGCAGCGTGGAAATGGTTATTTTGTTTCACTTCATTGTTCAGAGTCATATTATGTTCGTGCCAGTTGTTTGGGGTGTGTGTGTGTGTGTGTGGGGGGGGTTATTATTTTGTTTTGCCCTGACAAATCAGTACACTTACATAACACAGAGCAGCTGCTAAGAGCAGTCGACTTGACGATCACAACTGAATCAACTGAACAAATATGGCAATTTAAAGCTGCATTAATTGATTTTTTCTGGCCCCTCAGGGGGAGACGGAACAATCTATAAACACAACGCTGGCATGTGTTGACCAGCATGCGGTGGGATAAGTCGCAATATTGCTCATTTCCCCTCCAGCAGAACCAGAGCGCAGAGCAGCATTCATTTGGAGTCATGTTCGCTCTCCCCTTCAGAGTGCGACCGCCACCCAAAGTTGCAAACACAGTTGCAACTCTCCGCGGGTTTGGAGCAATGAGCGGCTCCTTTTTACGAATATTGCGCATCATCGCTCGGTTCATTCTTAATAATAAAATAGCGAGTGCAGACTTACACTCAGTGGACGTGTAAGCTTTGGTTGGCTGTGTTGCAGCTCGTACAGCTGGCAGCCCTGAGCACAGCAGCGGATCTTTAATAAACCGCTGAAAAATCAATGGATGTGTGGCATCAAAGTCTGAAAACTACACCACACACCAACAGTGTTTGTGTCTATCAACACATCTTCTAATTGGATACATGCATGCCCTGGTTTGACATACATGTCCACACTGATCACCTTCTCCAAGGGAGCCATAATGAGAAAATGACGCGGAGGCCAGATAATCTGTAATCCTGAATGGATCTCATTGATTCAGGGATTCGGTCAGGGTTATCTCCAGATGAGCTGTCTGACCTGGTAGCGATTGGACTCAACGCGCGGGTCGCCCGTCCCGCCGGGCTGAGCGGTGTTTATTTTGATTCTCTCCGACGGGATGAGTCGCCGACGTGTTTGCGCGCCCGGCTAGTCGCGTCTCTCGCTATCTTCCTAAGCTTCCAAACTCTATTATGTGCGACATTTGCTTCCCTAATAGAGGGATAAAATCTCATCTGCCTCAGTCAGAGGCCAGAGACGATGTTACAACTCCATGGTGTGTGTGTGTGTGTGTGTGTGTGTGCGTACTACAAAGCAGGATCCGTGCGTGGTTAGCGAGGTAACTTTGGGCTTGACTCCGGGTTTGACGCTTCTTACCGGGGTAAATCGCCACACGCCAGCTTGCTACAGGCACTTTTATGTAGCGGTGGTTGATGTGGGGGGTGGGGGGTCATTATTAAAGAGGGTCAGCTCCTCAGCAGGAGCGTTCTCCTGTGTCTTCATTACATTTATTTCCTCTTGGCTGCAGCGATGTCAAAACCGTTTGATTGCTCTCTTGTTCACTGACATCATCCTACAACAGAAGGCTAATTGAAGCAATAAACCCTCGTACTTGTACTTGTACTCGTAAGATATGAAAGTAATTAATCCTACTTACCGCTTTGAATGATGTTATTCTACTATTATAGATGTTGCCGAGTCTGTCTGAGACAGCTGAAGAAGTAAGGTTAAATTCTTTCACACAATGAGGGCAGTTCCTGTTTTTTTCTAATATTACTTGTCTGTGAAACATGTTGCTGTTTTGCCAGTAGACCTGTCACCCGCTGCATGCACCGCCCCTTTTACGCGCACGGGAACCTGGGTCAACAAGTTGCCGCGTGACCGATTTAGAGAGGAACTTGCTTTCGAGCGTCGCGGTCAAAATAAACTCTGTCTTCGTTGACGCGGTCAGTGATTTACAGAGCTGCCCGAGGGGACGCGTCAATGATTCAGCGACAGTTCCACTTTCATTCTGAGTGTCTGCAGCTGGAGGCGGAGAGAGAGGGAGAGAGAGAAGGCTGAGATTTATTCATCCAGTTGTCCCGTTTAGTTACGGCGCCTTCAAACTGACGGGCGTCGCTGCCACAACATGAGGCCCTTACACGACGGCAACTTTCAAACTGACGATGAAAAACTGGGAGATGCCACACAGAGGCGTCGCCGTCTTCGCCTCAAAAATCCCGAGTCGCCTCTTAAGTGATTTTCATTTGTGTCGCTGCGCAGTCCAAACACAAACGCCTGCAGACGCACGCTGGGTTTTATTACAAACCTACTAAAAGTCAAAGCTATTTCCCAGTGAACAGATGAACGCCCAGAGGATTAAATGACACTTTCATCCGTTCTTTTCTCTCAAACAGCTGAGAGGAGGGAAACATTCATTTTTGTGTTCCAGCGCGATAAGATGACAGGTAAACTTTGTCAGAACAATTTAGTGCTGGCACCACCTCTCTCCTGCTCTTCCGCTTCGCTCTTGGATATCCTGCAAGGCCTCCAACCAAAATATTTGCTCAGTTTGCAGCGACGTGGGGGCTTCGTCGCCTCTTTCAATGTGACTCATTCGCCATAAAGCAGGACGGGATGAAGCTTCAGCCACTAAACCCCCCCCCCTTCGGCAGTTGAGAAGAGGATTTGTGTCCGCTTAGCTCGGCCGCGTCCCGGTGTCAAAGTGCGAACGCCGTCAGACGGGGCTATGAGTCAGCGATGGCGTCAGGAAGCGAAGGCACCGTGCTCCTCGGCCACGTGAATATATGTGTGCGGCAAGGAGCCGGGGTAACGGGTCTTTTTTATGGCCAAAAAAGCAGCCGCGCCATCAAGGGCCGTGCTCACACCAGGCGCTCGTGGAGTCCTGGAGTCGCCGTGGAAATGGAAAGACCTTTCATAGATTTGTGTGCGCTTTTATGGCCGCCTCTAAAACCGTCCGCTTCAACCAATCATTTTAACAGATGCCTCCACGGCTATTTCACAGCTTTATACTTCATATTTCACAGTTATTGCTGCGTTACAATGCAGGACAATCGAGTGGTGTTACCTCAAATTACTGGCAGCATACAGTACATGCTTGTTCAGGATAAATCTCCTGACACGTATTATTTTGTTTTCAAGGGAATGAACGCATATTTTTTTTAGATATTATAGGAAAACTTATGAGTGAAAATGTACAGCTGGAGGCTACAACTGGTGGCTGTACAGTTATGAGGAACGAGAATCACGGTAAACTTATGAGTACTTTCCGATACATGTGTCTGTTCTGCATTTGGATCAGCTCTCATCTGCACAACCAACTGGGTTGGCCGCGAGGCGAGGAAGGTGCGGGGGGGAAGAGACATCATCCCACAGCGCTGGTGGTCTAACAGCAGAGCGATGTCCGTTACAGGCGCCAAAGATGGGAGACGCAGCCATTCGCTGCCATCCTCTGAGACCCGTGTCTGCGCGACAACACGGGGACATCGGTGCTGTCGCTGTTGTTTGTCTAGCGCCTCCTCACCTGTCTCTCGCTCTCTCTCTCTCCCCAGAGAAGTGAAGCATCATGGGGAAACACAACAGCAAGCTGGCTCCGGAGGTCCTGGACGACCTGACCAAGAATACTGAGTTCAACGAGGCTGAGCTCAAGCAGTGGTACAAAGGGTTCCTCAAGGACTGTCCCTCTGGCATCCTCAACCTGGAGGAGTTTCAGCAGCTCTATGTCAAGGTGAGGGTGAGGGTGTGTGTGTGTGTGTGTGTGGGGGGGGTTATGAAGCAGAGGAACACGGCGAGCCACTGCCCGGAGTGAAAAACTGTGCTCTTTTTTCCCCATAGATGTATTTTGTTGAATGAAAAATGACTCACGACATGGTAGGGTTGTTGCGTAGAGAGCTTGTGTTACCGCAGCTGACTAATCCTCCTGTGCCCGGTTGCATAGAGAGGAGGTATAATACCGCCAGCGTCTCAGCTGCTGTCGCAAACCCCCCTAGAATATTCTGGAGCTTCTGATGTGGCGCAGCGTCAGAGAGGATGGCTGTTTTTTCACGGCGACGCAAGGGTTAAAGATATTTTTAAATCAGTTTTGCATATCCTCTCGGGCTCATTTACTCATTTATTCAGCTCTAAAGGGCTCGGAAAACACCTGTGGCTTATATCTGGTGATCTGCACCGAAGAGGACAATAATAACTCCTCCAAAAACAAAGTTACAAGGAGTACAATATCAAATGAAATCCAAAGGCATAACAAAAACCATTAACCATCAGTCGTCTTTTATCTCTCATTTTCCCACACCTCAGTTTTTCCCATACGGCGATGCCTCCAAGTTCGCCCAGCACGCGTTTCGGACATTTGACAAGAACGGCGACGGCACCATCGACTTCAGGGAGTTCATCTGCGCCCTGTCCATCACCTCCAGGGGCAGCTTCGAGCAGAAACTCAACTGGGCCTTCAACATGTATGACCTGGACGGGGACGGGAAGATCACCCGAATGGAGATGCTCGAGATCATAGAGGTGTGTCATCGTTTCAGAAGAAAGTCTCTCTCCATCCAAATCTAACTCCTTTTTCCGCCTCTGCAGGCCATCTACAAGATGGTGGGCACGGTGATCATGATGCGCATGAACGAGGACGGGCTGACCCCTCAGCAGCGCGTGGACAAAATCTTCTCCAAGATGGACAAGGACCACAACGATGAGATCACCCTGGAGGAGTTTAAAGAGGCCGCCAAGTCCGACCCCTCCATCGTCCTACTGCTGCAGTGTGACATGCAGAAGTAGAGAGGGATGGGAGGGGAGGGATGGGAGGGAGGGAGGGGAGGGGCGGGGGAAGAGTTGAACTATGAGAACAGAGAGGCAGGAACAGAAGGGAGGGAGGGGGGCAGAGTTGAGGGAGGAGGAGGCGAGAGGTAAGAAAGCTTCTTTATTTTTCCGGAGGCAGCGACGGCGAGAACTGAGCCGTGTCTGGAACCCAGCGGACCGCTGATTAATGCCATTCTTTTCTTCCAGCCCATCCCACGGTGCAGCGCACTCCTTCACCACTTCTGCTTCACTCTAGATGGGTGCGCGGAAATCCCCCCAGCTCCTTTTGGCTTTGAATTTAAAAAAAAAATCATAATTTGAGCTGGGATTTAGAGAGGAAATACGTCGAAGTGTCACTCGCGCTTTCACGTCGTCAGGCTGTCTGCCGTGCGATGTACGTGCGATCGCAGGGCGGCGGGGGTGACTTAGGTGCAAATGTCAGCTATCTGGCACATTCTTCCCATTTTACCCAACTTTCAAACTCTTAATCCTAACAGATGGAATGGCTTAGTGGTCTGTTTACATTTCACGTAAGGTAACGCTGAATGCGTTATTTCACTGGTTGGGAAAAAAAAACTACGATGGACACTGTTGAGAATATACCATCGTCTAATGACTACATTTGTTTAAACAAGCAGCTCAGTACTTTGGAAAATATTTAGAGTTAGATGAGAAGCTGACCCAGGAGACGGTTAGCGTAGCTTAGCATAAAGACCAGCCTCAGAAACCCTTTGTTCAATCTGAAATGTACAACAAGCTGCAGATTTACAGTGGGTCTCGTGGAGTCTGCGCTGGCGGCCTGCCAACCTCACGGTCATAATGATGAAGGTTTCACCAATTGGGTGCTCCTGGCCATCACATGGTCCGGCACATTACCAGTGTAAAAGCACACACTTTACCCTAACCCTGAGCCAGGCTTCCTGTTTAATGAGCATGGCAAGAAAGCAAATAAACATATTTCCCAAAATGCCATGTCAGTTTGTAAACACGCCCACTATTTGGATGCTGTGCACCGTGGGAAAGCTTGAAGAAAGGTCTGGCATCAAATCAAGCGAGAGCCTGTGGTTTGGTCCATATGGTCCAGACAAGAGAGACGCAGATGTTTCGCTGACAGACGGAGAAGTGCGTAAATGCGCAGTACCGTTAGCTTTGGCGTCCACGACGCCACAGGAGTATGAATGTGAAAGAATATATGCGGATGCGTAACGGCGAGCCCCCTGTGCGTGGTCGTTAGATCCTCAACGGCCAAGTCGTGGAGCGCTGACGCGGTGGCGCATGAAGAGAGCACGTCCGGTCGGTCACGGCGTGGTGATGAACGTCTCAGACGGGTGCCTCCCGTCATGTGCTGCTCAGCTTTTCAACAAAAAAAAAAATCAATACCATGTCAGAGCGATGACACGTTTCATTACGAGGACAGTTAATTAGGTCAGAATGTGGCCATGCCCTCTCCATAATATGATCCCGACTGTCCAGCAGGTCGACTTGCTTCCTGCATGGCTCTCATGTAACATACTGTATATCTAACAAATTTCATCGAGAAAAATTATTACATGATATAGAAGAAGGGCATGGAGTCATTACGCCAGCTTGTCATCTTTAAAGCCCCCCACATGCAGGACTGTGTGGTGAAATTTTCAAATTCTACACATAGTGCCTTTAAAGCCCAAACAAATCTCTTTAACATTTAATGTAACGGCTAAAGTGAACGTTCTCTCTTTAAATGCTATTTATTAAAGGCCGAGCCTCCCACGGTCGTAGCCAGCGGATGTGTCTCTGTCCACAGTCCAATGCAAAAAGAGGTTAAAAAAATCCCGAACAATATGAAGCGGGGTCTTGCCTCTGTGAGACCAGCAATTACAGCAACAGAGACTACAGTGCAGCGGGGACACTGAGGACAGTAATAACAGGCCGTATGACACAAACCCTATTTCTCTCCCCACCTCTACTTTTTTTCTTCCTCCTCCCTAAATGTCAGAGAGGAAGCGCTTTGATAACAGATGGACGGAGAGGAACTTTGCTGAACTCAGCTCAGATCTAAAATCAATGCGTAAAAGAGCAAAAGGTTGAAGAGGAAGCTGGCACGCGCGCATGTGTGTGTGTGTGTGTGTAAGTGCGCGCCCCTATTTGTCAGTGTGAATGAAAGCAGACGCTGAAGGTGTTATTGTGCCCGTACATTAGCGGAGTGGTTAAGCTTACTGTGCCGCAGGAACAGTGTCGCAGCTTTGTGATCGCACCTCGTACAACACGGCGGCTGTTCTTTTTTTTTTAAAGCTCTGGACAGAGCCAAGCGAGGCAGCTCTTTCCACCTGCTTTCAGTCTCCACGCTGACTGTCTGCTGGCTGCAGCTTCATGTTCAGCATGAGGCTCTGGGAGCGGCACCGGTCTTCTCAGATGATTCTCAGGCGTGACGCGGGTCTCCCCAAATCTCCGACCACTGATCGTGACACTTGTCAGTAATTACAGGAGCAAAAACTTACCCCGTACCCCGAAGCGATGGATAAATGGAGAGATAAAGTCCTCCGACACTCGTGTGTGTTTGTGTGTGTGTGTGTGTATCATCATTTGACTTCTCTCCTGTCAGCGAATCAGATGCATCTACTCCTCCTCCTCCCCCCGTCAGTGAACACGCTCCCTCCCTAAAGTTTTGTGCGATAATGGAATGATAAATCTACATGTACATTACAATACGACTGTAATCGTATTTATGAATATTTACAAATACAATATGTAAATGTAACACTAGCTCTTAGACCTAATTTCATATGATGACACTGCTACTGTGTGTGTGTGAGAGAGAGAGAGAGAGCCTGTGAGTGCTTGTGAAAGCTCAGTGTGTGTGACACTTATGCGAGTGCTCACATGTGTTTTTTGTATTTGTATCATTTGTGTAACAAGAGATGCCTCAGTCTAGTTTAACTTTGAAAACAATAATATGGAGTGTAAACCCCTCACACTGGAGCACTGAGTATTAACACACGACGCACACACCGACACCGACCCGCTGGCACCGTCTCCCATACGGGGGTTTGTCGTTTTGTTCGCTGTAGCCTACTGTTTCAGTTCTACAATTAATAGTCAAACACAAAAGGGGCGGGGTTTCCGAACGGCAGAGGCGGGGGCGGGGGGTGGGGTTGGGCTTTGCGACATGGGGATTGTTGAGATTGTCGGCAGGGGAGGCGTCAGGTGCTGTGTCACAGTGTCACCCTGTGGATGGAACTATGATGACACACCTCGACACAACAACTGGGCCGTTGCGCAGCCTTCTCTCCGTTTGTGTTTCCCACACTGCGTACGCATTGAACATACCGTGACGATCAAAGCGAGCAGCATCAATAATAAGGGGCGGAGGATGAAGACGAGTCCGAGTCGTTTGAACTGGGTCTTTGAATGAACTTGTTGGGCTCGAGTCAGATTATCTCCCTCCACTGGCAGGTACTCTGGATTTATGTTTGAAACGTGGGTCGACCACCATGACGGTTTACACACAACAGCCCCATGCGTTCCGCTGCCTCTTGTCGTGACTCACTGTATTATTCTCATGAACTCGGTCAAGCCCCATTATGTCGGCCGGTACGTGGTGTAAGAGTCTGATCACAAAGTGGCTCCGCGGCGTTTTGATCTCCGCTCATTAGATTCCGTCCGTCCTGATTTAGCAGAGCCACTTCCGCTTTCCTCCCGAAGACCGCGGACTGCGTTCACACCTTTTTATGTTGCTTTTCGTTTTCCGCTGACAAAATTCAGCGTTTCCTCTGCAGATTTTCTGTGCCAAAGACCGGATTGCGTTGGGAGACCGTGGTTGTGTCCGGTGGAGTTAAACAAGAAAGCGGCGCCGTGTCCATGCAGCTCATCAGCTGTGCGTCCTCAGAAACCTCTGGACACGTGCTCTGAGCTGTGTGACATGGATGTTGTACTTTTTTTTTTTTTTTTTTTTTTACAGGGGACCATTTGTGCTCAGTTGTGCAATATAATTCCATTCTTCAGCATTTCTCTATGATGTTGATGTAAATGTCTGTGCGTCGGATGATTTTTTTGCCTCTGTTTTCTTTGTTTTTCGATATTGTTACCGTAGGCTCCTAGAACAAAAGACAATGTAATTATTTTTGTTACATAGAATAAAAACACATGGATGTCAAGAGCGAGAGCGTTTTGCTTCCGGCCCACGCGCTCCCTCCGACGGCATCTTCGCGTGTCCCAACGCGCACGCAACCGTCAGCCAAGAGCGTGAGTCACCGTCTGGCAGTGACGTCACACTGCTGCAGTGACGTCACCGCTCACGCTGTTCTCATGGCAACCGCGCAGACACACACGAAACGCGCCCTCACACCTGCATTACCACGCGCGCGCACACTGGGAGTCCAACTTCACCGTGAAATTTAATGACTGCGGAAATTAATTTTGCCTCTGGTGTCTGTGGACACATGGAAATGACTCATGAAGATTAATCTTTGACTTTATGAATCAATATGGACATTTACTTTAAGGCACCATCGTCCTGTGAGAGACAGAAACATTTTGTGTTTTAAAGGAGAGCACCACTCAATTCCTTTTATGTTTATGTAAAATCTGGTTTTCTATCTCGGCTCTTCGTTTTCTGCTTTCATTTCACTCTTTTTTTTAAAGGACCCCTATTTTACAGTTCCAGTGCTTTATATTTCAAGTTTGAAATCTATATAAGGATACAGTATATTTGTGGTTTTAAGGAGCAAGAAGCACCTCAGTGTAGTTGACTGTAGACTGGGCATTGTGATATATTTCACAGTATTTATATGGCACCTGCCATATTATCAAAATAGAGATGGAAATCAACACGGTTCCTTTAAAGCTTTGTCTACTAAACCCTTTTTGTTTCCACTGCCCCCTCCATAGCCATCCATCAGGGATCAATATGAATCTATTCTGAGCCCGGCTGTATCAGGCTTCAGCTCAGTGGAAAACCAAACATCGCAAGTGCACGCGCGGAGGCGAAGCAGCGGAGAAACGACAGAGGTCACGGCGAGGAGGTGCAGTTTGCAGAGGCGCCACGAGATGGAGCCGCCGGCTGGGTTGCGAGCGCCGCGCAGAGGTTGGACGTGACGTTCCCTCACAACGCTCTGGCGTCTGTGGAAAAGTGAAACAGTGAGCAGTGAGGAAAGAGCAGAGGAGAAGCCTCACAAAGACAAACCTCCAGTTATTATTTGGTGAACAGAGGAGGCCAGACGCTCACGTGTAGCCACACAAGAAGAGTTTAACCCAGTCACCAGTCACGCGGAGTGGGGCTGCTAGGCAACCGTCTCTTACGCTGTCAGCTTCCAGCGCACAACACACACACAAAACTCTGTTACTGAAAGCAGAGGGAGGAAGAAAACACCACCTGCTATTACTACTGTTGCTGCTATCACCACTCCCACAAGCACAACTGCTCTTACTACTACTACTACTACTACTACCACTACTATAATACTACAATCTATTGGCTCATTTCACACAACTTATCAGCTGATCATCCTAACGTCTGCCATATATATTTCCAATACTGAACCTCCGGAGCTCCACAGATAGTTGCACAGTGTAGTGGAGCTGGGCAATAAGAACGGGCAGTGAAGTGAACATGGGGGCGCAGCCTGCATGTGTCCTTTTCTAACATAATATCATCTGACTGTGGAGAATGTGACCACTGAGGCGTTTGGGTGTCCTGCGACACCCTGCCGTGATCCAACGTGCGTGAGCGGGGCCGCTAATGGCCCCCTGTGTAACTCGCTGCTCAACCTTGGTTGTAACTGAAGGTTACATCAATTATGTGCTACCTTTAGGCTAATTCAACTCTCATCACCCCCCCCCACACACACACACACACACACACACACTCTCACGCATAACCCTGTTTTGTCATCATTATTTGTTATATTTTTTGCTCTTATTTATATTTTAACCATTAGAGACTGATGATGTTATGTGAAAAATTGGGAGTACGCTGCAAAAATAATATTTCATCAAGTGTTAAAACAAAGAGCAAATCCGCAAGCAACAGACAAGGCAATCCTTTATTTATAATATCACCTCATTTTTTTTTTTTAAATAATGATTTATTTCTAATTGAAATGGCTCATCATGGTGGCTATTTTTGCCGTGTACTCAGTGTGTGTGCCTGAATGTCCCATGAGCCTCTTGGACAAGTTGCACTGTCAACAAGGGGAAAAGCAGGGATAGGGGGCAGGGCCAGGCTGAATAAGGAAGCAGGGCTGCGATTGGTTGGAGGGAGGAGGGAGCGGACGAGGCCGGGGAGCTGAGAGAGTGATTGAATGGGACAGAGAGGGGAAACAGGGAGGGAGAGGGGGCACTGAGCAGGGACAGAGACAGGCGGAGAGATAGCAGCAGATGGACCGCTGCACAGCCTGCAACACAGGATAGACTGTGTGTGTGTGTGTGTTTGTGTGTGTGTGCAGGGATACCAGGAGTGTGCGCGCAGGATAATGGTTGTGAATGAGTGAGCGTCTTTCATGTGCTCTGGAATTGGATGCAGTGAGCAATAATCCTCTTGAGGAAAAATAGGATACAGACAAGTGATCAGGGGACAGAGGAGCGGACACTTTTGCTCTTCACACTTCAGCCGCTTTCAGCGCAGGTGCAAGAACAGATGTAGGAGCATCTTGATAAATGCTACGGGCCCTAGCGGCACATTTTGTCCATTCGGTTTCACCTCCTTTGCCTAAGAAGAGAACTGCGTCTTTATCGAGGGTAGAGCGGTCAGGGCAGTTTGCAGGGCACCTTTGGGAGCGCAGGAAGAGGGATTCTCTATGGTGAAGATGAGTCTGGACCCTGTGCAGGTGATGAGCGGAAAGGTCAAGGAGCTCAAAGTTGTGCCCGCGTCCAACGGCGACAGCAGAGGTTCATGGGAGGAGAAAGAGGAGTTTGATCAGGATCACCTGGGCCTCGCCACCAAGCCGAAACCAGTAAGTCTCGCTGACTGTTGGTACGTCACTGTGACTGTGAGCGTTCAGCTCACTGGGGTCGCAGGGGTTAGAGGTTAAAACTGTTACTGGACAGCAAAGTTCTTCCAAACTTCCCTCTGTCCCCCTCCCCTCTCCTCAGCTCATGCTGCTGGGTCAGATGTTTACGTTGCCCACGTGCAGCTCGAAGCGTCGGTGACAGACGGGGGGAGAGGGTGAGGTAGAGTATGAGTCTGTGGAGGATGTGGTCAAAATTCTGTGACATCCTTAAGCTATTATTCCTTTTGAAGTTAGAGATGAATGAGCAATGCAGTAAAGGTGATTTATTCTTTTGTGTCTAAAGGTCACACCTGCTTTTGTACAGTACATCACAGTACTTTCAGTCTTCACACAGATATCGTTACAACTGGCGCTCCACATATTCTTCTTTCGGAGGTGAACTTTTTTTCTGTACTGTGAAGATTGCTATCAAATCAAACAGTTTGATTTTCCCAAACTTCTCAGAAGCAACTCTGAGCAACTTCTGTGACATAAAAGTCCAGACTGCAAAAGGTTTAACATAACGTCTGACCTGAAAACTGGACGACAACACGATGCACTGACAGGCAGGGTTCAGTGCTGTTTATAGCACTGCGGGACATCAACATACTGTACAGGGCACAGGAGCATTTTCCACGCAGGGAGTCGGGCGGGGGGGGCGAGCGACTAAGAAAGAGCTTCGCACAAAGGGGTTGGAGTAGGATAGCGTCGTAACAAACAAACAAAAAGAGAGAAGCAGAGCAACATGAGCGGGTGGACTGAAAGCAAAGCGTGGGAGCTAAAAGTAGTGAAGAGCTGAGTAATCTCTGCCGCTTGAGGATTAGTGTTGCAGCCATGTATGTTCAGACTGTCAACATCCATTACCACGTAGCAGGGACACCACTTCACTGTCAACGCAAATAGTAGCGCATCACTGAAATACTGTATAATATATAATATAATACTGCAATAATCATACAACACCGGCCTAATGGACAGCACAGATGGCGGAGTTATTAGCTTTGTTACATTGGCAATGCTGGTCCATGAATTTGGGGACTAGTGAAGGGAGGGCTGCATTTGTTTTACTGCTGGACTCATGCTATGTAGCTGCAGCCCTCCTACAAAATAGTTCACTCCTCCTTTATTAGTCCACGTCGATGTAAATAAGTGAAATCAAAGTCTCTTCTCATCTGTTCTAAGTCACACTCAATGTAAAACCCGACTCCGGCACATGAGTGAAGGTGGAGAGCGTGACGTTCAGCGCGCAGGCTTCAGTCTGATACAGGAAGCGTGGGAGGCTCTCTGTACGAGAGCTGGTATCAGGGGCAGCCGTACGGGTCTCAGCGGAGAGTGTGCACAGCTACGACAAGGCCCGAGGTTGGGTCGTCTATCAGTCAGTCAAATAATACTTTCATTTAATAATTTTTTCATTTACGTGGCCGACATTTAGTTTGGTAACGTACAGTATAAAAGGCAAGCAGGCTGAAGACGACGAAAGCGTCAGTGTCTGCTGTGAATTAAGGCCGATGCAAAATTCAGACAACGGACAAACAGATAAGGTGACAAACAGGGATGATAGGAAGGTGACTGGCTGGGGTTCAAGGGGCCAAGATGAGGGGGAGGCCTGGCGGGGGGGACCCGCAGGATGCGACTTGGTGGGTGGGCTTGGCAGGCCGGCGATCCCAGAGAAAAGGTGAACAGGTGTGAGGCGAAGCTGGCAGGCCGGCGAACAGCTTACGAGGCGTCCTCAGCTTGCCGCTTTTCTGGCTCAGAGGCTCGAAGCGCGGCGCATCGACAAAACCGTGTGCTGCACGACGGGCCGGCGGGGATTCCGGCTGTCGGCGTGTGTTTTTTTCTGCCATGAAGCGACGATGGCTCGGTGGCGTGCAGGTGCGCCGACTCCTGGTGACCGCCAGGTGTGCGGAGAGAGAGAGAGAGAGAGAGAGAGCAACAGCGAGACCTCGCTCGTGCTGAACAGGCTGAAAATAACCAAACCACAAACAGGCAGGGTGACACAGAGGAAGGGGCGTCACAGCGTCAGACTGGAGAGAGCCGGGACACGGCTATTTTCTGGAGACTGCCAGCTTGTCGACCCGATTTGTATCGCGCTCACAAATATACCAGCAGAAAATAGTTGGTTGTTCTTTTTTATTTTTGAATAAATCTTGAGTGTCAGTGTGTCATTTATTGTCTTCTCTCTAACTAAATCAACTTCACAGTAACTGAGCTGTCCTTTCACAGTGTTTTCAGGAAAATAAATACAAAAAATGAACAACCTTCGTGATGTCACAGCTAAGGTAGAAATATGAGGCTTACAGCAGCCTTTGACTAAATAGTAAGTGTTAACAAAAAGAAAATGGAATTTGGCCAAAGTGACATTTATAATAACAGGAGGATATTGGCTGGATTTCAGGCAAACCAGTGAGCGAGCGTCGCCATGTTCAGTCACACTCCTGTGTTACCATATCTGCCAAGGCCTGAACAGACTGCATCATCATTGGCCTTTACTCATCTATAAATATCAGGCCCCTAGTGGCGCCCCCAACCCCCCCACCCACCCCACCACCCCGTCACCTTCTCCTCACACTCTCGCCACTCTCCCTCCCCGCTCTGTTCTTTGCCCCGTCGGTCGTCTGGAAATCCCTCGCACTTCTCGCCTCCCCGTTCTCGGACGGGTGGAGGGGATGTCTCACAGCTTCAGATATGTAAATAACCGATGACTCACAGATCGGGGTTATACACAGATTCCAGTCCTGCTGATCTGGCAAAGCTCCAAAGGCTAAGGATTAATATATAGTGGGGGGAAGAGAGGAGGGCGATAGCTTCAACGACGACAGTTTCCTTTTTTTGTGCTTTAGCTGACAATATGGGATACTGTACTTCCTATAGTGCAACTTCAAATAAATACGTGGATGTCTGGTTTTCGTTCCCAGCCATACACTCGCTGTGCCTTTGCCGTGTGCATGCAATTGAACAAACAGGAGGTGATTACGGTTACTGTGGGTTCCTTTCGAGAGGAGCCTTGTGATCCCCGCTGAGAGAGGGCAAGCAGTTAACACTACCAGTATCAAATGGCAGCAGACGGGATCGCTCTCAGACCGGGTGGCACGTCATTCATGGAGTAAACCGACTCGAACGGATAAGCAGCACCAAAAGGTCTCGTGCATTTGCACGGCTGTTTCTGTGCAGCGTTCATCACAGAGCCCTTAAAAAGTAGTTTGACCTATGAGTTTGACCTATTGTATCAGACTGTTACAGGCTGTCACAGTATATATGACTTCATTAACTCCATAGCTGGTATCTGACGTGCAAAAAAAAGAGAATATGCTTATGTCAACAGGTCACGTAATCTTTGAGGAAAATGTGAAGCTGTGGGAAATTCTCTGTGATGAATAAAACCAAACTGTCATTCTGCTAAGGTGTCAGGGAGACGAGCCCGGAAGGTGGAGGGAGGCGTGTTCTTCGTAAGTATGTCCCGTCGTCACGTGAGGTGACAGGTTTGTGTCCATGGCTCCTGGTTCACCATCGCCGCCTGCACGGTCACGCCCCCCCTCTACTAACCAACATCCCCACCTGACGCCATCGTCGCGTGTGCTGTCCCGCCGATTCATTTCATGGTGGACGGTCACTGAGCTGTTGCACCGACCGGCCTTGTTCCACTCACTAGACAGCGACACAGAGCTGCAGAATGCTACTAGTCATTGGCAGCTTACATCCTCTCAATCTCAATTTGAATTCTGCGCAAGGAAACATCAACTACCGTAATTTCCAGACTATAAGCCGCTACTTTTTTCACACGCTTTGAACACTGCAGCTTAAACAACGATGTGGCTAATATATGTATTTTTATGAGCTTCATGCCACCAAAACATTTAGCCTCGTCACATCAGACCAATGAAACTCACTACATTCTTCAGAGCCGTCATTTTGCGCTTTCGTGTACACGCCCTCATCATGGAAAGCACATGACGAAATGTATATGATGCAGCATTCAAGTTAAAGGAGATTGATCTGGCTGTCGTTCAATTCCGACACTGAGGAAGACGAATTTAGTAGTTTTAGTGCACACGAGGAAGATGAAGTTAGCGGTCAATAACTTTTCCATGTAGGCTACTGTACCGTTATGTTTTATTTTTCCCAACCAGGCGTGTTACAGGCACTGTTTGGGGAAAAAAAGCATTGACGGTACATATTTGTATATGTTACCATAAGTATTTAATAATTAAATAATCTTTCTCTGTAAATATCTCATGTTACAACGTGAACGCCTGTGGCTTATAGACAAGTGCGGCCTATGTATGTACATTTTTTTTTCTTTTTAAAGTTAGTGAGTGCAGCTTATATTCAGGTGCGCTCAATAGTCCGAAAATTACGGTACACTGATATTGCATGTTCTCCTGTCTGTCCCTTTATAACATTAAACATTTTGTGAGTGTCCATGTTATTTCAGTTGAAGAGCTGAAGCGAGCAACTTAGGCTAACAAACACCACAACTGCCCTACATATGTATTATTATTATTATTATTATTATTATCATGTATTATGTATCATGTATCAAGTATTATTTTTACCTTCAGCAGACGCCTGCACTTTTGAAGGTCCTGTGTGTTGGTTTACTTTTGTCCTGACAAATTGCAACCTTCACATTCACCCTGGGGAGTTGCTCTTTTTCTCTCTGGTGACAAAGTAAAGCCAGTCTCAGGAGTGTGTGGTCCAAACAGCGCCTTTACACTGCGTTATGTGCTGCTGTAGTCCTTTACAGCACTCACGCAATCAATCCTCCTCGAGGAAGATGTCAGCGTTCACTTTCCGCTGAGTATGATCGCTCTGGAGGCTGCAGTTTGTGGTGCTCCTATTATTTTGTCCATTCAAATCAGTGAGGGCAGGCTAACTCCGGACACACCCAAACTGCAGCATCTAAAATGACCATGCAGCTGCATCTCTAATAAAAAAAAAAACATTTCAGACTTCAGATGTGGGTCAGGATTAATCCTGACAAGGTGATGCTTGTGTGTGTGTGTGCGTTAACAGGTAAGCAGGTGAAATGTCAGCAGCCGGGCTAAATAGAGGGCCGACGGCTCAGTGCTCCTGTCAGCCACAGAGACATGGACACACACCTGCATGTCTGAACACACAGACCCCCAAACGCAGACGTAGACATCTGCATGTGTGAATGCCGTGTGCGTCTGCCCTGCTGCGCTGCATGTGCACAAAGCGGTCCCAAAGTCACGCGCACCGGTGCAACCTTCAAACAGTCGCACTGTGCTTTAAATGAGTTAACCCCCTCATCTGATGCGGGCACCGACGCCAGCTGCCCCCCGAGGAATGCTGCCCTCCCCCTCCCTCACGCCAGCGCTCCAGCGTAAACACGCCGCCGCGCCATCTAGTATTGTTCATCTGAAGAATAAAAAATAATAATAATAAATCATATACAGCCACAGCCGTCACAATCTCGGCAGATAACTGAGGTTGCATGTCCATTTAAATACTGTAAACACAGTTTCAATCCACAGGGGCCGTTATCATCTGTTTGTCCTCAACTGCATCTGACACACTCTGTTTACAGCTAGCTTCACAAGAAAAACTAGTTATAGCTCTACATTAAAAAAAAATACATGTTTTAAGTGGCTGGAATATTTGGTATATATGATGCATCATTTCCTTCTCATACATTTGGTTTTTAATTTCATTTCCACTGAGTGCATTGTAAAAAAAAAAAAAAAAAAAAGGGGTTTCAGTGAGCTGGGCACATGTAGTCTTCTTATCTCATGATTAGAGATTACACAATTCACTTAATGACAGATTCATACAGTAAGCCGCTGCTTTGACATACTGTAATGGCATTGCAATAGATATTCCAGGCATGACGTTAGTTGTGTCATGTTTCTGTGATGAACAGTTACTGGAACTGCATCCAGACAAAATTTTATTGATGTGGCGCATGAGGCCTCTTTTTCAGAAAAAAGGAAACATTTCAAGTGTTATGAGCAGGAACAAAGTAAGGTCATCGTCTTTCACTTCTGTGTTTTCCAGTCACCGCTTCAGTGGGTGCTCGCTGCTCGCTCGTGCGTTCCTCTCCATCACAGTCTATGTCGTGTGCTCCTTCTGCAGCCAAAGCCAGAGTACGCGGTGACCATCGCCGTCTCTTCTCGCGTCTTGTTTCGGACCGAGCGCGAGCAGAAGGTGTTCGAGCAGCAGGGCGTGGAGGAGTACCTGAGGTACCAGATTGAACACGAGAACGAGCCCTTCGCCCCCGGACCCGCTTTCCCCTTTGTCAAGGTAGGAGTCACGCGAGCAGACGCACGCGCCACAGACGTCGCCGTCCCCGGCCCCTTCGCTGACCGCTCTGCTCCGACAGGCCCTGGAGGCGGTCAACGCTCGTCTGCGGGAGCTGTACCCGCAAAGCGAGGAGCTGTTCGACATCGTTCTGGTGACGTACAACCACGCGCACGTCGGAATACGGCTCATCAACACCATCAACCATCACAGTGAGTCTTGGTCGCCACGCGCACAAAACAGGGGCTTTACGCCCAGAAGATGTGCGACGACGTAGGCGTCAGCGGCACTGTTAAAAGATACGATGCGGCAGACGGCGACGGAGCCTTTAAATGGCTTCCTGTCGTAGGGAAAGAGCCCATCGATAGGTTAATAACAGATCAAGCTTCAGGCACCCACACGTTCAGTACACTTATGTTTCTGTCTGACAAGCTCATTATCGCTCACTCCATGAGCCAAACTGAACACACACCCTCCCCCACAAGATCACGGCAAAACCCTCGCTTGTTGTACATCTCCCTCGTGCGTGGTTGCCGAACGGCAAGACGGTCGTGGGTCGGAACCCGCCGGCTTTCTTCTCCTTCTTCTTCAAAGACGCGCCCGGTTTATCGGTGACTCCACGTTGCGCTGTGAGCGCTTGTTTGCCGCTATGTGTCGGCCCTGTGACAAACTGGCGACGTGCCCCGACCTCCCAGAGTCAGCTGGGACTGGCTCCAGCCCTCCCACGACGCCCGGAGCTGAAGCGGCGCGGCAGACGTGCCGATCGCGTGACAGTCATCGATCGACTGCAGTTTCGAGACTTCAGCGTGTCGCCATCTTAAAACTCCGTGTCACGTAATGACGCCTTTCTTCTTTAAGGCAGAACTTTTTTTTTAAAACACATCTTTTTATCAAGGTTTTCATGAAGAAAGAAAAGAGGGAACAAAATATCCACTGTTGACCAGACATATTCACAGACATGAGTATAATCACATGCATCTGGAAGGGGAAGAAAAACCTACACAATCTACATATGTACATAATTAATTTCATTCAAATACCCTTAAATGTCTTCCTAAACTATTTCCAAGCTCTTGAAATGGCCACATGTTGACTCCAGGCTCCTCAAGGTTTCTCACTGACGCCCCAGCCCATAACATGGAACCAAGTCACAAACAAGGTCAATTTGAGATGATGACTTCTTCAGCATACTTTGTTGGATCCCTTCTTTGTCCACAGGACCATAAGATGTTAAGACTCAGACGCTGATGTAATGAGATAATCCAAGTCGGTCATCTGACGCAAGCTCAGCTGAGGGACAAACAACAATGTGTATGAACAGCTGACTGGTAGGACGCTTCCCAGGGAAATCTCAGACCCTGCGATGACATCGTCCTCTCAGACCACTTCCTGCTCCTCAGAGGCTCAGGACCGGGGTGAGCTCGAGATTACGTCCTCTGGGATGCAGGAATAATCCTGGAGGCCCGAAACAAAAACAGGCTCTGAGCGGAGCCCAACAAAGTGATGCGCAGCCTTCCAGATGCTTCCACCTCAGATCTCTCCGGTGGCTCTCTGCATGAGGGGCTCGACGCATTCAAACAGTTCCCTGACCTCTGGCGTTTGCTACAGAATTAGAAAAAGATGGTTCCTCCGACATCATGGAGATAAGAGCTTCTTGAACATCACTGTGGACGAGATTTCCACGGGTCACACCGCTTTAAGAAATGATTAAGACAGAAATATTGACTTGCTACTTCGGGGTTTTGATTACATGTGAAGCTGTGATAAGAACAGCACAGAGAAACATGAGAATACACACTTATCTCTTCTCATCTACTTAACACCAACTATTTTTAACAGCTGCAGAATGGAGGATAAAGTTTCTGTCCTTGCATTTGCATGATTGGCAATGACGACGATAGTTAGCACATTGCTGTGAATGACAAACATAGGCGGCTGCCAGCGATCTCACGCATCAGTTTAGCACATATAGGACCCGAGGGCTAAGGCGACCGGCAGGCCCCGTAAGGTACACCGCGTGATGTCGATCGAGAATTCACGTGATGACAGTATCATCCCCCGCGGAAATCAGAGCCGGCGCCACACCGCGACCCCGCGTAAGCATCAATATTCATAACATCCTGCACGGGCACGCGGCAATAAGTATGAAAGTGTACGAGGAAGCTGCTCGGACTTTGATGTCGAGGGAAGTGTCTCCACAGCCCCGCTGGGTTCCTGCTTTCCTATTACCATGTTTCAGATCCTCAGGACAGGCAAATAAATCACATAGATGATATGAAAACATTTTTTGGGGGCACAAAAGAAAAAAAAAAAGATACAAAGACATCAATGCGAGGACATTTTTCCCTCGAGTGACTCCCACGCTCCAGCCCCCGTCTTTAAGGCGGGGGGGGGGCCGAAAAGATGAGGTACAGTACAGTGTGCTGTGGGGGTCAAACCCACGAGGGCCTGGCTACAAAGCTAAGTAAACCGTTTAGGAAGTCTGTGGAGGACCGTTGGCTCTTTGAATGATGGAGGGGTCACTTTAAAGGGGCTTAAAACAACACCGTCCCTCTGTTTCTTTTACCTCCGCCTCCATCTGCCTCCACCCGGACTCACATCGTACAATATCTGTTTCCATCTGGATCCTACTTCACGCTGACATCAGATTTGTTTTCAGTTCAGCACCAACATGAACTGCTGCCATCCATAACTATAAATGTAAAAAAAAAAAAGGGAGTTCAAATCACTGCTCGTAGCATCCACCTGGAAACAAACTGATAAAAAACAACAAAACATAAGGTTTTTGGATGGATTTGATTCATGATACACAGTTTGATCACTTTCATGCCTGATTTCAGAATTTCATTAGCGTTGGTTTGTTTATAAAAGGACACTTTTGTTGTTCTTCACAATCCAAATAGCTAAATCTCTTGGTTTTCACCCTTACAGCTAAACTGACATTTAAAATAAGTGTGTACAGAGAGTGAGGAGACAGGAAGCTACTCTCCTTTTTTTCTGTTAACTCTGTGAAAAAGGCTGTAGAAGGATTTATTTTCATTTCCGACAGGCTTAAAGGGTCGCGCCTCTGGTTTTCCACAAAACTGTTGTGTATTGTCGTCTGTGTCTCTGATAAGTCTGAGAAAATAACCCTGGTGATGTCATAACGATACTGGACGAGCCTGCGTTACAAACAGAGATGAAATGATCAAATGAAAAGATGCCACTGCATCATGGAAAATTTGGACTGTTTTGGTACGTGACCAATACGATTGACAAAAATTCAAGATATCTCAGCTTCTGCTGAACTGATTCTGATAATTCTCTTGTCTCATAGGTCCCTCATCATGTGTGTATGCAAAACTAAATTGCTTACGTTTCCCTTTAAAGTGAATGAAGTCTCAAACAAGTTCCTGTAGTTTTAAATAAATGCCATAACTCTGAAGTTTCTCTTCTAACAATCAGCACATCAATCTCCCATCCACTAACGTTTTAATGTAAAGTCTTTTACTATACCTCTATCTATCTTGGGTGTCATCCACTTATTCTCATTCTATTATAACCTTCGGCCCATCTTCATCTCATTGTATCACAGCCCGATCTAAGTCTATTACTGTTGATTACTGTCCCTGTGTCCTTTAACAGCCCCCCAAGCTCCCATTCTCTCTGTTCCCTCATAAATATCAGCTCATTTTCCATGAACACGGCTCTGCAATCAACCAGCTAATGACCCAGTATCAGTTCTCCTCGTTCTACACATAGTGTTTCTCTCAAGCTGCTCTTTGGATCAGACCACAGAATTAAGAGCTGACCTCAGCCAAAATGCAAACAGATACTTTCCCACCAGTCTTTAATCCTTCTGTCGTTCATCCGCACAACCCTCGCCCCTCCTCCAGTCAGTTCCCCTTCGAGTTCACCCCCTCTCTGGCCCCCCTCCGATCCACTCCACCATTTAGCTACTTGTAAGTTTATCCTGTCACCCCGTCTTTACCCCCTTCACCCCTCCTCTTCACCTCCTGTGACTCCTGAAACTATTACTCACTAACTGACAGATTCAAAGCTACAGCCTCCACCTGGCCATATTGGTCATATATCATGGTCTGTGAAAATAAAAATAAACACATGTAAATCCTGCAGTGGGTTTGCTAATGGACTGTATGCTGATATTTAACACTGAGCGATATAATGAGACTAAGATCCCTGTTTCTATTTGTTTCGCTTGTCCCCAGACCTGTTCATTGAGAGGTTTTGCATGACGGGGGGAAGCAGCCCTATTGGCTACCTGAAGGCGTGGCACACCAACCTCTACCTGTCTGCTGACGCCGACAAGGTCAGGGAGGCGCTGGCTGAAGGTGAGCCTGCACGCACGCAAACATTCTCTCAGCTACGTCCGCCTGTAACAGCGTGTGATTAACTTAAAATATTCTTATTTATACTCCATTTATACCATAGAAAAATAAACAGAGATGAAACGATGGAAAATTAGCTTAAAGGGATAGTGTAAGACTTTTGACAATATTTGAGTGTTCCATGCAAAGATGGACACCACTCTCATATTCATCTTTAAATATGAAGTTCCACGAAGCAGCTGGAGAGCGTTGCATAAAATCGTTGTGATTGTGAGTTTTCACACAAGCAATATGAGCTTAAATGCTGACTCCAACACGGTGACCGCTTTAATAAATAATTGGAGTTGCCCATTGAATTAGCGAGTCCCGCAGAGCTCTGGCTCCATGTGTGAGGTTTTTCAAAAGGAAGCGATCTCATGTTACATGTGGAAGATTTAGTCAAACTGGCCTCATCTGCATTGCAGTCATATTGTGACTGTGAGTGTTGAATGTCTTTCCTGCCTTCCAGGCACCCACTGATTTTCCTTCATTCCATTATTGTCGCAGAGACGTTAAATTGATTCACATAGGTAATCCATCAAAGCAAAGATCATGCCTCTCTGGTTTCACTATTGTCATCGTTATCATAAGTACAGTTGTAGTTGCGGAATAATGTCAAAGTCGAGGAGAGCGTCTGACAGGTTTGGCAGATAAATTTGATTTAGATAAATGGAATAAAACTTGAAAGTGTTGCCTTTAAACTTCAATTTAAATGGAGGGAAGTATGGCGCTACTCAAACACACTCACTTTGACAGGACTATATGTTGTGAATTCTTCCTCACCTGTTTGCATAATAGGTACGTCTGACTGGCATCCTCTCTAATGCTGCAGTGAAATTAGCATAAAATCAGCATATTAATTCACTTCTCTTTGTATTTGCTCGATCGGGTTCCTACGTGTCACGGCATATCAGGACATACACCACTGGGAATGACAGCAGGCAGTAACATCCCATTTGCTCAGGCGGTGGCTCTGAATATTTATTAATATTTGTAAAGAAATACTGGACGTCAATATGCTCTGCTGACAAGGAGCTGGAGACAATATATCAATGTGAAATTTGTGAAATTTGGCGAGTACTGTTTGTTCGGCGCAGCACATTTCCTGCTGTATTGCTGCTGTCAAAAAAAGGAACGAGCACATTGTGAAATAGGGCGAGAGGCAGGGTTGGAAAACAACCCCATACAAAAAAGGATAGAACAATTTTCAAACGAATTTGACCCGGAATGATGGTTTGATATCACTTCCACTGTCTAGCAGTAAGAACCAGAACACGACCGAACCTGTGTCCACTATCTGACCGATCTGTGCATGTAGAGGCCAGAGGGAAAACTAACTGGCAGCGTGACCACATACCTCTCAAGGTGACTTCAGGGACACGCTTCATGTGACTTACAAGCTTAATTTCACTAATGCCGAGACTCTGTGGGAGACACACACCCACCAACAACCCTCCACTCTCTCTCTCTCTCTCTCTCTCTCACACACACACACACACACACAGTCAAGCAAAAGAAGCGGCTTTGACATTTTTATTGAAAGGTCTCAATTACAGTTACAAAGCCATCTGTTAATACTACCTGTATACTGAGGGATGCTACAGGTGCATGGTCGGAGAGTGTTTTTTTTTCCTAATAGCACTGCAGCTAGTGTAGTGAAGTGAAGTGAAATGCATGTGACTGAGCAAAGTTTAACTTCACTTGACGCTGATCCAACCAGCTGAGAAAATCCTTTGCTGTGGCATTCCATTTTTCAAAAAGACGCAACTCAGAAAAGCAAACCAGCACCTCATTCTGTCAAACTCATGTGAATCACTTGGTGTAGCTAGTGAGTGGGCGCTCCCACTCGTCATCACGGAGTTTACTGCAGGGCAGCCGCTTTGCTGAAGGACTGAAAATACTTTAAAAACGCATATTCAATTTGGTGATTATCTGACCAGCGTGGCTTTGCTCGCTCTTTTCCATCCTCCATTTTTTTTTGCCAAATGGGGCATGCTGATAGTGCACGCCCTCTGCTGGATAAAAAGGCAAACTACTTCAAATGGTTTGTTGCGCTTATAAACCAAACATTTAATTCAATAAGGTCATTACAGGTGAAATATACGACTATGAATATGATATAAATATAAATATAAAACAACTTTTCTTGCTTCACTTTAAAATTAAGTGAAATGAGCTAGACTAACTAAAGCAGAGTAGTGTGGAAAAAGTAAAACAAAGCAAAGTCGAGTGAAGCAAAGACTCTTTTGGAGTCTGTACAACCATCGTCCCCAGTACTCATGCATCTGTGTGCAGTGCTGAGTTTGTCAATCAGACGACACTGGAACACAAGGTGCTGAAAAGAGCAGAGGAGTCTGCGCAGACACAACGCGCGCAGTTGCCTTCATCGGCACATGCATCACTGCGGTGCCGCCAGCAAGGCCAGGAATTAATTTCTCCACATGTCGAACATCGACAGTAACCCTTTACAACACTCCAGAAACTTTCGAAAATCCCATTATTGTTAAATGATTGGCATGGCAGCCTATTAAAATGAAATTAAACAGTGGCCTAGAAATAGACAAATGGGCGCTTACCTTATCTAGTTGTCCACGCCACAGCCATGTCCTGGTTCTCCAGGCTCTCCCTCTCCTCCTCCTCCTCCTCCCTGTTTTCGGCTTCAGCTCCGCAGTTCTATGCCCTCTGGTGTGTCTTGCCAATGTCAAAGCTGCGAGACAGATTCAACCTCAGTCTCTCCATACAGCACACTTACATCCCGGGGGTCAGTCCTGTGCGTGTAGCACCTTCAACGTCTCCATGAACTTGTTATATCCAGTTTTATCAGGCAACCGCCCCTTGAGATAACGGCCCTGCAAGTTGTTAACCAGACTTGGGGGGAAAAACACATGTGGTTAAGTGTTGTGTCACTGGGTTTCTGCCATGGTATTTCCTTGCTACTGTTTTTGATCCCGGCGAGCTAGCAGCTGCTGCGGTTGTCGTCAGTCGCTCCTGCTAGCTAGCATTAGCACCGCGGCTTGTTTAGAAACATTTTCAGGCGACTCTTCTCTTCTTTTGAAAAATAATAACTGTCTTTTGACATTTTTGCGTTTGAGTTTATCAGTTTATCCTCTTTTCTTGAGTATTCCGGTTGCCCCACAGTTTGGGTTTTTTCTGTACTAATTACGCAGTTATTCTTTCGCATAGCGCACGTGCTGGCACCGACAATTAGATCAAAGATTTTCTCCCGGCTTTTTTACGGTGGTGAACATCTAAAGTAATAAAGGACACGGAATTGCTCGAAACTTAGTCTGAAAATGAAATTTTAAAAAAATCATTATTCTCCATTATTATTTTTGTTTTAAACCACAAGAGGTACCAAATAGGTAACATAACACAGGTAGTCGGAGTTCAGAATTGTGTTGTGTGTCCGTGTTCAGGCATCGCAGCGGCCACCATGTTCATGCCAGAGAAGATGACGGAGGTGTCGGAGTCCCAGCTGAGGGTGGCGTTTGACGGTGACGCCGTCCTCTTCTCGGATGAGTCGGAGCGCATCTTCAAAGCCCACGGGCTGGACAAGTTCTTCGAACACGAGAGGGAAAACGAGGACACGCTATTGGATCACGTAGGTTGCTTTCTGCTGGAAGTCTCTGGACATGTGTCTCTTTAACAGCAGCCAATGTTCAGACAAGATGTGTGTATTGTATCACCTTAGGCTAAATGGCTAAATAATCATTGATGGAATCAGTGCAGATTGCGTTTCATTCTATTCCAGAAGGGATGAGTTGTTGGTTTGGGTTTTTTATCGTTTGTCATTAACAAAACGTAGATAAGCTTTAAACCCTAATCTCTCTGCAGCCTTACACAGTTACTGCCATGCTGTCCTAATCACCTGTAAATGATTATGCAGATGTTGATGATATAAAATCCATTTCATTAACTGATTATTCTGTGACTAAATTAGACTAACTGATATGATAAATGGTTGAACACATCATTGGGAGTAGGGCTGTCAGCTGTTGTGTAACTCTGTCATGCAGCCTGCACTTTATAAAATTAGCTGAGACCTGTGCAGGCTTCACACTTTCACTCTCACCAGCTCTGCTTAGTCATAATCTGTTCCTCTCTGGCAGGGTCCCCTGAAGGGCTTTCTGGAGGCACTGGGGAAGCTCCAGAAAAAGTTTTATGCTAAAGGCCATCGCCTGGACTGTCCCATCCGGACCTACTTGGTGACAGCTCGCAGCGCAGCCAGCTCTGGGATTCGGGCGCTGAAGACGCTCAGGGCCTGGGGCCTGGAGATCGACGAGGCCTTGTTCCTGGCAGGGGCACCGAAGGGCCCCATGCTTGAGAAGATCAGGCCACACATCTACTTTGATGATCAGATGTTTCATGTGGAGGGAGCGGCAGAGATGGGCACCATCGCTGCCCATGTGCCCTATGGCGTCGCACAGAAACACAACCCCAAACAGAGTGCCAGTGTGGGGAAGTAGACAGCAGGACTTCAGATGCCCATGGTGCGAAGACAAGAGAAGAAGGATGGGGAGGAGAAGGTCTGGCGAGTTTGGACAGATGAACTTGTACTGTATTGTCTGTGGAAATGCATCATTTCCATACTTTAGCAATTGTATTGTAAGTCTGTTGTGTCACAATGCAAACTGTCTCAGCTTAGTGCTGTCATCTTAGGAATTAGACACAGGTCTGGAACCCAAGAGGACATTTCAAAGCCTCAATTTACTGAATACTGAAGTGTTTTGTCCGACATGTTGCTTTCTACACAGGGGTGCACATACATACATAACTTCTGGTTCTCGAGGGAGATAGTGTTCCTTCATTACAGGCAGTGGTGATCCTACAAGCTGTCATCATTACTACCCCCCTCACTGTCTTTCTCTCTGTCAAACACGGTGGGTGATGATGGAGGCCTACCCCTTTCTACCAGGTTGAGCCTGTGATTTTCTGTTTGCACGATGACCCTGTTAAAAACTCCTGTGTGACCACTGCAGCTCTGCCTGTGCAGACCGAGACCAACTCTGTCTTCCACTCTGAATTATTAATGGAAGGAGGAGGCTCTACGTTGCGAGACACAGGCACAATGAACATAATTTCCACTACACCACTCCCATTACCTCTACTGGTCCATCAAAGAACATAGATTTTTCACTCGCGTCTGATCTGTTTGTGCGATGGTCTTCCAGTGAATGATAAACGTTCCTGACATTCACTCCAAGCCTCTTGAAAAGCGCAGTGTCCTCCTCACATAAACACTTATGGATGTGCATATTTCTCCTTGTGAAAGAACCAGAGAAAAATATTTCACAGGGCTCGATGCTGTTCTTTATTCAGTTTTCAATGGTTTGCTTTATGCCCATGCCTCTTGACTCTTTTTGTGCTTTTCAAAAGGATGGCTGGATGACAGAATTTTTTGTTCCTACATAAAAAGACTGGGATTTTCCTGGCATATTTTACACCAGCTCACTGTGCAGTGGTTTGAAGCAAGGCTGTACCTCTTGCACCCACTTCCCCACAAATACAATCTGGTGCTTCTTTAAAGGTGGTGGAAGTACAGTACAACATTAAGTAAATATGATTTGCTTCTTGGACATGTTGATGAATGAATGAAAATGCTAAAACCAGAGAAAGCTAACTATTTGCAAGAGCTAAAGGTTTAACCTTCTTAAGTTGGAAAAAACTAAATCCACTTAATAAGAATGACAGCTAGAAGTTTTACAATTAACAAGTGGTTATTAACAGGTTTGTCATAACATCGTTTTATCTGTGATGTATGGAGAAAGTCCTCATGTTTCAGTAAGTAACTGTGTCCTAAAAAATGCCAAAAATGCCAGTGATGGCACACAAAAGCGCCTCTTTTCCCTTTATTCTGCCCGTGCTTGCGCAGCAGTTATGTGCACCCCTGTTTCTACAGGAATGTCTTCGACCTAACTCTCTCACTACTACCTGTCTTCACGAAGAAGACGCCTCTTTAGTTCATGCTGGTGGACACTGAATGAATGGATTCACTGTCTCTTGTTACGGTAAAGCACAGAGACTGCACTGTATGCTGCCAGTAAATGAGTGAAAAGCACAAGGCAGAGATGGAAGGTTTAAAGTTATTGTGATGTGCAGTAGCATGGGTCATTATGTGTCAGTCCTTTCACAGTGTGACTTCACAAGAATGTAAAACCGTTTGTTTGCAGCTACAAAAAATGAACTGTATCTTACAGAAGATAAAATATATATATATATATATTATCTCCTATTGTGTTAGTCCAATACAAATATAGGAAGCCATAAGTTTCAGTCGGTGCCTTAGTTTCAACAAGAACACCATTTCTCGCTATACCAGCGGTGTGGTCAGTGCAGCACTTTGGTCCTCTACAACTGTGGAAAGTATTACCATTAAATTTAGTACAGAATTCTCCCCAGAAAATGAAACCTTCACAATTCATGATTTATTTCCATCAGCATCAGCATGCTCAGTTGATGTGTTGATGTTCAGTCGAGGAAATGAGTCTGCAAGCCAAATGGTTGGCTGCATTTTTTTTGCTCCACTAGTAATAAGCAAAGTGAAGTTTTATCTCCAGGTTTAATTGATCCAACAGCAGTTTTATGAGTACTACAGTGTGGGGGGCTACTAGCAATGGCTTGTCTTGTTGAAAAATCAACCTGGTAGCAGGGATGAGAGAATTTAAGCCCATGTGAAATGTGTTGTGGTTCCCTCAAAACAGTACATGGATGTACATAAAGCAGCTATCTTGTATGCAGAGGCAAATAAAAAAAAGTCACACTCTGCTAAGGTGGTGATTGATTTTGTAAAATGTAACTGATTTAACTGCATCTGCCAGTTGATATGCAATTGGTAATCAATAACTCATTTCAGTTTGAGCATGACTTACAGTATGTTTGCAATTGAAAAACAAAAATTTGTCATTCATTGACAAAATGGCCGTGGTGGCCTTTTGAAAATGTCACTCCACTCCACATCGCTCTGTTACCGCTGGCAGGTCCCGGGGAATCTTCCACTTAGCGTAAAGTTAACGACGCTTCATTACACCTTGCAATCCTCTGAGTAGCACGGAGCTTAGGAACGTGATGAGCAATCCACGCATTTCATTTCACAGCTGAAACACATAATTTAAACATGTTTCCTTTGGCAGCTGCTCTCACTAAAGTTATCAGAGGCTAACATTTCAGCAAGATGAGCTAATCAGTCAAGCAGTTTGGCCTTCAGGGTGACATTCAGGAGCAGATTAATAAAGATGAAGCAACTATCTGATCATTTTGACTACTACTTGATGAAAATAAATAAAATAAAAATAAATTTATATTTATAGATCTTATTTAGATTATATAGATTATAGATTTTATTTATAGATTTTTAAATATAGATCTTTATGAAAAAATCTTTCTAGAAGAAAGTGCAAATGAACAATAAATAAAATGAAAGAAACTCACTTGTGCTTGCATAGCCTCATTAATGAGAATAGCCTTACATTTACAGTAAGTCCCACAGAGAGATGTGCACTCCTTCAGTCCACCAGTCAGTGGCAGCACTGGAATAATAAATGATTAGCATCACGCTTCAGTCAGCAAATGTTGATTTGATTTAAGATTAAAAATGTGACTGAAATATCACTGATTTAGCAGCTCTATGCACATTAAAGTTCCCTCTAATGATGTGGGATTTTATCTTTATACATTTTAATCTTTCCCTCCTTCCTGATTTCTGATTGACTTCCTGTTGCCACATATCCTTTCATATCTTCCCCTTTACTCTAATAGACCAATCTTCACTGTGACCAGAATCACATTACTACCCACACTTCCCTTCCTCGATTCACATTATACATGATAAATGGGTTAATATTCCCGATCATTCCCAGCTGAATTGGATCTTCCCAGCAGAGTCTGGGTGATAAAAGCCAGAAAGCGGCAACATCCGGCATGGGTCTACCTGGCGCCATATTGTGAACACCACAGGGACGAGCCCTGCTGGTAAACGCTGATGGATTGACATTCATGCCGATTTTATAAGCTCCAAACCAGCAGCAAGATGATGTTTCTGACAACATACAGTTGAGCGCAGGGGCAGATAGATAAAATAGGGCCAGCTGGCCAACTCCACAAAGCCTATGCACACTTCATAATGGCACACATGCACAGTGCTGCCAGCTGTGTCCATAAACAGACAATAACCATCAGCGTGAATGGAGAGGAGTGAAAGAGGATGCCAGACTGAGACGATGCCTGGGGACAGAAATGACCATAATAACCCACTATCCTGCGCCTTACCGATATAGCCCAGTTAGGAGATACATGCTGGAAGGTGGTCAAGTGAAGTGCAGGGGGGGATTTCTGGGAGACATTTTCATTGTAGCTGCATTGCATTGCAGTGATGGGAGGACAATCACGCAAGGCGAGGAAAAAGAATCCAACAGATTCAAGATAATTTATACTCGAGATACATTCCACTGCAATTGATGACCAACTGTGGGGCGTTACGTAACAGCCCTTAAGCTTGAATATAAGCTGTCTTGTTGCCAGATGTGACCTATAGAGGAGAGGCTGGTGGGGGTGGGGGGGTAACAACACACTACAGACAGAGTGAGAGGAGAAAAATCAGGGCGAAGACAGAGAAAGAGAGACAGATGGAGAGGAGAGCAGCACTTGCCTCAAAGACAGAGATATGAAGAGTGTTGTTTTCCTTCTGCTCTTCTCGGTTACAAAGCAGAGTGGCACCCGTGGAGAGAAAAGATGGGTGACTCAATCTGTCTTGGCAGAGATGCTGGTCAGACTCAGAGGGACTCTGCAGAGGGACACCAGTCCACAAAATGTTTTCCATCTGTTCCAGCACGCCTCTTTTGCTCCTTTCTTTTGGTCTGTCATGCACTCAAGCACACTGAAGCTTTCTGAGCCCTTAAAATACTCTAAAAAAAAACGTCTTTTCTGAAAGTGCTGCAAAGTTTTTAATTAGCAGTTGAGCTGAAAACACCTTTCAGGAGACTCCTCTCTCTGGTCAAGGAGTGACTCTCAAAAAACGAAGAAGAAGTCAGTTGAGTGGATAACCTGACCTGTGGGTAATGAGATAATTTGTTGAACTCTTTCACATTTGTAATGTGCACTATCCTTGGTGAAATCTGTAGGCTTTTGAAGTGTGTGTGTGTGTGTGTGTGTGTGTGTGTTCTCAGTAAGTGAGTATTCATTAACTCAGCGCAGGCTGCATTTCAGAGATTTTACAGTTGCCTGGATGAGGAGCAGCTGGTGACAGGAATGTAACGTGTGTGTGTGTGTGTGTGAGGCAACACTCAGGTATGCTACAGTCAAGGTGTAATGAGTAAAAATGCTAGTTTCACCACACATACTGTTGTTAGTGTGTCTTTGTTTATTTGTATGTGCAGTTCTTCTGTAAGGATTCGTTACTAACACCCTCCCACCCCAACCCCCGGTCGAGAGATGCCCGTCCACCTTCAATCAGCTCTACTTTTTCCTTGTTACTGAAGGTTGGGTCTCTGAATAAGTAATATAAAGAGTATGGTTTGGACCTGCTCTACATTAAAGCTGCCCAGAGAAACACATTTCTATATTTCTCATAGTGCTAGCAGAGAATTTCCCCAAGTGGATGAACAACATGTGAGTCTATTTATCTATCTACTGTATCTACTATATCTATTTTTGGGGGCATGGCATGCAGGAATGCTTCTTAGATGCTTGGTCACCAGACTACATCGATTTTCAAGCATTTTTTATTTAAATTAACTGAATTAAATTGAAATTTAATTCAGTATCATCATACACGTACGAGTTCAGACACTATGAGTAATTGTAATGACGGAATTAATAGACTAACTTTAGGGTTGATTATTTTGCGAAACACTGAGCCATAACTTTTTAATAAGGCATTGGAAGCTCCAAAATTATGTCGGCAAGAGGTGTAATGGGTTACTTCTTCTCAGAACAACCATCTTAGCCACTGGTTTTATTTCAGGCATTTTAATCAAAAAACTGAGGGAACGCCTCATTCAGTAATAATGTGATGCCCCCTGAACACCTCCTTCCTATGTACTTATTTATTCTTTTATAAAATGGGACACAAACTACTTCTACTTCTAAATGTAATACCTTCATGGAAGGAACCTCTGGCTGGAAATGTGTACTGACCTTTTCATGGTCAGCACTGTCAGGATGGAAACGATTTTGATATGATTGCCACTGCCATGCCCCCAGCTTTGTGCTGCATCGCCTCAGAAAATCTGGTATTTAAAGGATTTACGGGCATGATGCTTAGTGCAGCAGTGTGTGTGATGGATTGTTGGAGCAGTAGGAACACACTTAACTTCAAGGTGGTGTGACAAGAACATGCAGTAGAGCAGCAGGTAAACTATAATAGACAAGAATAGTTATAAGAAAAATGTCACCTGACAGAAGTGTTATCAGTGGATGGTATTATAAGTTGACTGACAGGACATTCTCCTTAAAACACTTCCTCTTTCATGTGTCTTTTATCTGCTTCAAAGTTTCCTCTGGAAATACCCCCCCCCATATTGGTATCCATGGAAACAGATGAAGACTATCTCTCAAGAGAGATCACACAAGGGATGGGAAACTTCTTGTGTGTGTGTGTGTGTGTGTGTGCACATGGGTATATGTGTGTGTTTCAGGTAGGTAGTAATCCATGAATTGGCCTTTAAAAAAATCTATTTTGTCACCAACACACTTCAACTGTGTTTCCATGGATACCTTATCCGATGCCGAGGAAGGAGAGAAAGAAATACAGTGTGTATGTGTGTGTGGGGTGATATATGGAGCACGGACAAAAAAAGGGAATGAAAGAAGAACTGAAAAACTTGAAAAAAAGAAAATGGGGCTTGTGAGAGCCAAAAATGTCAATGAAAGGAAGATATGAAGGCAGACAGGGAGGGAAAAGTGCAAATTAAGAAAAGACATAAATTTACTGCAAATGTATACAAGTATTTCACAAACAGCAGATTTAAAGTTGTAAAGACCAAACACGTTTAGACAGCTTGGTCAGGCATCTGCAGGTCTGCAGTGCAAGCACAAGGGTCACATGAAAAGTGTGTACACGCACCCAGTCAGAAGCCCTTCAGTAAAATCATGGCAAGGCATGTTGCTAAGCACCAACACATCCTCAGAGATAGAGGGGATAAGAGTGTGGGCAAAGAAGGGAATGAAGGGATGAGGGAAGCAGAAGTGGCTGGAGAGGGAGATGCTGGCAGAGATGTTGGACTTCATGGAGCTTCATCAGGATGGATTGATTTTTTTTTATATCTCTCATACAACATGTGAGCAGGGATAAACCAAGCCTGTGATTCAAACATATCCAGCTCCAATAACTGCCAAGCAGTCTGAACTGAACAGGACAATTCCAGAAATAAATTTCAGTGTTTTTTGAAAGTGAACTTAAGACATATTTATTCACAAAACCTCATCATGTTTGTGTGTTAACTATGTGGAGCTAGAGCTGGGAGATGATTCATTTAACATAGGGACTGGAAGCAGGAGAAAAAAGCTTGTCTGCTTCTGTTTAAAGTTTCAAATATCACCTGCCAGCACCTCGAAAGCTTGTTTGTTCTGTGAACATGGCAACCCCACAATGACCCAAAAGATTCCTCGATGTCACTGCCCCTTCCCAAGATTCAATTTCATTGAATTTATTAACATTTTGACATCAAATCTACATTTCAACAGCATCTGCAGTGGCGTCAATGTGGACATTGAATCCACAATGCACACATTTCTGTGTTTTCTCTGAAATGGATTTGCTGACAGAATCTTTTCACAATAAAGATGAGTTTGATTATCAGCTTCATAGTGAAAGAAGCTGGCAGCTGTAACAGGGTGGAGAGGGAGAGAGCTGAACAAAGGACCCTGTGGATGCAGGTCCCGCCTACAAGCCAACACAGGTGCTGGTCATTCCACTAATTAAGCTGGAAACAGTGAAACATTGACACTTGACGTCAGATGATGCTAATTTCTCTAACGACCGTCACTGCCACATCCTGGAGCACTAATGAGCACTGACCACACCCCGCAGAGGTTCCGGCAAGAAGCCTGACTGAGAATTGAAACATCGTCGAGAATTTAACCACAAGTGACTCAATGTCCTGTTTATAACTATGACCTGGATGAATGAGACACCACCAAATGCTGATCAGCTAAATAGCATGAGATCATTGGCATGATGGTAGTTAAGTGCACAACCAAAGAAAGGATTCACAAATGTTATGTATTCCTTCTCACTTTCATATGAATACTTTTATTAGAGGTATCAGTATGGATTCTTTTAAAATGTGTTTTTTCAGCGATGAATCTGATTTCATGATGACACTGTTCATCACAGAGGAGTTGTGTGGAGTCATTAATCATACAGAAATGTCCAGCTGCAACATCCAGAGTTGTTCTAACATTGTGAGGTCTTGCTCAGGCAGACCGGTAGTGTGGTTCAGGAGTTTGAGGAATCTGAAATCAGCAAATGACATTGAAGACATTTTCTTTAACACAGGGATAGAATATAAAAAAGATTAACTCAGAACATTCCAACATCTTTCAATGTCATGATTTTAATTATGAATTTCTGACTTATTACAAAATTGGGGGCGCACATACTCATTTGCTCAGGTTTATACTTCTCTGGTGTGTCATTTTTCTATGCATTGAAATCTCCTGCCATTACCATAGCAACAGCGCAAGCTAATCTGGTTAAGTAGGATAAACGTGAAGCACCTCAGCTAATGGGAAAAGGCTTCCCACGTTGATTTCACCTGTGCTTGCAATTTGAGCTACAGAATCATAATCTGCAAAATGCTTTCTCAGAAACTGTAGCAATGTAGGAAAGTCTCTGTGTTTGAGGCTTGACATCCCTTTGGTGAAACAAGTAAGGTTACATGGTATGGAGTCAATCAACGCCTCCTTTAGGTGTGAAAACAGAAAGATATACCATCTGCTGTTGTCTGCTAAAACGCTGGCATATAACTCAGTTTAACTTTACTTTTCACAATCTGCTCTGGGTTTTAGAAAGCCATTGGCCTGCATTTGTTTCCTAATTCACTAACTTAAATCTGTGACAATTGACAATTAGGGAGGAGACTGACAGAATGGATTTCCTGTTTGAGCAGTAAGACGACACAGCCACTCACCACTGTGTGACACATGTACACACACACGCACACACATTGGTTTTTCTGCCTTTGTGGTGACCAGCCATGTCAAGAAATTTCAGGTTCCCTCAAAATGTGTCATTTTTACACTTCCATCTCTGTCTCTGTAAAGTAAACAGGATGAAATCAGTTAATATAAGTTTTTTTCTATGCTGCATTAAATATACCCTTGACTTAAAGTGTATTTGTACTGAATATGGAGAAATATAAAATAAATTTTAAAAAAAATGGTATTCCATTTTTTTATTTTAATTCTTTGTATAAATCAAGTAAGAGTATTTCTCTTCTATAATGATGAACTGCTGCTTTAAGTCTAAATCCTGGACCTACAGTATTTCTAACCCCTTACTGACACTGACATTGGCTCCCTGGGCTCACTCCAGGTACGCCTGCGCCAGTGTGACTGGGATTGTTTTCAACCTGTGTGTGTGTTTGTCTGAGTTCAGATCAAAATGATGGCCGAGGTAAAAGATGGGTGTGGCACATGAGTACTGTGTACTGTAATAATGTACCAATGGTTACTCAGTAGCAATGGATTGGTGCATCTGCTAAATACCCAGTCAATGAGAGCCGAGGACAGTACATCAATGCTCAGTTCTACACATATTTGCCAGCATTACAGTAACAGTAACATAACAGTTTTAACACCTTGAATTTAAGGTAAGACTATTATGGTATGGTCTATGTCTATGTTTATTATATGTTTACTATCTATATCAGTAAATATCTATAGCAACAATTAGATGGTAGGTGGCCTCACAGTACCGTTGCAGCCTATCTGTGGTCCTCAGCTGCAACCCCATTTTTTCTATGAAAGATGTACATTTATAAAACCAGGTCACATATGTTTTTGTGTTTCTTTTCTTTGTTTTTTTTTTTTTTCAAGGTTAAGGCTTCTGAAGCAGCTGTGCCCTGTGTTTTTTAGCAAACATTACTCAAACAGGAATAACGTGTACCATTGGGGACAGACAAGACAAATATTAAATACCAGCACATTTATATATTTATATATTTAGTACTTGACTTAACCCTGTCAGCCCCCATCTGTTACTGTATTACTTAATTACGAGCACAGAAATAATACAAGGCTAACACAGGGACCAACATAAATATCCTCAGAGGTGGGTGTTTGAGTCATTACTGTAAAGATATTTGCTTCTCACACAGATAAAAGTAGCGGATAAAACATACACACAATCTGTTATGAGTCACACATCAACTGGAGCATCCACATGAGAGATAGGAAGATGGAAATTGAAGGGCACAGAGATTTAGATACTGTAAATTAGGTGAGAGAGAGGAGGTGCAGAGATTAAGAGATCTGGAAAATAAGAGGTGAAGATTGAACGGAGAGCAGAGAGGATGGATTATTGAAGCTTCCTCCGTCCTGTAGAAGTGGACAGTGTTTTAGCCCAGCCGAGCAGATGACACAGCCAGCTGTCACTCCAACAACAACCACCAGCCATGCACATTCAATCATTAACATGAGCATACACTTGCAAGCTGTACGCACTCACACAACCTCGTGTACATCTCGCTCCATCACTGCCACGCTGCATCCTTCCTTCCCTGAGGGCCACCTGGCAGCGACCGCTCTCACCTGCCTGCAGAGCAGGGATCCAATCATGACTGATGGCCTGTCACACACAACAACGCACACAGCCAACAAGCAAACACACAGCTGCGCTGTAAGCATGCACGCACGCAAACAGGCCCTCCCATCCCTCTCCCCACCCCCACCTTATTGAGGTCAGTGAGGTCTTGGCAGAGTGTATGCTTGTGTAGGTGGTTTGCAGGTGTGAAGCGGTGCACGGGTTGTGGAGGGGGTTTCATTCTGCAGCGTCTTATTGACCCTTAATTGTTTTTACACAGGAGTTTCTGTATTTTGTGTTGCTGCCTTTTGACTTACTGTGTGGCTTTTGAAAGTCATATAAAGTGAAATAAAAAAGTAGGTCATCTAAGTCAGATAATGTCATGGATAAAATTAAAGTAATGAATTGCAATCACTATTTCTGCTCTCAAAACTGTATTTTGTTGGACTTTGCTTCATGTGTACATGAAGAGCTGTGTTTCAGTTTGCAGGTTATTTGGAGACTGAAGAAGAACCTCAACTGAAAGTGAAAGTAAAAATATACCATATATATACTTTTACATTCTACCTGTGCTCTAATTATCCTATGTATCTCATTACAGTTTTATATATATATAGGGGACCGGTATCTGTTCTCACTAAATGAATTTGCCAAAGATTCATTGCTGGCATCCGTGCTTTGTTTGCCCGCAATATTTTTTCATCATGGTAGCTAAAGTATTATTAAGGTAAATGGCAAGCTAAAGTGCGGATTACATTTGGAAAGGATTATGGTCTTAATCAGAAAGTCAACAGAAGCAGTTGATATGAAGCCTGGATGGGACATGTGGTGAATATTTAGGAAATATCACAATATTTAACTAACTATAACCACATAATAACTGGTAAACTGAAGCAAAAATAAGCAGCCATTTGCCTTGTGTGAAACCAAACAGAATACAACAGTGATGAACTGCAGTGCCCCATTGATCACCTTTTTCAAAATAGAAAGGGAAAGCATGTACGTTCATTTTTGGCTGCGCTACTCATTCTACCTGGTTGGTTGAACGCGCAGGGGGTGAGCATAGAGGACAGATGTTAAATACATGCTAAGTTCAATGCACATGCTTGTACACTCACAGTTCTATCTGAAGGTTCAGGTGGAGGGCAGGGACGGAGGTTAGCTGTTTTATTAGTGAGCCATGTTGACGAGGCATTCCTTAACTGGGTCTCATACACAGTGGGAAGATGTGTTTTATGTTTTCGTCTTGCATTTCTAAGTGTTGCATCAGTTTAGTTACTTATGTATTGCATATTTTATGATTAATCTATAAATAACTGCTGAATGTCTTGCTAAAATTACTTTCCTTAGGTTTTTACCAAAGTAAATTTGAGTTTTATGAATATGATGCTTTGAGAATTCAATGTATGACTCGTTTTTCAAACCACAGCAGCACCAACTCAAACAAAAAAGTAGCCGTTTTTTTCTGTTTCTGTTAAATATCAGAACTAGTGTGAAGATGTGTGAAGTGTGAAGTTCTATGTTTACCAGCAGTCATTATCAAGGTGATGTGCTTCAAATTCATGTTTATTTTCATTAAAATGCTATTTATATATTCACAATTGTTTCTCCTGCTGCACAGTGTTACCTTTATTGCCAACAGAGATGAATTAAGTTTTCATGTTGTTTCGTCTCTCATATGACTATAGCGCATTTTAAATTTCCCTGCAGAGCTTTACTGACACTGCACTGCAAAATAAACAGATTTTAACTGGTTATTTAGCTCATTATGTGTTTTAACCTTTTTTTTCTTGGAGTCATAAAACGAATTAAGCTGCATTTGCAAAGTGGAACAAGAGCATGAAAGCAATTCCTCCTGCAGTCAGTTGATATTAATGACCTCTGATCTTGAAAGATAATCAATTTATTTCCAATATATTCTTTCTGCTGTGCTCCACTCTCCAAGCTCTGATTCAGCTGACAGAGAAATAATGAAGCAGCTTTCACCCTCACTTGCTAGCTGGCAACTCAGCTCTCGCTTAATAATGTTTTTCTTACCACAGCCCCATGAACAGAGCTTCAACATGTGAGGGCAACAAGCAATTTTCTGATGAGTTCATTGGGTAACTGAAGTAACTGAGGTTTGCAAGAGATTAAAAGTTTGTGCACCAGATACAGCATTATCAGTTATCATAAGCTTGTTGCAGAGTTAGTTTGGAGTACGATCAGAGCTGGCGGTCCCTCGGGAGAACATATTGTATCAGACTTGTTGTTTGAAACCCACCTGGCAACAGCCAGAACCAGTCTGCCTCTTAGGCTCCCAGCTTCGCTTCTTGCAACAGCTTACATAACCCCCCCCCAGTGGAAACTTCACTCATCCCCACTGCCTGCGGTAACTGTTCTCTCGACGGCCCTTCAGACAGAGAGAAGTGGTGCTTTCGAATGCATACCACAGCTTATTTTACTGAACAGTTAGTGGTCATCTTGGTTTTTCTGAAGTCTGTGTCAATTGTATCTGTAAGCAGTAAGGAGAATGTCGCCCTGCTTTTCATTACTTATAGGCTTTTTCTCACACTTTCTTTGGCATGCAGCTTTACCACTTAACACTGCTACTAAGAAGCTGCAACATCTTCTGAGTGTCATTGGTTGCCAATGCCAACAAGTGGATGTGGGCCATACCCAAACCCCAATGAGTCCTCTTGTGTTCCAATAAGTTTGTAGCTCACTGCACAGCATTGGGTTTGGTTGATTTGGTTAACATATTAACACTGTCACAGTCTGCCCCCCGACAGGCCTTTTGGACTTGATGACGTTTATTTCCCCTTTTGTTTCCTGTTTTTATTTTGATGGTTATTTTCTCTTTGTGTGTGTCTGCCCTGCCCTGATTTGTGTGTTCCACCTGTACCTAATTATCCCTGCCTGCTTGCTTTGTCTTTCCCTTTGCCTGTTTGTCATTTCCAGCTCCCACTGTTTCCTGAGTTCCTGCATTTTAGCAAGTTTGGATCATCTTGTTCCCTGTTTAGTAGTTTCTTATGTTTTCACCTCTCTGCCTTTTGTTTTTTTGTATTTGTACTTTGCCTTTTTTAAAATTAAATTCTTTCACTGCACCTCCCTGCCTGGTTCTTTTCTGAATTTGGGTGCGACAACCTTGATAGCTCACAATCAGGTCAGGACCAAATGATGAGGATTATGTTACTGTCCATCACAGTTTCCAACATTCCACAACCAATTAATGGGAAAAATGACAACCATGAGACGGAATAGCCTCACCTGAAACAACCAGTTAATGGCATGACTGGATGAAACATCATTGAGCCAAGAATTAATTTGAATGAAATATGTGAGAAAACAAGCAAAGGCCCAACAGGCTAATAAGATCAGTGGAATATATACATGAAATAAGTCAAAGTTCAAGTAAACTTAACTGGATCCTCTCAGTAACTGACAGGAGATTGTGATTTACTTATGGGCACTGAGTTGATGTCACTATGTGAACGTAAAGCGTCATGTTCTCTACAGAAATATTAAGAAGCTGTCTTGCCCCTGCTGCTAAATCAATGATGACCACATGCGATCACCCTCACCATCCTCCCATCAACCCAGCCCTTTCTCAGCGCAACAGCTCGGCTATATTTAGATCCAGGACCCAGAATACAGTAGCCAAGTAATCACCCTCATCCTGTGTGAGTGATGAACTGCTCCCAGCCTCCCTCCAAGGCTCTACGGGGGACTGAGGAGCCTCTGCCAAACACCACAGTGGTCTGCATCAGCTGGCACGTTGCATGAACACATACTTTCACTTTAGTGTCTGCAATCAGACGCACACACACATAAAGGTCTACAGAGCTGTGAATGAAAAAATGTGTAAACACACACTCGTCACTCTCGCTGTTTACATACTGAAAATCAAGCATTTTTACAAATCAATTTAGAGATTTTTAAACAAAGGTGGGAGTTGATGGAATTTCTCTAAATTGCAGAGGTAGCTCCTTGTTAGACATTATGGAGCAGTACAAACACGGTACGTTTACTTTAGAAAATCTGTAACCTGATATAGTAAAAATGCAGTCATAGTTATTCTAAACTCAAATATATAAGTTGTTTTTGGCAACCATTCATTCAATGTTAAACCCAAAATCAAAGAATAAAGTTCCCTCGCATTTATATTTATTTACACTTCCTCTGAATATAATCCAAGCCATCTTTTTTACATATGTATTCGGTATATACCTTGTTTTAGCACCTTATTTTGAAAAAACAGATGTAGTCACGTTTATGGTCATCAACATTGTGAAGTCCAAAACAGTTTGATAAATTATATTGCATGTGTTGTACAAGTAAGATTTCATCGTATCTCTTCAGGTAAGACTTTCATACCACAAAAATTGTCTTTTGAAAAAAAAAAAACACAGAATAAAGTCTCAAACGCATATCAGCTTGCTCTGAGCTACTTCAATACATTTACCCTAAAGGTCAGAATAAATCAAACAGGATTTAACATAATTATACCGACATGAATCCCGACATTGAGAATATTTTTGAATATTTAAAAATCATACAGTCAAAAAAATTCACTTTAATTAATACAAGATAATAATATGGCTGAATACAGGAGATAATGAATAGATTTAATACGACAAACCAGAAATGGAAATCACAATTATGACTTGAGATCTCAATCTTCCCAAACTTGGTTACCATGGTGACCCCCCCCCCCCGCCCTCTCTTTTTCTCAGCCTCCAATCTATTTTAATTAAAGTGTGTCAGATGCCAAAGGCCAGTCAGCCAGTCTCGTCGTTGCCTCCCTACTCTGTCCTGTCATGTTTGCTCTGACTCAGACATTTCCCCTCCATTGTTCCTGTAAGTCTGTTTACAGCATTTCCTTTTGCTTACCTCCCACCCCTCCCTTTTCTGTGAATCATATATTTTTTAATATTACTTTGTGTGTATTTTGGAGGAAGAAAAAGGTTGATGACTGAAATTTTCGAGGAGGAAAACCAAAAGAATTTGCTAAAAGAGGCAAAAATGTAAATTCTCTGCATTTGTCACATTACATATTGTAAAATTACCCACTTTTAAGTGAAATTAATTTGATCAATTTAAATTTATTTTAATTATTTTTTTTTAGTCAGTACAAACACCTAAACAACTTACATAGTGTATAAAGCACTCCTGGTACTTTTCTTCTGTCCCATTCCCTCAGCAGCTGTCACTTTAGCCTACTCCATTCCCACAATGTTGTTCAAATCATAAAAACATAGCATAAATTAAAGGATGGAGAAACCCCTAATTGACACCCAGAGCATGGACATAAGATGATTATCATAATCAGCTGAGCAAAACAAACAGTGTTTTGCTTTCTAACAACATGCCATCCCCTCCCCCACATCCCTGGAGGTAAGATTGGAAGAATTAGATATCAGACCACTCATCTGTCACATCACATTCTGTACGCAAGCAAATTCCAGCTAATTAATGTGCAGGGAGAGCAAATCGGAAACATTTGACCTCCTCCAGCTTAAAAATAAGTCCCACAATCCTTTGGGTTGGCAGAGCTGCGCAATGGGATGTTCCGATTTCCAGCGCATAAATGTGTGTGACAATTACTGCAGTGCAGAGGCTAATTGGGCCACTGCATATTAATTCATTAAAATGTCTCCCTGCTGGTATCCTCTTCAAATCTGGGCCTCATCTGTTGGAAGGGTAGGTGTCCTAGGAGGTTCCTGGGAGAGATACAAATGAATTATCTCAGGAAATATCCAGAGATATCAAGATGTCTATCTGAGCCAAGCATAGATCTTCAAAGCTGCCATCTACTTCACAACTTCCTCTGTCTTTTCAAGTGTGCTTGATATAGAAATTCACAGAACATGCCTTTTCAAAAAGACCATCTCATCTTGATGATACCTTTCATTCTCTCAGTCCCTTCCTGCAAATAAGACCTTTTTGATAAGTGATGTCCACGTGATAAAAATGTCCTTAAGCTTTCTCAGGATCAGTTTTATGTGTGTGTGCATGTGTGCAAGAGAAACGACTAAAGGCTACAAGGGCCCATTGGGGTTGTTGTTGGGGCCTGGGCTGAGAATGGTTGCCATAGTAAACTGCTTAGTATTGACTTCTGGCAAAGACTGAGATTCTCTGTTTTTTGTCCAATCTCTATCCAGTTTGCGTGTGTGTGTGTGTGTGTGTGTGTGTGTGTGTGTGTTTTAAGATGTTCATCTGAGAAAGCCCTTTATTACATGTTAAAAGAACAAAATGAGCAGATTCAAATGAGTGTCTGCACAGCAACACTGGATACAATAGAAACAGGCTGTGACCTTAAGCCATGGTGAACGTGTGTGTGTGTGTTCACCTTACCTGAGGGCATATTATGCATGTGCACCAAGGGAAACATACAGAATATACAGCACAAATTATAGACAGACAGCACCCACTATCAGACCAGAACATTACATCCATTTAGGTCCATTTTTCCTTTGTGAAAAATTTTGTTATTCATTTGAAGAATATGTGATTGAACCCGTAGGCTAAAAGGCTATTTAGCAGTATGGAAGAAGGGGGGGTGGGATTTGGCAGGGGGTGGAGAAAAATCTAATTATGGATAATCAATGGCCTCATAGAGCATTTGAAAGGAGCTGAAAAGACACAGAGGATAGTGGATAAATGGAAAAAGAGTAAAAGCGAGGAAGAAATATATGATGGAGTTGTGACAGAGGAAAATGTCTGACCGGGTGGATTGTGACAGTGGGAGAATGGGATGATGATGGTGAGTGGAAGAGACAAACCATGATGAAGAGAGGGACGAGGAGGAAGAGGAGGAGGAGGGAGAGGAGGGAGCACTGGGTGCCTCAGCAGGGGCATGAGATGGAGTGGAGCCAATAGCTAAAAATCAAAACCTGCCTCGCCCTATTATTACATGGTCTTTAAAGAGGCAACAGAGAAGAGATGCGGAGAAAAAAACTGCTTTTAGGCAGTATGTATTCCACACATCTTGTACCAGCTTGTTCCAGCCCCCTCGTTGCAGCTGTATGATGTGTACAGTAAAATATTGGCAGCATGGGAAATATGATGATCTTGGGATATCTCATTGTATCTACCTAAATTTAGCCCCATACTTGATAGGTGAATAACTACTGTTAAAAATCACAGTGTCTCAATACACTTACACAAAAATAAGAAAGAAGACAATTACATAAAAAGAATATACAATACAAAGTATATAAACCAAATATGCACGTTAAAGAAATATATTAATTTGAACTGCTTTTAATTGTTTACTTGAAAGTAAGCAATAAACACCACAGTGACGTAGAAATTAATTCACTGTCACAGTAACAAGATTCAAAGGTTAAATACAGATTCTAAGCGTTGAATTTGGAATAATTATACTAAAATCAAGCCTGAGGGTGGTGTTTGATATTTTTGATCCAGCATTGCTTGGGATTACTGTTTTGTTTTACCAAAAAGTCTAAACCTAACAGTAGCTAAACAATACATTTCAATTACTGTGTTACCAAACAGGATAATATATCATACAATAAAAAAGCTATGGCCCTAAAGTCGGAGCCTACCACAGAGAGAAAAAAACAGGGCAGTTAGATTGAGTTGCCATAAATAACAGTTCTGTAAAGCAAGTACATGAAATTATTAGCTAGTATCCTTGAAAACACAATGATATATCTCACTGGGATACACTAGGATCTTCACTTGAAATAAAAAAAACAAATCCATGTGGGTCTAAGCAGAAAAGGGTGTTATGTCTTGTATGGCTTGCAGAGGAGCCAATGAGCACACCTCCCAAATGCCTATGTTATACAAAGTACACTTCCTCTGTACTACTTTATGCAAAATCCAAGCTTTCCATAGTTACAACTCAAAAGTGAAGGAAACAACATATAGATTGAAAGAAGGGAACAGCTAAAAATAAACTGAAAGCTATACATTTCAAAGTGACATGTGGAAAGAGATAAGGAATGAAGACACATAAAATAACATCAGTGATCAGATTAGCTGTAGGTCAATCAGGCCTTCACGCTTTCCTCAGATGTCTCCTTCACTCATGGAGAAGTTGGTGGAGGAATTAATAATTAGATAACTCTCTCCAGCATGCAGCAAAGCCCTCATGTTCCCACTAACATATTCTGGGCAGCATTCCTACGAGCACTCCACACCACCATCCTAAAAACTCACAGGGACGATACTGAAACTTTGAAGCGAGGTATCCAGAATTTAAGGGAACGCCGCTGTAACTAATTGATGTTGCAGTGAGCGCAGCAAAGAATATTTTCATCTCTAATGGTGCCACTCGGGAACGCACTCAGGCAAAGTGTGCATTACTGCCCATGTATAATTGATGTGCCACGTCCACCACACAGAGCTCCGACTAGGTTGACTGTGTAAAGGGATATACCCTCACTCTTCAGACTGAAATGAAGGCATACAGCAACACAGACGCACACACAACAGAGACTTATGTTTCTCTTACTACTGCATATTATCCATTTGTTTCATTTATTTTTAGGCCCAAACTTTAATTCTTATTTCTTGCATCATTTGTAATCCTAACTCTTAACCATGCTTCATTTTTAGCAATTTTAAATGTTAAAACATGCCCCAAGAATTTTACAACCCACTGTACCAAATGACATGAGCTGCTTGAAGTCATAGGGTTGTGCTCTTAGTGCATGATTGGGTGTATAATAGTAATCCTTAAAAAAAACTTCAATGCAAAGGTGCCATATGAATTTTTTAGCCCCATAGCACATAATCCTTAGCTTGTGTTGATATGGATGTACACATACACTCAGTGAATTGTGACTTTCAGAACTTACTCCCTGAGTAGTCAACTCTCCTGCAGATTTTGTACAAGTTTCTGCCTCAGAGTGTTACTGGGCAGAGGTATGCAGGTTTTGTTAACTTCAACAAGGCACTAAAAATAAAAAGGCTGAAACAAATAAACTGTTATTGTAATTCTGTCAGCTGTCAGACTCATGGCAACAAGTGGAATATAAGTGCAAGATTTCAAGCATTAATAGCAGGTTGCTAAATCATACTGTAGTGTGATTTGTTGGGAATTTTGGTTGGTTGGTTGGTTTGGTTGGTTGGGAAATGTGCAAGACCACACACGCACATGCACGCACACACACACATTTGTCCAAATCTTTTGGGAACATTTAATCCAACAGAATCCCACAAAGTGTGGTTAAAGTCCTTACACTGTCTGGGCTGGTTGGCATTACTGGGCATATTTTGGCAGGGGCTTTATGGGAGAGGCCAAACGTTGCCTCTCCCATAAATACTTTCTAAATGAGGAAAATTCATCAAAAGACTTGTCTTGTAAACAAATGCACATTGACACAGCAGCACAAAGTAATCTCTGCATCTGAACACAACCACAAACACACGCACACACGCTGACATCACATGTCGTGTGAAGTGTGATGTGTGATCAACTGTCCACAACAGTGTTAATGAGTTGCTATTGTGAGATGCAGCTGGGTGACCTGTCCCCTATTCTGTACAAAACAGCTACAGGCGGATTATGCTAATGCACATCCCTAAAACAGGAACACGATGACAGTGAGTTATTTTAATATGCTTTGTTGCATTATAGGAGGCATTCATCAAACCTAGGAAGTTTCTCCTTTGTGTTTTTTTTGCTAGTGGCGATATCACCGCTGCATGAGACAAACTAGCCTGATGTGTTTGTTGTTGATATGGATATTGTTTTTTTCTGATCTGGGAAAAGCATGAGATTAAGATGAAAAGGGACAGGGGAACAGTGACAGCGAGATATTGTGTGATGAAACTTTGATCTGTTCATGTGCAGGAGTGTGTGTGTTCGTACCTTAGGAGCCCTATGTCCTCTCCAGGACAGAAAGATGAGGAAAGTTGGGAATATTGAAAATGCAGTACAAGTGCACAGCTGAAAATATAAGCTTGTGCGTGTGTGTGTGTATGTGTGAACCTGTGTGTGGAGGGCATGGAATTGAACTCATCCTCTCCAAAATCACTTGGCCTGAAGCGAACAGGCCAGAAAGGTGAGATTTCTTTTTTTGTGCCTGCAGTCTGCTTCTTAAAGCAGCCACCCTGAAACCCAAGGACTCATTATTCACTCAAGGTTCAGTCATCAGTGACGCAAAAAAAAGCAACCCTTCAATAATTCAAATGAAAAAATGAGTCAAGTTGCTCTTTTGGTGCTCATGAATTGCACAGGGTTTTCATCAGCATGCTTCTCTTTATTGGTATTACAGGTTGCAGGTATGACTCACTGCAGGAGCTTATTCTTCCTAATGCCCAGTAGCAGCACCATAGTACTAAAACTAACCCAAAGTCAAAATCTTTTTTTTCTTCTTTTTTGGCAGTAATAAGTCACATGGCCACTGATGCTGACGCTGTTTTGCTTGGAAGGCCAATTCTCCATCAACAGTTATCAGCATATGCTACATAATGATGTTTCAGGTTTGAATCATGTGGTGCGCAGCACAGGCCAAATTGACCATTACCCTCTCTGTGTGAGGGGGGTTACTCTCACATAGTGTGATTTCTATACATAATAATGTAATAGAATGATCCACCTCAGTAAACTTTAATATCATCTATACTGTGTTGGCAATTTATGTGTCAGTTTCAACTATGAAGTTAATGCTCTGCTGCCAAATATTTAAACAGCTAGAGGAAGAAAGAGCCTGAACCATAAAATCGGAACTGTTTGGATGATTACCATCCGTCATCAAATTTCAACAATATGCAATTGTCTCCTGTCACTTCGTGTTGGTTTCCCTGCTGCTCTGATGGCTACACAATGGCCGCTGTGCTATACAATGCTAATGAGGTGGAAACCCAATATTTCAGGATCCATAGCTGGGGCCTCCGGAGGTTGTGGCTCTTTACAGCTGGATCCCAATGTTAGCATCCACTTTCTTTGACATGAGAAAAAAGAGTAAAATTCAGTTTTTCCATCAACACAATATTAAATGCATATTCGGGGAGGGCAGAGAAGCCTATTAATCTCTCCTCATCAAAGACCTGTACATCACTTTGTGCTTTTCTTCTCTTAGTTCTTGCCATCTGCTATGTCACTTACGACCGTACTCCTCAAAGTAACCACTGTGATGGTGGAATGACAGGGCCGGAAACACGAGCCATCAGATGATCAGGCAGATTGTAAAAATAGACACCCCTTATCAAAAACAGTGGCTATGTTTTTAACAACACAACAAGGACATTTTTATCTGCAACACATTTGCAAGACTCTCTGCTGATTCATAAAAATAGTCAAGCCGATTACATCTGCAAAACATCCACTATCGGCACGCTAGTTTTCCCTGCAATATCCACTAAAGTGCTTGTGGTCTTCAGCCTTGACCGACATTGTCTCAGGTGACACAACTTGAATGAAGTGCAGGTCAGGAGGAGGCTGGATTCATTTGAGTCTATATACTGAGTTCAGGTGTGAACCCTTTTCACCAACCTGCAGCAGAACCCTGAGTGATTACTTTTACATTGTATTACATCTGACAACCTTGCTTATTTTTTCCAATGTATAATGTTAAATGTAATGCAGTAATCAAACACATGGCCGACCTTCAGCTACCACCTGTACACATTAGTCCATCAAAAGACTGCAATTAACCATATGTTGATTGGATTGGACCTCTGTGCCTGACTGCCCACACACAGCATTCATAAAGTATCTGGAAATCAGCACACTCACAGTACTTAAGTACTACAGTACTTAATAATACAGCAAGACCTGTTAATAGACTGTAATGTATAAAATGCCCCCTTCAGGGTAACTCAGAGCACTTGGTTATGTACAGGGAAAGATGGTGCTGGTTCAAAACAAGGACGTTTTGACTGTTATTCCCTAGCCTAGCACATTTTACTAGTTTTATTAACCAAACTGAACTGTGACCAAATTAAAAGGCAAACCTGCATCTCCCTTATGCGCTGTGCACATTACAGTGTCATGATGTGTCTTTTTTAAACAAAGTGGTAGCATATAAATGTATTTTGTAGGAGACGGTGTTGACTGCAAAGCTACGTGAGAAACATGTACTGGTTGCTGTAAAACAACTCACAGTCACTTACATTCTGCCTCTGTTCAGTTCATACTTTTTCAGTGACCACATTCTGTCATGACAGCCTTTTGCCAATGAATCAAAAATGATTATGATCATTAACAAAAATATCCATTCCTCTTTTGGGGCAGTCTGTTCAGAAACTTTGTGCTGGCTCTATGTATGACACGTAGGAGAGGCTGTATCCTAGGGAACAGCTGAAATAATTAGTCTGAGTATTAATTTAGAACGGTGATGAGACAGCTACGTCAGAGCAGATAATGCCCATCGTCCAGCCAATAGTGTATCCTCGGCAGGCGTAGTGGGGACGAAAACGCCTTATTGCAAAATATGACGGGGAGACGGAAACATAATCGTCACAGTGTAGAACCGTGCGCGTGTGATGCATGAGCAGGTCCCCAGGCATGGACAGTTTAATAAATGGTTTCAGCAGAAGATTCTCAACATGACACACAGGCAGCCTTATTAGCATGATGCACTTATTCAGTGCATACAAGTGCTCGTCTCTGACATCCACAAAATAATGCCTGAGAACGTGCTCCAAACATGCTCAGTCATCATCAATGGAGATTTAGATATTGACACCCCCTCCCCCAGGGCTGTTAAACTGACCCCACAGCTATTGAAGGAAAGAATTTCGATATAATGATTTTCCAGTCAACAGTTTTCCCAATAAGTCGTCAATTCTCCATAGAAGCTGAACTATCCCTCTGAAGAATTTCATCTTTTCAGCACATTCAAGTTTTCTTCTTATGGCTATGTGGAATCAACAAGCAATGTTCTTATTCTTCACTTTCCAACAACATCATCAGGGCGCATGTGCGTACACCGAACATGCATAAAAGATAACTGTTGTGTCATTTTGCTTCGGTCAAATGGTATGTTATTGAAGGGTAATCGATGAACATTGTAAAGCTGAACTAAAATGAAAATTCTTGGACATTACTGCACCCCAGCTGTAAATTAAGCTCCGTTACTATGTGTAGTCATTTGACCAGTGTTGCCAGCACAAAAAGTGAAGAGACTCTTGACACAGTCCACAGACATTCAGAAAATGTTGTTTTGACTCTGCTATGATTTAGAGATTTGGGGACCAAAAGAAATTAATTCCTGACTTGGACCGTGGGTTTTATGCTCTCCTTCCTCATCTCCTGCTCCAGATGAGTCACTCTGACTGCACTCAACTCATCAATATTACAAACCCCCCGCTCCTCCTGTCGGCGGGCCCAGGCCACATTACTAATTTAACTTTTATTTTTCTGCTTTCTCTGCCTCCCTCACCTCTGCCTGCTGCGATGAGTCAAGGAGGTTAGAGGGAGCGCAGTGATGAGCTGATGGTCCCTGCTCACTATCGGAGTTCTAAGCCTTTCTGTCGTGCCTCTGATTTATTGTACCAATCACACTGTCTGCCCATTGGAAAGGGAAAAAAAGCTTGATCGCATGTAAGACAAATGTGTGGGACATTTTTATTCAGGTAAAAGGTGAATGACTGAATTACTGAAGATTTCTTTGTGATTTCTGGCCTTGAACTGTATTGTTTTCCTCTAGTTTGGACAGTGCATTGTGATTGGACATTGATTTTCCATTTTACATCCTTGAATTGTCAAGTGAAGCACCAGGCCGGGATTGAGTTTCAATCCCACTCTATGGGAAGATGAAAGTTCCATGGTTACAGTCCAATGGTATTAGTATTGATATTGATCACTGTGACCAGTTTGTATTGATTAGCTGGGATCTATGATTTTTTTCACATTGAAAGGCCAACAAAAGCAATACTTTTGATGCCATTAGTGCATTTCTGTGCTTGTAGCAATAGTCAGTGTGTGTGTTTTATATCCACAGAACAGCAGTGGTGTTTTATCCACTAGATACTTTAAAGTAACCAACCCTGGGCATTTGGCCAAGCCTAATCATAAAATTGGTGATGCTGCCATACCTTGTGAGTAAGCAGCTGTATCTAATGCTACTTATCACATCTTAGTGCTCCATTATTGTATAATGGATAGGGAAGTACTGTATATAGTATGTATACTACAGGTATATCCTATCCGTCCTACTATTCCTTTGTAAATGAATGCTGAGAGGTTTTCATACACAGGATTGAGCGTTTCTGTATATTTTATTATATATTTTGATATTGTGATATTTGCTTTCTGAATATTTTGAACTCATACAACTTGCTCATTTTTCCCTTGCTAATTGTATCATGACTTGATAGTGTCTTTGAGTTATCACAAAGACCTGTCCTGGACCTTGATGCATTTAGTTTTGTACAAGTCTTGAACTCAAAATGAAATGAAACTAAAGTTAAATGTTCATATTGCAGTATACTATGAAGCAAGAATACAGTGATACAGACATTCACTTTTTGGTGGAATCCAATTGTGATGACATACTGTTTTGGATATGAAACACATTATATTCTAAATTAGCTACTACATTTTTTTTTATTTTTATTTTTTATTTTTTATTTTACTTTACTTTACTTTACTTTACTTTCTTTCCTTTTAATCTTCGTTCTCTATATCGCAATGCCGAAGGAGCCTGAGACCCGAGAATTTCATTGCCAATGACTACTCCTGTAATTGTTGTTCACATGACAATAAAGAACCTTGTAACCTTGTTGTAACATTGTCAAATAAATGGTGTGAAAAGTGCATATTTCCTCTCTGAAATGTGCTAGAGTAGAAGCACTGCATAGGTCACATAAAGTGTAAATACTCAGGTGAAGTGCAAATGTTTGAAAAGTGTACTTGAGTAATATGTACTTTGTTACTTTCAGCCTTCACTTTGTACACATTTTTGAAAACAGTCCGGTCCAGTCACTCAACAACCAGCAGATATTTCCTGTGGTGAAGGAGTTTTGTTTATTTTGTGTATTTTATTTTTTTCTCATGTTTATTAAGTGCGCTGCATTTCCAATTTAAAGCTGGGAGAAAGGAAATGGATGAGCCGAGTGTTGTCATCTTAAGTACGAGGAGAGTGCTTTCAAATCCATGAATGCCAGAGACAGTCACAGTGAAAAGCCTCATTATAACAGGAAACTTTCATCGCGATGGGGGCGATGGGCGATGCACTCACAAATGAACACTCTTGCAATCCTATTTGCAGCTTTAGGCACAGTCACTCGCCTTCATCTGAAAGATGATACTCTTCATCTCGGCACCAAAGACACTATACTGCTCTGCTTCATTAGCAGAAAGCAACACACAGAGACACACACTTTTCACCTCGGTCTAGAAGACCTTGGACCATCTGCCAATTTCATGATTAGGTTGTGATTCACAGACTGTTGTGGGGGTGGATGGGATTTTTCTAGAGTGGCTTTTTTCTATGAGAATGTAGTTCCCTGGCATATAAAAAAACACCGGTTTAAGGAATGCAAAGTATGCATAGTTTTTTTCAGTACTGTGGATACTGAACATGAATTAGACAGCCACAGTCATTTTATGAAATGAGAGAATTCCATTCCTGTAATTTCTTGAGGTCAAATAGGCTATCTCAAAATGATTTATTAGAAGTGGAGCTATCCCATCCATCTCGCATGTTTCTGAGTACAATTTTCAAGTACAAATTGTGCAGCTGAGGAGCTTATTAAGGCCAGCTATTCATCATCATCAGGTCAGTCACAGCTCACTGCCCTCTTACATTCACTGAGCCCTCTTGTGTTGATCTTACAGGTGAGAACATCCTCTCCTCAGAGCCAAAGCAGATTAAGTGGAGGCATTACAGTGTGCAGTCAAAGCATTAGCGAGAGTTGCAAGGTGCATTAAAACTGGCCGTCTCAGTCTGGCTGGACTTCAGCGTTTAATACTGTGAAACCAGCGCCAGAAGAATTATGCATCAGTGAAACAGGAACCACTGAAGCCATTTTATATTCTGACTCATTCCGCTGGGCATTATGCATTCACTGCCTCTCGTAATTGGTTGTAACACTTCGACTGGGACCTGTTTTGTTTTTTTCTTACAGCAGTATTGTGTTTCACACAGTCACGACTCGCTACAGGAAGTGCGTGCATATGTGAAATATCTTACAGGGATGATTTTCACTGGGATTAAAAAAGAAAGTCCCTCTTCCTCTCTCAGAAATTGCTCTGGTATAATCCCTCTGTCTGAACACAGGTGATATCAGGTGCCACAGGATTAACTGTCACACAGCAGACAGGTGTGGAGGGAAAACTGGTTTCCTCATGCCACATCATCTGGTCAGAGAAGTTTCAGAGCTGCATTCTCATTACATGATCATTTTTTGGTGAACATAGCAAACAGACATTACTGACAGATTACTAGACATAATTTCGCATTACTAAATCTTGGTTTTCAAATGTTCACAGTGTTAAATTGTAACTGCCTTTGGAAATTTTCATTTGCTTATGCCATACCTAAAATGTATTTTCTTTTGGGGATCAATATTAGCGCATGTTTTTGATTATATTTTCAATTTATTGAGCATATATATGTTTTAAATAAATTAATTGTATAATAGTAAAATAATCAGCTATTTCAGAAAGCTTTAAATTTACTGTGAACTGCATAATTTGTTGTATCTACATATTCTAAGATAATTATATGTGCACATTCCATTAATTATGTGTCATCAAATTACACATTGTATTATTTCTATTGCTGCAACAGCATATCAAACAGCGAAGAACAGTGAGAAACATTTCAAGTAACTAGACAAAGGGGAGTTTCAGCAGAAGGTTTTGTAAATCAAAATTAGCTCTACAGCTACAGTACATGAACTCGTTCTTTGACATAAACCATGGCATGAGCAGGGACAGGCGTGGGTGATTTCTTATCACATCCCCTTGAAACTCAGAACTTTTGCTCAGAATCTGAACACAGTAATAAATTCTGCAGACCTTGATCATGATTTGTAGTCTGGTCTGACTTGCTTGCATTAGATCTGGAACTGGCGCCAAAGTCCAGGCAGGGTCAGAAACTGATGGAAACTTTATTTCTTTGTTACTGTGTAGTGATATTCTGTAACAGTGTGATGCATCAGTACTAAAACTTGCAGTGTGAATTCCTTAATAAATTGAAAAAGACAACATGATCATGAGAAGTGGGGCTGCAGTGGCACTAGCTCCTGCAGCCACAAGTGGTTCTGGGTAATGGAAGCATCGTGCCCCCTGTAAAGAAAACAAAGCACATGCGACAAACCCCAAATCATCATCTTGGTCCAAACCATCAGTCAGAAAACCAGAATTTGGCCAATCTGACTGACAGAAAAAAATCACAACCTACAGAAGTTGTTGCTAAAATGTAGATAGGAACTGGATGGTTTTCTGGGAAAACAGACAGAAAAATTCAGAGTTGCCCAATTCTGGAAGAAAACTGCAGACCTGGCAACCCAGCACGGAGCTCCCCTGCAGAAAAGTATCTGCATCAGATGCAGGTGAGGCTCAGGGCAACGCTGATGCCATTGTGCTTCCTGAAAAGACAAATATCCAGTTACATGTCCACCTCTATTCATGGATTTTCCACATGTCAAAGAGCTTGGGTCAAATGAAGCAGTGGAAAATGCTCTGACAGGATGTGTTTTACTGGTGCCACCTGTCTCAAAAGAATAACTCATTTCGTTGAATAATTTGTGCCATAAACATCGGAATTCATCCAAGTTCTTTCGTTTTTTTTGCATTTTTTGTATCAATAGCTGGCAGGAACAAGAAATGCCATTCCGTAGCAGTGCAATTAAGGTGAAACGATCCATAAAACTGGATGCAGGTCCTTGAATGCACCATTGCTATGTTTGTCTGGCGTGCGACTTTTGTTTAATGCTGACTGCAGCAGTGCACTGGGAGGTGGAAAACAGACCCAGAGCGCTTCGGCTTGGTAATAAAAGTTTACTCTGATAGCGATGCCTGCAGGGCTGAACATACTGAAGAACCTGATGGGAATTCACAAGAATTGCACCAGGTTTTGATAAAATGCAGAACTCCTCTCGACACAAACCTGCAGCTTGAGATGTTGTGATGCTGTGTGAAGGGAGTATAGTTGGGTTTTTTTGTAAATTTAACACTTCAGATTCACACGAGAAAAACATCATTTAGCTAATTTTGCAGACCATTTGACTTGTACAGTGAGCACTAACATACGGTGTAAAATGTTAACTGTATGCTAGCAGTAGCTTTTCATGTTGTTATTGTGTTATTGTGTTTGTTGTGTTTTGTCTTTACTTTTGCATTTGTATTGCAGCCCTCCACAATAGTAGGCCAGTTAAGGAGTGACCAGCTTTTGTTTTTCTTTTTCCACTCCTGATTCTCCTTGTGACGTAGCCGTTTGTCCATTATTGATCCTGAAATCCTCAGTAAGGTTTTGTCCCAGCTCAAGGTCTTGCTTTGTCATCCTGAACAATGTTCTTAAAGCTAATCTTAACAACACGAGAAGAACAAACTTGAAGGCATTTTTTCAGGTCTGTCTACATATGAAACTGCCACAGACAGTGTTTTTCTAGCTAAGCAGCAGCAGAGCGAAAGTGACTCAAAAAGGGATTTTTATACTAAAAATCACTGTAACTGGGAGATACCTGTTTGATTTGACTGACACTGTTGGAGCTTAGCTTCAGCTGAACTTTAGAGGGACATATTACTCAAAATGAGGATTGCCAATATTCATGCTGTGGAAAAGAGGAATGAGTACAGGAGAAATGTATGTTTCTGCAGCTTTTCTGATATTTGTGTCCCAATTCAAAATGCTTAATTCTCCATGTATTTTCACACTTGGCATGGACAGTGGACTCAAATGCATGACTGAGACCACCAGGCAGTAAAATCAAAAGCAGCAGGTTTAAAAACTGGGTCCAAACAATAAGAAAGACTGGTGATACACACAGAGACCACTGGGACACAAAGACATGACGAACTGGAACAGAGACTATATAGTGTGTGTGTGTGTGTGTGTGTGTGTGTGTGTAGGGTGTGGGGGGGGAATAGACACATGTGAAACACATCAGGGAGGAGCACGTAATCAAAGGGATAGGAAATACATGAGGGCAGGAAGTGAAGTGGTGAGTGGTGAAGTGGTGAAAATATAAGGACATGATGGAAAGACAAACATGGCCTCAGACAGACTTGTGATGTCACATGTACTGTGGTGCTTTTCACTTTTAACTCCAAAAAAATAAAATAAAATAAGATCTAATGTTTATGTATGCACTGTATTTCTTAAGAGGGCTTCGGTTTTTAGAGTCCTTGTTGCTGATTCACTGAGAGTTTCCCAGCAGAGGTCACGTAACATCACGTCTTTCTCACTCCACACCCCCAGGTGTGTTTCATTTTCAAACGTGAAGTCCTCTTGACACTGACTCAAGCTGCATCACTTTAGGCAATTTATCAGACTCCCCGAGGCCTGTAAACAGACTTTGATGTGTGAAGATGAACTCAACTTCATACAAAGTAGCCTAACAAGCTAAAAGAAGAGGTTTTCTGACTTTCAGTGAGTGTGTATAGAGAATCTATACACACTCACACTCACACTCACTGAAGTCTATCTGGTTTGTCCTTATATAGAAGCTTTAAGTCCACAGACTGAAGGTTGCCAATCATTGATGGGGAAAAAAACATTTTATATACATTCTCGTAAGTTTTTTTTCTCAGACAGACCCGTGAATTCCTCTTTTAAACACTTGTGTGTCCTTTAGGGGTGAAGGACATTGACAACAACAGAAAGCTGAAACACTCCCATCAATAAATAATGAAATAAACCAATTCTGGCTTCTGTCATTGAAGAGTGCGAGTCTTTGTCTGAAGCAGCTCGACATGCTTTATCCTACTTCGGTGAAGGTCAAACAGGTCTAATGATGCTCTCCTCTGGGGAGTGGAGCTCGGCACGTGGCGAGGAGAGTCTTTCTAAAATACTGGAATGAAGGTCAGTTTTCTGGGCCGCTGTTTCCCACAGTGACCATCCCGCCTGGGGAAGAGGAGACGGAGGATGCAATGCTCCACAATTGCTACATGGTTATGCAAGACCAGAGAAAGTGCAACAACAGCATTGAACCCCCAGGCTCAGAGGAGGAAAAGTGCCAACAGCACACAAAATACAAAGGAGAGAGAGGGGGGAAAGAGAGGCAAAGAGGAGGAGGAGGGGGTAATTCAATCACATCACCGTCCTCATTCACAGGACAGAGAGACAGAGAGCCAGAGTTATGAACAGCTAATGAAATAAGCCAAAGCTGAGTCAGATATTTGTCCCCTGTGTTACTCTCAGGGGAAACAACAGAGAGGTGAGACAAGGAGAGGTAAGAAGGTGTGGGCAGAGGGAAACAAAGCTGGACACACAGGAGCGCAAGTTTGCCACAGTAACGCCTCCATTCCTTTGGGTCGAAAGGTTGTGAGTGAACGAAAGGAGAAAAACTCCCCCTGTGCAACTTCCCACCGACCCTCATCCCTCACCCCTGAGGGGTGCACGCATGATCACACACATCCCCACTATCAGGCATTAAACACACAACTCACACTTCCATGATCATCCCCCCCAGGGTGTCTGCTTTATCTCCAGTCTCTCTCCGCCTGTAGATACAGCAACACCGATGGTCGCTCAACAAACTACCGCCGCCTCAGATAAATGGGCATGTGATGAAGAGCTACTGCCAAGACCCGATCACTCCACCAACCCCCCATGAGCATATAATGGAGGGCTATCTGTCATAATGTACAGTGTAGTGGAGTACTGGATAGTACTGGAGACCCTATCAACAACAATAATTCTGCAAAACCCTGAATTAGCTTCAGTGGTAATGTTTTTCACATTCTCACCTCTTATAGAATCTGTGCATGAAATCTACAATACAGTATGTTTAAGGGTAATGAAAGATCGTAGTCACTGCTAATGAAACATAGTTGATGTTCGGGAAAGATTTTTATGATTAATGAAATGAATGAAAAAAAACCTTCCACCCCACTACATAGTATACTACACATACAATAAATGTGCATTACATATATACTGGAAATTAAATGAGGTAACTGAGAATAATGTGTTTGTATGGAAGTAGAAGATAGATAAAGTACAATCCTGGGTGTGCAATCCATATTTTAAGACAAATGATTATCTTCCACTGACTGTCTGAACTGGAACCCATTGTGATTTTAATAAATTTAAACGGCAGTTCGTTTTGTTAACAGTGAAAAACCAACAGCTCCCAGGACATTCTTTCAGCACAGCAGTGTGTGCACTGCTCTGTGCGTCATTTTGAAAGCTTTTTCACCGTAGCTGTAATCTCTCCTGTCTAAGACTATCTACACTGTTCCACCCTCCCTCCACCACCCCACCCACCCCCAACCCCCATCTTCCTTCTCCCAGCTTTCCTCTCAACTTGCCTCCCCCGGTCAACATTGTGACATTTATACAGCGATGATCTCGGGCTCTTGAGAACTTTTGTTAATTAAAGCCAGCTGGAAGAGCAACATAAACCCTGCGACGTCTGTGTTTTTTTTTCTAGTGGAGATGGGATGTGAGCACAGTACTGACATATAATCTCCTTTTAAATTGATATGGTGAACTTGTTAGCAAACAGTGGTCTACTGAAACATGTTGAGCAGCATTAAGCGTTTAATTGGAGTTGTATTTTCCGCGCCCTCTCTCTGGTTTTAGTTTTGGGCTCCACCACTTCCTGGGAAAAGTGCTATAACTGGCTCTGAAGCAGCAACAACAATGAGCTACAAGATAATACGCAACTTGGTAGAGCTGACAGGAGCTGCAGAATCAGGAGATGTTTTTATGTGGGTTCATCAATAGGTGCAGCCTCTTTTACATACAGGTGATCAAGTGACCTATTGTTAGCACCAAATTATCAATTGCAGCAGCTTTAAATAAATGATATTACATTATATTACAGCTATTTGCTTTTGTTTAGATTTTAAAAAATTACTATTCCTGTCTAGCAAAGTGGAGTGATCTACAAAACATAACTTTGGGCAAAGTTATGTTGTATGGCTGGATATTTGGTCACTTCTGTTCAGTTGTTGTGTATCAGTTGTCAGTGTGATTTTGGTACAGTATCTGGGTGTCCTGGTTTAACTGTGGTTCAGTAACACTAAATTTTACAACAGACCCATATGCAGCGCCATTAGGAATAGGAGTAAAATCAAAAGGGTTCAAGGTTGTGGTTTCTCCTTCACTTTCTCTTGGACTAAATAAGACTGTGAATGCGGCAGACAACACTGCTGCTTTGAGCATGATTTGAAACCCATGCTGTGCATGGAAATTGTAATTCCACCCCTGCCATCCTTGACTTAGATCTCGTTCTGCATTTGATTTGTCCGACCCTGCTGTGACTCCTGCTCCTCTCCTTCATTTATATGCCAGTGTATGATACGTTGGCAATAACATCAACCATGAATTATTCCTTTTAATTAGACATAACTTTCAACTTCCTATCTGCATCAGCCCCCTCCTTGTCTTCACAATCACTCCATTCACCCCATACTCAATTCTAAAGAAGTGGTAAATTGACTGCAATGTTCTGATCACAATTTGCATTCCTAGCTTTAAGTGAAATGAAGTGGATGGGATGAGCAGAGGGCACACACTGGCCACGTCAACAGAATACTCGTTGCCTAAATGATTGAGAGCTAATGAGACAAGACTGTTCTCTCTCACTCCTCATCTAAAACACATCATGGCAGAGATTGATAAATTGACTCAGGAAATCATTGTCCCGCTCAGCTCTTACGTATGTGTCCCTTTAGGTATGTGTCATGTTTGATTTTCCTGTAGGGGTGGTGCTGGTTATGTCGGCCAGAAGTCCCTTCAACAAGCAGCCAAACTTAGTCCGGAGAGACCTCCGACTGTGAGTCATCTCCAACCTTTGGAATTAATAAGAAAAACCTTCCCACAGCTCTCTCGAGTTCTGTGAGCTATGACAAAGCTGATGTCTGGCTCAGATGGCATACCTTGGAGTGCTTCTGTGTGTGTGTGTGTGTGTGTGTGTGTGTGTGTGTGTGTGTGTGTGCGTGTGCGTGTGTGTACACATGTGAGGGCTGGTACTTGGCCTGTCCCATCGACTGATATCCACCGACTATCCAATGAAAATGTCAGATCTGAAGCATCTTTTTCTGGTTGGGTGTGTGTGTGGTGAGGTTGCATTGTAAAAGTATCTACCTGTTTGAAATCGACTTTCAATCTATGCATAAAGGAGAAATGCAAAATAAACAAAAAAGTTTTATACATGGCTGACAAAACACATGTATGTTTATGCCAGGTATGTATGTGGTGATGAGGAAACTCTCCTCAGATGAAAACATGAAATCAACATAAATGCCATATTTTCAACAGATTTGTCCGCTGATATATTAGAGAACATCCAATCAGTGTTTCCTATTGATTCCCATGAAAGATCAAACAGATCCATTTCTAATAATGCAAAGAGTCATTTCAGGGTGTGTATAATGCTCTGAAAGAATCCACAGCCCAGGGGCTTGGTTTTTCCTCGTGGTTTTCCGACCATCATTTAAGAGCTTGAAATGACAGCTCCACTTTTAATTACGCTCTCTCGTTGCGGCGTCCTCCTCTTCGGTGGTCTGATGGCACCAGACTGGTGCACCACAAACTGTTTAGCCCTATGCACTCAACTCCTAATGTTCTCATAACAGTCGTGGATGGAAATGCACATTAATTTTCATTTCCGAAACATTGCAAGCGACATGTTTTTGCACTTTTGTGCTATTTTTCAAAGTGCAAAAGATCATGAAGATACATTTTCGTTAGCTTTTATAAGCATAGAACCCTATATAGGATGTCACAACAGAAAGGATAGGCTACTGCAGTGATTAAAAATGCATGACTGTACCGTAAGCACAGTAGGCTATTTTCTCCACTGGGTATATATATGGAACATTAGGCTGTAGTGATTTATTGTGTATTTATATTACAGTACATTTATTACAGTGTAGCCCAGGTGCTTATTTGTGACCCCTGTGCAGCGCTCGTCTCCAATCACTAAGAACAAAAATGTGGCGCAGTGAATTCCGTCATTATACACACAGCGTGGTGCGCCATCATTCAGCGTTGTGACACACACACACACACACACACACACACACACACACACACACACACACACACACACACACCGATCTGTCTTCCTGGGAGAGAGAGGCGAGGGAGAAACAGAGTGGAGAGGGAAGTAGGAGGAGGGCTGTGCGCAACGCCGGTGCCAATAGGCGCAGCGCTATCTAATTAAACCCCCACCACGTAATCCCAACGACACCATCCCCCCATTTAAATCCACTCCACCGGCGCACACCGCTCAAACGCACTGTCCTCCGCTGCAAGACCGTCCCGTCCCCTGGAGGAGAGGAAACGCCAGCAGCAGCAGCAGCAGCCAGAACCACCACCGCAGCACCGTCACTGCTGCCTCTCGCCTGCACAGTAACATGGTTTGCAGGGCTCGGCTGCTGTAGCCAAGGGCCACTTAGTCAGTCACTCGGCCACTCAGTCGCTGTGTGCGGACGCGTGTGTGTGTGTGTGTGTGTGTTTGTGTGTGTGCGCGCGCGCAATAAGAAGCAGATTATCCAGCAGCATCCGGACGGAGAGCTTCGAAACACGGTCCAGCATCACAACTCTGCAAAGAGCTGCAGGGGGGAAAGCGTCCAGAGCGAGCCCAGCATCCCCTGTGCCTCTTCCCGTCTGTCCTGCACACCAGCCCCGCTGAAGGGATACCCCATCCCCAGCTGCAGCGACCCTGCCTCGTCTTTATCGGGTAAGGAGAGGGGGGGGGGTCGACATTCACATGCATGCATATGTATATAGTCCAGCCAAACTAGTCTAAACGCAGTATGTTGATTTTGGCTTTTCTCGCAAAAGCGACGCAGACGTTTTGGCTTACACGCGGATACAGTGTGCATTCCCGCTGTGTGGTGACAATAAACCGCGGAGCAGTCCGAATCATAACCAAGAGTATGTGAGCTGAAAACATTCCCGTACCCCCCCTTCAGTTTGCTTCACTGCACAGATGCTTTTGAGCAAGAACTCGAGATGAGTGCCATGGTGCTTTGTCGGGTGAGCGTTTCAATCGTGCAACTCACGGACATGCAAGGCAGAAAAAAAAGCTTTCCTGCACAGCCAATGAGATGATAGCAACACAGGCCTGCCATTTTTTTTAATGAATGATCTCAACGCGGGACAAGAGAGTGGATGCAGCCCCCCTCCTCAGTCTTAGAGTGTTCAATTCCCATCTCTTTAGAAGAGGGAGAAAAGGGTGAGAAAATAAGAAAGATTGCCTCCTCTTACTTATATTGGTAACTGTCCAGGCTCTAATGTGCCTGATGTAACTGCTGAGTGTGCCACAGTATTTTGCACATGGCAGCATTATGATCTGACATATTATTGGAGCTTATATATATATATATATATATATCTTTGCTGTCATTTGATGTTTTTAGAAAGTCACTTAAATAATCCAAGTTCTTTTTTGTAAGTGATTCTTAGGTATGGTGTCAGTCATCCTCACTGCTTTGAAATAACAGTATCCTAACCAACCAGAGTGCTTATCATGAAGCTTGTGGTCTGCTCAGTTAGCCCAAGCCCTCTTAAAGCTGCTACTCCACATCTCCCGTAATGTAAAACATGTGAATTACCATTTTATCCACATAGATAGCATTGAGTTGCTCTTACTGATTGACAGTTGTGATAGGGACTTCATAAGTAAATTAAGGGGCAGGGGCTCAGGGTATGCAACATGCTGTCACTCATTAGCATCCATCACTATGTGTGTAGGACCTCTGCTCCGCTTTTCATTTCTTTCCGAGATGCCACTCAGCTATTGCACACCTTTTAGAAAAGCCATTCAAATGTAACCGGTTTCTGTTAGGCTTGGTTACATGGTCAGAAGGCACCCTGGTCATTCTCTGGTCTTCATTTTGGGTGGCTGATACTGAGAAGAAATGATGGGAGAGCTGCTAACGTGGCCGTTATCCAGTCTGACCTCGGGTTAATAGGAAGGTGGTGCACAGTGGATGCGCGGACCTGACAAATTGATCTGTGTATGGGCATTATGTCCCCAGGAAACCTGCTCAACCCAGCCCACTTGGGAGATGAAATGGGCAGAATCTTGCTGCTAACATTTTGGTGGGTTCAGGCAGTGTTTAGTCTGCATGTGCTAATGCTAGTCTAGTTGTTACATAAGAAGATAAAATGTGTGCCGGAGCACTACTCTCTCAGCCGCTCAGGCTCATGTACACACTTGTGTGTACGCACAAAGACACACACGCACATTTTAACACTGAGCACCTTGTAAATTACAAGGTAGTCAAGGTTTGTGTCAGTATGGCCGGTGATTTGCAGTGGGAATTAGTTTCATTATCATCTGTTACTCTCTTCAAAGCCCATTTAATGCATTTCTCCTCTGTATGCAGTGTATTTCCTTCTATGTTTCGTACTCCAGGCTTTCACAGTCCAGTGATGCTCATCTAGGTGACCTTGCTGTCTTATGTCGCTACTAGAAACTCTTGACAAGATGCCCTGACAGCACGTATGCATGGAACATAGAAGTGCACAGCCTGAAAGTCACTTTGAGTTAAGGTTTCTGTATTGTCATGTGAATGTAGGTCATGTGACACAAACACACAGGCTCATCGTATCAGAGATCTTCTTTTTTTCCCTCAGGAACAAGTAAAATCCTTCCCTATTTTGTGTTAAACACCTCATTGAAACTTGCTACACAAATGAACGTCCCTTGTTTTCACTACTTCCGATGCCTTGAAACAGAGAAAAGCAAAGAGATGGATGTAAAGCCTCAGTGTAAAACGGTTTTGTGGTCAGATGGTATAACAAAGTAATGGAGAGGAAATGGTTCCATGTTTTTCTCCTTGATAAGAGTTATGTCATGTCTGCAGCACTCTGTTGTTAATAGCAAATACTGAGTGGCCACTTTCTCATGAACTATTATCACCATGATTGTAATGGAAATGATTGCTATCAGGCATTGATTTCCTCTGTACAAGAGTGTTTCTCACAAGAAAACAGGCAACACTGTCTGTTGAAATGCCTACAATTTTCTTATGTGATTTTTTTGTGTTTGTATAAAATTTGACAACAGAGAAGGCAATGTGTAAAAATAGTAATAGGAATATAATAGAGAAAATAGATTTTGAGGGCCTTCAAGAATGATTGCAATAACTGTAGTCATAGTAGTTTTAGTTGGCTAAAATTAAATGATGTTGCAGATGGAAAAAAAAGTCTTCTGTAACAGTTCGGTTAATTGGAAGGCAATAAAGTATCAGTTTTGATGTTTGGATATGAAGACTTTTTGTATTGCAAGCAGATACATAAGCTGAAGTTCATGTGTAACATCAGTGGCGGGCTCTTTTAATGATGCTACAGCAGCCATACTTCATGTTACCTGGGAGGCAGCGCAGAAGAAAGGAAGTCACATATGGACTGAGAATGCACACTGTAGCAAATAGTTGCGCATTATGTCGTTCATGTCTCTGTGTCAAAACCTGACAGGGTCAGAACAGACTTTGGAGAGCTTCTTTGACTTGGAAGAGTGATGTTTTCTGGTGTAAGCCTTCCCTCTACTTGGCTGTGTTTTCATATATAGGGGAGTGGGATGTGGCCTGCAGTGGGTTGACATGAGGTCTGTGTTTCCCATGCACGGCCGTCGGCCCTATAATCTGCCCTGATCCTGCTGGGGAGGGGCGTCTCCTGCCCGTCAGACATGCCGTCTGATAAAGCCAGTGATAAGGCGGAGAGGAGAGAGCAGCTGCTCTGCTGGAGGTGGACGGCTGGAAGCAAAACACAGCCCTGAAAACCATTTACCAGATTTACCAATCTGAGGTCTGAGGTGATGCTCAATGTAGCCTCGAGTTCATTCAGCAATGATGACCAGTTTGATCATTGCCAGAGAATATGTACTGTACGAACAAACCGGGGAATAGTTGTTTTTATATATATATACAAATGGACTGGGGTTGCTTCCTTTTTAAAATGGAACAAATCAGATGTGACGCATAAGCAACATGATTGCTTAAATCCCTTGTAGCAGGGAGGTCTAGCTGCTCAGTCTCCAGTAAATCAGATCAAAAGACACCGGAATAATTTGGCAGAACTGGTGTTTGATTCCCCCTCTTGTCTTCTGATGTATGTGCAAAAACCCCCCCAATTAAGGCAAGAACAGGAAAGAGCTTCAAAACTACAGCAGGTTAAAACAAAAGAGAGAGAAAGGGTAAAAGTAACAAAATAACTTCAGAGAGGAGATTTTTAATAAATGACAGTAATTCTGCGAGTTCACCTCCTGTTCTCCCCTCTCTCCTTTCGTCTCCTCTCTCTCGCCATTAGGAGGCTGAAAGGGCGGCCAATTACTCCCTGAGCTCGGCGTGTGGTTTGGCTAATGAAGTCAGGGGGGAGAAAAGCGGCGTTGCGTGCGTGTGTGCGTGCGTGTGTGCATGTGTGTGCGTGTGTGTGTGCGTGCCTTCTTTAGCATAAAAGGGCCGAGCAGCTTTTGACTGATAAGGCGTGGTGGAGAGCAGGAGCCCCTCGCTGCGCACCTCGCCAAAGCCTCTGCTGAGATCATATCTCAAAGTGGCCTCTTCCCCTTTGCGTCTATCTGTCCCCTTCTTCTGCCATCTATCACTTCTTTTTTTTAATACCTCATTTTTTCCTTCTGCTCAACTCAATCATCAGATCTCTTCTCGGCCCTCCTCAAGCTGCCTTTCATCTTCTTTCAGTACATTTGCTTGTAGCCTATCTCGTCTTGCTCAGTCCATTTTGAAAGGAGTTTAATTAGTCCCTTTACTCCGAGAGGCTGCAAAGTATAGTCATAACAAAACTATTTTCTGTTCTCATGGCTTTTCCCCAGCTCTCAACTCCTCGAGGGTTTCTCTTTTTTTTCTGATGTAGATACCTCCGCCCGCCCTCGAGCAGAATGTGCGAAATTTAATGGAAGAACAGCCACCAGCTGTGTCTCTGCCTCAGCCGCATAAATATAAACAGAGCGCTGGATATTATTCCTGTATTCCTTTTTTCAAAACAGTATGAGAGTTGAGCTGCATTGTCTCAGTGAGAGGAGTGAGAGAAAATGTTCTGGGTGAAAAAATTATAACCTGTTTCATACCATGACAGCATCAATTAAGCTCAGCATCCCCCCCAACAGCATCTCGCTGGGCTCTCTGGGCAGTAACAGAGGGCCAATCAGAAATAGAAAAATCGATCTGGCGCCGGCTGGCTTGGATGCATTTACAAGCAGCTGTAATGACTGCAGACTCATTTCTCTGGCTGATGGTGCAATCACGTAGCAGTTTTTTTTTCTTCTCTTCTTTGGAGCTGTGAGCAAAAGAGCAGCATTATTCTGTGGAGTCTGTACGATTGACAGGGAGCAGCTCATACTCACATCATGTGGACTGGTATAGCGATTACACATATTTTTTTTCTTTCCACTCTTTTTACGCTGCTGTTTTAGAGATACTTTTTCATCTTCTGTTTCAGTCTTTGAGTACAGTTATACTCCTTAGTACTGACGGATGAGATGGCAGTTGCACTGCTGAGCTGTTGTGTTTATGAATTATCGTAAAAGCTGCTATTAATTTGAGTTAACTGTCATCAAGGGCATCATATCTGACTGACTGACTGACAGGGCTGAGCAGGTGCTGATATTATACAGTACATGTGCTGTTTTCTTTTTTTGTTGATTAATCTTCTGATTAATCTCCTTCTTTAACTGACTCATCTTTCCAAGAGTCCAAGGGGACATTGCCAGATATCATGTTTTGTTTGACAGTCCAGTCAGTCCAAAACCCAACAATATTCAATTTAATATAATAAAGATAAAAGCAGGGATCTGGAACATTGGAGCAGGATGATTGTCAATTAATTTAATGCCAATCAACTTTTTGATTGATCACGGCAGGCCATATCTTGTATTGTTATGTTTTGCTAATACCGTAAGAATGCTGCATTGTGAAAACATGGCTGAGCTAATACGATAGCCTCCTTCAATTCTGACTCACCGGGTCTCCGTTCCCTCAAAGGCCACAGCAATTTGCAAGTCATTTTTTGTCATCAATCTGAGTCTGGTCAGAATTCACCAGCAAATCAGCTGTTCACTGTGATTCCAATGAAATACACTGATTTTGGTCCAGAACCTTGTTGTTCTACAGTAAATGCTGGTGTATCAGTACAATACATAGTAAATTACATTCTTAGATGTACTTTATTCTAGCTCAGCCTTCATCAGTATTTCAGGGGCATTTATTGTATTCACTGACTGAGCCACTCAACTGAAGGGGGCCCAAGCTTCATCACTTGTGCGTTTTGGATGCATTGCTGTGATTTTTACAGAACTGTCTGCAATGACCTGCTTTGTTGACTTGTTAGTAAATATGTTCCCACTCTTTCTGTCTTCCACATAGTTGAGAAGAGTTCTGCTTCTTGTGACAAAACAAAGTTCAGTTTCATAATCCTTCCAGATGTGGAAGATCCTTGACTTAACGGAGTTTGTTGCCATGTAATATTCAGTATGTTTGCATGTGTCAGAATCCTGTGTTCATCTCAAGGACCCGAACTCCATCCCGTGTCTCCCGTGTCTCTCCCAGCCTTTGATAAGCAGACTGGATGTCAGCTTTAAACAGCCTGTGTAGTTTGCACATGGAAGGTCCTCAGCAGAATGCTTTAAGTAGATCATGACAGTGTCGATGCAGGCTTAAAATGGAAGCAGTGACAGCGACTGCCGTGCAGCATACCAGGCCGTCGCTGATCAGAGCACCTATCCGCTGTGACTCTCCATGGTGGAGATGTGAGTCGCATCTGTATCGTTGCACCAGAACCAGAGATGGGGAGGGGGGGATCAGATCGAGGAAAAAAAAAACAGGAGTGGAGAACAAGAGGAGTAGAAGAGGGCAGACAACTCAAGAATGGGAGGATGCAAGAATATTCCCGGTGCAGAATACCGTAATGTTAATCTATTTCTTATAAACGTAATCAATCAGTATTCTATTTCATATGTTGTTACACTCATATAGGAATTTAAAAAAAAACAATTCTGAGTATACTGTAACAGTATCACAGCTATTATTCAAATACAGAAATAGTTCTACAAGAACATGTTAATGCAAACAGTTATCCTGCTGTATTTTCCCTCAAGTGTAAAATTTAGAAAAAATGTTTTATAGTGTATATTTTAACTGATACCAAGCTGTGCACTGCTGCTACCACATCTGCACTATTGCCCTGGTTCTACAAGGTTCAAGTACAGAGGATACATGTGTATATATCCATTTTTCCCAAGGACCCCACTAGAATTTATATGTTGAACAGGTAAATTATACAGTGCTAAAATATGAAGCCAAGTTGAATTTTTATGAAGATGTGACAGAGTTTCTTATCACCCAGGTATAGTAAAGAGTCACACTTTCAGCAGTCGTAACCCGCAGCTCTGTGGGAAAAATGAGAAGCCAGGGGAGCCATCAACTAGTGAGGATGTGATTCTTCCTGTTCAGCATCCACAGACTGATGTGTGAACTTCACAGCCGAGCCTTCAGGAGATGTGTGTGTGTGTGTGTGTGTGGGGGGGGGCGAGCATAAGAGAGTCTGCGAACAAGACAAGGAGTTGTCTAAACGTGTGATCTTTCCATCTGAGCCCAGAGCGAGCCTTGCATGCCAGCTCTGTACAAGTCACGGCACTGTATTGTGAGATATCTTTATTGCACGGCTCGCGGGCGTCTGCTGGTGCAACATGATTGCTTGTGAAGTGGAGAAGTTCGCTCTGGGTTGGCTGTTTGCCGTCCTGACAAAAGTCAGAGGGTGCTGGTATGTTTAGATACTTCTGTAACCAGCGTAGAAAGTGTGAGGGTGAGACAGCTCAAATATGGCGAGGTGGTGTCCCATGCTTTTCCAGGCACTCCTCCTTCAAACCCCCTCACTGAACCACGAGATTTAGTTCCCCAAGCTTTCATCACCTTCATGTACTGCATGCCTCTGCCAGATTTGGGAATCAGGAACTTTTTTCCATATGGACACTGATGTAACATTTCTCCAGTTCCACTCTTTAAATGCCATCAGAGTTGCCGCCAGTTCCTTTCAAAAACGGATTGGATTGAACCTTCTAAACCCTCCTTTTCAACAGTCATATGAGATCAAATCTTCCTCGGACAGAGGGAAGTCACATGAAATAAGCAAGGCTGAGTGAGAGTTAGATTATGGTTTTGAGAACGCGAAGTGGAGACTAAATCCCCTTTATGTAAGTATATTAGAGAGCAATGTCCTTTGCCTTATATTAATGTGATGACTTTTAGGCAAGAGCTCCCAGGACTCCCGTCCGCTCTTCCTGTTTTTCTAACCACACACTGCTGTTTCTGCCAGAGGGATGCACGCATCCAAACACCAATCAACGTCATCACCAAGTGTGACCCCACAAAATGATTGGTGGATCCTCTTGGGTCAGCTTTGCGTCATGTAAGGATTAAATGTACAATGTGCATGAAGAGAAATACAAGAGCAGTAAACATGTTTATTGAATATTCATAATTCTTCTGCTGTGTGAAGATGAAGCCATATGGCAAACGCACACCCACAGTTCACCTACAAATGCACAACCCGTAAACACCAATGCTGCCAAAATTGTGACTATTTTTATCAGTTCATTAATTCGATTTTAATTTCAGTCACATTTCGAAGAATATGTGATCATCGTGTGACGTGGAGTAAATAGCTGGTGGTGGGGGGTCAACAGCTAACTGTGCTGGTGTTATTCAATGGCTGATTAGAAAATGTCACACAATGCATGCGGGAGGGATGTGATAAGCGGTAAAAGGAGAGCGCAAGATACGGAGAGTTGGAAAGTGAAGCGGAAAGACAGAGAGAAGGAGATGAAAAGCGAGAGTGGGAAGGGTCATAACCTTGTCGTCAGTGTGTGTGCCAGCAAGCAGCTGGAAAAGACCGATGCTCCTGCCTCACCCGTCTGCTGTTTCACACCCACCCCTCATCAGCACCACCAGATCTGAGCTCTCTCCTTCTTTTTCTCACCATAGCCTCACTTTCATCCTCTTTGCATAATTTGTTTTGTAATTTGTGGTTTAAACCCCTTTTTTCCTCCTGGATCTACCTTGTTGTTGACACTCTCTTGGGTCCTGCTTCTTCATAAAAAACCCTGATAGTTGTTCTCTGTCAGTTCATTAAATCCAAAGCTTTGGCAAAGTTCCTGCAAGTAATAACTGTTACTGTAAAATGCTGCAAAATCCACTTACGCACGCTACATTTCTGGGAACAATGCGAAGGACAGAATGATGACTGATGAGATATGATTTGGTCTACGTAATGAAATTTCCAACTTACATCACACTATTACTAATTTTATTTTGTGTAAAGTCATCTCAATCTCTAAGTAACAACTTGCTAGTTTCAGGTGAACCAGGTTGCATTGAATAGCAAAATTGGATTCCCTTAAGATAAACCACGTGAATTGCCGCAGCTTCTCAAACTGGACTGATGCCACTGTAATGGTCTGCTTTTTTTTAAACTTCTCATTTCTCATCGTACACGAATCCTTGACCTGAATAAGTGAATAATTGCCTCCAGCAACAAAGGAAGGAAGTTGATGCTGGGAGAATAATTACCATCTTCATCTTAGGAAGCGTGTGCCCCTGTAGTGTGTGTTCTTGTGACGGGTGCGTGCCATTTCCCGCACGTGGCTGCGAGTGTGTGCCGGTGCACTGCGCTGCTCTGGGACATGAGCTAAAATATACTTTGGTGCCTCGAAAGCCCTCCGCCCTGGAGGCTCTCTCAGTAAGGGATGTGCCCTTTTTTAGAGCCCTTTGAGAGCTTGAAAAAAAAAAACAGTGCAGTAACCTTTAAGCGCTCATTGCATGTGGGACGATTCACTTCCGAGGCAACGTGATACTGTTGGCAGGTTGAAATAGGAGAGGTTTGATTCAGTGTCCTGTTTAACTTACAATATCATTTCACTGGAGCTACAACTACATCTCACTGCAAGCTGTCCAAGCTGCTGACATTCAAAGACTAAGATCCTGTATGCATCTCCTGATGCATGCAGGTTTGTACTTCCAACAACTTTTTGAATGATAGCAGTGTAGTTAAAGGGTATGAAAGGTAGAACCTCATTAAACCTGAGAACTTATGTCAGTGACTGCTCTCAGCCATTACTCCACCTGCGCCTTGTCCAAGCAGCCAGGCAGCCAAACCAGGACACTGCGCCTGCACTCAAGAATCCCAGCACAGCGTGATACCTCTGAACCCACTGTGGGTAGTTTAGTAACAAGGAGAAAGGCCAGATGGCCGTGTTCTAGTGGCCCTGTTGCCAGTTTGTGGCGGCAGGAGCAGGACAGCGAGATCTAGAGCATCAATACCAGGGGAGCTCAGGCAGCAGCAAGCCAAGCCCACGGCGTTTAGCAAAGATCAAGGGCTGTTGAGAAACGACAAACTGACACTGGAGACGTTTTGAGGCGAAGGGTGATGGATGAAGGAGGGAGGAAAGGAAAAAGGAGAGGCTAAAGGAGAGGATAGGGAAGAGGGGTGTTGTGTGTCAGCAGATCGATTGCAGCTAAGGATAGAACTGCATCAGGATTCTCCTTCACCTCTGCTGCAGGAATAGCAGCACTTGTGACCCCTGAGGGACTCTGTTGATGCTACAGATTAGATTAGGGGTCAGTTTCACAGACACAATGTCAATTATATCTTCAATGTGAATCTTGGAACATTGTTTTGTTCTAAGAATACAGGAAGTGCATACACTATACCTCAAATGTGTAAATGTCTCTATTGACTTCCCTGTGAAAATGGAAACCACAAAAATGTTCTGAAATGGAGATTTGTGAGAAAAAAACCCATCCTGTCCCAGGTACTCTTTATTAAGATGTTTACACAAAATCTCTCATCTGATCTGATTTAAGCAGATTCAACTGATATTGGTTTGGCAATATAAACAAACAACCATTTTACCTGTCCTCAGGCTAAAATGTGAACGTCTAACTGTGCACTGTATTGGTGGCACTGCCAATTTCCAAATCAGTGAACCAACAAGGAAAAAAAAGCACAAATATCTTGTGAAATCTCAAAATTATTCTTTGTATGCACTTTTCCGTTAATGCAATTCCCCATAGTGTGTCATACAATGTGGTGGGATATCTCTGCTGTAGCTCTGCTGAGCTGTTGGCTTATTAAAATGCAGTACATAGGAACGATTTTGTCTTGAAGAGAACAAAACAACCAGGTGAAATGGAACAGGTGAATGGGTAACTTCATTCATTCAATGCAGTCACTTTTCAGTTCACTTCAGAATCCAAATCATACTCTGAACTGAACGAACTGAACTGAACTATTTAAACCTTCAAAGTGATTCAAACTTTCCACCCCTACTTATGTGCTTGTTCGTGCCGTATCATTGGTGAGAGCTGCTCCAATAATCTGATATAATATTCTTGCTTCATGCATAGGATTACCCTAATAGTCACCCTGTATGGCTGCTATATGTTCATATGGATGTTAGCATGGAGCTACCTTTATTAGTAGTAGGGTTCAGATTATGGTTTGGTTTGAATAGGTTGGAATTGTTTTTGTTTTGGGTCTGACACCTGTGATAGGTATTTGTCCTAAAATGCAGGGATTTTTATGTTAGTATATGTGTTTTATCAGTGCATGATGATATGCCAGAGCTCCCATGGCAATGTGTCAGATTACCTTAGAAGAAAGAATTGTACAGATGCCTGAAAATGTATCTAAAAATATCAGCGTGTTCTTGGAGCACTGGAGCCTGGCTCACGAACTGTGACTACCTCAGCTGCAGAGGTCAAGTTGTCTCCGAGAGGAAGACGAGCTAACTTGTGGCCGCATCCGCCTCCCGTGGGAGGGAGGCTGCTGATATAATAGGGCTGCCCGACTGGAGAGCCACGATTTGGCCTGTCAGCAGCTGAGCCCCCTGTCTTCAGTTTGCCCAGTGTGCAGCAGACACTATGGATTTTCATATATTATTATGCTCATGTCCTGTGCTAGAATTACACACTCGATAAAGGTCATTGCGCAGCATGGAGCACATACTGTGGGACAACAGAGGGAGGAGACAGGGGGGGGGTGAGTTAACTATTCATCAGTGATCCCGTTTAATCATTTCTTTTTAACATGCTCCCCTCTTCCCTTCTTTTTCTTTTCCTTCTTTCAGTTCTCCACCTTTACCAATGCCTATTGTGTAATCAGCAAACATTATAGCTCGACTCCCTTTGATGCACCAACTGTGCAGACACTCGCCTCACGGCCTCCCCGAACCCAGCCCTTCCCACACAAACACATGGTGTGCTACAGTTGGCGAGCCAGCAAGAGCGCCCTCCCTTGCTGTGAATGCACGGACAGATGCAGCGCTGACCTGAGTCATATGCCTGGTGAACACAAGTGTTTCCAGCACTCAACCGAATGCTTGATTCTCTGCCTCCGCTGAGCGTGTTTACAGCAACTTATCAAGCTGCTGTGTCGTGGTCGTCAACCGAAATCAACCAAAATAAAAGGCAATAATAGCTGCCCACGCTGTTTTCTTTGTGAAGGCGCACCTCGAGCTGTCACTGTGCACTTAATTCATTTGCATGCATAAAATTGCTGCTTATAAACAAAGGGAACTTGAAACATAAGGGATTGCACTGATCATTTCTGTGCCCAGGTCTTAAGAGGGAACAAAAAATGTGCAATCTGGTTTTGTCTTTGACTCACCAGGACATATTTCATTCATATCTGAGTTTATGGTGTGCTATTATTACATGCAAATGTCTAGTTTAATGTAGCATTTATATGCAGCCGTGTCTCAAACATGTAGTGAGAAGGAGCTGATAGTGTACAAGCTCGTACTGCTTAATAATTGCATGCTGGCCACACAGTGAATTTGGTGTTACTGTGAAGATGAGCTTCCCAGTGTAAATATTTCATAAGGATAGGCTGAGAGGAGGCTTTCCACAAGTCCCTCTTCTTGAAAAATGCTATCTACATATTATATATGTATATATTTTTTTTCCTTGTGGTATCAACTGGCTTGATTTCTACCCTGCAAGGAAAGAGGAAAGAATCTGTGTAGGTTCTCAGTCATCCAGGTCATGGTAATTCTCCAAAGAAGTAGTAAATAAAGCACCTATGTGTGCAGTAATTCCTGTATGCCAAAATATTTGTGCATGTGCACGTTGGATTTTTATTTCCTGATTAAATATTAAATGCAGAAGCGTTTTTTTTTTTTTTTGGGGGGGTCAGTTGAAGACATCCTTTGAAGAAGAAAGTTGCATGCTTTGGATGATTGGAAGGCATTGACACAGTACTTCAAATGATCCAAGTCTTAATCTGAGTCTCTATATTGAGACGCTACCATCTGAGCAACACAGAAACGTGTCTCCTTGTTGATCAGGAACATGAATGAAGTGTCATTTTTCAGGAAAATGAGATTGCTGTGCATCACCAAGAAAGCTATTACCACAAGCAACCTTATTCTCTGTGGAGTTGAATGTGGGAGCAGATTCACCGCCATTACTCCCAGGCCCGAACGTAGTCCCAGATTTCTAGCGGAGCAGCTTTCTTGGAACCCAAGTAATGGATTCAAAATCTTCAGTCACATAGGCTAATCGAGATTGTTACCCCTGGATGGAAGACGTTATTTCTTCTCTTTGTGACCCAGATAGAAATAGCATTGCCCTCCACTGGACGTGTTATAAATGAGGTCAGCCTCCTCCCAGATGGAGGTCTGCATTCCTGAAAAGAGGTCTACTGTTGTTGTTCTGCAGGGCCAGAAGGAAGCAAAGCTCGATCACATCATTTGGCATGTTGTTGTTGGTGTTCTAGAGATGTATGTATATGATGGTGTAAAAACTGATGATATTGATGAAAGATTATATTAATAAATAAAGATTAATATTTGAGATAAAGGTCTTATCAGTAATGAAAATAATGATTAGTCTGAGCATGATCACACGCTGAAAGTGAATGCATATCCAGTATTCAATGTCTTCATTAGTGGAGAATGCATATTCAGACGAATTGCAAAAAGTAAATCCTTTTTCAGTTCTTTTATAATAATCTCTGAAGTATGATTTTTTCCCCCATTAGTAGTTATCTGGTGCCATCAAAAAAGACTGCTTTATCCCAACTCTGCCTTCTATTTGTCTGTTTTTCTGTCTGCTTATCATCCTCTTTTTCTGAAGTGAATGCCACATAAGCCTTTTGAGCCTTTGCCTAATGCACTTATGTGACCTTAAATGTTACTTCCTCCCATCCGCCTCTTCCCTCCTCATTTTCAGTCCTTCCCATATCATTGGTGGCTACTGTACGCTTTATACATTAGTCAAATGAAAGATGAAAGATTTTAGTGCTATAAAGTGTGTGTGTGCATGGCGAGACGTGTATGTGTGCACTCCCTCTTTGACAAAGAGTTATTATCAGAATTTGGACATGCTCTGAAAACTCTCTGAGTGCAGCAGGAGAGAGAGAGACAGAGCTCCACACTGAGGACCAGTCCTCATTCTTATTTTTAACCACTCCATTAATGTCTTTTCCTTCAATAACTTCTAACTATCTCCATCAATCCTTCCACCCTTCTCCCCCTTCTCCCTCTTCTCCCTCTGATCCTCAGTGGCTATTTTTTTCACACTGTCTCTATAATACGGGAATTTCGAAACTTGAATTGATTTGCATTGATCGGTGCAGTAAATGGAACAAGGGGGGTATGAAAGAACTGGGTTGTGGGAAACATAGTTTTTAAGGACCACAGTTTTAACATCTTGCAGCCCATTATTTTGGTTTTGCTGCCTTCAGTAGAATGATTCTCCGCCAAAATCCACAAATGTTTCCAGCTAAAGGCTCTGATAAACCTACTGTACACTGTCTGCCCAGCACAAAATCACAAAGTCAGCATATAACAGAGTAAGAGGCAGATATTTTTTTCAGGTGTCGGTGGAAACCATATTAGATCTAAAACAATGTGGAACCCAACACAACATGAATACTAATGTTGCTCTGTGTCATCTGTGTTTACCAATATGTCACCCAAAACAGTATCAGAGGTGGTAATACTGTATCACTGTTGATTTTGTTCAATTTAAAAACCATGTTATAGCCCATTATTAATACCTTCGAGGTTTCAAAACCAAGTATCAGAGTTTTAGCAGCAGAAAGGGGGAAGAATGGGCAGAGACAAACTTTTCAAGTGGAAAAAGGCACTTTTAGTAATGAGATCTGCTGGTTGTTCAAATGAGAGGTTGGCAAACGTCGCTCCAGTATGGAGGAGAGCTTTGTAGCCAATTATAATTTGTCAGATTTCTCATGGCTTATTTTGAGACTGTTGGCTTTCAAGCTTAAACAATTAGTCATGGGCAGTAATTGTTTAGTTGATCAACAACAATCGGCATTGATTTTGACAACCAATTTATTTCAACCAATTTTATTTTTAAACATAAATTCTTTAAAAGTTTCTGGTTCAAGTTTGATCAAATGTGAATATTTGCTCGTTTTCATAAACTTCTCAGATAGTTGTGTGAATAACTCATCGTCATTTCAGGGTCAAGGAACTTGTGACAGACATTTGTCATGTTCTTAGATGTTGACGTTTTCTTGCCCCAGTGATTGCACATGAATCATTGGCAGGTTAATGGATAATGACAACAATCGCTATAGGTGGCTTACATCCATGATTTCATTTTGTTGATCCAGTTGGTCAGGGGGAGTGAGGTACAGTGAAGATGGATAGATGCAGAAGAGGACATCATTGTCGTAGCATGACAACAGATGATGCTTCTGAGGATGAACAGGAGAAGACCTCCTACTGAGCACTCAAATGAATGCTGGTCTTCAGGCAACACTTGTCAGTGTCAGAGCTTTCTGTTAGTCCCTGAATGCAACAGCAAAGAAAGTGATTCCAAAACATCACTTCTTAAAAAGTTTAGTGCTGCATTAACGAATTTGTAATCTGTCTTAAGTGACAAGAGGAAAAAATAAAAATGCACTCTGAGCAGAAAATGACAGCGAGAAGCGTTCGGTCATTTGGGATAGAAGTTCCAGTGGAAGAAAAGCAAACAGAAATTATAGTAATTGCGAGGCAGATAAAATGCCAGGATGGGACGAGAAAAAGAAAGAAAAGAAATAGGGATGAGAGGTTTAAACTGGAGAGGTGGCTTCTCAGAATGCTGCACTTTCAGGAGAAACCACAGGAAACTGAGAACACTCGAGTGAAGAAAAAATAAAAATCAATGGTGCCTGTCCATTTTATTTATTTATTTTTTTTGATCTGCCGTTCTTTTCACATGGCACCAGCTCTGTCTGCTTTATTCTCGTGCCGCATACCACTTCAACACCCCCACCCTCTGTTGTCTATCTTCCCTTCTCGCCAGTCCTCTTTTCTCTCCCTCTCTCTCCACCCCTCCTTCTTCCTAATGACTGAGCTGTTGGCAGGCGATGTGAAGGTGACGTTTTCTCGTCCCGTAAGCACATTAAGCAGTGGAGAGAGAAAAAGTGGGGCTCTCTAATGTTAAACTGGACTGACTGTACCTCTTCTCTAACACTATCAGACTTTCTTTTTTTCCCCATTCCCCCTGCCTGTTTTCCAGTTTTCCTCGCTCCATCTCAATCTATTCATCACCGCTTTCTTCCTCCCTTGGCTTATTGTGGGTAAAGTTGGACTGATGGATTGTAACAGGCTTTTTATTAATAACCTGATATTGGCCAGCCAGTGTCATCTACCTTTGTGATGATGGTGATACGTCCCTGACCACAGCAAATCAATATGCTTTTAATATTTTTTATTCCACATGGCTGCCCAGAGACGCCATTGTAGCCGTGTGGGCGGATTTCACTCGACAGTTGTAGAAATGAAGCGAGAGTGAAACCTGCTCCAATCGTCCTTAAGAAGAATGTAACGCCACTGAAAGCATTAAATGACTTTTAGTGTCCACTGATGTACTGTAAGGTGAGTTTCTGGGCCATAAAATGGCCTCATTAAAAATCCAATCATAATGTTGGCACAAAATATCTGCTACTGGCATTTTAAAAATAAATTCAGAATTGGCCTTCAGGGGATCCATCGTAAAGTTTTCACCATGCAGCTTCTTCACTCACACTTATTATCATTACAGTCAAGTCACAGACCTAATCATTTGTTTCGTCAAATATAATCCATTGCAATCTTTCAAAAACTCAAGTCTAACAACTTTTATTTTATATTTAATGTGCCTATATTTTAGTGTATATTAGTGTGTATTTTTTTAATCCAGTGACCATTTTAGTGTATTTATAAGTTTTATTCATTATGATCTTCCAGCATCCCATCGCTCTGTGAAGCACTTTTATTTTGAAAAGTGCTGTACAAATAAGTTATATATAAGTCATTGTTAAAGTTATTATTACAGTCATCACAAACTCTATCAGAGTTATATAATACTCTCTGTGTGTGTGTGTGTGTGTTTGTATGTATATGTATATATGTATGATTTGTACATTAGAATAAGGTTATATGTAATGCCTGTCCAGTTTTGAGCACATAAATGTAATTAGTAACTCTTTACATATTATTACCTATTATTATGAATTTTATTTGGAATTTGTAACATTACTAGTTACATTACTTCCCATTAAATCCTTCGCACTCAAATGCCACATTAAACAGGTTTAACATCTTAAAGGACTGTGATCCGTTTTTCAGAAAAAGGGTTTCTTACAATAGCTCTATGACTTACATGTGGTGATAATACAGATAAACTGGGGTGAGTAGACACTCAGATATTCACCATGCAAGAGTCCGGGCTTTGCCTTCCTGAAACACTTTTTAACACCTACTTGCACCATTTCTCACTGGAAACACCTCTCATCCTTGATCTGCTTTTCTCTCACCTTAGCAACCCTTTTCTCTATGATCCTTTCTGCAGCATTACAACATTTGTCTGCATGTCTTTGTCTCTCTCCTCTCTGTCTTTCTCTCCTTCCTCCTCTGTGCAGGCATCATCATCCCAGAGGTTGCTGACCCGCTTAGTAGCTCTGGAACAGATGTTCAAGGGGCCGAGTGTGTGAATGTGTGTGTGTGTGTGTACTGTGGACTTATGATGGGGCTGGACAACGACAACTAACAAGCACTGGGCACTTAGACTGGAGAGATGGATTAGTGGTTTATGCCTCAGGATGGAGGGATGAACGATGAAGGGATAGTTAAAAGGGATTGGAACTATGGTTTGGGTTTTGGGGGCCGTGGAGGATTAAAACAACTGTGGTTGGTGAGAACAACAACATTTTTATGATGCTGTGATTTACAGATCAACAGGGAGGCATACTTTCACAGGTCACAGCTGGGTCAGAAAAATGGAAAAAAACAAACTAGGGGGAGGGGAGGGTGAGTAAAGGTCAGTGTGTTAGAATAGGATTTATTGTGTGTTTGGAGAGTCAGCTTGCAGCCTGTCTGTCAGGTTAGATTGTCACTTTCTGTGATTTGGTCCCCACAGGCTACTGAAGATGATGTAACACCTCCCCCGGCAGCTATGTTGGGGGTCCATAGCCCATAGAAGCTAATTATATTTCTAGTCAACCTAGCAAAAAAGGTGAAAAGACAAAGTGACTTTCTTTAAAGTGTGTAAAGTGTTCTGGTCAATGCAATGAGAGCTCTGTTATGTTACTAAGAAGACTCCATTTTCTGCATGTGGTCCCAATGATGGGATCAAATTTGTCTGTCGACATTAGTTTCTGTTTTTTTTAGCATAGAACGCCATCTTCCTATCTACATATTATAATAAGTGGCAGCGTGTCAGGAAATCAGTCTCCTCAAACGCACTTTTCTTTTTATCCATTCATATAATTCACATATAATCTGGCTATAAGCCAATTTCAGTGAACGTTTGCTGTGTTCTGTGTGTCTGCATGTCATCAGGAAGCATTAGTTGCTGTAATTAAAGCATCTTTATCTTTGCAATTAAATCCGGTGTTCTCTTCCAAGCCTTTCTTCTTACACACCCCCAACCCCCCACCCCCCCAACCCACAAGCTGACACACACGAGAGGTACGGGCTGTTTGTTTTGTGGCCCTGTTCTCCATCTGATAATTGGACGGCGTTGGCGGCTGTTATTAATTTCTGCAGGTACTAAAAAGTGTGTGCGTCAGTGCATGTTATAACGGGTGTGTGTTTCCTGAACACTCGCCGGAGGCACAGTCCATTCTCTCTCAGCAGACAAATTACTGCTTCATTGCGAGACCTGCAGATTTCACATAAACTGTAGTTTTCAGCACTGCAGACCCTACCCAATTATTATTCGATGAGAAATGCATAAATGTGTTTCTTTGTCCTTAGGTTGTTGTGTATGGCTAAAGACTGACACACTAAGCTGTTTAGTGGTATGTGATGTGAGGAAAAATAAAGAAAGAAGACGTGTTGAAAGTGGAAACACTCAAAGCATTTCTGGCAGATGTGACCAATTTTTGCATGGAGACACAACCAGGATGATAAACTTTTTCACATAAATTTTCTTGTGATTTTTGGAATAAAGAGAAGAAATTTGACCTTTTTAATGAGATACAGCCCAGCAAAGCATACTGAGGGACAGTTTTAATAGAAGCTGTTTAGGTAGGTGTCAAAGGGCCATTGTATTGTTTCCTATGCCTCAGCATGAGCAGCATTAAAGTTCCCAAACAGAGTAGAAGAAATCATAATTGATGGCTACTGTTCTCCCTTCAGCAGCCTGGAAATTGGCTGCAATCATTACTGTCAGTGTACAAGCATTTGCCTTAATGCTTTCAGGATGAGGGACTTAATACGAGTCTGATTTTATTAGCTGAGTAAAGAGATGAAAGGGCGAAAGGGGTTTTGCCTGTGTGTAATGGAAGATCTCACTGGGCAGGAATAAACACCTGCAACACCCTCTCCGCCCAAATCATATCCATCAGACATACTTATTGGCTTTCTCAAGCTGAGGGAAACACAAACAGACCTGTGGTTATTCTCACTTTCTCTCACACACAAGCACATACCCACATAAGTTGTTGGTGTAATTACCTAGCGTGACCGAGGAGAGATTGGAGGTCGGAAAAGTCGGACACATCTCATCGGGGTGCTGGAGCCGCAGTGATACTGTAATTTTGATCACCATTCGCATACATACAAGCACAGAAGCACATAGTCTGCAGGATGACTTTTTATTATCATTATTAATAATAATCAAAAAAACATTATTATTTTGGCTAGTTAAAGGGATTTGACCCCTTGAATAAAGGTATAGTTTTTAGCTTCTGGTGAAGATTCACGTTGAAAGATCAATTGTGCTCTCACATCGAGTCTGGTTCTGTCCATATTTGTTACCTGTGAACGGGCTACTGCTTTACATCTGTTTCAAGTCCTCATGCTAAGCTAAGATAAACAGGTGCTGCCTGTAGCTTCATATTGTGCAGAAATGAGCAAAGCATTGATCTTCTCATTTAATTCTCTGCCAAAAAGCAAACATATATTTCCCCAAATGTCTAACGTTTCCCTAGAGTAAAAAATATACCATCATATACTATGATCCAGCAATTATCCTTTGAAAATACATTAATGACATGAATAGGAAAAATTAACATAATTTGAGAGTAAAATGTTTGGTTTCCAAGCAACATTTTCAGCACATAGTTGCATCACTGAAACCCTGTTTTGTCAGGCAGGTTTTGCCGAGATAAAGATTAGGAGATCGGAGCAGGCACACACACACACACACACACACACACACACACACACACACACATGCACACATGCACACACGCACACACACACACTCACATTCATGCCACACTGCTGATTTGACACATAAACACACAGCTGGCCAGATAAACCCATAAATGTGATCAGTGGGCTAGTGCTTGACGTCACAGGGGAGCGTTCGGGATTATTTAATGGTTTGCAAATGTAATGCAGCAGTTTAAAAACTTGCTGAGTTGCATAACATGTTTCGTGTCAAAGGAAATGGGACAGAATGCAGAGACAGTGCTGATTTTGATTCTGTTACAAACAGGAAGAAAGTCATTGCGTGAGTTGACAAAGTCATGTTGTCAATTTCTTGTACAGAACAGTGTTGTGGTAGTTGTGTTAGGTGCATGATAATTCTACATTCTATTTCCTTATATTTTGTTTTCTGTTGCTGTGTGGTTCCAGTGATGTGCCGCTGCTTGCTGACCAACCTCTTTCCTTTTTCCCATTCGTTGCCAGCATTCAGCCTCCTCTCTGCGTAATTGGTGCTGACCTCCTGTTCCTTTATGTCTGATTGACAGGTGTGAAAAGCGGCCTGGCTGGAGCTATAGTTGCTGTTGTCGTCAAGGAAACCGTGAGTCCTGTCCCGTTACCATGGGGAAACAGAACAGCAAGCTGCGGCCGGAGATGCTCCAGGACCTCCGGGAGAATACTGAGTTCTCCGACCACGAGCTACAGGAGTGGTACAAGGCATGTAGACACACACACAGGAATATTTTTGCATAACACCAAATCATAGTATGGTGTTTTTACTGCTGCTGCTTCAAAATCAGTTGTTTTTCACTGAAGATAGCTGTCTGCAGCAGCTGCTGCTGCTGGAAGGTTGATGAGAGTGGTGAGAGTGAACAAAACAACACAATGAGCTAAAATGGGCTAAAAAGCTCTGTGGAGCAAAGAGGGAACCGCAAAGTTGGTAGATAATTCTCCATTGGTTTGTCACCATTCAAATTGGGCTAACAACATTCACATTAAACAAAGTCATTTCTGATCTGAATGCTGTCGAAGAATTTTGTCCGGGTTTTTTTTCCTCCTCTGCTAGAAAGTTATTTCAATACTTAAATTACCTCAGGCAGTTACACCTGTCAGAGTTAGTTAACACTTCAGTCACATTTGAGCCAGGACAAATATCTTTGGTCAGCACTTGTCAACACAGATCAACCGTTTGCTGAAAAAAAATGTCTGCAATAAAGCCAGTAAAGTCATGTCTCATCATTAATTAATAATACCGATGGCTGTCTTGAATGTGATGTGTGTCTCCATCAAATCCCTCTCCCAGTCTGTTAATCCACTGGGGAGACCGGATTAGATCTTGGCATGATGAAGTGCCACAGTGACCGCATGAATTATCTCATCTTGTGTGCGCGGATGTGTGTTTGTGTAATGGCTATATGGTTTTATGCATGGATTAGACCTATGGAACAGCTGTGTGAGCTGCCCTTAATAAGAGCTTTACATGTTAGATTGTCACCTCCCTGACCTGTGATTTAAGCCCTACTGACCTCAGGTCTCCTCACACTGGCAGCGGTCATGATGGTGTTTGATCTGAAAAGATTAACATCTCCTGGATGCTGGAGATGTCATATCAACTGTATAGTTTATTCCACAACATTTCAGCTCATCAGCATTTTAGCTCGTTTCAGCAGATATCCAGCTTGTCGTTTTGGGGGATTTGTTGGCAATAAATCAAAATTTAAAGTCAGAACACCTTGCTTATAAGTTATAATCCTTTCTCGTTGAAAATCTTAGAACACTGGCAAAGAACTGTGAACCCTGGCAATAACCTGAAAGAACCATGTTGGTTTTTATGCCTTTACTTATGAGATTTCAAAAAGTAAGTCCAGCCTTCAAATCCAGACAATGACTCTGTCACCTGGCTGTATGTATCTTAATGGTCCTCGTATAAAAGAACTTCACTTGTGCTGATCAAAGAGCGAGACTGGCATGACTTTACCTACCTTTTCTTCTCAGGCACAATGCTGCTGTATCAAGTGTGACTCTTTAAAAAGAAGATGAAACCGCTTCAAACTATACAAGACTAGGCTCCTTTTGAAAAATCATCAATGAAACATTTACTGGTCAAAGTTTTATTGCAGAAATTCAGTTTCTGATTGTTCAAACTGCCCTTGAAAATGTTTTAGTTAGTATAGGAATGTGTGCTGATTTAAACCACAGAGATGCACTGCAATTCTCCTGGAGAGAAAAAGAGGTTCAGGACTTTTTGTTCACCATGGTCTTGCCTCCTATCATGTCTTGTCTTTTCCTCAGGGTTTCCTGAAGGACTGCCCCAGTGGAACCCTGAATGTGGAAGAGTTCAAGAAGATTTATGCGAATTTCTTCCCCTACGGTGACGCTTCAAAGTTTGCTGAGCACGTCTTCCGAACTTTTGACACCAATGGGGACGGGACGATAGACTTCCGGGAGTTCATCATTGCCTTGAGCGTGACGTCACGGGGCAAGCTGGAGCAGAAGCTGAAATGGGCCTTCAGCATGTACGACCTGGACGGAAACGGGTACATCAGCCGTGAGGAGATGCTGGAGATTGTACAGGTAAATGAGGGACACTGGACAAGGTCATCTGGTTAAATTGAACCATTTGGACTATGAAAAGGATGTATGGTATTCTTAATTTAAGAAAAGACTGTACTTCTATTCAGGTTTGTATCTGATAGCTGTTGATTGTCGTCCTCACGTGAAAAGGAATCCTTTTTGATAACATTTTTAATTGACTACTTTAACAATTTAATTGTGTACTTGGGGAACCCACAATGGACAGAATGGAAATAAGAAAGTTCAAAATCATGCTGCAAATACTGATACATCCTAACTTTTAGTCCCTGTAAAGTGATCACATGTAAAAAACATTGGATCCTGTATTGCCCAGACTGAATGTCTGAACAAAATTTTAATCCCTAGGGTGACTGAAGCACTAAAAGAACTAGATTTCCCATAAGTCATCTGATTACATCTTTTTTTCAACTTTGTCTATAACTCTCTGTCTATCTGCTAAATGGCCATTTATTTAAAACTTTGCTGTTATAAATCTTAAGTTTCCATCATCATGGTTGTTGTCTCAGACTATGGTAGCCTTCTCCAGAACCATAGAAAGAATTACAAATGTTTTCTCATGCTGAGTCATAATCCTCATGACACTTACTTGATAATTACATGTAAATTCTGCAGAGTTTAAGATTAAATTTACTTTGAGCTCAAGATAAAAGGCACAGATCACAAACAAGACGATCCCAAATATTAGTCACATGGGGGTTTTGAGCATAACAGGAAATACCAAATTAAAGTCATAATTCTCTGAGCCACCAAACCAAACTTTGCTTTTCAGAAAAAATACAATGCAGTATAAAGTACCATTTTTTTAATGTGTTTTTTTTTACTGTAACAGTTCCCATCAGAGACTACTTGTGTTATCTGCTTACCTCAGTTATGGAAGTTAATACATTTGTTAAAGTATGTATGGGGATGCTCAAGTACTGAGATGCAAAGACTCAGGCATACTTAAAGTGCTGATTGCAGTGCTGGCACAGGCAACAGGCAACAGTTTCTATGAAGGCTATTAAGTGTAGTGCCACATTAGGGCTGCATGTAATTCATCAACTGTTGAGGAGAGGAAATAGAAAGACTCATATGTCAAGATATTGGACTGAAGATCTCGCTTTATGTTGTGTGTGTGTGTGTGTGTGTGTGTGTGTGTGCTTTTGGGTTCTCATGGATTAGTGAGTTAAATTTAACCAGAGTTTATCCCTGAGTGTGCAGAATACTGGGATTATCCTCAAGCTCATTAAGGTTACGCACCACTGAACGAGAGAGGAGGGGCCCATTGTGTCATTGTACACTGACAGAGACAGAGGGAGTGTAGTCGGAGAGGGAGTCAAATTGGTTTTAGACCACATTACTGGGCCACAGATCAAATCTTCACCCTAATCAAAAAGGCATGTCCAACAACAAACACAACACAACATTGTTTTTTCTTATTTGTAGAATTTTAAATTTTAAGGTTTTGATTTAATCTGGCATAGCAAACTCTTCCTGTTGATGGAAAATGGCATAGAGAGAAGGAAACATATGCCATGGTTAAAATAATGTAAAAATTGATGGATTGTGATGTTTTACATATATGTATATTAAATGTAAGATGATTGCAGATGGTCTCAGCCCAATCTACAGAAAGGCTTACAGTATATAATCTTTGTGTGAATGGTGCATTTTGGGAGTTCTAGTATCTTGTCTATGGACTCTTCAACATTTGGACTGAGATGAAGGGATCGAACCATGGTCGTTCCATTAGTGGGCGACGCTTTCTGGAGTCGGCCTCATTTTACTTTTTAATATTTTCCACATTTAACCAGCTTTTTACCCTTTTTTGGAGGAAGACATGAGCTCACATTTTATAGTCCAAGAAACAAAGCTGGTATGTCCTACTAAAAAACACAGCGAGCTTATTTCGTGCTGTGACACTGATCTACAGTCTACAGTTTTACACCCTATACTCCCAATGCAAGAGATTTAAACTGATTGTAGACCCGTGCCTGAGACCAGCTGATACTCAGAGCTTGTCCGTGCTCTCTCGCAGAGGTTAATTTAATGCTCTCTGGGGAGGGGAGGCCCTTGTATCAGTCGAACAGATAAAGATGTATCAGATCAATACAGAAGCTCCGCTTGTAAATTCCCCCCACCCTGTTGGCGCCTTTAATCTCTGATACGGCGGTACGATGGTGTGGTTCAAGAAGCGTACAGACCCTGCATGGGTAATTGTGGAACAGCTGCCGGGGGAACAGCCCTTAGCATCAGGAGGAACAAATGGCAGGGAATCATGTGGACATCAGAAAGCGTATACATATATCAGCATCTTGAAAGCTGCAGTGACTTTATTTTTCAGTTCAGTTTTAGCTCTCCCCTGCTGATGCTCCTTAATGGGTCCCTGCTGGCAGGAGTTCACTTATCTTTCTTGTCTCTCGCCCCCACCCGCCCTGTCTCTCCCCTTCTTTCTCTCTCTCTCTCTCTCGCCTGCTTGCTCCGCCACTCTGTCTCTCAGGCCATCTACAAGATGGTGTCATCCGTGATGAAGATGCCAGAGGATGAATCCACGCCAGAGAAGAGGACAGATAAGATCTTCAGACAAATGGACCTCAATAATGATGGTGAGTGGAGGGACTGGCAATGTGGAGGGATGAATCTGCTGTGGAGAGGGAGAAGGGAGGGACCAGAGTGAGGAGCAGCTGATGGGTGTGACAGTTTATTGAAGCTCATATTTGAAATGTGCCAATTTGTACAGGCAAGGAGGCTTTTGGGATAATTTAGGGCCACATATTTTATTTCATGTCACTCCATCCATGGCATAGATTAAGCTATTTATCAAATGTGTGTATATATATATATATATATATATACACACACACACATATATTATGGTAATACATATGCAAAAAAACTAAGAGGAAAAAGTCATCTTTATACTTTCAAATGTTTGTCATGTTATACCCCCCCAGTGTTTGCTCTCTTAATCTCTCAGTGTTTCCCGTGGTCCTGAATTTTTAGTATGTGGTGTCTTGACTTCAGCAAGTTTCTGCCAGAAACTTTCTGGTTTTCTCATCTGCCATCTTTTGTTTGATGTCTTGCCTGATGGTGGCACTATATGAAATGTCAAGGTATCATGATATTGCAGCTCATCATGTGGAGAGCATTAATGTGATGTACCCTAGTTCATGGCAACACATTCAATAGCTAGATGAGTATAAAAGCCCAAACTGTTAACATTTATGGTGGTGAGATGAAAGGTTAGTAGGATTCATTCTGAAGGGAATCATGAATGTTTAAACTTCATGATTCTCCATCTAGTGGTTGTTGCGATATTCTGTCTGGACCAAAGTGGTAGATTGACAAAAATGAATTTGGCACAGGAAACACACAAGCTTTGGGTTATATTTGAAAATTAGTTTAACTAAAACTTATAAAATCCATGTGTTCATCAATAAAGAGTCCTAAATATTTACATGAACTCGCTTGTTCTGATTTCCATTTGACACCCAATTGACTTATTCAAGGAGACATTTTTTTGGCCACATTTAACAAGAGAAAGATGCAACACCATAGTCCTACAAAGTAATGGCTTTTTTCCCTCATTTTCTCTCTGTCTGACCTGCAGGCAAATTGTCCCTGGAGGAGTTTATCAAAGGTGCCAAAAGCGACCCCTCTATCGTCCGGCTACTCCAGTGCGACCCCAGCTCCGCCTCCCAGTTCTGAACTCCTGCCCTGCAACGCCCCAATCCTCCTCACCCTCTCCGTTGCTAGTGAACCAGTCACTCAAATCAATGCATGATGGTTCTCGTCTCTCATATCATCTTATCTTTCTGTTGTTGTGTGCGAGGATGGAGGAGGAATTTTAAAGAGAATAAGAAAAGTCATCATCATTTTGCTTTCATTTTTATATTTGGGGAAAAATGAAGGGACATGCATACATTTAATGGTCAGTCGACAGAGGCGTCCGCTAACGTTCCCGAGTATCTCTCTCTCTCTCTGGAACATCAGGTTTCCAGGGAGCTTGTGACAAAGTTTTTTTGCAGGGTGGAGATTGCTCAGTTTCTCCTCCAAAACACTTGTATATCATGTATATACTGTACGTCTATGTATATGAAAAGATGAAGTATTTGTCTTCATGTGTGGTGCACACTCTGTGGCATTGCAAGGCAGTATTATGTAGCGTAGCTTCCTGGTCTTATCTGAATGGGGGAATTGTGGGGGGTGGGGGTTAGTGGAATTATTGGGATTTTACTGCTATATGATGTTTCGCTGAGAAAAAGAAGGCCTTAGATCCCATTAGGTCTTTACTGATATCTACTGGCATTTGTTGATTTTTAATTTATTTTTTTTCATTTGTACATATTTTTTTCTTCCTTCACATCGTTTTATCTATTTGTTTTTATTCTGATAATTGTGCTTTTACTTTGATATATTGTTTATGACCATATTCCAGTTTACAGTGACAGAGAGAGAGAATATGTGAGTTATGTGGTTTTGTTCCAGTGAAAGAATATGAAGTTGTCGTGGAATAGGTTTCCCATAATGCATTCGATCAATGACACTAGTAGCACATATCGTTTGAAGCGCCATGTGTTTATAAAGTGTGGCTGTGCATTTGGTCCGAATGTGTGCGTGTGCATGTGAATTTGCACTTGTATGCTCGAGGCTAACTTTTACAGTATTACCATGTTGTGTTGTTTCTTAATTTGTAAGTATTTTAAAATTATCTATCAACGAGCAGTTAACTTAAGATAGTCGTAACCTGCCACTCCACTGCATGATCCTACGAACCAGACGAGGAGAAAATCCACAAAAACATTTGACACAGTGGTATCTTTTTTTTTTTTTAGCTCTCCAGAGTATTTGCCTTGCTTCGGGACAAACCCTTACCCCACTCTCTTTTCCTCTGACAGACAGGAAAACTCACTAAGGGCTCATACACCACTCTCTCGCTGAATGCTTTTATAACCTGCTGGATTAGTCTGTTTACAGAGAAGTTAGGTGAAGGGTTTCATGAGACAGGAGCAAGTTCAGATACAAGTTCAAGTTTTCCCTAAAAACCAGAGAACAATGTAGTAACCTGATAGAAACCAGTGGCCATGTTTATGTCAGTGATACCTGGATACCTATTCTAACACTGAGACAGGGCATCAAATCAGTCCTGTCACATTTAAAATGATGTCTGATGAAATATAAGACTCTGAACCACAATAAAAAAACTTTCAAGTATTACAGTTTTAAAACAAAAACCTTCATCTGAATTGCTGTGTGCAAATGCATATGTAAACAGAGTCACTGGTCAGAGCAATGCCAGCACAACTCTCAAATATCACCCATTAGAAATGCTCCATTTCCAGATCGCTGTTGCCATCTTCTGTTCTGGAGATTAAACATACACTACAGATTCAGTCAGTGACGTAGCTAACCATTGGGCAGACTGAAACAATAAAATAAAAGTTGGGGTAAAATTACATATTTGATGTAAGCCCTGGTTATAAACTTTCTTTTTAAAGTGGACCCGTTGCCTTGATGTTGCCACTGTAGACACAATTTGGGGCAAAAAATGCTATTTTCATTTCAATAAAATGTTTCTTGATATGATGCACAACAAACTCATGGCTGTTAACTGGAGACGGCTCCAAAAGCATTGGTGGATACTTTGACCATAAAACATATCAATGTTATGCTGGCATTTTTTTTTTTTTTTATCAATACTATATGTGTATTGAACAGAGATGGAACATAACTAAATAACAGATTTTTTTTAGTTTTTCCTTTACTGCATATAGCTACCTTTTTTAGATAAAGATTTTACATATACAATGTATAATTAGTTTATAAAGGTGTGTATTGTTATAGATTAAGGTACTCAAAAGTAGTAAAAATAAATCAGGTAATAGCTTCAACTTAACTAAATACATAAAGTAAGTTAGGTAAGTAATGCTAATATATTAATGAATCAATAATTATGATCCTGTAATGTAATAATCTATCACTGACTAGGGTCATTCTGCATAATAAGTACCTTTTAGTTGTGATACTTTAAGTCAAGTTTATTGCAGATATTATACTGTACATACTCCTCTCCCTAGTGGTCTGAATACATCTTAGCGTGCTATTTAGCAAAGCTGATGTTCAAAATCCTTTGTGGGAAAGGTGAGGAATAAAACTCAGACACTTCATCACTTGGATGAACTATCTGTCTGCCACGTGAAATTAGAAAAAAATCCATGGTCAGGAACTGGTCATAAAGGAAATTCCATCATACCAGACTTAACTGACAAACATCTTTGTTTTAGTTTTTCCAAAAAAGGTCCATTATCAGCCTGAAATATTATACATCATGTTGCCCAACATTTTACTACCTCACAAACTGAATTGTGTGCAGTGGTGGCAAAGTGAACTATCAGTTAGAGCCTGAGAGCTGTGCTGGTGTGGCTATGTTCACAAGACAAGACTGATCTGAGGTTAACTTGTACCAAACGTTTGCACAGGAGCTTCCTACCCAGCTGCACCTCTGCCCTGGGGATCCTATAGTGTCACTGCCTTCTGCTGGTAGGATAAGGAACAACAGCTGGTGCCCCCATGATCTATTACAGTCTAACCCTTTTCTATTCTCACTGCCTCTGATGAACCGGTACCTGATGTTGGATAAATACGCTCCCTTCTTTATTCATTCCTAACCTCTCTTTCCTTCCTTCCTTACTTCCTTCCTATTTTTTCTGTTGCATGAAAACCTCACGTGAGGATGTCATGTTTGTTCCGTTGGACCTGAAATCGAAATATACCTAAGTGTTTCAAAGCTGCACGTGTGGACTGCTTCCTCATTTCTGGTTATTTATGTGAGTGGAATACACTCAAGATAAGAGTATTTCATTACGGACAAGGCTAATGTCTGGTCTTACAGTTGTACATTACTCACAGTACTGGACGTCTGTCAAAGCTCATTGTTTAGGCCCTCATTCACATACACCTGGCAGGTGAACATGTTTGTACTAACCTGAGAGTATGTCTACATCTGTGTCTGAGTGTAACCAGTCATACCTGTCAGGTCACTCTGGCTGCTGCCATTACCACATATTAAAAAGGAAATGTTTTCATTTCAGCATTCAAATGCAAAACACACAGAGCAGCTGCACAACTTGGAATAAAAACTTTATTTACTTAGGCAATAAATAAAATATCTTGCGGTACTAGCTTCTCATGAAACTCGTCTTTCTTGACCTAACTACAGAGAACGTGCACACAAAAACACACACTTTATTCTCATTTACTCATAAATGTAAACCAAAGTTTCTATCCTCTGTAAAAACAGGTAAAAGGTTGAAGGCACACCCACACACACTGCACTGTGTTCTTTCATTTGTGGGGACATTTCCATGTGTCCTACCTCCATCTTATGTGCAACCCAAACATCAAAGTAAGAGTTTAACTTCAAGTCCTTATGTTAAGTCAATCTAGCCATGTCCTAACTCCGGAGAATAGGCACATGTTAAACTCCCCTTTAAACTCTGAATTAAATCACTCCTTGTACAAGCTACACGTCGTCACTTCATTCGTTCTTCTTTCTATCTTGACATGAATAATTTGGTCATCATGAGCACAAAAATACACAAACGCGCATACAAACACTCACATAACTGGGATTCCACACACAGTGCAAAGATCCTCTGAGCTGCAGAGATTTCATGCAACCGGTTTGATGCCAGGTCCACTGCACTGCTTTATAAACACATACTCGGTCTCAGAGTCCGCAGATTTTAAGCACTGACAGGAAAAACAGGGTTGTGATTAAGACATCTGAAGCTGCAGCTACAGTACATAACCTCACAGCCCTTGTTCTTGAAGAGAAGCTCTGGCCCATCATAATTGGCTAAATCCAGAAGCTGGACCTTTCCAGCGTACCTCTCTCCAGCAGCTGGTGTTGTTCCGGTGCCCTTTGCTGACTGCCGGCCCTCATTTCTTGCCTTTCTCTGACTGACCTTTCTCTGTTCGGCTGGCGAAGAGGTCTCCTCTCTGATGGAGGTAGACTCTGATGCTGACGAGGAGGAGGTCGGCACTGCTGTCTCGGGGGTGCAGTGTTTCGTCTCGGAGGTTCCCGATAGCTCTTTGGCGGTTCAGTATACCGTGTTGGAGGTTCAGTATACTGTGTTGGAGATTCACTGTAGCTCCTGGGTGGATCAGTGTAGCGAGGGGAAGGAGCCTCCTCACGTATTGGCCTCACCACATTGATCTACATAATCACAGAGAAAGTATTTTGTGACAGTTTTTAATATATCTTCCTATTTCAAACCACCTCATGCACCATCGAATCGATTAAATTTTAAAAGCAGCACCATTTGTATTTGAGTCAAAATCTCACCGCTCTGCCAAAGTCACTGGCTCTCTTCCTGCTAGGGCAGCAAGGCAGGCCCAGGAACGTAACACAGACGGCAAAGCATCGGGCACAAAACACCGTCTGGATGACACAGGTCATGATCAGGGGCAACCAGAGGATCAGAGTGGTGCTCTGGGGAGGGATGGAGGAGTGGGGTTAGCAGGAACCAACAGCTGGACCATACAGAGCGCAATGAGTGCTCAGCAGTTTCACTTAAATGGGGATACAGCGTGGGAAATGATGTGATAAGGAACCTAATTTAACTCAGACGAATGGTGAGTGTGGCAAGCTCTGATTTTCAGTTTGCACAGGAGAGTCAGCAGTATGAATAAAATATGCCAAGCAGAATGTATTAAAGTAAAAGCGCACAGAGGGAATTCAGAGAAGAAGAGCTGACTTTTGTTAGGCTTGCTGACTTGCAGACTACAGGAAAATGAAAGTTTACAGTTCAAAGTTTGGCGATTTCTATGGGATCCGTGATGAAATATGCAAAAAGCCCAAATAAATACATAAATAAATGGACATTGCACGACTCATCATTAGTGCTTCTGAGCAACTATCAGAACCAGAAGCCGAAGACACTTTCAGATGATTTAATCCAACCCCTGGCAGCCATATTGGAGATCCCCTGCTAATAGGCATCTGTGAGTGAACAGCATGGTGCCCAATCTCAATAGACTTCAAGACTGTTAGTCACCTCTGTGCTGATTATTTGATTTATTGATTATTATGATTGTTTTCTTATGAAAGGATAAATCCAGTGTAAGGCAACTTGAGGCAATCCTTTTTGAAAGTAAAACCAGAAGTTGGCATATCTTAAATTATTTCTCATTTTTTGGAACCCAAACTGTTTTGAGGTGGAGAAATATGTTCAACTCCTCCTTAAAACTGTGTGTTAAGGGGATATGAAAAGGAATGAAACAAGAAATGTTCCATTTATGTGTGTATTTGACAGTCTGGCCAAAAAACCCCCAAAAACTTCAGCTCTGCTTGATTACTGCTTTCTGTGACACTAAATAACACAATGTAGTGTAAACAGGCCATTGTATGCCTGCAGTCTCCCTTTCAATATGGAATAAAGTGACACCTTCCCGCTGTCGCTCTGTATCACAAAACTGACTAAAAGAATGTGGATTGTGTGTCTGCCTCGTGCTGTTCATTCTACTGGTGGATGAAACCCGACACTGCATTATAATTCAAAACCAACACTGTGTTAATCTACAGCGGAAACGCCATTAACCTCTTGTGTGAAGTATAAATCCAGTTTAAGACAAAGGTCACCTAACTGACAAATTGTAGACTACAGGCCATGCTAAAATGCCAAAGTGGTGCTGATGTGTGGATGCAGCTGTGAGGCTGAGCAGGTCTGACAGTCCATCTGTAGCACACTAGAACAGGGCAGAGCCTGAAGCGGGCCGACAGGGTCAGGTCAGCACTCCTGCCACCAGAGTGTGACTGACCGGGCGATAGAAATGACAGACGCCCAGCCTCTCGCTCCTTCCTTCTCTCACACCCTATGTACGCGCGCACACACACGCACACAGCCGCAATGACGCACAGCCACACCTCCATCGTCTTTATGGAGAGGTGACAATGGTCAGTTATTCAAAGAGCCGGTTGCTGCAGAAAAAGTCACGGTTCGTGCGTCATTCTCGGCGTCTGCGGCACACACTGATGCACTCACGTAGATGCGTGTGGGGTCAAAAGGGCACTCGTTGGTGATGCTGGAGTAGCCAATGGCATCAGGGAAGCGACAGTGAGTCAGGAGGCTCCGCCCACCATGAATGATGGCCTTCACCACGGACACAAAGAGTCCGACGGCTGAAGCTGCCCCCATGATTGCTGCTGCCAAGCTGACTGCGAAAAGTGACCACGTCTGTGGGAGAGACACGACTAAAACAATTAGGGAAAAAAAACTTGATGACTGATACAATGAGTACAATGAGGCTTTCATTATACCAACTGGACAACTGGAAACTGGGGCATCTGCAGCAGAAAAAATATGAAAGCAGAGCACAGAATAAGCAACATTAATACAAATAGAGCAAATATAGCAGATTCAAGGCATCTTTTGTGACATATGTCAGACACAAGTAATATTTGAGTATAAGCAGTAACATGGAAGCAAATAAAACATTTTTGATAAAAAAAAATCTGGAAAACATTAATATACATTACAAATCTGAAATATGTGATTGAGGAAAATAAATCAAATATAGAAAAATAAATGGAGACAGCAATATGACTTTAAAATGTTTGTTCTCACACTTTCTTGCAATGTGTTTCGTAACTCCACTGATTTGATAAATGACAGTCAGTTTTTTTGTCCTCAGGAGAACAAATGTATAATGTCTATGCAGGGAGCTTTGTACAGTTTGACTAAAGATCACTGATGTTGTCACCATGTTTGAATGCAGCCCATACACTGTAACAACATTCTTCAGAAGATAAATATGCTCTGAAGTTGAAAGGTTACCTAAAAAAGCCCTTAATTTACTGTAAACTTTTCATTTCCTCAAGGATTTTTGTGGTTGTTGATGTCCTCAATGATTAGTCTAGGTCTAAAGACTAGGCTTGGTGATATTTGGTGATTTTTTTTTTCTTATTGTCAACAAATCCCATGAGCTGAAACAACAACTCAATTAATCAATCAATTAATTAAATAAATAGCTGTAATGGTTATTCTTCACCATTTTTGATATTTCATAGACAAAATTAGTAATGAATTGGAAAAATAAAAGAAGAAGAAACAATCATTATCCGCCCTATTGCTCCTCGTAGTAAGAATTATGTGCTTATACAAAGCCAGATCTATCTTTTTATCTTTGTGCCACAGAGCTCTCTTATTAAATACATTTGCACTGTAGTTAAATTAATCCCATGTACACCGTGCTGCTGCTGTGAATACTAAGCGTGCCTGTAAGTACTGAGAGACTGAATCACACAGTGTTGGTTTTGGTCTTCGATGGGATTTGTTGAGAGAAATATTGTAAAATGTCAGCCTAACCCAAACTTCCACTGAAAAGCGTCAGCATGAGAAGCTATCAGCCATGTACAATGATAAAGGATGAATAAATGTTCTGGGTAAAGAAACATAAATCATCATAAGTTTACAGAAGGTGAGACGGTGGGTACAGAAAGTCTCCGGACCTTTTGTAATTGCTTTGTGAAAATGACTAGTTCAGTCGAAACCTGATAACAACAATAAGAAATAACACAATCTGGCTGGGCGATTAGAAAGTGCAGTAGCCAGCAAATGGGATAAAGATCTATGTTACCATGAAAAAAGGGATGGTGGAGATTACATGTTAATTCATGCCATCTACTGCATGGAAATAAAGAAGATAAGAAGATGGATAAGGTGGTAAACTGCTGCTTGGAAGCCCTGCCTTGCCATGCCCTGGTCACAGTTGGTCTCACTGTAACAAAGGGAACTGGGAGTGGTTAATCGTGGCTGGTTCGCTCGGGCTTACTCATTCTGTACAGATCGCAGCCTCGTCAGTCCCGTCCGAGCAGCCCGACAGCTGACTTAAAAAAAACAGAGGAAAAGCTGCGCTGTGCAGCTGAAGGGGGTGGGGGTGGGGGGCAAAGACTATTCCAGCTCTGCGGGGTTGGTTTCACACACCTGATGTAACATGCAGGAGCTCTACGTGGCTTTTAAATAAATAGCTGGAAAATATGTCAAAGCGATTGCTGGTGTAGGTGCAATGCAGGTAGACAGATCAAAAGCAAAAGCAGGGAGAGGTCAATGAAAAGGCCAGAAATTTAATATTACATACACGTTTTAGGTAAAATATAAGTGATACTAACCAGGCATCTGCTCTTCTTGTTTTTCGACAGGACAATAGCCAGGATGCCAACAACTATTCCCTGTAGAGAAATTGAAAATTGAAAAAGTCTGACATGACACCCAAGGTGGCGATGCATGCAGGCAAAGTCGAGGCAAGATTTCTCTCAGCGTCAGAAGCTTTGCAATCACAGCAGGCGTTGCAAATATGTGTTTACAGTGGCCCTTTGTGTGTTCTGAAAGTTGTTTTTGTCAGGCCTGACAAAATCATCATGGAACAGCCTTTTAAACAGAGGGGCTCTAAAAGGTCCCTCGGTTCAGGGAAGTCATATTACAAGCCACCCTGATGACAAGAAAGAGCCAGTCATTAGTTTCACAGAAATTCTAAATCATTTAGCATTTTCCCACATGATTTTTAAGAGGGCTACAGCTATTTTAACACAAACTTCTGAACTGTATGTTACCTTAACAAGATGCATTTTCATGCAGCTAAATGACAATGAACTGATAGAACCATTAGTTTTCATACTGATTGTTTTATTAAGAAACTTTCTAAAGCCCTTAATGATCAATTCCAGGGACATTTTTTTGTTGTAGGTAGGTTGCTTTCAGTCTTCATTTTTATCTAATTAACATAATGAAAGAGAGACACATATCTTATCACATCCCCCTGCTGATTCTGCAGACATGCTACAGGAACCGTACAGGGCTTGTATGCACTCACCACCAGGCCGGAGGTGAGAGCCACTACATTGGAGATTGCATACTCCATGGCCCGGGCCTGTTTGTGCAGGTTGATGTGCCGGAGCACCACACCGTGCACCAGCGCTCCCAACAGGAAGTTAACATGACCGATGAGGACCATGCTCAGGCCCATCTTCATCAGGGCCTTTGGCTCCTCCAGGCTTGAACAACACACTCATAGAAGAGAGGAGGACAGGAGAGAAGCGAGTTACTTTTGCACGCAACGAAATACACAGAATCTCACCACGAAGCATAGAGAGTTCCAGAGATTTCTAATAACATTTCATCATCCTTGTTGTTCATGTGGTATTGATCAGAGACACACTGGTGCCTGGTCAAAACCACCAGAGAGATGTGACCTGCATTAATGATTAGCTGCTGAGCACATAACTGCAGCACGGGCTGCACTGTACAAGTGTACAGAGCTGACTGAAGAATAAAGAGAACAACCAAACTGCTGTTTCTAAAACTAAGTGAAAAAAACCACTAAATATTTAAAGCAATGCTGTCAGTTTACATTAAAGCAAAGTAATTAAAGTGAAACAGAAACCTGGCATAAGAAATGCCAACGGAGGGGTAACAAACTTGCACTGGGCCATGGGCATTTGAACTTGGGTCATGCATTTAATGTTACATATAATTAATATCTCATCCATAACATTGCCTCTGAGAATTACTGAGAGTCTATAGGTGTGTGTGTGTGTGTGTGTGTGTGCAACATGGACACTCTTGCTTTAACTTGACCTCTGCTCCCACCTTCACACATTCAGTAACACTGTGCAGCCTCAGATACATTAACCATGTGGGTGTACTTACTTACTTTATTAGATCAATGTAAATCAGCAAGACCCATGAGTAATCATTATTCATCCAGTTACTTTGGTGCACGTGCTGTTTAAATTGTTTTGATCTGAAAGGCCACCTGAAAATGGCCTGGCCAAAAATGACCAGAAAATATTAGTATTCAATTTCGTCGCTTTCCTTACAAAATATCAGAGTTCATCATCTCCAGACGAGTGTGCTTCACGGCCACCACACCTAAACAAACACTCTGCAACTTCTAAAACAAACACGGTTTGTAATTGACGTACATGTGAATCAACTTCCCAGCTACGTTTATTACCTGCGCCGGCCATCTCTGTCAGGTCAACATTCGTTTTGAATTGATGGGGAGTCTTGCGTGTGGACTTTATCAGCGTCTCTCCCCTCGTCCCTTCAAAGCACGACACTCCAGTGAGACAGCAGCGCTCATCAGAGAACTACGCCTCTGCTCGAGCTTTTCAAAATAAAATCTCACCTCCGCTTTGGACTTGTCGACATCTATGATAACCCGTATCTCCTTATCAGAACGGCTTTGTTGAAGAGTTCAGACAGACATTTAACAACAACTTATGTCGTGTCATTTTTATGGTTCCTAGGTAAAGAGTACGAACTGAATGAGGCAGTGCCATTGTTAAACCAAATGAATAAAAAGTACCAAAGTAAATGTTAAGTTTCTCTTTTACACGCTCCAGGAGCAGCAGTCCATTCCTCTTGAAAGGGCCTGGCATTTTATGCTTTTATTTTGAAACCAAATTAGCAAGCGCAGGTGCACCTATTTTTGTGCTACAGAAAAAATACGGAAATGTCTCTTACATTATATGCTACGCAACAGTCAGCTGACTTTATTCATGATTTTTTTACGTTTCTGCTATATAGCGCATTAAGGACATTGATCTATTATAATAGTTATACAGAAAAAGAACACGACAGACTATATCTCTTGAAGATGTGATGTATATAGTATAGTATATAGTATAGAATACTGAATCAGTGTTACTGCAATATTACATTAGTAAAATAAAAAAAAGTAACATTTCAGAGGTACTATTTCATATAGATATCATGTCACAAACTCAACTATAAAGTTGAGTGATTACCAGAGAAGCTATAGTTCATGAACACTGTACGAATCCAAAAATGACTTTTCGGTGTAACATATAACGTCCAATCATATAATATCTCAACTATGGGAATGGGATCATTGTCATGTCTCCTGAGGGCTTCACAACCTTCACATGAATGAAAATGAATGAATGAAAATAGCATGCCTTCAGTGCCATCAGGGGGAGAAGAAGCGCCATTACAGGAGGAGAAAGACGTGTTTTTTTATTTTCCCATGCATTTATATGATTTTATTCTAGCTGAAAAAATAAAATTTGGTATTTAGTGGTTTGACTGTCCTTTCCAGGATTTACAAGAGGCAAAAAAGTCAGTTTTGGTGATATGCTTAGAATATGTCATACGGCCATATTCTAGTAGCTCCTTTTTAATTCATTGATCAGTTATTATTATTACACATGTGGAAAATAATTCCAATAACATTGTAGGGCAATGTGTCAAAATAGATCTACACAGGAAATTACACAGATAGTTAAAATAAACTTAAGGGATAGGGCCACTTTTCACATAACTCCCGAAAAACAAAACACACATATTCATATGTGCATTGAAAGAGTTATTGGTTATTATAATTACTTCTCCTTTCCATGTAAAGAGCATTTCATATGATAAAAAGAAACATGGAACAAATTCCACAGTCTCTGTATTCAGAGAAACAAGTGGGTATCCCTCATCTCTTACATTTGAATTGCACTGGGGAGGAACATTTATAGTGACCAAGCACTCCTACAATATACATAAAGGTATGTGGATATTGTAATGAAAAGAGGTGGAACCATCCTTTAATGGAGAAAAATGTTCACCCTGTAGTAAATCAAATAGATGTATAAGAAGACATTGTCTTCACTGGGTCACCAGCGAAGATGTAGGAGAGAACTAGCAGTCATCCTTGCCGGGGTGGATCTTTCTAGATGAAGTCTTGATGCTGCCGCGATGTTTGAGATTCAACACCCGGGACGCAATCAGGTACAAAATCTCACAAATGTTGAGCACCACGCACACGACAGACGCCCCCACCATGAAGTAGGTGAAAATGGTCTTCTCAGTGGGCCGGGAAATGTAGCAGTCCACCAAATTGGGGCAGGGACTGACATCACACTGGACTTTCATGGGCAGCTTGAAGCTGTGATAGATGTAGTGGAGCACGTAGAGAAACAAGATTTCGAAGGTGGTTTTTATAAAAAGGCTTATCAGATAAGTCCACCAAAGGCCACCATGCTTTTGACCCGGGTTGTCGTACAGCCTTGTGTTCTCACCATGCTTGGCCCGGTACTTGCGCTCCCGCTCTTCTCGGTAGGCCACATGTAACACCACCATGAACGAAGGGCAGGTGACAAAGATGAGTTGGAGGGCCCACAGGCGAATGTGGGAGATGGGGAAGAAGTAATTATAGCAGATGTTGGTGCAACCCGGTTGGCGGGTGTTGCAATCAAAGTGTCCCTGGTCGTCACTCCAGACACGCTCGGCAGCCACCACGAAGACCAACACCCGGAAGACGAAGACCACTGATAGCCAGATGCGTCCAAAGGCAGTGGAGTACTTGTTGACTCCACTGAGAAGTCCCTGGAGAAATTTCCAATCCATGACTTCAACTGTGATTCCGTTCTTTTGACCTGTGACTCTTTAGAGGTCTTTCGTTAAATGTAAGGGAAACTTTATAAACTGCAGAGCTAGAACACAATAAAAAGACAAAGTTAGTGAAATACTGTGAAAATTATGTCAAATCTGCTTTGATGTAGCAAAATATTCTGGTTTCATTTCCAAATATTTCTTTGTGTATATTTTTAAAATATGTTTGCTTTTCCTGATCAAACATTTCAACAAACAAAATTGAGAAGAAAAAAATTATGTTACTTACAGAAAAAAATATACCTTGATGAGAGATGCCTCCAGTGATTAATAAAATACTTGCTTTTTCAGCACATAAAACCTTTGACAGTATAATTACAGAAATACCTGGTTTCAGCCACATTCACCTTGTGAAAAGTTGAGGCTGATGTTTTAATGTAGATCTTTTAACTGTATCCCACAATGACTTCTTCTCTGGAATTTTACATTCTTTGCAGATATTCTTAAGGTTGATTGTGAGTGATTTCCAAAATTTTTATTCACAAAAACTGCATTACAGCATTTTCTTAGCTTACCTTGACAATTCCAGTTTTCCACTCAGTCCATCATGTCCCGTCTTGGAAAAAGACTTCCTCTCAGGATAGCGTTGGGCAGCTTCTCTCCTACTGTGGGTCTCCGATACTGACTGAGTAGAAGAATCAGCTTTTGGCCATAATCTGGAGGTGTGGCTACATTTGCCTCCACCCTGATTTTACCATTAAGATTCCAGGTACCTGTCCGTATCAATTTATCCTAGAAATGACGCTCATCTACGTCAATGGCTCCATGAACAGTTCATGGTTTGTTTTTTACTATAGCAGCTGTAAAGTTAAAACCACTTTCACTTACATTACAAAACAGACGTTGGTGTTCTGGCTGAACAAGGAATTTGGTCACTTTGTAACTTTGCCCAAATAATAAAGTTGATACCATATAATACATAACAAGCGTCCTCATTTAGGTGTGTTTGTCTACTCTGATCACCATGTTTCTACACAGGTGACTTAATATCAGTTCCATGAAGTAACTGCAGTGCTGAGATATGCCCCTTGTGTAGCCTTTGGTTAATCAGAATTAAACAGGGCCACCACCTAGCACTTATTTGAGTAAGCACTCCAGGGCCATTAAAATACACCTGAGATATGGAGAGCCTGATTACAAAGTCAGATAATCAGTCACTGCCTTATTCATACACTTAGGTTAATGTTACTCTCCTTTACTAATCTACTCTCGGTCTGTTGTTCTAATGGAGGAGAAGGAATGCATGATGTGTTTGACTGGCATCAGAGTTGACTGAAACTTCTTGTAGGAGTGGTGCTTTTATCAAATTTGTCAATAATACTACTCCCATCCTTAACCATTCATTTATCATTGTGTGACCCTTCTTTTGTTACGTCACTTTGTGTATTTTTTTGACTACTTGGCTCAGTTCACTATATTCTTTCTTCTTCCATTTTGATCTGCTTTGCATATTGTAGAGAAATTACAGATGTCTTTCCACAAACTCACTGGGCATAGCTTTATCTTAAATAATTACCTGGATGATGCAGGTCACCAGTACTAAGAAGTCTGAAACATTTCATACAGGGGATAAAGAAAGGGGCGACAGCAGAATTCATTCATTCATGTTTATTTTAGAAAATGTAATTGACATCTGTCTTTATTTCTGGGGTAAGTTCATGGCATTGCGTATGCTCTTATAGACATTTTCCTCACTTCCACTCTACCGCATGTCCTGCAAATTTCTTTTGTGCCCCTGATATTGTAGAAACAGATATAAAATTATAACATATAATGATAAAAATAGGCAAAATAAATCACTTCATTTCAGATCAAAAGTTTATTAAAAAAGCATTACACATCTGCTCAGCTCAACAATATTGAGGGACAGAAGCATTACATATATTTGATGTCAAATGATTTGACCTTTGTAAACAATAACGCCTTAAACCTGCTAAGTTTCTGTCTTTTATTCAGGCCAACAGACGAAAATCTTCCTCCGATTCTTACTTTGTCCTCTTAAGTCAAACTCATGATGCCGATGTCTCTCAGGAGACTGCTATACTGTACGCTGGGGCTGAGCTCTCTTTGCCCGCTTCTCCATTGCCGCTGCCACCCATCTTTGCCTTCTCTGAGACAGGCTCTTTGTACACCGAGCTGCCTTTCGTGGTCAGGGGAGTTCTGACCATCATGAATGAGTTTTCTCTCGCGGTGTGAGTTCCTCCTCCGCAACACTCCCAGAACCTCTTTCCTAACAGGTAGATGACCTCGCATAGAGTGAGGAAGATGCACACAAAGCTGGTCACCACCATGAAGACGGTGAATATTTTCTTCTCCGTGGGCCTGGGGAACACACAGTCAAATGTCAAATGCGAGATAGTATGGCATTAAGATTTATTGATTCATATAGCTTTTTGTGGAGGCCTTTGACCAATTTCTGCCAGGATCTGTAACATTTTGAACTTCAGAGGTGCCCTTACCTGGCAATGTAGCAGTCCACCACATTCGGGCATGGTTCTCGATTGCATTTGACCAGTGGAGGGAAGAAAGTGGCCTCATAGATGTAGAACAGCAGGAAGACAAAGATGCCATCCACTGCTATCTTGAAAATTAGGCTCAAGAAGTAGGTCCACCAGAGACCCCCACGTTTCTTCCCTGTGTTGTCATACAGAGGGGTGCAGTCCTCTCCGTGCTTTAGCCGGTGTTTGCGCTCTCTGTCCTCTCTGTAGGCCACATGGAGAGTCACGAGGAAGGATGGGCAGGTGACGAAGATCAGCTGGAGGGCCCAGAGACGGGTGTAGGAGATGGGGAAGTAGTGGTCGTAGCAGACGTTGTGACAACCGGGCTGGCGGGTGTTGCAGTCAAAGTCCTTCTGCTCATCGCCCCATACCTTCTCGCACGCCACCAGGAAAACCAAAAGCCTGAAAATGAAAACGATCGCGAGCCAGATGCGACCGAACGCCGTTGAGTACTTGTTCACCCCGCTGAGGAGGCCCTCGAGGAAGGCCCAGTTCATGGTGTTAACTTAGACTGGACCCCGACAAAACCATAAAGAACTTCAGAACTTAGAACGCACTGAGTGCTCAAGTACAGATGGTCTGGACTCACTGAACTGAGCCTGTCACACACAAAGGCTCTTAAATATAGCACCTATTACTGCTGCCTTCTTGGCACAAGTTTAAGGGGAGGGAGGAATATTGAGCAAAGCAAACACAGACTCATTCTTCAACTACAGTCACTCGTGGAACTGGTGATAGTGAACACCTTGACTAAAAGGCAGGAGAGAAAGGCAGGCAGATTGCTACACCCTTACTCACACATGAACCCAGTGCTCTTCATGGTACTACAAGTAAAATGTTGTAGGTGGATAATTTTGTTTTGACTTTGGACAAAGCCAAGCTACATTTATCCCTGTGTTTCCAGCTTTTATGCAAAACTAAATTACAGTCTCCCCTCATGATTGCTGGCTGCCTTCAGCGTGCGAGTATGTGCATGAATGCCTGAATTGTACAGTACAGTTAACAGCTCATACCTTTACAAGGTCAATAATAAACACTCCAAGTAGCACAGCTGCTTATCCATTTGATTTCTGTTTGCCATTTCCGCGTATTATCCTCGGAAAATACAATTTCCACATGGGGTGAAAAAAGATTAGTACTGAAATACATTCAGCCTGAAGTCTGCACCCTCAAAGTGCTGGTTCTCAGTTATGAAACTGTTGTCCAGCACTGAGGAAGGAGTCTCAGACGATGTCTGGTGAGAGAAAATACACAATCCTCAGCAGCCAGAATCTATTTTTCTCTTTGGTTTGGTTCATAGATTGTATAATATGGTTTGGATAATGTCTGCAGCTGTCTGTGTGAAGCTGGGCAATACAAATCTAAGTATATTATATTACTCAGCAATGGATATTCATTCTCTCCAGTGAACAGGTTGTCTGTGATGTACCGTAAGGCATTTGAGGCACCCATGTCGAGAGCCCAAAGGCCCAAGGTATCCTCCAGCCAAATATAAAAAATTGTTATTATTATTATTATAGTAAATTGTTATTATTAATCTTTAGTAATTGGTATTGCTTACCTCCTATCCTTGTTACATCTTCAAAAGATTATACAGACACCGGGGGTGAAAGCAGCTGAAAGGTACTCGTGGCTCATATTACTCATTACATTTATTCCCACATTGTATAAAAACACTCAAACTGATCTCCAAACCACCTGAATAAGCTAATGTTTGGTGTGATCAGTAATCAAATATCCAAAAACAAAAAAAAAACCAAAAAAACCCACATAGGCATCGGTTTTTGTGTAAAAAATAAATAAATCTGAGTTTATAAGTATTCTGTCAAACAACACACACAGACATGAGATGCATATTTTTAGATTCAGTGTGACTTACTCTTTCCAAGAATGCAATTATTTCTAATACAATTATGTTCATATACTCTGTCATAGACTATATAAAGAGACAGACCCACTAATGCTGCGTGGTAGTGCGTCAAGTCAGACAGATGTAGTAACATTTGTTCCTTCAGCACGCAAAATAAAAGGATGGACCATTTAACTGTGGAAAGTACAGTACTATGGCTAAAGCTTCGTAAGATTCATATAGAAACACCGTTGGCATTTGAATTTCCAAATAAGTCGTTGAAAGGCAACATTGACTTTTATTTTTGATACACTGAAGTGTTTCATTTGAGCTGTGGTATTTTATTGTGGGTACAGTAGAACCGGAAATTATGACTGTAACTCGTGTTTGCTTGACTTGTGTTGGGTGAAGGGTCATAAATTTAGACAGACTCCCCACATTTGCATACACTATTTCCCCACTGCATAGCTGAAAGACAATATGACCCTGCACCGTTCACCCTCTGGTCGTTAGTTCACCAACAGCTCCGGACCGAGGAGTTACTTTCTTTAACGGGGTCGGGTGGACCGACACTTCCTCCACAGTTTTCAGCGTCTTCCCTCTCCGGTCCAGCCGGCAGCAGCTGTCTCTCCACGGCAACGGGAGGTAAGAGAGGTGCTCCGCGGTGGGACAATCCGGTGCTAGCTATCGGCTAACTTTGCTAGCTAGCGAGCTAACTCGTTAGCAACTGGCTGAGTCCCAGCTCCTCGGGGTAATTCACCAGATGCGTGCTTCCAGCCACGTTTAACGGCTTCATGCATTGCAGTCCCATCTGAAATACTGTCTTATTACCAGTGTTATCTCCAATGTCCAAGTTTTAGATAAGTTGATAAGCGAGACGAGATAGACAGTAGAGTGAAGTTGTCCAGACATTATAAACGTTTCCTATAGCCTTCAAAATAAAAGCGTATTTTGTCGCTACTTTTTTCCAGTAACAGCAAGTTAGAGGAGAAAGTAATGTGGTCAGCGGCATCCTGAGGTAGAATTATCAGTTATCATCATTGTGGTGTAATTCATCTGTCTGAATGCTCCGTGTAGAGTTTGCGTTAATGGTTGCATTAGCGCTTAAACTATGAGACAATTATTTGTTATATTTGATCATTTATTGATGCACATGTGCCACGTTTTCTGGTCTCAGCATATAAAATGTTCTGTCTGTCTTGCCTAAAAAAAACAGAGAAATAAATTAAATATGTATGTATACATGTATGTAATAGATTCAATATTATATGTTCATATTTGTGGATTTTTTAGTGTTGGCCATATCCAGCAATTTGAGGACAACACCTTGAGCTCTCTGGATTTATGAATGAGATAGTTTTCAAAATTCCCAGACACTTTACTGAGTGAATGGTTAACCAGTTAATCTAATAAAATAAGATGTGAACTAAAATAAATGTTGGTTGTGACTTTAGTGTACTTCTGAGTCTCTAGTCAACTGGCAAAGGTGTAATGTTGTGGTTATAAGAACAGTTCTTTCTGTTCCACTGAGAATATAATCTCACCCAAAGATTGTCTGTGTTTGTTCGAAGAAACCACGCAAAATTCAGTGACAACATAGTTTCTCGGGAAGCCACAAAATGATTTTATTTTGAATGATACATTGCAGTACTTCCGTTTTGTATGCGACTCGCACTGGCGAACTTAACACAACAAACGAGCGGCTATGGATGGGAGGCTGGTGCTCAGGGGAACCGAGCAGAGTTGACAGTGTTAGCTTAGCCAAGTGAGCTTGCTAGCGAGTTATCCGCTGCTGTGGGTTTGCCAGCATGCTAACGGAGGCAGCTTAACCGCAGCACACTGCAGCAAGTCTCTGGTCTCACTCCGTAGAGGTCCAGCTGAGCTGAACTCCGCTGAGCCATGCGACAGTGGTGTGTCCCCGCCGCGACCCCTCGCACCGAACCCCTCCCGGGGCGCCTGTCTGTGTCACCACCTCCATCAGGTAAGAAAGAAGCCGCACGACGGGAAACGGGCTTTTACTTACTTTAAAAGCCGAAGCCAGCTTGCTACTTTCCCCCTGAATCTTCTGGTTTAGCGCAGAAACAACCCAGACACACAGCGTGGGAACACTTAAATTACTTTAGCCCTGAAGGGTGCCAGTCTGTCCCGTTAAATAAAACCCCAACACAATTTGTAACTAAATTCTTTGCAAAAATCTGGGAAGTTAACTCCGTCCTGCTTATCACCAAAGCTGCATATGTGACAGCTTTGGACTCGGAGCATCCCACACACATCGCTGTCCTTCTGGTAAATTCGACACACATCCCATTTAACAAGATCAACTATTTATAGACAGATGGCTCTGCTTGTTGTAGCTCACCACTGTGTATTTTTTTTTATTATTGTAGTCTAGCTGTAAAATCATAAAATGTATCTGTGCTGCTGTGTAAAGTTATGTTGTCCCAAGTGTCTCCCTTTTCAATCAAGCAATAACATGTCAAATTGCTAGATTTCGTAATGAGTTTTGAATATCTTCCTTATAGTCTGTACAATTACTAGAGAATGTCATGGCTATGCTGGCTGCAGCCCTGCACGGGACGAGCAGGTATGGAAAGTAAGAGGGTAGAGAGAGATGACTAGGCTGAGGGGACCTGATGTTAGGCTGCGTACGCCAGGGTGATCTTACTTTAATTCCACCCTGGACAAATGGAGCAAGGTTAGCCCCAAGTGTCTGTGCCAAGTGTTTTGAAAGGGTGCCAAAATTTTGAAATGACCCAGGGGTTCTTCAGAGGAGAATGCGGTCTGTTTCTTTTCCTGAGTTGAGTTTTGTAAACCAGTCAAAGTTATTTGGCATCGACCTCATTGAAATCATTCAGTTATTTTCAGTGAAAGTGTTGCACTTAAGGGAAATGAAGCCCAACAAAGGAAGTGTAGTGTTTTTGAATTCAGCCTTGCATGTCATTTTTTTTAATTTGTTCTTCATCTATTAATAATCCTCTCATCATTATCAGTTTGTCTGCAGGTCCTGACGAAGTCTGCAACATATTATCTAAATTTAAGGCCTATCAAAGGTGCAGAGAGTACAGATAAATATAGCAGTATATGTCTTGGTAACACTATGTGAAGTCTTTGGGTGCCGTTGATCTGGTGAGAAATCAGCCCAGCCGTGCAGTCCTTTGGTATATTAATAGAGCTACAGCTGGTTCATATTCACTTACAAAATTGCTCTTGTATTTCATTCAAAAAGGCCAGTCTCAAGTTCGCTTTGACAGAATTCACCCCTCTCGTTATGCATGCAGATGCCAGAATGGAGTGCTGCGAGGTGGAGCCACGCTACACCATCGAGCAGATCGACCTCCTGCAGCGCCTGCGCCTGTCCGGCATGACCAAACCTCAGATCATCCACGCTCTGGAGTCCCTCGAGAGGCTCGACCCAGACCACCGCCCGTCGTCGCGCTGCGACTCTCACCCGGCCCCGTCCAACAACGCCCCCACCGCGGCTGCCCCGGCCCCGTCCTCGTCCTCGTCGTCCTCCTCCTCCTCGCTGTCCCTGGCCTCTGCCACCACGCAGACCTCCGGCCTCGACGGCGCCGCGCTGTCCCCCAGCCACAGCTACGAGGCCTCCCCTCCGCCCCTGTACCCCCCCAGCGTGGCCGTGCCGCGGTCGTTCAGCTACGACATGATGGGAGAGGAGGAGTGGGACCTGGAGGAGAAGGTGGAGGAGTACATGAGGTGAGAAGGGAAACTGGAGGATGGTGGTGCTAATTGCTATGAGAGAGCCAGAGATGAAATAGTTCTGCATGAGGATGAGCTGAAAAGAAAGACCAAAAGAATAGGAGAGACAAAGAGAGACTATTATAACATCAGATAATGACAGATACTGTTCCCAGGGGTGCACATTGGTTCTCCAGACTTTTAGTGGAGTTAATTCAGGTCAGGTGTGTAGGGATGGCTGAAAAAAGAGAAGCATCAGTGAATAAGGTTAGTCAGGCCAAAGGCTTGTGTTTTAACCACAGTGTTCTTATGGCACGGTGGGCGTGCCTGTTGCTTTTGCAGGAGAGACAGCAACCTGGTGAAAGAAGAGATCAAAGCTTTCCTCAACAACCGCAGGATCTCTCAGGCTATCGTCGGCCAAGTTACAGGTACTCGCTCTGCCTTCTCTGTTGTCCGGACACCAACAGTCAGTGAAGGGATGCCGTTTGAGAGAGGATTATTTTTACAACCAGTGAACAGCTGAAGACCTTTTCTTGCCATCCAAACATTAACCAAATTCTCAGATGGGAGAATTTGCGTCTCTTCTCTGTATAAATATATAGAAAATCATGAGTTGTGGAAAACTGTGATGGGCGTTTTCCACCATTTATTGGGCATTTTATAGATGAAACGATCCACCATTTAGTCAGTTTTGTTGCAGTGTTAACACAAATTACTACAGATCAATACAACACATAGCACAATGGTACAAAACCCTGTGTCAACAGCTACTTTATTTAATGAATGCACTACACAGCAGGCTGCATGGTGTTTCGGTATGTACAAATATCACCCTTATGGGTTAAATATGGTTTTCTGTTCTCCCTGGAAAAAGTTTAGCATTAAACTGCATGACCTGAATTCAAGTATCGATATTTGGTTTGGCTTCCATCAGCTTCACAGGCGTTTCCACCAGGTGGCTCCCGGCCAATCTCGGTAGCGCAGATGCCGCCGGTGCGCCCTGAAATAAATCGGTGTCCTAAACGTGTGAAGCTGACATGTCGCGCCTCGTGCACGCAGGCATCAGCCAGAGCTACATCTCCCAGTGGCTGCTGCAGCAAGGCCTGGAGATGAGCGACTCCAAGCGCAGAGCGTTCTACCGCTGGTACCTGCTGGAGAGGAACAATCCAGGTGAGACGCAGGGCGGGGGGAGGGGTCACAGGATGGAACTGTAACACAGCAGATGAGTGCAGTATGGATTGCTACAGGGATGATGGATGTTAGGAACAGGAAGAATAATTATCAGAGTGCAGATCAGGACCTCAAGGTTTAACATCAGATTAATGAAAATAAATCACAGATAAGACAATGTAGGGAGGAAAGTGTGAATAAAAAGATTCCTTTGTGTTCCCGAACCTCTGCTTGCTAACCTTCCCCTTCCATTTGGCCGCCTCTTCGCCCCAACCCTCTTGCATGGTAAACCCCACGCGCCTCTAATTCCTCATGCTAACGCCGTCCTGGTCCTCAACGGCTGTGAGGTCAAGGAAGGACACGAGACAGATCTATGATTTCAGAGGAAAGACAAATGATAAAGGTAGTGCTGTCACAGGAGATGCTAATCAATAATATTAAGGCTTCTGGTTTGGAAATGAAACTTTAGTGGGTGAATGCGGTTGGTCTGTGCAGGCTAGAGTAACAGCTTGGGTTGGTGTTGACCTCTCTATGTCCTAGGATACAGGCATACGTCCACCTGACAAAAGAATCTCGTACGGTTTTAAAAGGCGAGCAGCGGCCGCTAAAGATGCTCGCAGCTTTTCATTGCTTTGTGTCAGACGGCGTGCTTTCACCGTAAATCACGTCGAGAAGTCCCACTTTTACGTTACCGGTCCTATAAAATGAACAAAGCCACTGCTGGACCATCTGCTGTCCCTGCTGTCCCTCCTCCATCTTAATCCTTTATTTTTTTTTTCCCCACACCCACCTGAACTCCTCCTTGGCTCCTCTGTAGTTCTCAGCCCTGATGCTGGAGGTACTCTGGTGCTGGTTTTCATTCCTACACGGCTAACAAACAGGCTCCTAACGACGATACTAACACGAACAACGTTTCTCTGCCATGTTTCAAAACCAAAGCGGTCACAGTGCTTTGCTCCTGACGTAGGCTCCTATTGACCTGCCCGTCATGAAACCTGAAAGAAGCCGTGCTGTTGGTCAAAAATTTGAATTGGCAAACGCGCCGCAATGCACGACCAAGTTTTTGTTTTTAATCTATTCTGACTGAAAATCTCCAGACAGGTCCACAGGAGCGTGTCAGTAAACCCAGTTAACTCTCAGCCAAACCTGTCTGTAATCTGATCCATGGCCGCGGCCTGCCTGACCATTGGTTTTGTCCCGACTGAAGGGCTGAGGTGGAGTGAAAGCCAGCACAGCGTGAGCCCCACGCCCAGGGCCAGGGGAGGGGACAGAGACGGGACGGTGGCGGGGGCGAGCGGCAGCCTCCCCAACCCCAACACCAACCTCAACCCCAACCCTGCGTGGAGCAGGCAGAGAGAGCTGCTGATGCACTTGCTGCCGTGGTACACTGCCGCCGCCACCGCAGCCGCCCAGGCCCAGCCAGGTAACCGGTCTCCTCCCTGCCCTGGCCGCAGCAGCTCGCAGTGCGGGTCGCCTGCACATTCGCTGACCTGCATGCCATATCACCCTTACCCGCATCCAGACTGTCGAAATGCTTCCCACGCTGTCGAGTTGCTTTTCTTTTTCCCAGCAGAGATGAACTTGAAGATTTCAGACTATGAGAAATATAGGGGCTCCGTGCTGTTGAAATCCTCTCAGCTTTGCCAGAGCAGGCTGTGACACTGACCATGTGTTCAGATCTGGTTTAGTTTGAACGTAGTGGAGCAGATTACTATATGTTGTAAGCAACCAGTTGTAACAACCAGGCCAGTGTCTAGGCTGATATTGCTTACTGCTGATATATATCAGTCATATTTCAGGAAGGAATGGAAGTACAGAAATGCCAAAGATGCCAAACACACAATCTCACCATTCTGTGCTTTGGTCACCACAGAGGAGTGACAGGTTATTTTTCAGCAGTTCAATGTCCCGCCAGTAAGTATATTAGCCACAATTGTTAAAAATGCTTATTTATATTTTGGGCTTGCGTAAAGAAAATTACTTTCATAATCAGATTTCTGGCCAGACCACAACAGCAGGGCCAACTTGTCCAACAGTGATGGAGTTGGCGGGGATGACGTTGCGCCGTTAGTTGGCCGCCTGTTGGACGTTTTGAGACGTCGCCTGTCAAAACGATCCAGCGTGAACAGTTTGTGTTTGCCCGCTCCGAAACACTCTGATCCGTCGGAAGTGTGCAGAGTTAACTCCCGGCGTTATGGCGAGTTAAAGGGATAGTTCGGGCTGTTTGAAGAGGGCTTGTATGGGGTCCTGATGTGTAGTCAGTTTATCGGCTGAGTGGAGCTAGGTCAGAGCGCTCCCACAAAATAAAACCCCAAAACAGACTCTAACCTTCTCAATGAATACCTACCTTAAAAAAAAAAAAAAAAAAAAAAAGTGAAAAGAGTGTTTACTCAGTGAATTGAGAAGGGTTGAACCTCACAAACTCGTCCTTATAAGGGGTGTTGTGACCACCGGACAAAGCTAATGGAGCACATTTCCTGTGACAGACTGCAGTTGATAACATTTACGATGAAACGGACATCGACGCTTTGCTCTGCAGGGATGCAAGTGTGTGTGTGTTCCTTCATTTTGTGCGGCAACGTGGGGATAGAGTGCCACTAACTGGTTACAGTCAGGTAGCGCTGCCCCTGCCTTGCTACTCCAACTTAAGAACCAACCCCGGCGACGGCAGCGTCAGCCTGAACGAGATCACACCTTCCACAGACTCTCCGCCTGTGCCCCCCGTCCGCAGGTGCCACCTTGTCCATGCGGTCCATGGTGAAGGAGGAACCCGACTGGAGGACAGGGATCATGTCTGGCGACAGAGCAGGGATGGTGGGCGGGCCGCTGAGGCTGCGCAGGGGAAGCAGGTTCACCTGGAGGAAGGAGTGCCAGTCCATCATGGAGAGGTGAGCGAGGCTCACCCCACTGATTTTAAAGAAAGAGTCATGTCGTGTGGGAATTTGGATTTGAGTATCGAGATTTCTTTTTGAATAGTCTGTTATATAGTCTGACTCATCTTTAATTTATTTTTATAGATTGATCAGGTGCTTATTTTTACATTTCCTCACTTCATTGGTCTATGACCTGATAAAAAATAGTGGTGGGGGTAAAGTAGGGGGGAGAATTTCCGACAGACCAATGTGACATCTTCACATCATTTACTGTATCTTGTTCTAACCCAGGGTCCAAAGTCCATCATGTGTTCTGTTTTCACTCACATAGGATAAAGAAAAGGGGAAAGCCTTCACAATAGAGAAGCTTGAAACGGTGAATGCCATTGCTTAGAAATGACTGAAAGCATTTCCTTTTCTCTGGTTTCTTTACATTTCAACGTTTGGTTTGCTGTAAAAGGCGAACAAATGCTCGAGGTTTTGTTTTGCACTCGGACAAAGTCAAACTGAGCTTCCCAGACAGCTAACATGCGTTTGGCTTTGAACATGTCAGTACATGAGAGTTGAACCGCAGGGTCCTCATGATTGTCATTCCCATATGTTAGGAATGCAGCATTGCTCGAGGTAAGAGTCTGTATTAATAATCCTCCCAGGGCGAATGTCCTTTGGTGTCTCACCGCTGTGATTTCCTGCTTTTTTTTTTTTTTTGCATGCCGTTCAGAAGCACTGGGTTTATGAGGCAGTTCTTTTTTTATGACGTGTATTATGTCCCTGCTTCTCCGTAACATATTAGTCCCAGACAGTCTTCTCAGAAGGATGCCGCGAAAGGAGCAGGCATTCCTCCGGCGGCCGCGTGCGATTGATTTCTCTGTTGTGCGGTTGCTGTGAGCACAGGGTGCAGACTGGCCACTCGCGGTAATAAGACCACACAGGGCCCTCAGACGGCACTCACCAGCAGTGCCCCCTGGATTACGCAATTCTGCTGCAGTGCTGATCCTTATGTGCTAGTTTACACCCAAGGACAATACAGTAGAGGTGAAGATGATGTGGAGCGTGTGCGTGTGTGTGTGTTTGTGTGTGTGAGAGAGAGAGACAGAGAGGATGGGACAGGGCAACTCGGAGGATTAGCAGGCTGGCAGAAATCAATCCCTGTGTGTTTGGTAATGTGAGATAATGAATCTTTTTCAGCCATGGGCGGATAGAAGGAAGGTAGACACGAGCGAGGAACATTTTGGGGGAAAAAAAGAGAATTCTCCTATCAATTTCTCTTCTGCTTTACTGAAGAATCTCCCCATTTATAGGCCCAGGAAGAGATTTAACTTTGTAAAGCTGGAACAGCAGAAACCAAACGGCTTAATGCATCCATCCATCTGCTCCTTCACAGCGAGGCCCTCTCCTGATGCTCCTCCACTGTATAAATATTGTCCTTCCTCCCCTCCGGTTCAATACAAAGACTTAAAGTTGATGAGGTGTAAAATTAGGGCGTAACTAGCGCCGCTCACACCGGTGCCAGCTTCTAATAAATGTGGAGCCTGCGATGCAGTATGATGTAACTGTTTCCAATACTGTGGATGTTTATCTCTTACAGTTTCTTCGTGGAGAACCAGTATCCAGACGAAGCGAAGCGGGAGGAGATCGCCAGCGCCTGTAACTCTGTCATTCAGAAACCAGGTACAGTGAGGCGTCTTCACTGCGACGAGGCCTGTTCCTGTCAGAAATGACTTAGGTTCTCATGCTTTGTACATTACCACCAGTACTGTTGTCTGAGTGAGAGGGATTGCCTGCAGCTCGTCGTCACTGACACCGTCGTGGGTCAGGTCGTCGCCAGGAAGGCGGTGAAAGCTGGAACGTCACCTGCCTTGACGTGGATTTTGAACAGCTGCCGTCTCTTTCAGCATCACATTCATTTGATCAAAAACAATGATGCAGAGTCCCTGTACTCCCAAATTCAGTCTGTTCAAATGAGAGAGGACATCAGATAAGCTTGCCACTACAGCGAGCACCACCTGTAAACGTGCCACAGTTTGACAGCTGCGGACAACTTCTAAGAACAGCTCTGAAAAAGTCTGCTTTTCCACTTCAATTTAAAATGGCTTTCTGCATACTAAACTGAATTAGTTCAATTGATTTAATTGATTCATCAATTGGGGGTAATTAATCAGCGACCGTTATGGTGATTGATCATTTCAGTCATTCCAGCTCATAATTTGAAAGGTTTGCTGTATTTCTTCACATCATTGTAAATATTGTGCTTTCAGACCACTGAGTAGACTAAATATGCTGTTTGAACACATTAGACTCTGGGAGTTGGTCATGTCATTTTATTTCACAATGATATGCAAAATACATGTCACTGCTTTGGAGCCAGAGTTGATCAGCAGCACAGCACAAAAAATACTAAACTGTGGTTCTTGAACCATAAATCTTGTTAAGCCAAGTTGAAGCCAAGGTTCCCTCTCGGTGAGAGTATCTTAAAAGACCCTGCTGTAGCCTTTTTTCGAATGATTTAGGATGTAATTGTTTCATTACTCAGGTTGTAAGCTGTCTGAGTTTGAGCGCGTGACGGCGTTGAAGGTGTACAACTGGTTTGCCAACCGCAGGAAGGAGATGAAGAGAAGGGCGAACATCGGTGAGGGCCTCATAACTTACATGCCACACCGCAGGTGGATTCATAGGATGAAGCCTTTGACCTGCACATTTCTACTTCACGTGCTGACGCTCTCCGCTTTCTCGCCTAACGTAACTAGAGGCTGCCATTTTGGAGAGCCATGGAATTGAGGTGCCAAGTCCCAGCTGCCACTCAAACGGAGAGGAGGGAGAGATGCAAGAGTTTGCCGATCAGGTGAGTCATCAGTTCTCAGAGCAAGCTGAAACAGAAATCCACAGTGTGTCGTTTGCATACTAATGAAGCCCAGTTAAGTGCTGGAAAGCGGCCACGGCTCCAGTTTGATCACCTGTAACCGGTAAATGTCTGAGTTCTCGTGGATTTCTGTTAAAAGTCCGTTGAGGGTGCACTAAAAATGGTCTGCCGGTGGATGTGGCATCACTGCGCACAGGTTATGTTTCAGCCCAGTTAGTGACAGGTGGTCGTAAAGGCCAGAGTCTACTGCACAAACACGAATGGAGAAATTGCCAGAGGTCCCAGCAGGCAGCAGGACACGTAAAGCTTCAGTAGCTGCTTCACCAACCCTACGAGCTGACCCACCTGGAAACTGAGAGCAGGGACCTTCAGACTGTTCGGACAATCCAATCTATACTGCTTCATTCACACAAAGGAGCGCACTTGATACCAACAGCACTTCGTTCAGACCTGCACAGTGTTCTAGAGGACCATTCTTCCTACAGAACTGCTTCAGCTCAGCCGTATTCTTAGCATGTCAGCTCATTCCACTGCAGCTCTGTCAGGTTAATGCTTGATGAATATGGAAATTCATTTTCCCTTCGATAATGCCGAGCTCTCAAGACCCAGTGGCATCACAGCAGCCCCAAGTCATGATACTCCCACCACCGTACTGCACTGCTGAGATGATGATTTCATGTTGGTAACCAGGGCCCTTTTTACGCCTTGCATAGTGCTGTGCGTTCCCAAACAATTCAACGGTTGACTTAGTTTTTCTTACCACTGTGTCTGCTGTATATCGTTCCACAGGAAGACGCATCTTCCCAGAGGATTGTTGACCCGCAAGACCCCTCCTCACTGGCTACTACCGAGGTGGCAGCCCTGCCAAGCCCCACCCCTCAGGTCCTGGAACAGAAAGAGGAGGATTCAAAAAGGGAGACTGTGGACGAAGAGTGACCAAAGCCGGCGTAGTTTGAATTTGAATCAGATGAAAACAATAAGTGTCTCCTCCTCCTCCTCCTCCACCCATGTAGGGCCTTTGGGTCCTGTGACACCCAAAAATCAAAGGCAGAAGAGTGCTGAACCTCGCTGAGGTGCCTCTGATGGTAAGGAGGCCACTGTATTTATCAACAGTAATCCTGCTTATATTAACGGCAATATATAATATATTATATATATATATCTATATCTATACCTATATCAATATATAGTGCATTCCAATATGGTATTAAAAAGCCTAAATTCCTGAGAGGGAGAATTATGTAAAGGATACCTCGCCCATTTTAAGCTAAGCCTTTTCTGTTGTCTTCGCTACATGCCTTCCTTTAGCTTTGTCAGAGTGTTTGTTTGACGGACTGTGACGACACAAACGTGCTGAGCCTGCAGGTCAGGTTGGGCCTGGTGGGGACGAAGTTGTGGTATCAAGGATCTGGTTTGTGGTGACACGAATGCCCTCTGCTCGCTCTGAATGTCTTTGACACTCCCCCCCCACCACCACCACCACCACCACCATTTGGCCGGTGAGACTTGAACCTCAATCAGTCGATTGATTAAATCAGTCGATCAATCAACGAGTGCTGTTGCTATCAAATCGGTAAAGCCCTGAGGGACAACTGGAATCTCAGGTAATCCCAAAAATGGTGGATAAAGACAGTGAAGAATTGCACCAGGTTTCTTTTGTGTCTTAACATATATGCCTTGTTTTCTTCATCGTAACTGTATTTAACCAAAACAGGATGTTATTTATACCTTTTTATATTAGCAAAACAAGCCGAGGGCAATATATATCATAGTATCTCTTGTCATCTGTCTTCTTTGTTATACTGAATGCTGCTCTTTGGTAATTTTTGTAGTCTACCCTCATTTCAGAATCGGTCTCAAACCTCAACTCAGCCAGTGAAGCTGGGCTAGTCCCGTAAGTCTACTCAGATATGTTTTCTTTCTTTCCTCTTTTTGTTTTTTTGCTTTTTTTGTAACGTTTGAGAGAACGCTAAAACAAACATGATCATAATGTGTTGGCCGCCATGCTACAAGCACCTTCTCTGCTATTGGAATAAGCTAATGCTTAAGCTCGTGTAAGTTTGTATGACTGCAAAGCTGCACTTCAAAGTGGATCTCACTATAACTGAAAGAGGGGGGCCACGCCGACTCTACCTGCATTTGGGCCTAGACATGTACATAACCCAGAAAATATACACGTCCATGGGTGCTTTCCTACAAAATACGGTAGCAGTATATAGAAACTGTTATTTGTCAAACTTGAAACATGAATAGCTGACTTCAGCTCTGCATTGTGTCGTCCCTCATATTCACTGGCCCAAGGCCTTGGGAGTCACTCCCGAAATGTTCATGAAATGGACAAAGATGCTTGTTCTCAATTGGCCCCCAAGAGGGAGCCACCATGTTACCTCCTTTTGCCAAAGCTATGCCAAGGTAGAGATGACCTCCAGTAACCTGTGCTCACAGGACCAGGATATGCCAGTCACAACACTATAGGTACACAGTGCGTAATAGATGTTTATTTGCTCAGTACAACACTAGCCAACTCTAGCTTACCTCAGAATAACTGTGTGTCATGAATGTGTTACAGGCTGACTGACGGCACAGCGGCCATTCTTGTGACTGTTTATGATAAGGACAGTGTGATGTAGCATTTCTGACGGCGGGGTTTGCCCTGTGTTACCAACGTGTACTCACCTCAGACAGTTCTTTGTCCGGCTTTGGACAGGAACACCAAAGCCGTGCGCTGTTTCCGATCAATATGCTCCTCTCTATCTGCTTTTATCCGACAATGAGAAAAACAATAAGTAATAAATAATTGTAAGCAATCAGTGTGCTATGGCTCGACTTATTTGGAGAATTGAGCTGGTGTCAAGATGATGAAACTTGATTCAAGTAAGTTCATCACATTTGAAACAAGTCTGTGCCTCACCCAGTCAGCAGACTGATCGAGAACTGAATCATTCATTAATCGCTTTTTAATTCAACCCTGGACCAGATGACGTAAAAATGACTTTGCAGTGAAAGCTCTGCTGTTTTCCAATGCATTCAGTGCTGGTCTGAAGCGCCCGTGCTTGTGTGTTCATATCTGTTAAAAGAGAAACTCAGGGTCACTGAAGATGATGTTGGCTGATAACTGTGCGGTAGCTGAACAACAGGGCGAACAATGCTGTGACCTCTGGGGATGGTTAAGTCTTATCAGCCACTACTTTTTACTGCTGAAACTTTCAATCCTGCATAGACTTGACTAATTTACATGTTTGATGGGGAACATCAGAGTTGGTTTCTCCCTAACGTGATACACATGGAAACATGCCATTTTCCTTTTTTCTATGTAATATAGACAGCATCAAAGTTGAGCTCATTAACATATGTCCATATTACGCTTCCCAAATAGTCTGAATATCAAAGATGTTATATTTCTGAAATTTAGCTGAACTGCAACTAAAATTCAGAATTTTTACAAACTGGTAGTACCTAACTTCCAAACACAAGATGGCAACATTGTCATTCATCTATGAATCAACATGTATTTACTCAGGTGAGAGTTGAATGTCAGAATAGATAGTGAACTGGAGGAGGAAGCATTAGAGTGACGGCACAAAATAACAAGTAAATCAAGAAAAAGAGTTGCATGTTTCTGAAAGGCTGTAGCGCTTGACAGTGTTGCAGCCTGTTTTAACATGGTCAAAGTTATATATTTTTAGTTTTATGTTTTGCCATTTCCTTCAGAGTTTCTTAGTTTCTTCTAGGCCTCATAAACAAATTGTTCCACAGGTTTCCACTGAAAATCAAGTCTCTGTCAGACACTCAGTGACTTTAACTCCTCCGCTGTGTTTTGATTTGGCTGTTGCTGAGTAAAACACACATGACAAAAAGAATAACATTTTACTGACAATGATTATGGGTAATTTCCCAGTGATGTTTCTGTGAAGAAATGTAGGAATGTGCTTCTTCACAAATCCTGGGTGAAGGATTTTGACAAGTTAATGTTAATTAAAGAAAAAAATGCATATATTTTTTAAGTTTGACATGGATTTTCTCTGCACCCAGCTCTTTACATTTGGCATTATCAATATTGTGTTTCCTTTTTTCACGTGTAAGGCTCTTAAAGTCAGATTATCTCTTGAATTAAGATAGTTAGCTGAATCTTAAACTCAGAAAGGTAATAGAAAATGAATTTATAAACTAAGTACTACTGTGAAATATGTTCCTGGATCTTTTTGCTTACCCATCAGCCTCTAATGTGTTTCCACCTGTGCTGTGGAGAGTAATCTGCAGATTATTGAGCTGACTCTGCGCCAGCCTGTGTTGTATAATCAGATCCTGCGCCAAGTGTCGGGCCACCATAAGAAATAAAACACTTGTTGCCATCTATCACCTGAAAAAGCCATTATGTAAATGTTCCTGCAAAATGAAATCCAAGCAATGTTTATGTAAGGCAAGAGCAGTTTGTGAAAGGTGCAATTATCAGTACAAATGTCGCTCCGTGAACCGAGTGCATATGTTTACACATATAGGCACAGTTCGGATGGATTTCAGGACCTGATAAAACATTTCATTTCCTGCTACATACAGGAGGTGGAACCAGTGTGAGTTTATGGAAAAATGGACCTTAACAACACAGTTTGAAAAAAATGCACAACTCTAAAATGGCATGTACAATGAAAACTGCAAAATTGGTTTTGATGGGACCGAGTATGGTGGTTGAGACTCTTGAGTAAATTGCTGAACTTACATTTGTAGTGAACTTTACATCGTCACTTGTGGAATTTATCAAAGGAAGCCGAGGCATCTGCAGAGGTATGTGAGAGTTTATTCATTTATCTAGGTATTTTTATCAGAGTTATGCTGCCAGCATTTTCAGATTTACTTAAAACTCTGGATAAGAAACTAATGAGTGCTATTTTCTTCCATCATAGCTGTTGTTTGACACACCCATATATGAGCTGGCTTGCTGGCACTTCAGTTACTGCAAGGCCCACGTGAGACCTCCTGTAGTTCCAAGTTGACACCAAAATAAGTCACCAGGTAAAAATGTTTCTTGTATATAAAAATGAAAACTGTAAATAAGGATTTCACATTGTGCACAAATAATCTCATTTTATTGCATTACTTTAAAATGTAAGTGTATTACACTAATTTGTAGTGGCGTATAATTGCATTTGATAGTAATGCAATGTGTGAATAACTATGAAGTTTAATCGCTTAAAAAGAGTAAGTTTAAGTCATGACCACGCCCTTTAATCTGAATAGAGACAGAATGCGAAGCTAAGCTTTTGGCTGTTTGGCAATTGGCAATGTGCGAACGTGAACAGGAGCGCGCCATTCCCGCCCGCATCTTTGGTTTGCTTGTGGCTGCAGAGTTAGTCCCAAATGACATTTTCTTCTATTTCGCTCTGTCACCAGATAAGCTGTTTTCGAGCAACGGAAATGTCACGGCATGTTTTCACCTGTTAGCTATCTATTAGATAGAGAGAGAATCTGCAGAATCTGGCGAGTGCTATTTGTTAGAGGTGGGAAAGTTTCTTTTTTTCCCCAGGTCACCTGTTAGCCTCCTGTTAGCTAATTTAGCCACCTTAATCTCTCTATGGCTTGACTGTGAGCAGTGGAAAACATTGTTTTAACCAGTTTGACTTTAACCTCTTCGCTTTGTTGTTGTGGGCTAAATATATAGAGCTGAGTGTCATTTTTCCGTGAATTAAAATGTTGGCAAAATTGCCAATATTATGCACATGGCAAACAATTGTAAAGCGCTACCATATTCACTGCCATAATGTAATATAACCAAGCAAAGAAGGATGGACTATTAGCTAAACTTGTTTATTTGGCCATAACCTTACCCAGTCTGAATCAAATCTAAAAATACGGATTTAATACAAATATTACATATGCAGATACATGTTGTGATAAAATTAGCTTAACTTAGGTTCCATGATTGTAATTTTGTGTTTTGTGTCTAAAAAGTGTTGCAGGTCCCATAAGATGCTTTTGAAATCTAAGTATACGCCCTGTCCCATCCTGTCTGCATTTTCTCTTTCCTTCTTTCATTGCTCCTATTCTGTATTTCTCCCTACTTTCCTTTCCTCTCTCCTTTATTTTCATGTCTTCCCCTCTTGTCTTGGTTTTGCAACCAGTACATTGCTCACTTGACAACAAAATACCAGTAGGTCTCATGGAGATGAAACCTCTGTTTAAATAATTTAAAAAATAAAAATTGTAGAAGGTTTTCAAGGCAAACCATGTAACTTGGATTTCTAAATTGAAATAAAACAGTAAAATAATATAGAATATAGAAATTTTTAAATGGAATACAAATGAATAAAATAAAAATTTTGCTGATTTTAACTGGGGATATAAAGCAATTGATATTACAAATGATTAGGAAGTAAATCAACTTGGAATTTAGTGCATTGACCTTTGGTTGTCGAAGTAGAATGATTGGGCAAAGAAACTGATTCAATAAAAGAAGTGAAGTTGAAGCTTCCGTCCAGCGGGCAGCCAAACTTTGAAACATCTGCGCTGCACACAAACTCCGCTCATGTCACACGAGAGAGGAACAGTGAAGACGAGGTTCACGCTTTTTTCTATTTGAAGGCTCTGGGAGTTTGAGCTTTGCCGGTGATGAGGCCAAGCTGGTGAGATCACAGTCCTGCAAAAAAAGAGAAAACCTCTTCAAAACTAAATTGTTCCATGACACGAGATTTCTCCTGTCAACATGTCCATTCTGCTCATCATATTTCATCCCTTGTTTTCAGGTGTGGGCAGTTACCACCAGCATGAAGATGAGCGCCGTTGAGTTACATATAAGGTCAGTTACACTGATAACATGGTGATCACGGGCTGTGCTGTGACATTCTCCAAGTGTATGTAGCTTAAAGCCAGAGAAAAGTCTTCCTCAAATGTTGCCAGGAAATCATTATAATGTCTCATATTTATGTGTTGGAGCTCGTTAATTGATTTTCCAGTTTAGCTGTGTGCGCGGAGCAAAAGAGTTGGCAAAACAGTGAAATTAATTTGTCTCAGGAAATTGGTATTTGGAAAAACGTTGCTGCGTTATTGCCCATGGACACATCGACTGATGTAATGTAATGGCAACATGATACAATTTGCCCCAAAATCCCAGAGAACGTTGTTACGTGTCGAAAGTTTGGCCTTTAGGCTGAAGTCTGGAGCAGCTCCAAATGTTTTAAATCCATTAATTTAATGAGCACATGTGCGTGTGTGTTCATATATATGCATGCTTGCAGGCTTAATAGTGCCCTTTTACAGGCTGTATCCCAGTGGAATGCAGAATTCATAACTGCACCGGTTCGTCTTTGCCTGCAACTTTGGCTTTGAACCACGGGGGGGCGACATTGTTTACTATTGGTGTCTGAGCCCTGGAGTCAGATGGAGTTATTACCACTGTATCTACCCTCAGTAACAGTAAACGGGCGGACCTACTTCAACGACTTGTTTTTAGAAAAGAATCTTGAGGAAAACATGAAGCTGCATGATTTGTTATGTTCAGAAAAAACATAGACAAACTCCAAAACTACAGAGAAAGATCTTTTTTTTTCTTCAGAAAACTCACATTTCTTTTGCCTATTCAGACGAGATAAGACAAGAGGATTAGTGTCATTGAGTGTCAGCCCTCGTGCCCATGCACTTGACAGCTCTCTGTCTTGTTGATGTTGTCTGGTGCCTGGTGAGTAGTCACGTCACGGTATAAGCTCAGCCATCTGGCGCCTTCACCAGAGGTCATCATCATCAAATCATTGTGTCTTCAGACAGGAAAGCAGGAAAACAAAGACTACAATTTCATCGTCTTGTCTGACAAAATGTTCCCAGTCAGAAAGTACAACCCATACAATTATTGTAAAAGTAGCCCAGTTGTCACTTTCATGTTTTGTCTGGAAACATACATTTAAATATCAGCACAGTTGAATAGTTTTTGTTTTCTTTTACACCCTTTTGAGTATCTTTACTTTAAATGTCGCTAGTCTGATCTTACATGAGCAAATGTAAACTTTTACAGGATTCAGTGAGTTACACTGTGAGTGACAACTTTTTTTTAACCCATATTTTGGAAGGTAAGCACACTGAATGACAGTTCCTGTTATGCAGCACTGGATGACGCCTGTCAATGAATTACTTAGATACCGAAGAAAACTTGACGATTCTCTGGAGTTCTAAGCTAATTTACGGATGTTTATTTGCATCTCAAAATCTGTGCGTCATCTGTGTGTGCGCGCGCTCAGCATTGACTGAGTTGTGACCCACACTTTTGACACAAAGCGCAGCCGTCGGGCCTGAATCGCCTCCACGAGGCCTTGCGTCGCTGCAGATGTACCAAAGTGCAACACTTCCTGAGCTTCCTGTTGTTTTCGACCACCTGCACACACCTGTCCCTGTCGTGACCCACGGTGCTTTTAGCCTAGCGTCTCTCCCCCCGCGGCTCTCCCACGCCTCCCTTACAGATAGAAAAGCTCCGGTGGACTGCACCAGCGCACGGACGCGGGCGAGAGTGGCATCAATTATCTCGTTTAACTCTCGGAAAGACGCTTCCATTATTGCTTTTAGATGTGGCTTGACTTTTTCTCTGCCCAGCTCCCACGGAGACCACAGTGCGTTACCAGCAGAGAGGACGTAATTACTCTGGTTTAGCACTGTTGTGGCATGTGTGCGCACACACAGACACACAAACAAGTGCGCGCACACAATGGCGTGTTTCGGCAGCGTCAGGCTTTGAGACCAGCGTGGCTCTTCTATCATTCAGTCCCTCAGAAGTGTTTCTCATCCTTTTTTTTCCCCGTGGAAACCAGAATTCATGACCCGTCACCTTTTTTGCTGACTACATAGACCATCCGCTGCCTTGGTAAACGATTTCCCAGCTATTTTAGTTGCCTCACAAAACACTTGATGACACAAGTGGCACGGAAAGCATGCGATTCAATTTGTCAGTGGTTATTACTTTGCGGCACGGACAGTTACAGTTACGTTTTGATTAAGGGCGTTTTCCGCCGAGTTGGCCACCGCATAGCGCCGGTTTTAAAAGCAGGGGAGAAAAGAAAGTGTTTATTCCTTCCCTTTGGCGATCTATTAAAGGTCCCCTCTTGTCTGATTAAATTTCATCTCCTTGCAGAGCTCACCTTTTGCCGTGGTGATCTTTTGTGTGGCGAGAGAAAGGAGGTGAGAAATGAAGTGGGGTGAGGGTGTTGCACAGGGAAAGATAAAGGGAAGCAGGGGAAAGGTTACCCCTCTGGACTGGCGAATTTGTGTGAGTGTGGGAGAAAAGTCCGTCCACTCCACCGCCCCGGTTTCTGTGTGTTATAAGTGAGGCCGAGCAGCCAAAGAGGTTGTTTGCCCTTGAAAGAATGACACAAGAGTAGATGAGGAGGAACCTTTTTACCATGTCCTATTTCGCAGGACAAACAAAAGGGTGAAAAACACACACACACACACACACACACAGTGACACGCCGTGCCCTGAATCTGTCAGGGCCCTGGCCCCCCCTTCCTCCAGTCAGATAAGAATTTCCACAAAGGGCTTGTCGCAATCTCGCCATGCTCTTGTTTTTTGCCGCCCCCCCTTCCCCTCCCTTCCCAACTTATTCTTCCCATAATTCAGAGCATCTCTCAGCAGCACCTCGCAACTCCTCAAATGAACACGGGCAGGTTCAAATAAAACGAGCAAAACCCGTCTCTCCTCAGAGGCTTCTCCTCCGAGCTGGATGTGCTTTCTCTCTCATTCTCTCTCGCTCCTGCTGTCTTTCTCTCTGGCCCCCGTAACTTTTTCTCTTTGCTCTTTACTTTCCATCATCATACCCCTCAGTAGGGTTGCAGACTGCGAAAGAGAAAAAAAAAGCCTTTCATGTTGAAAGAAATCCAACCTCTGGTTACTGAAAACCATCAGCTGTCAAATGTTCAAATGAGACACCAAACAACAGCTCCACATATATTTTTAACCTTCCTCATTTTACCCAGGGACAGGTTTTGCTGAACGTAAATCCAAACAACCCCATGCTTTTTTTTTAATTTACACAACTCACAGCGGGATCTGTCCGGCACAACCTCACTTTTCTGCTGGCGGCCGCTGGATGATATCCACTCAAGGGTGTGCCTTGCATTATTTTTTCTCATCCAGAGGGCCTTTACTCACTCACTTCCCTCGATTAAAATTCCCATTCCGTTCCCATTCCCTTTTGGGTCACCAGAAAATCAGCAGAGTCGCTCGCTTGTTCAAACACTTGATGTAAGTCAAGACCTCTTGTGACTGTGGGCTTTGAAAGCCAAAGGTAGAAATAATTAATCAAGTAGGTACTTTATTTATATACCGTAGCACTTTCCGAGATCTGTATTCACCAGAGTGACTGCAGCGATCTGCAATAGCTAAAAATAGATCCAACAGGGCAACTGGTCAGAAAGGTTCTGAACAAGCTGGGCCGGGTTAGTCAACACTGGGTTTGGAGGTAAATAAAAACTGAGTGTGTCCTGCAACGCTGGTAATAACCTCTGCAAACTGTAGCACTGGTGTTTATCTGAACCTGCATTAATAGTTTTTTTTGGCTGCAGCCGCAGCTATTACCATTGTGGTTTGAGGACCTGTTGGATCAAAAGCCTGACAACAGCAATCTGCCTGATCTCCCGATATCTCAGCATTTAGACGCTTTGTATAACGTTTGCATGTCATTCACAGAGGCCGGCTTACCGGACGCCGCGCCTTCGTTTGATTTCATGTTCCAGCCCCCCCCACCGTCTCAGGGTTTAGGCTTTTCTGACAGAGGACACATGAGATGAAACACCTGAGTGTGCTGAGCTTCACAGGGTGCTACTCTGCCCGGCGACAGATAAGACCCCGTCTCTGCCAGCCTCCTTCGCCACACGCTCATTCCTCAGTGAAAAAGATTGAAAAGGAAGATTTCCTGGAAAATTTCAAAGCAGCAAACGGGATCAACAGCTTTAGACGGCTTTTCACTTCTCAGCAACTTTCTCGTGCCTAATGTTTATGGGTTGTTTTTTTTTTCTTTTTAGAAGGATGCTGCTGTGACTGTGTGTGTGCGTGTGCGTGTGTGTGCGTGCGAGGGAATTTATTCTCCTGTGTACTGGGGTGTAAAAGATGCCAGAATGCTGTCTTTCACTTCACTGATGATGTGCAGCATTTCACATGAAGCAGGAGAGTAAACCCTTCCCTCACTCCCGGACACACACAGACACACACTCAAGTGTGTAACTCCTGCCCTTTTACCATCACACACGCTGTGACATTCATATAAATATACCCACTCAGTACATTATTATTTTAAAAAAGGCCATTACGTTACGCTTCGGTCTGTGTCACTTTTATGGCCGCGGCTCCGTCGTATGAATGCAAATGAGACTGCGAGGATCCAGAGACGCAGCAGACGCACAAAAAAACCAACGACCTGCCGATAAAAGCTTGAAGCCACCGGCGCCGAAGACCGGTGTGCAGGAGCTGATTGTTCTCCCCACCTCTTTATAGTTTTCTCAACGAAGCCGAGGTAAAGTGGCGGTTCAGCGGTTGTGTGCGTTTGTAAAGGAGTGAATCGGTTTCCTAGATCTGAGCGTTTGCACCGCAAGTTTTTTCTGCGCGAGTGTGGAATTCTGCATCGCCGCCAGAGGCCGTAAAGCCAACGAGGGGGGGCTGGAAGACACAGTGCTGCGTCCTGGTTGTTGACAGCTGAACAGCTTCAACATCTAACACTCCAGCATGTCCTCAGCTGAATCCCAGTCCAAATAAACTGTGTACAAAACCAAAGCCAGGGCCGGAAGGGTGAAGTGTTTTGCTTCCAGTGCCAAGTGACACAGACCCCAAGCTGATATCCAAACCGTTTGTGCTTTGTTTGATGTTGTTCGTAGCAGTTTTTTGGGCAGGTTTGACTAGTTTTGGCTGATTTCTGTAGTTTTCTATATTGTATATTTTCAGTCACTTTGAAGCATGTTAAGTGACAGCAAAACAGCAAAACGCTGTGTTTAATCTGAGACCAGTGCTGCAATTCATCATTAATTCCACCGATTGGTTTACCCAATTTTTTTTCAATTAATCAACTGGGTACTTAACTAAAATGTTAAAAAAAATTTAAAAATTTGCCTGTTTTGTCCAATCTAAAGTCAAAACCCAAAGTTACTCAGTTTACAGTAATAATTATAAAGCAAAGGACATTGGCAAAACTTGGAGCAGAATTTCTCACATGATTCAAATGGACACATTGGTCAGTTTCAAATCAGTAATATTTCAATTGATGCAACAGAACCAGAGAGACTCTGTCTTTTTGTTTTTTAATTCCATACATTCCTCTTCCTTGTCAGAAGCTGGCACTCCCCCGCAGTACGAACTGGATGAAAGGGTTAAGAAAAAGAAAAAGTAGCCTGTCTCTGGCTGTAAAAGTTAAAATTCTGCTATCATGACAATGCTGGTGCATGCCAATCCCTGTAAGCATTGAGACGGGCGAGTGTGCTGCTGAGAAATGAAATCCTGCTGTTTGTTCTGCTTGTTATGTGGGCTGCAGGCTACTCCTGTGTGCTGACCTGTGCTGACTTCTGGCTGTATGCGCTGTATGCGCCGAGCTGATGTTCCTCTTTTTCTGCCCGTGCTTTCGGCTTCCTTCCGGCAGAGCTTGCTGTGAGACGGCACCTGCTGTCGGCCCGGGCGTGCCCAGAGCACGAGACGCATGGGTGTCGGAATTTGATATCAGGTTAATACTCAGTGTGTGCATGTGTCGGGGAGAGGGACAAAACTGTACAGCCACATTAAGTGAATCTATGTTTGACACTTTTTTCCGCAGATGTCCAGACAAGTTGAAGACATGCGGTCCGTTGGTGCGTGGGTGTCTCTGACAAAGAGAGATAATTGGAAACTTCAGCATCGAGCCGTGATCACTCGCCGCTCTGCTCCCCGTTCCCTCTCTCTTTCCATATCCCTCTGTCGATTCCTCTGTCGTCCTGCTTGACCTTGTATTATGCTAATTATTCTCATTACCGTGCAACTTTAGAGACTTCCCGCCGCTCATACTGTGCTAACTGCAGAGCCTCAGCTGACCTTGGAGACAGTCAGATGATGATGGCTCTTTTAAACACGCTGGCGATGGTCCTTGGCTGGTGTGTGGGAGGGAAGCGGAAGGGAGGGGGGGGGGGGTTCGCTCTGGGAGCTGGTTTTGTCTCCTACACAGGTAATTAATATGCTTATTAACTCCTCAGCTCGTGTCATGATCAAAATCAGGAGAGGAGGGCGGTGGGGGTGGAAGGTCTTAATGGAATTCATGGCGCCCTAACTGGCAGGGTTGAGTCTGACGGTGTGGGGGGGGTGCTTAAAGTTTAGAGGTGACTTGATCATTGATTCGTTTGATTGAGCGTGCAGGTATGGGCATGGGGGGTCCGTCGGGTAAGGCGAGGTATGGGCAGTTGCCATCTCTCAGCCTGTAAGTGAGTGAAGATAGCTTCCATGCTCCATACTGTTCGGAGCAGCCTAACGGTTTGCTCATTTATGCAGTTGTTACAGCTAATTTAATTTTTATCTTAAAAAATCCAGGTGTGAAAATGCGAGAGTACAAATGCTAAAATGGTTATCCTTTGCATCTGAAACGTGGTTTGGAGGAGCTGAAGTGTGACTTATGAGAGCATATTGAAATATCTCTAAAATTCAAGCACTGCGAATCTCAAGCGACGAAAGCAGTCCGAAGAAGTCCAAACATTTAATGAGCTGAGGTTTCAGTAGAGCAGTTACAAAAGCAGGTAAGTTGTGAGTTCAAGCTGTAATGATTTCAGTCGCGGACACTCCGTCAGGAGCGCAGCAGAAGAGCAACAACTTTGTGCGCTTACAGAGCAGCCAAACGCACATTGCTTTAATGAAGAAGTTGCTCAGTAATAATTACCAGTGCAATCCCAGTATTTTTGCACGTTAAAAGGGGTGGTGACCCTGCTGAGGGGCCAGATGTGTGCATCCTGTGTGCCTGACAAAAGTGACTTCATAAAGCTCTCACAGAGCTCCTATTAAGAAGAGATGAAATCATGCAGAAGCATTTGAAACCAGCAAAGGAATGGCAGACTGTGCTGTTAACAATTAGAACTACCAGGTAATACATGAATGTAAGTACTGTACATTGATTGGTTATTTAAGAAAAATAACTCAGTAAATAAATAGTAGGAGGAGTGGCGTTTACTTTCCCAAAAATCTGAAGGATAAGTACTTAAAGCCAGTTAAATATAAATAAAGAAAAATGCTCTGTGGTGAGTTGAGGATGACAGAACCATAATAGACTGACGGATCACCTGATGAGGAAGAGCTGAAAGCAGAGGAAGCTTGAAGTGTGTTGAATTTGGTTGAGATTGAAGCATCAGTTGTCGAGGTGTTGCACGCAGCAGAATCCCATTAACTTATCATTTGATTGTGCACTTCACGTTGAATCGTGTGACGCGTCATCGGCGACTGCGCATGTCCCATTTGTCACGCAGTGAGGGGAATGTATCGTTCGGTTGGGTGGATTATTGCCAGACTTTTCCAGTTACACGGGCTTCACTGAGGATCGAGGGGATTTAATGCACACAGCTTCGCGGAACATCGCAAGAGCATTGCACCAACAACAAAAAAAGAAGCTTTCTTTAAAATTCATCTAAAGTACGCCCTTGGCCGTTGAGGCTGGACGGTCTGCCTGACCTCGCTGTACTGTAGGAAACACTGCAGGTAGTTGAGCGCGTCCATTGAGAATGCAGAGTTTCAGATGCCCCGGGCCACATCAGACCTCATCAGGCCAGCTGTCTGCATCCAGGTGTTGTCTGAGCCGGGACGCCTCGCCCTACGCCTCGCCCAAAGCTTGTGTGTGCCTGTATTTTTATTCAGACGTGTGTTTGTGCATTGTTTGTGCTGTTTGCATGTGTGCGCACGCTCTTACTAAAGGCCAAACCAGACAAATCTGACTCGACACTCAAGAAAGGACCTCGTAACCTCGAAGTGAGGAGGGGGTCGAGTCTGCCAAGCAATCAGATTACCCAAAACGACGGGGAGGAGGCGGGTTTCCTGATACGTGAAAAGAAAAAGAACCTGCCCCGAGGGCTTTGATTGATGGCCTCTTTGTTGTGCGTGTAAGCTAGCCTCATCTGAAAAAAAAAGAAAGGAAAAAAGGACTACGTGCCGTTTCGTTTATGCATGTCTGGCGAGGCGAGCGGCGGGGTGACAAACAAAACATTGGGTTTGAAATTAGCAGGTGTGACATGAGTTTGCCGCCGCGGGGGCCGGTTGGTCGCCGAGCCGAATGCAAAACAGCACGTACATATCCGGCATACAGTTAACATACGCAGGCTCAGCCTTGCCATGCCGCAGTGCAAGACAGATAAAGATAAACAGGACACTACATGGCTGTGGGACAAGGACAATGCAAAAGTCTAGTGGGAGAGACAAATGTCACGTGCTTGTTCTCTGTAGACAGCTGCGCAAAGCTGAGGTGGAACGTGGACATGGCTCTGTGGGAATGAACGGGAAAATGACTTCTCCGCACAATTACAAACGCCCATAAATAATTTTATAGCGACACGCGGAGCAAAGAGGTGATAAATTGTGTTTCTCTGCAGCCGTTGCATGCAGGAAACATTCAAAGCGTGGGGTAATGGTGCAGGGAATGATGGGCGACAGTGATGGCGGCACTTTCTTCTTTCTCTTGTTTGCATTCAAAGTTGTGGCACCTGTCATTATAGCTGGGAAGGACCGAACCCTCTAATTTCCACCATTTCCACAAGCTCACACACACACACACACACACACACACACACACTCATAGACCTCCGAGGGTTGTATTTGATCACATATCTTTTGGCTCTTGGGAACATGGTGTTTTTTCTTTACTGTTTACATGAGCACATGCACACATACACACAAAGGCCTGCACACACACACACACACACACACACACACACACACACACACACACACAGATCTGGATCAAAGTGAACCCTGAAAAGAAGCTCAAAGGCAGGATTTCTCTTCTATTTTACCTTAAAAGAACGGCAGCTTCTGAGCAGTACTGTGAAGAGAGAGATATAATTTACAGTCATTAACAACTGAATGTGGGATGAGTTACAGCTGTATTATTATAAATGCCATGAAGATAAAAAGCAGGTGAGCGCTGTGTGTGTGTGTGTGTGTGTGTGTGTGTGTGTGGGGGTGTCTCAGCACTCCTGACATTTCTTTACAGAGCTTTAACAGCTAAGAAAGGGCTCTGATCTCCATCTGCCGCCAGCCTTTGAAGGCCTAAATGCATTTCTAATTACTGGAGCCTAAAACCAAGTGCTAAATCCTCTATTGGTTTCGGAGATTATTTATAGTATTTGCACTTTCTAAGCACTATTCAGCAGAGAGAGGCAGGAGAGATCGTGGTCTGACATATCAAATGGGCTGTGAGCCCGGTTTGATGTTGCTCGGCCACTGCAGGGTGACTGAGGTTTGGCCGTGACGGTCCACCTGCTGTGGCTGAGGCGAAGCCGAACTGACAGAATGATGTCGACACTTTGAAGATGATTAACGGCACAAAACGAATCCAGATGACGCTGCATCTGAAAGAAAATCAACACAGACTTACGTGCTGTAGCTTCTAATGATATCTGGATTTTGTGTTTCTGGATTCATTCTTTAGCAGAACTGAATGGTTGAGTTTTTTCTTTCGGGGGGGGGGGGGTATCACTGCATCTGTAAATCTCAGTACTCAACTTGATATCCACAGTTATCTCTAAATTAATTTCTGACTCAGCACAATCCAGTCGCTTGAGATATGCAACCAAACCTGTGCCTGTAACCAGATATGTTTTTGCTGCTGCATCTGGTATTGGAAGCTGGAATAGACACAATGGCGATAAATAGATTATAAATATTAAATAAAACAAATTAAAAACAAACTAAAAACAATAAGGTTTGGGCACCCTCACGGCGTACACCAACAGAATACCGCTTATCTATATAACTGCTTGTCAGATGGTTGAATAGCTTAGGGGTGTGATTATGTGGCACAACACACAAGAGTCGGAGCTGGGCTTGGATGCAAAACTGTCACCTGAGTGAGCTCCCAGAGGTAACACTGGGTATAAAAACTTAAGCAGCCACAGGGCATCGTGTGATGATATATATGTGTCTATAAAGACCTTATTGGCTTTTCATTTCAGTCTGCAGAAAGTGTGAAGGAGTGAGCGGAAAGCCCCCCTGAGTGTAAGGCGTGTTCTAAATAAATTCCATGCGAGAGCCCACCTGAATGCGTGCGCGCCCACAGAAAGAACAGCAGCAGCAGAAGCAGCAGCGCTCAGAGAAAATAATGAATGAGATCCATGAGTAAGCAGATGCGGCCAGTCCTCTGCCCCCTGGGCCCCGCCGCGTCATCCACGCACACTGCACCAGGCGATGTCTCTCTTTAAAGGAGCGAACCGGGCCAGGTAGTCAGCCCGTGACGTAACGTATGGCATGCGCCACGGGTTGTGTCTCTGTCGTATCCCAGAGCCTGGTGCTGAACAAGTATACACTTTGTGGAATGGGAGTAAGTCTCTGGTGGGTGAGGAGATACACAAACCTGTGCGGCAGATGGAAACGATGCTGCAGTATTCCTGTTATTGTTCTACAGATAAATATGATGAAACCGCTAACAACATTGTTTTACTTCAAGGTCCATCAATCAGACATAATTCTTAAGGGGGCCACAGAGGGCTCTGTCAACTGAACATAAATATTTATCGTTTTTGAGAATTTGCTGAAAAAACAGCAGGCCTTTACCACCAAAACAATTAGCTTAAAGAGTCTAAAAGGGTTGGATTTGTCATGCATTACTCAGTTGACTCCAAACGTTGTTCCCTGCCTTCCTTGCCGGGGCGGACACTCTTAGTTTTATTTATCTGAATGCTGAAACAACCGTCTGTGAGATTTTTGCCAACTCCCCAGCGGAGGTGAATTTTGTCTGTGGCGCTCACAACACAGACAAATTACATTTAAATAAATTAAACAGCGCTGCATATTTCCAGAAACAATGTACCAAACAACAAAAACCTTGCCGTGAATAATTTTTCTATGCATCTCATTTTTACTAAAGAAATACTCCCCAGACAGGAATCTCAAAACTCAGGCGGGTAAAAAAAACCAACAAATTATTGGCGTGGCAAAGATATTGTTGTTAGCAAACACACCGTATCTACACATTCAGCAGACAGAGCAACACTGTCATGCTTTTGCAGTCCCATTACAAATGTTATGTAATACTCACTGGCCCCCTTTATTTTTTCAAATTAATTATTGCCTTTTAAAGTCTCACCATACTTTGATCTATATTTCAGTAGAGAATGCGAAGAAAGGTGGAATAGCAGCGTCCGCATTTCAACAGAAACAAGGATATGGGAGCAGACTTATTAGGTCATAAAACACTTAAACATTTTTTTACACTAAAATGAGCTATTATGCTTTTTAACAGGGATGAAACTCAGGAACGAACTCATTTCCCCAATTCCTTAGAAATAACCCGACCCCAACCTGAAATGTCATATTACTTATTTATTGAAGCAGAAGATGTTGTGATTTCACCGGCTTTGTTTTTTTTTTTTTACCCGCAGGTTTGTTAAGAGGGTACATTAAGGTTTTCAGCTGCTGAGTCCATGCCATTTCTTTCCTGTTTATGCTGCAGTGGCAGAATATATACAGTACATGCCCTCACTGATGGCGTCTCCTCAAACTCCTCCGAGTTAAGGAAGCAGACTCATGCAGTGCAGAGGCTTTACTTTTCTGTGTCACAAGATAGAATCAGGTATATGTTAATCAACATCCAAACCAATAATCAGTGATAAAACGAAACAATCACATGACAGCAAAAGAGAGGCGGTCCGGGAGATGGGATGAAACAGAGAGCTTGTTTTCTGCGTGCGGCTGGCGATGAGGGACGGAGGGGACGGGGAGGTGCAGGAGGGTGGGAAGAGAAGGAGATGGCGAGAGGGCGGGTGGCGGCGGTGGGGTGTTACAGACCTAAGCAGGTGTGACAGTTCTGAAAGCTTTCATGGGGAAAAAAAGGTTTCTCTGGCCTTGTAGCGATGCTAAACTGAGCGTGACCCTCAGACTGAGCTCAGCCATCTCTCTCGCTTTCTTGCCTAAACCACCCAAGAACAGGAAAACCCTCCGCTGACAAGGTGGAGACGACAGGATTAAGGCTTACAAATTCCCATGCTCCGTCTGTTTGTCGCTCCACCACTTTCGTTTTATCTCATTTTTTTTCTGTTTGCTTTTGTCAACAGATATATGAGGTTTTTGTGCCTCCTCTGATATGATGGTTCCCACTGTGATCACATGTAGTCAATATCTTTTTACAATATTTATTTTGGTTTTCAAGTCAGATGTCTGAGCATAAATACTTCTTAAAACTTTGCTTTTTTGTTACTTGGGGTGAAGAAAACGATGGAACCACACTATGAGGGCAGAGCGCACATGCCAGGGTTTAACGAAAGTCAGACCTCAGCTGCGCGCCGTCACTCAGACACCATTGGAGCAGAGCTGCGAGCTGGATTAGCACGGGCCGAGCAATTTGGATGGGCACCGCGTAGTCCAGTGAGATCCAAACGTCTCGATGGACCGGCGCTGACATTGATGTGAATTGTAACGACTTTGGTGATATCCTAACTTTTCATGGATTGTCCATGTTTTAAATGTTTTAATGCTTTAATTTATGACCTCAGTCTCGCCCATACTTTGTGTTTAGTGCTAATGCAAACTTGGGGGTGAACATGGTAAACATTATCAGTGTTAAAGTCAGCATATTATTATGCTGACGTTAGCTTTAGGTTCAAGCACCACAGTTTCTAAATAAAGGCACACAGAGCCACTAAGGTGGTTGTAGACTTTACATTCTGCTATACTGCACTTTGTAAAAATTGCAGCGAAACCTGCCATAAGGAGCTGCTAAGAATTTCATTAGTTGGACTTTTAGTGGAGTTTCAGAGTCGCACAATGCTCTAAACACTGTTTTGCAGGCTCCTTTGGTCTAACAATTATAAAACTCTAGGGGAACACTGAATCCTTGCCATTTTTTGGAATCTTTGGGGCGTGAAAAATGGTCAGATGCACAAATCTGGAATCGCAATGGCTTATATAAGCCTAGCCCCAGTGTTTACCCCCTTCCATCTGCCCCTGTTTACCCCAGACTGTGACTGTGTATGTTAGGGGACAGGGAAAGTCCACGCAAGCAGAAGGCAAGAGCGCGAGCTATCGGATTGGAACTCCTCCACCTGCCAAGGGAGCTAACTCTTCCTTTTATGAGCCAATTGAAATTCAGCTCACAGGCTATCCATTCTGTCAATGACAAGAGGAGTCAGGACAACCTTGCAACCCCCAACACTAATAACACTGTAATGGTCAGAGATAGATCACGCTGAACGCTGATAGTTAGAGCGGGTCTTCGGCCTCCCATAAGTGTTTATTGCAGACAATTTTTGCCTTCATTTGTTTTGAGCAGATGCATGCCTGGGTACACCTGCGGTCGATCGTAATAGTTTTCTCACTGGCAGTGGACTGACAAATGACCTGCAGTTTTTGCTGTTTGTTCAAAGAGCATCCGCCCGCAGATAACGCATACGACTGTATATGCTTAAAGACCCAATATAAAGGGAATGGGCTGCTCTTGCTTGGTATGCATTAGGCCAGCTCCAACCTCTGACCCCCCCCGTGCTGCACTTGACGGCATGGCAGGTTCATTACCACCGTCTGAATCGGAGGAATCAATCTGTTCCAGACATTCTCCTCGCTGCGCTTCTCACTTGCACACAAGTGTTTTTGACTCAATTGAAGTGGGGAGGAAAATAGGGACTTAGAATAACAACAGGCCTCTTGTGACAGACCCAGATTCAGCAGCATGTGGCCTGCTCTTTGTCCTGAGCGGCACTGCCACTAAGGGGCAGTAGAGAGCCTGGAATGAAAGTGCCACAACTTCAGGGAGCTGAAATCAGAATAACAAATTAAACACTGAAGATGTGTCATCATCCATCATTATCCTGTTCACATCAATTAGAATATACTTGATGCAAAAAAATGTCTTACACTGCAGTACATAATAATTTATTTCATGTGGCAGTTAGAACATGGTCCTGGTCTCCTTGAGCTCCTTGATCCCATTATTAAGTGATTTATTCGACTCATTCTATCTATATTTCTGTCTTCTGTGTTTATATTTTCGTTATTTCCTTCTTGAAAATATACTCTGTACTTTTCACATTGAAAGCCACTCAAGGATGAAGATTATGGCAATGAAACAATAATATCAACTGGTATTGGCGAGACAATAATCCTGACATTACCGACACTACCAGAGCTGACCCTGAGAGTTTCTGTGATGTGTGATGTGATGAAAAAAAATCTATATGTGAAAAACATTTTTAAAGACATATAATGGATAGTCCCTCGCTGTTAACCATAACCAAACAATCCATGTTTAACTAGTGAGCTATTTTCTTTAACTCCTCTAATTCTATAAATCATCATAGGCATTGCAGTAAAGCTATAACAACCTTCAGTAATATTGTGGCACTATATTATCATATATAACATATGGCAGCATTACCAGTATCGTAAATCTGACAGAGGGGTTATCTCTACGAGAGGCGGCGCGCATTAACGCAGCACACAGTAGGCGGCGTCAGTCCGGAGCGCTACGTCCTTCTGAGCTCACTTCCGTCGGGCTCGAGTCGACTCGCTCCTCTCACAGTCCACCCCCCCGCCGCTTTTGTTCTCCCATTTCCATCCAGCCAGCGCTGCTGAGAAGACGGTGGCAGTCGGTCTCGGGAAACCACGAACACGCAAAGTAGCGGACTCGTCTTTCGCAGAGACGCCCGGTAGCCACATGCAAAGCGCCGTCTGCACAGAGGATACGCGGCACCCCGTAGTTACATAAGTGGACTACTTTTTTTCTATCATTGTTGGGCTTTTTTCCACGCTTTTTGTTGCGCCGAAACTGACTGCCCCCTCCTCCGCCACCTCTAAACTCAAAATGGAGAACGACGACAAATACCTCCCCGAGCTCCTGGCGGAGAAGGACAGCCTGGACTCGTCGTTCACGCACGCCATGAAACTTTTAAGTGCAGGTAAAGTGGTGTTGCATCGTGTTTATTTTCACTCTCGCCGTGTGGTTTGTGCCCGGTCACGCAGGGGGGCCCGTGAACGCACCTCGAAACGCTCACGCTGTAAGCGTCCTGTGTGTGCGGACGGGACGTGGACTGCCCCGTCCCCGGCTAACGGCCGCTCACTGGTGCCTTTGTGTGTGTGTGTGCGCGCGCGTGTGTGTGTTAAAAACATGCGTACACGTAGGAGATAATTAGATGCTAGTTATTGACTTGTGTCTGAGTCGAAAGCTGTTACAGGATAAGGGGGGGCACTTTCACATCTTCAGAATAATTTCTGCTTCTTCCCGAGCAGCTGCGAGGTGTCGTCTCGGATTTCTACGGCATTAGAGGCTCGTGCCCAATCTAAACTTACAAAAACTAAAAACAAGGCTGTATTTGTCGGTCGTCCTCGTCGTTGAGTTCCTGTTGAGCTGACTGTGAACGCGCGCCGGTGTCTGGGGGGTCACCCCCGCTACTTTAAAGTCGAGGGGCCGCGATGGAGACGTTCAAGTCCCGCTGCTGAAGGGTCATTGAGTAAGACGCTGCAGAATCGGGAGCTCCAGGGCTTTGCTCTGCTGTACAGGCGACGGCACACTGCCATTCAGTTTTACCTTGTGGTCGTCGAGGTAGTTTTGAAAAAAAGCCTTTTATTTTCACATTTTTCTCTGTGCATTTGTGGAGGAGCAGCACACTGTTGATGTCACAGGCTACGAGTTATTATTTCTATAGTGATGCTGTGTGCACCAGACAGTTCATCAGGACAGCCACGAAGTCACTACTGAGTTCTAACAAAGTGCATGACAGTAACACCTCAGGCCAAAAAAAAAATGCACAAAGCATCACCAGGACACAAGCTGATGGAGGGCTATCCATAAAGTGGATACTTAGTTTTGTGTTTGCTGTTGCTTCTTCTCGCAGGCTGTGAGTCATTTCCTGCAAGCTGGTCCTGATACGCTGCCCCGCTCAAGTATCTCAGGATCCTCTGCTGACGGTGAAGTCGGGCTCTTTGTCTAACAGGATGTGCGACACCTTTTTGAAAGTGTGACAGCGAGCGTCATTGTTGTGGGTTCCTTCAACCCTCACCCACCCGACCATCTGCAGCCGGTAGCCCGTGGCGTGGCTGACATGTTTGCACACTGTAGACTCAGGGGTTGTCAGGGCGAGGGGAGAGGATGTGATTTGATTCGGTTTGGAGCTGCTGTGCAACGAGGAATAGGAGGCAGGCGTGTGGGAAAGAGCAGCTTGCCTCTCAGAGTGGAGCTGCGGAGGCTGTATTTTCTCAAACTGTGGTTTTGGAAGGTTCCCAATGAGAGCTGTGACTGAAGATTATTGTGATTATTGGTTAATTTCTCGTCTATGCCGTCTAATAAAAGTTTTAGTGTAAGAATGATCGGTTGGTGAAAAATGTCCGTCGCAGGTTCTCAAAGCCCCAGGTTGATGTCTGCAGGTGTCTTGTTTTGTCCACTCAATAGTTGGAGATGCAAAGATGGTGAGTTTACAGTGATGTGAAGCAGAGGTGAGCAACAGATCCCCACACAGAAGAAGCTGCAACCAGAGAATGTTTGTGGCTTTTACTTAGAAAGGTCTGAAACAATTAATTGAGTAGCAAAAAAGTTGCAGTTTAACTGCTGAAACGACAGTCCAGCTCTGAAAGAAACACATCACATGTTGCAATTTTCATCTGCGAGGAGGGTTGTTAACACGGATTTGATGATTTGTGAGTCTGGAGAATTCAAGATATCCGTGTAAAAGGAGAAAAAATAAGGCATTTCCTTAAGATGGCACAGATGCGCAGAACTGCAGCCGTTGAATATGACGTGGGCGTCTGAAACTGTTAACTTTTCAACCACATCAACCCTGTTTGAACAGCTGCAAATCACCACAAACAAGGTGAATGCACACAAACCCCCCCTCGTGACAATAATGTGCCTTTGTGTGATTGCACGCTTTGCTTTGCCTGAAACGATACCTCTCCCACCTCCAGAAATTGATAGAATCCAGAAAGGCGAGACTAAAAAGGAGGCAGAGACATACCTGGACCTTTTCACAACAAAGAACATCAAACTTAAGGAACGAGTGCTCATACCTGTCAAACAGTACCCGAAGGTGAGCTTTCTTTGCCCCGATATATATGTATTTATATCTTTTCTTTCCTTCTTCCTCTGTCCTCTTTTTCCACTGTGAACCCCTCTTGATTTAATTTATCCTGCAGCCGGGTTTCAATTATCCAAAGCCATGGGGTTACTTGGGAGTCTCAAATTACTCCTCTCAACCTCCATCCTTAAGCCCCAGAGTATAATTACAGCCGACACTGGCGTGTTTTTTTAAATGTCACTGAAAGGATCAAAATGTTAATATTACCGCGGTTAGGAAGTATCGACATTTCAGTGTAATGCATGCTTGTGCTCGGTAGACTGGACCCCGTCTTCTGTTCGGCAAACGTTCCCATCCAGAGTAAAGTGTTCTTTATCGTGCGTTCAGCGATGTTCGTTTATAAAGCGCAACGTGTGTGAAGTGCCAAGAGCTGGATGCCTAATGTGTATGTTGTTTAACCGCATCAGCATGAGTCATCGCACTATAGCGCGGCTCCCTGAAACCTGTTGCGTAACTTTTAGGATCCCTCTCACCTGACGTTAACAAAAGCTGACAGACCGCGAAGCTTTTCAGATTTTTCTTTCCAAAGTGTTCTAACAAGAATAAGTTTTAGAGAAGCTGCTCCCCTCCCTCCCTCCAAAGCATCAGATCAATAAGATGTAGGAGTCTGGTCTGTGGGGGTTAAGACAGCGCTCTGATCTCCCAGGCTTACTTTTCATTCGTACATCAGTCCGCCGTGTCAGGAACGACCGAGCTAATGAGCGCGTTCAGATTACAGAGGCGACTTTGGCAGCTCGGGGAGGAGCCGCTTCCTTGGGGGGCAGTTTTTTTTCTCAATGTGTACGGAGTTTACGGGTAATTGCAGGACACATCATATGCACAGTAATTACGTTTGTTCTGAGACTGAGGAGGTAACTGAGGCTTCGGATCAGAAAGTTAGTTCTGGCTTGGTGCTCGGATGATTTTAGTGAACAGTGACTGACGGTATTACGGCCCTCAAGGGCTCATATCGACCGATTCTGGTAAATCTACTACTTAGAGGCAGCGGTATGCGAAACGAGACTCCTGCCAGCGATCGCCCCTTCACTCTCTTGGCACTAAATTCGCCTCTGCTTTGATTGTCGGGCTAATTTTTGTCCCGCTCTGTTTTATCATTAGTTCAATTTTGTGGGGAAGATTTTGGGACCTCAGGGCAATACAATCAAACGTCTTCAGGAAGAGACTGGAGCCAAGATCTCTGTGCTGGGCAAAGGATCAATGAGAGACAAAACCAAGGTACGACACACACACACACACACACACACACACACGCGAGACATATCTGCTGTCACACACCTGAGAGAGAGAAGCATGCCATGACACATCTGGCCTGAGCTTGAGAGGGATGTCAGGCAGCGGGCCCAGATGGCGTCGACTCGCAGGTTAACTCGAGTGAACTTCAATGTAAAGCCAAGGGCGTCGGCGCCCCGCGCATCTGCGCCAGGAACCTTCAGCGTGACCCGCTGAAGCTGCTCACCAGTCCGTCGTCATTATTAAACTGCACATTGCAAAGAAAGGCGCGATTCATTTCATGTCCGAGTTCGCCGTGTGTGTGACTCGCCGACGCTCCCGTGCCCTTGTTCCAGGAGGAGGGGCTGAGGAAAGGCGGCGAGCCCAAGTACGCGCACCTGTCCATGGAGCTGCACGTGTTCATCGAGGTGTTCGCCCCCGTGCCCGAGGCCTACCTGCGCATGGCGCACGCCATGGAGGAGGTCAAGAAGTTCCTGTTCCCCGTGAGTGTGACTTCGCCGTCGGCTCGTTTGTGTCTTTTTGTCGTCCGGTGGGGGCACGGAAGGTCAGAGCTGCAACTAACCATCCTTTGTTTTGCCGTTAATTAACCTGTGAATTATTTATTCAGTCATCATTTAGCCGGTAAAATGTCGACAGCATTGACGAAACAATCGAGGCCAGTTATCAGAGTGATGTGATGTCTCTAGAATCCGCAACCCAAAAAAGTAAATGGAAGAAACTGCTAATAATTTATCTGATTACTGTTAATCTCCTGTTTATTTACTCAGTCCTTTGGTCTTTTAAATGTCGAGTGAAAATCGTGGAAAAACACTCCACTTTTACAGTTCCCGCAAGCCTGGCAAAACTCCAAGTTATTGATTCAAGAGAGAAGATAAAGAGAAGTTGGAATTGGGGAAGGTTTGGAGTCCCTGCGCGGATATTCAGTTGAACTCAGTGAGCGAACTCGTTGTTCCAGCTCTAAACTGAGCCCGTTCTGGTCTGCGAAGTCCCGGTGCTTCTGCCTCGGAACCACGGAGCGCCCGCCCGGCCAGGACACGCGCGAGGAACCTGGCTCAAAGTGTGTTTGGGTGACTGACTCAGGGTGTGAGCCAGACAAAGCTCTGGGAGGGGGCCCAGTAGGACAAGCAAGAGGATTTGTCGTGGGTGTTTACCTGAGCAAACGGGCCCGACGGCACCGTCCAGGCACAGAGAGCAATCAGCTTAAGAGGAGGAATTGGGTCGCTTTCGCTGCGCCGGCGGGGTGTAGCCCCTCCGCGCGGCCGTCCGTCGCCGCGTCTTCACCCGGCTCTTCGGGGAGCGAGGAGGGATCGGCCCGGAGACGTGGGCGCGTTCGCCCCGCGCGGCCTGCGCTCGCTTTATTTGTTTCGCGCCGAGAGATTCTTGAGCGCCGGCCAACCCCCGTCTGCTGTCAAGCCCGGCTGAAGCTCACAGTGCTCCGACGACGGCTCTCGCCAAAGCTGGCCAATGGGCCCAGGGGTTTGCGAGAGATGCCTTACATTTTTTTAATTAGCGTGCCCGGCTTCTTTGAGGAGGAATAATAATTTGTATCGGAGGCGAGATGAATGGGCCGCCGAAGCGGCTGCGATGCCGGTTTTTGCCGTGTTATGTAAAAAAGCGCAACCTGTCGTGGCAGTTTAAGGCTATAATCTGTCAGGCCTGACACCCTTCATTTGGAAGCGGCACATATTTTAATAAATGACTCAGCGTCTCGGAGAGAGGGCGGCTGGGATTTTTTTTTTTCCGGAGAAATGTTTTATGTATCGGCCGTACTTCTCAGGTGCTCCGGCAGGCGCGGACTCTTTTGTTCTTCCTCGGCCTTTTTCTTTTTGCGCGTGTGTCTGTATGTCTGCTGCCGTAAACGCAGGAGCAGAGCCTCGCTCCCTCCTGAATGATTTGCATAGCTCGTTATTTCTCGACACCAACAAATATTATCCGTAGCTTGTAATGTGTGAGGAAACCTCATTAATCCGAACACCTTGATGGGTAAAGACATGTCACCCCGCTGGCTTGTTAAACACAACTGCAGTCGCACTGCTCCTGGCCTGAGATGAATTTGTAATCAGTCAAATGACTCCTGTTTTCCTGCTTTCTTGCTGCACTGAAAAAGGAAAAAAATTGAAAGCTGCAGTGTGCGCTGCATATTCTACTCTCTGCATCCCCCCCCTTCTTTATCACCATCGTTAGAGGTCTGTCACTCTTCCAGTCCGGGGACTGATTTATGAAAAAGAATTGATTGGGTCACAGTGCGGCTCTCGTGATTGCTCCCCGAAGAAAGGCGGCGGATTGTGTTGCTGGATTTGTGCTGCTCAGACAGACAGCCGCGCTAATCCGGCCCAACCTTATTGTTTTTTTTTTTTGCGGATAAAATGAGGTAAGCGTTGTGGTGCGGCCGTGGCAGAGTTGTCAAGAAGTGCAGGGAGAAGTGATTTACATTTTGTGCATGACGGAGAGGCGCAGGATGGATGGATTCCAACCTCCCACATCCACGACCCCCCCCCTTCACACTGAGTCACTGCACTGAGACTTTTCCTTCCACTCGCTCTGTTAGCCATTAGGGGGGCGCCGTGTGTTGAGCAGCCCTGTAATTGTGTTTCACTCTTTTATTCATCACTCCTTCTTCCACCCTGCCTCCTTTCCTCCCCTCTCTCTTTCATCTGCATGGCTTCACTTTTCCCATGTCGTGTGCTCTCCTTTCTCATCCCCCCCTTTTTATTTTCTTCATCTGTGTGTGTGTGTGTGTGTGTGTGTGTGTGTGTGTGTGTAGGACATGATGGATGATATCTGCCAAGAGCAGTTCATGGAGATGAGCTACCTGAACGGAGGCCAGGAGCACGGAGCCCGAGGCCGAGGGGGCATGCCGGTCAGGGGCCGCGGAGTCCCTCCTGCGGGAGCACACCGGTGAGAGGATGCATGCACACACACACACACACAGACACACAGACACACAGGGGTTCTCGCATAACAGCTGCTGGGTCACTGAGGTAATCCAGAGACGCTGCTGTTCATCTCCCACTACATCTGTGTATCAGTGAAAATGTTGATCGTGGCTGCAAGTGGCACTGAGTTTACTCTTCGTTTTCTTTAATCACGTACTTGCTGAGGGACATTTTTGGGAAATTGATTTTTTTTTTTGGCAGACAATACTTTGAAGAACACAGCACATACTGTATGCTGCCTTTAAGCATAATGTGAAAAACAAACCCAGCAGTGAGTCATCAAGGCAAGGGATCACAAGAAATGGCTGTTGACACAAAAACACTCTCTCAGTTCATGCTGACTTTCTTATTAAAACACATGAAGAGAGACACAGTGAAATAAGTTTGTCCTCAAAAGGGGTAGTTTGACATTTTGGGACATGTTTCCCGCCGTCATGTCTGGACAGTAAATACTTGGTGCCAGAAGTCGTTTAGCGTGGCTGAGAAGCTTGTCCCTACCTGCACCTTTAAAATTCAATAAGACTTTATTTAAACCAACAAGATATAGCATGTTTTTGCTAACCGTAGCTCCATAGTTAATGTACAGATATGATGGGAGCACTTACCCAATTAGCAAAAGCATACACAGCATTTCGACCCCACTGCACAAACACACACACACACACACACACACAATGCCAAAGTACTCCTTCAACTGAAAGAACAGAGTAATGACTCCGCGCTCTTTTCTCCAGGGGTAGGGGGATGCCTCCTCGCGGAGGCGCTGCCAGGGGAGGTGTGAATCGAGGAGGCCCAGCCAGAGGTGGTGCAGTGAGGGGCGCCCCGGGAGGCCGCGGAGGGCCCCCTGCAGCGCCCACCAGGGGAGCCGCGGCGCCCCGCGCCAGGCCCCCAGCTTCCGGACCTCCCCAGAGGATGGCGCCGCCGCCTCCCCACCAACACACCCCGGCTGCCGCCCCCGAGAGCTACGACGAATATGTAAGTACAGCTGCCGATGGAGGGAAGTGTTCATTTATCCATTTAGTTTGTACGCGAGTGTCTCCATTGCTGATGTGTTACAGGTTATCATCGTTACTGTTATGCAAACAAGCAGCTTTAATTAAAGGCAGACATTAAAAATGATAAGACCGATGTGGGGTTTGCATCGGAACAACCTGTCGAGATGTGATGCTCGGCGGTTTGACGTAGCTTAATCTGACCTCCCCGACGCGCTTCTTGTCTGAATGAGATCATTTTTCGGCTGAATCGCTCATCCATCCTCACAGGAAAACGTCATCTCAGACACTCGGAAACATAAAGGGAACGTGCGTGCTTTAGTGCAAGTGTGGTACGCAGGGAGACATCTTGACATTTATGATTTCACGAACAAGCCTCTCCTTAAATCTCACCGTCTCTCTGTTTCCTTCCCTCTTCAGGGGTACGATGAGAACTACACAGACACGGCCTACGAGTCATACGACAACTATTACAGTCAGCCGCAGGCGTGAGTGAATCAGACGTCTCTTCAGTTTCCACCTGCATCTCACAAAGTGCACACACACGTCGCCGAGCTGCTAGTTTTCACTTCATGATGGGGGTTTGGGAGCAAGAGAAATGCTTTTGAGCCACTCTGCTCAAATTCGGTGTCGATGGTGCTTCATGTTGCATGGTTTGGACGGCAGTGTTAAAAGAGAAGCCGCCTGGAATCAGATGTTCACGCCAGAGAGCCAAGCTTTGATCTTATTCATGGAAGCCAATTATCATCCCCCCAGATATTACATTCAGCAGCTTGATGTTTTTTCAAAGATTAAAAGTGATTTTTTTTTTCTTCGCCTCCCTGTTATTGACCATCAGAGAGCCAGAATACTATGACTATGGACACGGAGAGACCACAGACTCATATGAGTCATATGGTAAGGAAAACCTTTATTTGTGGTTAAAAAAGATGATGTAATTTATGTCAGATTTTACAGTTATTGCCAGTCCACCAGTAATGTTGTTATGAGTGGATCCCGATTTTATTTACTTTATTGTATAGGGGTGCAAAGCATAGTCCGGTACCAGTCTCATGCTGTTCCACATCATTTGTTCACAAGAAAAGTAAAGTTTACTTTAAAGTTCACTCACGATTTTTTTTTTTCTTTCCCCTGTGTCATCTCCAGGCCAGGATGACTGGAACGGGACCCAGCACTTAGGTCAAGGGAAGGCCCCTCCCCCCACCAGAGTTGCCAAGACGTCTTACCGAGAGCACCCATACCGGCAGTACTGAAGCGGACTCGCCACCCTTAACGTGTCGCCCTGACTCCCGCCTGTCTACCACGGCAGCTCTTGCTTTAAGCAGCCCGACAAAAGTAATTGTCCGTTTTGTCTTTGTTTCGGTCTTTTCCTACACCGGACTTTATAGGAGAGAGCAAATTGGAACTGAAAATCGGAACTTGTTTGTTTTTTTTTTTTTTTTTTTTCTTCTTAAATTTGACCACAAACTCCCTCCCCCACCCCAACTTTGTCGCACCACCCAACCACCTAACCAACCACCCATTCATCTAACCAACCAACCAAAGCGGCTTTTAGATGGGTTAGAGAGGAGAAGTTGGCGTTCCTTTTTTTTTCTCGTTCTTTTTCATTTGAATTTTTATTTATGTTGCTGTATTTTTTTCCTCTGGCCCTTTTATCCCCCCTCTGGCTTTTTTTGCATTGTTGACGGTTAATTTTTTAACTGTTTGGGAGTAATCCTTTCTAGTGGAATTAGTGGCTCATGACACACTTGTCGAAGGAATCCGTTTTAATTGTTTTTAAATACAAAGAATCTGTCGAGGGTCAGTTGCAGATTCCCATTTAGGCTACATTTCAAAATTCTGTTAATATAGCCAAATAAAAGACCTTTTAAACTTTCAATTATGTAATATAGACACAAAAAACCAATCTTAAATTAAGTGAAGGTTAAAGAATCAATGTTAATGGAACCAGTACAATTCATTCTTGATGATGGTTTGTTTTTAAATAGTTCTAAAACGTTGTCCATTTAGACGTAGGCAGCAATATTTGTCATTGTCCTTTAGAGTTTTGAAATATAGCCCTAATAGACACTGTTGAGATGGACTGTCCTCATATCCTCAATTTGTTTCACATGTTAAAACTTAATTTTAAGACTCTGAAGACAAAAATGTTTGTTTAATGAGAACACGGCCAAGAGTTGGCCTCCTGTTATGCTAAAACCAGTTCAGGTCTTCATTTTGTGATCTGATTCTCAATAAACTGCATGCACAAAGTACTCAAAGAAGGATTGGGACAAAAATCTCCACATGGGTCTTCTCTTTCTATAGAGAAGGGATCCTGCAGCTCAATCCGAACTCTTGTACATATTTTAAAAACTAACTGTACTTATTCTGCCACTAGTATCTGTGCCCTCTCCATAAAATGCATTATGCTACATGTGTAAGCTTGCCTAAATAGGTTACTAAATCTGTCCAAAAGATGTTTTGCAGCAGTTTGTCAATAAAGCTTAGTTTGTTTTTTATGAAACTTAACTTGCTTTATTTGTTTCCTGTGCTAGTAAAACTCTGAAATGGCCTTTTTTAAACAACCTCCACCAGTCAGATGTAGGTGTTTTCCTTTGTTTCTCATTCAAAACCGCATTTTAAATCTAAATGAATGTATTGACGTCTGAAGACTTTAACCCTACTAAATGATGTCTTGATTGATTATCAAAAGAGCACAACTTATTCTTTCTCTCTCTTTCTATACTTTTTAAAAAGGACCCAGAGGTAAGACCTCTAAAATAACCTGGATAGCTTCCTAATGTGTATAGAGTTCTAAAGCATTGAATGCCGGGGTATGTATAAGACTTTTTCAATCCTCTTACCTGTGGTCGTAATCGTTAATGAGAATTGCTTTTATAGCATCTGAAAATTAACTGAATTCAAACCACCATTCAGGTCTAGGCTTCATTGTCATGAATGACGCTGGCGCGATGGCTACTTTAGTACAGAGTAATGGCAGTGCAATGGAGAGGATGGTTATAACCTAGAGAACTCCACTGTTAAGGTAACCTAACCCTAAATGTTTAATTTCGTAGTGTGTTTATCCATTGACATAAACTTGCTGGTAAATGCGTACAGTTTCTTAAAATATTATTCCAGTCATGGCAACAACAACAAAAAAAAAAGAATCGACTCAAAAGTAAGAAAAACGTAACTTCCAATATCATCCAATAGTGGATTTTATGTACCAAAATAACTGTTCTGTGTACTAACAAAATATATTAGCATAGTGTTAATGCAACTCTTGCTAAAATGAACAAAGCCAAATCTATGTCAATATCTTCTGTACAGTTGAGCTGCTGTTACTTTTTTTATTTGCTGTGTAAAGGTTGCTTACTGTAATATTTCAAAGGTTGTGCCTGTACAAAGTTATCCAACAAAGAAAGCTTGAGTTGCATGAGCATATCTTCTCCTGTAGACATTGCATGATCTCTGTCTCAAATTTCTCCCAGTGTTTTTAGACAAGGTATTGATTTGGCGTTTGTCCTTCCTTCAGGCGCAGCCATCGGTCACCGAGTGCCGGGAGGCTGGCGGTCCGATGAAGAAGAGACCGGACAAACTTCAGGTCGGTCCACCGCCGCACCCGCTTCCGCTTTTAAAGGACCATACTGCTGGTGCTTTCATGCTCTGGGCTCTTAACTACACGCACCATATTGTGTTTTATTACCACTACCCATACAGCAAGTCTTTTAGATTGATTTTTCTACCTTCAGGGCAGCCCGTAGTATCCATTCATATTTGTACAATATGAAAATCAACTTGCATAGAACTGAAATGTGTAATCCATCACAGAGAACCAATCCAGCTCCTTTATTGTTTTTGTCAAGGCTTCATTGCTTTTGTAGAAAGCGGAGCTTTTTTTGGAGTCTGTCCCTGTTGTTGCATTCATGAAGGCTCAGACACCTCGGATCGCTAACTCTGGTGCCAGGTGGCAGGCTGTCTAAAGACACAGTGCAACGTTTCAGGGAAAGCTTATTCACATTTTTGAGGAATTTACCATAAAGATGCTACCACTTAGCTTGATCCAGGCAGTGGGGAAGACGCTAGCCTGAAGCTCTGTGAAAAGTCAAAGACAAAAACCAAAGTGTTAACAGGAAATAATGCTGTTGCATTACAACCCCCTATGAAAGGATGAAATGAAATGCAATGAAATTGTTTCTAAACTTGGATTTTTGTGGTGTGTTCTCCTGGTACCCGTCTTTATGCAAAGATAAGCTAATCAGCTGGACGAAGCCTTCTATCTACTGTACAGCCATGACAGTGGCATCGTCTAACTCAGACCGCACATAAGCCTATTACCCAAAATGTGAAACTATGCATGTAATGCAAGCATTAAATTTAGGCCGTCTTGTTTTTCTGTTTGTTTTTTAATAATACCTGAGTGATGTGATTCTTTTTGCTACTGACTCACTATTAAGGAGAGTTTGTAATCCCTGCTTGCAACACTAACTTTAAAAATATAAAGCAGACAAATCTCCCATTGTGATGGATTAGCCATTTCTAGCTGTAATGTACACACAATTTATATGTAATGGTCTAAAACATTCCAAACCGCTGGTATGGTCCTTTAACTATTCTCATTTTTCCCTAAAGACCATTGTGCGAGAAACTTATATGCAGATGCCTCCAGGCCTTTCAGCCCGTATAACATTATGCAGTGGCAGCACATTCACGATATTCACAGCATTTCAAAGGTTGGTTGATCCTGATGATTGCCCAGCTCCAGTTAAGTCAGCTTGCTTTTGACAGTGTCTGTGAATTGGTGTGTGGCCTCATCGCCTTCAGCGAATCTGAGCAGAGGAAGAATGTGGCGCCTGTGTCATTGTGGTCTCGGGGAAAGTGACTAATGAGGATCCGTAGCCTCACGGCTCTCTGACAGAAGGAAAACAGCAGCGAGAGGACTCTGGTGACTCCTGAAATGGAACCAGCAGGAGGAGAGAGTTGTCAGAGGGATTTCTCACGATGTCCTGTCCGTGCCTGGAAGGCAGGAAAAAGTTAAATGTCGGCTCGGAAACAAAAGCATATTGGTCGGACTTTAGGAAATAGAACTGTCGTTGGCATTCCGGCTGAGTGAATAACATAACAACACCATCTGACGGCATTCTTTGAGATGTGCTCTGACAGAAAGGTCACTCACTTGTTTGCAAAATCTGCTTTGGATTTTCTACCTCTGAGGAAAAAAATTGAATGTTTGCTAATGAAACATATATGCTGCTTCATCTCCAGACTACAGAAACCCTGATTTACTACAGACCTTTGTTTTCATGTGCTGCTGAAGCTGCTGCCCACAATCACCAGTCTAGCTGCTAATTATGTCTTAAGTAAAATGTGGCTAAGCTCCTGTTGGAGAGCTGCTCCGCTCGGCAGGAAAATGACCTTTAATTATTACAGCCACTGCTTAAAAATTGGATGGAAAAAAAGTGGGCACTTTGTTTTGCTAAGCACTGCTTCTTATCTGTCTTTAAATCACTGTAAAGCAGAGGAGGATGTAATGACTTGTGGAGCCGGCGTTGTGCGTTAACCAGGTCTGCTCATGCCCTTGTCGCCCCTGTGCTTTTTGTTTCCTCTGCAGCGAAGCAGGGGGAGCAGCTCCGCGCGATGGAGGTGGTCGTCAGACGAAGCTCTCGGGGCGCCCTGTTGAAAGGAGTGGTCCAAAGCCCAGTTCTGTTCCTGATGTTGGGGGGTGGGGGTGGGGGGGGGTGGCTGCCAAGTGACCCAGAGGAGCCCTCTGATTTAGCACAGTGGTGGGGGGGGCTGGTTCACACGCCCACTGAACAGGACTGAGACTGCAGCTGTGCAGTGAAGACATTCAGCTCAGTGGACGAACCAGAGACTGACAGACTAATTTTAAATATGGACCATTTTCTACTTCTTCGTTGCATCAGCGTTGAATTACTGAGCGTTATCCTTGTGAAATTATTTTCTACCACTGAATACACCCACTTGGGGCCTTTACTGCTGCACCACAGTTTCCCCGGACCACCCCCCTCTTCCAACAAATGTAATTGTTACAGCCTAATTTACCATAAAATGAGCGCTCCTGTTATAGTACGCTGTGAAATTGTTTTTAATTTCTATTAACCCTGGAATTAGAGACGAAACGAACTCTTTTGTGTTCTGCGAGGCAGGCCGTGTTCGGGGGGGAGAGTCACGTGACATCGGAATTTCGAGTGTTTGATTTTCTTTAACATTCCGGCGGCGTGCTGTTTAGCACCCGTGCCTTATTGCCGCGCGAAATTAGACTCGGCGCCCGAGAGTTAAAGACGCCCAGAGAGCGCGGATCAGTATCTCGCTGTGGTCGAGTTCACTGCTCGCTCACACACACAAAGGCACAAGCTTGCCTTCACATCTTGCCGTTGCGTGGCCTGTGTAGCCCCGAGGATATCAAATGCTAATGCGGCGGCCCCATTTGCATGTACTCGCATGTACCCTCGCTGCAAATGTGCAACACTTTCATAACCAATGCTGGCCCGTGCCCGACGGTTCAGCATCCAAGTATGATAATTCAGCGAGATGGAGCCCTGGGAGGAGCGGCGTGTGAGAGAGGGGACAGAGGGTGAAGACAGACATTGCTACCTTCCTTCCCATCCATCCATCTATCCATCATGCCTCTGTTGATTTGATTCCCCCTCTCGACCATTTTCTGCCATTATCACTGATGATATTACATCTGCCTGTGGTGCTGAGTTACATTTAGAGGTCAAAACTGTACTTTCCTGTATTAAAAACAAATTTCTCTGTCCCGATCCACTGGTCAGAGGCGGCATTAGCCAAGTCAGAGGCTCCATTTAGTTTATTGAAAAAGCTAGCAGCTGAGAGGATAGAGCATTAGATATTAGGATAGAAACCATCATTTCAGATGAAATGTCAACGGGCCATATCCAAAACAGATCATTTTTCAGCCCTTATGTGCTATTATGTCTAAAATAATGATTTCTGTGCCTCCTATAATTTAATGAAAGATAAGTGATGGTGTGGAATCCGTCTCCTTTGTTTGAATCGATGAACTGTCAAGAGCGTTAAGGGTGGAAAAGAGAGTAAATGTTGCTGTGCAATGATCAATAAAAGTAGACTTGAATATGAGCAAGCCGTGTATCAGTCATCTGTGATGTTTCCTCTTGGCTGTAGCTCCCTGCAGCACAGTCCGCCGCTCCTGCCCACCTCCGTGCAGTCAGCTGGCGCGGCATGCTCGCACAAACGCTACGTGGGAGAATGGATGGAACAAGGTGAGAGACAGGAGGCCAGGCCGTCTCGGGTTTTTGAGGCAGGGTAAGGGACGTGTTGAAATTCTGTGAGTGCCTGTCAGACGTGGAGATGCCGTGGGCAGATAACGGCGGACAGCTGGATCGCATCTTCTAGTCCTGACGGATTCACACCATCAGAGGAACACGGCATGCTGGCGCCTGTGAAGACGGTGACAATCGGCCTCCTCCAGATACACATCAGCTGCTGTTGCACCAGGAGAGGCAATCATCAGTGTGACTTGTGGTGCTTAAAGTGGGGTGAGCTGACCTTTGAGTGTCCTTGATCTCCCAATGGAATTGAAAGGGATGGTTTCTATAATAAGCAGTCTGCAGTCTTCTGTTCTCATAGACACAAATCTTATATAACAACAAAAATGGAACCAAATGGAAGTCATTTGGCCTTTTTTTGAGTTCATTAACAACAAAAAAATTCAGCATTAAAGGACAAGGCAAGGTTAGGTTCCTTTATTACCATGAACTCTGACATTGTAGTTTATTTTGAGACAGTCCCACATACACTGTCCTGCTGTTAAAAACACTAGCAAAGGACATACATCTGAATACAGCTGAAACTGGTCCCAAAAAAATGTATGCTCTCTCCTGCTTGAGTAACACATTTTTCCATTACGGGCTGAGAAGTTCTTGTTCTCCTTAAGATAAAAAACCCCAAACCAATGCTAAATCATTGGATTACCCAGTACATTGGATCCCTGTCACTGTCACATTGTAAATCAGGTGTATGGAGTTCATTTAAGACTTCTGATCTAGTAAAATTCTGATCTATTTTATTCAACACTCAGTTTTACCTGTTGAAGGTCTTAGGACCCATTCAAATGTATTTTGTATGTCAGTGTTACAGCACTTCAAAACCTATTTCACTACATATGAATAGCGCCCATGCCCTTCGTACCAAGATGCCTCTGATCACTGAGAAGTGGGTTAGGGTTAGCTAGTTGCTGTGGAACCACACTGCAATTTAATTCCATCCTACTGAGTCATGAAGTATTGGGACACATGTTATCCTCCAAGGAGTGAATTGCATATAATCATTGTTACAGGTGCATGGTCATGACTGCCGATGACAAATGAGAAGACTGAAAATCAGCAAAGGATTTTCTTGGATAGACATTCACTAGTTAGCATGGAATACTTTCAGCTGTTGCCAGTACGCTGCTCAGTTCTATACTAAATGACTTCAGGTGGATTTTTGACAGTGCCAGTTTTCTATTTGTCATTGTCCAAACAGTGCTTATCTCTATATTCCTCACATAAGGGTTGCAATGCATAAGTTACCACCAGCTACCCACGGGCTGCTGAGACAGCATATTTGATTTGTTGGTTGCTCTTATCATGACCCCATACCCACTCTCACCCCCCAGCCACCCCACCCCTCCACCCCCAGCGGATCCAAGTTTCAATTCAACAGACTGCAAAAGCCAGTGTGTACTTAGTGTCAGCTCCACCTCTGTGGCTGCAACGAACAATGGGAAGACAGATGTGAGTGTACAAAAAACTCTGGTGAAAGAATAAGGCAAAACCTCTTATCATCTTCAAATGCTGTCTTTCAATCAAGCAAAAAACTTTTTTTGTCTAGGCCTTGAAGCGCTAGACAATTTTGCTGATATGACTTAGTTCCATTTTACTGAAGTTAGTTCCAGAACTTAGTTCCAGTTACTGAAAGGGTATACCAGGCACAGGTCCATGGATCCAAAGTATCAGTGGTCTTTAGGGCCAGAGGTTCTGTTTGAAGTGACAGGTGGTGTTTTTTTTTTTTTTTTTTACATGTCCATGTCCAGGGGCTCATTGTTTTATAGTCTGTCCATACTTTGCTCCATTATGGAAACAGCACTTGTTGATAGTATGTGCCATTTAAGTGTCTTCAAATGGGCACTCAAATGTGTTTTCATATTAATATAGTCTTATATATAATATAGTTACTTTCATTGAGGTCTTCTGGAGGATTTATAAAGTAGAACACAAAAGTTGCAAGACTAAATGTTGGTGTTTGCACAGGGAGTTTGTCCCCCCCCTCTGCTGTGCCGTGTAGTCTACATAGGGCCCAGTCCTCATCATGGATGGCAGTGCTCAGCGGGGGCTGGAGTAGACAAACTAGGCCAGCTATATAAAGTGGATGAATCTTACTTTTGAAATGGTTGCCATGGAAGACTTACGAGATTCTGCAGTGCAATGCGGGATGCAGCAAGTCTGGATATATTTGTGTGTGTCTGTGTGCAAGAAAGAGACAGGAAACACATCTTGGGTCGCTTATTAATGAAAGGCTTAATGGAAGAGAACAGCTTCAGTGTCTATATAGCTGCAGAAAGACTGAGAGAGGATGATAGAAAGTGCAAGAGAATGAGGAGTGTCTTTACATCTCTGCGTGGGAAGATATTTCAAGAAAATGTCATACCTGTCGTGTTTCTGAAATAACATTTATCAAATAGCGAGATCACATTTAAAGAGCAGCACAGCTGTCTTTTAGTGTGGTTTACAATCTGAAAGCTCATGACAGTCAGACCTTTTGCTAATCCCACTGATATTCAAAACCGTGCGTCTGTGTACGTGAGGGTACGCAGACATCTTCACGTGTTGAATTCATACATCCCCAGCTTGGCAAGCAGATATTTATAAGACTAACGTTACTGTAGTCGGCCTTTTCTTTAATCTGCAGGCAGCTCAGGTACAAAGCAGGGGAAACAACCAATGATGCTCCAACCGGCCCAGCTCATGCTTCTCCGTCACATCTGATTTCAATCAAAACTAATGAAGTTACTTCCCTTTGTCTCAGCCCTTGCAGCGGTGCTGATTCTGGAGACGAATTTGTGGGAAGCCCAAAAGCAATTTGCAAACGGGAGAAGTGATTTTTAAGTGAAGTTGATAGAAATTGTTTGGAGCTGTGAGTCACAGCTCATATCAAAGCTCCTCTGGACAGGAATCTGGGGTTTTCCTTGCTTTGATCTGTCAAAACTACAGGACTTCTGTTTTGACTTCCTTCAACCAATTCAGGTGGTCCTTAACACTGACAGGAGAACGAACTGAAACTTGGCTCAAGCAGGAAAATCTCAGTGCCTGAATACAGCTGTTGGCAAAGTTAAGAGCAATCAACACAACAGCAAATAATGCTGTATGTAAATTGTGACATGATCCAGGTGAACAGGTTTGGTAGCTTGGGTATTGACATTATCCATGTATTGACTTATCCATAAACTTTTTTACATCCTAAACCCTCCATTCAGTCCGTTCTCTATAGCCCACAAGCAAAGTTCATCAATCAAAAGACTTGAGACAGCTGCAATTGCGCTACAGCATTGATTCAGACTGCAAACATTTGTTGTTGCTCGCTCCTTGTTTCAGGAAACAAAATTATGTTTAGTTCCTGGAGCTTAGTTTATTTGATCAGAGAGGTAATGTAGATTTGTAATGTGAAGAATGCTGCAAGCAGTAGAAAAAGTAATTAACACCTGAATGGACAGCTCACTTCCCCTCTATAGAACATATTAGCATCTTTCAGCTCATTGTGTTGATGTTACATCAACTCAACTTTCGGTTCAATCTTAACGTTCATCAACCTGCTTTCAAACCACATTAGGAGGTGCTAAAGCTCTAATAAACCTACTTTACGCTACCTGCCCAGCACCTAATGGCAGACAAACAAAATTTAGCAACCAGCTGGTAAACAGTCTGGATCATTTAGCAGTTAGAGATCCAAATATTTCCTCCAGGAATTGGTGAAAACTAAAAACAGAGTGGAAAACAGACAATATTAGACTTTCAATCTTGTGGTGGCCACAAGTACAACTGCAAGTGGATGCTGATTTTTGTATGGAGCACAGAACAGCTAGTCCCATGTTCTATCAGTTTACCAATTATCCATTATAGTGGCTAATTTAGTGAAAGTAAAAGCTGTACCAAAGTAGTTTGGGAACTTTGCTGCCCTGCCATGAACCATTTTAGAGGGGTTTGTGCTACCTCCAACAGGCGTGTCATTAATGAAATGATTATAGATTAAGCACTGATGCTATGCCACTGTCAATTATATATCACTGATGACCGATACTGATGCATCAAAGATTTAATAAAACCTTTGATAATCCTTAAATTACGGCTTGACCATTTTCACACATGCACATTTTGTCAGGGTGTTCAGACTAAATAATACTTCCTTCCTTTTTTGTCCACTGTATTATTGTGGACACATGTTTTTTTTGCATACATGAAGAAGCTCATATATGTATAGTGCCTCTTTTCGCTTTTACTCTGCATAAGCTATTAGCTGAGCACTGTCACTTTACTGCAACTTAACTTCCACACGGGTAAAATTTGAACGAACAGTTCTTCCGCCTGACTGGAATATGCTGAACCACATTCTGTAGCTCGACACCCACACGCAGACTCACATACCAACGCTCACACTTCTCTCTTATTTATTTATTTCTCGTCTTGCTGTTGGCAGCGAACTCGAGTTGGGAATTTTAAAATTTTGACTCCCTCATTTCTCTCCAATTTCACTTCAATTTCTTCCCCAATCCGTGCTCCCTCCCTCTAATTTCTGCCTCTCCTCTACCGTCTCATTGTGCTCTCTGCTTTCCTTGTTAGCTCTGCTCAGGTCTCTCACCTCTCATTAGCTTCTCCTCTGCTGACTGGAGGCACCTGTCCTCAGGTCCCACTGCGGATATCTCAGCTTCTGTTTAAATCAATTTCCATGTTAAATAGCTGCTGGAGGGTATGGGTGGGAGGTGGGGTGGGCGCCGTGGTCAGGGATGAATGGAGCAGGGGAGGGCAGGGTGGTTGAGACATTGCAGTGAACTGCGACTCTTTCACACCACTGACCCTCCAGGCTGATCCACAGCCCCTGTCTTGTTCTCCCTCTTGCTTTCTCTTGGTCTCTCTCTCGGTTTGGCCCTTTATCACTCTGCGTTCTCCCCTTTGGCTCCTCTCTTTCATTTTATTTCCCTCCCCGTCCTTCTCTTTTGTTTCCTCTTTCTGTCTTTGACTTCCATTCTCCCGGCATGGCCCAGGGCATGTTCTCATTTCAGTTGAGAGCTAAAAAGAGTTGTGACAAGGTGGTGTGTGTGTGTGTGTGTGTGTGTTTGTTTGTTTGTTCATGTGTGTGTGTGCAGGGTCTTGCAACCCTGGAGTTGCTTCACACAATAATCTCCTCCACACAAAACCTTTTTATGGCTAAAACCACTCAATGATGATGAATAGGCTTATCTCTTTAAACAAGTGTGGAAAACATGCCATCAGGTTACTGTACATGCCATGGACCATCACAATTGCAATCCTCCTTTAAAGTCAGTCAGCTGCAGACTGAATGCAGACCATAATTCTGCAAGTACAAACAACCAGGGCAACTCTATTCAACTACTCAATTGTGCATCTTTTTGTAAAGCCAGTTAAACCACAACCATGTTGAGTGCTATTATTAAATGTACAACCATAAAGCAACACTTTTGATGTTAGCATTTTAATCCCATGTCTCTCAAGGTCTAGTGAAGCAGTTTGTGGGAAGTTCTTGAAAAACAGATGAAGATGGATGATAAAATAAATTTATAAACTCCTGTTAATGGTAAGTTTAAATGTGTGTGTTGCTTTACTATGGTCTGGGCAGCTAACTTTATCTGTCATCAACAATGGCTGTAATATAATTGGTTGAGACATGCAGCATGGCTCAGAGGCTGCTTTCATGTGTTCCTGCATTTTTGCATAATTTTTGTGTGTGGCATCAGATCAGCAGTTCTCAGCTACTTGAGCACACCTCCTGACTGTGGATTCAGTTCAGCACTCTCTCTGTCATCTCATGCTTAATTTTTTGTCTGTGACAACAAGTAATCCCGGCTGGGATTCTCTGATGTGCAGAAGTGGTACAATTAATGCTACTTAGTTGCAAGTCAGTACATGAAAAAGTGGCAGAGAAAGTTGGGCACACCCTGCAATTAATAAATAGCGTTAGAAAAAGGGAGGAATGTCCAGCTTTGGTCTCTGCAAGAGGCAGCAATGCAAATGAAAACTCCTAGCATCCGAGGTAGTGGAATTTGTCTTTGCTACAGAATAAGGAATAACACAGAAAACAATCCAATTTTATATACTTGAAATTATTAAATAACAGCCACTTAAAAATGTCTGGAAACCACTAATGAACAAATTTACAGTAAATGGTTTCCTATTGTAGAAAGTACTTCCAAAGAAAGCTGTTCACAACTTTTTTTTTTGTTCTAAATTTTCAGTACTGAGAACATCGCCTCCATTGTATTATGCTTGATTTATAATCTCAGTGAGGGATAGATCAAACCCTGGACAAATTAAACCAAAACTAACTGCAGGGTGAGCCGGAGAACAACTAGAGCAATTTAATAAATGCACTTTTTATTTTATTATTAGAGCAAGGTGGCCCTTTAAATCAACTAAAAAAAATTAAAACCTTTGTCTGTCTATTTTCTAATTATTCTTGTTCTCTAATTATGAATGGACCCTGCATTTGAAAAGTTCTGTGCAAACAGAGTTGCCATGCATGCTACCTTTGAAATTTCTCATCTAATTTCCTGAAGCACTGGGAGACCAACATCACCTGATTAATGTCAGGATAACACTTCCAGTGCACCGCTGGATTCAGCCGTACTGCGCATTTAATGAGCTCCATGCTCTATCGTGTTCTGATAGAACATGACTGAGGCAGCATTGGACTACTACAATAACAGCTGTAGTTTTTAATTTGTGTGTATTTGTGTGTGTCGAGGATACTAACAGCTACTCAGACTGACTCATGTAATGAACAGTCCAGCAAGTGTTGTGTGCTGTTGACACTAAGTGTAATTATGGCCTTGTCCCAGATTAGCGCGCACACAATGAAAATTACCCGTTAATGGCCCAACTATGGCTGTGCTAACATGGCTGGATCGACCATGTTAGCTTCCAGCGTGCAAACACTGCTGAGCTCCTTATCTGATGAGATTAAAGATTAATTATTCCCCCCTAATCCCCATAAAAAGGAAATGAGCCTGATTGCAGATAAACCCTTCACCTAAAGATTTGTGAAATGGCGAGCAAACTTCAGTAGTTTAACACACACAAACGTTCTACAGACGTACATTATGTTATCCACACATGCACAGACACACACACGCACATGCATGCAGTGGAATGTGTGAATATGATTGATAATGACAGCAACTCCGAAATGTCCTCTGGGAATGCCTCACTATCACTTGATCACTCAGTATTTGCATGTACCGTGTGTTTATGCGGCTTCATGCCTCATGGGAAGAATTCATTATAAATCACTCCAGCTCAAATAAACTCATGCCCTCACGCTGCAGCTTCCACAGAGCATTGGATTTGGATCATGCTTGGCGTGGCGCAGCTTCATATTCCCAAACCGAGAAGGCATCAAAAAAGCAGCATCTTTAATTAAAGTGGAGTTTTTCAATCTGCGTGCTCGTCGTAGCATCATGGGTCATGCTGATGCGTGAGTCGCATACATCATCATTTTGAAGTGGGAACTGATTAGATTGCATTGTCTTATACTACAGCGAGGGAAGTAAATGAGGGAAACCAGAGACTGAGGACCAGACTGTTTTCAAATGAAGTGGCTTCATATCTTATTTTTGGTCATATGGTGAATCACAGCATTTAATCCTCACAGTTCTTTGACATGAAATTGTGTGTGAATCTGCCTCGCAATTAAAACGACAGTGGTGTAAGCCAGTGTTTGTTCTCTGTAGCATGTCAGGCTTGAAATGAATCGTAAAAGGCTTGCCCGTACAAATGATTTCAAATAAAAATGCATCTTTGAGATGACCAACTCAAAACACATGCAGCAAAAATTCTTTAGCTGAATAATGTTTGCATCATTACATTCTTGGGAGCGTCCTATTACTGTCGATGTCAACTTAAATTGCAGTTGGGCGTGGCAGCAAAAAAGCTTATCCCCATGTTTTCCCCCCGTTGCGGCTGCAAAGGAGATAATGAAGCAGCTTACTGTGGTTCCTCACGATGGTGGGGGTACACATCAGAAAGGACAGGAGGAAACAGTGAAGGAACGGAGGAGGCATTTCTAGGGTAATGGGATGCAGCCTGCAGTATGTTCTGCGTAGAATCAAGATTCGGCCCTAGCCACGCAAAGCGAAGACAAGTTGGTTGCATGTTTTCTGTGGAGTAAAGGGTGGAAACGAGCTCTTGTGCACACACACACACACACACACACACACACACACACACACACACACATACACACATACACATACACACAGTCTGCAGACTCTTGTTTCTTCTCCCAGACCTGTCAGGCAGAATAGAGTCACATCTGCTCCCCCTATCTCCTTCAAGTCAGGGGGACATAGTTGGCAAAGCTACCAGCTGCTGGCCAGAATGTAGGAGAGTGTGCGTTGTGTACATGAATGCGTGCACTCCTCTGTGTCTATGCGCCTGCGAGTGCTGATGGCCAGTGGTTAACCAGAACTTGTCACAAGGGACATCATTAGGCTTCGCTCGGCAGAAACAGGGGATAAGGATGGAGGGAGGGGGTGAGAAGGAAATTAGAACAGCATCCGCTGCTGTCTAATTCCAAAACAGAGGCTCCTAGTCTCGGCCTGTTTGGTTGCTTATTTGTGTGTGCAAGTGCATCCAGTTTAGTTTTCCTCCCTTGCCCTGTTCTGCTCTCGCACCCACACTTACTATCTCCCCAACCCACCTTACTATTGTTTTGGCAACAGCTCCCAACTATGGTCTGCCACTGTCATCCTTTCTTCTTTGCCCCTCCACATCTGTATTTTCTGGAGAAAGGCTTAGGTAGTGATAAAAAGAAGCGATGGCCAGGCCTGGAGTCAAAATTGAAACTTGAATTATCTGCATTTTCTTTGTGAGGGCATACTGAAGAAACTCATCTGTCATGGGCATTTCTTTGAGTTTCTCAAAGATCATACATCAGTGTTTTTATCATTTGTGGAAAACGTCCAAGCTTGACGCCTCCAAATGCATGTTTCTCATGGGGGCTTTGACTGACATTGAGAGCTGGCATTGCTAGTAGACGTGCTGTCAACTTCCAAGGTCCATTACTGACTGGAGAATGTCATACCCCTGTACAACCTACAGTACCTACATGTGTTCCTCAACGGTGGCACAGTGGCTATATGCTGTAAAGCATATAGTGTTTCAGAAAGTAGAGGTTATAGTCAAGACTGATTCCAACTGGATGCTAGTTTTTTGGCATCTTATATACTAACACCCAGCTGAGTCACTGGCACATCCTGCACTCTCAGTGTGATGAGGATCCTGTTTTATACTTGGGGTGGGGGGGGGCTATTATTAGCTGTCTGCCTTTCATGGGTCATATTATGGTGATGGCAAATGACCACACTGTCAGAACTCACATTATAAAGTGGTACTGTAACCTCAGCATTCCCTGAATCATGATACTGGGTAACATTCAGAGTCACAGAGAAACATTCATAGTGCTAAAATCAGAGACGGGACCAAGCGGTGGCTAACAACCGCAGCTGCACAGCTGTGAACTTTTTTCTGTGCCACCTCAAACCAATATTGACTTGACACGATCAGTCAAAATGAAAAATTCATGACCCCTGGTGCTGTCGGTGCAGAAAAAACTAAAAAAACAAACAAACTAGAAAGCATTCAGAGAATGCAGACCTCTGCCAAGGCTGAACACAGTATATGCTCCTTGAATGTAGTAAATATTACTTTTTTTTTTATTAATGGGAGGTGGAGGGTAGGGTGGGGGTATCCACTCCAAAAGTTAATGTGTAGACTATACCCCATCAAGAAAACTGGTTCAAGAGTTTTTGTGTAATCCTGCTAACAGACAGATAAATGGCAATAAAAACATGACCTCCTTCACAAAGTAAAAACTTATTATAAAAATTATAATTTTAACATAGGTAGACAGTACAAATCAAAACTGAGATACTAAGAATACCTGTATTCATTTTTAATAATTTTTTTAATTTCAAAATGTTCTGTAGGGGTTTTTTTGCCCTCAGTGGAACTGAAGGTAGACCAGGGGAAGGACGCAGGCAGACAAAGATGTAATATTTGGCATCTTCAGCTAAATTTAAAAGTCACGTGACGAGCAAATGAATCCCGCTCCAGCCTGTTTTAATGGGAAAAGATGCTTTCTACAGTGGAATAAAGCACTTCTGCTTCACTGCTGCCACTTCCAACTTCTACAACAGTGACCTGCCCTGCAGCTCTGTATGAGAGAAAATAAAAGGAGCGAACACGAGAAGAAAAAAACTAAGGAAAATTGCTAAAGAAAGAAGTAAAATAAGTAAAAAAAGAAATAAAAACAGAGTCAGCCTATCCCCTTTGTAGCTTTTTACAAAGCAGGCCTAGCTCTACAAAGCCCCCCTCACACGCACACGTGCTCACACACACACACACACACACTCCTTCGACTTTGCATTGGGAGTATTCAGACTCGGGGACCGTAACAGGCTCCAGTGCTCGTGTTTCATCCCTCGCATATGAGAAGGAATGAGGCTTTGTATTATAGTGGTACAGCTCAAATGAATATTACTTAAGCCCACGCTCACAGACAATGCATGACCATAAATAAATAATACCCATCTTGCATGCTCCGCAGCATCAAGAAGTGCAGGAGAAAGACGCGGAGGAGCTGGAGGAGAGGGGATGCTCGAGTAAGAAAAGGACAAAAGGGATAGGGGAACAGAGGGATAGAGAAAGCTATGGCAAACACAGGGTGCGAGAGGAGAGCGACGGAGGGACGGGGGGGTTGGTGGCAGCTTCTGGCAAAGACTGAGAGACATAGCATCACATTAAAGGCCAAGGCCAAAGACTCTTCAGACCGTTAATGAGATTCTGTCTCCAGCTTCCTCTTTCTCTCTCTCTGTCTGTGTCCTTCTGGCTCGCACATTATCTCCTCTCACTCACTGCTCCCCCTGCTTTAGATTTTATTTTCTCTCAGTTTTGCAGCATATTTTCTTTGACCGCCCTCTCCTGAGCCCGCTATAGCCTGTATCTCCTCCACTGCTAAAAACACAACTACTATTTTCTAAACTTTGTTTTTATAATTGGGGGTTGTTTTGGGTGCTGGTGCTAATTAAATGTTTCATACATTATTTACGCCTAAGCTCTGCTCTGCTTTGTGGTTGTTGGCTCACACTGTGGGCAACAAGAAAATGGCCAGTCATAAATACCATCTGTTTAAATCCTGTGAAAATAAGTGGAGGTGATGTCAAGTTAACATCCTGGAAATATATTAAATAGTGAAATGTATCCCTTAGAGTTTGTGAGCTTTGGCTATTAATTCATCCATCAGGTATAATTGGTTTTATTTGGTCTTTTTGCTATCTAAATTTGAAGTTTTCATTTGCAGTGTAAAACTGTCCTGGTGTGCACCTTTTAATGACTTTTTATGGATTCTGTTTTTCCTGTTTTATTTTGTAGATGTAGCATCCACCTGCCTGTCCTCTGGCCGGTGCAGTTGTAAGATGAGACTTTATTAAGTAAATAACTTACCTTCCTCACCTACCTCCTGAAATCTTTAACCCTGTGACAAAAGCAAGACTATCTGACTTCTGAAGGAAGAAATATTGCATTTTTTCCTCATACAAATGTAAAGCAAGGACACACAACTTGCTCAGTTTAATACTCTCAGGGGTTTTGCTGTTACAGCCTTACTTGGTCTGGTCTGACCAATAGATTAAACTTGCTAATATCAGTAAACTTTAAATGTTGCTGTGAAACTCACATTACTAAGCTGATTCTTTTCTACCCTGCTACTGTAACACAACGCTGCTAGAATCAGCCATTATTTCTTTATTATTAACCAACTTCATTTCTTCACCACATGCTACACAGCTTTAAAGACCCCTTCACTCTAATGCTTGGATTTCACACCCCAATTTCAAAATGATTAATGTCTGAAATGGACTTTGTGTTGCTCAAAGCATGTGTATTTGTTAATTTATTAATTATAAAGTTACAGATTACAACCTTAGTAGCAAAAAAGACAAAAATACATCTTTTACTAATTTCTTAATTATAGCTGCTTAAATTATCTTTATAAAAAAATCTACAAATGTCATGTAACTGAACTCTTTTTTTCTGTTTCTGTGTTTTTCTGTGTGTTTTCTCTCTACAGGTCTTATTCACAATGCAGACAAGTACCACAGGTGAGTGGGGAATATTTAAGCGCCTTCTACTTAGTTTTCTAATTTTCTGAAATACATTTGAAATCAGTAAGACACAGTGGTAGATAATGAACCTGGGATGGATGCAACACATTAAAACCAAATGGTTATACCTGCAGGGACAGTTGAGAAAATGCATTTAGCTTAAGGTGATGTACTTCCTTGAAAATAGCAGTCAGTTTAGAATGTTTTTTTTCTAGAATGAATGGTACTGTATAAATGAATTGTTTTAGTCCCACAGTAATGAATAATTTGCTCATTATACACAGGAAATAAAGGAAAATATACACAGGAAATATCACATTGACATTTAGAAGCAAAGCATGTTGTTCTCATTTTTTTTCCTTTATCATATTGTCCTTTTCTTGCTTGGCCTTTAAATCTCAGCCTCAACGTGTCCCAGGTGTCTCTATGAAAACCATGGTCACAGTTCACCAATCAACTCGACAGAGAGACAAGCAGAGGCGACCACTTGTTACCTACAGTGCACGGTATGTGTGGATGGTGAAAGAGCCTTTTACAATTGAAGCTGGCCTCAGCTGCAGTCCTTGAACGGATGGAGCAGCATCTTGATTACAACTCTGGTTCCATCATGTGCCCTCCATTACTTTTGTTAAAGGAAAACAGGGTGATAGATAAAGTAACCTGAGGAGTCTAAGACCCTGGAAGTGAAAGGATGGCTGCTGTAACATTCTGAATTTCATGCACAAGTGCACCAACCAGACATGCAAATGAATCAATATGTTGTGTAGGGTTGGACTTAGAGCACTTAAAACCTCTATTGATCAGTATGCCTTTTGGCTTGCATAATTCAAAATCCATTTTCTGTCAGACGCTACATTCTGTGCAGTAAATAAGGTTCAGACAACAACGGTAAACAATCAAGTTTGCTGGTGGAAATTTGGCAGCAAAAAGTGCGTTGATGAGATTTTTCACAGAGCAGCACCAGAGCCACAAGAAGTGTTGGAGAACAGCTGTAATAAAACATAAAAGGTCTCTCTTTCTAAAGGATGGTCTTGAAATATTGGGTAAATATGGGTTAAGTGCATCTTAATACATCCTTTGTATACCTTTTAGACTTTAGATTTCAATTTTTCAAGGACTGTGGATTTTTTTTTTTTACAGTGTAGTCATCCCGTCATGGTGTTGGTTTCTTGCTGTTTTGGGTACCAGTGACATAATGAAATACCATATTGGAGATACAGTTTTATGCGATAGACCCATGAATTTAAAAGCTTATCAGACACCAGGACAGTACTGTGAGGATAGGATTTTACAACTCTGGAGTGTTAAAGTGGCAGTTTATCCTCTGTGTTGATGATTGTGTGGTGAGCAGCAGAAATATGTTAGGCAGGTGAACTTCACCTTTGGGATGCTGTCAAGATCTGGAAATATCATGAACTCATAATAATGCTTGTTAGTGCTATCAACCTGAACATATCTAATATGAATATGAATATGATGTACAGTCAAAATAGAACAGGTGTGTCTTTTTGGTCAGTGCAAGTTTTGTCAAATCTTCAAATACTGTGATCAAAGTGGGTGGGTTTTTCAGAGTTCAGTGAAGTGAGAGCTGTTATGAAAATGTATGAGAAAGTCAACAGCTTCTTCAAGATGCTCTGCAGTAATTTTACATTATCTAACAATTATTACATTATCACCATTATTGAGCAGGTAATATGAAATCCAATTACCTGTGCGCACACAGCCCACAGTGTAAATTTGTACATCCCACAGAGGCAATTACCATGCGCCATCTTTACTGAGTGTGTCTCAAACTGAGCACACACACCGCATCAGAAAAGCAGGACAAATGCTTTGATTTGTTTGGCGTGTTGCAATGTGTCTGCAGAGAAAGGGGTGCGCGTGTGTATGTGTATGGTGTGGGTTTCTCTTTGATGGCCGAGTGTGAGACCAGCGCGGCCCGACAGCGACTGTTTAATTCAACTCCTACTACCATCACGGTCAACAGCGCCAGGACGCAGCCTTTCAGCACCATTACACACACTAATGGAACTGCATGTAATATATCCTCCCTACGCAAACCCCCCACCCCCCACCACACACACGCCGGCTCCGACACAGAGTTATCACTCCACTTTCCCTCCCTCCCTCCCTTTCACCTGCTTCACTGAGTCTGCCACACTCCCTCCACCTGTCTTCCTGCCTCCTCGTCGATCTCTCTCTCCCCTTTTCTCTTTGTCGGAGAAAAACGCCCACCTCCTGTAGTTCCACTTGAGTGCTGAGTGGGAGAGCGACACAGTCTCCAGCCCAACTTGTATCTATTCTTCCTCAAGTCTTTACCCTGCACTTATCATTTCCAAGTTCAACATCAGACATTAGAGGGCTGATAAAGTGCCTGAGGTAAAACCATAAGCGCAGAGTTGGAAGTTCATCTTAAGATGCAGCTCCCTTGTGCCCTTGCACGCTATAAAGCCCTGCTGTGAAAAAAGACTTGAAATGGTAGTTTATCATATTATATTGAGCGACATGTAACTTTAATATAATGTCATACTGACCTTGGTGGGAAACCCCTCTGTCTTTGCCATGAGGGATCTCTCTGCTGAATATCACGTGGTCCTGGACAACACATGTTATATACAGGCGCTTCAGAAAGTATTCAGACCCCTTCACTACACTATTGTGTCATAGATTTAATTGAAAAGGGATAAAATTGCCAATTTATCCCTATATATCTACACTCACTAACCAACAATGACAAAGTTAAAACACATGTTTACATATCTTTACAAATTTATTTAAAAGCCAAAACTAAAGAATTATTCAGATCCTTAATTCAGTACTTTGTAATAGCGAGTCTTCTTGGGGTATGTCTCCAGAAGCTTTTCTTTCTGCCAGTCTTGCTGGCAGATCCTCTCAAGCTCTGTCAGACTGAATGGGAAGTGTCTGTGAACTGCCATCACCAGGTCACACTGCTGATGTTCTAGGAGGTAGGAGTTAGGTCTGGGCTTTGGCTGGGCCACTCGGGGACAGTCAGAGACTCGTCCTGAAGCCTCTCCGGGGCTTGTCTTAGTTGTATGCTTCAGGTCATTGTCAAAGTGACTTTGGTGCCGACTTGTTGTTCCTGCTGAAGTTATTAGCACACAGTCTGACACAATCTTGAGCCGCTGCAGGCATAATGCTCTTTAAAGGCGCGCTTGATTTTAATCTCTAGCTGTCTTGTAGTGGGAGACTGATGATGACAAGTTCTGATTGTTGTGATAAAGCAGTCTATGAGTGCTCCAGGAGAAATCAAGATGAAGTAGGAGCTTTTATTGGAAGTTGTAGTTTTGAATGGTTACATGTGGTGTAATGCATTTAAACACAAAGATTTCACTGACGAACAGAATCCATAAATCTTGTGTCTCAAGTGATTAATTCCTCAAATCTCTGGCTGGCCGTTCATTATTATTTCTGAAAAATTAGCATACATGCAACAATTACGTCAAACTGCTGTTCCACGTCAAGCTCCGTCTGGCCTCAGAGAAGTCGCATGAAATCCTGTCACCACTCGCATTTGCTTTCTGGAGACCGGAACTCCTGTATGACCCAGATCGGAATGAAAAATTTTTGACGGTGTAACCCTCCGGGGCTCGTCATTTAGCTCAGAGACCAACAGAGTAAGTGAGACCATGTAAATCCAGGTGATTTAACAAAGTTCTTGCAGCACATCTCTTGATACATACCAGAACCAAGTAAAAAGAAGACATTTGTCATTTTCATACCACACGGAAGTAAAGAGAACAGACAGGCACAATTTGTAATGACATCATATATTTTAACTTCGTGTATATGTGGCTCACTGCACATGTGTAGGAGTTGGTTTGTTTGCACCCTCGGGACAAGGTGCTATAATGGAGTATTGATGTCGCAGAGGGGCGGGTGAGAAGAGGGCGATAATTAGATTTTGTTCTCACTCTCTCTGCACTGCTCAGATACGCAGCGTTTCTAATGAGAGCGCGGCTCTCGCCAGTAATTACCTCCGTATTTCCAAAAAGCATTCTCAGCACGGCAAACGGCTAAACAGCGACACCCCAACCTTGGAGAAACCCAGCATTAGGTGGTCACATAATTAGGTGTCATTAGATGATCAAATGTGTCAGGGTGCGCAGATTGTAAGCGGCTGCTAAATAAACCCAGTAAACAGTGGCCACCATCCATTACATTTTCAGCTGCCGGTGTACAAGAGAAGAACAGCAGTGACGCAGACTTTTTTTTTCCCTGAGGCATCTTCCGGTGTGAGTGTTGGGTCAGGTACTGTTCCTTCCTCCTTGCTCCTCTCACTGGGTGCTAATGAAATATTTCCTACTGGATAGGAGGTCAGGAGACCAGACAACACTGCAGGCATAGAAAATGTCAAAGTAAACACACACTTGCACACGCACATGCATGCTCACGGCAGCCTTCATATACAGCCATGCACTCAATCTCAGCATAAGAAGCCGGGTCATGTCAAAACACATGCTGTGTTTTTCTGGACTTTAAAATCCTTGCATTAAAAGTTTGGAAAGTTTGGAAATCAATATCTACCGACGTAAGATTTCTCCCACATCTCATCATCAGCAGCAGCAGATGACTGAGCCTTCAGTCACTTCAGTATTTGCGACAGCTTGCAGTTTCACCAAAGTCCTGTGCATCGTAGGAGCCGTGGCCCATGTTTAAATCAAACTTAAAATTGCTTGTAAAGATGCCATGTGGGGTTTTCTTGTATAAAAAAACATCCTGTTTGCATGCATTGTTAGTCACCAAAACATACCGTGTAATGCATCTCATCATGCATCCTCATAAAACATTTGCAAAGCCAAAGTTTAGAATTTTTTTCACCACTTTCAACTCATAAAAACATCACATGATAGTGCCTCCAATGGAAAAAAAAAACTTCAGTGGGTTCAGAATTCCTTCAAGCTTCAATCGTGTTGTTTAAACAATGGAGGTGTCAGTCAAATATTAAACTCAAATGTCAATAATGGACCCAAACTAATGCATGCATGCATGTGTGGACTTCTCTCAAATTCATGAGGTTTTTTTATTTAAAGAAATTTAAAGATGAACTTCAACTCCAAAATTTGCCAGTAAAAAAAGATGGACTTTTACTTTTAAGTCCACTTTCCCCTCTGGTATAGTTTGACCAAAATGACCCGTCTTTGAACCTCTCTGCAGATTCGTGTTATGGGACTTCGGCACCTCAGAATTTGTCTTCTGAGGCAGCACTTACTTCAAGCTTCTGTACTGCCTCCAACTAAAGTCCAAATATTAGCACAATTTATCACAGAACCCTCCAAAATGTGACGCAAATTGCAGCACAAATTCAGCAAAATGATCAGAAAAAAAGACCAGTGAGATTCCCGTAGTTGAGGGAGCTGAGCTCCTGTTTGGATCCATACGCTGCATCTGCGCGCACACACGTGGACACACAAAATCGGCCACAAACCACCAAGCTGGCCTTTTTCTCCATTACCCTCCTTGGAGACCTCATTCACACAAGTTTGAGATGATTTTGATCTCAACCCGGATGCACTGAACCAGCAAAACCGCTCTCCACATTTTGGTCCCATGGCACGCACGCACACACACACACAAGATCATCTTATTCTTTCTGCTTGACATGGCTTGTGGAGATCAGCACCATTTTCTCTCTTTCCACACCTGGGCGACTTTCAGGATTGGTTCAGTGAAGCCACAGTGCAGCATGTTAATGGTGGCTTATAGACATACAATATATACAGTATGTACTGAAAAAAATCTGTATAAGAATGGCATGTTGTGTGTGTGTACCCATGTGGGTACCTTTTCCGTAGTTAACATATAACTCAGATAGTTGAGACCTACAGTGTATCTTCCCTAAAAAACAGTGAGAAAGCAGACATAAATAAATAATATGAGAATTTTTCAAAATTTTTTTCCAGAATTGTATTAATTTTGTTTTATTCATTATTTCCTGCCATTAGAGAAGGGAAAGAAAACAGGAGTTGAAACATTTACAGCATCGTTTCTGCTTTCCGTCTTGGTGGACTGACGGTGGTGCAAGAGTAATAAAGCACCTTTACACTTCATTACCTCATAAATCCTAATACATTTCATAAATGAACTGCTGCACCCGCCGCTCTCTTACTTAGCTTCCTGCCTTCATTTGGCTGTGTGACTATAGACAGATTCATTTACCAATGCCCCTGGGCCAGCGCCGCAGCGCCACTGGAACCCATTTCAAATGTGCTGGAGTCACCCATACAGGATTACAAGCTTGCGTTCCTCCACTTCCATCACCTCAAATCAAATGTCGCTTTAGCTGGCTTGCAGAGGTGCAGAGCCCGTGTACGTGTGTGTATATGTGTGAGTGTGTGGAGCAGTTTTGTACGAGTGGGTGGAAGATGGCGGGCCTCAGGGACTGGTTTGCCACCCTGTTTGATCATTGTGAATATGAGTTATGCCTGTTTTTGTACCATGAACTCAAGTGATCATTGATTTTGCACAAGCTGGATGTGAATTCTCTCAGCCTCGGGGATATATATATATATATATATATATATATATATATTTTCTGTGAAAAAGCAGGGTTCACAAGTTAGGTGGTGAATATTGCGCGTTTCATGACTTTCTGCGTGATTTGACATGATTGATCTTCATTCAGTGAGTGATTTTTCAACATGTAGAATTTTCAGGAAGAAACAAAGGAAAGAAAATGATAAAAGACAACAATTAATATCCCACATTCTGTAAAACCATTTGTCCTTTGTATGTGAGCCACAAGGCTACCATTTGATACACCTGCAAAAAAAACGTAATCATCAAAATAGACACAAGTTCAGCAGGCAGCAGAGGCCAATCAGCGTGAATCTGTTCCTTTTCTCCTTCTAATACAAAGACATGTTTTCTCTCATGCAGTGGGGTTTGGGGGGGGGGTTCGATGGCAGGGAGGCATTTGTGTTTCGGCCTTGCTTTGTGAGTCATCTCAATGAATGATGAGGACGTGGCAATGCTGGCACAAGCATAACACGCTAGATTTGCTGTGGAAATGTGCCGTGGCAAACCCTCAAAGAGACATCAAGGTCTTTTGCATGGAAGTGGAGGCAGAGCGGGAAAGAAAAAGAGAGAAATGGAAGTAGACAGGGTGGTTTTGGGAAAGGAAGGAGTGTGTCACAACAAAACCTGATAGTGCTTTTTAGAAGGCTGGATCATCTTGTGATGGTTTGGTTGTGCAGTCGCTTACACCATATTAAAACCATTAAAACCAGCACACCTCTGGTTTTAACCACTGTCATGGTTTGTCATTTTTAAAGAAAGGATCTTTTTTGGACATATGTGGAGACAGAGTTTCACCCTCAAACAAAGCATTTCCCATAGCAGTGAATGAATGACTGGCATTGCTAGAAGATTTGGCACCTTTTATGGTGCACTACCAACTGTAAAAACATTTGTCAACTTTATATCCTTCAACCACCACGTAAGGATGCCTAGCTTTCCCTGGGAAAGTTGATGCTAGTTAATTTAATTTGCTAATGAGAGCAGAGTTTCCCACAAGATGTTACTTTTCAGTCATGTTGCTTCAGCCCCTGCTGGGTGGTCTGTAGTTGGCATTAGGTCTCTCTCTTTCATGGATTTGTTTTCTGGTTATAGTAAATGAATAGAAAGGTGATCCTGTGAACTGGAGGAATTCAAATTCCGACACAGATTAGTTACCATTTTTAGTCATTTTGTGTTGTGCTGTTCTTTCCCCACGTGAACCATCCTTTGGCAAACTGATTCAAAACATTACAGCTGTTGCCCATGGCACGTGGCAGCTAGCCCGTCTGCAGCAATATGATTGCAACCGAAAAGATGCGTGCCTTTTCGAAAGTGCACACAATGTTCTCTGCACACCTATGGCCACCCAGCCTTGGTGGGTGCGTCATTGGTTATTCGCTCTCAGTATGTGTTTCACAGTTACTCTTCTGGTTTATTATTTAAATTTAGCAGCAACAAATCTCACCAGAGGCAAAAAAATAACAAATCAAAAAAACAAATTAGTTAGTTTTGAGCACTGGCTCTTCAAGGAGCCACTACTTTGTAGGTAAAATCCAAAACTCCATTCAACTCAGTGTCAGTCATCGTTGCAAAGCAAAAAAAGAGGAAAGTTTGAGAAAATTGTCTGGTGGGTTTGTTGGAGATTTGTTGGCAAAGGCAGCTATACCGTTCTGGCACAAGGAAAGGATGAAACTACCATGTGTAGTGCAGTATGGATACACACAATGAATGCACAAGCAAACATGTGCAAGGCCGCAATGTCGGTTTCATTGCCTCTGCAGGTACATCGCTGCACAGCTTTGATTTAAATGACAGGAAGCTGCAAGAAAAATGAACCTGAAAGTGCATCTCCCTGAATGTCAATACTCATGTTGTATCTGTGCGCTGTTTTGTACTTTCTGCGTTCTTGTCTGTCTGAGTAATTGTGCTCGTGGATATACAGTTCACCACTGAGGATGTGCAGAGCACTCAAGCGTAATCTGGTCCTAATCCCTGCCAGAGGCATCCAGCATCTGGAAATTAAAGTGGGATTTCATTTTTTTATTCTCCTCCAACTGTCTCGTACAGCTGTGATGTCACTACCTGCCATAACAGCAGCTTAAAACCGGACTGCGTTAAATCACATGACCTACCTTGACCTCTCCACCTAAAAAAAAAAATCCAATCATGGGTGCATTTGAGGATAGCCGTGTCTGGTGGCATCTGTGTCTTTGGTCTGTCAATCATACCATCTTGCAAGCGCTCATTCAAGTAAATCTGCTGCGAGTCACACAGAGCCTGACATCACACAGAGAGAAGATGAGCCTCCCCATGATATCAAATGTTGCCTTTCTTTGCGGGTGCGTATGCATGAGTGTGTCTCTTCTGCCAATTTGCATGATGAGCGAGATAAAAACCCCCACGCCATGGGTAATTAATAAATCAGATTGCAATGATGGAACACTGGGAAGGCGTTGTTCCATTAATCGCCATCCCCGTCCTGTTCCAATATCTTCAATCTCAGCATTGCCGTTCATGGCTCCTAATTAAATTGTACTTTCTGTCGATTGTGCTCATTACTCAGACAAAACCAATCAGCGGTTTGCAGCTGGGCCTGGTGATGTAGATAAATACGGGAGTAAATGTTGGTTGAGGAACACGACGTCATTTACCTCGATTGCAAAGACAACACAGTGGTAACTCCTTTGGGATGTATTTTAGCACAGGAATTCACCAGAGAAGAGTCAGTGCTTTCTGGGGTTTTTTACTGAAACCGTGATGCCAAAGAGCAAGGTATTCTGCCAAAGAAGCTTTCTCTTTGTAACCTGGCAAAGCCGCGGCAGTTAAGCCAAAACGGCAAGGTAACTGGTGAGAAATTTCCCAACCTTCGATGGTCCCTCAGATATTTACTCATATGCCTCAGGTCTGCTTTAGATAATTCATTCAGCACAGTGTCCTCCCATCGCGAACGCCACCAGTGGCAAATACCGGCTGTTGCTTTCCCCGTGTTTGCTGCTTTGCTGCTGAAGATTCACAGAAAAATCCCTCTGGCTATTTGTTTCTGTTAGTTTTCCGACTTCCTCCCGCTGCAAGACTTCCAATCTCAACTCTCCTCACCTCACTCCTACACCAGCTCAGCTGCATCTGCCTCGCTCTGGTACATCGTTTGGACTCATGACAGGCTGCGATGGAGAATGTGTTTGTGTGCGTGTGTGTGTGTGTGTGCGTGCAAGTCTCTCTCCGCCTCGGCCTCAGAAGATAGCCGGCACTTCAAAAGAGCTCCTTTATGGCTCTTTGTCAGTGCACTAGAGGCTTGAAAGCCGAGACGTCTCCGCAGCGCTGATGGAGGTTCTACCTGATAGGACGGGCCTTTTCCCCGACACCTCGTCCTGCCTGACCAGTCAACCATTCCACTTAGACACATGCCGCTTCCTCCTCACCAGTACTAAGCGCTCGGAGGGAGGCACGTGTTTGAAGAGATGACAGCAGCTAAAATAGGGGATGGCTGTGCCATTAAAGGGAGCGTTTGTAGTTAAAATGCGGGTCGCAGCAGGCGGGTGTTTTGCCCCATCGCGTTTTGATAGATAGCCAAAAGTCCAAACTGTCCAAATGAAAAAAAACACAAACTCTTGGAGTACTGAAATGGATCTGAGCTGCCTTTTTCAAAGATATTCTGTCTTAAAAGTACAAAGCTGCAAATTTTTTTCACAGTTTTTGAAGACTGGGAGATAGACATCGGCACAGCAACAGGAGGGAAACGGAAGCTCAAGAGCTGCTCATTTAAAGCTCAGCTTGCTTGCTTCATGAGGAATTAATAACCTTAAGGTACTAATGACACAAAGTGAGGTTTTCTCTTATTTTTCGTGCTCATGTTCTTAATGCTCATATTTTGAAAAAGAAAAACACAGTCGCATAAAATTGAACCTACATGAAACTCAACAAAAATAACCACAGTAAAAATTATGGCTTCATGAAAACACTATTTCATTTCTCTGAGGAGTTAACATGCTGTATAGATTTATGCTTTATGGACACTACAACATGTAGCTGCTGCAAAAATGTGTTTTGTTTGCCTTTCTCTTGTTGCTCAGGATTTAAAAATATAATAATATAAAATGGACTTAAGGTGAAACACATTTGGAATTTAACTTCATACTTTACATACACACATGACATGAATATCAATCTTTTCACTTTGGAAGCATAAGCAAGTAATTCAAAATATAAAACTACTCTTTTTAGTCCATTGGATGTTTTTTTTCCATCCCGGGAAACTCAAGAGAGCATGCTCCTTTCATCCAGCACCTTCTGACTCTGCCGTTGGTCTCAGAGTATCCCCACGGGGGCAGTTTGAGGTTAAATGTCTTGCGGAGAGAACACATGGATGATAGTTGCTGGGGGAAAGCGGGGGACCATTGTTCAGTCAGTTTCAAAACACATGAGAAATCTCCCCAGCAACCATTTCTCTCTCTCTCTCTCTCTCTCTCTCTCTCTCTCTCACACACACACACACACACACACACAATGTTGTAGGTCACATTTGATGACATCAAATTGACCTGCATTCATCAGGAGATTTAAACTACAGTACTCCTTACCCTTACTCTAACCATAGACCCCCAAATCATTGGTTCCCAATTGGGGAGAAAAGCTGTCCCCAGTTAACTGGGGTATAGTCAGAATTTTGTCCCCAAATGTTGTCTCTGGCAGAGACACACAGAACGTCGAAAACAGAAAGGCAGGTGATGCAATGTTTTTCCCGTCACAGTCGTAGTTGGCTTCTATGTGCGCGCGTGTGTGGTTGCAGTCAGGGCGGGGTAGGTGGGTGGATTTGCAAGTGACAGGGCGAGATGGCGAGAGAGATAAATAGTCACACTGAGGGAAGCGATAATGGACTTTTCTTGTCTGCACTGTGTCGGCATCTGCAGACGGCGAGGCCAGAGCGATGACAGACATGCTGATGTGTTTAACTGCTCTCGCTCGGAGAGTGAGCGAGCGGGAGAGACGGCGGCAACAGACAGCGAGGGAGGGGGAGGGAGGGCGAGGAAAAGATGCTGATGCTCTTTAACTCCCTTCCACATTGCCATTGGCAACAAGACCTCCGTCGGTGCTCTGACAGATGCATGGTAATGAATCCCGCTTTAGGTGAAACCCGTCGCCGCCTTTTTTTCTTGCACATTCACAATCTGTCCCTCTCTCTTTTTGTCTCACTTTCCCCTTCTGTCTCTCGCTCTCTGCCACACACAAGCACACACCTATCTTTCCGCCCTTATCATCTTAAGGAATGAAAGTGGCAGAAAGAACTGGGGGGGTGAGAACAGCCTACATATGTGATTATCTCTTTGTAACTTAAGAATTAAAGGGTTGACACATCTGACAAAAATATTTTTGGGTAACAATGTAGATGCTTCGATTTTTTTTTTAGGTTTTGTGATATCACTACATGAGGTGAACAGAACCTGGTTTTCAGTGCTCACAGCTTTGAAAAATGATACTGGAACTTTCTGCCAAAGGAATAGCCTTAAGAAAGCCACTGACAGTTTTTTCTGTAGCTTGTCCAGAGAAGCAGCTACACTATCTCTACAAAACTGCCACTTATATACTGAAGTTATATATTGAGCTGCCAGTTTTATATCGATGTTTCCAGCTTTCTCGCAAAACCGTGATCATCAAGCTTAAACCGAGACTCCTGGGTGCACTGCTAATGCCAGGCGGAAGCTAAGGGTTACCCCTTGTAGGAAGTGGATGATACATTCAGCAGCTGAAACAATTCACTGTCACATTCGGAGTCTCTCAGTTTGACGTACCCAAATTTCACCAACAAAGCTTTCTGTATCTCATAATGCTTTGCTACTGTAATTTGCACCTTTTCCAGTCAACTGAACTGAAGACATTCAGAATCATCACTGGATGTCAAGGCCCCATGAAAGGCCAAACTTACTGTTGTACATATCTGAATAAGAAAACATGAATGAATGGTAATTTTTTACAACAAACTGAGGGAACCAACTCAAATCAGAAGAGGGATTCGTAATGTACAATTCTATGTGGTTCTCTCCCTAAGAAATTATCTGATATTATTATTATTATTTTTTAAAAAATATTCCTGTTTTTAGTTTGTGTTATGATCCAAGTCCTTTTGGGTTTCTGTCTGTGTTTTCCCCTGGTTGCTTCCTCACACGTTTTGGGTGGTTCCTGGTGTTGCTATCTGTTAGGGCTCCCCCTGGTGTTCTTCCCCTTTTGGTTAATCACCTGGCTAATTCCCTGCACCTGTGTCTTGTTTGCTCGTCACTCCCCAGTCTACTTAAACCCTGCCTCACACTTCCCTGATGTCAAAACGTGACCATTTCATGCCTGAGCCGAGAACCCTGTAAGCTAGCCTGATCTGTTTCTGTAGACACATTTTTGCCTGACCACCGTTTCTTGCCCTAGCCCATTGGATTTGTTCGCTGTTTCTCTGGTTTTTGACTCGGACTGTTTGACCACACCTCTGGTTTCGCTGTCCTGGTTTTCTGACCCTGATAACGGACTTGTGACACAGATTTTGGGATTTGTGACTTTTGGATTGTTGATAATAAAGATCATTGCCAGCACACACTGTCTTGCGCCTGGTTCCTGTACTGATCATCACAGTTTGCCTTTAAAATCATTACCAAGACGAGCGAGATGACGCATTTGAACTTCCTTCCTTAGCAGAGAAGGTAGAGAGAGAAAGCAGAATAGATGGGGAGACAGCGAGGGAGAAAGGGAGAGTCTCAGTTGTCTGATCTGTTGGTCACTTCATCTCTGAACTGGTTTTCCCCCGCCGCATAGTTCGTTTGTCACTGCCAGCGCAGGCTCATGTCTCACTTTCCCGAGGAGCTGCGTGCATATACGTGCCGCACGCCGAGACAGAGACAAATGGGCCGACTCCCACCGGTCACATGTGTTTGCTCCCCGTCAAAAAGTCTCAGCCAAGAGGTCTGGACCTGAATGCCACTGAGGGTAATGCTCTTTCCCAGTGGCCGCCGGGTTGCTAGTTCAAAACCCCTGCCTGTTGTTCCCCTGATGCAGGCAGGAGCTACTGTGGCTGTATATGGACGAGGTGAGGGAAGTGATGAAAGAGTGCAAAGTGCACTTCTGTGGAACAGATGAGAGAGGCATGTCAGACACGCTTGAGTGAGCACACACACTCAGCCTTTTCTCCCTTACACATTCTCTCTAATTCCCTTATATAACACACCTGTCTGGCCTTCTCTAATCCTCACTGTTCAGTTTACCCATCATCCATGGCACCTGTCCATCAAAAAACCATATAACAACCTAAATGCAGTGACAGCCCAATCAGCCAGAAGGCTGGAGAGAAAAAAACAACAACTGCCTTTTGAAATCCCTGTGTAACACTGGTGCAAGTAGAACTTTTGGTAACAGTTTGCAGGTTGGCATTTGCCTGTTTTTCTTTTCTTTGCCATCAGCATAGGATTTGTGATGAGCAGTGAGAGTGAACGCTGGATAAAGAGCTGAACTGGCCTGCAGAGCCACCGTCCAGAGGGGGAAATAGTTTTGTTTAATGGGAGTTGTGTTCTAAGCCCCGTGGTTTAACATCTGCTGCTGTCACACTCAGGGACGAGGTGCAGAACACTGAGAAAGTACAGCTCACTGCACACGCACACACACACACAAATATATAAATGGTACTTAAGGACTCAGTCTTATTCCTATTCAACAAAAATCAGCATACTGAACTTGATATAAAGATCCAGTGCAATGGCACATGCGCTTGTGTTGCAGCAGCATATAGGCTAACCTCTGGTTCACTCAGTTGAAAAAGAATCATTCTTGTGGTGAAAATCGTCTCAGTCTCAGCCCTTGGCCTGTGTCTTCATCTTGCTCAGATGACTGCTGCCATTCTTGCATTAAATGTTCTTCCAGCTTTTAGGAGCAATTTCACTGCAAAACAGATGCAGGCTTTCCCCTGCTGTTTTTGTACATACAACAGATGTGTATGTGATGTATGTGATGTCACATGTATGTGTATGTCAATCTCTTCTTGCCCCACTTGTGTTTTTTTGTGTGGGACTCCCACTTTTGCTTTTTCCATCCCAGTAATGCAGTTTCAATCATGTACAACTTTTATTACATAACGTGCCATGTTTGTTGGCGCATGTTTTGATAAAATTGTGCCAAGAAGGGGCACTGTTAGTACATCCACCCATCTGCGTGGCACTGCTCACTGCCTCCTGCGAAATGTTAGTCCGACCTTGGTAGCCAAGAGTAATATGATGCAACTCGCAATGTAAATAAAAAAAAGTTATTGACTTTTTTTAGACCACAAACAAAACAAGTTTTGACTAACTTGAAATCACTCATATTGACAAGTCCTGACGAATGCTTGATTAGGTAAAATCTAAGTCGATATCCAACTTCTTAGTAAAGAGAAAAATTAAAATGTTCCATTTTTGCCAGAAAGTATGCGAAAAGGCTTCAAAGCTGGTATCTTAGCAGTGCTCTGACAGAGCTTACATCTGGACACTTTGTTTTACTGGGCTGACAAGTGTGTGAAGTGTTATAAATTCAGTTATCTTGCATGTCTTTGCATCAGCTAAGACAAATGTGGTTTGGTGTCAGGACATTGGTGTTTGGGAAGGAATATAAATGCAGGTGTTTGAACAGAGAGACCCAGTTACAGTTACTGTAATAATAAAGCATGAATCACTCGGAAGTTCTTCTTCATGGTATTTAGCCACACATACAACTAGCATTAAACATACAAATGCATATGCACATGTATATGTGTTTAGAAGTGGAAGCGCACCCTCTTGCAGTCAAATAGGTGAAAAGCCTCATTGTGTGGACAGAACTGCAGTTGTGAACAGTTTGCTCACGGTGTTTGAGGTTGTGTGTGTGTTGCAGAGGGAAAACAAAGCATCCCGTTGTTGTGTGGAGGAAAAAAAAACTTATGCAAAGGAAAGATGCTCTACCTGTACTGAACAAATTATGTTTTCACTGCAAGTAGGAAAAGCGGACAGATGGTGGCATGGATGATGTCTCAGTAAACAGGAAACCGAGAAGAATTGGTTGCCAGAGTGCAAACAAGCAGGTGGGCAACGGATTTAATCATTTTCCCGGACTGTCTTGTATGCCTGTGTGTGTGTGTGCGAGTTTGTGTGTGTTTCTGTATCTGTCAATTAAGGGAGCGAGCCGTTCGAATCCTGGAGGGCGAGTGAATGAGGAGAACCTGGGTAAAGGTGGTTTCCATGGCGACCACTGCACTTAAAGCACTTCCCCCACTGTACCCATCTCACCTTTTGCCTGTGGTGATGGTTTCCATACTGCACAGCCCAAAAAGATTGCCTGCTAAGTGATAACAAAGAACTGCAGGGAAGAAACTTGCATGGCAAAGGAGCCACAGAGATGACAGCGATGACAAGCTCTTCCTGAGAATGAAGCGCCTTCACGGCTTCACATGCCAGGTGGCAGAGAGGTGTGGCAAAATGGAGCGTGTGATAGGCAGATCCATCAGCAGCTGCAATAACAGGTTCGGCAGTGGTCGTGTTTGAGTCATGAAAACACTCCTCCTGTTAGGCCGGATCCATTTATTGCAACAAACAATTATACGGTTATTTTAACCGCTCTGCTGTGAAGGCAAAAATCAATGCAAACATGCTAAAGGTTTCGCTGGCAGTATAAATTACAAATGCCCCCCTTGGGTAACCAAGCAGACTGTCAGAAAATCTCTTCTCTTCTGTTTGGTTGAAATAAATAGTTTTTTTCCCTCTCAGTCTCTAGACCTGCATGTTATTTTTTTTTTTTAGAGTTTTTGAATTCTCATTTTGTGAGAATGGGAGCTGGTTGTGCATGTGGGATGCATTTGAGTGTGTGTATGTGTGCGCGCAGATGGCGCTCCAGCCAATTAGAGGAGGAAAGTGAAGAGGGAGCCATTAGTCCGCAATTATCTCTGATTGCTTCAACATTGTTTTGGTGGGCTGCAGCGCTCTGTGAAATGACCAAATGCTTTGTCCCAGGCCTCTGGCTCTGGACCCTTCACCACCACCGCTTCTCCTGGTGCTTGCAGGCAGGCAGAGGACTGGAGCGAGCTTGTGAATATATCTACTGTTGTCGTTACACTTTCCCTCCGCTCACTCTGTGATCTCTTCCTCACCTCTTCGCTTTGCCTCTGCTGTTGCTCTTGCTCAATATTTGCCTGATTGAATATCGCTGTCTCGAGGTTTCACTCCTGATGTGTCTACTTTTTCACTTAACTCTACTTCAGCAAGTCTATTTTTTCCCCACTGTCTGCTTCACTTACTCATTACCTCTCTAACTCCATGCCTGCCTCATGAATACGCTTTCCTTTTTATTGCAATTTTACCTTAAATATTTTACTTTTTAATACTTTCTCTTTTTAATCCGGCCCTTGCCGGTATAGAGCACTTCTCATTTAGCCTAATTTGTTGGCAGAAGATTCTACTTGAGCATTCATTTTGGAGAAAAAAAGAGGAGACACTTTATACTGATGAGCCAAAACATTAAATACGGTAAATGGTTTTAATCAATGGGCGTTTTGAGCGGGGATAACCCCGTCCTTGACCAAAATGTATCCCCCTTGTTAATTGGAGTAAATAGGTACTCTATTTACTCGTCTATCACCCCCTATAAAAGCAGAGAGAGTTCAGGGGTTGTTCAGTTAATTACATGAGTCTACTCTGCTTGACTCATTGATCCTGTTACTGGCTGATGTTTGAGTTGAGTGGTTAGAATCCGTGGCTCTGACAATGGCTCTGAAATAACATTGGCTTGACTGGGCTGTGAATATTCTCTTTTTGCACAGGTCATGGTTATCTCAAGGAAATTTTAATAAAAATCAACTGGACTTGGTTATAGGTCTTTGAAGACGTTTCACCTCATCCAAAAGGCTTCATTTGTTCATGCTGGTCTGAATAGGGTGAGCTAGTCTGACTAGGTCACCCCTCGTCGATTAAAATTTCCTTGAGATACATTGGCTTAAGAAGAGAGTGGTGATAAATCCATGGCGCTGTCCAGGGTACTGAAGAACCATGGACAGTGCCTTTTTTTTTTTTCTCAGCGCTGTTCTTCAGTCAGTTTCTTCTTGAAAATAATATTGTCCTGACCATATGCCACAAAAAGCCAGAATTTTTAAATTTTGAAAAATTTGCTTACAGTAATTAATATCTTGCAATTTTAATAAATTACAGTAAATATGCAAACAAACAGTAGAAAATTATATTAGCTCAGCATAAAGGCTTCCTCTATCCAAAGGAAAAGGAAAACTCCAGGGACACCCATAAACCCAAGTAAGACCGCAGCTTGTAATTTTTACACTTTATTTCTTCCCCAGTTAATTAAGTCCTGGTTGGCAGCTTGGGCAGAGCCAGGCTAGCTGTTTGCTACTTTATACTAAACTAAGCTAACAGTCTCCTGGCTATGGCTTCATAAATAGACACGAGAAACCATGAGAAACCAACTTCCATTTCATTAACCTGTATAGTTTGTATCAAGATTGTGGGCTCCATATACATAATAAGTTGGCTGTCATGTAGTGCGGATACATGATAACTCAAAACTCAAAACTAATTGAAATGCTTTTTCATTTTTGCACCTTAAGTGCATACAAATGCCAGATCTACATTAGTTATTCTATTGTTTGGTCATTGAACTGCATATATCACTGCAATGGATGGATCAATAGTGCTCTTTTAAGGAGAGGGGTTCAGGACGCAGTATAATAAATAAGAAATATTTTTAAAAATCTACAGAAAGCATTATCAGACAAAAAGATAAATAGCCACAGAGGTATAAGTTGATTATTTTATATTCAAAGGCATCATTTTATTCTATTTACTTATTAAAACCTCAAATAACTGGAGTCATGCTTGAAATTTTTATTTAATTTTGGATGTAATGTTGTTTGCTGTTTTGAAAGCTACGGTGATATCAGCGATTTCAATGTATCTGCACCACCGTGTGTGTGTTTATTTTAGGTCTATATCAAGATCTGGATTTGCTCTTTGACTAGTTAGTTGCTTGTTGTTAATTATTGGGATAGCAGTGAAACGATTACAAAACATATGATGTCTGCAGCACTGCTGTGGTAACATCCCCATCCCTGTTTTTTTCTTAATGTCTTAATTTCAGCCTGTAAAGTCATATAGAGCATAGAATCCAATTTAAAGGGCCTTGAACACAGAATTACCCCCCACCGCTGTCACACAATGGATAATTAAATAACGCTACTACCCTACTTATCTTTCATTAGTGTAAAATAATTGAATTAGCCTTGTTTAAGAAGGAGAGAGAAGGAAGAGGAGGAGATGCAGAGACAAAGGATTTCAATGATACTGAGGGGAAAGACAGATTGAAGTTATTCTTTTTTCAGCCCTGTTTTAAAGCCCTGTCATGGACCATCAAGCCTCTAAGAGGTTGACTGGAGTTGGCTTCGTTAGTGGAACTGTGGTATGTTGTTGGTGATTTTATGCGCTGTCAGGCAATATGTAACGCTGAAACAGTGGGAGACAGAGGGCACGTGTAAGCATGTCTAGATATCTATCAAACTGTAAAGTGTAGCGTGTTGATGTGGCATTTGCTGCAGCTTGCCAAAGTGCAAATATTTGTGTGTAGACCTACTTTAGCTATCGTAGATACACAGTGAGGCTTCTGTGCATTATTTTGACACCTCGTAGTGTGTGTGTGTGTGTGTGTGTGTGTGTGTGTGTGTTTGTCAGGGCTCGCCAGGAGCACTGATCTTTTGACAAGCAAGTGCAAGAGTTGAAGATGATGGGGAGCGTCAGCAGTGGGGTAAATTTAGGATGCTCAACAAGGAGCTACCTGCTCCCTCTCATTCTCTACCTCTATATTTGTCTCTCTTCCCTTCTTCTCCCCCTTTCTCCCTTTCTCACACACTCCATATCTCCGTCACACCAGGTCCCCTTCTGTCTCCTTCAGAGTCAGTTGCTTCTCGGCGGGGTGGGAGTAAAGTGTTGATTGGTACCATGCTGGCAAATGGCGGGAGATTGGAGGCAGCCTGCTGTTAAGAGCTCATGTTGAGCTTGCACCCCCTTTCGGCCCGGTCTGGCAGGAACAAAAGAGATGAAGTGATGGTAGGGGTCTGACGGGCCACAATAAAAACAACATGAAATGCCACAGAGTGAGAGGCATTTTCAGTTTTTCTTTATTGTTGTTTTGGCCACAAAGAGGGGTGGTTTTGTTTGGAGCTTCACTTGTTAGGTAATTTTCCAGCGTAGTTGTTCAGGCCTACATTATTTTGCATTTGATGGCACTTAAAATCATTTCCATCAATGCTTAATGAGCTAATTTTAAGCTGGTATTTTGGAATCTTAGGCTTTAATTTATGGCAACAGGAGAGCTGGATGGTAATGAAGGGAAAGTGATGTGTTGGAAAGATGGTGCTTATCCCTTGAGCAGACTTCCTCAGACTTGTAGAATCTATACTGCTGTGCATTGAGGCTGTTTTGCAGACTGAGTTTGGCCCAACACATTACCTTATTATCTGACTAAGTCTTTTCCATCCTGGGTCAGTCAATATTGACACTCAACGGATGAAGTCATACATCTTGTTTAAAAATTCAAATAGTTTGCCTTCTGATCTGGTTTGATAAATTCTTGTGTTCTCACAAGGCTGTATCTGCCAAATTAAAAGGGAAACCACTGAGATAAGTGATCTGAACCAACTATTGGTGAAAAGAGCCTGAAAGGGTATGTACATTTGTATGTTTCTGTCCAGCTCCTTCTAGCCATATTATTTAAATGGGGCAATATGGTGAGTGGGGGCCGACAACTGACGAGTCCAGGAGACAAGTGACAAACACACTGACCACTTCTGGATCAGCCAGACTTCAGGCCTTTGCAAACTAGAAGCATTTTTTTGTGTGATTTAGTTGCACGCAATCAGTGACGGGATTTCGCTATGCGATGCGGCTTCTGTTTTTCGAACATGGTTTATTTTTCCACAGTTTGGCTTTGCTTAATCACATTGCGCTTCATGTGATTACTGCGCCAAAATTTGCTGAATTATTTAGCAATTTCGTTGTTTACTCATGTCACTGCTGGTGTGCCAAAACCTTTAGCAAACGCTGATAGAAACACAGCGTATGGGACCTTAACCTTGAAGGAGTCATACAAGTCAGAATATTTGGTGAAAATAACGGTCATTTCACAGGTCAACCAGTGTTCCACTTTGGCACAGCAACAGCTACAGTTTCACAGTTTGTTTGGGGGGGGGGTCAAACGAGATAATCCTCAGAGTCTTGGATATTTCACTGCAGTTGAGGAGGTTATTTTTATTCCCACAATTAATAGTGCTCGAATGCTGAGGTCATTTTCAACAACTTGCCATTGGAGTTTTCGGTCATGAAGTGTGGGCCATGCTGTCCGCAGAGGGAGTTTGCTGATGTTGTTACTGTAGCAATGTAACAGCACACCTGGTCAGATTCAGTTGGGGAACCCAAGGACAGTTTTGCTGTAATGGTGTTTGTCCATCTGTTCTACATTGCACTGAGGTCCATGAGGACTGAGCTGAAGCATGAGACATGAGAATGACTGTTTCATTGCCTTCTGTGCCTTGTGTTGCCCCTGTAGTTGTCAAGTATGTTGCTTTGCAATGCACTTCATTGTGACTACCAAGACTAATAATATTCTGTGGTGTCTGCTGGTGAAAAAGTCATTGTGAGGGGTGTCTAGACATTCTTTTTACTGATCATCCATCTGTAGGTACAGTATTTATAATTTATCACACCACAAACAAAGTGTTTCTGGCAGGTGAAACTGTAAAACCCCCCTTTCTCCAACCTTTCTGTCCAGTTCTTCTGTACTACTCAGATAAGTGATTAGAACCAACTAGAACTGCAAAAGCCTTACATGATGCCACTTTTGTGAATGTGCAAGTTTCTGCCAGGGACAGGAACAGAGCACACACCACCTCTACAAACCCAGAGCACAAAGCCACAGGCAGAAACACAAGGATTTGCTAAATGTCAAGTGACTAAGAGGACTGTGTGACTTCCTTTTCATTTTTCTAAAACCAAGTGACTAGACAGTACACGTTGGGGGGAAAAAGCTTAGGGTGTTTCTGCAGAAAAAAAAGAGAACAGAGGATGGGCAGGATGCAGTTATGGAACACAAGTAAGCTTGTTGAACTCCTTGCCGGTTTTCCACTCTCTTTCTCTCGCTGAGGCAAGATTAGCTGTTGCACCGTAAAAGTCACAATGGTGGAGTCCTTTCTGGCGGTGTCAGCCATGGGATTGGATTGGCCGGCCTTCAAAGGGAGGGATTACCATCGAGCCGGAAGCTAAAAGTAACCCAGAGCTGACGGCCCAGCTCACAGCCAAATGACAAATTACAGCTGGTCTGGTTAGGTCTGTGGGCCAGGAGGATGTGTGTGTGTGTGTGAGAGAGAGAGAGAGAGAGAGAGAGAGAGAGTAGACTTGGTGCTGCAGCAGACAGATGAAGGCTTCTCGAAGCTGGCTGAGTTCTTACTCCATTATACAGACGAGTGCCTCTATTCTCTCCCTGTCTCCACTTCGCACACTGCGCGCACACACACACACACACGTTCCCAGAGTTGAAGACCGCATGGCTCCGCTGCCCTCTGCCTCCTTCGCCTCCAGGACAAAGACATCAACACAAACACACACATGCACACACACCTCTAATCTCTGACTTGCAAGCAGGTGTGCCCTTCAAAGTCAAAGGAACTGGAGCAGATGAGACAAAGATTGACACAGTGGCGGCGATGCTACAAGCAGCCACAGGAGACACAAACCCGACCTGTGCCTGTTTATTCCTATTTATCGCCCCCCTGTCAGCCACACAGCTTGACCTTGGCTTTGTCTATCTGCTCTGTGCAGAAAGTCATCAGGCTGACAATACCTTGGAAGGCTCATGTACAGCATTCACCAATACAGTGTGTAAAAAAAAAACAGTGAGGCAGAGGAAGAGAAAAAACCTCGAGGGATCTTTGTTTTGCAGGAAGCACTTCCTGTGAGGATGCAAGGGTGAGCTGAGGTAACCACTGCCAATTTTCACAGCACACACATTTGCACTAATTTCATTTATTTGCCTATTGCCTTACTCTGGATCGCTGACTGCTAGCGTTTCGGTTGAGCATCTGCGACAAGGTTCATTCCTCGGTCAAGCTTGCTTGTGCTTTCAGGTCCTCGGGGTCCCTTTGTCAGTATCTGTTCAGGGGATGCCTGGGAGAGCAGCCGTTGTCTTTACATTGTTGAAAACTGCAGAAAGTTGACAAAATTAGAAACCTTTGCCATGATCCTTGACTTTCTGGATTTAACCACAAGTGCACTTGTCTTTTTTTCTATCTAATTGTCCTGTAATTCATACTTGCAAGATTCCCTGTGGCACAAAATAGATAGACGTGCACTTAATGTGAATTTGTAGAAGGGTTGGAGTGGGTTAAGTGCATGAAATGGATAAACATGTTAATGTGGAATATCAAGTGTTTTTTTGGTTTATTTTGCTTTTATTTGATAGTTGACATTGTAGAGAGACAGGAAACAAGGGCAGAGAGAGGAGTATGATGTGCAACAAGAGTCCACTGTCTGTGTATCAAACCGTGTATGTTGCAGTTTTGTACAGAGCTGATACGTGTCTCTTGGCTCCAGGCTCGTCACTGCTCACACAGGAATACCAGGCTCTGCTCAGCATGGACTGGAAACTGATGAAAAAAATGGGTACATGCTCCAAACAAACTAAATGAGTAACGTGGCATTTATTTGTAAAATGTGAAAAATGATGGAAGCTATTGCGAGAATGAAATGCAATGGCTGAGCAGGGCCTGCATGTCAGGTTGTACAATTATTGCTGGAAGCAGCACCCTCCTGATGTTGGAAAGGTGCATGTAGTAGAAGGCAGCTAAAGAATGAGCAATTGCAGCCAAAGTTCACCATTGTGACGAAAAGGGTGTGTTGGATATACGTTGCAGTAAGAAAAGTATGTCATCTGAAAATATCACTATGGGTTTGAACTGCCTAGACTAGCTGATAGGCTTTCATTTTGTGCTTATAGTATCTAATTTTTGCCCCAGCAGGTACAACTGGCTATGATCTCCATGCAGCATAGTTTCTGTTGGGCTGCACACATTCTCCTGTCATATTAGCTTTTCTAAAACTCAACATTTGCCTGGGGAGTGGCAGGCATGGCTTTCCAACACCTTGTCTATGTGTATGTATTGTTTATAAATGAGGCCTCAGGAGGCTGTTGAGCGGGGCAGGTGGTTGCACTTCTGCAGAGGCATACAAGTGGGATGCTGCAGGCCACAGGTTATAGTCTCTTCAGTTACTGCTGGTTGCTCAGCGCTGCGACTCGCTGGAGAGCAGCAAAGCCAGCAGACATCACTGACTCATCCTTCCTCCCTCCCTCCCTCCCTCTCATTGTCTTTCTCTGTGGTTTTTTTTTGCATATCTGTCCATGTCACTTGGGGTCACAGCTCCTTGAGGCACTCAGTGCGCATTGAAATGGCAGTCGCACGCATGCAGGCTCACACCGTTTCTCAGACTTGCATAATCACTGGAGGATACATGTGTGCACAGTATGATTTGTTACATTTCCCTTTTCCCAACATTTTCAAATCTATATGCCAGGGTTCATGGCATCAGGCAAATCTACATGGTATAATATGGCTTAAGTGTGTGCCCAATTAAATTTTATCCAGTCTTGATGGGAAAAGGGAGGGGGCAGGTAAATATTAACACACATTTTGTTCCTTTTCAGCCTCAGTCCATCTGGATCCAAAGCAGCCTCTGGATAACAAACAACCTGGAAGAAACGCCCCACTCTTCCCCACTAAATGTTTGCCTCCCCTGTCTTTGTCTCTCTATTTGTCGCTCTTGCCCTCACACCTCGTTAAGTTTTTACCGTCCATCCATCCATACCATCCCCCTTGCGATGCTCCAAAAGATACTTTGCTCTCGTTTCATGTGTGGGTTCCCAGGCACAACAGATGAATTATAGATGAACATCCATGAAGCAGAATATGAGAGATCTCTCGCGCCGCCGTGACACACACACACACACACGCTACAAAAATACTGCCCTGAGCAGGGGGAGACGTTGTGATGCGGTCATTTAACAAATGCTTTTATCTTAAGTGAACAGTAATACAGGGTGTATTTTTAGCTGAGACCTCAAGGGGCTTTTGCCAATTGTTGGGATTCAAGTAGCAAATACACTTTACTCTGCAGCTGAGTTGTCACCCTCATATTGCATTGTCTGTTCTCAGCCTCGGTTCATATGTAGGGCACAGAAACAGAGCCAGTGGAAAAGATGTCCTATTCCCTGTTATCATCTGATGGAAAATAAATATCTGAGCAGGTCCAAAGTCTCAGAAGAATCTGGAGTGTTTGTGCAAACCATCCGTGAAAGTGAATAGTAAAGGCTGTGCCTCTCGTCACAGCTCCCTCATTGCCTAGCCCCCTTTTCCACAGCAAGTTTCTTCCTAAATCTTCTGCTTCTTCCTCTTTTCCTTTTCCCGTTTCTTTTATTAAACAGAATCAGTTTTTCTTGTCGGAGACGTCCCTCGCTCCATCACTTTTTAATAACCCTCCTCTCTTTAATGAGTTCTGTTATGTACACAGGGGGCAGCGGCTAGGGGCCAATTTGTGATTTCATATCAGATCAGATCAGAGAAAGCATGGAAAAATAAAAGAAGAAAAACACACACACACACACACACACACACAGACAACTTCTTGCGCATCACCTCCTTTTCTCGGCTGGGCTCACGAGAGATATCCTTGCATCTCATCCCGGCAGTCTGGGGAATAACGGTCCTCCCCGAGCCGCCATTTTGGAAGCATCCTTTGGAACAGCGAGTCACTGGAGAGAGCTCCTTAGAGGCTGTAGGGGAGAGAGAGCAGCAGGGAGAGAGATGAAGAAGAATGCTGATGTGAACCCGCGAGGTTAGTTAACTTTTTACTTTAGGACAGGCCTAATGAAGCTCTCCTGTTCTTTCTCGCTGGGTTTTGTAGTTTGAAGAGTTGCAGAGAGGTGAGGGATTTGTTAATGGGATGCAAGCTGCAAAAATTCTCAACTTTCACACCTGGACTTATTTTATCCTTCACAGGCTTGTATGCAGGCGGAGGACTGGACTGGCTCTACCACGCACAACTCAGACGGTGTCATGACCTTGCTGAATTTTGCTTGCCTGAGAGCTGCGTTGTTTTGCAGGGGTGACTTGGGTTTTATATTAGACAGGAAACTGCAGAGTCACAGCATGGGAACAAAGATTCATTCCCCTCAATCTTTTTATCTTCTCATTTTCTTTAGAACAAGGTCAAGAATTGCTTTTTAAAAGGGTTTCTTGGAGTTCTGAGGTCCTGTTGAGCATTTCATTTAACATGCTATGATACCAGCCTCTTCTTCTCTGGTTTCAAGCTTTTCGAAACTTCAAGTTCAAGTTTCAGGTTTGGGCACCTGGCTGCGGGGATTCAGCCACAAGGACATTAGTGAGATCAGTTCTTTATGTTGGGTGATGATGTTGGCGTAATTCTACTTAAATGTCACGTTTGTCATGTGCCTTGAAGTATAATGCAGACTGGAGTGTCAGCTTGCAGTGACATGCAGAGTGATAACTCACTCATTTAGCATGACAGGCAGCCAGTCTGAAAGGGGTATTACTTGACGCTTCACTATACAAAGAAAATACTGCTCCTTGCTTTGGCACTGAATGTTGGCAATGAAAACCATGAGCTGCAGAAATGTCCAGTATGGATGGTATTTCAATGGACACTGGACTGCAAAAATATCCTCAACTGGAAATTAGGGCCCTGTCCCAATCCATCAAAAAGCTCCAGCCCAAAGGAACAAATAACAATGTGGACGGGGATGTCCACATACTTTTGCACATGTTGTACTGCTATATCTTTCACACAAAATACTGCTTTTCATAAAAAGGTTTGAAATTGGGAACGTAGTAGGCCGGATCCTCACTGAGCACAACAGCTTTTAAGGTTTAAAGTCCAAATGATCATTTTAAAAGGATGATTAATTATTTTTTACCACAGTAATGCCTATGTAAATGCAACAAAAGCCAATCCAGAGATTGGCTGATGTGAGCTAAACAAGCAGAAATTAATGCACTGTAGACTGGTGCCAAAGATTCTGTCCAAAAAGCACAGTGCTGCAGAAATACTGTGGAGAATCAATGTGGTGTAATAACTACTGGAAAAAGCTGGTTGATTTAAGGACTCGGGTTTATCTGTGCTGCATTGTCACTGGATTTACTGATTTTGCTATTTTACTGCATTCCCCTTTAGGTATGTGATTTATAACACTAATAATAATAAACACAGTCTTTTTAATTTTTCTTTTCTGACAGGATCAGGGTCAGCCACTGAAGAGCACCCCAGCAGCTGGTAGGGATTCAGTATCTTGTCAAGGACACTTGAGTGGGGCGAATGCTTGCTGTCACATGGGCTTGAACTTATGCCGTCTGATTAAAGAACAGCCCACGCACCACTCCACTCCGCTGTTGCTTCAATTATGAGAGGCTCGAGCTTCGTTCCAGAAATTGTGGGTTTCTTTGCTCAACATGTACAGCATGGAAGAAAAAAAATGTCACCTTACTTTGAGTGCTGAAAAAACACGTATAATTGCCCAGGAATAATACCAGTTACTAAATGTTGGATTGAAAATAGAAGCATTCTTCAAATCTTACAGCCTGAACACTTCTGAAATGCATGCATGTAGGCAATGTATGTCTGAGTTCCACTCATTCCTCATACAGTGAAAAAACTGCTTCAACCACTGTATCATTCTTCTCTGTTTCTTCTCTAGCCAAACAATGTATATTTTTGAACTTTTTTTTGTCAGGGCCGGCTATGGTGGCACATTTCTGGAGCAGAGTAGGGATGCTTAGAATTGCTCAAGGACATTTAAGTACTGCAGATGTGCATGGGAGTGTAGAGAGAACAATACTCTGGATGTAAAGAGTCTGGATGGTAGTTTCTGTTGTAGACCTTTGTCAAAAAAAAGTAAAGGTGAGAGTCAAGTGAAGTGTTGGACCAGCTAGTCTTGGAGTCTGTTACTGTTAGCAGCTCTGTCCTGCCAGCCAACAATTTGTGTTAATGCCTGAATTTGGAATCAATTTGGAATCATTTGGAATCAAAATATGACCGAGTTGCACCTTCTTCCTCTATTACTCTGACTGACGTTATTGCACGAACAACTTATTTTAAATTTAATTTAATGCTTCAGGTTTCAGGTAGTGGTGAGCCACGATAGTATACTGTATTTACACTGTGGACAGATTGTTCATTGGCTGAACTTGCTCCTGAACTGAGCTGTAAAATGACATGTCTGTCACGTCTTGACCGAAAGGAACGGAGGAGTGATGGAGAGACAGTCTGCTCTGACCTAAAGCAGCCATCTGTTGTGAAAAGACTGTTGCGATGAAGTCCTGTGCTGCTCTGGCCTTGTTGCATTTATCTGGTTTGGACTCTGCAGGGGTTCCAGATTGTCTGAAATCAAAGGCATAAGTGACACTTTACTTCTGCTGTAGTTGTTTACTCACATCAGTTGGCAGCTCGCCTGAGGTGTCAGGATTTCTTGTTTCCAAATGAGGGCATGAGAGGTAGTAGTTACAGCAGTGTAGTTGCTGGTTTCACCATGATTACACAGTGTTTTGGACGCTGTGTGGAGTGGTTGGTGAACACATGTCTCAAAGGATCAAGACTCTGCAGTTTTTCCTTGCTTTTCCTGCACCAGGTGATTTCTCTTATTAATTCGCCATCTCTGGCTGGGACAGCTGTCCGAGCCACTGGCTGGGATAAAAAGCCTCTGGGCTACCCATGGCTCATGTCTGGACACCGCTGCTGTAGAGCTGGGTCTGGGTTTTGAGAGAATTAAAGTGTATAAGGAGGCTAAGGAGGAGGCAGTGCTCTGGCCTTGACTTCTGTGGCCACAGAAGGGTGGAGGAAGTGAGAAGTGAGATTACAGATGTTATAGACAAACATCACGCCAGTTACATAATGATGGCTCTCAGGCTCTTTCTCCATTTCAGGGCTGTCAAACCACATGCCACAGAAGGCCATGTGCCATGTGGAAATGTTTTTCATGACCACAACTACAGTTGTGTCATTAATTAAAAAATGTCTAATCTAAAATAAGTAAAAAGTCAAAAGATAATTGATACATTTAATAAGTGGTTACAAAACAAACAACCTCATTCTTTTGTTATTACCACATTGCTAACTATCCCTTTTTCTGTTTCCTTGTTTTTTTATTATGACATATCAACACTTGTGTGATTAGTTTGTATGTATTGAAACAAGAAAACTCCAGCATAATAACATGAAAAAAGATCCAGTTAATTCATACCAAGATACTATATTTAAGTACTGTGTGTCAATGTTGTGTTTATTTCAAATTTGCAGTCTCTCCAGCTGCTCCAACTGGCCCCCAAAAAATCAAGTTATGCAAATTTAATGACCAACAGAATGCGAGGAGTCAATACTAAACTGATTATGAAATGTGAATTTCTAAAGGTGTAATTCTCTTCACTGTTGGTTTTCTGGCATGCCTTTTCCAAATCCCCTTCTTTAACTTTAACTTCTCTGTCTGGTGATCCATAACCCTTCCGCCCTCCATGATAAATATATTAAGTCTCTTTGCTATGTCTGTGCAGAGGACGTTTTCCAACATCTCTAGCTGTGAAAAAAAAAAAAACCAAAAACTGTCTGGGCTGCAGCCCAACACCGGCATGCGGGGCCAGTTGGGTAGCTCACTCTGCCAGGCCTTCACCCCTGGATCCCTTCACCAGCACCCTCCCCTCTCTCCTTTGCCTTTGGTATTGGGGTCACGTTTCCCTGCATTGACAGGAAAGACTTCTTTAGAGGGCGGATTAAAAGGCCTCCAAACCGATCCTGATAGGAGGTGTCTGGCAGCTGATGTTGCTGGGTGAAATGTCACAGTACTGAGGAGCGGAGAGGAGACATGGGGGGGAGACAGGACTCGAAACTTCTGATTGGCTTTGACTGCCCGTGCAGGTGTGTGTGTGTGTGCGTGTGCGTGTGTGTGTGTGTGTAGCCTCCTATGCACATGTGTGCTGCAAAGGGCATTTTGCACTGACCAAAGATGAAAGGATAACTATTGTTAGTCTCCTCTTATGACAGCTGATTAGAGTGATGCAATCAACTGAAAGGAAGCCTTCTCAAACACAAAAACAATGTACCCCATATCATTAGACCCACATCAATGTACCAAGATGAGACAGCACACACACACACACACACACGCAGGGCAACTCTATTACAAATCATCAAACATGTGTCTTCATCTAATTTTTCAAAAGAAAACTCCACCTTAGCATCAACTGCAAGATGCCAGAACACCAGCTGGGTCATTTCATCATCACACTTGAGTATTCTTTGTCAATGCTGAGAGAGCGATGAGGGTGTGTGCGTGTGAAGTGGTGGGGGGGCAGTGCTCTAATGGCAGATGAGTGACCTAGTCGGAAAAGGTCAGCAACACTACAGGACTGATGTGGCGAGGCGTCCTCCACTCACCAACTAATTAAATGTCAGTGAGTCAGATTGGATAGAGAGAAGCAGGGGAGGAGGGTTTGGGAGGAAAAACACGGGAAAGAGTGGCAGATAGGTAGACAGGGAACGGACCTCGTTGTAAATGTCATGCATTACATAAGGTTGGACTATCTGGCAGCCGAGAGTTCAGGGACAAGACGGAGAGAAATGCTTCTGGGCAGATGGTTTGTTCATGGGTTTTTTTAAGTGGTGACCTGGACGACGTGCGCCTTTTATTTTTCTGGTTCATGGTGTTGAAGTCATAACTGTTCAGCCTATGCCTCTCCCTCTGATTTTAGAATTTCAGGGGTTTATGGTTTATTCATATTTTCCCCAAGTGCCCAAACTTTTTAATGAACCTTTGCAGCTCAAAGACAGTGTGGACAAACTATAGCATGAGGCTATGCAAGACCACATTCAGTCAAATTGCCTGGTAACACCAGAAAGTGTGGCGTGATATGGCTTCATTTCACAGCTTCTTCTGGGTCATGGATTCGCCAAGGCTTTCGTGGTTACTTCTGTTTGTGGCACAGTGGATATGCAGAGGAAACGTGGTGCACAGCTAATATGACACCTTCCCCTGTTTTGCATTCACGAGCCTCGCTGGTCTTTAAAAGGTGAATACTGTCAAAGATGGTTAGCTGCTGGTCAGCGGCACAAATTCCACAAAAGCACAGCAGAAATGTGTTTCACCCTCAACCTCATCCACTGACTGGAGACGTTCCACTGAAATAATCTATTGTGATCCAAAACTTTCCTGTTATAAAAGTCAGTGTAACTGAACCTTCTTCTTTCTTTTAACTAACATACAGAGAGTGTCAGTGGGTCTGATCTAGATGCTGCTGTTTTGTTTTTGATTTTAGAAACATTAGAACATTAGTTTAGGAGTTTGGGACCTGCTGGCAGAGACTAAACTGATGACAGTCATTCAGCACACATAACGTGTGTGTGTGTGTGCGCGCCTGCATGTATCTGTCTTATGAGTGCAGGGTCCTTACGTTTTTCCTAAGGGAAGATATTGGAAGCGTCTCCTCTCGCCCTAAAAAGCTGTTGAATAATTCACCATGCCCCAGTTTCTGCCCATTAGGTTGACACACTGCTGGAACTCTCTCGCCTGGAGTAGTTGACAGCTTTCTTACACACACACACACGCACACACGCACACACACATACATGGAGGCGAGGTCACACACAGATAATTTCTCCTTCTCTCTCACACACACATATTCTAGTGCATCTCAAAAAATTTTAATATGGTAAAAAGTTCAATATTTCCCATCAGTTATTTAAGAATTGTTGACGCAGTAACTTGTGGTATAAATGAACATAATTTTCAGATTGGCCATTGTAATCCTTTTTTTGATTGATCTTGGGAAATATTTGAGATATTTTTTTATTTTCATATACATTTACATTTTACATTTTCAGATATATTCCATAATCATCAGAGAAGAAATATTTCACTTTATGTATAATGAATATACAGTGAAAGTTTTTGAATTACACAAAAATAACTTTTTCACGATATTCAAGTCTTTTGAGAAGCCTGAGTATGCAGTTAAACCATTTCAGCTCTTTAAAAGAGACTTTTTGTGATTGTCTGCTTTCTCCTCTCCTGCAGTCCATTTTCTTCCTCCTTTTCTTTTCACCCTCACATGCATTTCTTATTCCGCCTCCACTTCCTCTGTCTCTCATTTCCATTCTCATGCCTGTTGTCCTGTCTCCCCACCTGCCAAATTTTGTCTCACAGGTTTTCTACAATATATTCATCACTGTCACCTTGGTGGCCCCGTTTCGGGGGGTTTTGCTGAGGCCTCGCTCTTAGGCAAATCCAACAGCTGTGCCGGAAAGAAAACTTCTGACTTATGCATTTAAATTTAAACCTGCAGAAACAGATTTCTACATGGGGCAGTATAAACAAGCTAAGAACATAACATCACATTTTAAGTTGATATAGCAAACTTCTTTGGGAACAGTCGTCTAATGATATGGAGAGAAATGAGACTGAAAATGGTCACAAATGTGTCTTACATAATTTACAAATGAAAAATAAATGGAAAACTCTTTTAAAAATGCATCACAACCTGAATAAATATAAGTATTTAATGCACAGAGTTTGAATTTCAACTTCAACTAACATCAGACAGATTTTCTGTGCAGCTTTGTCATCTTTCAATCCCTTTCATCTCCCTTTTAGCCATTTGCTCTCCCCTTTTTATTACCCAACATGTTGCTTAAATAAACTCAACATTCTCTGTCAGCTAAAGCGAAACTCACATGATGGACAACACAACTTCTATGTAGTTTCCTGGAATTCACTGTTCAAATATTAAGTCCTGCTTAAATTTTCAGAAGTCTATCTTCCCATCCTTTGCTGATACAAGTTCAGCTATTCAGACCCAGCAGGCTAGCTCATGTGCGGATATGAGTGTTTCAGTTATGGCAGAGGAAATTAAACTAAATTAATAATATTCAAACTCCAGGCACTGTTGCTATTTCGGGCCCGGCAGGATAAGATAAGATAGATTGATACCACAATGCTTCTGTCAATCCAAACTGCACACAGCCAGTTTCTTTTTAACTCTGGACATTTCTTTGCAGTTTGGTTCATTTCAGCATTGAGAAATTAAATAAAGAAATTGGTCTGGTGAGCATATCGAACTAATTGTCCTTCTAATTATTGAAATTCTAAATTTAAAAAAATCAATATTTAACACAGTCAACAAAATATTATGACATTTATTTTTAATCATAATTGAACTTCTGGTTAATTAGTTGGGGCAAAATGTGTGACGTTCTTTGCATGACAGTTTCAACCAATCGATAATTAGGCTATCTTCAGAAACGTATGGCCCCATGCAGACATGACTGAGTTAAAAGCCCCTGCTCTTGCGCCACACTTTTGCATATTTTTGTAAATTTTAAATCCCAAGTGAAGTGTCTCATCTTCATTATTTTCCTCTATTCCTAGATCTCTCCCTCCCTGGTGCTAATGATGTGCCTGAATATCTCCCTCCTGAGTCTATCGCCTTTCTCTTCTTTTTTCTGTCTATCTATCTCTTCTCCACCCCCCCACCCCCATGTCTGTGTCTGTGCTCCAGCCTCTAATGACGGGGCGATGTATGTGTGGCTGCATGCGAGGTGTGTGTGAGTTTGTGTCTGTCCTAGGCTACCTTTAAGGACAATTTTCAAAATAAAGATCAGTTAATTCCGGACACCTTGTCAAACTGGGGACAAAAGCTGTGCCTCACAATTGGGCAAGGTGTCATGTGTTTACCAGAGACAAAAGTTGTGTCCCTAATTGGGAAAAAACTGATTTTGGATCAGTGGTTAAGGCTGAAGTTAGCATAAATGGCAAGTAATGGTTATGCTTAGGGTTAGGGTAACTTTCCAAAAGTGAGTGGAAGTCTATGTAATGTACCCAAAAGTGACCTGTGCCAACTTGTGTGTGTGTGTGTGTTTGTGTGTGTGCGGGATATATGGAGGCTGAAGGGCTGACAGTGAGCTGTCCACCTACAGTGCAGCTGAGAACCCAAGAAGGTGTTATTATGAGCCAGGAAATTGAAACACACTACATTGTGTGCAGTATTAGGCAGCCACACATTAGGATACTGAGAAGAAGCGCAAGTATTCATTAGCGTGATTGATCCTCTGATTAACAACACTGGCCTACACGCACAACTACAGGAGAAGGTGAGGTAGTAAATGTTTCTAATCATTGCAGTTTTTTTCTTTACTCTGAGCTCAGAGGGCAGCGTGTCCGTGTGTTTTATTACACCACAACTAGGATTCAGGTGTCAAGGCCGGCAAAGGTGCAAGGTTTCTTTTTTTGATATATGACACAAAACACTCAAAGTGATTTACCATAGCATTACTGACACCCTGGGAAAACTACACTGTGAACGCTGTAAAAACCTGAGTCACAAAATGCTGCATGAAAAGCAAAACAGTGCACACTCATGGCTGTGTGCATGAATCAACCCTTTTTTGGTGTTGTTGTTCTTGAGTCATGCAGATTTTCAAGTGGATGATATAATAATGCAAACATCTTAAGGATATATGAGTATCGTGTTTTCTAAGAACAGCCCCTCCAGAGCAGTTTCAGTCATCCTGCTCTCATACTGCAGCCTGAGCTGTGCCAGTTTCATAAAAGAGCTTTCTTCAGGAGGGAAAGCCTCCGGTGCACTGAGAGATGAAGGAGCTGCAAATCTATTTCTTATAAAGGTTCAGTGATGTTTACACTGGGTGACCGGGGAGGCTGTGGAAAGGGTCCGACTTCATCCCGCTGTCGATGAAAGCCGCCGCGTACGAGGGCTGTGATCGTGTCGAAAGGCGGGAAGATTGTGAAGCAGCAGTGTTTACACCCAAGGATGAAGTTGGTTCTGTGAGATGATCGGTGGTGCAGTCGCTGGTTATCACATGGTCATACTGAGCAATCTTTAGATGCAGCATTACTTAGATCTTCAGATAAAAAAATCCAGCATTATTGTCTATATCTGGTGGCAGACTGAAACACTCCCACAGAGATTTTTTCCCTTAAACTGTGCATATAGCACGTTCTTTCTAACATATCCTTTATTTCATGTCTGAAATGGCTAAAGTACAACATGAACTTGTTTAACCTCCAGTCAAGCTGAGGAATAACGGACAGCCCTACAGTTGTGTGTGTGTGTGTGTGTGTGTACTTATGTATGATTCCACGTATGTGATGGAGTTTGCGCGTGCCCTCCAGATTAAATTACTGCATTTCCGACTGGACAGTCACATCACGGTTTTAATGTAACGGAGCCTTAGGTACACAGCATTTGAATGAACATGAACACGTAAAGAGAAACACTCTGATGTCACCTAAATCTAAATGCTAATGCAGGAAGGAGCGGGGGCGAGGTTGGGGAGGGGCAGGAGCAGAGGCAGCGGTGTTAGCCCAGAGCAAGCAGTGCTGAGAATTGGAATGATCCCACAGCGTTTTCACATTATATTGATCACCTTGTTGATAGACATTGCAGCCATATATGATTTGATGGTGAATGGAGCATGTGTGCTGTATGTGAAACAACGTCCACGTCCCAACTGAAGTATTGGGTCTATGTGCGGCAGAGGATGCTGGTGTCAGTCAAAACAAGTGAGTCTGGGTCAGTAACAGCAGGTCATGAGAAGATATTGGTTGGCTCACAAGAAGAAAGTGGGCGGGAACCACCATTCTGTGCACTTTGTAATACCACACTGACAAAACTGATTAGCTCAAAAAAAGGAAGGCAATCTTCAGAAAAAAAAAACATAATTCACAGGTGACTGTTAGAACAAAATTGTATTTTCACTCTCATGTTTAAACAAAATATGATAATCATGTTGTCATAACAAACCCAGACCCTGTAATTCCTTTTCAAGGCCTTTTTGTCTTTCACTGACATTTAGGATTCTCTTGCTTAAGATGAAGTTAGAAATGGCCTGTCTGCTTTTATTCACTAGATGCATTTCCAATTTTTATATTACGATCTCACACTGACATACTCCGGAGCTCGCAGCGTCACTTCCGTCTAAACAGGGGTTTATTCTAACCTATGTTTCGACAGTTACTTTTGAGCAGCTGATGTCACATTTTTGTGCGAGCCTGAGATAAGACAAACAGCATCATTGCCTTTACAGTCCCTCCTGACCCACACACTACAGAAATATATACAGGGGAAGCAAATACTGATACAGTATAAAACTGTGTTTAGTTTCTAACTCTCAGTCTCCTCCTAAAGCCAATCATTCTCTTTTTCATCTTCTGCACAAAGTGGCATCTTTAATGCTTCCCGTAAAGCATAGCTGTCATTACCTGCAGCCACAAGGGGGTTGGTGAAATTTTCACCCTGTGTAGGTGTGTGTGTGTGTGTGTGTGTGTGTCTGTCACTATGGCAAAATGGGGTCCTGGAGACACTGTAGCAGGAACTACCACATATATCCTATACATTGGAAGGTCTGTTTGTCTGTCTGTCTGTGTTCATAACATAGTAAGATACTGTCACAAAAACTAACACAGTCTTAGATGAACCAAACCCAGATATTTAAGATCTGAGTCTGCTTTAGTTTTAACACTGTTGACCTTGAGCTTTCACTTCTCACAAAAATGACACGTGATCTACTGCCTAATGCAGTCCCAGTCCCAGTTAAGTTTACAAAAACAGATATGAAAAAAACAAATGATCCCATGTTTTTGTTCATATTCATTACAGCATCCAGGAACTTGACTATAATGCCCACTTTCAGCAGTTCGTGCCAGAATCCATTCCTTGAAGCTGTATCAAATGCCATGCTGTAATCAATGAAAGAACAGAAAAGGCAAAACAATACAAATCAATATGTTTCAGTAAGAAGATGTGATCAGCGTTGGAGTAACCTTTTCTAAATCCTGCCTGGGTTTCCTTGAGAATGGCATCAGCCTTGCAGAACTTACACAAACTTGCATTACTTTTTGAATAGTGTAACTACTGAAGACAGTGATTACTGTGCAGTTATTACAACAGCGGTGACGCCAGAATTCAGGAATGAATTTAACAATAAAACAGAACATAAAAGGAATATTATACCTACCATAACACTAGTCCTTAGCTGTACACCATCCCACCTTTTGCATATTTGGTATTGTTTCCTTCTTCAGTTAATCAGTAGCCCACAGAGGAGAGGCTCCTATCCCTCTTGTAACCACGGTGCCCACACAAAGCCTTGCATTCTTTGAGAGTTCCCTCGAAGGACAGAATTTTCCTCCAAATCTAAACATTTACTACAAATGATCAATCCCTTAACATTCGTTTATTATCAAAAGGAAAACATGAAACTCAAGGCAATCAGAAAGACAAAACACGTTTAAGTTGTGTCTCAGTCAGTTTTGACCAGAACACGATAGTTTGTGCAACTTCGTGACCAACCCTCCTGCAATTTAAGCACCAATTACTGGATTCTTTGGAAGTCTAGAAAGGGACTGATTGTTAGGGCTCTTTTAAGGCTGACATCCTGCTAATTGCCAGTTGGCTGAATGTGACTCACCTCTGTTGTGCCTTTGTGATGTAGTCCCTTTAAAGTTCGCCCTTTTTCATGTAACGTCTCCATTATTTTGTCCATCCGCTGTAGCGGCAGACTAGTTCAAAGCCAAATGTTTGTGGAGTGCAGCCCGAACCGCTACTAATTTGCAGGTGCAAATTTAATTCCTCACAAGGTTAAAAATGTTAATGTACTGGAGACTTTCTGTCATGAATTAGAAAAACAAAAAGGATTGGAGCAGCCTTATTTCACCCAAGTCGCTTTTCATGTGGCCAGCTGCTTTGATCAAAGTGACAGTATTTAAAGGTAGGTTTCTTTGTGTGGTATCCATCATATTTGTGTGTATTATGTCAACCATGCACGCGACTGCTTGTCCTCCTGGCTGAGAATACTAGTTTCAGTTCGGATGTGAGATTGATGTTCATGGCGCAACTGGGATCAAATTTGATAGATGTTTTATTTTTCAGGGAAATTAGCGCAGATTCATTTTGCAATCTAAATGGGTCAGGCACTCCCTTGATAAATGAGACCTTGCTTGATAAATGTGGTCACTTGCTCCACGTAATAAGAAAACTTGACTCGTGTTTGATCATTTTCTACTTGTTCCCTTTCCTTTTTAGCAGACATTTGTTTCTGTGGGGAACTAAGGCTATGTGGGATGACTCCAGTTTGTGTCAGAGCTTCACCTCATTACAACAGCTGGATAAACACCCAGCCAAGGAGATCATTTTCAACAGGGCACGCTCACAGCAAGTGTGGCCTCACATGTAGCCAGCAAAGCAGAGTCACAGCGAGCGTCTTTTAGCATTCATGTATTCACTCAGAACTCAGTCAAAGCAGCAAAAGCTGTGAACACAGCCAACTGGGGATCTCTGGGAAACAGGTCTCGTCCCATTTCATCCTTTATAAATCAAAGCATACTCCAGGACTTGGATTGAGAACAATGCCTCTGGAATGGGACGCCTTCCATCCTGCTGCTCAATGCAAATGTGATGGCTGGTAGGGTTGCATGCTTGCGCAAGCAGGTTCAAAATGTATGCCTTTAGTGCATTTGTGTATACATCCACATAGTGCAGCAGCAGTGTGTAAAACGTGACGCCCCCAGGTGTCGACCTCTGAGCCCACTATGGCTGATAAGTTGCTGGTGAAGTCGATGGCGTGAGGGCGGGGCGGCAACCGTACCTTTTAATGAGCAAGAAGCACAGAGAGCGCCAGAGGAGTCGGAGCTCTGTCCTTCCTCCCACACTCAGCATCTCTCTCCTGGATTCCCCACCATTGTTCTCTAATAAGCCCGACTTCTTGCTGCTGCTCACGTGCCTTGTTTGTGTGTGTAACATCCATCCATAACAACATCATTATCAGGTTTTGTTTGAAGCCCTTTCTCTCCTTCTGTCCCTCACTCTCCCTCTCTCTCTCTCTCTCTCTCTCTCTCTCTCTCTCTCTCTCTCTTTCTCCCTGTCTCTCCCCTCCCATCCTGTGCCTCATCTGCTCATCCTTGGCAGGCTCGGGTAAGCCGGAGCTGAGCAGAGGAAGCTGAGGGAAGGGAAAAAGGAGGGGAAAGATGTGGAGTGAGGAAACTGTGTTGGCTGAATTAGCATATCAGACACATGGTGAGGGCTGGAGATTGGGTACCGGAGCAGATGTCGATTTACATATTCAACATCGGGCCAGCGGTGGATGTGCACATAGGTGTGTGTGTGTGTGTGAGGAGGGAAAAAAGTAATGGATGTCATCGGTGTGAAAGAGGCATGGGTGGAGCAGAAGTGGATGGACTGGAATTGAATGAGGGTGGAATCACAATCAGTGGAAACGCTTCCCATCCAGCCGACTTGACCGGCGACACGCGTTTCACTCCGAGAAAGTAACGAAACCTCTTTGTTTTGCTTTTTGGAATAAGATTAGAATGAAAGGACGGGGGCTGTGATTGACAGGTGTGTTTTGCAGACTTTTTGGCAGGCGAGGGGAGCTGATCAAAGCCCGAAAAGCTGTCTGACAGTATTGATGTAGTTAATTAGAGTAAACAGAGCACTCACACGCCGCCTCGTTATCTGCTACTCACACACACATACACACACAGTAGTATGTGTTGTCTTTATCTCTCTATTCACCAGCCTGAAACGTGAAACCTCTCTTATCTGCCTCCCTCTGTTTGTGTCTAGTCTTTCGAACATTTTTTTTGCTTCCCTTGTTTTATATGCTTTCCGCCTCATTTCTAAAAACTTTCCAGCTCCTTTCCTTCTAACCTCTGGCTTTCATTTTCTCTGTGCAGCATCCTAACTTGGTGCTGGCGTGTCTTTCTCCTGGCTTCCTCCACAGGGATAACAGGTGGTTGGGGGGGTTGCTATATTCCAACACCAGAACGGCGAAGGAAGCGAAACGCACACATGAATCACACTCAAGCACTGCTGGGCCGACATGGAGTGCACTTTGGAGAGTGAGTGGAAGTGTTTGTGTGTGTGTGTGTTGGGGGAGTCATGTATTGGCGTGGTGGTAAAAAAAAAAAAAGAGAAAGGAACTGAATTGAAGTGAAAAGGAGAGGAGTATTTGTAATGGTGTGATGGTGAGAGGTATTATTCTGTTGAACATGCAGTCTGGTGTCTGCTATACAGCAAAGACAAACAGGAGACATGAGGAATGTGCACCCACATACATGAACACATGCTCCTCTATCCTATACCTAAGTCATAATAAAGCATAACTAAACTTTATCATGACTTTCATTCCCTGGGTATCATGGGATACCAAGCTTCAGGTATCAATGCTTCTGTGAAAAGTACAGAAGTTTGCACTCTTATATAGTATGTAGAAATGAATTGATGCATGCACAGACCCAGCTATCTTTGCATACATGTCTTTCACCATTAATTACCACCATCACACATAGCTTTGTAGCATAGGCTAATGCTCAAGCAAATGGGCAATGCTCCCTTGCATTAGAGACACACACTGTACATATACACAAGCAACAAGCAACAACCCACTACACTCTACAATATATAACGTTACAGCCACATTTACACGCTCACCATGCAGTATACGGTATACAATTTACTGTATACAGTGTTATCAGACACCTCCCTGGGGCAATATGTGTTTGTGCCTGTGGCTACAGAACACTCGCCCCCAGATTGACCATGTCTCAAGCACAGCAGTCCTCCCTGGGAGACGGTTTGTGTGTTTGTGCCTGTGGCACTGCTGTAGACTGATATTGCTGCCACCTGCAAGATTGCAGCCACCTTCAGGACCTTCCTCCCCATCCTCCATTTCTACCTTTTTCAATCCTTCATCCAAGGCTCACAATCTCCTGTTCTGTGTGTTTCCCTCTCCTCCTTTCTCTTCCCCTCCCTGGTGATTCCACTTTCTCGATTCTATATTTTTTTCTATTTTCAGTATTTCTCTCGTCTTTCTCTAAGCAGTCCCACTCTCTCACCTGTGTCCATGTCCTCTCTCTTGTTTTCCCTCTTTCTGTGCCCCCTGCATCAGACTCGGTCTGCTCTCGCACTCAATATAGTATTGATTGGTTTCCCTCTGTGTTCTCTGACCTTGCTGTAATAGTGCCAGAGAGGTCACGGCAGATAGATTTCTCTGAAAAAGACACTGTCATGTTCGGTAATCTATGGTTGCAGCAAGCCAATTAACAACAAATGGACTGCAGACCTTCCTCATTTAGCTTTTTCACAGGCTAAATGCGTTTCGGTACCTGAGCTCCTGCGGCGGGGAAAAAAAACAGGAGTCCTTGTACTGGCATGTGAGTGAAAATGACCATGAGAGAAATCACAAGGCTGCTTCACAGGATGCTGAGTAGCAGAATAGAAAGAATGGCTTTTTGGAGAGCACAACTGAAACGGATTGCCACACTGAAGGCCATGAACTACCCTGACACCAGGGATGTGTGGATATTTCTGTCTCTTTCTCTCTGATTTGCTTACACGTCTGTCCCCTTTTCCCTGCTGAATTCACTGTGGACACGTGAAGAACAGAAAACATCCTCTGGCCAGACAGACCGCCTCGAGTGCTCAAACACACGCTGCCGCACACAAAATACAAACTGAAACACACATTAGCTCTGCATCAGCTTCCCCAGGGGAATACTTCTTTCACAGAGGGTAGAAATTTCTGTGCTTCCGTAGTGACACCCTCATGAAACTTTCAGCCTCTCCTTCCCCCCTCCCTCCATCCATCCTCTTTTCTGTATTTCAATCTCAGGCATCCTTCTCTCCTCCTTCTCCCTGTTGTTCCAATTCATCTCCAGCATTCCTGTCATTGCCCCTCCTCCCTTCCCTTTCTCATCTCTATTTGAATGTCCTTAGCGTCAGGTATGCCCCCCCACACACAAGCACATCAATACAACTTCCAACTTGTCTTCCCTCATTCGCCTGCCCTTCCCTCTTTCCAGCAGCTTTCTCCAGTAGCTTTTTTTTCTCTTTGCTTTGAGGTCAGACAACTCACTCTATTCCTTCCCTCCCCCATTTTGCTGGTCCCTTTCTCCCAGTTCCTCTTTCAGCACAGTGCTGTCATTGAGGCATGACTCTCTAGGGGTGCTAATGTAGGAAACTGTTAGCAGACATGCCACTGCAACTTATTCTTTCTAATGGGACCAGGGGCTCCTTCCTCTTTCCACATAACCCCTCCAACAGCTTTGCATTATACATCGCAGACAGCACCACTCACACAGAGGATGAATCAGAATGTGCATAAGAGAGAGACAGGGTGCCACTGCAATTTATGTGCACTGGCAGACATCGCTAGTCTAGAAAAAGCCTCATCTGGTTAGGGTCTGGCCTGAATGGCAAGGATTCGGTCTGGTTTGCACAGCTCAAAATCCTTGCCCCCAAATTTTGTCAGTGACTTTTGCAGGGCAGCATTGTGCTCACTGATAGAACTTATTCCTGGTTGAAAAAACAGCTGAGCCAATCAGAACCTTGTAGATGGGATAGAAAATGGGGACGCCCTGTGCCAGAGCTGGAATTTGAACATAACAGAACGACATTGCAGCAGCTTACGAGGTCGTGAGTCGACTGGCAGGAATAGCAACTCTAAGACTGACCTGTTTCTTTAAACAACATGACAAATGTCAAGTTGCCATGCTCCTAAAAAATGCTTTCGCAGCTTCTGTGTGAAAATGATGTCAGTGGAGGGGATACATTGGCCTCTACTGATTTGTCAGGCTAGCTTCACTGACAGCATTGAAATGTTGAAATGATGAACTAATAGATTAAAATGAATGCTAAAACTATTAATGAGCATTACCATTTTGGAAATATTTTTATTAATTTAAAGTGGTTTGTGGTTTTAGTGAGAGTTACCTGCTGTAACTATTTCTTGGAGAGAATATTTTCACAGTAAACTCTTAGTAAGCTCCATGCTTACCACACAAACATGAGAAAGAAAGTGAGTATTTCCCAACATTTTGGACGATTCCCTTAAGGTGATTTAGTGCTTTTCTACCATCTTTATGAAAAGGACTTTTTAGACTGGCAGGTGTGCATTGATACAGTAAAGATCAGTTCAAAAATTAACCACCATTCCCAATCACTTCATAATGCACAGTATACTAAACTACTGGTAACCATGGCAACAATCCTCATGTTTTACTAGTGAGAGTAAAACATGAGGAACTACACAACCATAATACATAGCCTACCAGTGTAAATAACCATGGTATCTTCATGTGGTGTGGTGATAATAATGGACTCAGTGGAAGCATATTGCCCCACCTCATTATTTTCCTAAGTAAGGACATATTGTCACTTACTCCCTAGACAACCTGTGGACCACTGACACATTCTGCAAGGAATGTAAAATGTCCCTCAAAGCATGTGAATCAAATCATATTTATGAAACATACGGTTCTTGCAGTTAAGTTTTGACATGTGTGACACAATGTCTAATATATCACTGTGCGTGGAACCAAACCTGACACATTGATGTGTTTTTCGCCACACAAACACCCTCTCTCCCTCTGTCTTTCTCTTCCTCTCCCTCTCCAACCCTCCCACGTCCCTGTGGGGCAAAACACACCAGCAGTAGTAGTCTCCAGGTTCCAATCTCCTCACCCTGCAGGCCAAAGATAGCAGAGAGGGAGGAGGGGTGGTGGGGGTGTTTTGAGATGAGAAAGTGTTTTCTTTTATTCATACAAGCTCTCTGTCCAAATGGAATCCTCTGAAGGAGTTACATTAGGACAGCTGGTAAGGGAGGCAATGCACGCTACAGCCCAATAAATGTGGTGCCACATTAACCTGGCAGTGAGAGAGAGAGAGTTTGCCTGAATGCACCCAGCACCAGGCAAGGTGGAGATGGGGGACATATTAAGCGAGGCCTAGACAAATCTTTCAGACCAAGAATCACACTTCATGACATTACAGGGAAAGGAAAGATGGATAGGATCATTGCAAAGCTTCAGCGGGGAATACAACGTGGGCATTAAAGGGTTTGCAGCCATGTAGCTATCAGCCCCATAATGCCATTTACTTTCTCTGCTTTCTCTCATGAGCCATATTCAGAGGATCAACAAAATGATCCTCCAGTGCACTTGCCACTATCAATAAGTCACACAGGTGTATGAATGAATGCATTAGGGCAAAGGCGACTGGCTCTGAGTCTGCTGAGCCTGTCCAACCAAGCAGGGGGCTATTTTTTTGCTGAAATAGATGGGGGTGGTGTGGCTATCTCAATCTAAGCTCTTAATGGAAAGGCTGTTTAGTGTATGTATGTGCACGCCTGCATAAGCGCATGCGCATGTGTGCATGTGCTTAAATGTGTGTGTGTGTGTGTGTGTGTAGCTTGATCTATTTAGTTTTTGTCCCATCTTAATCTTGGTGGAAGGCTGTTAATTAACCCTGCTGTCAAGCCGGCAGACGTCTAAACCAGCAGCCGTCACTTCTCCTGGGTCTTGTTACTGCTGTAATTAGCGGCGGATAAGAAATTACAAATGTGCCCACTCCCTCCTGTTAAGATTAGGACACCTTGCCGTTCCTCATTCTGATGCATGAACATACCAAGGATATGTGTTTGTGTGCCTTTGTACCTGTGTGTGTGTGTGTGTGTGTGTGTGTGTCTGTGGTGATGGTGGTGGAGTAGAACAAATAAGGCAAGCCACTCATTATGCTGTATGCACATACTTGCCCATGGGGCCATAGGACTGCCACCTCCCAATGTACAAAGAAGGATATTTGACACCCCTAAATAATTCTCATGCATCAAAACAGGTTCAAGGTCATTCTAGTCTGTGTTTGATTAATTAGTATACTCAGTTGGTTGCAGGAGGCATTCATTGTACTAAGTGTTGTGGCATACCACAACAGAAACAAAAGAAGAAGATACGACACACACAAGGGTGGGGTTTTGTGGTAATAAGAGACAACAGAGGATAAAGAGGCAAACAGAAAATGGACTGATAAGATGCTGGATTGAGGGGAGGAGCAAGACATTTTACTATTCAGACAGCACTTGCATAAAAATATTGTTGGCAGCAAGTCACATGAAGTTGATTCTTCAAACTCGTCTTCAAATTTTGTAGAACTTGGCTAGCAGCCTAACTCTTGTCTTAGGCAAATATGCTATTGGGCTGAAGATATGTAGGTTAATTCATTTTTTGGCCAAATTGAGATATTGACCAAACACTGCTGCACCACCCTAAATAATGTCCTCACCTAAAAAAATTAGTTGGTGTTATATGTATATTAAACAAAAATATTGTGTGTTTCAAGCTGTGCAGATGTGGTCATTTGCTAGTTTGGCAAAATGTAGCACAATTTTTTTTTGCTGTTGGTTAGACCAAAGAAACAATTTAAGGTCATCATACTGGACTCTGGAGAAAATGCCAAGTTAAACTCACAGAGAGTTATCAGCTCCATCGGTGATGCTTCTTTTAAATATTGTAGGAGTAAGATTATGACAACAAAAATTTCCAGCAGAAACATGTACACATGCAGAGTTTACCTCTCACTTCATGTAGACTTGTACAGTGTGAGGCCTGAGCGCTGTCCATGGTCCTCATTTTGTGATCTTGGACAAAGATCATGTAGCAACAGTCATGTAGCTAGCTGGCCTCAGACCTGCTGAAATATATGTCTGTGAATGATGCATTTCAGTGCCCATCTATAATTGATTTGAAGAAAACACATCAATAAGTCAGCATTTCTAAAACCGTCTCAGCCTCTCCGACAGAAGTTTTTAGTTAGCTCAAAATATTCCCTGTGTTCCCCAAGTACAAGCGAACATTCCTAATCACAGACAATGAAATGAAAGGGGAAGGAGAAAAGAACATTTCACTTGCAAGTCACCATTTTAATTAATCTGGTGGAATTAAATATTTCATTACCAAAAAAAGATGAAGAGACATTCTTTAATTCACTTCAAACAGCATACAGTTAGTAAGAAAGCTCAGCTCCAAACTTGGCATCTGCCTCCATCCTTCCACATGGGGAGATAAAATAAACAAAAAGTGAAAAAAGTGGTTTCATGCCACAGTGTCCTGTGCCTGACGGCTCAGTAATGAAATACACAATAGAGGTTGAAATACTTCCTGCCACTCATGCAAATCTTTCTGATTAAAGGCCTTTATTGATAAGCAGGACATGTGGAGAGCCTCGGTGTTTGATGCTTACTTCATCAAAACATTTCTTTTGAGCCATGCTGAAGGACAAGACATGCATAGTTTACACACTTGAAAGCTCTCACCCACAAAGCATAGAGACACGTAGGTGCATTGAGCAAAACATCCAGACAGTTACTGTCTGACGGTACAGAGTAACAGTAATTATATTTTCTATTAAGAAGTGAAATGAGATTCATTTGCTGTAATATTAGTTAGAAAATGTGTTGTTACTACTCTTTCAGCACCAGACTGTAGCCACAATCTCCTGATTTGTTTCCAACATAATTAGCCTTTCTCAATGAAAGTCTTCCACTTTGATTTTATTGGTAGACAGGATGACAAGAACATTGGACATCAACACTGTTTGGTTCCCTTGATCACTTGCAGGCAAGGGAAAGAAATTATCCCTTTTTTAAGGTGTGTTTGGATGCATCTGACAATTTTACATATTCAGAAAACATACGGAGAAGAGGTGGAATTGCTGATCAGAGACTGGAAATCAGCAGTAAAGCAGAAATATGTGCTCAAAAAATACTGAGAGTTCACAGCCATGAACAACATGGCAACATGCTCACAACCGTAACATGCTGATGTTTAGCAGGGTGTTTGTTTTCCATGTTCACATCTTAGTTTAGCATGTTAGCATGCTGACATTTACTAATTAGCACAAAGTAGAGCTGAGGCTGATGTGGATGTCATTAGTTCTGCAGAGTGCCTTGTTACTAGAACGCACGCTTATACATCTCCAAAAGTAGAATGGGAAACAGAGCCTTCAGCTCTCATGCCCCTTTACTGTGAAATCATCTTGCAGTTTGGGTCCAGGAGAAGAGCATAATTATAATCATAATCATTTTTGATGAAGCTTATACTTAGGGTTGCCCTGAACTTCCCCCTAGTTATGTCGCTATAGGCCTCGACTCCCGTGATGCACTGATCTCCTCTCTCCTCCTCTCCCTCTCCATTTTGACACATTCATATCCCATCAGTACATGTTACAAACTTGGAATTTCCTTATTCCTGTGGTTTTTATTTTCTTATCTCCTCTCCTCTATTTTTACCTCCAGAGCTGCAGAGTCAGGGACTGTGATGAACTGTAACCTACTGCTACCATGTTCCCAGTCAACACCCACTGCAACAATTATTATTATTACTTTACTTTTATAAACTATGTTATCATTCATCTTTATGTGTAGTCATCCTCGTGAATGTAAGTGCAAAATGTAATAACAGTCCATCCAACAGTCATTGAGATATTTCAGTTTGGACCAAAGTGGTGGGCCAACAAACTAACATTGCCATCCATGGAGCAAGCTTAAAGGAGAAATCCTAATACTGGGGAGATTTTCACTGGTTTATTGTGTAGAGAGCAGAATTTTCTGCAGGAGGAAAAATTCTTGAGGGCCTATTCCATTGATGTCAGTAAGGGCTGGCAGACAAAAGAAACTGTGGGTGCTGGAAAGGGCAACTGGTGTACTTTTGTCAGCAGCGATGACACTGGGGAGATAAAGGTTGGGGGTGGCACATTGATTTCTGCTCCGGTGTACGAACAGTTAGCCACGGCAAATTAATGTGACGCTCTGCAATCTGCCCCGCCTGTCTCCCATTACACAGGACCGGAGCCCTGACAAGCCACAGCTAATAGATAATGCATGTGAGGGAGTGAGATTGAGGGGAAGTGGAAAAGAAAAAAGGAAAAAAAGAGGATCCAGCGGGGAGTGGTGTAAGGAAGAGATGAGCGAAAGAAATGAATTGCACAAGCAAAACTGTGAACAGAAAGGTGCACAAAGCATGACTCAAATGAGAGGGAAGTGAAGGGAAGGAGAGTGGAATCAGGAGCAGGAGAGGAAAAAGCAATAAAACTGTGGTGAAGGCAGGCTCGCTTTTAGAAGGGGGATGGAGATGGAGCAAGAGGCCTGAGGGCAGACAGACAGGTCGATCAACGTTTTAGCTCAGACACATGAAGACGGTAAAAACACACACACACACATTAAAACCACAAGACATCTCAGTTTGAAGAGAGGTAGTGTCACTCATGTCACACCCATGTATATAACATATATACTGTGTGTATATATAGTGTGTAATGTGTTTATACACACACACAAACACAGTATGTGCTTATAAAATTATTGTACAAACACACATCCACAACAAGCAGGGTGCTGATGCTCAGCCAGTATTTGCTTACACACATTCCCTCAGAATGATTAATGTCTCTTTGCTCCACACACTGACCCATGGGGCACAGCAGGCCAGTGGCTGAACACGATTTATTAAGTAGCTCAAGCGTGCGTGTGTGTGTGTGTGTGTGTGTGTGTGTGTGTGTGCACAGTTATTGTGGTTGCAAACAGATTGTATGTAGAGCTTACATGCACAGGGCTCTCTGCAGGGGTCTGGGCATTCAAGGGTTTTCAATCGTTTGTGCAAGAGGTTATGTTATTGTGTGTGTCAGAGAGAGAGTGTATTTGTATGAGACAGAGAAAGATGGAGAGAGGGAGTGTGTGTGTTAGAGAGAGAAACAGAGAGAGAGCGAGTGAGAGAGGAGGCTGAATTTGTGTAGCGGATAGATATAGCAGTGTTTCCATGGAGATATGTGTCATCATTCTGTCTGAATATACCCACATATCCCATATGGACTGATGAAAAAAACCCAGCAGTTACCTGTCTCACCTGGAGCTGACAGCCAGAGGGAGACAGACACATCACAATGACAGAGAGACATAGAGAGAGAGTTAGAGAGTTAGAGAGAGAGAGAGCCAGATCACATTAATGACATGTCTTGCTCAAGGCACTGAACTCCTAAAACTGCTCCACTGCTTGGCTGCAACATGGGTAGCTCTCCAATCAGACAGTTTTTTTTATGTTGTGTCCCTTGTATGTAAAATATTTTTGCAATGCTTTGCCTCAGAAAGATGGAAAAAAGAACACAACAACAGTGAATAGTGATCCAAAATGATGTCAGTTCATAAGTATCTGAGAACTCAACTGGCTGTGCACTACTGAGTAAATTAATAAAAGAGTGTTTTACGTAGGATGTCTGGCAGCTTTGTGTTTAGGAAAACTTTGTGTTGAAACCTCGCTTTTGTTAAAATGAATTACTTCCTATTACATCCCATTTGAAATGAAGAGATAGAAAGGGTGTTTCAAAAGCTGATGATGCAACAACATGATGAGGAGCCCCCTTTCTAAAATACTATTAAAAAAAATAAAAGAGACTTTTATGTTCATGGCAAATCATTGTACATCCAGTTATTCTGAACTGAATGGTGTTTTAAGCTAACCAAACAGACATGGTTTGACATGCTCAACTGCTTTTTATCTCTCTTGTTGATTTAGCTAACACTTTCATCAAGCAAGGATTACAAAAAAGGGATTCAGGCAATGAGGCAGAAGCCTGACAATGGAGACTGAAGCCATGTTATCTGAACTTCTCTGGAGGCCTTTACCAGACTCACCAAAATGTTCTTTGGAATAACGGTGCAAAGAAAAGTAACAATGAACAAGGCAGAGGATTGCTCATGTTCTGAAATTGCTGAAGACACTGTAGAATCATTTCATCACCCCTGAAAAAAGAATAGGTGTCACACAGGGTCTTGCAGTGGCAGGAGATAAGTGACAGTACAGAGCCGAAGATGGAATCTGCGTCACTGTGGTCTGCAACAGGCTTGTGCTCAAGATATAAGAAGTGATGTTTTTGAGGTTTTGGGCAAGGAATGCTGTACAATACCAAGAAAAAACTCCTATTTTAGTAACAAGTAACAATTTTTTTTTGTGAAAATTGCCTATTGTGAATGGTTAGGGTTAGGGTTCATTCTTTAACATTATTAAGGTAACAGATAAAGTAAGGCCAGCCATCCTGTGCACACAGCCCAGACCTGGGGCCTCATCAAAACATTGCGGTCCATATTAAGTGTCTGTGCGAACAAAAAATGGTGGATGCAAAAAAGTAGACAGACTTATATATAACGATATAAGTAACCTGTTGTGTTCTTGTGCTAATGACTTCCAGTTCTACTAATTACATGTGTCCACCCCTTCTCAGACATATAAGCATGTAAGAAAAAACTGAGTCGTTAACACGACATCAAAAACAGAAAATTCAAGAAAACACAATACTGAAAATTGTCTGACTGACAATATCTCACAGTGCAGAACAAAAACCCTGCACACAACAGAAACAGCTGGATGATGTAATTGAAATACTGCAATATTGTAAAGCTAACAATTAGAAACACATTGGGTTTGTCATCAATACTGAGCTGTCTTAAATACACACAATATGCTTACTGAGTGAGTGACGTTCTTAATGCAGCACTGAAATACAGCTGAATAAAATTGAATGAGAGCATAACAGTCTGCCAATAATGTCAGTCAAATGTGACCACAGCCCTCTGGAGAGTTGACATCAGCGATGTCCATGTCTCTACTCTACGTTTCTCTGCATGTCCTCGGGCAAAAGAACAACATCACAATCGATGATTACCACAAAATGAACCAGTGTCAAGAGGCAGTGGTGGAGACGTCCATTAACATTCCCCTGCCGTAGTCTGCACATCCAGCTCATGAGACCACACATGCGTGCGCCGTCTCAAATATGAGACTAATACATAATTCATAGTAATATAGCAAATGATGTATAGTGCTGGAGGTGTGTCTGACAATGTGTAATAATGGCGCTACAGTCGCTGACAAATCTGCACATAAACAAATGATCAGGATTGTCATGAATAGAATATATGATGCTGCAGGCGCCCTGACATGTGTAGGATGGCAGATGTAAGAGATGATTTGGTGTGGGGGTAATTGCATTGATGTCATAAGAGAGAGATTGCTGCACATGACTGTGTGTGTGTGTGTGTGTGTGTGTGTGTGTGTGTAGCTAGTGATGAGGGTGTTGGTAGAGTTGCAAATTTGAACTGAATTACAGCATTTCATTCACGTTGATGAAGTAACATGATTGTAGCTTGAGGATTTTTTTTTAACCCTTATGTAGCCAGGGAAGTGCAGCTGTAATGGGAGAACACTCCCCCCACCAAGAATTTTTCTCAGCTCTTCTTGTTGAGTTGTGTCACATGTTGTCTGTGTCAGTTCTGCTTCCTCCTGTTTCTTCAGTTCCTGGTTTGAATTCCCTTTGTTTCCATAGTTAGGTAATTTTTTTCTTCACTGTTTAGTGGATTGTTTTTTTAAAATTATTTTTCATTAGGACCTCTGTGGTTCCATTTGTTAATAAAGCTTTCACTTTTGCCACCCAGCCTGACCTGTCTGCACCTCTTTTGAATACAGCTACATAACAAGAACAACAACCCCGCTTGTGAACGCAGCCCCAAGATACCTGAACATCTTCACTTAGGTCAGCTACCCCAAACCCAAGGCAAGTAATACACAATATATTCATCTTTTTCCATTTGTGCACCACAAAAACGATAACCAATAGCAGATACAGCTATATACCTTGACCTGCCTTGACATGACATTCAGTACGCTTGATATCATCATGTTGTCATCTTTTACGGTGGCAAAATAAAAATTTGTTTCTTCCAGGCATATGTTGTCACACAGAAATTGCACTTTCGTAGAAGGGACTTGTGTTTTGGAGATGCATCCGATAGGACACTCTTTGTGCTCAGTTGGCATTTCTGTTTTTCTATAAAAGTAAAACATCTCAGGACCAGGAAAAAGAGAAAACTGGCGCTCAACACATTACATTATTTAATTCAACACAGAGTGGAAACTCTCATCTTCATGATCATTATTACAACCGACTCTCCTTTACGGTGTGTGAGTTTTGATTATTGTCATACATCTGGCTAACTGTGATGCCAGACTAAATTACAATGCTATGCTTTTCCACTTCCAGAAAAAATCCCAACATTTTCAGACACACTAGGGCAGTTATGAGAGATTTGTCCTGTGAGTTAGATCGCACCCTGCACCACTGCCCCCCTCTCTGGATGTGGATTACTCCCGGTTGTGATACCCTAATGATGACTTGTGTCCTCTGGCCCTCACTTTTTAGGCTAATACCCGCAGAGAGAATCTCTCCTCAGCTGATAGTGTGAGGGAGAGGATAACAAATGAATGTTATTAGAGGAGAGAGAGCAGGAGAGCTGTGGCTTTGGAGGACAGATTAGCAGTAATGCCAGGTCATTTCAGCATGTGGCTATGAGACTCAGGCAAGACCTCAATGGGAAAATGAAAGTGCGACATAATTACCTGAGTCAGATCGCTAAGAACTTCCAGCCTTGGAGGCCACAATTAGTTTGGAAGCGTAGAGGAGAGCTTAGTGTTCTATCTCACTAATGACCACAATCAATCATTTATCATATACAGAATCAAAGAGTGGGGATGGTTTGATTCTGTAGTAATTTAGCTTATGAGGCTTTAGCCACCAGAAAGAATTGGCAGGAAGCTGATTTAGGGAAAATGGTGAGCCAGGAACAGCACACAGTTCCATTTCAGCATAGAAATAATTCTCATTCGCATAACTTCCAGCTGGCATACAGTATGAATGGATATGCTCTATATGTAAAGCATGCTGGCTGGACTCTGCCCCTCCTGGAGAATTATTTTAGGGATCGATTCTTTCTATTCTTTTATTACTCATGCATATCTTACCGAGGACAAGAAGGAATCCAATTTTCTTGTAATTCTGTTGAGACCAAACAATGATTTACAGACCACTGGGTGGATTCCTGATAACAGCAGAGGTGTTTGAGCTGAATCTATGCAATTTACATAATGTTTGACAAAACCACTGAGAAATGTATTATTTTTCAACACTAAAAGCTGCAAAGGACTGCATCAGCGCTTATGGTCTGCAGTATGGAGGGCCCATATCAGGTGTTTCAGGTTTATGGAGTGATTGGATTGTCTGGTGAGGTGGGTTTACTCACATACAATACACACACAGAAATGTAAAAAAAATACACTGAAAAAGGAAAAAAAATAATTAATATGTTTCATACACCACCATATTAGTTAACCCTGGCTTTTAGAATTTGATCTTACACTGGTAAGTGTAAGATCAAGTCTGGTTTGCTTGTTTTTCGGCTTTCCCCCTCCCCTTTTGTTTCTTTCTGTTTCAGGCTGTGGCAGGAGGCGTGGCTGGTCTCCAACACGCAGACGAGACACACCTGATCTACATCTCCAGCAATCACCCTGCCTCTATAAAAACCCGGTTCCGCCTTCACTCTGTGCCAGGTGATTACTGTATCATCCTGCGTGTGTGTATTTTAGAAATATAAAGCAATATATGGCTCTCAGAAATAAGGAAAATGCTGATTTTACATTGGTTTGACTTGATGATTGAGGAGTGACTACACAACATTTTAGAAAGAACCTGGGGAAAGGACAGTGGAATCTTTAAGTTAAGCTAAGAGTTAAGACTGAGATGCTGATCCCCTTATACATAAACAGTCTCTGGTTAAACCATGAAGAGTTTTCATTAAACAAGTATTTAGATGCATATTGAAAGGGTTTAAATCTACACCAATTATGTAGTTTTTGTGTGTGTTTAGGTGGAACAGTAATTATTGTTTGCTCCCTTGTTTTACAACATAAATTGTCCAATTATATTCCATCACTCTGAATAAAACAACTTAATCTGCATACAGTATGTATCAGCAGTAAAGACTGCTGAGAGTTGTTTTGTGCTTGGTGTTGATAAATGTATGGTAGAAATGGGTGGTAGTCCATTTCTTAAGAGAATGGCAGATCACAGTCTAAATGGGATCACATTAGATTATTGTGTCACCATTTAGGCTGTGGCCTAGGGCCAGGATCAGACCAGGTTGAGAGGTAGTTACTCATTTTAATTAGCCTTTGAAACAAAAACTTTTTGTTTTTCTCTTATCTTATCTTTCTTCACTTGTTAGAAATAATGTGCCACACAGCCAGGATTCGTGCACAGTAAACAGTAGAATTGTGAAGAAGATTGTGAAGGAGTTATAAATCTTTGTCTGTCTCATAGGTTTGGATTCATTGCACTTGTTCCTGGATAGGCTTATTTTTTCTCCTTTTTTTCCAAAACACAACCTATGGGAATACTGGGATTCAGATTCAGATTAAGTCGGACTTTAATGAATTGTTTTACTAATGACTAATATATCCTTTACTAATGTTGTATACCTACTGTATACTTATAGTGATGTATCAATCTGCAGTTGTAAACATTAAAATGATAATAGTTAATTTGGCCACTTGGAAGCAGTGTGAACAAGTTATGGAAAATCATTTACTACGTCATTTTTCATTGATATCATGAACATGTTAGCAATCAGTTCCTTATCGACACATTCAGCAGAAACATCACTTGTTTGGGGCTTTTTTTTACCCACTTTGAAAATCTAAGTCTGATATTTAATCTTGCTTTGCTCACTTCTTGTTCTCTAACTCCTCAGGGAAGTATCTGGTTCTTTTGTTGTTAAATGCTCCACTTTGTCTACTTATAGTAATTAGCTAACTGTTTGATTCTTAGCAGGTAGTTTATAGTGGGTTTTAATAGCTTTCTCACTGAAAACAGCTGTCTGCTGCTTCAATAACAGTGCTGTCAGCTGTGGGGGTGAGCCAAAACAGCAAAGTTCTAGCCAGACAGCTAAACACTGAGTCAAAACTCAAAAAAGCTCTTTAAAGCAGAGGAGGGACCCAGATTGAGATTCACCACTCTGTATAAATAAATAGATTTCAGTCCAGACGCACTGTATTCCAGAAGGTATGAGGAAGAAGAGTCCATTAGAGATGTTCTCCTCATTAATGTAAGAGCAAGCTAACAAGAGAAAGTCAAAGTATCATGCTGGAGGAGATTTTCCACAATCATACACCTTGCTGCTGTGTTTTCAAAATATGCTGTACATGTGTATCTGTAATTTCCTTGCATTTTAAGAGAGCTTGGGGGACTGAGAGATAGAAATATTAAAGGATACAGGTGTATACATATACAAACACAAATTTACAAGCAAGTACAAATTCAATACAAATAGTAAATGAGAAGATCAGATATCTTGGAGCATAGACAGGCGGGTGCATTGTCAGAACATTAACAGAGTAAGTGATGAAGACCTGGCTTACAGACAAGGCAGGTACAGACAACAGTTAACTACACCCAGGTAGCAGGAAGGGGCCATACAAAAGGAAAATTAGGCAACAGAAAACTATCTGACAATTGACTGTGCTGAACAAAAAGGGCTGGTAAATACAGGGGAGCAGATGAGGAAACGAGGAACAGGTGTGTAGGTAGTCAAGGAAACAGGCAGAAAGACGGAGGACATTTGTTGGGCGGATGGAGTATGACAGTAAACAGGGCTGAGACAGAAATCATGTGTAGACAGACACAAATACATGACTTATGACTTTATTTTGTCCCTAACATGCTTACAAGCTGTCCAGCCAATCACTTGCTATATATGCATATTTTAGACATATTGATACCTCCTTCCAGGTGCACAAATATCATTTATTTACATATTCATACATATATAATTCACCACCTCGACAGACTCCTTGTTCTTGTTGACAGAATGGATTTGTCTTTGACTGGGTTTGACTTTGTGCCTGCTGCTGGAGCTAAATCCCTAAGCTCTCCTTAGTCTCCTCACGAGACAGCATCTAATGAAACATTTAAATATTTATGTGATGAAAGTTGTTTACTTCCATCTCTGTGGTGTACTATAGTGTGGACGGGGGAGAAAGCTGACTCTCACTCTGTTCTCTTTGAGCAATGCCCTTTCTCCCATGTTCCACTCCTTCCTTCACTTATCAGAGTTGGTGAATTAATGAAGGTGAAGACAAAAGAGAGTAGCTCTTTCAAAGACCAAGGTAGGACAAATAGAGCCATACATTATATTTTTTTATTATTATGTTTTTGTCACTGCTTCATCCTCCACCTTTGCCATCTGAATTAAGAATAAAACTCACTGCACTTAACAGGAGACTGTTGAAATGAGACACAAAAATAAAAGCATAGTATAATGTATACTATGTGCAGCTCTACTCCATGAGCCTCCTCAGAGAGGATATAAATAATGACAGCCCACAACACATACAAGAGATGAAACACAAACGTTAAGACAAATCCAAAAATATTAAGTTTATTATCCAGAGAGTAAGTAAAATAAGTTAAAATTCTTGAAATGCAGAATCACAAACAAAACATTGCTACAGGATGAAAAAGTTCCATATGCATTATTCAACTTTTGAGCTCCAGGATGCTAGGGGGAATTTAAGTAATGCACGTAAAAGTAAGTATATGCCACCTTTGTGTAAGGTACTTGAATGAAGACTAAACATGCTGTTGTACGTAATGCATCTTGGTTTGGTCCTTAACACTGAACATATTTTATTTTCTCAAGCAATCCCTCCTGCAGGTGTAAGACAACTTATACCCAGCAGAGAAACCAGAGAGCAGTTTCATGTGACAAATAAAGTTAGACGTGACATTTTTCTTGCGTACTTTTTTTTAGTAATTTTAGTTTTTAATTTTAGACCACTGAATCTTAATTAATACTTAATTACAAGATTTATATCTGTGTACACTCACAGAAATAAAGTGCAGCAAGTAGACATCTTGAGCTCTGCTACAGCTAGATCAACTGAGGGACCAGCAGACCCGTGGATGGCCATCCTGTCTAATTGGTCAAGTGAGGCTGTAAGAACTCACATTTACCTGCAGTTTTTGATCCTTCATGGCTGCCCCCAATTGGGTTAATTTTCTGCTTTTGCCATCTTAAGTTTCCCCTCTTGCACAGTGTGAAATGAATCACACTTCTCATATATAAGTACACCTAGAAATTTTGTTATTACGGCCGGGTATATGAGCGGCAAAGAGAATAAAAGTGTCAATCAAGGAAAAAAATTTATGGAACAGTGAAGTGGCCTTTTTAATGGTAGCTCACTGAGGCAGAAAGGTATTTGTCATACACTGCAATTTACCATGAAGAGCACAAGTTACTCAAAATGTGCAGCTGATCAGATTTCTTCAAGTCATGAGAGCAACTTGTTAGGAAAAGTATGTGTGAAACATGTCATTCCAAACAACCACAAAGCAATGGACCAGCAGCAGTGAAAAATCCAAGGGCAACTACTTTGTTTTTACTCTTGTGGCAGAAAAAGGAGATGCTACTTCAGCAGTCACATAACACAGATTATGTTCAGACTTGTATCATTCATCAGTAACTACATGATCAGGCAATAAATCATCTATTGAGAAATGTACAAATATTCTCCCACCAGAAGAAATTAACACGGCAAAGTTAAGGTGGCAAACTAACTGATGCTTAAAGTAAAGATAGGTACAGGCTCTGCTTATAACATAAAACGTAATGTTGCAATCCAAAATTATGTTCACATTCTATTAAATAACAGCAGCAAACCAAAAGGTCTTAGATAGCTAAAGAAAAGCTGTGTGCTATTTTTATCCACAGTATAGAAGTTTTTATTGAATCTTATTATTTGTAACCCACAAAAGAATGTGGAGAATGATGCACATTATGTCACATTTACAATGTTGCCGAGATTACAAAGCAGGATTACAGAGTTAAAGAAAAAGCTTAACAAGTATTAAAAACGTAAGTTTGACATTTTGATTTTATTTTTCAAACATGGGAAACTATAATACACTTCAGTGAAATGAGCCATGTCTTGTGACACCACCGCCTTACCAGTAACACTGGAAACATTGACCTTAATGGCTGGTTTACAGGCAGACACTCTTGTAGGTCAAGTGGGTAATATTAGAAGGCATATAAAATGCACTAATATGTCATTTTTGATATGCTTCCCCCCCCAGCCTACTAATGCAGCACTCTGATTAGGACAGAAAATAATCGATAGACAAGAAGGGATATAATGGAGTGTTGTCTGGCCAATTTAGAAAATGCAGGAAGTCTCACACAAAGTGACGCAGATGTCGACAAAGCAAGAAGAACAAAAAACAATGCAGATACTGATATCAATGCTGGAATACATGTGATGGAGTGTACTATGTTACACATGATGATGATAAATGTCTGTGTATGCAGATCTTTCCTTTGAAGAGACACTGTGAACCCAGTGTGTGTGTGTGTGTGTGTGTGTGTGTGTGTGTATGTTTTGGCTCACACACAGTGAAGCTAATGTGTCCCGACACCTTGTGGGTCCCAAAGTGACTCTTGCAGTAACAGATCAATCAGGGCTGGCTGAGTAGACAAGCTCCCCACACCTCCATTGTGATACCATTATGTTCCATTTAGGAAGGAAAAGTCATATTGATTCTTGCCATTATGTCACTGCAAATTTGGGTCTATTTTGCTCTTTCCAAGTTCTCTGTTTGCCTGTGAGGGAAACGCTGAAAGCTACACAGCAATGGAAAGAGCTTATACTCAAATAAAATGGCAAAGTGCCTTTAAGTGGCACAAAAATGATTCAACCTGTAATGAAATCAATTATAATATTGATGTTTTAATACTATGAGTTGTTAGCTGATTTGTTTGTTGGTAAAGTATGCATTGAACGGACAGGGCTATGTTGCCCGCTTCATTCACAGCACTGTCTAAAGAAAAGAGCGACAACCACACAGCCAGTGAGATGAATACTCACATTGAGGACCTTTTGACAGAGTGTTTCTATTGATTAGCAATTTGTAAACAGTGGGGGTGCTTTCACCGAAATGTACAGTGGCCTCGGCTACTGTCGAGTTTGGATCAGTGAAGAATGGAGAGAGTAGGGTGCTGCCTGCCGTTAGCCTGGAAAAGTGATGGAGGGCAGCTGCGTTGCCACAGAAGGGAGTGGTGAAGGAGAGGATGAAGAAAGCACAGAGAGGCAAGAGGGGGTCGAGGTTACATAGTACTTGCAGTACAGTGGGGACAGTGCGGGCCTTTCATAACCTGTGGAACATTGAACACGCTGAAGTAAAAGGATCATCCATTGATTATTAAATTGCCCTTGCCAGTGGATGAACTACAGCAGCCTGTTTATTAATTTCACTCTAGAGCCAGCACAAAGAAATGCCACGAGGTCATGACCTGCATGCAGCTTATTTGAATATGTAATTAATTTTCATTAAGGTACAATTATAGCTTTCAGGAAATTTGCATACAAAAACAAAGTTTCATCATAGCAAAGGAAAGCTGTAAACCTTAAAAAATATATTGCTGTTTTCCATATATCTAATCTTGAAAACCTGTTCCAAGTAAATTTTCAGTAGAAGCAGTCAGCTTCAGTGTACCCTGAGGAGTTTTGGACAACTTCTAGCAGTACGGTGTGGATGTTTTGTTGTATGCTCTTTGTTGAGAAACTTTGAATTTAAACATAACATTTATGTCTTTACAAAAAATGCTGCATGGTTCTTTGTGATAAAAAAAAGATAATTATTACAACAAAATTTAAGTTTGTTTCACAGTACAAAAGGGAAAGAGACCATTGTCATTTAGCTTGAGAGCACTTTGCTTATAGATATATATAGTTATATTAAATGCAGTCAATCTTATTACTTTTTAGCAGTCTGTCAGTCTGAAAATGCTGCTCCATTAAACAAAAAGGGGGCTTCATTGTTGTGGGTTTTAAGGTTTTAAGGCAACCTGTCAATGTGAGACAGGGTTTTATAACTCAATAGACCAGCAACGTTACTGTGGTGGCAATCACAAAGTTAACAGTGGGAATTCCCCTTTAACTAACTGTACTAAGCAACTTTCTCTTTTTTGAGAGTTCAACATAAGCACTACCATTTTCATAGTAGTAGTTTCACAGTAATAGTGCGTTATATCACAGTGTATCTCAGTATGTTGGCATCTCACAAATATGTGGAAATAGACAACACTAGCCACACATGCCTGGGGATCTGCCTTGGAACTAGAGATGTAAATTTGAATTCTTCCTACAAGCTGGCACGTTCACATCTTGTATTTAATGTATATTTACATGCATTGTCCCTATCAAATAAGTTAATAAAAGAAAAGAAATAAAACAGTGATGCGTGTATGAGTGTTTCCTGTTGTTGTGCGTGCATTTGCTGCGTAATATTTGAATGGATGTAAGGAAGTGACAGCAGGAAAGCAGCTCCCAGACTGAGCAACAGCCGGCTTTACAGACAGAAGCCTCACCACACATCAGGCACCCGAGTACGCACGAAACATGTTGAATGTTGGTAATCACTTTAAATAGTCACCTTTGAGTACCAGACTTGGACAGGGCTGCACTACTCAAGTGCAGCATGGCTCTTACCTTTTTAATGAAATCCTCTTGATTCGTTAAGAATGCACTTGACTCGCCTGCTCCAAAAAGCAATGGAATAGGTCATCAGTTTTGTCTTTACGTGATGCTTTGTGCACTGCAGCACCCCATCAAGTGTCCTTAATTAAAATCATTTCTGCATCTGTCTTCAGATTCACTCTGCTGATACATAAGTATGTTATGCAGCAAGATGGTGTTGTCTAGTCACAGGAATGAATGGGCACATTGGGCAAGTGGGCCCAGCTGTGTACCTGAATGGAAGGTCACAAAGGCAGCTCCATGAATCACCTCAGCAGGGTTAGCCTGCCACAGATCCTCCATGATTTATCCCCAGCAGGAGAGGCCAGCCATGAGAGGAGGTCAGATGCATTTAGTTTGCATTCGGGTCCACACATACAGTGCATTTACCAATACCACCCCAGACCACGAGTACACTCCAACATGGAGCCACGTGCACCCCAGGCATGCTTAAACGCGCACACACACGCATGCATACAGACAATACACACAACTACCGTTCTTACCCCCAAGGTCATTAGCAGTGGCTACCCCCCTGTTTGCGTATAACCAAGACGAACTGCCAACAAAAGGCTGATAAGCAACGCTATCCATCTTTAGGGGCATTAGATGGTGCTAGTTGATTCAAATGGGTGTTAAGCAGTTGCAGAGGACAAAATGGGGGTGAGGTGACAATAAGATGAGGGCTGAGGGGGAAAAAGGTGATAATGTGATTCCACAGGAATTCCTTTACATGTCATCAGTTGAATTATATGCAAAACAGGAGGAAAAGGAAACATACAATTCATCCATTATTTACTCTGAGGCACTCTTTCTACAGGCTTCTGTACACACCCCATATTTTAGTCAGTGGGTGAAATGAAAGTATGTAAGTTTGGGCATTTCATTTTCTTTTTTAAAATCTCTTTAAGATAATACATTTCCAATTTCCACCATTTACACAGAGGTTATTACTTAATTTACATAGAGGGTATTTGCTGTGTTTAATGTTTTAATCTGTTTTTACAGTGAGCTTTTGTACATTGAAAGACAGCCTCATAGTGTGATACATAATGATGCTTTTGCGTTTATGATTTTTCAGCCTTTTTCACCCATCTCTCAGCATATTCATATTAACTCACTCACATGTGCATGTGTCAGTATGTATCATATGTGTGGGTATAAATGTGTGAGCATATGACTGTATGTTTGTGTTTGTATGCGTTCTATATGGTATGTACATACTATATGTGTATTATGTCACAATATGCATTGTACATACTACATGAAGAGCACAAAAAGCTGCAGTAATGCAGTAGTGTAACATGGGTCCATCAGAACTTTCCTGATACAACTATTGAGCTAAGGGGACCTGCAAAATCAGGCAATAATACTCTGTGGGCTCTCACAACAGTGCAACCCTTTCGTACGACATATTGTCATTTGACCAGTTGTTGATATACAGTAAAAGTAAAAAAGATCAGGTCAGCTATAAAGATGATAAACGATGTTGTGCTATTAAAGTGAGTTTTATTTGTAATTCTGCAGAAATTATTGTGCGGAATGAAAAATTGATGTAGACCATCACTACTCTACATCACATAACTATGAAGACAGTTAGTACTGCAGTAGCTGTTAATACAGCATGTAATGAGTGTCACATGTTAATCGTTAATAAGCCCAGTCACAGTTTTTTCCCCATCCTGTTTATTCCCCTGGTTCTCGCTGTAACGCTGGACATTTCTCCAATGTATTTTGAAGTTTGTCAGTCCTCTTGACACCATGTGGGCATGCAGCTAGACAAAGTGTTTAAAATTGGAAAAATATTCAACATGTCATTAACTTATTTCAAGTGACAGCATTGTCAAAGTGCCACACTTACCTGCTGTAAAACCTGCTGCTGAATCTCCACGCTTGTAAAGTCAGCCACAGACTGAACTACAGTCTTCAGGGTTGTTTGTTTACTCGCTATGAAATAAAGTGCATACAAACCAAAATAAAGAATTATCATTTTACACACTAACAGAATATTGCAATGTGTCTGCGTCAGACTTTACCTTTTAAACAGAAGAAAGGTTTTATGTTTCCACAATTTCCATCTCCCCATTTCCCAGACAAAGTAAAAAACTTTCCACAGTATCTTTTTGACAAGTAGTTATTAGGCTGCCCACTCTTCCAGTTGGTGAATGTGGAGTTGCTGCCATCTGACCAGAAGGCCCAGGGCTCTCTGTAAAGGCCTATCCATACCCGCTTGACCGTCAATGTGCTCAAAGTGAGCTGGATGTTGTTTTTCTCCTCTCCGCTTCTTATGCTGACCAGGTCTGTGTGGTGTTCCCTGCAAAACTCCTGAGCCCCTGACCAGGTGCGTTGCTCTACCACTAAGACATACCTTGAGGTACTGCTGGCTAAAGGGTTAAAGAGAGTATGAGTCAAAACGGGTGCATAATGATAATCCAAAATGCTTTCTGAAAAGTTAGGGCAATTTTTTGTCATACCGTCATAACACATGAAAGGATGTGATTGTGCACACGAGTCATCACTCAGTCCCACTTTGTCAGTGTACAATACACAGTGTTGGGTTCCGTTGACATTGTTTGGTTCGCCCGTTGACCAGGTAATAACATCAGAATCTCTGTCAGCATAAAAATTGTCCATGGACCACTTCCAACTACTAATGTTATCATAAAGCCCTATCCATATGGAGATTGGATTGCTCACGTGATTATCATTTGCAAGTGTCAGAAGCCTTTGGTTGTCGTTCTCATTGTAAATAGTGGCCAGGTCAATGAATTTCTCCCTGCAGTAACGCTGAGCTTCAGTCCAGTTCATTTTAATGTTCACGAAGTGGTAGTTTCTGAAGTCAGTGGAGATGGTGGAAAGTCCTGACGAGACAAACAAGACAAGAACTTTTTGTAGAATATGACACATTTTTACTTTAGCATTACCAAAGTCCTCATAGGCAAGTCTGGCCACTTGGCAGCTATCGTGACAACACCCCCAGGCCATTATTTTGGGACAATGAGACCAGGCTATTACTATTGATGGCTGGTCCAACCCAAGAACAAAGCAAAATATATATATATTACTGTCCAATTTCCAATGTATGTTTCATACTAGTATGATGCAGCCTAACAGAATGAAGTAATGTATATTAGAATTCAGTCAAAAATTACAGTTAGTTTTCTTAAGGTACAAAGGTCAGTTGCCCACCCTTCATCTTCATTCTTCTTTATGTAAAACAAAAAATGTTTTAGGACAACATTATATTGCTTTTATATGGCTTGAAAAGGCAAAGGTATGTAATAACAGTCTGAAAAAAGAAACATTATTTTGTGTCACCCTATTATGACTCATCTGGTTCCTGTCTTGTTAACCATTTGGTGACTCCCTCCGATTTTTATTGTAACCCCTAAGGGGGGACAAAACCCGCAGGTTAGAAACTCTTTTAAATGGTATGTGCTCTCCTCTAGGATTTTTTTCTTCGAACTGTGGCTTTATCAGGTGAAATAACAATTGTGTGCATGGATCACTATCATTTTCATACTTACAATTAGATACAATTTTCCTTTCATGTAAGGTGTAGGAAAAAAGTACATGTCACCTCAGGAGCTAAATGGTTATGTCTGTAAACTGCAGCTCTCATGCATGAGTTATGAATCTTTCTGACCTGAGAGCAGTAAGATGACCAGTCTGGTTTCTTCCATTCTTGTCTTCATTCACTGTAATAAATGTCATTTTTATGATTATTATTATCATGATCACTGTCACTATAATTATCATCACTCACATAATGATGTCTATCACCATGATTATCCACTGGAGAGATCTAAGTAAATCTAGCTTGTCTAACAGTAACTCTAAGCACTAAACACTAAATAATTAAATAAAAGAATAAAGAAACTGCATTTTAGAATGTTTTAATGGGACAAATCAAATGAATCATGTGGAACTCACCTGATAAGACACTTCCTCTGACAACACTGCCTGTTAAAATGTCCCAGTCAAACTGAAATTTAAGGATGTTTTTGCATCTTAATTGTGTATATTTTCCTATCAAATGAGGATGTACCCAGTGGGGCGTGGCTGAAATTTATTTAGAAGTGTTGATAATGTTGGTAATGAAAGCAAGTTATTAAATAGTGTAACTGTATTAAAATGATAAGTAATTATATACTGAAGTTACAGTTACTGACATTGGACTCATTACTAGTTAACTGCATGTAATGTTTTGTTTTTACTCCACACATTTTTATTGCCTTTGTCAACCATGAGACATTCAAATTTGCTCTTTAATAAATGCAAGTCAATGCAAAACATAGGGAAACTGGAAATAATATCATTCAAATCCTAGATTTAGACACACTTAATCTGGACCTTTCCAATGGAAATTGAAAGTGATGCAATGTGCAGAAGAAGGGAAACTGTGGAATAATACTGATGCTGACAAATCAGATCTCCTCTCAGGACAGTGTGCAGTACAAACTACATTTAATTTGTGGTGCCAAAAATGGCATGGCTACCCCCACAGTTATCATTCAAGACTAAAGGTCCAATCCACAACTGAAAGCACAGATCTCCTTGTCCAGATTGCAATGTAACTGATTACTATGTGTGCCAAATTAATGGAGCTGAAAAAATGTACAGTATTTTCCCTCTAAAATGTAGTGCAGTTGAAGTAAAAAGTTGCATAACATGGACATACTTAAGTGTGATAACTGCACCTCAAAAATGTATTTAAGTACAGTACTCTGATCATTTAGATTCCCAGACACTCCACAAATCACCTGCAACACTTTTCAGCAGACTCAGAGGGCAGGTATTAAAGCGGTGTTATTCTGACACTGCCATCAACACCTGCTTCATATTATATTTGTTCCAAAGATGGCTGTAACTCCCCTGCAAAGAAGATGGAAAAAGCATTTCAGCTACAGCATATCCATAATGTACTCTACTCATTTGCTTGCTGTGTAGTGCTGATAAAGATGTGAGATACTGTATGTTAAGACCCACTATGATGAAGGCAATGTTGGGGAATAGATGCAGTATATGAGAGTAGTTGTGCGACCTCTTCATCTTATTGATTTTGATGTCTGCTATTGTGTGTTTAATGAGTATGCTGCAGACTGAGACATTCCTGTTCTTGGTACCTAATGGCCTGTATACATTTCAACAGTTCTGCCAAACATATCAGCTCATTTAATTCCTCCAGGTCATGTCTTTCTCATTAGTGTCTAGCAGAACAGAAATCAAACGCACTGATAGAAGCGGAGTTTGATGTATACTTTTAAAGCATGTAGGTGTAAGGTGGAGCGAATGGTGGTATGAGGGGACACCTCAGAGTCAGAATAGTTCGCCATCAGCCTCAGTAGATAACAATAGACCAATTTGGAGTGGACGTTATGTCTCTGCCGTCGCAAGCGCATCGTGGTGGCTCAAACAAGTGAAGAAAGATGGACGAGCTCTATGGGATGAGGAAAGAAAATTTCTTGTTATGCTGTTGGATGGATAGAGAATAGGAATGCAAAACACTGACGTTCAGTTTTCTTTTCCTAGTGGAGTGATAAATGGCAGCATCAGTAGTTTCTTTCATAACATAAACACCACTGATCAACAGTACTGTAAAAGCAGAAGTCGTATGGAAACAAACCAAATTGCTCGTATACAATTGAGCTATAACATCACACTGTATTCATGATTACTTACCTGTACTATATCTGTGATATGACAGTTTAAGGGTTTTAGTATTTGTTTTTGATGCCATGCAGAATACTAGACTAGTGTCAGGATAAAAGTATTTAATACATTATAGTATCCAGGATCACTTATTACACTCTGCAGGGCTGTCAAATTTTATGTATTTACTTTTGACGTTTGGTCATGTGGCCTTCACAGCTTAGCTGTATTTTTTCAAAAACAAAACATTGTACTGTAAATGGTATGACTTCTTGCTTGATTTAGCAAGGGGTTACTCAACCTCAGCATAATGCAAACCATAGGGAAAGTTGCTCATTCAAACGAGAACACAAAAATGCAAAACCCGGCGGGTATGGTCGACTGAAGCGGCGTGAGGAAGGGCAGATAAGGGCCCTGTGAGGACTGCTGGCGAAATACTGGATATGTGTGTTCTGCACTGCTTGTTGAGAGGGAATTCACTTTGACCTACTTTTATTCAGCCGTGAAAAAAACCAACAATAAATGTTAAAGTAGAGTCTTTGGACTGATGGCAGATGAAGATAATGGGGATTAAATAAAATGTTACCCGCATGTCAAATAATTTGAGCTAATGGTTCTATCGATAGTCCAAATAGAGATGGCGAAAGCGGCCAGCCTTGTCGTACCCCTCTATGGACTGTTAACAAGTGAGGGGTCAAATAGCCTGTCAGGACCTCAGCTAATGGCTTGTGATATATAACTGGAATCATGTTAATGAAGGAAGAACCAATGAGTAACTCATAAATACCCCCGCCCCAACCAATCGATCGCTTGCTCTCTCTTCTTTTTTTATTACTATGAGCATTACAGCATCACAGAGCCGCTACTGTGGTTGTTGACCTGTAATCTTAATCGTAATCAGTAACTTAACAAAGATACATTCTTGGCAGCTTTTACAGACCCAGTGTCCTAAATATTAAATTTACATGCTAGTTTGTTCCTTATTAACATCACCGACCCTATTATGTTCACAGGCAATTTTTTCTTTTCCGCGTGAATGAGGTTATGAACCGCACAGAAGTCTTAGAGGGGTGGTCAGGGGGAGTGGTGGGCGAATGGGACAGACTGGAGTTCACATCCTGAGTCTTGTGGGGTTTGGTTTAGGCAACCAAAGCACTTTAGTCAGAGTTGAGGAAAGAGCATGGTAATGCTTAAACAAGAACAAGCTGGTTGTGTTTTGTGCCACAGGTGACAGTAGCCTTATTTTGTATACAACCATGATAGGACCACAAGATTCATCTCAGCCTTAAAACATTTCAAACATAAAGAAATAGAGAAAAACTTTTACGTTTACAGGATGTTGGATCAACCACTCAGGCTGCTTGACACACGGGTCTGCACTATTCATTCATTGCTACAATTAGGGAGGCGTGCAGGTCAGCTCATCTTTGAGCAATTGCAGCCGACGATTACCCATAATACCCTCTCTGCATAGGCTTGCAAAGGCATCTGTTTGTATCTCTGCAGAAGTGCAATTCCAACTTGATGGCGTTTTGTCTCAATGATGTACAAGGTTAGATATGAATAAAACATCATGTGTTATTTTCATCTATAAGTGGTTTGGACAATCTCTTAAAAGTCAATGCTGTTCCTTGAGGCCTGTTTGTTAGGTGCCCGGACCTTCGTGCAATATGAAGTGATTTACACAAAAACATGAGAATCCAGTGGAATAAAAAGTCCTAACATGTTGCAGTAATTTAAACCTGTATCGTTTGGGAGCTCCACATTCTTTTTCACAAAGGCGAGAAAATCAATTTTAAATGTGTTTAAATGAAGGGATTTACTGTGAAACGAGTAGCGTACAATACTGCGCTGACAGAAAAACAGGGCATAAATTAGTCAAATTGAATTAACACCAAGTTATTGTCTACTTATTCAAATTCCATTTGAGACGCAAATAGATATGCATGGGCACTCATGCACGATCAAGCCAGTAAAACAAAACATCAACATAATTTTGGGAAAGATTAGTTTGATTTTGTACTTATTAACACTTGGCTTGGATCAAGCCAAGACACAGGGAAATCAAATAATGCACCCACGCCTGCATGTGCGCACACAGATTGCAAAACAAAGACCCCCCCCCCCTCCGCAGACACCGAGAGCAAGCCTGCAGGCAGGAATAAATCAGAGCTCCAGCCAGGCAGGTGAGGTGTATTTCACGCTCAAGGAGTGGCCTACTCTGCACATCACCAGGGGCCATTAATCTCCAGGAGACAAGGCCTCCGGCCCGGAGCTGGCACCGGAGGACCTGAGTCGGCTGGGTCTGGGCCACGAGCCTACAACAGTAATGGTCTCACTGTGTTATCACTTGTCAGATAGTACAGAGCTGATGCTGTTGACCTAGATGGAGGTGTACCTCAGCCAAGAGCCACAGGCCCCCGTGGAGCGACGGCAGCAGTGTTTGAGCTGGATCTAGAGCTGGAGTGTCACTGGTTGGATTCAGACAAGAAGATAAAACGCGAGGGCAAAAGTTGGGGCTGTAGCGTGGGCCTGCCACCCAAGGGAGCAGCATTGGGTTCATTATTCAAAAAAGTCACATTTATTATTTAAAAGCCATTACTCATTCAAAATGTAATTTCTGGATTTCACTTATTATTCCACAGCGGAGCGGCAACTGTTCTGATTTCTCCCCTGAGTTGCTGTCTTCATTCTCTCTTTACTTTAATGTAACTCAGACTCCCGCATGCTCAATCTGACGATCAGTGGAGGCCAGTAGCAGTGATTTGTACCTCTCTCATCCTCTGGATCAGTAGGATCAGCTTAATGGTCAAACTTCACTTTATTTTACAGCTCTTACCTCAGTGAGGTAATGGAAGGCTGGTGTCAAATAAAAGATAATTATGATGACAATGAATTAAGCATGCAAAGTAAAGGTAGTGCCCCACCAAAATGTCATGAACGAGGTTGGATTTTTTAAACATACCAGGAAGGAAACAAGGAAACCATGACTTTGAGGATTCAAATCAAAGGCACTACTTTTAAAACTAGTTAACTTGGTCACCTGCGTTTAAAGAACCCACATGTACTGTGTTTCAAAGTTGTAACTCAAACCAGCAATGCTGGTAACCGGCATAGTAAATATTGTTGTGTAGTTGGAGCATGATGCAGTCGCGTTTGGCCCTGATTCTCATATATTGAAAATTCAGCTCATGCATTAGTATTAGTAAATTGATTTAGTTTATGGCATCTGGCTCTTCTGGCTAACAATTTACCATAAGTGGTTTTACACTTGGATTGATGAAATGTGACAGAAATTGCTCTTCTTCTTTACGGGGCTCCCAAAGGATCTGAGCTACCAACAACTTGTGCTGAATCAGAGGTATCAGTTACATGCAGAAGAGTCCCGGGAGCTGGAGGAAACAACAGTGGCACGAGGGAGTCAACAATGTAACAGGGAGAGTTGACAATTTATCAACATCGCCTAATATGCTCATGTGAATTTGGTTTGATTTGTCCAGTCAGACGATGCTGCAACGAGAAAATGAGATTAAGAATCTGGTATCTGACACCAGTCAGATGATGTAAGCACAACCACTGATGTGTGCGCAGACATGCAAATGTGCAGGGTCTATACTTGATTTGTTTGACAAATGAAGGACATACTAAGGAGGCCTTCAGCGGCAACCAGTGCCAGAATCAAACGCATATGACTGCTGTCTCACACACACAATGCCTGTGTTAAACTGATCGCTTTGTTTAACTGTCATTGTGTTCTGCATGAGATGATGTAGCAAGGCAAATTGTGATGGCAGGTAAAGACCAGCATTTTGCTCCAAATTCAGTCACACTGTTCTCAGATTCTGCTGAGCTCAGTGCTGCAAGCTCCAGCTCCAGCTCCAGCTCCAGCTCCAGCTCCAGTGGTGTTTGTTTAGGTGAAGCAATGACTTTGTGTTACCCCGTCTCACAGTTGTTGTTACCATGATTTCCTGATTACATGTGTGGGCACTTGTAAATGACCATCAGACAGACAGGCATTGTTTTATGTAAGCTATAGGTGGATTGTTTGTTCGACATGGCTGTACCTGATCTGAACCTGAACGAGGGTCCTGACTGGTTCCAAGTCGGGTATCTGCCATCTAAGGTACAGTACAACGGCGATAAAGTGCAAACACTTAGTCACACTTAAATCTCTGGGTTATTTTTCCTAGCTCTCTATTTTAGAGAAGTGTCTTCATCATCAAGGATACCCAGAGCATTGTCCTTGCATCCGGGTGTTATTTATGACCCAGCTGGATAATCTAACACTAAAACAACTGTTAAAGCCTGTACCTTGTGTACTTCCTTAAGCTAGTCCTTTCTAGAAATTCTGCAGTCTGCAGTATGTGCTGTGTGCATTTAAACATGCATCTGGTGTGTATGTATGAGTGATAAATGGTGACTTTACACAGACAACACTTCTGAGACAGGTTGGAAAAATATGCATTAACAAAAACAAAATGGACATGAGCACATGTGATGTTCATCATCGTATAATTGACACAGCACAGCAACCCAGAGAAGATATGAATGACACTCTAACAGCTATTTGCCCCCTCCCGCTGCGCCCTATTCTTCTTCCACACCCTCCTGCTCCCTCCAGCCTCTGTCACACCAAACAGATGGAGGTGTCAGTGGATTTCCACCTTGACACAAGCCGGGGCGGAGCCGCCAGGCTCATTTGCATCTTCGGGAGCGAGGAGTCGGCCGTGTGTGTGTGCGTGTCACGGAGGTTTCTCTGCTGACCCAGCTGCGTGGTCTGTCTGCATGGAGAGGTCGAGGGTAGGTGAGCGGTGACAGGGTCGGAAGTTCTGCGCTGCTTTTCTGTTACTACAACCTCTGGATGTAGGTTTTGTCCTTGGTCTCCTATTTTTTAAAGTTTGTAAAAAATAAAGCAATACTTAAAGGACCAGTTGGTCCCAAAACCACCTACCAAGTCATGGATGGTATAGATTTTTTCTCAGCTATTACTGACTAATTGTGGAGGCTGTCCAAGTCTGCATGGTCACTTCCCGAATGAGAAGAAAATGCACAACAGTTGGCATCTGCCTTTGTGCATTAAAGTAGTATGGGAAAAACCCAGTTAACACTGCAAACATGGTAAAGAGCTGGCATAAGGGAGGGTGGGAGCTGGGAAGGGTTTAGCCTTGCCGAGCATGAATAGCCGTGGCAAACAACTAAAGTTAGAAATGATGAGTACAGATTTGAAGCGAACAGTGTTGGTGTTTAGCTGCTCCCTTTCATGCTCCTGGTAGCTTTGCCACTGAGTTATGCAAATCTCTCTTATATATAGTTTCATTAGCAAAATGGCACAAAGCATTTACTGCAGCCACACTTCAGGCCCACCTATTGCTCAATTATGAAATTATTACCTCATAACCTCTGGGTCTTATACGCTGTACGAATCGAAGTTCTAGTTGCTATTACCAAAAAATCTGATATGGTTCTCATTGATAATTAAGGCTCTCTTTCCTACTTTTAAGTTTTTTGTTTTATTATGCACCTTGCAAACACTCGCCGCCAAAACGCCACATGAACGGTGACTCCAGCTGGGCACACCTGCCTGATTCGTGTCTTGGACAGAACCAGTCACATCTGCACGTAAGAGCAGATTCACTAAATCTGGCTCTTAGGATTTGGCAGGAATTGAGAAATGACTCATTAAACTATCCCTGCTTCTGTTTATGTCCCGTGCAATTTTTCAGGGTAGGGAGACATAGTTCTCTTTTTTCATGTGTAATGCACAGAGCCCTTTTTAATTGACTGTAAAAGTATAATTGTACAAGCAAATGCACAACCCTCCCATTTCTTCTCATCATCTCACTTTGTTCTGCCGGAAAGTAACACCATACACGTGTTCCCTCACTTTTTGTCACTCACGCTGACAACATAACGGGAAAAAACCCTGCGTGTTAACATATGGAGATTTCAAGTTTTGTCAGCATCAAGCATCAATTTTAAAAAAACAAACAAAAAAAAACTGTGTGATGTTTAGCTGATGAGACAGATGGTTCATTAGAGAATCACAAGTATCCCGCTAAGTCCTCCACTCACTTCAGGAGCAGTCCTCAGAGGAAAAGCCTGGGGCTGCTGTGAGCTTGGTTTGCTGTGGGTGCTGCTGCTGTCACGACAGGTTGATAGGAGATATATGAACAGGAGGTTGCAGAGTCATCAGACGTTGACGGAAAGGTCAGTTTTCTGGAGTTTCTTGCAAAGGCACGGACCTTTGTGTGAACTTCTTAATGAGCTGCATTGTTTGGCAGCATGTTTGCTCCACTGTCCATTTGCTTTCCTTATTTCGCCTCTGACTTTATCCAGCATCTTCTGTTTTTCTCCTCCATCCGGACAACTGCCAAGTTTTAGTTCCCATGGCAACATACAGCATTTAGTTGTTTTTTTTTCTCTGGCTGAAGAGGTGAAAACTCAGAGAGCTGGGATGGTGGGTACTCTGCAGAGCATTGCATCTGTTTGGAGTGCACAGTCCTGCCCCCCCCAACCTTTTGATTAATTCATTTCCTACGAGTGGACTGTCATGTTACCAGAGAAGATACTGTCCATGCTGATCATACAGTACGTGTGTACAATGTGAAGATCAGAAGATCAGTAAGGCAAAACAGTTGTGCCTGTGTTTGTAGAAACTCCTGCAAAACCATTTGTAAGGATAAGGAATCTTTTTTTCTTTGGTGGCCTATTCACCTTGATATGAACTTAAAATGCTCCTCACAGTGGTTCACGCAGGGTAGCAGGGGCACTCCAGCACACTCAGCCATTATTGTCCTGCAGCACAACCATACCCCTCATCCTTTTTTGTATAATAAAGTGTTTGCAAGAAAAAAGATGGTGGCCAGCATCGCTGCTTGCTTGTGCTGTCATCAATAGAGATTTCATTTCCCTATATTAGAAATGAGCTACCAGTCTCTCTAAAGAGAAGGAGCTGTTTTTTCCACCTTTCTCCTGGTAGGCTGTTCTGTGCCCTTGCTAACTGGTCCATTCATTGCAACAGGGAGACTCACTCACAGCTTTTCAAAGGTTCATGTAAACAGATTAACCTCACCAGTGTTAGGCCAGCAGCCGGGTACTTCTGCAGTGTAAACATGGCCAGTGAATACATCACGCCATGTCAAACAGGCAGTGAGGGAATGAAAGGTTGTGTACTGATGACTATTTGAGCGACTGTTTGGGTGAGAAGCTGCCTTTTCATACTCACCGTGCCCTTCACACCAAACTCTGATGGAGCCAACGTAGGCGATCGCTTACACATGACATTTCAGGCCAAGCTATTCATCAAGGAGACACAGGGAAATATTAATAGCTGTGTCTCCAAATATGAAAAGAAATAGCTCGGGACCATTTCCTCTTTGTGATAAGCTCACATTTCCAACATGGATGCATGTGTTTTCCTGTGTCAGATATTAGTAAATCAACAAGTTATTGCTTAAGTCCCTGTTCTTATTGCTTTTAAAGGCCCAAATACTAATTTCCATTCTAAGGAAATAGGCTTACTTCAGTCCATTAATATGATAATATCAGCCACCCCACTGCTGTTGCAATGATTCTCATGCATGGAAAGTAATTGTCCATTTATTCAGAATCCTTTCCCTAAGTATTCAAATTGATTAAATTCTGCTGTAGGCAGGCTGAAAACTAATAAGTTGACGCTCTTCAGGGTTTTGGGGGCATTCACTGTCAATTCTTTAATAAAGAAAACTAATCAAAGGGGTGTCACAAAATATAGCCATTTACCCAAACAATAGAGAGATATTTCACACCAACATGAAAAAATGAGAATATTCCCCCAAGTCGTTACTAAAATCATAATTCAATCAGGCAGCAGCTCTTTTCAGTGGCAGGAAGGCGAAGGAGGGGAGAGCCGAAAATGATGCTGGCAGGCCACACTGTGTCGGGGATATGAGAGAGGAGGAATTCGACAAAATCACGCTTGTTGGTTTTAACTCACACATCAGCAGTTCAACAATTTCGAGCTCACGGCCCACTCATTTGCTTGTTCTGGAGATTGTAACCACATCACGCGGTCTTCACTCGTCTTGTGTCAGCCAGCATGAACGTCGTGTGAAAAGCTGTGTGTGCAGCAACAACACCTGATGATGATGATGATGATGATGAAGACCCTGAGATACAGCAGAAGTCTCTGGAACAATAGGGTAAGCAGACCTTGAGCTGAAACTGAATGGCAAAAATGACCAGGTGTAGTGAAAATCTCACCATTATAGAGGGGCTGGAGAACCGGTAATGATTAAATGTTGCTTTCAGTCGTGTAACAAATGGAAAAGGAGCGCTGGAGAGAGGGAGAGCAATCCATGACTGCTTTCTCACCCCTGCCCCGCTCGCCGAGCATGGGATGAAAGCAAGTGGATGTGAATGCTGGATCATCCGTCTCGGAAAATATCAGTTGTGGTCGGGCGTAGACCCCCTTTAATCCAGTGTCAGAAAGATTGTGCTGGGAGGAGTTTTGTGTAGCTATCCGACATGTAGCCCAGAGTGAAGAGCCAGCTCAAAGGGCTGGAAAAGTTCCTGGTTTGGTGTTTCCTCTTCAAACCTACTCAATAAGCAGCTGGGAGAAAATACTGTGTAAGAATAGAGAAAACTGTTACGTGTGGCGTGGTGTTTATGAATTCATTTTCTTGTGTGTTCAGTGATTGGTTGCATTCTATTGAACTACTCATGGTGCTGCATTTTCTCCTACTTTTAGCCCAGTGATATTTTGTGAGAATGTGTTGTAGTTTCATTGTGTTTCATTGTGTTGTATGATTTTAAAGGTCCTTATTAGTATTGTTACAGTGATAAAATGAGAAAACTGAAAGTCATATGATTTGGCTGTACAAAAAAGTCTGGCCAGATCATCCAAAGCATGTTATCCAGAAGTAACACCAAAGTCAGCACACTGGTAATGTTAATAATTCTTCATTGCACAAGAAAACTGTGCTAATTTTTTTTCTCCTACAAACAATGATGAATGTTTACGACTTGCAAGACGAGTCATAATTTTACCATTTGCTTGTCTTTTCGTAGGTTTGGAGTTGTCGGAGCATTTGCATGTCTCAGTTGTCCCGATTGATCTTATTCTAAATTGTGTAAATAAGAACAAGGTGATAGTAAAGTGACCTTTGATGAGCTTTGGCCTCACTTAATCTAAAAAGCACCAAAGCAGAGCGTCATCAGCAGAGGAAAAGAAATGAGGCTTGGTTTCACTCCAAAATGTGACATCCACTTTTGAAAGTGGCATTTCTAATCCCAAGAACTGGTATCATTATTATATATATATATATATAAAGTTTAAAAAGTTACCTCTGTGCTAATGTGAAAGATTCACTTCTGTTTTGGAAAGACTGACAGATAACGCCTCACAGGATATGTCGCTTGTTGGAATTAAACCATTTTAAAAAGCACATGACATTCAGAGTTTTTCTACATCTGCCGTCTTGAGTGAAGTGAATCAGAGGCTTCGGGCGACGTAGGCAGAAAATGTGGGGGGGGGGCAACTGTGCCGTCGCCTCAATGTTTCATCTGTACTGTACGAATCAAGTGGCTGGTGAGACTTAACCCCGCCTGACGCCGTGGATCTTGACGGGTCGCTACCCATGAGGCTGCAGAGGCCTCCTGCCGCGGCAACCTCCTGAACCCTGGATGTTAGCGCCGTTGGCATATTAGCCTCCGGACGACCATGCGAGATCCTGAGAATCTGGAGATTTCAGCCCTCTGCTTCTTCAGGATTGGAAGTGTGTGTGTGTGTGTGTGTGGGGGGGGGCAGAGGGAGAAACGGGAGTGAAGAGCTGAGAGTGATAGATGGCATGCTGTGATGTCTCTTGAGGATTGAGAGAAAGTGAGGAAAAGAGGGGGAGAGAGGGAAGGAAAGGAAGAGAGCTGAGTGCCTGCTGCGGGATGAAAGTGGAGGCAGACATCGGCAATGAAGGCACCTGAAATCCATTCAAATTAAAACATAGGCTGACACAAAAGTCAGCACATGAATACAAAGGAGCAACTTAGAGTCGTGTTTGTTTGCTGGGCCTGGAGAGAAGGAAAGAGAGGAAAAAAATCCCTTTGTAGGGCATGCTGTCTACATGTGAGTGTCTGCGTGAATGTTCGCCCGCTTGTCTGTATGGAAGTCCCACTGCTCCACTATGTGTGCGCACGAATACACGTGCGCGTGGACATTTATGTGTGTTTGTGTGTGTGTGGCTGGAGGTAGGCGAGCATCAGGGAGCAGGAAGCTGGGGAGTTTTGGGAAAGGTCGTGAGGCGCGGTGGCTTGGCATAGTGGCATATTTCATTTATAAGCTCACTGGGGCATAGCTGTGCTGCAGGGAAGATTAAGCTGTAACTCTTCAGTTTGTGCTGAAAATGCAGGGCATGTTCCATTAGTGAGGAAAAATAAAATCTCCCCTGAACCACAAGTAAATTAGTGATGTGGCTGTGGTTGATTTTCGTTATTATTTCATGTTGGGTCGTGTTGCTTCAAAAAGAGGCAGGGAAGATAAAAAAGAAACAGGATAAGATGTGGCACGAAGGCATTTATGTATGTGGTGTTTAAATCTGTATCTTTCATAGCAGCATTGCATCCAAATTCCTGTAGAAGATATCAGGGAGCAGTTGTTGCTGTATAATACAACAGTCTTTGTAAAGCTTTTAAAGCTGTGTACGTACCGTGTTATAATTCACAGCATGTGGGCATCGTAACAGCCAATATTTAATAAGTCTTTACTGCTCCCTGGGGAAGTCCCATTTCCATTATTAACATGATCAAGGAAGAGGTGCAGAAAGTGGCACATGCCTTTAACGAGACAGGTCTAAGATCGTGTACTGATATTCATGTTACTTATGAGTTATCTAGGTTATCATTTTTTCATATCTTCAATTAATAACCTACACATAGAAAATGCAACCTTTGCAGTCAACAGCCAAACAACAAACAAATGCAGGGATTAATATCAAATTTATATACACACTGTACTTAAGGGGATGAGGGCGTAAGGTTCAATAAGATGCACATGTTGCTCTGTGTGTCCACAGAGACACGTAAGCAGTCGCTTTAGATTCAACATTACAACCGGATTTGAACGCGCCAGGTGCAACATTTATGAGGTGTACACTACCAGTCTGATGCAACACAATGAGCTCTGCAACAAATACTTTCTTTGAGAGGCTCATCATGTTGCTTGCGTGTTTGCTCATTATGCGACCTGTGTCAACAGTGATCTGACACAGGTCAGATCTGTGTCAATGTTGCAATGGCTGTGCATTGACTGGTAGCTGATTTTGAATCAAAACTCCAAGTATATGATGCACCCTTCACAGTACTGGTATTATGATGGCCATATAACAACATGTTGGTTGGTTTGTTGTTAAGATGATGAAATATGAGCTGAGCTGCTTTTTATTGTTGACTGGAAGCCAGTGGTGTGGTGGTGTTTTCTTCTGTTTGTTTTTTGTATTTTTGTAAGGCTTTATCACAGAACCAGTCCTCACCTTCTGGCAGATTTTTTTTACTTCTTTACTGGAATTCAAACAAGAACACAGCTTGGAAACATTGTCAAGGAAGTGAGTAAAATCAAAGTTATGAAGTTCTCCTGCAGGACTTTTATCACAGACAAATCATACAAAAAGCTAAATCTGTCATACTCAGCAGATCTAGATCAAGGAATCTGACATTTCCTCAATGGTCAGAGATGCAGGTTTCTGAAAAGAAAGTGCAACAGTTTTACTTTGAGTTATTTTGAGTTTTTATTTTGAACACTTATATCATGTTTTAATGTGGCCTTCCTGCCAAAAGGATTTCATCTTGTGCGACAGTAAAGATCTGAAATTAACTAAGCTGAACAACATAAACATACAAAAAAACAAACATGTGCCTCCATGCTCGTTACCCAGCTATAGGCTGCACACACCCCACCCAGTGTATCACTGGAAAGATCTCATCCCGTTCAAACTCAGATGGGTGGCAGGAGAACAGACTCATGCTGCGCCACGATTTATCATTTGCCGTATTTCATGTTTCTTTCACCTTTAGCGCTGCTCAATACTGCCTGACGGCTGACCTTTAGTGGGAGAATGAGACAGGCCTGTAACTGTAAGCACCCGCTCACACACAAGCCAGGAGAAATAGGCAAGTGCACGCTCTCCTCTAAGGTCATAGCCCAAGGCAGTCAATAAGAGTGGTGAGCTTTCGTGGTTGCCAATACTTAGCAGCAAACACTTTGACATGTCTATATGTTAGAGATAAACATGAGGAGGAGCGTCTCGGATACATCGATGGAAAATACACACACACACACATTTAAATGGGATCAGTTTTGATGTTAAAAATAGGACACTTCCTGACTCACTACAACCTCCACGCTATATGTCCATGCAAATCAGATTTAATGAGGCTTTTGACACACAGGCACACAGGTAAACAAAGGCAGAAACCTTCACATCAGCTTCACAATCTTCACGCACACACACACACACACACACGCTCAGATCCGTGTGCACGCTGCTCCAAAATCCGGCAGAGAGGAACATTAAGTCATACAAACACCTTGAGTGTCAGCCTTGGCTGTGAAAGGGGGGAAGATGGATGGTCTTTAGCCTCGGCTGCTCAGGCAGTGATGAATGACCAGATAATTTCCAGGCCACACACACACAAACAAGCACACAAGCACACGCACTCGCACACTGGCACACACACGCTCACGCACATTTGTGCAAGCACTCGCACACTTGCAAAAACACAATAAAAAGCCCATCAATTTCACTGCACAAATACAAACGCACGCACGTGGCCGACGTGGACACATCCACCTCTTGCAAACATTGCTCACTGCCTCCGCACGGGCCCAGCTGCAATGTGTGTGTGTGTGTGTGTGTGTGTGTGTGTGTGTGTGTGTGTATCCATCTCGTGTCCTGACACTACAGACGGGTCTTCTCTCTGGCTGGAGGCTGCGCGTAATGCTCACCCTGTGACCTCGCCGCGTTTCCATACTCGCTCGCAGTAAAAAGATCCCACAAGAGTCCGTTGCTCTTCCACTCACTTAAAATAGACAGATGGAGGCAGAGGATATTGGTTTGATAATAAAAAAAAGATGGACAATTACATAGAGCCTTTTTATGTTCTCTCTGGAGATGGGGGAGGGGGGGGCAGGAAGGATGGAGAAAGAAGTGACTTTATTTTATTGGACTGCAGCAAAATTAGTAGACGACATGCAAGGTGGGAACAACAGAAAAGGTTCAGGATGATAATCTTAGCCATTATCATTTTATGTTTCCTCTGCTTTTTTTTCTAATGCACCACATGTGGCATTTTAACATCGATAAGCCATTATCATGAGACATTGCAGTGTAATTACTGTAAATCGACGAGGCCATCATTAACAAGACTAGACAGAAGCTGTATTGAATTAAAATGGGAAATCTGCTGTATTACTTTATGGCACAAATGAGGAAGTACTCACAACTGCCACTGAAGTAAAATAATACCACGCTGCATTAAAATTCTTATTTAAGCAAAAGTGCCCTTGTATTATCAGCAAATTTAACTTAATACAAAAGGTAAAGGGAGTAGAGAGTTGGCTCCCATCAGTGATATAGAATAAAAATATTATAACATTATTTATCATTATTGCATTATCGTTAATGTATCATTTTCCTTTGTGGTGGGATGATGTTACTTTGAACTTGAGGAAGCAATGGCTGGAAACTATACTAGCTATAAGGTGCTTTATTTAGACAGCACATGACAGTCTAAATGACATCACATTAACAGCTGTGTGCTAATCACCATAACTTACTTACTAATTTGTACTCCCAAACTTACTGTTTGGGATCCACTGTTTTAAAATAAGTCACTCTCTTTTTTCCCAAATGTTAACTTGATGCATTAGGGTGGCCAATATTTTATCCTTAAATAAATATTGTTAAATACTGTTAAATATGACTGCTGCTTATCTGTTTGCATAACATTTATGTAGTTAATTTTATGAATTAATTAAATTTTTGAATTAAATGCCTAGGTATAGTCAGTGCATAAATTGTCGAGGAACACATGTAGTAGTTTGCCTGAGGGATTTGTCGAGGTTCCATGAATATATTTTTGTTAGATTTTTATTTGTCACGTTGTTGTTTGTCACCTGGAATTCCTGCCAGATGAGGGTGAGTGTTTGACACGCAGAAAAAAAGGCGGGGGAAAATGATTTCTTTTACCTAACCTTTTTGGCTCTGAACTTGAATAAAAGAAGAGTTTGGCTGAACCTCTGAAGCAAGGTGCAGTGTGGGGCAGAAATGTTTTTTTTTTTCCTTTTAAAGAAGTGGGGTGAGAAAAGACTGATAGTGAGCACTTTGGAACGCCTGAGAAGGAGATCTTGATAGCTGTTATTGCAGCACTTTTACTGAAAGAGTAGTTAACTTTGCCGTGACACTTTACATAAGAAAAACTTTTTTGCTCTCCGTAAGCCACCGTGTGCGATTGCTTTTCATGGGAGAAATGTGATGCATATTTCTTTAAAAATGACTGTGTGTTAGGGTGTTAACATGAGCAGTGACAGTCACAACCCCAAACTTCATTAACATAACCCTAACACTGCGTGACTGACGGGTGATCTCCGTGAAATGCGGTGCAGAAATACCACAGTAATGAGCACTTAGTACGTCAGGCAGAGCCGAAAAATAATGAAAATAAAATATAAAAAGATTTTGTGGATTTCCACTTGAAACCGACAGGGCTTGCTGAGGCTCCAGTCAGGAAATGTAAAGGAGGTGGAATCGGTGAAGTGAGAAGGCGGTGCTAAGATGGCGGAGTGTGGTGAAGAGTGCTCACATGGTTGGGCTTGTCACTTTCCTGTCTGGCCTCGCAGCCTCTGTGACCCTCCTCCCTGTGTTTTCTGCTCCGCCTGGGATGATGGAGATGTGGTACTAAAAGGATGCTCGCTCTGTGCGTACGTACGCTTTCCAGTAAGACTCCCTGCGTGCACACGTGCATCCGTGGATCTGTGTGTGCCTCCGTGCATCACGATATACGATACGTGCATTTGTTGCATCTGTGTGTGTGTATGAGCTTGTTTGTGAGTATATTTCCCTCCTCTGTGTGTGCGTGTGGGGCAGGGGGTTGTTTATCACAGGCCTGTCACTGGTCTCAGGGAGCCGGAGACACCCGATCTGTAACAGGTGGATACACTCCAGCACACACACACACACACACAAACACACACACACCCTGCAGAATGTAAAACAGCTCAGCTTGCAGGGATCCCGTCTACAGCGCCGATCTCAGTGCTGTGTGTTTGTGTTTGTGCATGATGACGTGCGAGTGAGACGTGTGCGTGTTTCGATCCTAATGAGTAACCATGTACCATTTGTCTGCCACTGCATATGCTGTGTCTGTCTGTGTGTGTGTGTGTGTTTATGATTTAGCATGCAAATAAATCATAGCTGCACTGTTTGGGAATTCAGCAGTGGCTTTGTGTCTGTATCAAGGTGCAAAGATCCACACACACTCGCACAGATGCTGTCGCTCCCTCTCTGTCTTACATGCACACACACACACACACACACACACACACACACACACACACACACGCACACAAACACAGGCAGGCAGGCTATGACTAGTTAGCGTAATGACACATTGGAGGGCCATCAACTGTCCAGGAAGATAAACAGGAGTGACTTGAGGGCCCATTACTCCCAGTCATGCCTGCAGGAACACATTTTAGATGCTCCATCATTAACGACGTTAACATACTAAGCTACAGTGAAAAACCAGGAAGCAGGAAGTGTATCCTCCAATGTGTTAGAGGATACACTGCTTAATTTGCTTGTATTGGATACAAATTTTCTCGGATGTATTCTGCAGTCCTTTATAGTTAATTTCTTACAGTTGATTGATGGCAAGTGGGACTAGATGTGAAAAAAAGATTTAGAATGCAGAAAGTATCTCAGGTAAACATCAGGCTGTGCCAAAGTTAGCAGCAAGAGTGCTGCTCTTGTTATAAATAAGAGAATATTTTTGACATTTTTGGTTGACATGGGTGTTTTGCTTCATTACAGTCAAGGAAATGACACCTTGAGATAAGTTTGATTTAAATTAAATTTGATTTTATTTTATTTAGTTTGTAAATGATGAGCATGATGAGGTTGTTGGCTGTAGTATGAATTATGTATTATTAATGCACTCAACATAGCTGCTGCTCTGTCGTCTCTGTTGTCTGTGAATGGTAAGTGCAGGCCTTTCACATCCGTGCCTGATCATCTGAAGCCCATTTTTGATGAAAATATCTTTGTGCGTGTGATTGACTCCTAATGGCACTTTATGAGATGTGTGTGTGTGTGTGTGTGTGTGTGGGGGGGGGGGGGTAATGGACTGGCTATCAGTATTTTATGCTCCAAATTATTATTTGATTGGCCTTTTGAGAAAAATCAACTGTCTACTTTCTTAGCGAGTCAAGCCAGCTGTTTCCTCTGCTTCTCCCCTGTGTGCTAAGCTAAGCTAACAGGCTGCTGGCTGTAGCTTTATGCTTACTGTACAATCAGGGGCAGGGTATGATTCTTGTCATCAAGCTAACTCTTGATAATAAAGTGATGAAGTCAAGAATATTTAAAGAGTGTACGCAGCGAGATGACGTTTATCCTTAAATTCTCAAAAAGTGCTTGCCTTGCCACTTGTTGGAGTGTTGATTCATACTTAATACCTGCTCATGTGTTACAACTGGGCTCTGCCAAGGACTTTCTGTGGTAAGTGTTCATTTTCATTCAAGCTACCATTTATTCCTTCTTTTCATTTCCAGAGTGAATGAAGGGAGGAGAGGAAAGGTGACAGAAGCGAGGGAAGAACACAGGATCCAGGAGAAAGTAATGTGAATGGAGGCGGTTCATGCCGAGAGTTGGTGATGGGAAGACACTAAGAGATTCAGAGGAGTTAGGCTTTACCCTAACTCTATTTTACAACTGCGTCACTGGTAAATGTACTTCTTCAAATATCAAACTATCAACTGCGTTTTCTTCGTGCACCTTGTATTTTACTGGATTCAGTGAAGTTTAACCATCAGTCAGGTTAATTCTTCCTCCAGATCAGCTCAGTTTTGGAGGCATTGTGATCTAAATGAATCAGCAGTTTACTGTCATTTATGTAATTTTTGTCTTTTAAAGCACCAGCATTATTATTATGGTTATTATTATTATTATCAAAAAAGAAGGATTCAAAACCACTGCTGTGTTTGTCACAGCCAAAAGCGGCTTCTGTCTCTTCTACTGTTTCTAACAATCTGTTAGAAAGACCTCACAGCAGAGATGTATGGTTGCTTTGACTAAACTAATACATCATGTTGAATAGCACAAGTAGACCCATTGTAGATATGAGAGCTTTCATGCAAAAAATTTATTTCATCACACTGTATTATTCATGTCTGAACCTGCGGTGCCATCCTGGTTGAGACTCGTGTGTGTGTGTGTGTGTGTGTGTGTGTGTGTGTGTGTGTGTGTGTGTACAATATACACAGTTAGACTTGTGATACTGCTGTTAGTAACGTGTAGAAGGGTTGGATTTTATTGATGGAACAGCAGCTGCAGTCTCAGCAGTTCTGCCGCCTCTGAGACCTGGCAGGACACTTCTTACTCAGGCTGGACACTGGTGCTGCTCAGCTCCAGTGTCTGCACAGATCTCTGTGCCGAGAGCTCAAATGTTAGCCAGTGGAATTTATTGGAAAATTAAGTAAGGGTGGTGTATTGTTTGTCTTTTGGCGAGGAAGAGAGAAACAGAATCGTGGCACGCTGCAGAGTGCGCTGAATGTGAGTCTGCACCTGAGACGTGTGATGGTTTGGAAGCTTTCTTGGGTCGGGTCGCTCGGTGGAAGGTATTTAGCAACATCTCGCATTAGAAGCTGCCTCCAGCTGCAAAAACAAACAGATTGAGGTTCAACTTCGTAAAAAGGGTTGAAGAATAGTCACAAGGCATTTCGAGTTGCCTCTGAATAATTATCTCCCTGAGCAGAAAACACCAAACTTTGTGTTTCAAAGCAGCCCAAGTTCAAAACGAGCCTGTGCTGCATTTAAGTCTGCTGTGGACTGTAACTACAGATATCTTGAGGTTTTAGTTTGAATTTGCCAAACAATGGCTCTAAACTATAATTACCACTCGTCTGGGAATTCATGGTTGGGTTAAAGCAGTGAGAGAAGACTGTTATGAAGGAGAGTTTGAATTTGTTTTGTTGTTTACAAGACAGATGGATTTTTAGCGTTACAGTGATAAGGTGTTCAGGTGCAACACTTTGCAAAAGCGAGGGAATAACATAAAGCACATAGTACGAGAGCATTGATTAATGTTTTTGCCACTTGGGAAGTGCAGAATAACCTGTAATAAAAATATATCTTGAAGCGATATATTCATTCATTTGTTTTGCTGATAGACCTGATGTGCACCTGACTAGTTTTTCTTTAAGGTGTAGATTTCGACGTCTCATATCAGAGAAATCTTCAGCTTTGAACTTTTATTCTTCCTTAAAAAAACTGTTCGTGTTTTGCCTTGTTCAGTTTCCAGTGCATGTTTGGATATTGCGATCACATCCATGCTGTCTGACATGCCGGCCAAATGATGATCAAGCTGTGAAAAAGAACAAGAGTATAATTACTGTGAAATATTACATTAGCCCTCTCCCTCATACCTTTCATCATCCTGAATCTCAGGATATTAATGTGTATGTCAGTGGAAACTGGGTCAGTTTGGCTATATTTCCAAGGTAACAGAGGTCATCATTACTTACTTCATCAATATCCATTTTGGCAGCACTCCCAGAATATATCAGCTTGTGTGTGTCAGGTTTTATGGATTAAAATGTTTTCTTGTTTTTCACCAAAGCCATCATTCCAGCCATCAAGTGGATGGGGCACGGAGGAGCAATTAAAAGCCGCAAATTCTGATCAGAATGAGCAGCGCATGCAGATTTTCAGTCCATTAAGTCTGCTTCCTGATCAAATGGGCTGATAGACTATAATATAAGGCAGGTTTCAATCATGGGGTATTTCAGCCGCACAGCTCTGGATAAGAAGAGATGAATTTGTTTACCATCTTCTAAACAATTTATGGCTGTTCGGCACGGGCGGGGAGGATGTTGAACAGCACCAATCAGGATATATCGCAGCGCTGACTGTAATAAACTCCCCGCCACATAAACAGTGTCAACTCAGATCAGTTTGTACATGGAGCACATTTAGAAACAACGGAGGTTTTACAGGGAAGTGCTGTCACAGAAAAAAAGACTAATAAATAAATGAGCAAATGGTGTGGGAAAAAAAATATGACCAATCATGTCGTCTTAGTGTTATTCAAAAAGAAGGATTCAGGTGGTGTTAATCTGCATCTTTCGGATTTTCGGATGAAAAACAAAATCTACAAAGTGTCTGTCTGTGGTCCACAACTCAAGTCCATTCATTCTTACTCAAGACATCAATCTTTAAAAACATAAAAATATATATAGTTATTTATATCAAAAAAGCACTGAGCGGCTTTCTAAAACAGTTGAGCACTATGGAGGGTTTTTTTTTTAGCAAACTTTTAGCATTTGTTTGGGACTATTTTTGACAGCGGACTGCTACTCCAAGTGCTAGTGAGTATTAATGGCAGCAGGACTGTATGAGGGACAAAGTCAAAATGAAGAACCGTGTCGGCGTTCATCATAATGAAGCAGTGTGAAGAAATTACTGAACTCGACTCATTATTAAAAAACAATACTCCGTCATTTGTTTCTGAATTTGATCGGATAACATTTATTTTACTGCATAATAGATTTTTCCACCATTTATTCAAGTAATTATTTGCCTCATTATTGTTTTTTTGGCGCTCACATCCTGATACACATTTGTGACGCAAAACAAAACAGGAGCCCACTTGTAAAAACATTGCCTCGTACGTTGTTGTTACCCTTAAAATGAAATGTTTGGGATTAATGGTCATTCACTGCATTACTGCTGCTGATTACCGTCATTTAATTTATTTCAGCTACAGCTTCACGGTTGCTTCACCTCCAGCATCCTTACAGTATCAAGTTAATTACATCATTCTTCTCTGCACAGGCTGGAATGGAAATTTGTTTTGCCATGTACAGATCCCGCAAACAAACGGTCACAGCAAATCAGGATTTTGAAAGAGGCGTTTCATGTGCATTCATATTTTTATGTCTTTTCTGTGCACAGTTTTCATCAGCTAATGAAGCAAACACAGCAGCTTTATTTTGGATCACACGTACACGACGAGGCGACTTGACGAATCAGTGAATTTGCATTAGCTCCATATCGCATTAACCTTACCTCACCTTCGAAACTCCATTCTCACCTCTGTGTGACCCGCAATTTAACAAGTCGTTCTGCTGCTGCTTTCTTTCTCAGACTTTCACTCCTCTCTCACTCTCTCTCTCTTTTCTCTAAATGGCTGTCATGAGTCATGGCGTACATTTAAATGTTAAATACTAAGGTGGAGGTCATGAGCCGTTTCCCACCACATTACCGGCTAATGGTTCATATCTTAATAACCTCACCAGTCTGGTCATATTCTCTTGGGTGGACGTCTGAATGGAGAGCTGCGGAGCTGTGTGACTCAGGCTTTCGCTGTTGAGATTGATCGTCGGAGTGCGAGTTGTTTGTTTGGGGGAGACAGATTAGCTCTGCTCTGGGATGAAGAAAAGCTTTCCTCTGGAAAGAGAGAAAATATTCCGACACCGTGTCATTGAAATGAGAACAATTGGTGGGAGGTTTTACTCGGGCATGTGGCGGTGCGCACTCACACACACCCCACCACCTAGGGAGATGAAGATCTGTTGTCTTTGTATGAATTGTCTTGGGATTGGAGACAGTTTAGGAAATCAGTCTCTATTAAGATGTAACCCCAGATGACATGATAATCTGAAACTGCCTAAGAACATTGAAAAAAGTAAATTGTTGATTATAGTTGTTTTTTTGCTATTTGTAATGTGCACATGTAGATGCGTTTGTACTTGTGTGTATGGTAATCGTATTTGTACACATCAGCATGCATGTGTGGACTAAATGGGTGTGGTTGTGTGTGTGTGTGTGTGTTCCGGCAGAGGCTGTGAATAAAGCATTATTGGAAACGCAGCGTTGCCTCGTGTCAGACTCACCCACGCTGCCTTCAGCCAGCCATCAATTTGCCGCCTTGTACTATGCAAGCTCGAGTGTGACAGCCTGACTGTTACAGATAGCTCCAGCGCTTACTTAGGCCATTATAGATTAATCAATACATACATAAAAACCTCACAAAGTGATTCATTGAATTCACAAGTCCCATTTATCCCGGATTTTCAACATTATCGCTGTACAACAAATACTAATACATAATCAGGCTGACATGTTGACTTGTCAAGCACCGGTTTAGATCACGATATTAATGAGGGCTGAATTCCGCTTTGGTGTTTCCGCGTCAGGGCCCATATTGTTTATGTCGACTCACTGCCACGGCTTCCTGGCACACCCATGATCACGCTTGAGCGTTGTGTGATCTCAGTTTCATTATCCATCATGTTCAAAAGTGCACCGAGGATGTAGCGATGGAGCATGGTGTTAGTCCAAGTGCTTATGCTTCATGATCAAGCAATGCTCACTGATATTCCTGCAGGAATATAACATGGCCTTTATGAAAATGACATCATATGCCCATTTTAGTCTGTGCGATAAACCTTCAGTAGGTTATTGCGTTTAACCGTTTGTCCAGTTCCATGACATGTCACTGACTGAATCTTCTAAATCTGTAGTATCAAAACACACTATCCAAGTGGCACAGGCTACTCAGTGCTATTATATCCTAATGTGTTACCATTGCATATGCAGCACAACACATCTCAGTGTACACACGATGTTCGAAAGGTGACTCTCTGCTGAAACATCTGTTTACAAGCCTCTTTCAACTAGCTGCTGTCAGGAGGCAGCCGACTAATGCTCCACATGACTCAAGCTTGTCATCTGTGTGAACAGTGCTCGTGTTTGCGCGCGTGTGTTCAGCTATAAGATCACTTTGTATGTGTGCGAGTTTCCCAGCATGCCTTGACAGCCCCACTCTAATGGATGGTGTCCTCAGATGTGAAAAGGTGAACAGAAGTCGGCCTGGGGTTTGCGCTCCGCAGTTTGTCACTACAAATTGGTGCCTCTTCGTGTCCTTCAGTATGTAAAGGTCTGTGTGTGTGTGTGTGTGTGTGTGTGTGCTGGTCCTGAAAGCTTTGCTCAGCTTTGCCGGCTGGTGCGTTACCTCATGTACGTACATATATTGCTGTGTGGTTTCTGCACTTGTGCTGACAACAGAACAGCCGGCTTGATTGTAGCCTCCAGCTGGGTTTGTGGTCTTTGAAGACGTGAAGTGTCTACTTGCTTCTACTCACGCTGTGCTTCTAATCCGTCGTCCCTAAAAATACACACTCACAAACATAAAAGCCGCACAGCTCTTAAAATCCGTTTAAAGGGGTATTCAAAATAGCCAAATGCCCAGATAATCACTGTGTCCCTATCAGCGCATATTTTCATCGAATACACTTCTTAAATTAGTAACTTTCTGAAATTCTCAAAGGTGCCAGAGCTGGGTGTCTTAAATTCCTGACGAAAACTCTTTGTGCAGCTCCCCTTGGGTACACTAAAGAAATGTCACTGAGCTGAATCTTCTCACTGTAGGAAAAAGGCAAATGTCACCGTAATTTAAATACTGTAAAAGAAGGTTTTTATGCTTTCCAGAAATAATTTTTTTTACCCTATTTTCACACAAAAAAGCAGAAGGGTTTAAACTGATTTTCACCCGAGATTTTTTGTTTTGATTCCTAATATAGCAGGGCAGCTTTCGCCATAGCACCCAGAACAGGCTCTCGTTGAGGGACAGTCAAGAAGAAATTGCATAAAAATGAGTGAGTATTAGTTGAGTATGTCCCTGAAATATCCAATTGTTTGTACTGCTGAACAGTACTTTAATTATTCAGTTTTCCCCTGGAACTTGGTGCAATTACTTTATTTGATTTGCCAAATAAAATGTATCATATGGACCAGCTGTAATAGTAAAATAATATCAATGTTCACGCCTTCCACTTGCACAAAATTAATAAATTAAAAGATCACAGCTGTGGTATTAAAAGATACCAGGTAATGGCTGAATAAAGACATTTGTTTGTGGCAGTGGCCATAGTTTTTTTTTCATGTACAGTACAAAACTTTTATCAGCAGTGTGGATTAATGTTATAAATACCTGCCCTGGTTTACTGTTGTAAATGTGTTAGTTCCGCTCCAGTGCTTTGTATTATACTTATGTTAATAGTTCTACCGTGGAAAGAGGAGCTTATGCAAATGTGCATTTTTCCATTTTTACAATGCAGTGCACTTCTAACACAATAAATAACCCGTGTCAGTTGTTAGAACTGTTGCTTTGACGCAAGTAGGTCCTGGAATCAACCTCAGATCTGCCACTAAGTTTCTCTCCGTAGTTAAAAATGTTCTCTTTGCATGGTTTTCCTCCTACAAAGACACAAAGGCCGGGTAAAACAGATGCTCTGTTTTTGCCCAGAAATTAATAAAATGAACTGAAGGATTAATTTAAAAGAGATGAGATCAGAACCCCCTTTTACTCAGGCCTCTAAGGGCCAGCAAATTTAAACCTGTGTTTGCACTGCCCTCCTTCTCCTCGACCCTCCAGATAACATATAGCGGTATTCTGCGGTGTCTCAATAGGAGTATTACCCTTACGTAATCACTGTGTTTAGGTTCATTCATTCCTATCGTTCAGCGATCATGGTGAGCAGAAAGCTTTCTGTTCAGTTGCTTTGCTCGATGTCTGTTACTGAAAAAGTGGTGACTACTGCCTCACAAGCATGGAGGAGAATGCCCAAGCACCAAGTCACAGGTCTTCACGTGGTATCTCCATCAATGCCGTGGTGCAACGTAGCCTCGGGGCAACAATTTTCAGTTCAGTCTTGTTTTTAAACTTCTCTCAGGCCCAGACGATCATCATTTACATTAAATTAACCAGAACACCTTTAAACACCTTACAGCCCCGGAGTTGGTTTGATGGCGACGTCCTTCCTCAGGCCGCATGATGAATGTACTTGACCTTTCTCACTGGTGACGTGTCTATCTCCGCTACTCTGCACTGAAAAGAAAACCCGCTGCCCCGTGAAGCAGATGGATGGACTGGGTGCACAGCCGTGGCTTCAGGTGTGAGCTGCCAACAAATCAGTGGCATTTGACTCATTTAGCGGCGGCACTTCACAGACTTTCCCTCAGCTCTCTCCCTCTCTGTCTTCTAACAGGGCTCCACCTTTTTCCCTCAGCTGGCATTGTGCTTGCTTGGGAGGTATTTTTGTTTGAATCACAACTGTCAGTTTAAAAAGCCAGTGCGCAGGTGACTTTTAATCTGATTTAAATAACGCTGACCCTGTCATTTACCTGATTTATTTCACCGATTAGCATTCATTGGAGTAAACCAGCAGAGTGAGACAGCAGTGATGCTTTTGCTTTTTCACTTTCACTCAGTATTTGAGGGGGAAAAATAATCAATATAAAATAATTTTACAGCACCAGAGCATAAAATAGCCATTATATACTTTATTATACAGCATACAGCCAGGGTTCTTGTTGGGGTGGTGACTCACCATTTCGTTCACTTAGCAGGCTGCTGCTATTTCCTTTGAAAATTCCTCACTTTCATCCCAGTTGTAATTTCATAAAACATTTAGTTGCATAACATATATTTTGATCAGAGGGGTACGTTTCATTAGAGTTTATAATAAGAATATTACATGTTACTCATAAACCTTGCACACTTAAGCTTGTTACTCAGTTTGCCAAAAAAGAACCAGTGAGTTAAGGTACATTTAGCAGCTGTAGGCACCAGGGATTTGCATTAAAATGTTGATTATTTTTGGTCGTGATATAACATGTTGGGGTTTATCAAAAAACAGTAACTTTTTTCAGCTCTGTCCCAATAGTTATTGTAAATTATTGTATGAAATCGGCTGATCAGAAGAGAAAAAACTTTTTCTACCTTTTGTTTCTAAAGCTCAGAGTTTAAGAAATTAAAGCTGTAGCTGACAGGTTTGAGACATCATCTGACTAAGAAACAAAAAGACAGACAAACAGTACTGAAAACACAACCTCTGTGGCGGACATAATCACCAAACATGAACCAAGCCCAAAGCTTTATGTAACAAAAAAAAAAGCTTGAACCTTGGTAACAGAAGAGTAACTCACGCCTACGGCACTTTTAAATGTCAGGATTAAGCACTTCTAGTCTCATCCATTATTCCTTTATTGAAACAAAGACTTCCCCCACCCACTGGAATTTTAAGATCCCCACGTCTGCCATCACCACTTCCTTCCTCAAGCCTCTGTCAGCTGCTCAGGGCCATTAGAGTGACTGACACCACAACACATTTCTGCAGTTGTGGAGCGCTACGTCTCAAAGAACTCATCACTTAACATTTATGGCCTAATGGGTAGGTTCACTGTCGTGTCAAAAAACATTGTTGTCATGGTCAACATGGGTCTTGTCATTTGGGGGCCACCGTACATTAAAACTATTAAAGTTTTACAAGGCTGACAGGGGTTGTGTCATGGTGTTGTGTACGAGGAGACGATTGATGTTTCTGCCGTAATGGTCTCAGATCAAGACCTTCTTCTGTGTTCTTCTGTATGATTGTGCCATATAGACAACAGCCAGCAGCGAGCACTTGAGGAAGAGGAAGTGCTATTTGTTGCTTTGGTCGGGCATCAGATTCATACATACATCATACACTCCTGAGCTGCTTCTTCCCAAGAAATTAAACATGTGATGCTACTGGAACTAGTATCTGAAGCTGAGGGGATGTCTGCATGTTCAGTTGACTTAAACTTGGCACTCATTTTAACCTCAGCAGTATGTGGCAGAGGGAAACATTTGCGGTGTGAATGTCTCAGAATAGGCATATCCTGGAGAGATCTTGTGTCTGGTGTTTGGGATTCAGCGCGTGCACTTTAATATCCCCGTGTCATTCAGGTTTAGCTGTATCTGCTGTTTGAGGATTAACACCTCCTGACAATGGCAAACATTGTGTTTCCTCATTTTTAGCAGATCACACAGGGAATGGCAATAAGCTTTGTTCTGGTATCTGGAGAACGGATTCTGTGGAGGAGGAGACGCGACGTCCCACCGCCATCTGCTCCCATATCTTGTTAGGCTTATTCCTGCCACCTCTCAGAGCGGATGAATGGAGGGAAACAAGAGTTGCAAAAAAATTAATCATCATTTTCAGGCAAGCAACTTTGACCCGAGGGGTTAAAAATGCCTTCTAATGTACTTTTACACCAAGGATATAAGTGCAAAATCAGTTTTATTTCACAAGTTAAAGGATTTGTGTGCTTAAAGTGATATCTGCCATGAGGCAGTAGCCTGAGGCTGCTGAGAGATTTTTTTTCCGTTTAGTTGCAGGGAGCGTTACTTTTGTGATGTCTGTGTGACTCAAAAGGACAGAGAGCTTTGTTGGCCGGTATGAAGGGATGTTTTCTGTCTGTCTGTCTCTGCGGCACGTAATATTGGCCTTTGTCTGGGAATATTAGCGCAGCTGAACAGCTGACAGAGACAGTGCCCCTGTCGTCTCGCCTCAGCTCTGGTTGCCAGAAGAGGCTCTGGACAATGTGTCTGCACAAACAGTCTGCTCTATTCTGTCGACAGACAAGAGCTCAGCTGAAATAAATGCAAAGGGGTGACAGAGAATCACCTTAGAGTCTGAAGCACATTCAGAATGTTCAAGTGATGTCTGCTTAGAAAAAAGCCATGTCGTATAGCTGATCTCAATCGGTTCTTGGCCAATTGACACATGGGTTGAGGACAGACTTTATATAAGAAGCTCAGTCTGGCCAGAAAGTAGCACATGGAAATCCGTCCACTTGTTCTGATAGAACATCGTCGGTCGAGGCTTGGTGACGTGATGGCTACTGTCAGGGCTAACTGGTAAACCACTCAGGCTCTCGGTTAACATACTAGCAACATGCTTTTTTTACTCTGTCCTAAGCTGTTTGCTGCCCTCATGCATTTTGATCCAACTGTGCATTCAGTCAGCAAGAAATTGAACTCTTACTTAACTTTGCTCGTTCACTCAAGCACTTAAAGTTCATACCATCCGCCTCACGTCACAGTTTGCAGAACTGAATGATGTTGTATCCTGGAAATGAATTAATTTATACAATTTTGCCATTTTTGCTTAAAAAACACATATTAAATTAATTAAATATTTGATTATTGCCAAAAATAGGCATGTTGTAGGTGCCCAACAACACATTTTTGCCCTGGGGGTAGCAGCATGGTTACCTGTTCCATCAGTAATGTGAAACATGTTCCCATTTCTGATTTTAAAGTTAAAAAAGGAAGAAGAGGATGATTGGTATTTTGGTCATATTTTATCTCTACACTCTTTACACTCTACACACTTCTCTAGCTGTCACACATTTGGTTATAATTAGTTGACCATATGATGACACCTGCACTTTTGTTTATTTTGTGTGCACCAAGGAAAAAAGGAAATTATTCTTCCTTCTTCGTTCACGTCCTCGCCATCTTTTTTTCCAACAAAGGAAACAAGTGGAGTGAACATCTGCTGTCTAAAATCTAACAGTTGGTCTCCTTTCCTTTCAGTGCCCTTGACAAGCTTTCACATGAGCCTGACACGAACCACTCCAAACAGGGTTAGATTTAAACCCAGTCAAACAGCTTATGTGCGAAAGCACCCTCAAATAGTGCTCCGTTGCAAAAGGGCAAAACATTTTGATGAGATCCGTACATGAACTCTGCAATCATGCATTTTTTAAACCAAATGTTATTAGTTCAGTTTTCTTTTTTCTTAATGCATTCAGGTAACATTACTCGACCAGCATCAAATGTTGCTTTATGTTTCATAAGCCGAGGCACTTCACCCCAGCAGATCAAACACTGTTATGTTTATATGATGTTGTGTTTTAGAGGGATCACATCCTTAGCTTTAATGCTGCTGCTGGCTTGTGCCGTGTTCATCTTAATGCTGGTGCCAATAATCTTCTGGGGCCCGGTGGATGAGTTTTAGTGTCTGAACGTCTGCGTGTTCCTCTGTGACCTGTTCCACAAAAACGCAGGACAAACAGCGGAACAAAGCAGCACACTCTGATAAGCTTTTTGTCCTTGAGCCGGAGCAGCGTCTTAATTCTTATTCAGCTAATCAAGTCAGCATATGATTCTGGCTCACTGGGTAAAACTTTGCTGGAAAGGTCAGGACCAGTTTGAAATTGCGGTCCACAGCTACAAACTGCATCCTGTATACAGTTTGACACATAACAAACAACTCCAGTGGTGCCCTTGGTGGTGCACAACCCCAGGAATCAATGACTAGACCTTGGCTCCATTCATTCTACCGTGGCTTTTGGCATCAAGCCTGCAGTATCTGGTTACTCTCCAACTCCTGGTGCCTGAATGTTTCTCTATTAGCTGGACTTTATCTGAGTTGCAAGCCTCTTGAGTTCACTTTTTCTTTCCTTTTTAAAAAAAATCAGCCTCCATGTGACTCAGAGGCCGCTTCCACAATCATCTAAATGATAAATGCTGGTATTTTCTCAGCTTTTCTTTTCAGGACAGGAGGTGCAAGATGTGAAAATGAATGCAAAAGACTTGACACTTGAAATCGATTCTCTAGCCGCCTGAAGAGCAGAGTGCATCAGAAGGCACGAACAAATTGTGAAAAGTTTGGGTTTTTTTTGCATGAGTGGGAGATGATTCCACATGTGAGCAGGCGTCAGGAGGTTTTGTTTTGCAAAACCCAGGAGGAAGAAAACTCAGTGTTGGTCAGTTCATCTGCACTGTGGGCTGCAACAGTGAGGGGAGCTCTCCAACGTAACCATAGCACTTCCTAATGCTGTGAGATTACCCCATATTATGCTTTCTCTTAGGAAAGAGAAACAGCACTGCAACACCAAGTAGAGCACATATAATAAACATACAGGCTGTATTCCTCTATACGGGAGACAATAATGAAACATGGCTCTGTAGGAAGGCATCAAAGAAGATGATTTCTGATGCACATGAACGTGGCGTGATGTGAATTTTGATCACGCTGCATGCGTGTGCATGCGCTCCAACACAAACACACACACACACACAAAAACGTTGTCCACAGCTGCTAATGAGGAGCCAAAGGGGGCTCTCGCTCAGAAGCCAATTATCCTGTCCCTTCGGAGGAAGAGTCTACGTGTGTGTGCGCGTGTGTGTTCGCGCGCGGGTGTGCAGATGTTTCGAGCCACAGCCCGAGCCGCTCTCTGTTTCTCTACGCCAATACGACAAGGCTTATTTACATAATCTTTCAGCTCTAATTATGCCTGTACATACAACTTATGAAATGCTACCAGCTCTGGTGCGAAAAACACGGACCGCCGAGCCTCCCCGTACCAGAGCGCGTCGGCACCGCGTTACGAACAAAGCAGAGATGTTCGTCTGAAAAGGCCGCAAGCCGCGGAGACAGCTCCTCGTTTCAGGCCCGGCCCCTCATTTTGCGTCATCCCTGTCATTGTTGTGTTTGCATCCCGCAGCAGATCTGTCTATTTGATGGCCACAACTGCATAAATTATGAACAGAGTCCGGGGCAAAAGAATTCAAAACGGTAACTGTCACTGTGACGCAAGGCTCAGTGTTTCAGTCATGATTGTGCACTTTGCATCAGCGGTTTGCCACTATTGTATCATACTGTAGAGATGTGTTGACTTGATACAGTGGCAGTGGATGTTGCTCTGTTCAGACAGGTGTGTGTGTGAGCGCTTCACCACTGATTCTCCAAATCTCTTATAGGATAATCACGCTACAAAAGGATCATTCTTTCCTCCCCTCTGTTGCATTTCTCATCCACTTCAGCCTCATTAAGCCAAAGTACTCAATGGTGAGAGTTGTCAATTTGACAGGTCTGAATGGGGGATCTGCGTGAACGTGACTGTCAGGGCTTGAGCGCGTGAGTTGTGGTGTAAAGGCTGCGTGATAAGTGTAGTTGTGGCACTCTGAGCACGGCTGCCTGGTTAGAGGCTGAGGTGCTTCACATTAATGCTCGCTTCCTATCTAAATTGCTTCCAGCTGAATCATTAGCATATTCAAAGGCCAATTTCGGCCTGACATAGAGACTCCACTTCAACATTGTGACAGTACAGTAATATTTCCATTTTGTGTGTCTGAGTTTTAACACATACATCTGAAGTAAATATATGTCTTGTGTGTGTGTGTGTGTGTGTGTGTGTGTGTGTGTGCCCTTTGGGCTTCATGAGGCTGACAATAAGAGTTAAAGGACTCCCGGAGATCAGATGATTCTCCAGGGTCCACCGTGACCCTTTGAGCTGAAACACAAAGTGCGTCAGGGGGAGCTTTCACAAATGATCAGTCCACAAGTGTGCGTCTGTGTGTGCGTGTGTCTTGCAAGCATGCGCTTTGGCCAAAAATGGCAACTTTGCCTGCCCTCATGCACACATGTGGTTGTGTGATTTTTTTTGCCCCGGGTGCATGCATATGTTATAAGTGTGTGTTAAGCCATTGGTATTCCAACGCCCTGAGCGATCCATGGCCAAACAGATCCTGTCATGTTTGTGTGAGGAGACCAGATAGGCTTCATTCCCTTGAGGCTTGCTGCATGCTGATGTGCCTTTCAGCCAGCTTGGATGGCCTACAGCATCCACTTTGTGCTTTAAACCTGTGGTGCTGGTCCTGGCTCCAGGTGTTTTGTATTTTTTTTTTTTTTTTCATTTTTGGAGGCTTTCTTTGGAAGCTACACCCCCGAATTGCTTCAGCATCAGCCTTGAGTGTGCTTCAGGGACACCTGGGCTCACTGGTCTTGGAGTGCGATGTGATACAGAAAGTCAGCCAGGACAGAACTTCTCATTATGCAGGAAAGATCCTGCAAATGTTAACGCCTGCTAGCGAGGAAACATGGATGTACAAAATGCAATATTTATACATTCGAAACATGTCAGACCTCAAGGATACATACAGTGAGTAAGAGTGGTTGCGAACATAACTTCTGCTTGTTTACAAGTGGCAACAGCTTTAATTAATAAAGAGAAAAAAAGAAAAAGAGGCAAAAGTATGTGCTACCAGTCATATACTAGGCTATATACTGTGTGCTGTGTTGTTAGCAATGAAAAATTGAAAAATGTGACATAGTTTAGCAAGTGAAGTTGACCTACATTGAGTTTTTGGTGTGATATATTTTGCTACTCTCGGGGGTTGTCAGATTCACCCTGCTGACAAAACTGAATAGCATGAGATGCAGTGTGGATGTCGGCTGCTCAAAGGTCTTTTTAAACCTGTTAAGGAATGCAGAAGCCGAGTCCTCACATGCAAACGATGCAGGGAGCCTTGCTCTTGGAGATGGAAAGACTCGGGACCTTCTCCCTACACTCTCAGATAGATTTGATGTCAAATGTATTTAATCTGTGTATAATAACAGTTAAACATTTCACCTTCAAACTTTTTGAGATCAAGTCATGGATATGTAATATGCATTTTTTTTTGTTTTTGAGTAGTATGAAAATGTATTCATTTAAGAATTTCCCAGCTGCTGCTCTCACTGGCAGAACCTGGGAAGACCTTATGACCTTTACATTTTACTTTCTGAGTAAAAGCCATTTGGAACAAACTACACCTGTATCCCTTTTGTCACTGACATCTATATCCTGAATATAAGGGATCAGTTGCGTGGATTGTAAAGTATTTGACTGTTTTGTTGCGCCAATGAGGTTTACTTTATAGGAGTGCTATAAAGTGTTACAGTAGTGGCTTGCCTGCAACAAGCAAGTCATATTCCTGGTAAAATATTCAGGCTTTTAGTGATGCGTTCACACTATCTCGCGTCAGTGTGGCGTATGAAGAATCTGTCACACACTGATCGCCTTAAACAATCTTCCTTTGGCCGGCTGTCATCTCTCATTGCATGCTGAAGGGTTGCAGGGGCTATGTGTGTTGCTGTGTGTCAGTGTGCAGTTTAGCAAAAAATAGACGAGAGGTCGAGCGTCCCTCAAACGCGTTGTTGACCTTGTTAAGCTTTTTTTTGCCTCTGCTCTCCGACCGTCTCTGTCCTTTTGTCTCTCCCTGTTCCACCACACTGATGCAAAGAGGAAAAGACAGTTTCCACTGGGTGTTTTTCTCTAATGGACTTTGTGCCCTCCGCCCAGAAGCTCTACAGATTTACACTGGTAATAGGCCCCTGCTCTGCAATCCATGTTTCATTTTTGTCTCCAGCTTTAATCTGAGTATCTCCCTCTTTGAGCAGGCCCTTGACTCCTGCTCGGTCGTCTCTTCCTAAGTGCAGCCGTTAGCTCCTTTGTTTGGTTTGCTGTCCACACACCAAGGGAGGCTGGGATTTCTGTTTAACAAGTGTTTATTTCTGCTCACCGAGGAGCCCAGCTAGGAAAACAGAAGGCAGTGTGCAGGCCCCCTGGGAGGATCTCAGCTTGCCAGATACAAGAATGACAAATCAGTGATGGAGAGGGAAAATGTTGATGCCATATATCTTTTCAGGCTGTTGCTCAGGGCCAGTCTGGAGTCAGCTTCATCTGACAGGATTAAAAATTAAACTTTGAAACTTTTCCGGTGAAAATAAGGACCTGGTGTTGGCTGCCCAGCTAGCAGATGCTGATTGTCTGTAAATATGTCTGACATCTAAAGGCACTAAACATCACTTTGGCTGATAACTACAGAGACACTGCTGTTATTCATTATGTGGTGCTGTAATACAACACCATAGTACTGTTTTCAGTCTGTACAGTATCAAAGATAGCCCAAGATAACTGTAACTTAATACTGGATATCTTTGAAAAATCAATAACCTATCCTGTTTGTAGTCGCATGGCTTAGTTTCGTTCAGATATTCATGATCCCCAGAGGATGACTCTTAAAGGCTTTGGTGAGCCAAATATTGGATTGCCATTAAGTCACCCTCATGAAAAATTGTAATGACTGATGATCATCATGATCATGTGAAAATTAAATTTTGGCCAATCCTCGATTGAACACCTGTAAATCTAATGACTTTCTCATTAACTCAAGCTATATCTTGCATTTTGTGCTAATGAACAGATGTTAGCATGCTGACTTGTTAATCTAAGGTGGATGCTAAACATACCTGCTAAATATCAGCATGATAGAATTATCAAGTCAAGATTAACAGCATAATGATGTTACTATTTAGCATAAGCATATAGCCTCATGGATGCTTGTGCAGCTATAGATTCCTAGTATCTGCCATACTCTTTTTATTACTATAAGCAGCCATGGCAGTGCAGTGTGCAGCATCTTCACTGCACTGACTGATTTTATTGGACGGTGGAGAAACAGAGAGCTGAGTCTTGGTTCAGGTAAACGTCATTCTGTTACCGGGAGGCCTGTGGAAGCGGCACCGCTTCTCAGTCGACGGACAGCCAAGATTAATTCCTTAAATACACAGTGGACATTATGGATGTCTTCATATGACACATTGTCAGCGTCAGAGGGAATTAGTGTTGGTTGCAAGTCCACCTATGAGAGAATACAACAAAGCCAGTCAGACTCTCGGCTTCTGCTCACTTCCAGGAGAGGCACCGAGCCACCGGGAGCCGGCTGATGCTGTTCTGTGCACCAGACTCCCAACAGCGAGTCACTGTGAGTCTCACTGTGGACTTTTTTTGTTGGACTGTGCGACTGATGCCAACATAGCGAGAGCACAGACGTGGGCTCCAAACTTTTCGTCAAAGTGGAACTGAAGAAAAACAACATTTCTGAAAAAAAGGCAGCACAGTGTTTCAGTATGTACATACATAATGAAACAATACATAATTTGCTGTGGATGAATGTGCTGAACATGGATAGCATGGGTGGTAACCGCATACAAATGAACCATTGTTTGGCTGTTTGGCGTGATACACTAATAACCAGGTGTTCATGTCCGTCCAATTCATTGTGGGGGGACAGACTTTTCTGAGAAGTGCGATACAAATTTCTCTTTTAGTATAAGTACTGCTCAGGTTTATTAAAGTTTAAGGGACAACAAAGACCACCACAGAGCAGAACAGCCTGAAAGTCCTTATCATTAGTGAGGGAAAAGTGTCCATGAATTGCCACTCCAAAGAGGCCAAACACAGTAGCTGCTGCCTGGACTGCAAAACACACAAGTCACAAAAAGAGCTCGATAATTTAATGTGGTAAGGAGGACCGCAAATCACCATAACACACAGGGCCTATACCAGACACAGACAAACAGCACAAGCCAAGATGAATGTTAATGCCCTCCAACGGGGACAGACAATCACATTAAGGGTGGCTGCTAAAAACTGCAGCTGAAAAAAATGATACACAAGTACGAGACCAATAATAGATGGCTGAGCAATACAAAGCTAAGGCCACACTTAATCTGAAATATTCCTCGAAATACCATCAGAGGAGTGTATCGTCACTCCGCACTCCCGCTCGTGCTGAGCTTGGTGTCTCCTCATGGGGAGTGACAGCTGAGAGCCGAGATGCCAAAACTCAGTGCATGTTCCACACAAAATAAGTTGGTTGATGGACTCTATACACAAATTCTGAGGAAGGTTTCTAGGTAGGACAATGGAGACATTTTCAATTTCCCAAATTTAGTCTGTTGACATAAAAATTATCAAATGATTTCTCATTGTTTTCAATAAAAAATGAACATTTACTTTGGTTTAAATAGAACCCAGTTCTCCCGGTTGTTTAGATATTTAGAACACCTACCCACTAACACAAAGAACTAACTAAACTCAAGTGTCTCAGAATATGCACACTGTATCAATTAGTAGTACCAAACAATATATTTGTAACATTTGTTCATGAGAAATCTTCAATCATAGGAAAGCTATGTGTCACCAAAACTTCATGATTCACTCTTCCAATTAAAGCCAAAGGAAATCTTCACCCGGTCAGTTGTGAACTACTTAACATAATGGTAGGTATGTAAATGAGTGGCAGACCTCTACTGGGAGCCATTAGGCTCAATCATTTCACCACATGGTCACACAGTAAACAGCAAAGAGGCCATTGTGCAGCACCCCCACCGCCAAGGATGTAAATACTGTTCCCTCATAAATTTCCACATTTTCGAGATGGTAATGGCCTGCTCTACACCGATCGGCAACAGCATTACAACCAGTTAGTGGCTTTAATGTTTCAATCTAGTGGTTTCGTGAACAGTGAGTCAAACACCTCTCTGGAGCCTCCATGACCTTGACTGAACATCAGTTTCTCACAGCCTTCAACAGAGCAGTGATGATGTCCTCTGTTCTCAGACATTCTGTATTCAGCAATATCCATTTCAGCATGAAAATGATGATGTGATGCCAGACAGACACCTGCCAGTACTCAGAACCACCTCTGTGGTAGTAACTGCTACAGTAGGTGTCTTCAGACCACATTTTGCCAAGATTTCACAACACACACACATGCACACACACAGATGAAACTTTCTCTGTGGCTGTGAGACTTCAGATACTCTGCTCTGTTCTTTGTTCCACCGCACTCACTGCCACATAATATGTCTACCTCCTTCTTTCATGGCAACAGTTTGCTACTCTTTTCCACTTTTCCATTTTTCATCTCGCCAATGAACACACAAGCTTGTGTTGCGTGCGCGCACATACACATACACACACACACACACACACACATGCATGGCTCTTTTGCTGGCACTCGGTTGATGCAAGGTGTAAAACAAGAGATAATGGCAGCATTTCATAAATAATGCAAAAGAAGAGTCGGGTGCCTCTGTGTGTTTGTATGTGTGTGTTTGTGCTTGTGTGTGTGTGTGTCCGTCTCAAGTGAGAGTGAGACTGCCCTGTCAGCACTGCCGCTCCTCCTCCCCAGCACCTCGCTGACATCGAAAAGAGACCCCAAGATACAGGTTTAATCCCCTCTCTCCCTCCCTGCGTCTTTCTTTCTTTCTTTCACGCAAACATGCACACAACACACACACACACACAACACACACACATGCATTGTTCAGACGCCCTCCATCAGGTTTTAATCTCAGCAGCAGTGCTCTTGCAGCGTGCCCCTCCTTCCCCACTGGCTGAGAGGGAGTGAAAAAAAATGTAGAGGAGACAAATGACTCATTTTATGGTGCAGGAAAATTACCGCCTAAGAGATATTACAAGGTATATGTATATATTTATTGTGGGAGAAGATGAGATTTAGAATGCATTTGTGTGAGAGAAAAACAAATAACAGGAGAGGGAGAGAAAGTGTGCATGTCTATCTGTTTTGCAAATGAGAGAGTCTTGGCCGACTAACAGTTGCTCACAGTCCTGTACAGATGGCTTGACATACAGCGTATAGTGTATATGGCCGCGCATGCCTCCAGGACATGTTCTCGCTCGAATCGATCGGGAGCGGAGGGGAGGAGAAGGATGAGGAAGCGAGAGTGAAAATCTATTGCCGTGTGCAACATATCTGCTCCCCGTATGAGAAAAATGCACTTAAGCAGCTTCTTGGTTCATTGGCTTGGCCCGTGGGGGAAGATATTACGGAGGGCGTGTTGAGGGACCAATTTTTTTGTTTGATCAAGTCTGTGCTTGCTTGGGCCAGCGCAGAAGGTTGCACAGATGCATTGTGCACAGTAAAAAAACAGAAGTGAAGACTGATGCAGTCATTCGGTCAGCAGTTGGATGTTTACTCTAGTGTTTTAGCCTTCCACCACACCCCTCCATACATATCTGTTGTTTAAAATGCTTTCCATTCCAAAAATTACCACCCATCCAGCACCCAAATACTGGTGTTTAAAACGGGTGCGCAGCGACTCCCGAGTCACATTTTCCTGCAGCAGAACAGAATTCGCATCCCACTGCAGACCTGTAATTAACCTTTGTCTTTCATTTGTGCAACTGCCGTCTTTCCCTAATTTTCCACATTCTGGGAAATAGGCCTACTTGCTTAATTGCAGCACCTCTGAAGCTCATGGATTCACACTTTGTATCACATTAAATCTGTATAAAAATGTGTAAAAATGACATTGTGGTCTCACTGTCGATAATGTTCCAAATTGTTTTGAAACTAAGCTAAATAACGGCAGACTACAGTTTCATATTTAATGGATATAGATGCGAGAGTAGTGTATTTCCCAAAATGTCCAACTATTGCTTTAATCAAGTATTTTAGTTGCGTAAACCTGATCACACCTCAACCATTTAACTGCCACAACCAGGATCTTTTCTGAACCTTACCATACTGTAGTTATTATGTGCGAAGACTGGTGATCTTGTCTGATGGTAGGATTTGGATATAAGCCAGGAGTTCAACTGTTGATGCCAGATGCTTTGTACAATGAACCCTGAGTTTTGGTTGCAGCCAAAGAAAAAAAATCACTGTCATACACAGTGTTATTGTTTTGTTGCTGTTTTAAATAGAGGTATCATTATTTTAGTGGTGTGCCATTGCCCAGATTTATATAATATAACATTACCAGGCTACTGTGTGTTCGATCTGTTCAATTATGGTTTATTATGTGAGCGTGTGCCAAATGTACTGAACTCAGGGCAAATGTGATGGTTCCCTTGATTTGTAATCAAATTTAAATTGTCAATACTTCAATCAAATTGAAGCATTCTGAAAAATTGTATTAATAAGGTTCCTTTTTATTGATTTAACATAGCCATTCTCTTTGAACTCTTGTAACTGATTTTGTGTTACTGGGGCTATGCTTTTTTTTCAACCAATTAATTCCCAGTCTTTAATACTTCATGTGGGAGAGTTTTGATCTCGAATGAAGCGGATAGTGGCTGGTGGCCGTCACTTTCCATCATGTTGCTGCCTCCATGTTTTGATGTAGTGCTTCACAATCCATAGCAGGTCCTGCTGTAAAAGCATGGAAATGCCTCTGAATGCCATATTTTTGCTCTGTGGTTCTCTGATGATTAATTTGACTCAGAAACCACGCTCCCCTGCCTCAGCAGAAACAGAGAGGAGCTCAAATGAACAGGTCCCGACCTCCTAATCTTCCAGTCTGTGAAAAAGAATGTGCTACAAGGCTCCTTTTGAATTCATTTATTTCAGTGACTTTCTGAGTTTTCTTTTGCAGAACTAAATGAAAAAAAGAGCCTGCGAAGAAATATATCTCTGAGCAAAGAAAAGCCTTTTGAAAAGTTTATTTCCAGAGTGAAGCGGGTGAGTCGGTGGTGGTTTCATGTTGTGTTCAGAGTTTTTCGACAGACGTACTGGACTCTGCTTGTACACACAGCGGCGTGGTTTGAACTGCTCGCAAGACGGATGTCATGGTCTGTACGTCTGAATGACAGGAAGGCTGCTTATCATGTTCCTCATCGCCAGGCTACTGACATCTGTCACCTTAAGTCTTTCTCCTTCCCCTCTCTCCGCCGCTCCCTCCCTCTGCCTCCCTAACACACACCTATACGCGCTCGCGCTCATACGCACACTGCTCTGCCCGCGCCGAGTCCCCGCTTCCAAAGCATCTCTGCCACTTATCTCTCTCATCACTCAAACGGTTCGCAGTAGCAGCCCTCCTTCCTCTGCGGCACAGGGGAATGAAAAAAAGGACACGGGCGAGAAGGGAAAGGCAAAAGAGAGGGGACGATCCATTCATTCGGGAGGCCTCATATGTTCTGAAAGGTGCTGCTTTGGCAGCAAAAACTTTCCCCTGACACGTGTCCAATTGATACTTTGAAATGGCTGCCCACTCAGCAGAAGTGATGGGACAATTCCCCTCGTCTGCAGATTGGGAGATGAGAGTGTGATGGTGAGGAAGGAAGAGGGAGCGGTGGATGAAAGCTCAAGATATCACCTGCAGCTGCTGTCGGGGGTCGTTTTATCGATTTTCATCTACTTCTCCCTCATCATCATCAATGTCACCCACACTGTCGGGCCCACCGCCATCAACCCTCGTCATTGTTTACACAGGTGTCATTCATCATCATCATCATCAGTGTATCCTTCATAATCATTGCTCATCAGCTTTTCTAGTGATTTCATGTGCAAATACTATGATTGATAATGTTTTATTGTACAAACAGTGGTGCTGATAAAAGTATCACTGTACATTCAGTCATGGTATTAAGGATGGGGCTGGTCAGTGAAATGCTGATGCATAAACATAAATTGTACAGGGGTTCAGGTAAAGGGCATTTTTCTAAATTTCTTTCTCTCTTCATTTTCTGTCACACCTCTATTTTCTGCTGTCAAATAAAGGAATTCAGAAAGTCCAGAAGGGAGGGAGTCCAAGTCTGTAGACTAAAGAGGCCTGGTGGTGCAGAGTATTAGACACTTTGGGCCTTATTTCCACAAACTAGGTGTAAATGCATATTAATGTGATCACTGGTGAAACCATCACATCGTGGAAGAGACACTGACTATATCATTAGTTATAGAATAGGAAAAGGATTTTAAAAAATGGACGTAGCTTCTGGGTCTGAAAAACAAAGCCAATGTCAAAGTGCCGTAAACCTGTATGCTGTTGAATGACCATTAGGGAGTGACTCCACTGGTTGCAAAAAGAAGTCCATGAGAAAATGAGCGTACTTCTCACTGGAGTTAGGACTTAAGTAAACATTCACATCAGGGATTTATGGTCTCAATCGCTAGTTTCAACTCCTCTTCAGTGGAACATGATGTTCATCTTGTAAATTATGGTCCAATTTATAGGACAAAAGACAATAAAGCAATGTAAGTTTTGGGGCGTGGCTACAGTGTAATTGACAGGTAGTACGGCAACCCGCCAATCATTTCAGTAAGGTGTTCCTGTAACGATAACGTGTATCATGACCCTTAGCTTCCATTCAGCTCCACCATGTCATCCAAATATGGTATTGTGGCCAAACGAATCGCCCAACTCAAGGCTTCAAATCGGCAGTTCACAAACCAATGGGTAATGTCATGGTGGGTTACCACTTGAAGAACACAAAATCAGCAGGCTGACTCAGACAAACTCCAGTATTTATTTCTTTATCAAGCTTAATGTGTGCCCAAACAGTTCCGCCCTGCAAAAATGACACAGACCCAAAACAGCACTGTGAAATTTATAATCCACATGATGCATGTCTGATGTGGTCAACATTGTCTCCACTTGTGACATCTGATTTACTGCTGACATTTTAAGCTGGATAATCTTAAACCAGCGGGCGTGCATTAACAAAATACATCATTTTAAGACAGCACAGCAGGAACTCCGAGACAGAGACACGCAGGGGATCATAGCAGTGTCAGAAATCCCGACCATTCAGGTGTGAAATCCTCAACCTGGCTTTCAATAACACAGTCACACTTTTACTGCCCTGGACAGTAGCCTCATGTCTTGCCGGAGAGGGAAATGTTCTGACTTTCATTTATTCACACACACACACACACACACACACACACGCACACACTCACACACACACACTCACGCACACAGGAACAAACAGAGTGAACAAAGTAAGAAGATTACGACGGCTCATTTTGCATCTCAACTCAAGGGGAAGATTACTAGATTCCCATAGCAAATTAGCCCAAATGAATGGTTCATTATCAGTGTGAAACATGGTGGTAGTGGGATGGGATCATTACGGCCGCTCTTGGTCGGCTTGATTAATCATGTAATCACTGAGACAATCTTGGATTGCGCTACACTGCGAACCAGATGCGGTTCAACTAACCTGCTTGAGAGAGGAAGACATGCTTGTAATGATTTGTTTGTTTCCTACTGTAAACAGCAAAAAGCAAATGGGATGTTTTTAAAACAACAAAAATAAATGAAAAAAACCCTGCAGACATGTTTTTTCATCCCTGCATGGCTGTCAGCTGTCTTCATCCGCTTCGTCCTGTCTCCTCGTCTCTCTTCCTCTCTCTCCCAGGTGTTTATTTACAACACGGTAAGACAGCGCTTTAATGACGCCTCAGGGTTGTCAACGTAATCAGAGAGCGATCCTCTTCATCTGCGCGAGCTGTCAGAAAACAAAGGCCCTACAAGTTACAGTTACAGCGCCTGCAACGTGAACTGGCACCCACGCCAAAGCTCCCTTTCCACCGCGTTAGCGGGGACAAAGGCGCAAACAAAAGCTCCGTCAACACAGTCTGACACTGTCTTTGGATAGATCCCTCTGTGCGTAGCGTGTTTACATCTGCTAACAGCCTCCCCCCTTTTTGAAAATCCTCCCCGAAGCGGCCCTAATGATTGCCGCCGATGACAGATTTCGGTGCATTGTGGGAAAGCGCTCGCAAAGATCAGCCGACTTTTGAGTAAAAATAGCTACTTTATCCGTGATGCTATTTTGGGGGGGGTTGTTGTGAATAATTTAAAGCTTTGAGTTTGAGTGTGTGTGCGCTCATGCATGTGCGTACATCGGCGTGTGTGTTTGTGTGTATAATTACTGGCATTTGCGTAGCAAAGCATCTCTCATTACAGTGAAGAGGCATGCAGAGAGGACAAGGTCAAGGCTCAATTTATCATCGTTTGCTACTCAAGGCGCTGAGTGTTAGCAGGTGCTGTAGCCGCAGTGTAGACACCCGAAGAATGAAAGTCCCTTTTGCCTCCTCTGCAAAGTTAAAACAGGATGCGAGCTGCCTCATTTCACACTCCGTCATGAGAGACTAACATGTACTTTGAGATTTATTTATTCACTTTGAATTAAAGTCAGGCCGAATTTGGAATTCTCCTCACGTTACGTGTTAGGAAATATAAACTGAAATAATGCTGCAGATGTTCTCCAGTTTTTACAGGGGTTTTTTTTGTTGGATGATAAAGCTGTTATTAGACATATTAGTGGACGTAGTGTCGAGGCTCCAGGCCTGCAGTGGGGTTACCCACTATAACAGTTGACTGAACATTGGGGGTGAGCATTTTTAGGAGACATGCCGTCACTTTATGTCGAAGGCTGATGTGTGGAGAACTTCATAATCCTGTATAGCTTGATTTAAGACATTACACTTGGAAGGACAACTGCACTCAGTGTTTTGTTTGCCTTGTGTTATAAAAATAGCTGGTCTCTCTCTCAAGGGTCAGTGGGGACCGCAGATAGCCAGCTGATGTGCAGAGTTATGGAGTGACGCGCTAGAGCCAGCGGCTTCAGAAGTAACAGCCAACGACGTCTGCCCCCAGCCGCTGAACTGTCTGAGTGGTCGTTAGAATTATAGCGGTGTTATGAAGTCTTTTTAGTGCCTGCCTGCGCAGACACCAGGCCATTAAAATTACAGTACTGACATCATCAGTTAGTAACAAAAACTCTCACCCCCTCTGGACAACACTTAAAAAGGAGTCACTATCAAGGCTGTCTGCAGTTTTTGGTTGGTACAGTTTTGACCAAATAAGTACACAAGTATATATATATATATATATATGCCACTTGTAAAAGTACATTTTCATTTCAGCTTGACTTGAAAAGCAAGTTTGTGTTAGTAGCCAGGTTTGAGAAATAATCACACTGATCAAGTGCCATTTCCTTTTGCAAACCAAACAACAAAAAAAACATCAAATAGACAAAAAAGCGAAACCATAGACCCCCCCAGCGCCCATCTCGCCATTAATAACCACATGCCTGCTGGTGAATCAAGCACTGCTCTTTTGGGCAATCTCAAGCCTCTGCAGCACATATCAGATCTCTCCTGAGTGTCATGTGGCTTCATTCAAATTAAAACCTGCAAGATAAGACAAATATGTGACAGTGTGTGATAATTGGAATTAATTGGGCAATATTATACATTCGGATTCGCTGTTTTCTTTCCACATCTCGACACATCAACAGCCTGTCATCTGAGAGCTCGGCGCCTTCTGATATCGGTGCAAATGAGCTCACTGCAGCTGCGCATCGGCGACAAAAAAGAAGTAGCGCGGGCGAGGAGAAGCCAAAATTGCGTTTCCATTTTGCAACTATTCCAGAAAGTTCCCTAATTAGATCCGTCTAGGTGGTTAATAAATCAAGAGAGAGCTGAAGCAAAGGGCCCCCGTGTTGGAATTCTCAGATCTCTAATGAATAAATGATGAAATCTGAGACAGACAGAGTAATTATTAGCTTTCTTAAACATCGTTTACACACCAAACAGGCTCTACATAATGCATGGAGCTGTTTTTAATGGTGCAGATCAAAGGGAATCAAAGCCCCAGTGGTGCCACTGTTAAACTGACTGCAATTAAATAAATCACAAACAAAGAACAGTCATGTAGCAGTCCAGGGGCTCTCAGAGCACGTCCCTAACGAGAGACGCCGATAACAAGCGTGGGATTGGTTCCAGAGGGGTCCCACTGGACAGCAATTTGAGTCGTGTAAGTATTATGAAAATTCATTTGTAATAAAGAAATATCATTTGATGCTCATTCATGTCTGCATTGGAATCTTTATTGCACAGACATTTTAGACATGCCCGGATTCAATCGCAGCCCAGCTTGAGATTTGGTGTCAGTCAATCAGACAAGTAAATTGCTCGCTTGCCTGCCGGTGAGCACCCACAGTGCCGTGGGTCTCTCCGCCAATTCTTTTCTCTGACACTCTAAATGCACTTACGCCAATCTCGAGCAATGCCAAAGATCAAGTGCACGTGCGAACGAGCGTGCCGGCTCGGCATGAATCCTGAGCTTTCTAAATTCAACACCTTTGACCTCTGATCCCCCAACAGAGGTGGTGCTGATAATGAAACTCAACACCATCACTAAGCTGTCCCTTTCTTCAGCATGCAGTGTTGGTGTGTGTGTGCGTACGTGCGTGAGATGACAGTTCGGGGATTTAGGGAGCGGCGTGCGGGAGAAAGGAGCAGAGTTGTGCGCTTTCAGCTGTGCGTTGGCACGCATGTGTGTTTGGCTTCTGATGTCAGGACAAGGATTGGGAGTTGATAGGGCTTGAGATTACAACAGCGCTTTCAATTTTCTATTTTCTAAAGGGTCGCTCTCACCACCGCCCCCACCCCCCCACACACAAACAAACATACACACACAACCCTAACCCACCACCACAAAGCCCTGATTATTATCCACTCTAACAACATGAGCCCAGACTGAAACACATACAGTAGTGGACAGGTCACACCCACAGTCACTGAGACAAACTGTCTCAGATACACCAGCAAGAGGTGCTGGAAAGGCATAACTCCTCCTTAATGATTCAAAGGGCTGCCTTATGGTTTTTGACATAATTCAAATAAAAAAGAACAATGTGTCTGATGAGCCTTTCAACATTGTGCCTCTAAACATCATTATATTTTACAGCAGAACGTGACAAACGCTGTGTGACTGCAACAAACAAATCACACTGGGCTTCAGGGAGAACATGTTGAACAAATGTGGAAACTATTATGCCTGGTCGACAGAGAGAAGAAAAAAACAGCAGTGTAGCAGCAGAGTATGACCACATGCAGAACATAGTGGGTTTTATTTTTAAATATTCAACGTGTAGCTTATTACTTATATATTGTATCAATAACTGAAGCTGGGCATACGTGCTGTATAAGAGATGATACTTAAACATAAATATATCTCAGCTACTTTACCATATTCCTGTACAGAGATCCTTTGTTGGGTATGTCAAGTTTGGAGTTCTAGTTTTTAGGAGAGCGTCACAGCTTTAAAGGTTTAAACCCAGCCCTTTTTTTTCCTCTGAATGAGTTCTGTGTAATTAATGTAATTAGTTACACTACATTACGTTCATTTGGCAGACACATGACAGCAAAGTCATCCACTATAAGAACAAGAGTGAGATACTATAACAGTTCAAACTGTCAACATTTAAAATTCTAAATGTATCCATTAATACCTCTTTGGTTTCTATAACACGTGCTCATCTGTGTGTGTCGACAGTGAGGTCCAAAAGTCTGAGACCACTTCCCCATGAATGTGTATATTTATATAAACTATCTATAAATAAGCATTTACTGTCAGGAGTTTGTACTATGTGCCTTGGTTTACATAAATCCCCACCACCCTAAATGCAAAACATTTTTTTCAGTTGCTTAAGCCTTCAGAATATGAAGAATATGAAGAGTTCTGACATTGGTGCCCCCTAGTGAATGGTAAAAGACCCACTCCTTCACCTGACCGGTCTGATAAATATGGACTGAAAGCAATATAAGGACTGCACACCCATATTTATTCTACAGACAAAATACTTATTAGATAAATTCACCTTAACATGAAACACATAATGGCTTTAAATAATGGGAATTAATAACCAGGAAAACGTTTGCCCATCAGATAATTAACTCCAAGATAAATCCTCAACATGAGCAACAAGCTTTATTGTAAAAGTGGCACTAATGAATATTTTATATGAACAACAGATCAAATAACAGTCTATAATAACTCCTAGTGACAGATAATTATCACCTTAATACAATTGAGAGTATTTTAGCATCTTTCAGCTCTTTGTTTCTGGTGTGTTGTCTGCAGTGTCACTGTTTTGATTTACTCTTGGGGTTCTGATCAGCCTTGTTTCCAGCTGAGAGGCAGCTTTAGTTAGCATGCCAAAAAAGTTCAGATAAACTGCCTGACCAGCAAATGGCACACTGTTAGTTAGGTAGTGACCAGCTGTTGAACTTGGTGGATGAGTTGGAGTAAAAAAAAGATTGAATATTGGTCTCATGTTGCCAGAAACACAAATCCAGATGACTGCCATTATTTCCCCATGTCTGCTGGTTGTGTTAATCACAGGTCTAAATTTAACAACTTCAAGAGGTGATGATGATATGCCAGTGCTGGGCTCACTACTTGTCCTGCTGCCCCCAAAACAGCCGAATAATCAATTGCTGCTGCTTTAATATGACCTGTGGATATATACCTTTGAAAATGAGAAACTGTACTACACATATATCCGTTTTCAGGTAAACAACAGGGAAACAGAGAAAGGAATCCCTGTTCATTCAAAACAGTGTTTTGTTTGGGGTTTTTTTAACATTTTGTTCATGCCTATTTTATTGCTTGCAAATGCGAGCAGATTTACGGACCTTTTAAAATCTCACCATTTAACTTTAGAGCTGCTGCCATTAAGCTATCAATTTTCTCTACAGTGAGATAATACTGTTACTCAAGCAGAAGGATGATTTTAACGTCTGCGGCTAAAATGAACAGCTGACCAGTCGCTCAGAAAACCATTTATTACAGTAACCCTGAACCTTTAACTCCGCACTAAACCTTGTGCAGTTGGTGGCAAACTAAACGTTCCTACTCAGCCAGGTTTTCATCATCTTTCCATTTCTGCGCGGACACTGGGAAAGCTAATAAGGGAAAAGAGTAGACATACACACACACACACATACACCTACTGTAGCCTGCAGCTCTGAAAGAAAGGGCAATCAGGGGTGATACATTGGCAAATGTCAAACAAGGATTAATGGATTAATAACATTGTTAAGTATCCTCCAAGTACTGAAGTTTCCATATTTTTTTTCTTGCAGCCCTCCCTCCGTCCTCTCTCTTCCTCACTGCACTAATAGGGAGTGTGAAGGGAGCTGGGGACGTTAAGAACCAATCTCACAGACAAAAAACTCTCGGCAGAATTTAATCTCTCCGTCCTCTTTCTGTCTCTATCTGACAGCACCGCTCTCCGGCTTCTCATGGCGTGTGTGTGTGTGGTGTGTTCTCCAGCCTGGGTTATTGGGGCTTCCATTAAACCACACTCACTGTAATCAGCGGAGAATTATGGGCGCCAGGGGCAAAAATACTCTGTAAGCCTTTTCTAGGTCTGTGTAAGAGTATTAATGTGAGTGTGTGTTAACACGTTTGTGTGGATATGTTCCCTTGGCATGTGTGCAGGTTTATTGAGATTTATGCATCTGTGTGGCTGTGCATTAAGTTGCAAAAGAACGTTTTGTCCAAATTAAGAATTAATTTTCACGGAGTGGACCCCCCCCCTCGACCACACACGCTTTGCCCCAACAAATTAAGAGAATAAGGCTGCCGCAGCCTGTCCGATGATCTTGCAGGTGCCTCATTGAGACACTTTCAGTGAAATGAATGGCTGGCAGTTCAGCCAGTGCCAAGGAGGCAGTTGCTTGTTAAGGTCTCTCCAGCATCAGATATTGTATTTTTTCTTTATGCACCTCTTTATTTTTACATTTTTTATAGACATTCCCCACACCTCCAGATGCCATTTTATTCACCTACAGCGCAGAAATTTTATCAACTCAGAAGAAAAAACTTTCCCAACCTAACTTCATGCCTTAAATCAGCTGTAATATTGCTGACAGGACATTCTGAGAGCGAATACGTGAGTGACTTATTCCTCTCCTGAAATCTATTAGCAGCTCTGCACTAAGAAAGGTCAGCCCTAATTTCCGCGGGGAGTGATAATTACAAGGGATTTTAGCTTCTCCCGAGGCCTCTTCACCACAACATGCGGCTCTGTAGAGGTTAGCTCAACTATATGTTTTCAACTTTATGATAATGAGCTCTTTTTTAAGTTTAACACAGAGTTATGATTCAATTTCTTTCCCTCTTTCAGTAGCTGCATTTACCCTCGCCTTGTTTTGATTTTATCATTTTAACATCATCAACTTTAAGAGAGGAGCCAGATGACAATGATGATTGCGACTCCAACCGCATGATGATTGCCAGATGATTACAAATACACCATTTGCATTCAGAGGCTTGCTCCTCAGTGAAAAGACGGCTCCACACCTCAATCACCAGAGCCGTATGCCCGTAATAAATACACGACAGGTCGTTAAGACAGAAAACCCGAGTCATTTCTTTTGCATACCAAACATGTTGAGGAGATGGAGAACTGTGAGGAAATGATACACTGCAGTTTGGGGAGCTAGCGCTGGTGTATAACTCAACTCTCTCTGCTCATCCACAGGGAAATTAACTGTGGCGAAGCAGCATTACATGAATTACCAGGGTAATCCTGTACTGACACTGCCCTAATCTGCACAGGGATGTACGGGATCAAATCACAGCCTCCATATTTCACTGTGTGTATAACAATACTGGCAGGTGGTTCAAGGAAATAGCGAAGCAATATACCCCCGTGTGACAGGGAGGTGAAGAAGTCACTGTTTGGGGATGAGTCCACAGTCGTGGTGGTGGTAGTGGCTCTGTGTGGCTATATCTGTGGAATGTGGAGCTTTAAGATAAATGTTAACATTAGCATGCCAACATGCGCATAATGACAATGCTAAAATTCAGAAGTCAAAATAGTGTTCTTTGTTTACCAGTGTTTATCAAGTTCACCACCATATCTCAAGGGAATTTGAATTGAAATCAACTGGACTTGGTTATACGATTTGATATTATTTGATATGATTTTGATTTAAATTTCCTTGAGATAACCATGACCTGGGCAAATGAGACTGTTCACAGCCTTGTACACCATCATTGTTTAGCATATAAGCATGCTAACACTTGCTAATTAGCACTGAACACAAAGTACTGATTATAGGTTGATGGGATTGTTTTTTATTTCAATTTTAGTTATTTTTTTTAGATATAATTTAATTAAATTTCTCATCTGATAATGGTGAGGGAGGAAAAGTCAGGGCTCACCAAAGGATACATCCTCTGGGAACCATGAAAGTGCAGATTTTGTGCCAAGCCACTCAGCAGTTTTTCTGCTTACCTGAAAACCTTGACCTACTGTTGGTCTGCATTAGGACCTATCACATTGACTGTCTGTGCCAAATTTTAATGGCAACCCATACATTAGATGTGGAGACATTTCACTTAAATGCAGAAATGTCAACTTCATTGTGGCGTTGGAGGAAAATCAGGGGACTACCAAAATCAGAAAATGTACTGGAACAATAAACGTCTGCAGAAAATTTCATGGCAATCCGTCCAGTAATTGCTTGGACAAAACAATCTGACATAGCCATTCCCAGAGCAATCCATGATTTGGGAATGGCTAAGACTCCACAGAGACTTTCAACTGACAGCCCCAGATAGTTATCTCTGGGTTGTGTGTGTGTGGGTGTGTGGGTGGGTGGGTGGGTGGGTGGGGGCAGCATCACCATCACTTTGGTGCAGGTAGAAGGGTGATTAGCAGTCTGTTGCAAGGTGCGGTAATCCACTATAACCATTGCTTTGGGCCTACAACACAGACAGATGTGTTAACGATCAGCCAATGCCAGCTCCCTTACAAAAAACCCGCTTCTCTCTCTCGGAGCGAGGCGGTCCTCAGCCTCCTGCCTCTCGGCTGATTGACGTCTAATACTGCGCTAATAACAACGGCGGCCTGCGGCGGCAGCTGCAGAACAGGGTGAGTTTTGTCAGTGCCCGCCTACTGCAAAGCGAGGCTCTTAAGAGTGTGTTTTCATATCGAAGTGAAGACGCTGATAGAAAGGCACCAACTAGAGAGACATGTGGGGAGATTATCTCATCTTACCACTGTAGGACTGATGCTGATTCAGACCCAGACATGGCGAGAGGAGGATTACTGCAGGCTTTTAGAATATTTCTTGAGAAAGCTCTTCAAAGACGGTATTATACAAAACATCCAGCAATATCTAAGTGCTCTTTGTAAAAGTCTTACTCGTGCCCTCCTCTTTGTAGCACTTTGTGTCTCACCACTCCCTCTCTCTCTCCCTCTCTCTCTGTCTGTTCACTGGGGGGAAACTCTGAACAAGGATTCGTGAAGGACATTTGCTAATTAGCATTCCCAAACACAAAAGCAAAGCAGAGGTGAGGAAGCCAAAGAGCTCATGTGGAACAGGTGCCAAGCGGTGCGTTGAGGCGCCGGCGAGGCCTTATCGCTGGCACAGATGTGTTTGTCTCCTCCATTGCTGCATGGTTAATGATGAATGATTTCCTCTCTGTCTAAACGCTTGTTGTCACATCCCTGTCAATGAGGCCGCCAGTTACAGTCTTGTAGGAGTAATGGGGTTGGCGTGGCTCCAGGCGCGTGGCGAATAGAGCCAACGAGTAAGATAGGGGAGCAGTGGAAATGGAAACGGGCTGAAAATGACATCTCCAAACATGTCAACAACAACAACCAGCCTTCCCTCATGCTGCAGTGGGGTTTTTTTAAATTAGGGATGTGAAAATTGAAAGTGATTTGCTCAACATGAGCGGCTCCTTTTAATAACACAGAGACGATTATGATTTACTTTTAACAAACCAAGCCCTGACTGCTGTATGCAAGTTGATAGATTAGATCAATTATACATTATAGATTAATGTGTCTACCAGTGGAAAGTAGTTAAAATTAGCTCCAGCTCAACCAGCTACATCTTTAAAGGCCCTGAAAACCTACTTTTTCAAATAGCTTCTCAGTGCAGTTGATGGGGTAGGTAATGAAAACAAACTTTTCCACCCAAGTTTGAATTGTTATGGATAACTGACAGAAAAAGTTTATGTATGTATGTTGTTATCGTGGTGTGTCTGACTACTTTGAGGTGGGATGTAGTCTTTTAGAAAAAAAAGGTGATCTCACATATTTCCATTTTTGGAAACGTTTAAATATAAATACAATGACAATGGGGGTGTTTTGAACTGCTTTGCCTGTGAATAATACTTTCACATTAAAAATCACTGGGTTAAACATGGACCCAGTGTGGGTCAATATGGTACACCACCAGAGCGCTATTTTGTTCTTGCGCTATTTTTTATTCTGTTACTGTTTGGTTACTGGATGGAAACAGCCCCCAGCTTGTTTTTGGCTATCGTCATCTATGTGTCGATTAAACATACAGATTTTTATCATGTTTCAAACTTTTAATTTTTTACCGTTGCTTATTCAGTTATGCATATTTAATCATCAAAACAAGCATATGATTTAATATCAAGTTTTCAGGGGCTTTAGTAGTCTACTTACAGGTGTATGTTTATTTCTAAACAAATGCAATAATATGATAAGGAATAATCAAGTCTGACATGAGCTGTATTGTGCTACATTGTGCTGTAATAAACATTTTTCCTTTTTATACTTTTAAGTACATGTTAATGACAATACTCCTATACTTCGACACACTGTAAGTCAGACTGAGAATCTAAGACTATTACTTGATTATGGACTAATTTGAAAAGTTTGAATAATAAAGTTTAAAGTTTGAATAATGCATGTAGGGACAGTAGCATAAAACTTTTTTTATCTTCCATTTTTCTGGTCTTATCTATCTTGGACATTTCCCATTGCAGTTTGCTGTTGCATCAGCCATTTTCCACTTCTTCACCTTCACTTAAAGCCTTAATCTTTTGCTATTACAGTTACTGTGAATAAATATTATGCCCTTTACTATGGGCTACATTATCAACGTCCCGGGCGTTGCCTAAAATGTGAGGTTAGAGCGCATAATTGTGAATTGTGAAAACAGCAAGCAGCGGAGAAGCAAGAAAAGGAAATGCAACAAAGCTACAAATGAGCCAGACAAGCATTGTTAGGCCAGTCAGGTACCGATGCAAAAATCCAAGGCCTCATTGCAGTTTTAATATTGCATGGAAATTAGTGCATTTTAATGTGTTTTAAATGCTCCTTATGCCTTTTCCTCTGTCTGCCTTATAGCATCTTTTGCATATTCCTTCTTTTCCTGTCTCTCCTTCATTTTAATTTTTCAGTGAAAAAGACATTTAAATCTTAGTAGACCATACTGGTTAAGTATGTTCAGGTACTTATTTATTTAAACATGCACAAGGGCTTCTCAAGCCTCCTGAGCCACGAGGCAATCCTTCTCCCTGCTTTTCTACACTTGTACATCAACAATATACATATAGTATGAATGCAAAGCCTCAAAGTAGGACCCAACTTTGTGCCTCAAATACACTATTATAATAAGTATATGATTAGCTGGTGTGTTTGTCTGCACTTACTCACCAGTCCAAATCAGCACCCTATCCAGACAACTTTCTGTCTTTGAATAATGCCCTTGAATAAAAACTGCTCTGAGATAATGAATAATACACAGCAGAGAAGACAAAAAATAAATTGAGAATACTCACTCTAGCCTCCATCTGTCTCCATGCAATAACAGTAACTGGCACAGTGTGCACTTCAACATGAAAGGTAAACAAAACAGTCATTTGGGAGGTTATATTTCAATGTCATTCACGACGCCATCCCAGGTTGAACATTAATATGAAAAATAATAATGAAACAAGGGGTTGGAGCGTCATTGAAATGTAATAAGGCTGCATTTAAAACATACTCTCTCTCGCTCTCTCTCTCACATACACACATATGGGATCCTCCTCTGAGGAAATACAACCGTCTCCCTCTCCAGTTAGAAAAAACAGAATGAATTTCAGGTTTCTGGGTGGAAGTCACCTTGAGCTTCGTGTTTGTGTGTTTGGACACTTGAGACGAACAGACCAGGTGGAAGCCTGAACGTAGCCTCGTGAATGACTTTTTCCATGGTGAAGACAAAAAAATAAAAGAAATATATATTCAAATACCCCCCCCCCGCGCCGCCCGAGCTCTCTGCGTCTTTAACGAGGGCCATAAAAAATAACGAGCCATCTTAACCTTGAGGCCAACCCAGGAAGTGAACGCTCGGCAGTACACTGAGCTGATCAAGGTGATCTTTTATTTCTTGCCTCCCTCCCTCCCTTCCCCTCCTCCTTCTTCCTCCAATTGCTGGAAAATGTTCCAGTCATTAACAAAGGAAGAGAATGAGGGTCAGTTTTTTCACTCTGGGTGTCATTCTTTGAGTTATGACTATGGATCAGCAGCTTTGCTTTGTCTCTGTTCCTGGTTTCGATGGTGATTGGCAGTGGCAGGAATGCAGGAATGTTGCAATTAGTGCACTACATGTGAAGCTAAACACTGACCCCATGTCTGCTGCCTGTAGATCTATCATTAATCCAAGCAGTTTGGGCTCCATCTTTTTTTTTCCCTCTGCCCTCTGTCTCATATCTTCTTTGTCTTCCCTTGACCATGCCTCTGCATCCCTGTTTTCATTCCTCACATGCTAATGATTTGTATCCCAGGGAGCACGCAACAAGTCCATCCATCTCTGCACCGCACCGCGTGCCGCCTGGACGCGACCCGCCGCTCTGGCATCCCTTTCAAGACAAATGATGAGCGGCGTAAACAGAAATATAGGGTCCAATTTCCTTGATTTTCTCTGAAATCTACATTTAACATCTGCACTTGATAGGGAATATTTTATCATGCGGATTAATTATTAATAACAAAGAATTGATGATGGCTGCTGGTTCCCTGGAGTTAATCTCAGCGCTGATGTGATTAGAAATAAAAGCGGTTCCTGGGAGCTGACAAATTGACAGTTCGACAGCGAGCAGTCAAATTAAGTTTTAAGTGATGGGAGTGAGTAAATCCAGCCGGGCACATTCAAATCTTTGCAAAACAATTTCATCACAAAAAGCCGGTGAGTGCACACATACACAAACTTCTATTTGTTCAATCAGCAGTCTGAGCAGATTCTTAATAATTGTTGTTTGTCAAGGCAAGTGCACACCTAAACTACCCCCCACACCCGCCCCCAAGACAAGCATGGAACAAAAACCCCAAGTGAAAGCCAATGCCCTCCATCTCCCAGACTCATGGCACACACATGCATGGTTATTCAGTAGACCACACGCACAGACACACAAAGCATCTGCTGTCACATAAACATACATGCTAAAACACGCCTGCAAATATATGCAAAAAAACAGGCACCCACAAACAAACATGTAAGCATTCACATGCATATAGTCTCTCTAGCACGCATGGGTGCTGTAGGTGTGCGCATGTTCACACGCAAACACACAGGAGCAGGCACACTCACAAATGAGCATCGATGCCTGTTTTTCTCTCTCTTTGCTCCGTTACACACACCCGTTCACACAGTCGTCTGGATATAGGTCCATTGCGTCCATTACCATTTCTCCCATGACCACCTTATGAGTCACACTGCTATATTTATAGTAGAGCTTGGATTGTGTTATTTGGATTGCAGCGTTTTGGACATCAGACGCGAAATAACACAGGCTTGAGGAGATGATTGCGCAGATCATTCCCTCTGAAGCTCTCTCACTGAATATGTTTCAAGGATTTCTTGGATTTCAAGTAGGTGTCAAACAGTTTTTTAAATTAGATCCAACAAAAATAAGCCTTCTGAAATCTTGTGAAATAAGCCCAGGGTGTCCTCTGCATTAAATTGGGAGGAATCAATTTCCCTGAATGAAGAGATTATGTGCACGAGGCAGGATACAAAACAGGCAGCAGTGTGTTTGGTAACCCTGGTGACGATGGCAAGATGATGACTTATAAATATGTTGATGTTAGTGTTGGTCTGGTTTGTTGTTTGCTTTTCTGCTTCTCCTCCTCCCCTTTGTTTCTTTTCTGTTTTCAGGTTGTGGCAGGAGGCGTGGCTGGTCCACCACACTCAGATGAGACACACCTGTTCAGCATTACCAGCAATCACCCTGCCTGTACTTAAACCCGGTCACGAGTTTGCGCTGATGATGCCGGATGAGTTCTGTACTATCCTTTGCCTTGTGACCAGCTATATGAAGCTTGTGGCCAGTCTGCCTCCTGCCTTAGCTACCTGGTTCTGTTCGTGGAACTTTCTGTTAACCTTTTGCATAAGACATGGAGTAAAACTTGGAAACTGTGGCCTCCGGTTTCCTGCACTTTGTGGTCAAAACCTCAGCCATAACAGTTAGTCCACGCCTTCCTACACACGAACAATTAAAGTCTGAGAAGGTTCAGTAATTAGGGATTTGGGCCTTTTTAACATAAGTCATTTTGACATGTCACAATAGGGAAGGCACAGGTCAAGCCCTGAATGCCACCCAGTGCAGCACATTCCTCTGCCAACACCAAACAATCCTTAATATGTCTGAAAATTTATGTGAAGATCCAGACTTTATATCCGGAGAGAGTGCTGAAAATACCCTGAATTGCAATGTTCAGCAAAGGCAGAAATTCTTGGATCTGCCCCTTTTAACCGGATTCATGCCAAAATTTAATGGGTTCTTCTGCCGTGGCTTAGTGCAACACTTGAACAGAACAGAGACCCATCGTTAATGTTATGAGTTACATCTATGCTTTTACTGCTATGGCAAAATGTCTGCTGTAAAAAAGGCCTGTTGGAAGTGAGCCCTGATGAGTCTGTTTTTTTTCCCACACCAAAGAACATCTGGGTTTTTGATAATTGGTGTAAAAATAATATGCCATGATATATGGAATTTGTCTCCCAAACACATATGGCCAAAGCTTTCCTTTCAGTCTTTCACTTCCCCTGAACCAGTGAGTTGGGAAAAGGAAGTGTATAGTTCTTCTTATAGCCGATTAAAAGAATTCAAATTGTAGGTTCAGACAGAATGAATTTTAGAGTGTTGTGTGCAAAGTCATTGGAAAGCAGAAAAATGTGGGTGTCCACACATTTGCATATCAGTGCTTTAGTTGCTAGGAAGCTTACAGATGACATCCACCCAGCAGGTACATAGGCTGTTGTTGTTGACAGTCTGATAACAAAACTTATGCAAATGGAGCAAAAAAGCCGAACATTCTTCTGCAGGCCAGCGCTCATACTGAGTCTGTGCGGACAGCATCTCTGATCTGGCAATCTCAACTTTTTGTTGAGGAATACACATATGGCAGCTAGGGAATTTTTGAAGCTGGAATTAGACAATTTTTTCTTTGTGGATTGTGTACCGATTTTGCACCAATATGACAACTGTTTTCTTGCAACTGATTTCATTAAGGAACATTCAACATTTACATTTCAAGCAATTCTGTGTGTAAACAGTGGGGTCTGAGCATGTTACGCTGGATAGACTATGTGATTACCCCATTTCTCCCCAAGTTTAGTTTTGTGTATTTTATGTTCAGCTAAAAAAAAGGTTTCATACTGGCGCATATCAGAAAACTTATACACCATATATACCAGTTTATATCAGTGATAACAATATTCAATCAACTAAAATATATATTATATTATATACCTGCTCCATGTTTGGATTGTATTGTTATTTCCCCAGTGATAGCAACATCAGAATGAAAGAACATGAGAAGCTCGAGAAATACCAAGGGCTGAAAGAGGAGATAGAGAAAATGTGGGGTGTGAAGGCAACAGTGGTACCAATAGTGATCGGGGCACTAGGGGCAGTGACCCCCAAGCTGGAGGGATGGCTCCAACAGATACCAGGAACAACATCGGAGATCTCTGTCCAAAAGAGTGCAATGCTAGGAACAGCTAAGATCCTGCGCAGAACCCTCAGACTCCCAGGCCTCTGGTAGAGGACCCGAGCCTGAAGGAGACACCGCCCAGGTGGGCGAGAGGCAGTCACATTTTGGGCACAGTCCATCAACTCCCTATCCCAAGAAAATCCCCAGTCCACCAAGCACCCCCAGTCACCGTGGGCCGGTCGGGCTTCTGCTATTGCGGCCCCAGTGTGTGGCGATGAGAGACTGTCTGGGTTTCTTTCTGCAGGAGTACTCGTCTGCCCGGAATTGAGTGCGGCGTGGGATGTCCGGACTGGCTGTAGAGTTCAGTGCAGTTGCCGCGTCAGGTCAGGTTGGAGTCGTGGTTCGCTCCTTGCACAGGCCCAGTCTCTGTGGTACTCACCCCTGGAATGGCGTCGTTGCTGCGGACCAGTCTCTGGACGGGCGGCGAGATGTTGTCACACACCGTCTTACCGTGGGAGTGGTGGAAATGCTCCGGTAGATGGGTATCGCCGGCGGACGCAGAGGAGAAGCTGGCATTCTGGCGTCCACGTCTGCGGTCGCGGTTGTGGACGGTCATGGCTACATAGCACATACGTAGCACCTACGTGTGTGTGTGTGTGTGTGTGTGTGTGTGTGTGTGTGCATGGTGGGCATGAGTGCAAACTGTACCAGTTCCTTCAAGTTGAGTCACCATGCTGGTGAATAGTTTTACTGCAATAATGTGATTGTTTAATATATTAAAATCTTTATTATGCAAGAACACTGTGCACACATGGTTCCCAACTTCTGAGCTTATGTATACTCAGACGGACCTTGTAAAAAGTTCTTGACGTCATTCCACCTCTGAAACTCTTCCAGTCAACACACTTAAACCACAACCACACAACCACATAAAATAGGTTGCATTTGTCTCTTTGATTCGCATTATGTTTTACCAGAAATATCACTTTGCTGCTGGACATAACAGATTCACTGAGAGTCTTTTTCAGATAGACATGATATGGAGAAACACAAGGCAGACCGAGACGGAAATAGAGATGCAGTCGAGCGCTGAAAGTGATAAGGCAGCCATTTTGGAGTGAGGCCAAAGCTCTCAGCTTCCTCTTTCATATGCAGCTAAAATCTCGAAACTCTTCCGTCTCCTTTTTTTAAATTTGCATATACAGACAATAAAAATATAATCTCCCTTTGCTCCTGTTGAAACTCTGCCTAACTGGACACCGTCCATCACATCTATGGCTGCTGTAATGTCAAACAAGTGTTCTCAAAAGGGTGTTAACGCCTGTATGAGAGGATGCCGGAGGTTTTTCAAACTGCTCTGAGTCGTCTCCTTCCAGGCTCTCCATTGTGCACGAGGCAAAAAGTGGGTTACGGCCGCGGATTTAGCATCTCTCATTTTCCAGTGCAAAAGAAGCCATTCACGCTGGCTCGGCCACAATCTTCCCTGCATTGGCGAGGGATAAGCTGCTGTTGAAGACCAGTAATAGGCTTTTCACACCACAATGTTAGCAGGTTGGGGTAGTGGGGGGGGGGGGGGGGGGGGGGGGGGGGGGGGGGGGGGGGGGGGGGGGGGGCTCTTCTTGCCTCCACCTCTAACATGCACGTAAAGATATGCATTAATTTGGTGCACACAGAGGGTGATGGATGAATAATTTATGGGTAATTAACATGCATAAGCTTTGTAGGTTTAGCCTTGATACAGGGCATCAGAAGAGCTTTAGTGAATAGCATGATATCTTATTTAAAAAACGCTTGAGTTAGGATGAATGACGTGAGCATGCTCCATGCCTCCCCATCCGCCGCTTCTAAATCTTTCATTCCCGAGCTTCCCTGAAACTTTTCTCATCACTTCAATCCCTTCCTGCTTGTGTAATCACATCTCTTCTATCTTCACCCTGCTGTCATTACTTGCATCTGCTGCTTCCCAAGCCTCCCTCCCATCCTGCCTGCCACCATCCCTGAGCGCAACTCCACCCCCCACCCCCACCCCACAACCCTCATTTGCCTCCGTCAGTACCCACAGCACCCGCCTCCACTTTCTCACCCTGTGATTACATTGCAAAATCTAAGTCAAAAACACGCAATCGTCCTCTCTCCGGCCTCACCTTAATTTTTTCTCATACCTCATTCAAATATACCTCCACCCCACCCACACAGACACACACAAGCACCACACTGCTTTTAATCTGTACTTTCAATGCCTGCTAAACAACACCCCTTCCTTTTTTAAGTTTTAGGTGCTGACAAAAAACTACTATCTCCTCTCCAATCCTGGTGCACCACGATGAAATTGCTCCTCCGGCATCCCTCGGTGCCAACAACCTCATCCTCCCATTTTCCCTTCATTTTTCCATCAAGACACCCTCCACCTGCCTCCGAACCAGGACCCCTCCACAGACCCCACCTTTTGCCGTCTCCTTTCATTTCCACTTCTCCCCTTAATCTTCCTCCTCTCCTCTTGCCATCTCCCTTGCTATGCCTGCCTCCCCCTCCAATCCTTGCTTCCTCCACAACCCGACCTCCGTTTCCTCTGACTGCCCCCTCCAACCCAAACACCACCGCCCATCACTTTAACTACTTCTTCATCCCAATTACCAGGTAACCCCCTGCTGCGAGCAGGCCCTTACATCCCAGCCTTTTTCCCTCCCTGACCTGGAAACGCCTCCTCCATCCATCGTTTTTATTAAGCGGAGTCTCATGGCAGCTGAGGGTGCCTGATGTTTGATAGCTTGTTAACTCGCATTCAAAGGAGTTTCTGATTAATTCTGGCATTTCAGAGGGAATTATTTTTTATTTGCCTCCATGTCCACCACTGGCTCCTTTTCCCTCGGGTACATTGCAAGGGAAAAGAAAGCCCTTGATGTTCATATGGGGAAGAGGAGGTTAGCGATGTTGGTACACTAACCCAGGCAATTGGAGTGGACAGCCAGAAGATCGGCCTTGCGGGTTAGACAAAGATCAGCCGTACTCAAGGATGACGCTTCTCCTGAGAGGCTGCCACATTTGAATGTGAGAAGATAACAAGGCTGGACCAAAGGGGTGAATTAGCATTGTCTCTGCTGGTGCATGATGATGGAGGAAAGGCAAAGTGAGGTACTGTGTCCTTGCATGGGTATTTCAGGGTTCACTGAAAAGGTCGTCATTGCTCTTCATGTAATTTTCAGGAACCTTGAATGGCGTTAACACTTGTAAGTATTTAATATTTTCAACAGGCAAAGAGCCTCTTTAACTGTATGATGTTGAAGAACAGGGTTGTTACAGCTCTGTTTGCAGCGCAAAATGATTATGCACAAAATATGGAAATCAAGTGGGTGGTAGCTAGATGGAAACAAGCCAAAAAAAAGATCATATCTATCTCTTCTTAGTGTTATTATGCATTATAATTCACTCTGGTGCCTGTTTTCATCATTTCGCTTCCATCTCCAACATCCACCCAGGTTTAGTCATCATTATTTCATCGTTGGTCGACTTCCCAGGGTGGGGTGCAGAGGTTCACCAGCCCCATGGGTAATATGTCTGCTAAACTAATTAGCACCAGCCACGCTGTGAGGGAACACAGGGGTTTTTCAACCACTGATAAAAAGACAAGACATCTCAGAAAACTCTTTGGCAAAGCAGCCCTTCTTAAATGGGAGTGAGGAGAGGAAGAGTGGGCGCCCCTTTTTAAAATCTTGATCTGAGAGGCGCTTGAACTTGCCGAAAAAGCTCCTCGCTGTTAACTCCACTCTCTTCTCCTGGGCCTCCGACCGTCGCTTTATCGAGAGGAAAAAAAAAAAAAAGAGACCATATTCTCTGTCATCCGAGTTTGATGCTGGTAACACTTTGTGAGGAAAAGCTACAAAGTTTTAATGACCCATCAGAACTCTGTTTTTTAGTTTGCGAGTTCTGATTCAGATTATGAACAATGAATGGCCTGTGGATATTATTTAACTATCAAAGATTGGATTTGTTGAACAGGGGAAAGTCCTGTTTAGTGAGCAGAAAGTGTTATTTGTGTCAGTTGTGTGTGTTCCCTGGTGCTCAGGGTGTATATTATCAGTTATGATCAAGTTACTGTGATCAGTTACTTGTGAAAAAATGAAATACATTACAAACCAGTAGCTAGCAGATATAATTAGTTACCTCATCTTATTCAGGCCAGCTCCTACCCCAGAAACCTTCATATCCACACACAATATCACCTGTACACAACACGTCAACAGCTAAACCACATTGTGTCTGCTGCAGCAGGCATAACATGAGCAGCACTTTGGGCCAGTCCACGAACGCAGAGCCCGAGTGAGAAGCAAACTGCTGCACGGACAGCTGGGCTTTCATGCTCAGTCAGACGCGAGAACTGAAAAAAGCAGCTGAAATGCTTTATCGGTAGACACGCGGTTGGTCCTGGTGACCACGAGTCCTGCCCTCACTGTGAAGCTGCAGTGTTCATATTTGAGACCTGCAGAAAACCTACACAACCAATGTAACTGATAAAATGTTAAAAACTATTGGCTGGTGAATCTGATGACCTGCGGCCAATCACTGCTCAACTGTATGTACATAAAATATATATTGTATAAACAACATATGTCATTCCTGAATTTAGGCTTTCAAGTGACTTCCAGGTCTGCTAATAAAAGACAAAATGTGTGTGTTTAAGAAAACTTTGGAATTATGGAAGGCTTATTCCACCATCATCCACTCCACCCAGCTAACATGTCCCCATCATTTGCCTACTTTCTAAGAGAGCCAACTACAACCAAGGCAAGCCAAACGTGTCAGAGTAACACAGCATTATAGGCATCAGTAACTGTGATGAAATTACATTTCAAATTGTAATCCCTTTCACTAAGTGTTACTGAGGAACATAATCACATTACTCTAATGTGCTATTGAGCAATGCATTATGCATCCCAACGCACAGTGTGGAAGAGTCACTGAGCTCATCCCCTCAGCATTTCTGGATCCACTCTGGTATAAGCAGTGATAGAGCATTTAGCTCCATTATACAGCAGCAGGTACATTATCTGGCTCCATCTCGAGCCCATTGCGTTGCCCTCATTAGTGGCATTAATAAGTAATTCAGCTCTCTAAATTCTCTCTCTCCCCCCTCTCCCCTTGTTCTATAACTGTACACGCCCTGCCTTTGAATCTTCATCCTTTTCCTGCCCGCTAATTGCTTTCCTTCCCGCATAATTCCCTGCAGCTCCCAATATTGCCGTACACATTGTCACTGGTGGATATGTTTGACACGCGGCTGGTGCGAAGTTAAATGGGGAGGCTAAATGATGCTCCGTGGCCTGGGTGATGATTCGGATGGTAATGACCACAATGATAAAGGACGCTTCTCTGGTCTAATAGCGTTTGATTTCCCCGTTGGCCAGCGAGAAGAGAGATAGGAGGTATCAGGGTTGCTCATCCAGTGAGAATGACCTTTAATTTCACAACAAGGCCCCGCAGATAGCAGGCGCATTTCTATCTCTCTCTCTCTCTCTCTCTCTCTCTCTCTCTCTCTCTCTCTCACTACAAACCCTCATTAGATCGCAGAGCTGGGAGCAGAAGGGAAACTTTACTTGGCTGCAAGCTGGGAAAGTTTACAAGGTCAACTGTCATCCCTGGGTTGCAAGTGTATGAGTTTTCGAGGATCTCTGTCTCTCTTGAAAACATTATCTCCCTGGAATAACTGAGCAGAAACGTATATAAGAGAGAGGACGTGGTCTGAAACCAATATACAGCCTACATGTCAGCCTACGGGGAACACAATCTGAAGTATATTAATCTGTAAAATTTCGGAACCAAAAACACCTACTCAGTTTTCCTCAGTTTCTCATGAAATAACTGAGAGTCATGCTTCATCAAAGGTTTGCATGCAGCTCGCTGCCTCAGTGAAGTGGTGTAAGGTTAATATTTTCCCTCTGAAATCAGTTCGGGGTGTGACTTTAACTGGCGATGACAAGGTATGCCAGCAAACGCGAGGAAAATATCCTTTTCTCCGCAGTTTATTCAATTACAGAGCACCTCGGCACAAAAATAAAAGTTCTTCCCCAATGTTTTACCCAAAGAAAATGTCTGTTATCGTTTCAGAGAGCTGCTCGGAGAATCTGAATCCTGTGAGGTGCCGGCGGAGGCTATATGTGGGTTTTCTTTGCTCCACGGCACTGGAGCAGAGAATGAGGGCATAAAGCTTGTCCCCATCCTCCCCTCGTTCCTCTACCTCTCCTGACAAAACCCAATAACCACCCAGTGTTCCAACAATAGGCTTCAGATAAGGGAAAAAGAAGAGAGAATAATAACGCTCAAGTGCCATGGAGGGAATCTGTTTTTATCAACCCAGCACTCCGGAGGATGGCCTCAAAAAAATGTGTGTCGACGAGTGTGTGTGTGTGTGTGTGTGTGTGTGTGTGTGTGTGCACGCTCGCCAGCTCAGTGGCAACGAAAAATACAATTTTTTTATCTGTTTCCCACAGCTGCCCCTAGTGACCCTCACCACAGCTGAGAAAGACCAAAAATACTCGTAGATAAGAGAGGCCTACAAGAGGAGAGTGAATTTTAATCATTTAAGAACATGTGTTGCGGTGATACTGTCATGTTCCCTCTGCAGAGGTAGTTAGTATAACAGCACAATAGCGGAAGGACTCCGCGGGGATGCCTATATAAATATGACAGTGTTGTTTATGCATGAGCTCCTCTTGGCAGGGAAGTGAATATCCGACGCTCCTGTTTCAACAACACAGGGAGCTTTGCCAGATATATTTGGACGCAAGCTTCCTGTCTTGGATGTGTTGTCAATTACCCAATTGTATTAGTTTCCTGGTTGTCACCACTGTTTCATTCACAATAGAAGTCTGCGCTTATGAGAAGATTGAACTGCGTAATGCAAAGTCGTACCACGTTTGAGTAGTGGATAGTGCAAATGGTTTTGGAAATGCTGCAAAACTGCCCTGTCATTGTAGTTCACCACTCTTTTCTTCTTGTCCTTAATTAAAAAAACAGAAGCCCATTTCTCAGTTTTATCCTCTGCCTTCTATGTGGAATATGCAAATGGAACCGTTCAGTAGCCCAGGACATCTCATTTTAATTAGTGTTCTCGAAGTCATCCGCTGCGATTCATTTAAGGCGGTGGGATCTGCGCCCGAACTGGCAACCCTGACAGAGGAATCAGCGCCTGGCAGCTCTGACATGCTCAGCTCCTCCAAAGGCCCCATCAGTCACCACTGAGACAGAAAGCAGATAGAAACAGGAAGCAAGACTACAGTGGAGACAAATGACAGACAAGCCTGTTTTGTAATCTGACACTGTCTGATTGGTCTGCTCTCTCTTCCCCTCGCTCGTGTCCTGATGGTGGATAAAGCTCCATAGACGGATTCACTCCGTCCTCCTCTGCAATCCAATGGTTGCACTCATTGCTTAAAAATGCTGTAATTACGATCTCATATGAATCTATTTGTCCCTCCATTAGGAGGAACTCTCAGAAGGCACGGCGAGAAAACAGAGACTGGATAATGAGAGCAGAGACCATTAAAAAGCTTGAGGCTCCTAACATGATAAATTATACAGCGCATGCAAGACATACTTAAATTCTGCCTGCTGCCCGCTCATCGCAGCCAATACACTTAGGCCTGTAATGCATGGGTAATAGGAGGACTGGGAATATCTTTAGAGACAAGAAGTTATTTGAAAGTAGGCACTTCAAAAACACATGTGGTTGGAAATACGTGCTTTTAGCACAGAGAGGTCAGTAGCTCAGGGTTCATTTATCACATGAGATCCATGGCAGAATGTCAATTTGCAGCTTTTCTCACTTGTGGAGGAATCAGTGGATGGCTCAGTCAATGTGCAGCTCACATTGTTCTGAGACTAAGAAACAAATGAAGAAAAATGAGGCTCTGATGTCAAATATTATCAGGTGCTTTATTGTTGGACCAGGGTTTTGGGAGAAACGCAGCAATTGTGGATGGTACAGTATTGGCCACACCTTAGCGTATCGCAGTCCAATTCAATATCTCATTACTTTTGGTGTGAATAGGTTGAACGGAGACGATGGTCGGTGTGTCTTGACGATACGCCAGAGTACATACAGCAAAAGGCCAGAGATTCTTTCTGATATTAAGTATTGATTTGGAAAGATTGATCTAAACAGCGGCCGTATTAAAAGAGCACTGAGAGAGAACCAGTGAAGCAGATAGTGTAAAAATAAATAAATAAATAAATAAACACCAGCAGAAATAAAAAAAATAAAGAAAGGGAAAAAAATGGGGAAAAAGGCAAGTACCTATGAACGTGTGAGTCTGCCTGGGGCTAAAAGGATGGGAATTAAAGTGGGAGAACAAAGGGAAAAAAAAGGAAGGAGAACGTTAGCCATGTAGAGGAATGCTCCAGACTCGAAGAGGTGACACTAATTGGGGCTGTTGGCAGCATGGGCTTGAGAAGGAGCCTCATCTTCTAATTGTGCTGGATTGAGGAAACGCTCACGCGGTTGTGGCAGATGTCAGGAATATTTGTTTTAGTGTCAAATCTTTGCCACTCTCATGCTGGGGGGATGCGATCATTGTTGAAAAAGAACGACAGAGGGGAAGAATTAAGGGATGGTGAGGAGAAAGAGCAAGAGTTGGGGGGATCTATTGTCAATATGACTTATCTTTTGGAAATATAACTTAGCTCTGTGCTTTCTATTCTGTTTAGTTCCATGCATTCACAGCAGAATTTGTGTTGATCGTCGTCTCCTTAAAACAATGCATGAATGCAGTTTTCAGCCACAACTTCCTGTCTGACACTACACAGAGAACAGACAGACACTTAGCAACTAGCTGGAGCCAGATATTACCCTCAGGAGATGGTGGAGAGCAAAACAGAGCTTCAATTAGAGTGAATATTCAACTTTTGTCACCAGGTGACCAGAAACAAAACTCCAAATTAATGCTGATGTCACTCTGTGTCTGCTGGATGTGTAAATAGCTGTTTGATAATTGTTTGCCTCAACAATCCCAAGTGGCCAAAAGAGCATACAGCTTTAGTTTCCTGAAATGTAACCTTGAGGGGAGCTTTTTTTTCTTCTAATTTTCTGGATTTGTAAGACTAGTGACCTATTTTGATATTAATGTACTGTATGACTTGGGAAGGACAAGGAAGTCACTAATACAGCAATAAGAACATGACACTTGTTGTGGTGATTAGTAAGTATTTTGTCTTCTGGACCACCTGGATGCAGCTTGATGGAAAATAGTTATGAGGAAAAGAACATTAGTTATGTGCTTTAGCCACCCACACAATCCTAGCTAGTGTGAAAACCAAAGCTAGCAGCTGCCCCATCTCAAACCCTTTCCCATCTTGAAGCCAACACACACTGCTAATGAGAAAGAGTTGCATGCATCGACCTGTCTGTGTGTGTGTGTGTGTGTGTGTGTGTGTGTGTGTGTGTGTGTGTGTGTGTGTACAAAAGAGAGACATTTTGAGCACAGGCACAGAGCAAACTGTGATTCTCGTGTGCTCACGTACCTCAGGGACAGTATGATATATGGCAAGGCTTTTTAGCAGTTCACTGTTTTCTATCTATACCTATGGATGATCCATGGAAGTGCTTTGTATGTGTGTGTGAGTGGGGAGGGTGCATACACGTCGTCCTTGGGGAGAAGACCTAGCTATGCGGGTCAGGGTGGCTGTGATCTGAATGGAGAGCATTAATATTTAAACACAGGCTCCTGAGGGAAAGAGACTGTAAATGATTCATGATTTATACTGTGGGCTCTCAGCAGCAAAGGCTGGAGCTCCGTAAAGATTCACTGATTCCTCCATGCTTATGTGCCCTGCTCTGTCCTCTTGTTCCTATATGGGATGCCTTTCATCTTGCATTCAGTCTCCAAGGGTAATGTCTTCTTCTTTTCTTGATTTTTTTTTTCTTGATTTTTATTTTTTCTCAGTTACTTCCCATCATACTTTCTCACTGTCAATTCTCCAAAATAGAAAAATGATTTTCAATGCAGCATGTCCACTAAAACTGGAAAAAAAGTTGTATGATGTTGATTGATTTTAAACTGTAGGCAGTCAGGTGTCATATATGGGGTGCACTGGAATCATGTGTGCAGCAATATTGTCCACTGTTGCATTGTGGATGTTATTAATGGCCTCACACCAAAGGAAATCTCAATATTAAGTGCAGTTTTACACCTCATTAAAGTTGACCTGCTATGTGAATTCTCCTCATTTTTTGTTTTGAGGGAAAAATAAACTATAATGACACTGCAGCTACAGTGCATAATTTCCATTTTTCAAAGGATAAAAATGTTTTTAGATGTCTTTGTGCGTTCACAGTCTAAACATGATTGACATTTGGGGCTTGTTTTGAGCACACTACGACAAACATCAAAACCCTGCAAAGCCTGTGAACTGTCAACATGGCTGCATATTGTTACCTTACCTTCATGGACCTTCAAAATTCACGGCAACAAGTAAACTCCAGCACTGGCTATGTTACCCCCATGATTCAAATCAGGGCACAGAATGCTGAAGGGATTGCTCAAATCACAGATGTAATAGATAACACTGACGAACAGCCTGTTTTACCACTGGAACTTTTAGTGGTTGTAATCAATATCTTTTGTGAGAGCTCCAGGAGAGAGTTCCACATTGAGAACATGTTAAGACAACCTGATTAGGATGTTTCTCTTTCTTGCTACAATGGTGGGATAGCTTTTTTTTTTTATCCCATGTGCTTTTGGCATCCTAAATAAGTAGTTTTTTCCCCCCTAAACCTAACCAAAAATGGTTGAAAAGTTAGACACAATAAAGGAAGAAGTTAAAAACCCTGTCACTGTGTCACTGAGGTGGAAGTTCTGAGTTACACCCATTCACTAAACCCATTTTATTCCCTTGACGCATTTGTCAGTATTTGTACCGAACCAATTTTGACGGCGAGACCAAACCAACGGTGAGTGAACACAGAAAATAATAACCAAGAAAAAAAACTTCAAATAAGAAACATAACGATATGCTTGCACAAATGATGCACCAGTGAATGAGCTCCATTCTGACCATGTGACCTTCACTGTTAGTATGCTCTCGTGTTCCATGCACTCAACAACAGACAGCTCTTTTATAATCTATCAAGGCTCTCCTCTTTTATGCATCTTTTTCTACCACAACAGGCTCCAAACAGACATAGAGTAGTTAGCAACTAGCTTTAGTGAAGCATTCAGCTGCTAAAGAGGCAGGTATTTCCCTCAGGGATTGTTAGAGGGCAAAATCAACTTTAAAGGTGATGATACATGTCATTGGTGTTCACAACCTGTTTCCACTGGTGGCCAAAAAATCTGTTACACACAACAGATATTAATTTTTTAACAAAACCCTATTTAATCTAATTTTATATAATAGGATACACAGAAAAAACACGTTGTTTTTGGAAACTTTTTTCTCATGCATTGGCACATGAAAAATTACACTGTCTTTTTGATAAAAATGAAGTCACAGGGAGGAGTAGTTTCTTTCCCCTGTGAGCAATAAATCAAATGTGGGATATTTTTAATCTCCCTTACATTCAACAATACTGTCCACAGCTCTAATATTAATAGCTGGTGAACAAAATGTTTGGTGTAACCCCCCCCCAACACACACACAGAACACTGCTGCTCCAGCCCCTGCTGGTGTCAGTGAAGTGGCGCCTGTCTGTTTGCCAGGAGCAAAAGATGGATTGAGAGAGACAGAGGGAACTGTGTGCTGGAAAGAGAGGGGGAGAATAAGAAAGAGATGCATGGACGGACAGGTCTGAAGTGGCAGCAGTCAGCCCTGATGGAGACTGATGGGAGGATGAGGAGATAAGAGCGGAGAAGGTGGAAGAGAGGTTGCATTCGGGAGATGCCGCGCTTGCGGAAAAGCTGGCAAGATAGATGGAGCGGGGGGCTATAGGAAAGTGAATCAGGGCTCGACAGAAATGATGAGCACCGAGCATGCCTCCATTACAAAGCGGAGGGGAGAAGAGAGAGGAGCGGGGAGAGAGAATGTGGCAAAGAGAGATTTATGGAAGGAGGAAATTAGAGAGAAAAAAAGAGGGTTGGCGGGGGCTGAATGTGTAATGAAGGAAGAGAGGGCGTTCGGTGATTGTGCTGCATTTGTAGAACGAGGAGAAAGAAACAGGAGATGGGTTAGGTTCCCCCCGCGCTTCCGCAAGCACTTTACTGATCCACCACAGCCACTTAAGTCTATAGGAGCTCAGAGCCACTCAGTACTCCACCACCCGTTTCATTGTGTCCACAACAATTATCATCCAGGCCTCACTCACCGCTGCAATATCATAGCGTGCATCCTGGAAGAATAAGTGAGAGTGGTGGCACTGGAGGAATAAACACCATTGGACCCAGTTACTAGAACCATCACGGTGTGCGTCATGGCAGCAATCTTAGCTGAGATTTACCCCTAGGTTTGTTATATAAATCGTGATTCAGCGAGTCACGACGTCAGCTGGATGCTCTGAAATATCAGTGCATCACAATCTAAACTACAGTATGTCATATTGCTGTCATAATGTCATCAGTTTTGTCCTCGGATGATGCTATATATGTGGTGCTCGAGCACAACTATCACTCCAGCATCTTTTTCTTTAAATTAGCTTGTTCCTGGAACATATATGTAACTGTTTTTTTTCTTTTATATCAAGACTACTTACCGCTGCTCAGAGTGAGGCCTTTTAACCTTGTTTCTGCTCATTGTTTCAGGGGAGGAGCTCACTCAGGGGATCAGCTCTCTCCTCCGCCAAAGCAACAAGGCTTGTATGAAAACGTCATAACTTTCTCTCCTTCTGTGCAGGTGAGAAAAAGGACTGTCCTCAAAAAAAAAAACACGCATCCAGGATGTTGTGCCGTTCTCCACCATGCTCACCACCTGGAGGGGCTACTGCTGTGAGTATTTATGATTAATTCAATTATTTTAATGATACGGTGATGATAACGATGATTCAAGTGATTGCTTATCCACTCAGCGTTTACACTGTAATCCCCACCTGAAGAAAGCCCTTCTCATGTCTCTGCAGGCTTGTAGCGCATATAGTACTAATTACACAGATGTCTTAAAACTGCACATGCAGTTTCAAGTGTTAAGCACATGAACTTTCAGCCAAACACATTCCTGCGGTACTGTGATTTAGCAACTGATGAGCCACATTTTTGAATTGCACATTCCGTCAATTGTCATTTCAAAATGATTTCCATCCACCGGACTTAATGCCTCCTTCAGGGTGAAACAAGGTTCATGTAATTGCAATAATTCATTGCATAATTGACTGTAGTTATCCTAAGTGGTTCCCTTTTTTGTTTGGTGACCTTTAAAAGCAAAGAAAAGTCTATTAACAACTATTTGTCACTGGTTGTTTATGGCTGCAAGCAGTTCAGCCAAAGAGTTATAAACCAGTGTGTCACAGGCAGAAAGTAAAAAATCAAAAATGATTTATGATGAATTTAGTGCATAGTTTGCTGTATTATATAAGTGAGACAGTGGATTTTTTTTAAAGAGGAAATCATATTCTATTTCTTCCAAATGAAAAGCTGAATTCTTTAATAAAGAAAAACATCTTTGCTTATTTTGCCCCACTTGGGGGATTTGCCACCACAGCCTTGCATGGTCTCCGGTAGCATGCGGTGGCTAATGTTAGCATACTTAAGATCCTAAATGACATTATGAAGTCAACTCCCTGAGCGTATGTGTTTTCACTCTACTGTTAAATGTATCTGGGATGATCACTTCAGCGGTTTAATAACTAAAGTAAAACTAGACGTAAACATGTCATCTGTCTGATTGATGGAAGCCTGATATTCAAAGAGAGATAACGTTATATTTCGCTGTTTAAAAAAGAACTCCCTCGTGGTGCTTTTATCTTTGATTGATGTTCAGCTCTCATTAAGAGAAAATTATAATCACATACTGTCACCTGTGTGCATCATTATGATTCATTATATAAGTGTCAACACTGTCTTAGTGGTTGAGAACGCGAGAACGTGCATCCCTGCTCTTGTCTGGTGTAGCTCGTAGTAACTGTTATGAATTGATATTGAGGGAAGTGACTTTGCAAATGTTAATTTCGGGAAATCCATCTGGACGGGCATTAAAGCCCCGCAGGCACTGAAACGATGCAGAATTCACAATGGTGCTATTTTCTGTCTGTCTAATGGTGTGAATAACACTGGGAGCGATGCTATCAAAATGTAACGAGAGGCTGATCGATATACTGTCAACTGGAAAAACATGCACAGCTGCAGCGTGCGTGTGTGTGTGTGTGTGTGTGTGTGTGTGTGTGTGCATGGGTCTCCGCAAAAAACAGTAGTGATGCACAAGGCACAGAGCATTTTAGTAAGGAAATGTACATGCAGTGCAATATTAGTAAACTCATTCCAAGAAACGCACTCTTTCTTGTGTGGAAGGCAAATGCCCACATTTTTTTGCAGACACTCCACAACCCACAGATAAGGAGCTCAGTCTGAAGATTCAGACAGAGAGAGAGAGAGAGAGAAAAAGTTTGACGCCTCCGTCGTCGCTACAGGCTCTTTTGAGTCTGTGGCGAGACACCCTCCTCTGTGACTAATGACTCTCTATGAATAGAACACGCGGTGTTAAAACCTTTGATTGATGCTTTGACGATTGCCAGGCGTCACTGCATACATCATTCCGGCGTCTCATTCTCCCATTCAGACAGGTCAGACTAGGGGAGAGAGCAGCCGGTGAGCAAAAGCTACTTGTGCAGGAGCCTTGCCGTCGTGATAAAGACAGAAGCTGCATAAGTGACAGCCACGTGGTTTTTTCAATCTGCGGATGTTTTAAGGGGACCTGGATGAAGAGCTCAAAGATGGCATCCCTTTCATTCCTATGGAATTTGCCCACAGAGTAGAAATGATGAAACTCCTCATCCAAAGGAATTGTCACAGCATCTTTAAGTTAGAACAAAAAACAGTTTAGTTTTCATTTCATACTCAGACTAACTCTATTGCACTACATCTCTACACTCCAATACAATGACGATGCTGCTCATATATGTTTTCTACATAGATCATCAACAGGTGAGTGCTGTTTTTGCTCAGGAAATACAGCTTTCGCCCCAGTCCTTTAGCACAATATCCCATATGTAAACACGTTAATACCATGTTTATAGAGTTCTCATGGAACTATGGGTCCAATGGGCACAAAAAAAATCTAAATAAACAAAATCAGTGGCTGCTGGTGAGAAATCAGAAGCCTACTCTCATCTATCTCTGTCTGAAATCAACATTTCTAAGGCTGCCACCACCTTTCCCAGATGGTTTTATTTTGTTTATTCAAGCAGGTTTGTTTGTGCTGTGATGGTCACCTGGCCCAGCTCTACCTGTGTGTGTGATATTGTGTTGTGTTATGGAGGATCCACTCCCTGGCACCTTTTTCCATCTATAATTGATGGGTCGGGGCCAGAGGACATGTCGGAGTCACTCCACGCAGGAAGAGAGTGACAAGGCCACACCGAGTGACAGGGCGTCACGCCGCTTCCTCACTCCATCTACATTCGCCACGGACTTCACACTCTCCCGCACCTGTGGGACGGGGCGAGTCACACTTGGAAATGGAGGTAAAAGTGAAGGAGGAGAGAGGGAGTAAGAGCACTGAAGCAACAAAAGCTGAGGAAAATATAGTTTGTGTGTGTGTGTGTGAGGGGTGAACTGCAATAAAAAAAATAATAATGGGGTATTGAAATTGCTCCCATCCAATGCCAGATGCTCACACAAAACACACACAGCTATGCAGATATACAGGCGTAAAAGATAAGTCCATGCATGCACATATACACTCACATGCGCAGGTGCCAGTGTAAACATAAACACACAAACTGTGCACATGTGCACCCGCACATTTACCAAATCACCATATACCGAGTCATCCTGATGATGAGGCTGTTTTCCAGCATCTCCCAGCTGTTATGGGTGTGATAATGAGAACATGGCACCTGTTAGGCATTAAGAAGCACATCACTCTGTCTGGCCCATCTCCTGTTTACCTTCTCACAGCAATTTGGATGATGCTCCATGATGGAGACAAAGAAAGCCCTTTTTTTAGAACTCACTGTTACTGGCTGTTGCCTCCAACCATGATATGCTTGAGAGCACTTGGACATTTAGGGCCCAAATGATCTCAAAGGCATACATGAGCTTGATAAAAATGGTTTTTAATTCTGATCCTTTGGAAATGGAGCTCAGCTTGGTTAAATTCATCTATGCAAAGTGTCAGAAGGTGTGTGTAACTGTAAATTAAGAGATGGGAAAACCTGCAGTGTCCCTGCATCCTGTGGACCAGAACCGAAAACCACTGTAAGACATTTCAGCCATAAATGGCTTGAATGTATAGCTCAGCAAAAATATGAAATAGGAGAAATGTAAAAAATAACAACAGAAATATAGAACATAAAGAAGATTCAATACATCAGTTTACAAATGCTTTATTAGTAATAAAAGTCCTGCATTATGTAAAAGTAGTTAGCAAAATGTACTGTATCAAAGGTTTAAGTGTTCTTATGCAGCTGGAATGCTGTTAGTTGTTGCAGTGCAGTTGGATAAACGTGTAACAAGCATTTGAAAGACAGTAAAATAACCAAATGCCTTATCAGCATGGATTAATGCTGTGCCCATGTGTTAACTGTTCACTTACCGTGTGTTATTGTTAATACACTTTATGTCAAAAAGTCACCTCACATACGCACTAAGGTATCTGACTAAACATGTGATTTGGGATGACTGACTAAGCCTGCAAATTACAAAAAGGGGTGGGGGGTGTGAGGTTTCTTTTGTTGGGAAATCTGATGCAATAAAAACACCACCTTGCTGTCATCCACCCTCAGGTTCAGCTGTTACCCTTTTTTTCACAGCCAGTGTTAAAAGCATCACAGCTCACAAGTGCGGGAAACAACAGATAGTTGGCTGCCAGTGTCCACTGTTAATGTTTCATTTCACACAAAGGCACAAGGCAAATCAGCTGCAAATACAATTATTACAAAATGGCAGTATCTGACATCATGACTGACAACCAATCACAGCCTTCCCTCTTCATTTATCCTCATTTCCAAGGCCCAGAGCGACAGAGGTAAAGATCTCCTTTGACCTGTTTTTGCTCAGCTGTTGCAAGACGGGTGAGCAGATGGGAGCACGTTAAACACACAGTGTGAGGGAAGACGGCCGACGCAGAGATGATGGCATTTGCTTTGTTTGCCACCTGTTCGTTGTATAGACTTAATCACACAACGTACAGAACTGAGAGCTGAAAGTTGTTAATGTGGATATAAATACACTTGATATATACCAGAATCTTGACTGGAAAACTAAACTCACACCATGTTCTGAATTATTTGATTTTCTCTGGAAACAAAGACTATTGACTGCATTTATAGTAGAATAAACTGATTCTATGTACATTATAATTCATTAACCTAGTAGATTATCAGATCAAGCTCTGATGCTGTTGACATGCAATTGTTCCAATTTGATAAACATACCAGAGGACTTATATTTTGCCAGATATTTTTTTCACAGATGTTAATCAGTGTGATCAAAGGTAAAACAGATGGATCAGCTTTTTCTGAATACCACAGTGATTAAGGGCAAATGGACCATCAGCTAGGCTGTAAAAATCATAGCTGACTGTGAAGTTGACACAATCTATTATTATTTCTTACTCCTCTTTTGTAGGTAGATAGAAAGCAAGACATGTTCTCTTGAGTGCTGTAATTTTGATGCTACAGAACTTCTAAGAGTGAAGTGTCTGGCAGACGTGAACAATTTTAATCCCAGAGCCCCGCAGGACAAATTATTCCCAATGAATTTAAACAGAGAGAAGCACTGGAATGATTTTGGTGCCACAAGTGGGGCCATACTCCGCTTCTCTGATTGGGAGCGGAAACCGACGAAAACGGTAATGGCATGTTTTACAGTATCATTGTGCCTCGGCACATCTTGGGAAATCAGAAGCATCAGCAGACCACACACTGTGCCTTGGCCCCAATCTACTGCCTCTGGATAAAGCAGGGAAATTAAATCAGCGTGGTTGGGGGGAGAAAACAGGCTTACACAGCAGAACAACTCCCCCCATCGGCTAACGAGAGTTCTCCCACATCGGCATCAGAAATTCTTGTTGGGGAAAAATGAAAAAGAATGGGGCCATTTCCACAGAGAGAAGATGCAGGCGAAGACAACGAGAAGTCAAAGAGTTTACTGCAGGGATGTTTTGTTTTTGTTTGGTTTTTTTGGTGGGGGGGCGACAGGTAGAGGAAACGAGCTGTACCCCATGTTGAGCATCCTCCGTATGTGTTCAGTGTAACAAGCTTGGAGATGAATGAGTGAGCTTAGAGCGGTATATGCAAGAGAATGGGTGCAAGTAAGGAATTTAAAGGAGGCCACCCGCAAAGACGACTTTTGCACATCCCATTCTGGGTGTGACTTATGCAACAAATGTGCAATGTTCTTCATCGAATCAGGCTGTCAGCCAAGGGAAGAGAGAGCGGGAGTGTTGTAAGTGGACAGCCACGTTGGGGTTGGGCGAACACAATCAGTCAGCGGGGGCCTCAATTACACATATACCCACTCTCACTTGATGGTAGTGTTCCCATGAGATGCATCTGTAACACGTATATGTAAGTGATGTCAAAGCTGCATTTTAACATGTTTTTTCAAGGACAGGGAAGAGTGAGCAAGAGATAAAGTTCAGCGCTTTGTGCTTTAACTCTGCTAATTTAAAAAATTTGAACATTTCAGCCTGGAAGATGGCTTGAGCTTGAAAGGCGTACGGTCGGTCAATCTCTCTGGGTGATGGTGTCACTGCAAACAGGCCTTGGCTTCGCTCAACTCTTTGAGGAGAGAGGAGGAAAAGATGATGCCGGGCAAAGTCAGAATCACCTTTTTCTTCCTTCTGTGTCTCTCTCTCCATGTGTCTTGTCCTTTCCTCTACTTTTTGTCCTTTTTTCCCCCATTTCTGTCCTCCCACTGCTCCAGCATAATCTTCCCCCAGAAGCCATACCAGGGCTCTTTTGTAAAAGCAGCACAAAACATGAATTTAACATGGGTTGCACACAGTCTTTTGTCAATACTCCCACTGACCACGGCGTGTTGCCCATACAGCCCAACACGCACACACACAGATTCATCCACTGGGTTGTGGCAAATACACACAACCCAGCATGACCCGTAAGTCCATGAGAGCACAAACACGGAGGAGACGCACAAAAACTCCACAATTCTCCTCTCAGACGAACATTGAATCATGCAGCATATTCAGAACGCAGATTAAATGCCTCAGATCAAAGACGTTCTGATGGCTGCCTGATGTTTTATTGATCATAAGATATGTTTTCACCAGTATTTTTGAGGGGCGAATATTTGCTGCAAACATTATTTATTTCTGGTGGAGTTTGTAGTGTTATGTTCTTTTTTTACAGTCAGCAGCAGTGGTTCCAACAAGGGAGATGATGCTCCTAATGTGACACATTAAAAGAAAACTCTACCCCTGAAGCAGCACCCCTGCTTCTTGCTCTTATGATTTTGGACAGTTCAATCTACAGTTTTGGGGCGTAAACAAGTCTCCATCAAAGGCAGGAACAAGAAAGGCGAGACACTGAAAGTACTAACACACTGAGAAACTAATCTTGGAGCACTTCCTCTCCCCCTTTGAATAAGAGAGTGATAACTGTGAGCACTTATGCAGGGACAGTAGCCTGGTTGATTAAAGATACAAGCACATTTTCTGCTTTGTAACTGCTAACACTGTGCCATAAAGCTGAATTAGATATAAAGGCTTGAATAAATATTATATGCTGCACAAAGTCAAGCTCCATTCGAGGTAATTTCTCTGTGTTTGACATCACAGCCTTGGGTTTCTGGTTTCCAGCTATTTGAGAGAGTTGTTCACAAACATTGACTGAACTGTCTGAGATTGGCGGCGGATTACACATTTATGATTTGTGCTTCTGGTTGGTATTTGCCTTAAAGCAGCAAACAAACAAGCTTTGTCTGCAGGGAAGAGCTGTTTTAAACCTGTTTGCCTGAGCTGATGATGAAGCGGGAGAGCAGGAGAAAGGCACGAACGAGCAAAGATAGGAGTGCACGTGGTAAGGCAGTCTGAGTCTCCAGTCTGGTTTCCACCCTGCTGTTGTGGCACTGCACAACATAACTGACACTGACTCATAATCAAAGCCCGTCTGTGGAAAGTCTGTCCATTTCCTATTTAATGCCATTTCACCAAAACTGGCTGCAGTCCACCTCGAGGGCAGTTGTGAGATAGTCCTGAATGAATGGGGGGGGGGGGGGCAAAAAAGAAAAGAAAAAAATAATAATTTTAGCATTTTGCAAGTGTATTATCAATTATATCTCAGAATTTGGTAGAAGAAATGCATTTTTTCTTAGGGAATACAATTTTCTCCTACATTCTGCTAATGAATGCTGATTGGTAGGTTAAGTATTTATAACTGGGTTTACATTAGCAACAGGACGCCCATCCATGATGACTAAAATTGGCATTTGAATCATTAACAAAGAAGAGGAGCTTGCATGTGTTCAATCAGCAGCCACATGTTTGAGCCGTGTGTCGCTGTGTTGTGATCCATGGTGATCAGGTGGCTACTGCTTGAACGATGTGTGAAACTAAAGTGGTGTGTTGTCACAATTAATTCCTACAATTGAAAAGATGCGTAAAATCGAATTTAAGGAAATATAGGAAGGAAATATACTGTCCCTAGCCCATATATTAACAACATAATAAAAAATTACAGTTTGGGTTTATATCCCCAATCATTGTGGACTATCTCATGAGCAACCCCTACGCGACCCAGAAGTTTGAAGAGGGGAAGTTCTCCCTATTATAGAAATTCTCTGAGATAGCCCTGAATGTAGCCTGCCAATCATCTTTTCTGGAAATCTTGTTCATTCCATTGCTGTCGGTTTCGTGCTAGCTTGCCAATTACTGACTGGAAAAAAAATGGGAGAAAGGAAGTGAGAAAGTTGCTCATCTTGTTCTTGCTAAGGAAGAAGAGGAGACAACTCAGAACTGGAGCATGCACTTAAGGTTAATGTATCTTACCTGGAAACTGTAGCAGGGTGGGATGTTTTCCAGGCTGGCTATTTTTTTTTCTCTCTCACCCCAACATTGATGTATTCTGTAGTCGAGACAAATTCTTGGGCGGCTAAGGCTTCTTGGGGAAGCTCCTGGACACAGGTGATGTCCATAATTCAAGGCACATGTTTCAGACAGCAAACGGATAACTTAAAAAAAAAAAAAAAAAAAAAAAAAAGCCCAGGCAGAAAAGTATTACAGGAGTACAGTGTTTTGGTGTTTTGGTCAGAAAATGGATAAGTTTTAAGGAAAAGCTTTACTACTTTGATTCTGTGGAGAGCAGATGACATTTGGCAGGTGACTACAGGAGGAAGAACCATTTTCAGTCATGGTCTGCACCCCACAATCCAGCCACTGTCTTTCTTTCTGCATGAAACCTGGTAATACAGCTGGTGAGAACCCACCCCACTCTTGCGCTGGCTCCATCTTCCACAAAATAAATGTACGAGGGTTGACCTGAATCCTTCGAAGCTTTGAGCATTGCCATGGTCATTGCAGTCAGAAGTATTCCAAGCTGTGACTACTCAGGTCAGCCCTGATATCAGACATTTGTTTTGCCAAATATATTTTGGTGTAAATGAAAAGGTGCCAAAGTTTTTTTCCCAAATCAGTAATTATGAAATTCTGGCAGTGATGTCATCTGCATACTGGTTGGTTGAAACGGTTTGGAGTAGCTTGTGATATTTTAGACTACTTTTGCACCTTCAGTGCAGTATGTACTGTATGAAGCACCTTGACAGCGGATCCTTAACCTTGACTTGACTTAGACCACAACAATGGGGCCGCTAAACTTTGGCCTTGACCTAAGACCTCTGGCACCAACATGCTAACTAGACCTTACTGTGGACTCTCTGTGCATGTCTTTACCTAGTGTCCTCACTCTTTGCCTTATTAAACAGCTACTTCAAGCTCTCCTGCTGCACTGATGCTGTTGTCCCTCACTTGGACTCTTTGGATAAAAGCGTAAATGTAAATGTCTGCGTCAGGCTGGAGAAATCTCTCTGTGAACAAATACTTCTTGGAGTCAAACAGTGGGGTTCCCACTCGACTGATCCCTCATTCAGTTCCTCTGACTCTCACTGTGATATCAACAGAAAATAAGCACGAGCAGAATGCAACGGTTTCATGAAGACTCTCTCTTTTCATTGCTCATTATCTCTGCCTTATTTCACTCTCTCTGCCTATGTCTCTTTGTTTTCCCTCATTTATTGCTGCTCGTCTCCCTGATTCTCCTTCTTAGAGAATTCCACGGCTTTGCCAGAAGATTGCAGTGATATTTATGCGAATAAATAGCAGTCCAATACCCTATCTCTGCCTTTCGTTCTCTGTCATTTCCTCAGATCTTTCTCCTTCATTTCTAACACACACACCCCCCCGCGTTGCCCGCTCCCACCCTGTATTCTCTTCTTCTTCCTCTATATTGCACCTGTCTCTCAAATGCTTAGTTATCTCTGGAGTCTTCTTTACGCCCCCTCCTCCCCATCGCTGCTCTCTGTCTATCGCTATCTTGCCTCAGTCCCTCTTTTTTTAAAACCTGTCTTCTCTTGACAAAACTGTATCACAGCAGAGGTGGCTCTCAATCTCAGTGAAGTCACTTTATCATGTAGCAGTCTGCTGCGGGTGGTGGAGGTGGTTTGGGTAGCCGGCATGGCATGGGATTGCTGTTACACACTAATACACACACACACACACACACACACACACACACACGTAACACATACATGCAGATGGCACCTCACAGTCAGGCCAATCTCCAAGCGATCTTGTGTGCAGAAAACCCTCACTGTCTCATCAGTACTACCCCCCCTTCCTTAAGACAGAGTGAGATTGCTGTACACACACAGCCCAGCACTACATCCCAAAGCTATTAGTTCCTGACAGCATCCTCCATTCAGCCCTGTCTGCTCCCCTCACCCCTCCCCGTGTGCATACGCACACACAACTCTCGGGGCTCGCCTCTCTGCACGCCACGCCGCACCCCTTTAATAGCTTTCCACGCTGCAATCTAGCCGCCCGCCCATCGAGTCAATTGAGTGTATTATATTCGTAATTGGAGGCTATTGATTGACAGACTCCGAATGCATCGCGGGACAAAAGCATGAGATCTTCCAAGCACGTGCACAAAAAGCAAAACACAAAGGATTTTATTGGGGGGGTTTCAGGAATCAACTGGATAGTGCACATAGCCGTTCCCACATTAATACTGACAGGCACACATACATGCTGAAAGTTGCCCAAAGGAAGCTTAAAAAATAGCCCCGGCCCTCGGTCCAAGGTCATTCCATAAAGAGAGGATCAGAAATTGGGTGTGAGATGGGAGGGAAATACGTTCCATCAAACTGTACAGGAGGAGATGCCTTAACCACAATCAGTATGCTTGGCTTGTAGCAGAAATGTGTTGCTGAGCCAAACATACCTGTCTCTGTTTGTGTGTATGTGTATGTGCTTGTGTACTGTCTTTGCCAATTTTCAAAGCAGGCCTCATAAAAGTGTCATAACTTTACATTAAACGACTCTGACGTGTCGCCTTCCACCCCCCCCCCACACACCAGCTCCCTCCTTCCCCACACTTAATCAAGATCCATCGTTCCCAGGAGTCTCACTGTGTGTGTGTGTGTGTGTGTGTGTGTGTGTGTGTGTGCCCATATTTGTGAGAATTTCTGTTTGAATTAGTGCCTGTCACATCATTAATATGCCGCCTTCAAATATATATATATATATATGTGCTCTCTTTTCATTAACACTACGGTACTTTTCTGTAATTTTTTTCACAAGGTCAGGATGGAGGTCATGCAGATAGATGACTGGGTTTGAGAAACAGGAGGAAATATGGCTGGCTGATGTAAAAATTGTCAGCAAACTGGCCTTGGATCCACACACTAGACAAGAAAGAAGCACTATGGGTATTTTATTAACGTACAGTATGTGATGTTCTGCAGCTTTACCTTGCATTGTTCATTTGAGAGGCAGTCTGCAGGCTTGTGAATGGCTCTCAACTGAAAATGAAGCAAATTGTCGAGGTGCATACCAAGGAAAAAAGATTTATCTGTGGGAGCTGAAAATGTCATGTTAGACATTTGTGCTTAGCCTGAAGCTTTGGCTCCACAGACAGTAGGGTAAAAGCTTACAGAAAAGAAAAAGAAAAAGAAAAAGTTGAAACACACATACAGTAATGCAAACATCGCAAGCTAACAAGCCTCCGTCTGAAGGATGCTCTGTTTTGAGTCAGTTGTGGCATTAAACTTTGTTTCGTCCAGATCCATAAAACTCACCAGTGTTTTCTTCTAAAGTCTCTCTTTTTTAACAACTTTCTAGATGTAATCTCGGTCTGAAGGCTTCTACAGTCGTCTCTGTGTTGCTGTTATTACAGATGGGTCAGAAGAAACTTGGATCCCTCGGCTCACTCATGAACACAAGTCTTGACATCTGGGGCTCATTGGAAATGTTGCTAGTTAAAAATAACCAAGCAATATAAATTTTGAATAGACAATGAAAGTCTTTCGATGCAAAACACTCAACATAGTCTGGAGAAAGGCTTGATTCTAAGGCTGAATAGTTATTAGTATTATTAGTATTATTAGTTATTAATGTAGTTAGAAATGTCAGTGGGCTTTTGAATAAGGTTTCTTACCTCTGGAAAAACACTTAGGAGTTTCAGTTTGCCTCCGGCTCTCTGCAGACTGTTGCTAATAAACACAGGCAGCACAAGCAGAGGTTCAACAGTCACATTCACACAAATGTTCTATCTAAATACAAGAGACAAAATAGGAAAGTCGTCATGGGAAACATTTTGCCAACCCTTAGTTTTTGCTCTTGGCCCCGTCTGAGTTGGACAAAGTCTGAATGTTTTTGAAGTGAGGTCAGGAAATATCTGTGCACACTTATCATGTCAATAAAGATTAAACCTGACAATTTACACAAATCATGAAGGAATCTAAGTTATGGAGACCTAATAATAGAATTGGGCCTTGTAAAAATTACCTCCACATATTGTGTAATTCTGTCATGTCCCAGAGTCACCCTTGTGTTTTATGAGAACTCTGCCATATCTAAAGCAACCCCCTCCTACCAATTGTTTCCACCCTGCCATCTCACTTTACTTCATTTATATTCAGAATAGGGCCCTGAGGTCATGATCCGACCAGCAACAGACTGAAGCAAGAAACGCACAATAGAAGAATAGGCAGTCCAAGCAAGTAAGGTCAGAGAAATTGCCACTAACTGTCACCACAGTAACGGGGTCAGGGAGAGGTCAAGGGTGAGGAGCAGGGGCTGTTGGGCGTCTTTAGTTGTGGGACCAAATTAGCCAGGAGCTACACAGAGGTGGCCCAGGTTGCTCTGGCCCCAATTGATCCCGCCCCCGGGACCGCCACCCCTCCAGAAATTGCATGCTGGCAATTCAGCCTCAGGGAGATGGTTGCTAGTTAACTGCTCTAGGTGAAAAAAAAAAACAGCGAGAGCACTGCAAGAACAGAGACACAAGTACTGTTTCAGGTTTGCATGTTTTTTTCCATACTGCGATGAAGGCATAAAAACAGCTGGTCTGACTTGGATACAAAGTATTAGTTTCAGTGCATTGGACATATATATATATATATATATATATATATATATATATATATATATATATATATTCTGTCTGAATATATATAATGTATTGTAAGGGTTTATATTACTAATTCAGCAGGAATATTTTGCTAAGTTGTCGCTACAGTCTGAAACTTGGTGATTTATGTTTCCACTATTTAGGCTAAGCAAACAGGCAAATATTATATATAAAAAAAAACATTATATAGGAATACAGCCTATTTTAGACTGGATCTGTGCTTGACAATTTAGCAAATAATGATCTGATTATTTCAGTAAAGTAGCAGCATTAGCAAGGAGGAAAAACAAATATAAAAGTGAATCCAGTTCCTGTTCAGATTAGTATCTTGATCTCTGTGCGGCACAGCTTCCCAGCACACTTTCTCTGCAGCCAACTATGGTGGGAAAAGTTTCTCTGAGAATGGCATATTGTGATAAATAGTCTAAATGATGGAGCTTTTAGCAGAATAGTTGCTGTTGTTGTTGTTTTTGTTGTCTTTTTTAAGTCAAGTTTGTTTTTACCTTTCTAATCTTTCTCTCACACAGTTTCTCTCCATCAACACCAGCCTGCAAAGGCTGTCTCTCACCTTTCCAGCGATATGAGAACCACGAGTAAATTCTGAACCATGAGAGGCCAAACCTCCCGTGTGCGCCTTTTTATTCCTTTTTGTCTGTGCTGCTGGCTAAACAGCTTGGAAATGGCTGCTTGCTGAGTGAAGAACCTTGTCAACAATGGATCCTTTGCTTTAAATGTCAAGATATTGGAGTTTTTTGTAATTATAGTAGAAAGACTGGTCTCTAAACCAGCAGCAATGTCCATGTACGTGTTGACAATGTAATTATGCTGTAAAAACACTTTGGAAAGCACTTTAGCACCTCACTGACATTTCTTCAGCAAAAGTCAACTAATGTGTGTTCCATTCCATTGTGTTACAGTATGTGAAAGCTTGCCTGTACCCTGTCATGCTGTTTGAAATGGCAGTGCAGAGCTGATGTTATTTTTTGATTCAGATAAACTAAAGACAGAGCTGTGTGGGGGAATGTACTCACTTGCTGTAGACCCTGTGTGTACTTTGTTTTTTAGCCATGCTAGTGCTCCACTGCACTGACTCCCAACTTAGTTTTTTGCTGTCAATTAATGTTATTTATGTGACAGGCTAACCTTGTTAACTGCTACCTGCACCCTCGTCATCAGGGTAAAATTAACTGTAGATATACAGATAGATATACAGTGAAAGTGCTGTTATGTTTTGCTGTTTGACAGTACAGTGTTTTTAGTGAGAGAGCTGACGACACTGTGATCTTTGCTTGTGCGGATTAATATAGTTATTGTGATATTCTGATCATGATTTTAGGAAAGTCTGTGTCAGCATTTCTCGACACAAAGTACTCTTGCTTTTACTATCGCATATGACTTTTTAATGTGCTCTGACTTGACTGACTGATATGCTCCCAGGGTAATTTAAAAGAATATTTTATTAAAAGAAATAAGATTATTATAAAAGGTTATCAAAGCCAGATGCTCAGCTGTGGCTGAGTTTTGTAGTCAGTGATTGGTCAGAGCATTGCGCTTTTTTGCCTACCTAAAATATAGTTCAGAGGCTAAATTAATTTAATTGTCGTGTATCCAGTGATTGATGGAAAGACGGGGCTAAGACTGTCTGTTTCATCAACATTTCACATGAAAGCTGTGGAAGTAATGAGGCGACGGCTGCTCTTTGAAACCTCCCAGCAGCCGTCCCGCTTTGATCTGTGCCAGGCCGTCTGCAGGAGTGATGTATTTGATCGGTGATCGCTCACCGCACACTTCAGCCCTTCCTATGAGCTCACCTGAAGAGGAAAAGAAACTGAAGAGTCTCACCTTTCCTCTTCTACCAATTCACCACTTAAGGGCTGACGGGTGGCATTACTCAAATCACTCAAGTACACTTGAGAATGAGTATTTTAGCCAGCTAATGCGCACTGTATGCACATATTACCGATTCCATAATGCATTTATTGTGCATAGGTAGTACAGGAGGTGAGGAAACACTCAGCTATATCATTCAGGAAGTCACTGAGCACTTTGGGGGGGAGAACTCAAATCCCCTAACTTGAATTGTGTTACCCGTTAAACAAGAAACACTCCAGAGTGTTTCCAGAACTCCTCCTTGAGCCGCGGGGATGTAAAGCAGTCATGGGGTTAAGTTAGAAAAAGGTTTTCCGACACCAACTTATCCCACCTGATCTTTGCCTGTGTCCTTTCGGGTACATCAGGGATAAGCTAGCCTACACGCAGACTCTCATTGCTATTCTAGATCCGGACTTGACATTTCTCTCATTCGTTCCAAATGTGACCGTATCTGATCCAGCCGGTCTGTCGGAGCCACGGCTGTAACGTCCCTGTCAAATTGGTAGTTTGCTGAAATACACAAATACATACATTTTTTTTAATACAAAGACGGCCCCATGAATCACTTGATAACCTTCAGTATATATTTGACTCTCTGCTCTGCCATGCCCATCCAAATCAGTGCCCGTGGAAATGGAGAAAAACAGATCAGAGGAGGCTTGATACCAGTTTGCAACCTGACCTTTCCATCTGCTTGAAATAGCAGTTGACATGAGATCGTCCAGATTGTTGCACATCCATTGGCATTTTCATAGTCAAAACACCATGTCATAGACCATGCGTGTACATCATGCTGCTGCAGATGCCAGAGCTCACATAACAATGCCCCCATACCACACATCAACTAGCTCAAGCCCAGAAAATGTGGCAAAACCTGAATTGGAGTCTCTAAATTTCTTTTAGCGGTGTGGGAAAAGCGGATAGAAAGTCCCAGAAAGCCATTACATTGTGTTTTCCTTTCACTGATAAAAATCTATTTCTGAATCATTTCTGTCTTTTCTGCTCGTAGAAGAAAATCTATTGCAGCACCACCACTTCTCTTGGTGCGATTTTTGTGAACAGGAGGCATGACACGTCCACTGGAAAGGTATTGCTTTTGAAAAGAAATGCACGGGCGAGGGGTCTTTAATTTATTTTTCGCTCTGTGTGTGTGATGTGCTTTTGATTGACCATCAGCCTAGACGATTACTGCCAAATCAAGGTCAGGGTAAATTGATGTCCCTGTGCTGGGCAAAAGCAGAGTTTGTTTTCTTGTTGTTGTTGTTACATAGACATCTGGGATACAGTGTTCATTTCAGACCAGGTAGGGGGACTTTGACAGCACACTAGAGGGCTCTCTGAAGAAGTCGAGGTGAAATGAGAAAATATGATGGAGGTAAAAGAGAGCGAAGCCTGGAGAGGTGGCAAGGGCCAAGAAATTCAGACGGGAAAATCTGTGAATGGCAAAAACTGTACGAAGGAGTAAACATAAAGAGCTTTCCTCTGAGGCTCTTTGTGCAATCGTCCCTGTCATAGTCTGCAAAGCTTTGCTCGCCTGTCACGAAAACAAGTTCAGCTGTTTTCAAGGCTTAGTGCCCCCTTTCTGTGGCAGATACAGAATGTTTTATTAAAACCTGTCTGTTAGGAAAATGTCATGTCTTGCTGCGCAAAGAAGGAACTAAAGCTAGATGAAAAATAACACCGGAGTCTGACAAGCCATGAGTGACGAGAAGCTCCAGCGCTGAGATTAATTCTAAACAACAGGTTCCCACAGAAGTGACCTGCGTCCGCCAGACAGATCTGTCACCTTGATATTTTTTTTCCAACAAGTGCACCCTGCTGCATTTTCCAGCAAGGTCTTGTTGGGTTTAGATCCAATCTGCCTGTCTGTTTATAAAAGAAATTGCCCCAGTTCCATGGAAAAGCAGCAAAAGATGTCAGAGAGAGATGCGATCTGATAGCGGATGTGGCGAATGGAAGATGAAACTTTGTTAAAATCTCATCTGTCAGATGTCAGCATGCTTTGGATTTACTTGTACTGTTTGTCACAGCAGCTGACTTGTTGCTGCACGGCCCAAGATTGCCTGCTGAAGTTAATGCTTGTGATATATAAATTAGAATTCTGCAAGTTCTCCAAATTGACCCAGTTAAGTGCCAGAGTATAGATTCAACACACTTGGCGGCCCACTTTCCAAATGCGCCAGATGTTTGGATGCGACACACCAGGGGACAGGAAGGAACAAGATCAAACTGGGAAGCTGTCAATTATTTGTATGTAAGTCCATTTTCTGAGGAAATAATCCATCTGTCAAGGAATAAAAGTTGGCTGCATAATGCACTTATGAACAAAAATATTTAACACTTCAAAGCACCTGTTTCCCTTACGCTATAATTCTGAAATAATTGCAGTCTAGACCTCAAGGGACGAGAACTTGCACATGCATATATATGCAGAGGCCTTTTCGGCACGCACGCCCACCAGACCATCCACCGCCACACTGAAGGATCTCTCCAGAGAGGAGCAGCAGAGTGCAGCCCAACGCCCACAGAGTCTGCTGTAGCCGAGGTGCTGTCTGTTTAGCCAGACGGAGCAGAGAGCTGAGACTTCTCCCAGAAGAGAGTCAACCTTGTTATCCAGTGGCCAAAAAAGTAAGATCCACTGTGCAGCGGCAGGAGCAGCAGCAGGCGAGTAGCATCTAGTTATCCCCCTGACAATTCGCAGAAGAAGCGGACACAGCACACGATCCAAGCTCCATCTCGTTTGCTGGGTCAATATATGGGGGGGGGGGCTAGGCAAGCATCCCAGGGAAGGCTGGGGACCGGAGCAAGAAGCATGGCCCAGAATTGGTAGTCCTAGTGGGGCCAGAATGGCTGAACACACACGTGCGCAAACAGTGCTGCACAAGCTGTGGAGGAAAATATGACAGGCGTGAGAGATAGAGGGAGGATGTATTAGGAAAGCTTTGTGGAGTAATATCAGGGAAGGGTGCCCCATTCAATCACAGAGATCCAGAGGCTAAGTCTGTCATGTAATTAGATGGTCTTTCATTCTCGCTCCCCTCTTCGTCTCATCTTTTCTTTCAGCTGTTGCATGCTCAGTGAAACACACACAACACACACACACACACACACCACAGTACAAATCTGTATTTTCAAATAAAAGACTGCACATTAATGAGAATCCCCACTCCATTTGTATGAGCATTATGCTCACACATTAATGGGACCTCTGTTCCCTGGGTTGCGCCTTGAGCCCCCACCCCCCACCCTGCTCCCGCCCGCCGTGTAACGTGACAGGCGTGACTGTTGAAATGTCACACGGATCACAGCGGGGACATGGAGGGATGGGAAGAGATTTAGTGAAATGAGATGGGGATGGTGGCAGAGGCAGAGAAGATACAGAGAGGGGCTGTCAGGGGTCGTATGGAGCAGTGGAAACGACGGAAGAAGAGAGAAGGGGGACAAAGTGAGGGAAGGAGGCATGAAAAGGGTGAGGTTGTTTCTGGGCTGGGTTGGTAGCTGCACAGGCTTGATATCATGACTTGAGGAGAGGTATGGCCAGAGAGAAACGGCCAAGGCTGAAAGCCGTGGAGGAAAGTTAACGCTCATTAATACGCATGCACGGTAATTGGCCAAGTAAGTCGATAAATTCATATCATGCCACAGACTAGTCGAAGCACATGCCTTAATCTTCGTGTGTGAAACAGCAGGTGTATCTAAGCCATCTAGTCTATCTGTGAAAGGGATGAGCCCTTACTGGGGTGATAAAAGCCAGAAAGCTGATTATTTCCCTCTGGGATATAGCCAACATTCTTTTACTGTAAGAGGTGAGAAAGGAACTGTGTGTGCTCGCCGTTGTTCGTGCATGGAGGCATTCCCTGGCAGTCTATTTCTGTTGTTGTGTGTGTCACAGAGGGCAGAGATTCTGTGGCCTCTGCAGTCGTCTGATTTACCGTAACGGGCCTTTTAAGCTTTGGGGTGGCTCCTCCATCCCTCCTGCATGGTCCTCTCCTGCAGAAACAGCCGTCTGTTTCGTGAAGACGCTGGGTTAATAACAGTGGAGGTTCCGGGGTAATGGCTTTGGGTTATTTTTTTTCTTTTGTCTCTCTGCTCTGCAGCACGCAGGGTTTCTGGAGGCTAGCTGCCCCATGTTTTGACTTCTTTGTGTGTCTCCCAGTGGTCTGCTTTGCTTCGGAAATACTCAGCCACTGTATGTGTGAGTGCGGGTGTGTGAATGTCTACAGGCAGTGTTGGCCAAGTCGCTTGAAAAATGTAATCAATTACTGAAAAAAACAATTACTTTCCTAATTATTCAACAGCAGAAGTAGCTGCATTACTTTCTGCACAACTCTGCCAAAGGTGCCTCGAAACAACTCCAAATCCTCAATCCTCATATTCGGTTTCCAACACCGCAAATACAAAACATTGTTATTTAACAAACAGCAAGCCAATGGCATTTACTGACATCAATAGCTTGCTAAACCCTAGCTGGTAATCCATTTCATAAATTTACTGTGTATTTCTACACCCTCAGAGTCTTCTAACCATCTGGATGGAAACATTTCCAGCCTGTTGCCAAGTACAAGAGTTTTAATCTGTTTAACTTCCCAAAGAAGATGATGGCCAGGAATAACTGTGAACCAATAAATGTGAACCAACTATACATTTGCCACATACATTATATGATATATACAGTATATTAATTGGGTTTTTCCAGTATTTTGTACTTTCACACAAAACACATGGTTTTATATCTTAACTCAGCTATGTTCAGTATTGCTCCCTATATGATGTACAGTTTAGTGCACATGCACCGCAACCTTCATCAGATGCATGTGATTTCGACTGAGTTGTACCAGTGATACTTGAGAAGTGCAAACCAGATGTAGCTTGATGTTAGTCCCAATGACTGCAGACAGCACCCTGTAGGTCCCTGCGCTAAGCTAACAAAGTCCATAGCACTCCCCCACTGAATGCACAGACCAAAATCATATCAGGTCTTGTTGCATGTGTGACTGCAGGCGTGCATGGCACCCCGCTTGGCGTGTGCGCAGACCAGGAACATGGACACGCTAATCAAGCATATCCTTGCACTGAGTGGGAAGCAGCGGCAGCAGCAGCAGTTGTTCTCTGTCACCTCACTGCTCCACTCGGCCCTGCTGAGACTAACTAGAGGTGAGACCTCTTCCTGAGCTAGTTTATCCAGGCCACAGCTTTGCAGTCTGGGTCTGACAGTCTCACTAAAACTGCCACAGCACTGGCAGGGAAGCGGAGAGGGCAGAGGAACAGACACACACACACACACACACACACACACACAGACACATAAAACAAAAGCACTCAGTAAAAAAGTTTATCTCAACTTCCCTTGTTAAGGATTGTGATGGTTCTGTGTCTCATCCCTCTTTTCTCTTTCTTTCCCTTCTCCTCCACTCTCATGGGGGGGAGGGCAGCTTATCTCCTCGGCAGGCAGGGCAGATAGTAAATTTAGTTTAAGTCTCCGTGGAGTGAAGAGACGGAGTATTTTTCTTACACTTTCCTACCTTTCTCTGTGAGCAAAAAACACACCAAGTCAGCAATTTCAGAAATGCACTACAGCATGCCGTGGTGGCTTCAGTGTACAGGGATAAAGACAGACCTTGAGTATTTCAAGGCAACAGAAAGAAAAGACGAATTTGAAATGGCTTACTGAAGTATTGGCCTTCTGTAACAATACTACATTTTACAACATTCTGTTTACTTTTTTGCATGTAGCTGACTTAAAATTAGCATCAAGCAACAGATACTGTGATGGCCCAGGATGGGCGTGGCTTTCAGGTTGCCTCTCCCTCTATTCTCCCTTGCTCCCAGGTGTTGACAGTAGGCGTGGCTGGTTCCCCGACAGGCAGACGAGACACACCTGACACTCATCAGCAATCACTCTGCCTCCCTACAAAAGCCCAGCTCTCCATTCACTCGGTGCTGGATGATTGCCCTGCAACATCCCGCGTTCTTTGTCCACGACCACGACTACGTTCCTGACCACTGCTAAGCCTCTGGTCTCCTGCGCTTTTTGGTCCAAAAGCACCACCATGTCAGATACCATTTTATGTATATATATTGTATGTTGTGTGGCCAAGCTTTGTTCAAACCCACAGAAATTTATTTTAAATTATAATGATGTTCATAATGTTTCAATATATATATTTATATCAATTTCACAGCCAGCAAAAGATGAGTTGTATACATTTGTGACTTCTGTGGAGCTCAGGAACAAGCAGAAACAGAAAATACCTGGTGCAAAAAGGGATAAATGTTTGATCTAATTTTGAAGCTATTGAAGTAGCTATTTTACAGGGGAACACAGAGAACACTTGAGTTCAGTTGGTTTAAAGAGAGCACATTGTACTGAATGATCTCAACAATGCAATTCAAACTGACTGGGACAAATTGTGTCATTTTCATTTCATTCTTTTTCCACAATCATGTCTCCACATAGATGTTTCCTTTTCTATTTCATAAGTCAGAGATTTCTCTACCTTATACACAACTGTATTGGAATGGATTAATTTATAAGTGTTATAGTACACTTAAATTACATTACTTGCATTAACAATGTTAAACTTACTTGATACAAATTTATAACAGAAAGTATGCATTACAGTCTAGAAAAATGGGAATTTAGCATGGATGTAGGGTCTGTTGTTTGCATCATGGTCTTCTCCAGTGTTTTCTGGAGCATGATTCATGTTTGAGTGTAAGATTCAGAATACCTCCGCCCGTTTTCCTTCAACTTCTGTCCCTTTTTTAAAGGGGCTTTATGTATTTTATTTCTATTGCTGCATAGCTAATGTTTTGCATTAACAGCTGTTTACTTCCCAATCAGGCAGAAACACTGTGAGGCTTGTTAATGTTACTCATGTTTTGCTTCTGTTTCTGTAGTTGCCATACTATCCTGCAAGTCCAGCCCAGTCAGCCCATGTTGTTACTTTCCAGTAGTGAGTCACTATAGTGTCCAGTCTGCCCTGAAGAAGCAGTGCTGCTCAGAGGGTGTAGTATAACCTCTCATCTTGTAAATGCAACAATGGGTGAGGAGCTTGGCAAGCGACCATCACCACCACCCTCTCCTGGCAAAAAAAACATGTTTAGCAGCAGAGAAAACTTACGTAAAGCACCTCCTGAACTGCTTGATTACGCCTTTTAAAGCAAATTAAAGTGCAAAAGAGTGCTAGTTTCAAATGACAGTTATTGTTATTTGTTACTTCCATCTTTGCCGACAGACTAATATGTAAACATGTCTTGTTGCTTCCTTGGAACAGATGAAAAGCAATATAACTGTTTTAACCTTGCCACTAAATGAAAAATACACAATATGAATTCAACAGCTGTTGAGAAAGTTATTTTCAGTGTTCTGACAGTGACAGGTAAAGATTGAAATGAATTCTAAAGGATGCATATTTTAAATAGATCTTTTTCATTATTTCCAAGGTGTTCGAAACATTGTGTCTTAATTTTTGACTGTCAAGAATTACTTTTATGTATCTATTTTTTACATTTTTAAGTTATGTGTTTTTTCTACTGCCTGTGAGTGAAAGAAATGAATTGAATAAATCTGGCACAAAACATGAGAAAAAGCATTCTGTTTCCAATGCATGAGAACTATTTTGATGAAACTATTCCCCATTTTCTTTGCCTTTTTTGTCCATTATCTCTTGAAGTTCTTGCCAGGTTTACTGATCATGATCATAACACTGAACGGAGCAGCTTTTTGCTGAGACAGATACAGAGCTTTTTCATTTCTCTCCAATCAGGCCCGGGAAGATGAGGACAATTGATCTTGCTGTTTCTTTGCTTTGTCACCCAATGTCCTGAGAACATGCAGCTGCGTTCCGTACATGCTGTTAGACAATGGGCTTCCCATCATACCGGTCACTTGCAATATCTAAAGGCAATAGCATGGTTGAGACTACTTTAAGTACATACTATATAGTGAAGCAGTCTAAATAATTGATGATAATAATGGTTTTGACTGGTGTCGTCACTGAATTGGTATACTGTTGACTCTTTGTTTTCTTTTTAGCAAACAGTCCTCTGAATTGTTGAAAGCTGTTTTTCCCCCCTGTTTTTAGAGACAGTAGCTCAATTTGTCAATTACTATGCAGGAAATTGTATAATAAAAGAAAGTTCTAAAGCACTGAAGTGAAGTGTTGCAATGAGCAGGTGCCAGAGGAAAAGAGTAGTGAGGAGATAGTGACAGTGCTGACACTGATGCCATGGTCCTGTGCCACAGAGCATGTGCCTTTTTAATCTATCAAGGTAAGTAAAAGGGTAAAGTAAAAAAGGGTGGAGGTCAGAGTTTACTACACTAGATTGTGGCAAATTAACTTGGCAACTATGGTGCCGCACTACATGGTGATAAAAGATGAGGGAGAAAACAAAGCTCTGGCCTTTTTTCTGTCATTGTCACAGTCTATCAGTCATTTATCAAGGCAGAGACAGGAATCTGATGTCTGACATTAGCCCTGTTTGCCATATCCAAATCCATATCTGTGTTTGCAGATAAAATAGGTATCAGGCTGTGGATAATGCCAGAGATTTCCAACCATGTCTATCCTTTGCCACTTGTTAATGTCTCTAACAGGCCCACTCTGTTACAGTAAGCTCCGCTCTGTGGTCAGACCCAACTTCACTGTTCACTAACTTCATCATGTCAAAGGTCACATTAACATTGACATTCTCAGTCTAACAACTCCACTAACTTCCAACTGAGGTTATTTTGCTAATATTCAAGCCACCTTGGAATAACACCTCATTTCTGACATTTGTAGTTGAATCAAGGGAAGTATGCCATTTGAATTAGTTTTGCATTGTTTGACCTTACAGACATTGTTGGAGCACACGCACATACACGCACTGTTTTGGTCCGTGCCTCGCCATACCATATGGCTGTAAATGATCAAAGATCCTATATTTGACTTTGAGATTTCTCCAGAGGAAAGCGGCTCTGCACTGGGGAGGAATTCACATTAAAAAGTCTCCAGCTAAATGTAATTGCTCCCCAGCTCCCCTCATTTCTTTAAGATGAAGCTCCTGCCATGCTGTGTGTGTGGGTATGTGTGTGCATGCATAAAAAAAGGCTGTGGAGGGGGGATGCTAAGGAATATTGGCCCTATGGTATGGTGGATATTACATCCCTTAATAAAAGGCTGATGCCACAGGCACACAGGGGCTGGGTGGACGAAAAGAGGAAAATATTCTTTACTTTTAAGATGACTTTTTCTGCTATCATCTGGAAGATGGACCAACCTTATAAAATAATAAAATAAAAGCTGGCGACAACATCAGTCATTGAACTAAAGTCTTTGATGGTATAATGATTAATTAATTGATTATGGAACAAGCTGGTGCAAAGATAAGACAGAGAGTTCCTAATAAAAATGGAATGCTGCTATTTATCCCACAAAGGGACAACTGAAAGATGATTTTCATCTTCAGAGTCCTAACAAAGACTGACAAGTTGAGATAATGAATTCAGTAAACTTGCAAATGAAATAGTGCTGGCCCTGACTTATTGCAGACTTTAGATTGAAAATGGTGATGTCTTCTTTTTCATTGACATGACCATTATTCCAGACCAGGGCACAAAAACTTCTGAGGCAAAATGTTTTCATCTGGGGATGACTCATCTGATTTTAGAGCAACACAAACCACTTCAGTGTGCACATAGCTGGTGCAACAGGAGTTTTTCAAATCAAATGGCTTGCATCTGTGTTTCTCTAAAATTAAACAACATGTTGAAAGGAAGTTATATTTCAGGTATGAACATTAGGGAGGCTTTATTCCTGCAAACAGCCGGAATGAAAAGATCAATACAAGTTTGATCGTCTTAAATTGGCAGGTGTGGCCAACACATATCAGTCAGTCATCAAACAAAAAAGATAAATAGTCATTATGACTTCTATTGTCCTTTGAATTTGATTCATTAAGCTGAGTTAAAGGCTGCTTTTGTAATTTGCCGGAGTAATGTGAGATACTACATTTACACGGAGCCAACTGTCAGGGCTGTACATTAGCTCATAGCACTGGTGCTACAGCAGTTGAATGTTTTCTTGCACAGAAAAAAACATTGCACTTACTGCTTTGTTTTTCTGTTGTTTTTTATTTTAGTTCGACTGCCTGAGAATTCTGGTAGAGATAGAAATGTGGGAATTGTCTTATATATATGGGCACTACATAGCAATTAAAATGTGCCGCTAAAACTTACATATAAGGCCATAGACAAATGTATGTTTTTGCCCACTTTATCTCTCTCTCTCTCTCTCTCACCTGTGTGTTATTTGTAGTGTTTTTTCCCAGTATGCATATTTGAATGTAGGATCCCCTAGATGCGATTGAATCAACAACTTCTGGGGGCGTGGCTGACCTGCCGATCATACTTTCCAATTATTGGCAGGAGTGGTGCCACGCCCCCAGAGGTTGACAATTCAATCATGTTGGGGTGATTTGCATACTGAGAAAAACATTACACTAAAACAGATTACACACAAAAAAGGGAGAGAGAGAGATGGCATTAGCGAAGTTATTATTGCAGAAGCTTTCTAGGTAATTAGCTATGTGTTTGGGAAGAAAGTCAACTAGCCCTTACGACCGCAAGGTCAGGCAAAGTTTGTGTTAACATGAAGCTGGTTAGTTAGATGGCTGGATTATTTGAAGAGAGGACTCGAAGATAACCGCTGAAAAGTTTCTTTTCTCTCTCTGCAGTGTATCATGGACATAGCGCTGATAGAGTTATGTTATTTATTCCAGAGATAACTCCTGTAGGGAGAAATAAACTGAAAACTGGTCAGATATGTCATGAATGCGCCCTGACTGTTTTTCGGTTCGGCTGCATTTTTGAACATAGGGCTGAAGTCGATCTGAACCCAGTTTTGGTCTTGTTTACTCTTTTTATTCTCGAAGTGAGAGGCTGAGCTTGTAATACACGCATCAACCTTACAAACTTTTTGGCGATACTTTGCCATAAACATTTTATATGTTTGCACCCTAACAAATAGAGCAGCATCAGTCAGATCCGTTTTAGCCCTCAACTCATCTGCATTTCCTGATAACTGATAGGCAGAATTTTTTAATCCATTGGAAAGCCTGCTCACACATTTCGCTGACACTCCATAATTATTAGGTAATTAGATTTTGATAAATGATCGCAAATATACGTATTACAAGAACGTTGCGCTTGCTGTAATCAAAACCTATTGTCAAGAGTGTAATGAGGCAGAACTGCAGGTAACAAATGCTTGTATGGTGCACACACAAACAGACGCACATACAGGCATGCTGCAGATAAAAGAAAAAAACACACTGATCAGGATCCTGTGTGTTGAGCCTGCCAAGTGCTCACCCATAATTAGGTAGTGATGTAGTGGCTTTTGTTCTCTCTGATTAATTATCAGCAGCTTTCAGAGTGTATGGAAGCAGCCAATTAACTTTATCCAGGTTCTCATTCAATTGCTCAGATGCTACATGCAAAAGGTCAGCAGAGGTTGGGCTTGGTTTGGTTTGAGTCAAAAGTCTACAAAAAGAAAGGCGCTTTTCAGGCCTGTGAAAGGGCATGGATGCAATTTGCTAATCCACTTAACACTGGGTGGTGTTTTTCCCATTTTCTGCTCAATCTGCCTGTTACATCAATACTAGGGTGCTTGAAAAACAAGCGGTGGCAGAGCGTCGTTATGCACAGTACAGGAATATATCCAGCTAAGTGACATGCTGTCAAAGAAAATTCAGCCCTTGTTTCTGGAAGTTAACTTAAAAGCTATTTGTCCGCCTGGAAATAAATTGTTTCCAGTGGACATCAATTCCACATCCAGCACTTTTGAAAACAACAATTAATACTTTAGAGAAAAGCAAGAACGGCATGTGAAGAGACTTTTAATTTTATTCAGTTAATTTTGTGCCCTGTCAGAAAGTATTACACTGCAGAAACCTCTGACTGACTGGAGGAGAGACTTTTTTGGTTTCAGCCGCAGAGTTAATTAGATAGATTTACTGTTGGAAGGTGATTGTGGCAGACCAAGATGATCAGACCGCTGTCAGGGTCAGTGGTGGTGTTATTTACGAAGGAATGTGTGTGTGCGTTAGGGTGCCTGTGAAGGCGCGTGGCCGCATAGTGCACCGGGTCCCTTCATTACCTCCTCTCTCCAATCACAGTGTGGATTTATGGCCACCGCGGAGAGGCTGTGAAAGCCCTGTAGTGAGGTAGTTAGGTGCTCCAGCACATCCACAGCCATACACATCACCTTTATGGTCACTCCTGTCCCATTCTTACATCAGAGCCGGCCATAGTGGGACTCAAAATGCTTGAGAGCCGACATCAAACAGCTTTAATTTAAGTATCGCAGCTGGAGCTGAAGCTCACTAATTTAAGGACTATTTATATATATATATATATATATATCTGTGTTACATTTTCTGCAGAGGAAGCATGACAAGAACTTCAGTGGAGAAAGCTAGTATTTATGGGATTATACACGGCAGCAGAGTCTAATGTTAATCTGAAAGAGCTGAATGTGCTGCATTGTAAATAGAAACAGAATCGACACGGTGGAAATTCCCGTATGAACCAAGGACTTTGAAGCATGTTGCATTTGTGTGTGTTACTTATAGAAGGCCCAAAAATAAAGACGCAAACGACCTCCGGTACCAATTGCGACCCAGGTAAATAAAAGCACTTTGAGTTAATAGGCCTTATTGAGCCACTTCGATTGGGCTGAAATTGGCTTGTAAAGGTGTAGAGAGTGGACAGGATGTCCTCCCAAGCCACGTGTTCATCAATTACAGTGTGTGTACAATAATTGTGCCATATTGATCTCTGTGCTTCATCTACTCTGCTGGCATCCCTAAGTGTTTTCTAATGCAAGACCCCCACCCCCCCCACCCCCCACCCCCCAATCTCAGTGTCTACCTCTTTCTCACACGCTTTGGCATCAGACGGTTGCATTACATGCTGCCACCTCAGCCCACGCTGTGACACTGCTGTGCCATTTCACAGGATAATTTGTCTTGTTGATGAGCCATCCGGCAACCAAACATGGCATGACGACTGGGATCACACAGGAGGATTGGTGTAGGTAGGAAATTTGACCCCCCAAAGAGCATTGGTTGGGTTGTTGTATTGGAGATGCAACAAAACTGGATCTGTATTGGCACTAATACCGTTAAATGGCTTAAGTATAAGCTATGAAGAAGTATTCCCAGGGGACGATAGGTCAGTTAATGTTCTTACAGCTGTGCTGACCTTTTTTCGCCCAGCGCATAGTGGTGTTGGCCCTGTGTTAACCTACATATGACTAATAAAACCAAACTGACTGTAAAAAGTACTAAGTAAATGTTCCTTCTCCTCTCTTACTTTCTTACTTTACTTTCCATATCTGCATTAAGACAAAGCAATTTTATTTCTGTAACACATTTCAGTGCAGGCAAACATAATGTACTTTCAATAAAAAAAGGCATGAAGCAATTTGCAGAAAAATGCAATAAATAAAAATGAGATTAGAGAGAAAGCAACCATAATAGGATGAAGCATCTTGACTCGGTCATTGTTCCATGTAAATCCATAACTAAAGTGAAGTAAAGGAACTAGTTTTTACAAAGTGGCACTCAAAGGTGAAGAAAAAGTCTTCCACTGAGACATGAGGAATTGTAAAAATGGGGACATAGAGTTACGCTTTTGGACAGTCTGTCCTTAAAGGCATTGATACTGTTGCACTGGGAATGAAAAGTGAAGTGAAGTCGTTGTGTGAAAAATGAAAAGAAAATAGAGCTTTTTTTGTCTACTCTTCACACCTGGTCAATTGCTGCATGAAGCGGCCTTGCCTGTCGGATTGGCAATTTCAGAAATTGTCAGACGCTGCCATCTCTCCAGATTACAATGACAGAAAGGTATGTCTCACCATCTGACAAGCACTTTGATTGGAGCGCAGTGAACACTTTAGAAAACTGCCATATGATATCCTAAGTGGTCTGATTAGGCTGTACTTTAAGGAGGATTATCACATCAGGACATCCCAATTAGAGAGTTAGATGTGAAGCGAAAACCCACAAAGCTTCACTCTTCTCAAATGAAAAGTGGTTGCCATATTTGCTCAATGACGTTGCCATTTTTAGTCCCTGCTTTCAACCCACAGCTACAGATTTGCCTCTCAGAGCCTTTTATCCTGCAAGGTAAAATCATACATTAGTATTCAAATGGTTCCCACAAATCTCCCTCTCTCACACAAAGGATGATCGAATGATCCGCAAGAATATTCTAAAATCACCTACTCAGCATCTTACGTATCGGCCCTGCCACCCGGTGGATGTCAGGAAGTGAGAGAGAGAGAGAGAGAGAGAGAGAGAGAGAGCGAGGGCCCCAGTCGTCAGATAAAAAAAAGTAAGGAATGGACAGTGCTGAATGGATTTTCAACATTATATTATGAAGACATATCTCCTCTTTTCCATTCACACCCCACATGCATTGACACTATGCTCTCGCCACACACTATCCTCCCCATGGCGTTATCTCTCTCACTCTTTATTACCCTCACACAAAGCGTTCAGCACAGAGCCTTGCAGATGTTCTCTCTCCCACAGGCGGGCTCGACCACATTCTCACATTTCAGCAAACCAGCCTTATTATCATATTGGGTGTAATTGAATTAAGGGGCAGTTTAAACTGGGTGTATTTGTGCAAGCCTATAAGCACAAACAGAACTGAACTGGTTTTGACGCTCTATAATTGAGTTTTTACTCTGCAAACATGCTCCTTGGTGTCATTAGCTTCTTCATGCGCTACATTGTATTTTTGTCTAATTGTGTAAAGGACTTTGTTGTTGTGATGTCTGCCTACAGAGAGCTGAATCCTGCTTGATGTATTCCCTATAGTTACTGCCAGGAACATGGTGCAAAACAGGGCAGACATTTGCTTATGAAGCCTCTTTGGATGGATAAAGTAAAATCTCCCAGCAAATGAAAATGATCAACAGACACAAAAAAGCATTCAGTAGACAAATGTGTAGATCTATAGCTCTTGTAAATGCTTTGAAATCTGGTCACCAAAACAAACTCTGTGGATGAAATACAATCAACAGATGCTGTATCTTCTTTTCAGACTCAACTAAAAAGTCATTTTGATGAAATTGCACTTAATCAACCCCAAGTTGTTGCCCTCATTGTGCTTTTGCAGCTTTGTTAATTTGCTTGTTGAGAATGCAGTGTGGTTTCTCAATATTGCTGACTCAGCCTGAATGGGTGCTCACCACTAATGAGATGGACACCAGAGGTCCTCTGGTTTGGTAATGTGGATCCCTTTTTCTCTTTAATTCTCAGCAGTTTGAATTTGGACAGAAAAAGAAGGGCACTGATTGCAGGCTTTATTACATGTACATTGATAATGGTGAGTGGGAGACTACAGCAAAAAGTGACCAGACCCTGTGTGCTTCAGTTTAAAACGCCTGCGGTTCTACGCCTTGCTTTGCACTTATGATTCCATTACAGTACAGTCTTCACTCTATGGCATTGACTAATGGATAGCCTTTGCTGCTCTGCAAAGTGTATTCTGTTGTGTGATGTGCTTCAGCAGGCCTAGAAATGAGAAAGGTGTAGAACTCACAGAGGGGCCTTCTGAAATCAGACACGATGAGTCCCAGCTACAGACCCACTGCCTGGATCTGAGTGCGTGCTCTGTGGCACAAATTGGTGCTGTGTGTTTGTTATTTGATACTGGTGGAGAGCGACTATCCAGCAAGCGGCGCCTTCTGATTCATCTCTGCACCGGCACATCTGAAGGCTGCGAATTCTCAGCCCGTATGGCTCGGCTGAGTGAAGCTCAGTCCAGAGCCAGCGGCTACTCTCTGCACAATATTTATTCTTGTCTGCTAAGAAAATGTAATCATGGGAAAGTATATCAGTCGCGCTACAGTTGACTTGACCTCCCACGTTCTTCCTAATAGGGGGAAGAGGCAGCCTGACAGCAGCGAATGCCCCATTACTTCCATTTTATTTGTACAACATTGCCCCCTAAAGTTATTTTCTGGTGTATCTCCCCAGGCCCCCTAGGGGGTCCGTGTCAGAGGACAATGCTGCATTGCAATATAGTGCAGTAATTTTCCACTACCTGCTCCCAGCAAATTGACCACAGATGTGCCTCACCTGTATTACTCTGTCACATTCAATTTGAGAAAAACACTGGGGATCCTTGGCTCTTCACATACACATGCACGCATGCAGCATTTTTAAACCAGTGGGAGATATACAGATCCAAGACAGAGCAGTACCTGGGCCATGGCAGAAGGTATGCAGAGTTGAGACAGGGGTGAGAAACAATGGCTTTGGAAGAACACTGTAATGTCAAATTGTGTGTCCTCTTGCACTCAAGAACTAGCATGGCATTTCAGTGATAAATGAATGAGTTTTGCAGTTTCGACCAGTGTTTCCGTCTGAGAATTCAAGAAATCCAGTCCTATACGGATTATTAATGTATACAGTATATCGGGTTTTATATGGGCGATAAACTATATTGCATCCTTAGGTGAAGGTGAGTGAACGTGAGAAAAGTGTTTCGTGAGGCTGCTGCGACCTCTGGTGGCAGGAAGTCGCCGTTATAATTTGAGTTTCCGTCTCCGGCAGACATATTGCTTACAGGAGCATATTCTGGAAAGCTAGAGGAAGGAAGGGAATTAAATTTGATTTATATCGTCACGACTTGATACACTCAAACCACGCAGGATACAATGGGTAAGGTGTCCGAAACTCGAGAGTACAGATGTGACTTTAGGTGTTGAGATTGAGTTATGTCGCCAGGAGTAATGATTATGAAATCGACTCACTGTTGTTTAGCTAGCCAGCCAACTCATTAGCTAGGTAGCTCGTTGCTACGTAGTAGCGCAATGTGAGTTGCTATTTTTACGCCAGTTCACTCGTTGTATAAACTCACAGTAAACAGTATAGTCTTGGGGTCATGTTAAAACTGTTAACAGTTGTCATACAAGGCGCACTACCATAATTTAAACACCAGAAAATAACCAGCGTCATTTGTTAGCCAACTTATTGGAATTTGGCTAACTGCTAAATGCGTTAGCAGGGCGCTGTACCACCTATTCTCGCATAGATGGGTGGAGAGACACACGTAAAGAGTAGCTTAAGGTTATCACCAGTTATGTCGATATATTGTGTTGCTTATCGGCATCTCAAACGTCACATTCACCAGTCACTTAATGTTTAAAGCGCAGGTGTTGGTAGCGGTAACCTCGGAAAGCTGTTGAAGTACAAATGTTAAGCTAGTGCTGATTAGTGGAGACTTAAAACGTCAGGAAGCCGCTTGTTCGATTGTAACTTGGCAAGAGACTTGAACGACTAAGAAAAAATGTTGTGATTAATCACCCATAAGATGACGCAGTTTACTAATTAGATTTGTTAGTCACAGATTTTCGTGCGTACCACGGGCAGCGTTAGCCTAGCTGTGTTAGCCCTGTCATTTAGCCTTATTTTTCAAAGTCGTAGATTTTGAAATATAATATAAATAGAATAATATTAATTTTTCCATGACTTGTATTTTGAATAGTAAAGTGGAAGTGACTGAGGTTGTAAATTCCACACGAAAGGAAAGCACCTGACAGCTGGTTATCATCAGTGAGCAATTATACTGACAAAGCTGACAGCACACACAGCGTGTACATGTGACAGCAGCGGTGCCCGTGTTTTCCAGACATTACTGTACAGGACCATGCTTATGTTTCCTCCCCTCAGCACACGCAAGTAAAAGTACTGGCTTGTCTCAATTTTAAAAGACGATTTAAAGTATACTAACTGTCCTTGTCAAGTGGAAATATTACATCAAAGAGGCGAGCTGGACCACAAACCTCTGATCATGAAAATTTATTGATGTAACAGTAGTCCAGCTGCTCCTTCCCACAGCCTGTGCTCAAAGTATTTAACTAATCGGACCAAATTTACATAAGACTCACACACACAAACATCAGCAAATAAAACTTTTGTGTAGCAAGATGCCTGAGTTCAGTGAACTGAAGCCTCAACACCTCCCACCGTTTCCTCGAGAGACACCTTGCTATAGGTAGGGTCTCCTCTGAAATGCCAGCGTAGACATGTGCCCTCAGCAGAGTTATTTCTGTGCCATCCAGCGAATAGTCAGTGCCGTTTCACGTTCAGCAGCTATCCTAGCTCACGGAGTGGAGAAACGACAGCATCCAGCTGCAACCTGTGCTCACGTGCCGTCCACGCCCTGTGGCTTTACCATCTGGACACATTACACACATGCATAAGCTTTTATATGAGGCTGCTTGTGCTAATGCCCCCAAGCCATAACATGACCTCAATTTGCACCACTTGTTCCAATATTTAACCTCGGAAAGCCCCGTCATTATGATTTGGGGCTGTTGGCACAGTCGGCTGGCACCATTCTGTGCTGGTGGCAGGTTTTTAAATGTTGTTCCCACCTCTCTGTCCCTCTCTCTCTGCTCTGTAGCCCCCGGGTGACTCAGGGATCTGCCCAGTGCCCTGCTCTGGTGGCATGACTGCACAAATGCTGAGAATGGGCAGTTTGTCCTGTGTGGGCACCAGTTTACGCTAACTCTGCGATTTAACTCCACTGAATAAATACGTTTGTTCTGCCTGCCAGCTGACTTGTTGATGAATAGCTTAGCTGTGTGTGTGCGTGTGTATTTTTAGGCTGTGTTGTCTAGTTTCTATGAGCATGTTTATACAAGGCCTTTTTATATATAGGCCTGTGCACATGCTGTTTCATCATCATGACCTATTATTAGAAATGTCAGAGGAAACAAGGTTTGTTTTCCTTGAAGCCACTTACTCTTCCTCACACATGGTGCGCTTGTTGACTTCACCTTTAAATGAAGCAAATTCTGCACAATTTCTTTTCCCACTTGTGTCCTAATTTTGATTTGTACCTGTGTCTGTGCCCATCAGAGCCGTCAGCCAGTCCGGCCAAGGATAACTACAGGATGAACCGCTACAAAAACAAAGCACTGAACCCAGAAGAGATGAGGCGCAGAAGAGAGGAGGAGGGCATCCAACTCAGGAAACAGAAAAGAGAACAACAGGTATTGTACCAGGCCCATGTGTCACACTCATCAGATCCTCCATCTCCTAGTTTGAGATTACATTTGTGTTTTGTGTCTCTTTTTTGGCTCTGACATTTTTTTCTGACAGCTTTTCAAGAGGAGGAACGTGGACATTCTCAATGAAGAGGAAGCCATGTTTGAGAGTCCACTGGTGGACTCCTACCTCAGCTCTCCAGTAACAGTAAGTGTCTGTTGTCCTCATACCACTCTCTTAAGGTGCAAAATTAGGCAAACTAAATCACCCAAGATTTTAGATGAGCCTCTCCAGCTTATGTGATTCGTACAACTTATCTTTGTTTCCGGATATGTAAGTACTTCCGTTTACTCAGCAGGCATCACGTGAGTAGGTGGTCCGTCACTGTGGCCAAGGACACCTCTGCATACACACCGTTAAAGGCATACAGCCACATGAGGCCCAGATCACCTCTGAATGTGGTCTGAGTGATCTTAATGCCACTTTGGTGCACCTGTATGCAGAGCCATCCACACACTTCATCTAAATCCCCCAAAACGCATGTTAAAGCCAGTATGAACACATCAAAGAGAGGGCCACAGGCGACTGACTGCAGATTTATTTCGCATTGCATTTCCATTTTGTTACGTAGTGTTTTCAAGCCTCTTCAGAATAGTCAGCACTGAGTGGATCAAGTGCTAAGCATTGCTGTGCATGTGTTTTTGCAGGAAGGCGTTATTACCAGAGACATGGTTGAGATGCTTTTCTCAGAGGACCCGGAGCTTCAGCTCACCACAACACAAAAGTTCAGGAAACTACTTTCTAAAGGTGCATACTGTGCCCTCAGTATATTGGCTCTATATCTCTGTTTGAACAGCCATGAGGAGATCAAGGACCAAACCAAAATATATAAATCCACTTTTATATTTGTGCATTTCAGAGCCCAACCCACCGATTGATGAAGTTATAAACACACCTGGAGTAGTGGAGAGGTTTGTGGAGTTCCTGAAGAAGAGTGTCAACTGCACACTACAGGTTAGAACACTTTCTGTGTATTATATGTGATGTTTTCATACTAAACTGAAGTATCAGGAAGTGTTGTCCCTGTTTAACTACAAGAAATGCATTCCATGAGGTTATATACACAGCACACTAGATGTTGCTGATGCAGTATCTGATGAAATTTTTAAAAAGTCTTTTAAATTTGACATTTGACATTTTGTGCCATTGCAGTTTGAAGCCGCTTGGGCACTGACCAACATAGCATCAGGAACGTCCATACAGACAAAGACGGTGATCGAAGCGGGAGCCGTGCCAATCTTCATAGAACTACTTAACTCGGACTTTGAGGATGTTCAAGAACAGGTAACGCACAGTGTGACTGGAGAAACATATTGTTATATTGCGTCTGTTTTTGTCTTGCAGCATGCCATGCACATGCATCCACTGTCCGATGTGTATTTTTCTCTGCAGGCTGTGTGGGCCTTGGGTAATATTGCAGGAGACAGTGCAGTTTGCAGGGACTATGTGCTGAACTGCAACATCCTTCCACCTCTGTTAATGTGAGTTCATTGTTTTATTTCTTCTTTTCGACCTATCATCTATTTCTGTATGTCTTCACATGTACTCAGCTTTGCTTTTCTTTGTCGTTTCAGGCTTCTGACCAAATCCACTAGATTGACCATGACCAGGAATGCAGTCTGGGCTCTGTCTAATCTCTGCAGAGGAAAAAACCCACCACCTGCTTTTGAAAAGGTACCACTTTGCCTCATGAAGTCACCGGCAAAAACACTGTGACAAAAACCTGGGCATCAACTCTCGTTCCGTTTGGAGTCATACTGACGGCATTTACATTGGAGATCGAATGTTGCAGATTGTGCAAGAAAAGATATTGTAACTCCATATGGAGCAGCAGAACTTCTGCTCGACAGAGCTGCAAGTCAGTGTGATTCACTCCTGTTATCACACAGCTGTATTTATGCATTCAGAGCAACAGTTAATGCTTGTTTATCCCAGGTCACAACACACTGTTGGATGCCAGTATTCAGCGCACATACTTTGAAACGTCGAAACTTTTGACTTAACATAATGAACAGTGGTGGTGAACAATGAGTGGAGTAGTGGTCGATCATCATCGTCTCCCTGGTTTTACTTTGGTGACCTTGAAGAAATAAAATGTCACCAAGCCAAGCGGCTTTCCACAACTGCCAGTCTGCTGTGAATATCTAAACATGATCTTTCTGTGTGATTCGTAGGTGTTGTTGAACTCGCCTAGTTTCTGACCATAAATAAGCACCGTGTCTGTGCCGCCTAGGTGTCGCCCTGTCTGCCAGTGCTGTCCAGGCTTTTGTTCAGTAGTGACCCAGACTTGCTGGCAGACGCCTGCTGGGCCCTGTCCTACCTCTCAGACGGCCCCAATGACAAGATCCAGGCTGTCATCGACTCTGGCGTCTGCAGGCGCCTTGTTGAACTACTCATGTGAGACCCGCTCTGCTCTCTGTTATCTTTGTCACAGTAAATACGGCCTGCAGAATTTCTCTCTCTAATCATCCTCCCTCTCTGCAGGCACACTGACTACAAGGTGGCCTCCCCTGCCTTGAGAGCAGTAGGCAACATTGTCACTGGAGATGACATCCAAACACAGGTGAGTGCAAATTAAGCTAAACATGATGCACTCGCACAAACAACAACATTTGAAGAAGCCTGCCTGTAAGGTTCTCACCGTCTGCGTTACTGCCTGCAGGTGGTGTTGAACTGCTCGGCCCTGCCCTGTCTGCTGCACCTTCTCAGCAGTGCCAAAGAGTCCATTCGCAAAGAGGCCTGCTGGACCATTTCAAACATCACAGCAGGAAATAGAGCACAGATACAGGTGACACATCCACACAAAGCTCAGAACCTGGGAGACTCCACCGAGACCTCCCCACAATGCTCCGTGATACACGCCCCTCACTTCCTATCTCGTCCCACCCCGCAGACGGTAATCGACGCCAACATCTTCCCAGTGCTGATCGACATTCTACAGAAAGCCGAGTTCAGGACCAGGAAAGAGGCGGCCTGGGCCATCACCAACGCCACCTCCGGAGGAACGCCAGAGCAGATCAGGTCGGGCACAGTCACAGTAACTTACTTGTGCAATAGTGGTTGAAAGTTTTGTGGCGCAGGCCAAAACGTTGCTCACCTGTATTGTTTGTGTGTCTGTTGGCATACAGATATCTGGTGAATCTGGGCTGCATCAAGCCCCTGTGCGATCTGCTGACGGTGATGGACTCTAAGATCGTTCAGGTGGCTCTCAACGGGCTGGAGAACATCCTGAGGCTCGGGGAGCAGGAGGCCAAGCAGGAGAACAACGGCACCGGAGTCAACCCTTACTGCAGCCTCATCGAAGAAGCCTACGGTACAAGAAACGCACGCTAACACACACATACTGGAAATTCTCACCACATGGATTTGATGTACCATGTGTTTAACATCATCAAGTGGAATCCCACTGAGAATCCCTGTTAAATTTGGCACCTGATTATAATTTAGTTTCAGTCTTTCTATTGTGAAGGAAATCTGTGTTAGTTGCAGTCAACTGTTAATCATGTGGTTTTCGACATTTTAGTCCAGTTTTCATCAGGGTAGTTTCAGATCAGTTTTTGTATTATTTTTATAACCTCTAAGCATTTTGGGGCAACAACTGTTTTGTGTACAGTTCCCATGGTAGCGGGTGCTGTGACGTCATGCGCACAGACACACACACACACACAGTGTCCATGTGATTCCGCCCTGCAGTCATACAGCAGACTGTCAGTCAGTTAGCCAGTTATCACCTCCAAACTCGGGCTGTTTGAACAGCTCTCTGTCGTCCCTCCTCGCCTGGCATTAGCACGAGCATTAAAGCACTAGCCTGCAGAGCAGAGACTCGTTCACAAGCTGGATTCGCGACAGCATTGTTTATGGCTTGTGTTTGGCTTGAGACTAGAAGCCAAAACGTCAGGAAACGCAGTGATACTGTAATGAACAATACATGTGGGGGAAGATTGACCTAAGGCAAAAGTGATCAGCCTTGGTTTTAAGAGTAGAAGTCAGTTTTCTTGCCGATAACTTTGCAACATACCCTGATTTAACATTGTTGGATTTTCCCAGGGCTGGACAAGATCGAGTTCCTTCAGAGCCACGACAACCGGGAGATCTACCAGAAGGCCTTTGACCTCATCGAGCATTACTTTGGGGTGGAGGATGAGGACAGCAGTCTAGCTCCTCAAGTGGACCAGGCCAACCAGCAGTTCCTTTTCCCCCAGCAGGAGGCCCCCATGGAGGGCTTCCAGCTATAAATCAGCGCCCCTCTCCTCTAAATATACACCATTCACCCCTTCCACACCTCTCCATCTCATGGAGGGCCTGTAGATACCCGAGTCGTACCTCCAAGCCCTCTTCCCTGATGTGCCACTACCCCGGCCCCCCACCCCCACCTCTGCAATCACCAACCAACGCACACACATCCCTGCCCCTTGGAGGAAAACTAAACCTGTCCCGCTCTCCAGCCTAGCCCCCCCCCCCTTACAATCCAAAAGCAGTAGACTGACTTCTTGCAGGGTAGACTCACGTGTTTCCTGTTCAACGGGGGAGCACGTCACACAAACTCCATGACACTGAGAAGAGGAAGCGATCACCTCATAGCCCAAAGTGTGAGTCTGCCCTGGCTTAAAGCGCACACACAGACATCTTCCTGCCATTTGACAGCTCTTAGATTCTCTCACTGGCAGTAACGATGGCTTGTTGGTTAATATCTTTATATACACTTTCTTTTTTTTCCTTTTCTTCTTTCCAATGGGACATTCCTGTTATCAGGACCACCCATGCATCCTCATGCAAAGTCCGCAGACCGGGCCGCATGAGGTGAAAATATGCCCAGCTATTGATGTCAGTCTGACTTAGTGCAATTCAAATAGTACTTGTAACATTATCCCTTTTTAGTTTTACGAGTAGTTATTTTCCCCCCACTCCTATTTATCTGCTACTTATTAGTGCTTGTGATTCATTTTCCTTTTCAGTTTCCTTAATGGAAAGCACATGGTGTAATACCAAGAGGCGCTGATCATTAGGTTTTTAGGGCTGGTCTCTGCAAGAATCCTCTCTGTTAAACGGTTCAGAGACACAAATATCTGGCTACTGCCCTGAGTCTGATGCCCAAGCTAAGAAGTGGGTTTGGGGTTGTTTTTTTGGGGGGGGGGTTGTTTTTTGTCCCTCACAATCGATTAACATTTTTTTTAAGTGGGACAAGTTTCAGGGGGAGGATTGAGGTGGGAATAAGTGTAAAAAAAAAAAAAAACAAAACAGAATCGTCTCACCTTAGGAAGGGCTATAGGAAGGGACACCGAAAATGGGATTGGGGTTTTTTTTTTTGATGTGTTAAAAGAGCTAGACAAAAAAAAATCAGGTTTCAAGGGTGGTATAGTTAGAGATCCAATGTTCGTCGTGTGCTGTGTTATTAATAACGATACATTTGAATTATGAAGTGATTTAACTATTAAACAAGGCATAGCTGGGGTGTTGGGGAGGGGAGAGCCGGCGGCAACAGCAAACCAAACATATTTGAATATTTAAATGATTTCAAGTGATATCAGATATTTGAGGTCGAGTGACAGACATGTCACCTTAATTCAATGTTTTTAGTTTTGATTTTCTGAGTCCACCGAAGCCCCGTGCAAGGCAACTGCTGCTAGTTAGCCAGGCCCTGCGCTCCCCCCCTCCCTTCCCCAGTCGTATGTGGTAGGGTTTTTTGCATGGTGTTCTATTACCCTGCCAACAGTCACTGAGTATCCCTGGCCAAACGCAGACAGTTGGCACAGAGAGATAGAGAACGGTGTGAGCGAATGCTGCGAGACATGGCTGCACGCTGCTCAGCGTTCCTCGTCAACAGCATCTGGAGTTTAAAAGCGGGAACTGGGCCATAACTAATTGGTTTGGTGGTTTTAACAGTGATAGTGTAGTGACGGTGGTGGTGTTTTGTATAGCGGTAGAGTTGATATATAACCTATGACATTCTGTATCACTATATATTTGAGGAATGGGAATGACAACAGATAATGATTTTGCATGGGTCCATTGTGATATGTATAGGTTTTGATGTAAATAGCCTGTCCTCTGCCTTGCTAGGAAAGTCTATGCCGCTTCTTCGTCCCCCGCGTGGGTGTAACAGCAACCGGAGTTTGGCTGGGGATATGTCTCAGATAAGTGACACGCCTAACTGCAGCAAAAAAAGAAAAATTCAAGTATACATATATATATATTTGAATTTTGATGTATTTGCATTATATATATATAAATATATATATTTGCGCACACTTCATGTACATTTGCATACAACACCAGCAGACACTGTACACACACCTCACACAGATGAGTGGCTAGTAGCAAGTAAAATAGTTTCCATAGTCTTTGGAATGAACAAAAAACAAGTTATTCTTTCATTTTATTTTGAAGATTAATTTGATTTGATTAATTTTTCGCCAAAGTGTAAAAAAAATACCATTTTGGCTGAGCACTTTGTGTACTTAATTATAAAAATTGGATTTTTTTTGTTGTTGTTTTTTTTTTTTTTTTAAATCGAGACAATGCGAAGCGAGGTTTCTTCGGCGCACAAACGGGTCTTATGGAAACCTTTTTTTTTTTTTTTTTTTTTTTGCTGTTTCTAGCCACATGACTTCCGATGGTTTAAATTTTAGTCCTGCAAACCCTGACGTTGGATCAGCGCAGATGCCGATCTTGGGTCAGTGTTCGGGCTTTGTGGATGGAGCAGAACTGTGGTTGCGTGATGTTTGACTGACAGGCACTGTGTGAGGAAGAGGTTGATTGACTCTATGACTATGTCCCCGTCAGAGTCTGGGAGCCCGTGTTCTGTGGATCACAGAAGCAGCCCCAACATTTCAGCGTGGATCTGTGCGCAGAATTATGGTCCTCTCAACCAAAACAGTCTGTTTGAATATTGCGTACAATCGAGGAACATACTTTTATACCATCTGTTTGGATGCACAGACTTAACCTTTTCTCTTAATTTGCTTCAATATCGCATTTTTACGTTAGCTTTCTAATTCCCGTGTCACTGCAGATTATCATAGAGTAAGATGCTGATATTACACACAGGGGTTTTAGCATTCATTGACCTACTGTATGTTAGAAGAAATGTTAGACAGGCTGACGTGAGTTAAAATGTTGTCCACAGAACACGCGCGCTCCCAGAAGACATAAGAGGTCGAATTGTATAATTGAGCATCCAGAACTTACCTCTACATGACATAAGTGTAGAGCAGCATTTATAACTGAAGTCTTTGATTTCATGGCCAATTCTGTGCTTGGCCCTACAAATAATGCCAGAATTGCAATCTTTAAAGGAAAAAAAAATCAGTGCATCAACCAGGAAAAATATTATATATTTCTGACAAATGAAAATGCACTCCTATTCACAAAAGTGCCAACCTGACCAACAAAGACTGGAGGTTCTTATGTATCTGTCTTTGACTTATAGATTTTTTTTCCTTTATATCTTTTATTTACTTGAATGTGCACTTATTTTGTGCAAAACATTGCTGCTCTATTTTTCCTTATCTTTAAAGTTACATTATTAGCCATTGTTTCTTTGGAAAAGTGGCATTCTTTACTGTGGGCACCTAAATAAGGAATTAAGGAGGTGTAAATGTCTGGGGTGGGGAGGACTTGATTCACCGCATAAAACTGGTCTTTCCAGCGACGTGTTGTCCGTTGGTGTGATGGTCTCCGTTCTTACAGTCTTCTAATGGTTTTCACTGTGCATAGCTAAGCTGCAAATGTTTTTGGAATTGGTGAATTAATTTCATGCGGTGGATACAGTAGAGTATTATGTTTAACATTTACCCTGAGGTCGCAGCCCGCAGCCAGTCCCTCTTTGTGCAAAAAAAGAAACTCTGCGCTGACAAAAAATATTGTAGTACTTCAATGTGGCACATGATGCAAATTGTGGAAACTCAAGCAACTATCATAGCAGACAACTGCAGGTACTAACCTTATTGTCAGACGTAGTTTACCAAAGTTTTGTCATTCTGGAGGCTGGTTTAAATTTTTACTCTTTTTTTTTTTTTTCAAGGGGTTATGTAATTGGCTTGTGTTGAGAGAGTCGCTATGACTGAGAGATTGCTTCAGGCCATTTGAAAACTTGCTTCTTTTCAGTAGAAGCTGCCTGAGCTCAGCCCCTCTTTTCTCAGTTGTCTTTACTCTCAAGTTCAAGTACTGTTCAAGGAGGTAGAAAATCTGCAACATGATCCAGAAGACTGCAATAAAGATTGTTCAAAAATCAGGCACCCCAGAGGCAAAGAGCTACCTACAAACTGCTCGCACAGGTGACACTCCTTCTACTGGGTGGAGCTAAAAGAGACAACTACTTGACATTTTTCTAAGATAAAATCTGGGGTTCAGAAATTGTGCATTGATTTACATTAAAAAGTATTATAAGTTAAACTATATGTATGTTCTGATACATTGACAGGGATTCAGATGCAATTCTAATCACTTCTGAGAAGTGGAGAAAAAGTCTCAGAACTTGTCACAGGAAAAAAAAAAAAAAAAATACCACAAAATAGGAGGTGAGGAAACAAGCCTTTTTTCTGCTTTTCTTGATCTTTTTCTTGATCAGGATATTCTGGGCTATATTTTTGGATAATTGTGTTTAGAGTTAAAGTTTGTCCTAGTCAGGCTGCATGATCAGGAACCTTGTTGTCTATAGGGGATTGAACAGACATCACTAAATATCTCAAACCTGACTTGTCTTCCGTCCTAGAAGCTGTTTGTTTCTCTATCAGAATCTAAAGCCGCGCTTGGCTTGGTCAAATAATGTTGTCTACGCTACAAATGTTTACAATGCTACATGTTTGTAAGATACTTTTCATATGCCATCACTGACCAGTCCTGGTGTATTCTCGGCTCTGGTCCTCTCATTTCTTTTACATGTATTTATTTTCTCTTTTCTTGTTTATGAGTTTTCATTTGCTCAAAATTACCCATCTTAAACTGTGACTTGACTTGACTTTACCGACGGTATGAATGAGTGACGAGAAACTAATACACTTCAGCTGAACATGACACACAAACATGAACATAAAAAAATACATACAGGAAACAGCAACAATATTAAAAATGTAAAGAAAATATATTGAATTTAAAATTGTTCAGTGGAAATACTGTACAAAACAAATAAAGTTATGTTTCAACCCTTTAATGCATATATTTCGACTTTTGTATGTTTGTGATTTGTGCATCAAATCATTTAGTCTACAAGCCAGTGTGTCTTTGACCTCAAAGTAAAAGTGAAAATATATAAGTGTTGATTTTAGCCAAACTTAATGTGACATAATTTTCCCCATACTCTATATACCGAGACAAAAAGAAGCTGTTGTTGCATTTGACTAATCATAATTAGCAACAATATATGGCCTACTGGAGGATGTAAACACAGCACTTCTAACTGTCCCTACCACCACCATCACAGTCATCCTAGAGATGCTTGGCTACAGCATGAATAGTAGCCAGAAGGAGCAAGCCCCATGGAGGAGAAGGCTAGAGGCAAAAATCATGGCGACACGGAAAGAAGTCAGCCTTCTAACAGAACTAAGCAGGGGTGTGAATGTAAGGAAAGAGCTGCCCAGGAAATACAATAACCTGCCCACAGCTGAGGCACTGGAGACTGCTAAGCAAAGGCTCACAGTTACCCCTGGCTACCCGCCTAAATAGGTACACAAGAGAGGTAGAGGCCAGGAGAATAAACAGGGTGTTTACACCAACCCAGCTAAGGTCTACTCTCAATGGCAGGGTAACAGGATGGCAACGGAGCCACCCAGGGCTGAGACTGAGCAATACTGGAAGAGTATCTGGGAGAAAGAGGCAACCCATAACACCAATGCCCAATGGCTGAAAGACTTACAAGCAGAACACAGCCAACTCCCAGAACAAGGCCCAGTAGTCATCACGCTTGCAGACATCCAAACCACAGTGTCCAAAATGAAGAGCTGGACAGCCCCAGGGCCCGACATGATACACACCTACTGGCTCAAGAAGCTGACTGCACTCCACGAATGCCTAGCAGCACAGATGAACCAGCTGCTAATATCGGGAAACCACCCAGAGTGGCTAACCCAAGGCCGGACAGTCCTCATAATGAAGGACCCCCAGAAGGGAACAATACCATCCAATTACCGGCCTATAACCTGCCTCAGCACCACATGGAAGTTCCTATCAGGCATCATAGCGGCTAAGATGAGTAGGCACATGGAGCAATACATGAGCAGAGCACAGAAAGGTGTAGGCAATAACACCAGAGGAGCCAAACACCAGCTACTGGTGGACAGGGCGATTGCCCGAGATTGCAAGACGAGGAACACCAACCTGTGCACTGCCTGGATTGACTACAAGAAGACCTCACTCGGATCTACAGCAAAGACATCGGGATGTCATTCAGACTAGATAAATGTGGGCGGATGATATCTAGAAGAGGAAAGGTGATCACAACTGAGGGGGTTGACCTACCGGAAGGGAACATTGCAGATTTGCAGGACAGTTACAAATACCTGGGGATCCCACAGGCAAATGGTAATCATGAGGAGGCAGCTCGAAGGTCAGCCACAGCCAAATACCTCCAGAGGGTAAGACAGGTCCTGAAAAGTCAGCTGAACAGCAAAAATAAGATCCAAGCCATTAACACCTATGCCATGCCAGTGATCAGATACCCGGCTGGGATAATATCCTGGCCACTGGAAGAGATACAAGCCACTGATATCAAGACAAGGAAGCTCCTTACCATGCATGGTGGGTTTCACCCTAAGTCCAGCGTCCTGAGGCTGTACACAAAGCAAAAGGAGGGGGGCCGAGGACTAGTAAGTGTCAGAACTACTGTCCAGGAGGAAACAGCGAACCTTCAGGAATACATCGAGAAAATGGCCCCCAAGGACCAACTCCTAAGTGAATGCCTCAGGCAACAAAAGCCGAGAAGGGATGAGGAACCACTGGGCCCATCATGGAAGGACAAGCCCTTGCATGGCATGTACCACCGACAAATTGAAGAAGTGGCTGATATGGAGAAAACATACCAGTGGCTGGGAAAGGCTGGACTGAAAGACAGCACAGAGGCACTAATCATGGCAGCACAGGAACAGGCCCTAAACACCAGAGCAATAGAGGCTGGGATCTACCACACCAGACAAGATCCCAGGTGCAGGCTGTGCAGAGAAGGCCCTGAGACAGTCCAACACATCACAGTAGGGTGTAAGATGCTGGCAGGCAAGGCATACATGGAGTGGCATAACCAGGTAGCAGGCATAGTATACAGGAACATCTGTACAGAGTATGGACTGGAGGTCCCAGGGTCCAGATGGGAGACACCCCCAAAGGTGACAGAGAACAAACAGGCCAAGATCCTGTGGGACTTCCAGATCCAGACTGACAAGATGGTGATGGCCAACCAGCCTGACATAGTGGTGGTGGATAAACATCGGAAGACAGTGGTAGTGATAGATGTAGCAATCCCCAGCGATAGCAACATCAGAAAGAAAGAACACGAGAAGCTCGAGAAATACCAAGGGCTGAAAGAGGAGATAGAGAAAATGTGGGGTGTGAAGGCAACAGTGGTACCAATAGTGATCGGGGCACTAGGGGCGGTGACCCCCAAGCTGGAGGGATGGCTCCAACAGATACCAGGAACAACATCGGAGATCTCTGTCCAAAAGAGCGCAATGCTAGGAACAGCTAAGATCCTGCGCAGAACCCTCAGACTCCCAGGCCTCTGGTAGAGGACCCGAGTCTGAAGGAAACACCGCCCAGGTGGGCGAGAGGGAGATTTTTTTTTTTATGCTGTAGTTATTTCTTACACTGAAAATGAATTTTGATTTACGTTACAGAGCATATTTCGACAAATACTTCCTTTAAAAAACACACACACACACACACACACACACACACACACACACACACACACAGGTAGCAATTTATGTATCCTGCAGATGGCGGCAAAGCATCAAGTCGAGATCTTCACTGCATTAAAAACTATAACGAAGAAGAAGTACCTCAAGTTATAACCGGAAGTCTTTTTCTGGCTCACGCTGTTGAGGAAACCTGCAGTTCACAGGCATATTAGCTATTTCCTCCTGGAGGCTGAAGGTAAACAATTCCCTAATATCTAGGAAGGTGGAGTATAATTCAGAAACAAGTACATGTATAGTCTGCCCGTGTCTGCGGATGTTTAAGTCCTATACATGAGCTACTGTTGGCTAACTGCTAGTCGTGCAAGCTATTTTAGCTGCATTTGGCGGCGAGCTAGCCCGTGCTAACGTAACGTGAACGCACGACATCAAGTGGAAAAGCGAAGTCTAGCGAGGACAGGGCGGACTGGATATGAAATCTATCTTAAATTCGCCATGGCATTTCTATATGCACGTGCCAAGCTCGGGTTATAATTATGTAAGTACGTACACGCTTTTGTAACGAGCAGGCTGACCAGCTAACCCAGTTAAGAGACGGCGCGTACGGAGCCCGTGTCTTCAGTCGTAACAGTTGAAAGTTTCTGAACATTAATCAAATCATATACACTTAATTATTACAAAAATCGTGATACAACTTTCCGGCGTCTCCTCAGTAAAACAAACCGGCGTCCGTCTTTAACATTGGCGGATGTCTGTGTCTTGCAAAACCAACGTTAACATTCCTGTGCCGCGGGGTCAGACGGTTCGTAGCGTGATGTTCATGTTACTGTATGTGTATTGTGAGTTTCTGGTTCAGTTGTCGTTTGACGTGAGGCTGTCACCTCACAGCCGAGCCTGTGGTGGACGTAGCAAAGAAGACGTGTTTATTGTGTTTTTATTTTAATTGTAACAGTAGACCAGAGATGAAAAAGCAAGACACCGATGACACTGCCACCCAGGGAAGTGAGGATTCTCCTCCTGCAGCAGAAGGGATGGAGTCGCCCGCAGCTGCAAAAGACAGCTCGGACAGCAACAGCCCCAAAGAGTCTGAACCGCAGACGCCACAGACAGACTCACCTCCGCAGGGCGAGGAGGCCGCGAGTGACGGTAAGCTTGTAAATACTGTAAACGATTCATGACATGCTCACGAGGATGTGGAGTTTGTTAGTTAAGTTCATTTGTGATTTGTTTTTAATTTTATAAGCACAATCTATAATGACTGGCATGAGGTCTCTGCGTCTTGTGCTATTACATAATGAAGACGCATGCACAGCAAATCCCACTTAAAACTGTCTATTCATAGCTTACTAGCAACCACATTTACTTGGTGATGATGCTTATACTAACTTAAGAAGTCTAACAATAGCCTGTATTGTTGGCCATCTGTAAAACAGGACATGATTTTAGTGCCATTTAATTCTAAACAAATCAAACTTTTCACTTGAGCTGCATATGGCTGTTGTTCTACGATGTATGAAATAGATTCCTATGAGTCCAAGAGGCAACAGATATAAATCAAGTTTTTATTCTTCTGTTGTGTCTAGTTGCAGAAGCAGCACGGTCTCAGTGTGACATGGCTGAGGAGCTGAGCCGGCAGCTCGAGGACATCCTCAGCACCTACTGCCGGGGCGCCAGCGCCCTGCCCAACGGCCAGTCACACAGCCCAGAGCTCAATGGTCTGACCGGTGAGAGGGAGGACGACAAGCCAGAGGAGGGCAAAGTCAACAGAGGTGGCGGTGGGGTGGAGAAGGAGCAGAAGAAGACTCAGGAGAAACAGAAGAAAGTGAAGGGTCTGGGTAAGGACTAGCACACACTTTCCATCAGGACCTCCAGAGTGACTTTGTATCCATTGAGCTGATCTCAGGAGAGAAGCTACTGTGTGTGTGTGTATATGTTGCTTCACAGATACAATTGTGAACATCTTAAAATTCTGGTCTTATAAACAGGGGTTTGCTGAAGAAACTGAACTCTAGTTTAGAGGCTTCCTGATTCTGTTATATCTCTGTTTTTGTGCCCATGCAGGTAAGGAGATCACCCTCCTCATGCAGACTCTGAACACACTGAGCACACCAGATGAAAAGCTTGCAGGCCTCTGTAAGAAGTATGCTGAACTGGTGAGTGGGTCCTGTAAATGCCATTCATTTCTATCATTAAGCTTTGGCAGTGGCACAACACTTGAGCTTAATCTTTTTTTTTTTTTTTTTTTTTTTTTTAAATGGACTTTGCTCGTGCACCAACACATTTGTGTTTTGAGTGTGCAAAATTGAAATCCATTTCTTGAAAAGCTCCTTTTAAAATGACTCTCATGGAATCTGGTTTTATTGTTTATCTCAATAAAATTTGTTTAACTTCGAATAATATTTCCAAAAGAACAGATCGTTTGGATGCTCAGACAGTGTTCCTGGTTCAGTTGCCAAGATGGACATTACCACATGCTGTTTGTTTATTTTTTTTAAAAAGTGTGTGTTGTGTGCGTGCGACAGCTGGAAGAGCACCGGAACACACAGAAGCAGATGCGAGTGCTGCAGAAAAAGCAGAGCCAGCTGGTCCAGGAGAAAGACAACCTGAGGAATGAACACAGCAAGGCCATCCTGGCTCGCAGCAAGCTGGAGAGCCTCTGCAGGGAGCTGCAGAGACACAACCGAACACTCAAGGTACACAATAAGCATCAGTGTTATGAATATAGACTGCTGCATTCATTTGATAAAAGACTTTCTGCAGCCATAGCACCTCTCCAGTCCAGCTTCTTTATATTAATCAGTTTCTTTAAATGCCGTTTCGGGGCTCTTTTAGGAAGAATCACTTATAATTCGGCAAACAGATTTATGACAAACTCATGTGGAGGTCCATTACGAGAGCGAAATGCCTTGGTGCGTCTTTGCTGGCTGAGAATTTCTCTCTGTCAGATCATGATTTGGAGGCAAGGCAGCTTCCGAAGGTGAGAGCAGACGGCACATTGTCATGTTCCACTTCTGTCCTGCTGCAGGAGGAAGGGATGCAGAGAACGCGTCTGGAGGAGGAGAAAAGGAAGGAGGTGACCTCTCATTTCCAGGTGACGCTGAACGACATCCAGACTCAGATGGAGCAGCACAACGAAAGAAACGCCAGCCTCCGACAGGAGAACACTGAGCTGGCTGAGAAACTGAAGAAGCTGTATGAACAGTACAAACTACGTGAAGAGGTGAGCGGGCAGATTTTTTTTTTTCCCCCATCTGTTCATTGTAAGTACAGTATGTGTGCTCTCTTTCAAACTGCTGGTGAATTCTCTAATAACACAGTCGTGCCAATTAACCCAATTCATACTGGAAGTTAAGGAGGCATTTTTATTTCCCTCACCAGCACATAGACAAAGTGGTGAAACACAAAGATCTGCAGCAGCAACTGGTGGATGCCAAGCTGCACCAGGCTCAGGAGCTGCTGAAGGAGTCGGAGGAACGCCACGACAGAGAGAAAGACTTTGTAAGTAATCCATTTACAGATGCACTTTTGAATATAATATAATAAAATATCAACACGAGGACAGGCCTCTGACACATTTAACCATCATGCATCCTCTCTCTTCTTGTCTGGTTCCCCCTTCCCCAGCTGCTGAAAGAAGCTGTGGAGTCTCAAAGGATGTGTGAGCTGATGAAGCAGCAGGAAGTTCACCTCAAACAGCAGGTTTCCCATGGGTCCTTACTCTCACCACTGTAGCTCAAGATGTTTCACTTTACACCGACCGTGTTTGTTGTGTTGCAGCAAGCTTCTTTAAACTTGTGTTGATCTCCAGCTGTCACTGTACACGGAGAAGTTCGAAGAGTTCCAGACGACTTTGTCCAAGAGCAACGAAGTCTTCACCACGTTCAAACAGGAGATGGAGAAGGTGAGGCATCAGAGAGAGAGAGAGAAATGGAGGAGGAGGAATTTTATTTACCTTTTGCAGGATTGGACAGCCTTTTTTCCTTTGCGTTACAGATGACTAAAAAGATCAAAAAGCTGGAGAAGGAGACGGCCATGTATCGATCCAGGTGGGAGAGCAGCAATAAGGCTCTTCTGGAGATGGCAGAGGAGGTGAAAGCAACTTTCTTCTTTCTTGTCATTCTCTGACCTTGTCTCTCAACATCAGGGAGTCTCAAGGACAGTCCCAACTCACATTAGATTATCTTCTCCTGAAGACCTAAAAATCTAAAGCCAGTCAAGACTTAACATCCAGCTGTAGAAAGCTCCACTGTGTTATGATAAAAATTATAAACAATACAGAGAATGTGACAGGGAATATTGTGAGTTAGTATAATAACTTTTTGATATAGTGTCATTGCAAGTAACTATAACACAAAAAGCTTAAAGATGCATGATTTCGTATGGCGTGTATTTGTCTACAGAAAGCTGTGCGGGACCGGGAGTTTGAGGCACTGCAGGGTAAAGTCCAGCGACTGGAGAAGCTGCGGCGGGCGCTCAAAGTCGAACGGAATGAGCTGAACAAGAAGGTCCAGAACCTCAGCGGACAGCCCGGCGGCGCCCCGGGGGGCCCCGCCTCCGACCCCGGGACTGACTCCCCCTCTCCACCGCCCACAGACTCTCTGCTAGAGGCCAGCGCCGATCCTGTCCCAGAACCCACCCCCTGCTCCCACTCCTGCCACTGTGACCCAGAACTGGACACAGACCCCCTACTTGAGGAGGCAAACGCTCAGCCCATCACCGCACAGGAATGAAGCAAAGCTGCTCACAGGGCTCCTTTCTCACCTCCAGCATCAAGCCACCAGCCTGCAAGCCGCTACTCCTCTTCTGGATGAAGCTGACGTTAAACACTGGTCCAGGAGCAGATCAGAAACGTGCACCTTTTCTATAATTTAAGCAAAATATCTGGTCAACAATTTAATGGAAGGATGAATTTGTTTCCTCCTGGGGTCCTGCGCAGGCTTTACAAGGCGATGGGGAAGATTGTGCCTCGTCTGTCAGCACATTTACATGCACATTATGAGTCAATTACTGTGAATAAGTTCATCAAGATAATAATTTGATTAAAGCATTTACATGCTCTGCACTCAATTCAATTTCCCGCTATAATCAGACTTTCATGTTTCATTAGTGTGGTTAATTTCCACACGCATGCTTGGCAGGCTGCAGTAAATGCCTTAGCAGCCACACAAGGTAGAGAAAAAGCAAGGACTTGATCAATCATGTCCTGTATTGGTTGCAAAATACCCCCTAGAAATAATACTTATGGTGTCTACATATCACAATGATTTAGTAGATTGATCTGTTATCCAGCTGTGTTCTACTTGCCCCATCTTAACCTGTAATTTGACTAAGAACACACTGTTTACATTATGGATAATGAGTGTGTATGTAAATGTACTGACTGCCTCCATGTCATGCTGTTTCACTACACATTCCCTTTTTGACTCGCATCTAACTTAGAACAAGATACGCAACAGTGCTGCTTGGGACGACACAAGCCTAACAGGTGTATATGGCAAGGGGAGTGGTCAGAGGTTCAGTCTGTCCGTCTCTCACCGGCATCATTGCGACTGTGTTTGGAAGAGGTGTGATTCATAGTTTGCAGTACTTCAAAGGCCACTTTAGTCACACAGAGATGTCACACAAATCATTTCCTTACAACACTTCATCATAGTTTTCTCCTGAGTTCTTGCTTGTTAAGCCATTTTAGCGAAAAGACCTTTTGTTTTCCTGTGTGTGTCACACTTCTCTATTTGTGGTGTTTGATTTCGTGATATGTATTTATTGTTTTCAAGCATAATCTCTGATGTCGACGTGTATCTTATTTTACAGAGCACCATCACAAAATGAAATCAGTTTATTTTTTATTTATCTAGACAGTTTATAAAGGCTGCATTTTGTGACCCACTTTTCATTCCTAACTGTTCTGGGTTTGGTTGCACTTCATTATGTTTTTATGTCTCCTTACAACTTTGTAAGCAGACCACTTAAAATTTGTATAACTCCCATCTTTCTGTGTTGGTGTGTATGTTGTGTTTTGTGTGTGTGTGTGTGTGTGTGGGGGGGGTTACATGGCTAAGATTGTCTCCTCCAAGCCTTGGTATTTGCAGTAGCTTTTAATCAGGTTTTAACAAGAGAATGTTCAAGGACCTCTATGCAATGCTTGCCCCTTGGTTTTACTCTGTGGCAGTCTGAACTGACAAGCACTTAGCTGAGAATGTATATTCATTAAACCCACTGTCCTGCATGGATGTACTGTATAAACAGACAACATATCTCACTCTATCTCACAGCAGAATTCTCTTCTGTTTTTTTTCTTTTTTTTTGCTGAAGTTTGTCAGGCTACTCTGAGTGGTCATGTGACACTGAGCTATATTGTGCATCTCCCTGATGCTTTTAAAAGGTTAATGAGCCGAGTAGGAATAAGGAGGAAAAAAGTGGGAGAAAATGCTAATGGCTTTCTTAATTGTAGTTTAGATCCCAAACATGTCCATCTCGCTTTAGAGATTCTTATAAACTACCTAATATGTAGCATCGGTAACAAGGTGACAACTTAAACAGAAATGGCAAACCTAATTTCTTCCATTGTCCCACAGGACAGATTCATTGTAACTCCAGTCCCATGAGGGAAATGGAGGTTCATTGACCACGAGAAGGAACCAAAGATGTTTCCTTTTTTTGTCTTTTGCAGTAAATTTATCTGGCTGTGTATATTTTGTTTCTTGTTGAATAAAAGATGTAACAGTTTTTGAGTTTTTGATTCATTTGCAAAGGAATGCATGTGTCAGGTGATGTCTGTGTGACACAAATGTATGCAATGCATTACACAATACAGGAACATGCACTGTCTCTGCAAGTCAGGCCTGTGTGCCGTGATAGTGACTTCTCAGATTTAGAGCTAGTCTACTTTCAAAAGTGAATTTCATCTTGCACTGAGGTGTATGAGGATGCTCTTTCCTCTGTCCTTGTTCTTGTGATTTGAGAAACTGCCAATGTGAGATGTTTGTGCAGCAACAGACGAGAAAGCACACAGTTCTACCTTTTCACAACGATAGGGCAATCTTTCTAAGATTCTATTAAAATTAGTAAAAAAAATAAATAGTTTAAGGTAATGTGGATTTTCGAGCAAAAACACCTTTGGACAGTCCTATTACTATTTATTACAAATATGGGATGTTCATTATATCATGTTTTATTTGTTAATTGTAAAAAATTAGGTGGATTTTTATCCCTTAAAGCCCTTAAACCATAGAGAAAACCTAAAAATACCATAATATATTACAACCATTCGGTGGCGCATAAATATACCCTTACATCTTTTTTTAAAAATTAAAAAATTTTGAGATTAATTTGCAGCTGTGTTCCAGCCGAATGCTGCGGTGCGGTGTCACCGTTAGAGGGCGCACTAACGCCGTCTTGCTGTTGATACCGGAAGTACGTAATCTTCCTTTTCCGCCACGGCTCCGGCGCCCGAAACACGAGTGTACATCTTTTCTCTTTTCACAGGAGATACTGGCTGCAGTGGTCACAGATAGCTGACAAAAATGGTTAGCGTTTTCTTCGTTCCAGTATTCCCCGAGATTTATAAGTTGCCCGAGTCATTCGGTCTGTCGTGCTGGGTCTCTTAGCTCCAGTTTAGCTAGCGTATCTGCCTTGGCTAACGTTAGCTTAGCTTTCTAATGAGCCAACGTTAACATAAATGTTAGCTCGCGTTAGCTTCGTGATGCCGATGATGTGCATTTATTCACCGACCTTTAACAACTGGTGAAGCTGGACAAACCTTATAAAATAAACAACCAAGCACGACATTAATAGATAGTTGATTGATAGTTTGTCTGCACAGCCCAGTATTATTTTCCCTTTTAAAAAAATGTTAACGCTGATGAACCTTTTCAGTTGAAGACTGAAAGCTGCCTTTATCTGTATGTGACAGCTGTTGGTATTTTATCTAAATCGTTAAGAGTGACCAGATGTGAATGTCCATTCCTCCAAACAGAAACCCATCCTGCTCCAGGGCCATGAGAGGTCCATCACTCAAATCAAGTACAACAGAGAAGGAGACTTGTTGTTCTCTGTAGCTAAAGACACGGTCAGTTGATGGCTATGGGGATATGCACAGAGTGCTGCCATTAATACATAATTCCCCATGTTTGTTTGGAAACTTATTTGGTGTGTCTGCTGGATTGTTTCCCATTCTAGGTAGCCAACGTGTGGTACTCTGTCAATGGAGAGCGGCTCGGCACCTACAATGGACACACAGGAGCTGTGTGGTGTGTTGACTGTGACTGTATCCTTTTTGAGAAATACCCTTCTGTATGTCACTTTATCCCCAACCGGTGATGTATGAACTCACAGTGATACTGCTGTGCTGGCTGCTGTCAAAGATTAGGCTTCCTTAACATGTTCTCTCTCAGGGGACACTAAAAACGTATTGACGGGATCAGCAGACAACAGCTGTCGAATGTGGGACTGTGAGACTGGTAGGTAAAGAGCAGGTTGCAGGCCGAGAGTAGACTGTGTGTGTGTGTGTTTGGTGTTGCACAACTTTCTGAGTCTGTAAGGCTTCTCTGTGATAGATTTCAGATCTAAGTTTCCAGCAGTAGTTTGAGATCAGATGTCCATAAAATCCCTGTGCCGCTCTCTGTCTATCCTTTGCTGCTCAGGTAAACAGTTGGCCCTGCTCCAAACCAACTCTGCTGTCAGAACATGCGGCTTTGACTTCAGTGGCAACATCATCATGTTCTCCACAGACAAGCAGATGGGTTACCAGTGCTACCTGAACTTCTTCGACCTGAGGGATCCACAGCAGATTGGTACACACCACACACTCCACACAGGCTGGTGCTTACCCCAGAGGTTGACCAGTAGTTACTTTTGTAATGTTCTGAATATTCCCAACGTAATGAGGATCCACACGTGTGTGATTTCATTTCACAAATGGATAGTTTGGTGGCTGGATTATTCTTGGATAAAGCAACAGCTGAATAGTTTCTTTGTCCCCTCTGTATTGTATCGAGCTGATACTGTTACACACTCTATATATGATGTGAATAAAGTGAAAACAGGTCAAATATGGCATGATACCCCCTCCCATATAGTGCAGTTTGAAGTCTAAAATATCTGTGCGCATGTGATTTAACTCCTGCTAATGATCTAATCTGTTAGTTATTAACTTAATAAATTATTTAACCAAGACATTTTTTGCCTTAAAGGTAACTACTACACTAGATACACCCAGTTTTTATCAGTATATGTCTGAGGTTCATTTGTTAAACATGGATTGTACAAATTAGTATAACAGTCTTGCTAAACTATTCATATGGCTTATTATGAATGTATAATTGCATATATTGTCATTATTATGAGTTCTGGTTTCATTCATCTTTGGACTATTACACAGTTGGATTATGTGTTGATAAACGGGAATAACAAGTGAATATCTCTCTCTCTCTCTCTCTGTGTCTGCAGATGACAACCAGCCCTACCTGTCCATACCCTGCAGCGATGCTAAGATCACCAGTGCTGTGTGGGGACCTCTGGGAGAGTTTGTCATCGCAGGCCATGAGAACGGAGAAATCAACCAGTTCAGCGCCAAGGTACCGAGATCGATGGGAATGTAATAAACTTTCCATGAGTCACTGACTCTGCAAACAGAAATCCTATAGTGGTTTATTTAAAAATATTTCAGTGATGAAGTGTATAACTGTGAGATTTCAGGCAGAGGTATCCAGGAGGTTGTGCAGAACATCTTTGAAGTTAAGCCTCTACTTGCATGTCCTGTTGACTGTGTTCTATGTGCACAGTTTGGAGAGGTCCTGAAGAAGGCCAAGGAGCACACCAAGCAGATCAATGATATCCAGTCATCAGTGGATCTCACCATGATCATCAGCGCCTCAAAGGACAACACTGCCAAGGTAAGACCCATCCCTACTCTCTGTGACACAGCCATAATCAGGCAGTTTGGTATATTTGACTCACTCGACTAGATTTTGTCTGCCACCGTTAGACCAGACACATGTAATTGTTTGAGTGTTTACAACTGCTGTTGCAGTAATACCATTTCATCTTACAAACACTGTTTTTGTATTAAAGCTTGTAGTTTCAGATTATTTGTCACTGAATGTTTGACAGCCTGTATGAAGGAAATAATTCATCAAACATATTGATACACCTAAAAGTGGCTTAGTTAGATTGTCGTCATGTCAGTTTCATTTACTGTTTGATTCAGTTCCCAGATCTGATATCTTATATCTGACGGAAATCCATAATCCATGTACTTGGAATCAGATTTTCACCTTGACTTGCCCACTGTTTTGATTGCGTACTTTGTTACTGAGTGTTCGGCGTCTTCTGTGTTTCCTTTCAGCTCTTTGACTCCACGTCTTTGGATCACATCAAGACTTTCAAGACAGAGAGGCCTGTCAACTCTGCTGCCATCTCCCCCATTATGGATCATGTAAGAAAAAACCCTCCCAGTACAATATGTGTCCTACTAAGACATCTTCATATGGCACTGTTGTCATAGAATGACCCTTGACACACCTGGTGCTTGTTGTGTGTATGTGTGTGTGTGATTCAGGTGGTGATGGGAGGTGGACAGGAAGCCATGGAGGTCACCACTACCTCCACCAGGATCGGCAAGTTTGAGGCCAGGTGAGGTGGAAACGTGATGGAGGTTGATTGAAGGTCAAGAACGCTAACCTCCTCCCCACTTTGAACTAAACCTAATGCTTTCTGTAAGATGCTCTGTTGCATTTCCATTAACAGTAACCCAACTTTATTTTCCTCAGGTTCTTCCATGCTGCCTATGAAGAGGAGTTTGGTAGGGTCAAAGGACATTTTGGTCCCATCAACTGTGTGGCATTCCACCCTGATGGCAAGAGGTACCAGACAAATATGCTCTAAAAAATGCACTGCTCAAAAACACAACAGAAAGAAGTCTGTCCAAAACTGCTTTGTGTGTTCTGACTGTGCTAATGTGTTTCTCTTACCTGTGGTTGCAGTTACAGCAGTGGAGGAGAGGACGGATATGTAAGGATTCATTACTTCGACCCACAGTACTTCGACTTTGAGCTGGAGGCATAAGCAGTCAGGTTCATCAAGCCCACAGCTTCAACGAGCATCGCTTCCAGTCCAGTCAGGAAGAGGGAGTCATGGACAAGAATCACAGATTACTTCAAATAAAGGCGATGAGAAGAGGTGACTGCTGCTTCTCAGTGACACGAGTGGTGTTTTTTTAAAGTAATTTTTGTAATATCACTTGGAAACTGTTCGGTGGGTTCAGAAGCATAAGAGGTCAAGTTTTGTACTGGATCTGCAAAGCTGTCGTGACTGGACTTTAAGCCACACTCCCTGGTTCCGGAAGTTTATTTAATCTGATTCCACCATTAAGTAAAAATTGAGGTATTGACACTGTTGTAAGCCATTCCACCATGAATTACCATAAAATTACTTATTCAAGTCTTGTCTGGCTGATCTCTGTAACTCTTACTTCGCAGTGGTAAATTCAAAAACCTCATAGACAATGTCAGTGTTGTAAGGCATCAAAAGTTTCATAGCACAGGAAGCCATAAACACGTCATGTTTATGATCATCAAGCATGAAAACAACATGGAAGTCATGCATATTTCCATGTTTGGAGTTAGAACGGCTTTTGTTTAACTGGGAATTGAACCAGAAATCTACTACTGCTTTACTACAGGGATTTTTATACAAAAAATTGCCTTACTGTAATATATAGTACTAGTATACTATTTTACAAAGACCCAAACCAGACACAAAAACACAACCTACTTGGCTGAGTTAAACAGTAGAATGGCAGTACACATACTGTAAATGATGACATCAAAGGACAAATGTAAATCAGTTTTATTTTTTATAACAAAGTTATGATAACGCACATTTCACAAGGATAGAACTCCACATATAGAGGGCCATTTTATAAGCTCACTCCACCTTTATGTATAATGGTACAAAATATCTAAAACAGGTCACTCACTTCCCAGTACAATCCTCTGAAGAGGTTTATATCCATTCACACACTAACATACAAACAATTCAGGAAGTAAAAGGAAAAACACTGACCAGATAATCATAGGAAGACAGGCTGAAGGGACAGACTGTATTCTTGATATAAAATAACTTACTGAACAGAGACCAGGGACTGTCAGGGTAAGGGGAGAATAATATGTACATGCTAACAGTGAGATCATTCTAAACATGCGTCCACTTATAAATTAACACAGCAGGCCAAACATCAGTTTGACCAGTGCTGGTTATTCTAAGCCCAATGGTTTTAAAATGTTTAAAAACAGGAAAAGCCTTTCTGCATGTGAACACTGGACTTATAAATCATCTATGTCTTTGCAGGGGATTTTAGCATGGGCCCCACAAACATGTTAAATCTGAAATGACATGATAGGAACAGTAACGCTCTGGGTGGATTTCTTCATATTAAAAACAGACCTGGTTCACACTACAGCTGGATGGCATTTGTTTTACAGTACATGGGACGATGGGTCAGGGTTTCAGTCAGAAATTCATACATTATCCTTGATCAAATACTCCATAGTGTAAACTTTATGGTCAACACCCACACAACTGGTGCTTCAGTGAGTTTGGAAACAAATATACAATTGTATGAAGTAATACAATGTAAACCAGGTTTGCCCATAGGAACATATCATAAAATAGGAATACAAGAAGGTCCTATCATCATAAGGAGTATAGAATTCAGTGGGGATGAGGACAACAGTACAACCATCACTCTCCCTGTGCCAGACTTCAAGTCGTCTTCACCTCTTCTTTTGGTCTGAAACACAAGGCAAGAATTTTAAATACCAAAATATCTGCTGACAAAATCTGTGAAGACTCTACAGAACCCACAGTGTATCAGCTACAACTTGATTGTGGTTGGAGAACTCTACTTCTATTAGTTACCACACAACAGCATCAAATGTGCGTGCACCACAGTTTTTCTTGTTTGAGTCTTTATGCATTTATGGAAATATGACTGTTTTCAAAATGGTGAAGAATCCTTTTAAAAAGGCCTGGATATGGATACTGAACCAATCACTCCCATAGCTTAATTGTTTCTGAGATAGACCAACAGCCACATCTGGTAAAAGTTTGAGGTAAAATTTCTCTCACCCTGAAGTGTCCATCTTCTCTTCCTCCTTCTCCTCCTCTTTCACTTCTAGGGAACAACGCCACAGGACAGATTAATACAACAATAACACCAACAGTGAGTTCATCTACAAATACAAGGCTGAGTCCTACCTTTCTTTTCTTCTCCTTCCTTCTCTTCCTCCTTCTTCACTCGTTTTGCCTTCTTGTGGTTGGCTGCGTTCCTGCGGCCTCCTCCCTGCCCCTCTGCCTCGTCCTCAGAGTCAGAGAACTCCTCTTCGCAGGCTATCCTCTTGTCATGGGCCCGGACTGAAAACACACAAAGGGGCATAGTTCCTAAACATCCCTCAAATAGCAAGCACAATCGAGGACTTGACCACAGTGTGCTCCCATTCTTCCTGTGACCCAGTTTTAAGAGAATTATACGCCTATAGCCATCTCTTACTGGAGACGCGTTTATCGGGGTCCTCCTCGTCCTCATCTCCACTATCAGGGTGAGGGGCATCCTCTGGAATTGCTTGCATCTGGACACCAGGGGCGTGAGGCAGCATGCGGAGGTTTTCAAACAGACGCTGCTTGATCTTCTCCAGGTACTCGTTTGTGTTCTGGTTGGTCATGTTGGACGGGCTGATGTGCAGCTTGAAGTCGGGCCCGAAGTACTCAAAGTAATCATTGTAGGGCAGCTCGTTGGGGATGGAGCAGTCCAGGGCGACAGCCGTTTCATAGGTCCAGCAACGGGCAACGTTACGAATGGTGTAGCCACCACCGCCCAGCATCAGCAGGGGCAGGTTGAAGCTTTTGATGTATTCAACACACTTGGCGTGTCCTAGAGATGTCGACATGTGCTCATGTTAAATTCTCAGTAGTACAAAAGCATTGCTGAGGTTTGTTTTGCTGGGAGAATGAGTTCTGTTCATACCTTTGATGGTGAGGTTAAAGCAGCCCAGTCTGTCTCCAGACAGAGAATCAGCTCCACACTGGAGTACGACAGCACTTGGCTGGTACATCTCCATGACTTTAGCCATGATCTAAAGCGCACACAGACACACACATACATGAAGACTTTTGCTCAGAGAAAGACTCGGATTATGGCGAGGACAGAGTGCTTCATTAAAAAACAGACTCACCGGTTTGAAGATGGCTTCGTAGGACTCATCGTCAATGCCATCTCTAAGTGGGTAGTTTACTGCGTAGTACTTGCCCTTTCCAGCCCCAATGTCCTGCACACATTGGTCAAATCAGTGAATTACTGTTCTGCACAGGTAATGAGAACTGATTTTTAAAGGAAAAAAGAGAACAAACTACTAACTCTCAGGTCTCCAGTGCCAGGAAAGTACTCCCCATACTTGTGGAACGAAACGGTCATGACCCTGTCTGTGGTGTAGAAGGCTTCCTCCACTCCGTCCCCATGGTGGATGTCGATGTCTATGTATAACACCCTCTGGTGGTACCTAGACAGAAGAGGAAATTAGGTTAATAACATCTTAAGATTGAAGAGATAAGTAACTGGGGACAAAATGTATGCCAGTCATGAGGTGGTAAATCAGTGTAAGCATGGTTTGTATTTCAGGTCAAAAAAAAAAGAATATCTAATGCAATGTCTAACCACTTCAACAGCACAAGTAAAACAATGTGATCATAAAAAATTCCATCATTAAAAAGGGCATAATCAAAGAAAGAAATGCCAGATTCCTTTTGTGTTGCATATGATGAAAAACTCTGTCTGAAAGATCAGACAAGAAAGAGGATGTTGCATGCACAAAAAGACTCCGCTCACTTGAGCAGCTCGAGGATGGCCAGGACGATGTCGTTGACGTAACAGAAACCAGAGGCCTCAGACTTCTTGGCATGGTGGAGTCCGCCGGCCCAGTTGATGGCGATGTCCGTCTGCTGCTTGTTCAGCTTCACTGCTCCAGCTACAGGAAGGAATGAGCAGAGTGAAAACACACTATTGGTTAAATTAATTTAGGTTTGTTGTTCCAACTGAGGTTTTTGGTGGAGATCATTTTAACTGTAAAGTTTGTCATGTATGCGAGTCCTGCGTGATTATCCTCAGTGTGGTTTGAGTAACATACCGACGGAGCCGCCCGTGGAGAGCTGGCAAAACTCAAACAGGCCATCAAACACTGGACAGTCCTCTCCGACATTGACTGTGAGGAAGAGACGGAGAGACTGAGCATAAATAACAACACAATAAGAATACCTCAGCATCCATCGGAAGAAAAGCGCACACTCACATCTCTGCATCTGTTTGCTGTACTCAGACATGTTGTCTGGTCGGATAGACCTCAGGAACTTTATGTAGTCGTCACTGTGGTATTTTGTCATCTCCTCACCACTGGCTTTGTGTGGTCTCTGGAAACGGACAGAAAGGTCATGAGGAAGAAAGTCAGGGTTGAAAATAATATTAAATACAGACAATCACTTAAGGTTTGTTTGTGATGTTAAGTATTGTAAAGCCTAAATTAAGTGGTTAAGCAAACCAATCATGATGGAGCTGCGGACACCTCTGGCTTTATGCGGTTAATGCTTGAGAAGCAGCACGACTTGAAAGGTGTGCAGAACGAAAACCCTTTTGTGTGGTTTGTGTGGCATGGTGTTGAGCGACTCACATAGATCTCCATTTTCCTGTACAGTCCATAGTTGAGAAGGAGGTTGTGTGTCATGCGGATCCTGTGGGGTTTCATTGGATGGCCCTGGCCATAGTAGTAGTTCCCCACATCACCTTGGAAAGAAAAGATTACAGTTTGTGTGACAAAATTAGCTTGACAGCCTGATTGCTTTTTGACTGATTGTGTGCCATTCAAAATTATGCCATGGTTGTCTATTAATGTTGCATGCACTTTAAATAAATGTGAATTGTATGAATAAAAATGAACGACTCCTTGGCTTACATCCAACCCATCATGAAGTTCCTTTTGTGATTTTTCTAACCTGTTCAACCGTTACACCCAACGTCTTACACTGCACAATAAATCATACGTGACGAATACTACATGACAGTCTGGACTTACCTACTCATATGCTACCACAACTACATGTTTGGAAAAATAAAAGGGCAGGAGTCAAGCAGTGATGGAACAACATCATCCTGCATGTTATTTCCACACCTACACATGGGGCATTTTTCTCCAAAGTGTTTGTGCAGGGCAGAAAAGTGCAATTTGACATATAAACGGCACTTAAGTTCATATAATCATCGGTAGTAAAACTTTTTGCTAAATAACCAAACCGACAACCGGTGCATCGGTCCCCCACTTCTTGGAAGTTAGCAAGTTGTGTGGGGGAACAGTGATGTGATTAGCGCCGGATAGCTTGATCCCTCGTTTAAGATGCCAGAATGATCATATCAGCCCACATGCACAATTCACGATCCACAATCCAATCAAATGCTTTGATTAAGTAAGGAAAATGCTCTGGCCACTGGATAACGTGAAAGTGAGATGAACACCGGATGATACGCTGCGTGCGGTCTCAAGCTAACGCTAGCTAAGCAGACCATATAGCTAAAATAGAGCAAGCTAACGTTAGCTCGGTACACCGGCTAGCGAGCAGACACTTTTTAAAAAACAAACGGATGTGAGCTTTCCCGAACATTTAGACGCCTTCACGGCCACTGCAATTGTTATCGAAACTGAGGTGCACAAGCTGGATATTTACCGTCATAGTAATAGCAAACTTTTTTCTTTGTTCCTTGAGACAGCGCCATTTTACACCAATTACCCCACTGATTCGTGCCCACCGGTTCCTCTCTTGCACTGGGGAGCTCGCGCTGAGCTCGACAACCAATCACAGATGCTCAACCGCCCGACTGGGAGGCACCGGTTTTACAAAACGAGGACCGCCGGGGCTGCGGCCACAACCAGACAGTGTCTAGACTGGCACTCATTGTCCATACATCACACGTGTTATTGTGTCTTGCTCATTGTGTATAAGTGGGTAAAATAACTTTCGATGCCATCAAGAAACCCTTAAACAGTTAATTAGATAGTCAGTTAATATCATACATGAGCCACTTTGTTTTAGTCTCCTCTGCAGGGAGGTCATTCTTCACTGGGTTTCATTGCCATGTTTGTTTGAGTGTGCTCAAGGAGGATACTTGAGTGAGAATATTTATATTGTTTTTCTTTGCTTTAAATAAGGGCATTGGTTAAAGCCAAGTTCTTTAAAACAGATGACCCATGTCCACAGGATCTGGAACCTGCAGCTCCATCCTTGCATCCAACCCCGCAACCACACCATGTTATCAATTGGTTTATTTCCATGCCTTCAACAGATGATTTATGTCATAAAAATGAGTATAAGCCTGAAAAAGATACAACCTGCAGCTCTCTATTTATTGATGGTTTAGTGATCAAGACTGAGTTAAGATTATCTGAGTATTATCTAAGAATACACCAATATAAGCCTGAAATCTTTAACATATCTGACTATATATGCATAATATTTAAAATACCATCACTGTTCTGGTGTGAATTAAGAATTTTAAAAGAACAAGTAGATTAACATAACATCAATTTGAATTTTAACTTCAGAAAGTGAATGGCATTTTATTTGTGTAAATGTCTGTACATTTAATTTAAACTCTGTATAGCATCATATTTTTATTTTATCATGTCAGTTTATTTAACAGGGAAAGTTCTCATTGATGAATAGAAAAAGCAACAACTGAAAGACTGTTTTTCCTCAGTTGGGTTAGGGTGGACATTAAGAAGGCACTAGTATATTCCTTTGCTGCAAATATTGCAGGACAGGAGAATGTTCCAACCTTTTTTCTTACTTTTCACAACTATAAAAATACTTGAGAAATGCATGAAATGTGATTTACTCTACACTTACTCTCTATTATGTTTTCTACTGTAGTGTACAGTAAAACTGATCATGCATATCGACACAGACCTGACAAATCACACTGGACTCTTAAAACAAATTAGAAAACCAGACAATGGGTGACTATTTTTGGGGCACTGTGTTTAATGGCCACCAGGTGGCAGTAAATGACAACACAGCTTTCAAAGCTCTGCAGGCCCTGTCGATGCAAAATGGGAGATGCAACACCTCAGGAGAAATCACACAATCTCGTGTACTGTATTGCATGCATTGCAAACAAAACTGTGATACATAAAATAAAACAAACACACTCCTTGAGAAAAAAGCTGTGAATAATTTACCACATACCGCACCTACTTTCTACATGGTGTAAGGTTTTATGAAAAATTTTCACATCTTAGGTTTTCCTTGTGATGATTCTTCCTTAAATATAAAGCCTGTTAATTAAAGAAAAATACCATTAAAGGTTAGCAAATGCATCTGAGAGGGAAGAGAAAGTATTAACTGGGAGCTGTAGCTTTGTTTGAATAATTCAGAACTGTTTGAAGGCTGGGTCCAAATGCAGCTGAGATCTCAACTCATCATATCACCATGTGAACTAGGTCAGTTCCCCCAGATGAGGGCTGCTGTGTTGAGTTGGCCATGTTCATGAGGCTGCTTGCATTCAGAGGTAATGGTGTTCATTTCAGGGCCACAAGAAACAAGAACCAGGGGTTCTTGTTGAAGCTAACATTGCAGTTCATTATCACCAAACCAATCACAAAAATGTTTCTTGTTTCATAGAAAATCACAGATTATGTCCAATGTGACATGTTAAGGGAATGCCACATGTAACACTTTGATACCTAATCCCTTCTAAATGAATGTAATGGACATTTGTTTTGACAGTCAGCAGTGGATTATCCTTTTTGTGGTGTTTTATAGGTGGACCGGAGGGAGTGCCAATCAAATAATAGCTAGTAATTACATGGATAAAATGTTATTGATGTCAAAGTTTGGCCCATTATGATTTTGGGGGGGGTGAAACTGAAGTATAGTGCTAATAAACCAAAGAGCCAACCCCACTGGAATGTAACAGTTTCTTACTGTGTACCTCAACCACCTGGGGTTCCATTATATGCTAATGTCACTGCTCTTGAAAAAGTCCATTACTTATGAAAATGGCTGGCATATTAAAGTGAAACCATGGTCATTTGCTGAATAACGGCCACTCTACCCATGGTAAAGAGTAATGTGATGCAACAGTAGCAGCAATGCCAGTTGCTTTGGCCAGTGTATTAAATGAAGAAAAGATATATTTTACATCTCATGAGCTCAACTTTTAATTTCTAAAAGGAAGAACGTTTTCAAAAATTACAGTGTAGCTTTAAATGGGGTTTTGAGGTTAAACAGTATAAATAGTGTAGCTGCTCCAATTTCAGAGCAGTTTTTCATTTGTCTAACATGCAGACACTAAAACTATGTAAATGCATCAGCCTTTAAACTGTCTCTCCAGTACAATAATTGGATGAATTTAGATTCTGAATCACTTACTCTCACGATGCCGCTATGGGACTAATGCCAGCGGCTTTTAGCTGACACTTGAGTGCTATATTGTTTTTAATGTGACAGGCAGGCTCCGGACCCTCTCATCAAAGTAATGCATGATGTAAATAACCATAATGACACATAGGCGGGCAGGTAACCAACATTTATTTACCATTATCAACTTTACAATTAAACCAGTAACATCTGTCAACATTAGCAAAATAAAGAACAGAAATCAATCCAATGTATTTACAGAGACAAAGCAGATTCAGGCTCACACACGACAGATAAACAACTCTGCTTCATATCAAACCGCAACAGTGAACATAGCAAGCGTAAGTGTTCTTTTCTTCATAATAAGGTAAAAATCAAAGTTGTCTATTTTTTTTTCTTTAAACAAACAAGACATAGCTTCTCTGAATCTTTAAGATGGTTCTCTATAATACACCACAAAATACTTCAAATTTGGGTTAAAATATAGGAATGTAAAAAGTTGGCAAGTCTCTTAATTTTCCGATTTCTTTTTTTTTCTCTATTTAACAGTCATTTCAAGTGGTGGTGGTGTCCTAGTAATTCATCTAACTCATTCCTTCAGCATGGAGGCATCTTCATCTGTAGATTTTTGGGGGAAAAGATGCTTCGGCTCCATCACTCTCCATCCATCCTTCATCCGTCTATACCTCATGGTGTCGTTAGCTCATGTTCTAGCCACTAAAATCCATTTTTCGCACAGCGACCAACCCACAGCCTAAAACTCAGTCCGGGTCCAGATGTCGAGAAGTAACCAGGGAAGTGATCTAGTGAGTCTAGTCTGTCATCTTGTTATCATGACGAAAAGTGGCACGTCGAAGGAGTCTCTCACATACATGTGTATATATTTACATATACATATATCCATATACATATGTATACATATACACATATATATATATATATATATATATATTCTTAAATTTTCTCTCTCTCTCTTGAAAAACAGTTCACCCAGTTCATTATGAGCGAAAGGTACAATCACTCTTTCTTTTCAGAGGGAGCGGGGGTCGAGCTGCTCTCCTCTGTTGGTTTTGTGGCCTCAGGGGCTGGAGCAGCTGCCTCCTTGGCCTCCTCCTTGGGGGCCTCCTCTTTAGCCGGAGCCTCCTCTGCCTTTGGGGGCTCGGCCGCAGCAGCAGCAGCAGCAGCAGCTTCCTCCTTCACCTCCTCCTTCTTCTCCTCTGCTCCGTTCTCAACAGGCTTCTCCTCAGAGGGGGCAGCGGCAGCCGCTTCCTCCTTGACAGCTTCACTTTTCTTGTTCTTCTTCAGATTCAATTTGAGGTTGAAGGTTTTCTTCAGGGAGAACTTCTTCTTCTTCTTCTTGGGGGTCTCCTTAGCTGCAGCTTCGCCTTCAGGTTTGGCAGCCTCTCCATCTGCAGCAGGCGCTGGCTCAATGGTGTCGCCTCCTGCAGCAGCTTCAGGCTCCTTGGCTGCCTCAGCTGAGCCATTAGTGGCGGCAGCATCCCCATCAGGCTTTGTAGAGACATCGCCATTGGTTTTCACGTGCCCATTCTCCTAGAAAAGGATAAAAATATAAATATAAGCCATCTATTTCTAAAGATTAACAGTCAGACAAAAATCGTATTTATCCTTAAAAAACATCAATCCATATGCATAAAATACAAAGTAGATTGATTAATTATGTGGATTTTTCATTTCTTTTCAGCGCATCGTCGTGCTCATCAATTAACCACCGTGTCGCCTGTCTCAGAGGCGACGCCTTGCAGTACCCTAATCAAGCGATAGGCGGCAGTAGCGCCTCACAGACAGCCTGAGGTACCAGACAGACGGCGGTTCAACAAAGACCAGGCTGGAGCTCATCGATGAAAGAATGAAAACACTTAAAATTATGTTTATTTCCTCTCGGAAAAAATCACTAATGTATTCGGGAGAAAAGAAAATCACTGATGAATATCAATTATAAAATCTCTGTTTTAATATTTAATTCCTAAATCAATCCAGATTTTGTGTCCCCCAATAAACGCGGGGGTAATTTACATTCTTCATGATCCAGTAATGTTCTGACGTATCAAGTCAATGACTGAACGGGTCCCCTCTCACCAATACATTCCAAAACATCTTACTATCAAACATTTGGGAAGTCCCGATTTGTAAAATAGGCGTCCAGACGACAGCCAGGCTTGTATTTTAAAAAGGGAGGAGTAGTAGACTGCCTACGTGCGCTCAAGCTGCCCCCCTCCCCCTTTATGCCTGGCACTATCACACACGCTGTGCGGATTTGGGGTTAGACGTCAGCCACAAATAAACACATACTCACTTTAAACTTGCATCAAACTTAAGATGAATAAATAAATAAAAACAGACTGTGTAATTTTGTTCGTTCTGTGCGTCTTCTGTCACCGGCTCATCAGCAGGAGATGTTAAAAACCCCACCTGACTTGCCCAAAACGTCCTCACATTCAAGTTTAATCAATCGGCGTCGACTGCATTTGAGAAACCTGTGTTTTCTTTGGTCAGTGCAACTTTGATTTGCCTTGTCTCCATTGCAAAGAGAGAGAGAGAGAACAAGCGGAGCAGCAGAATGTAATTACCTGTCCATTGGTTTTGACAGCCGCAGCATCAGCGGCAGCAGCGTTCGCCTCGGCGGCCACCTCTCCTTTGGATGCCTGGGATCCCATTGTCTTCGATGTGCTGATGTGTCTTCTAAAGCAAATGTAAAGCAAAAAGAAAAACTAAAAAATATTGTTTTTTAAGTTAATCCAACCCCAGGGTGAGTTACGTATCCAGCGGTGAAACGATGAAAAGTGTGAGTTTTACTCTAAACGGCAGCTACGTCCCGTCGTCGGCTCCTGTGCTCGGACTCGTCACCCTGGCAGACGGAGACCCTCTAAACTGCACAGTGGTTGAACGCATCGCTTGAACATACGGCAGGTTCAAGGCACCGCCTGTGGGCGGAGACCTGCCCAGGTCCGACCAATCAATGTCCCGTCTCAGGGGCACTTCCAGCCAGTTGCGGCCAATCATCTCTACTCCCTAATTGTCCCCGCCCCTGAGAAGACCCCCTGCAATGAAATCAATTCAGATCAACTGGATTCAGTATTTTATAGGCATGAAAGTTAAAAAACAATACGAAAAAAATCATTGACGTGATATACAAAGATAAAAGTTTTTTTTTCATTAACTCCTTTTCTCACTTTCCACCAGTTACTTAAAGTGTGTGTTCTTTTGTTATTATGTTGGTTCAGAGTTGAATCAAAGATAATTAACCTACCAAACATAGCTTTCCTGATAATTCATTGACTGATTATTACAGTAAGTGTGTGTGCAGGTGAATAAACAATTGAAGACATGGCTTGTCCCACTACAACCTGATAAACAATACTCAGAGAAGTTGGTATAAATATAATCTATAACAGGAATGAATGAATTGGGTTTTTAAACTAGATTTATCAATACTAATACATCTATTCAGTGTAGAAGTTTATGTACATAGCACCTAGACTGACTGATATCTTGGTAGAAATTTCCAGAAGTTTCTTTTCCCTTCTCTTTTCTCGGCTGACTGGATTTCATGACATGAAGTAATACACTCCATTGTAACAGTTTCACTTTTGAGTTTTACTTAAGCAACCAGGGTTTTTCTGTGTGTGTCGCTTTTGTTTTCAGTATAGCTAAAAATGCTCACAGATGCACTTCTTAAATTACAGAGGTCACACTTGAGTATTTTAGTCAGCGTTTCAGTAAAACCAGGTTTTTGCCAGAGGCCCTTTTCTGTTAGATGTTTACAACCATGATTCAGGATCATTTTTGATGATGTGGCAAGACAGTTTATATTTAATTATATGAGCACCTAGAAATATTTGTGGGTCTTATGTGTCCAATTTACATTGCAAATGTTGAAAAGTCCAACATGCTGATCTTTGAACTGCTTTACCAAAACATAGAGATCTTCTTAAACAGAACTCCACGGTGTTTCATTAGCCATATCTACCCCGTTTGCACGGCAATGATTCGCAGCAAGTGAATTATAATGGTCATGAGATCAAGGTCATGGTCACTCACAAATAAGCACAAAATATTTGACAAATGACATGATGCAGGAAAAAATTGTGACAAAATGTACAGGTGAAAAATCCCTGAGGAAGACATGGGAAATGTGGATTTCAATTTTTTCTGTTTCATGAGAGTTTTTTGTGTCCATACTTTCCCAGTCTCTCCAGGCACATCCTTCCGTTCTCAGTCTGTGCAACTAAATAGTAAAATGAACTCACTTTTGTCACACAATGGTGAATGAGGGTTCAATCTATTGCTGAATGTTGTGTTCTCATTGTGGCTGTGGGGACACATTTTTTGGTGATCTGACCGAAGAAAGGGAACAGCGTTGGGGCATAACAGCATGTCATGCTTTCTCCGCATGGCGCCATGACTAGATTTGTTGTTCACTTCCGTTGGTCAACAACATACCAGGAGCAAAATATGTCAGTGTGATGATCATGCACATTCAACCTGATCATTTTCTCCCACACACATTCCTCACGTCAGCTGTTAAAGCTACAAATATGGGAGGAAAAGACTTCACTGTTCAATGTCACAAATTGATCTTTACTGCAGCCAATCAGCCTAATTGATTTAGCAAGACCCAGGAACATTGGAATGCATGTAAGCAGCCCGTCTCGAAGCTAAGTCCCTTAGCACTCCAATTCATATGTGAAGCACGCTTTTGTGAACATTATATAATTTCAAAAATGCATTTATAATGCAGTTAAAACAGTCATATGTGAATTTCATGGCCTAAGCAAAAATGTTATTCATGTTGCAAATATTATCTTGTAAATATCGCACTAAATGTAATGGCCATATTCATGTGACTGTATTAATGGGATTACATCATCCGATGAAGCATTTATCTCTTCTGATTTTGTTCACATCAATAGGACAGTGTATGCATATGGCCAGAACTATGTAGATGCATGAAAAACATATTTGGTTGAACATATCATAGCACAACCACTAAATGAAGTTAAAGCTTGTTTGTTTTTTGCCTATTTTGTTTCTTCCTGAGTTAAATGAGAAAACTGATACCACACTCATGTGTGCATGCTATAATTTGAAGCTACAGAAAAAAACAAACTACTAGCACCCCCAAAACTCACTAGGCCATCAAAGGGAACCAATCCAGCTGCTGGATGGATTTTTGTCTAAGATATTAAAAACTTGGAAAGCGTGGCCTCTGGTCTCCTGTACTTTGTGGTCCAAACCTCAGCCTTAACAGATTTAGCATAGTGGTATCAATCTTATCTAAACCTCAGCAAAAAAAAAGGGTGAGAGAGAAAAACATTTTTGCGTGCAGAGACATTGTCATGTTGAAACAGGAAAGGATCTATCCTGAAGTGTTGCCACAAAGTTGGAAGAACACTGTTGTCTAAAATTTTACTGTGTGCTGAAGCAATAAAACCTCCACGAGTTTAAAATGACCCCAGGAATCATTGGCAGGAGTTTGGAAGATATGGACTGATGTACTTGATGGTACGATGATGAGGATGATCACTGTAGGATTAATTGCAAATTGAAATCGAAAGTGACATGACAAAACAAATGTATTATTCATAATAGTCTGTAATTTCTACATTCTGTCAGGATGTAAATAAGTAGCAGTACAGCATGTAAACAGGATTATTATGGGGAGTGGTTTTATCATTGTATTTGCATAACTGGATTCTTGTATGAATAAGTGATAAAGCATCAGTGCATTGCGCATTTAACTCTGCAGTCTTTCAATCTTGATGGTGTTAAAATGCGTCTGAAGCATTTGTAGCTTCCCTCAGTCTGTGTTCATCAGTGGTTTGCCCTCGCTGCGCTTGTTTCATAGCAGTCACACTGAGAGGACAACCTTTTCTCACACACGCATCATGCTGTATCTACAGTATCTAGTTGGCCTTGTAAATGTCATAATAATGTGTCCACTGTGTACTGTGGAATGCCTGGCACGCAGGCCCTCCCGTCTCCTTAAGCCATCTTCTCCTGTGAATGGGCTTCTTCAGCGTGCCTGAGGTAACTCCAGCCTGTGGGGAGAGGCAACGAGAGAGACGCCATTATGGTTTACTTTTGCAGATGGAACTACATCAAGTGCTCCTTTCTTCTTCTTCCATGAAAACCCTGTCCCCGTGTGATGCTAATGACGACGGTGTTGAGGGAAGTGAGGAGGCGCGGGCACGTCGTCTCCCCGTCCCCACACTTGACACTTTGCTCTGTGTAATGTGCGTCTGTGCTTGTTTGCACATGTGCATCTGTGTGTTATGTGCATATAAGGGAAGCATTGTCATGGGACCAGTGAGCGTCAGGGGGCGAAAGGCACAAAGAAGCGATCCTTCACACATACACACACAAAGCAAGGGGCATCAGCTGTGACAGAGTTCATATAGATGAGCCGAAGGTTGGAATGCAGAGAGGGGGGAGTTCTGATCTGTATTACAAGAGTGGAGGCCTTAGATGGAAAGAAAGGAATGGTGGGAGAGAAAGAAGACTGCCAGGGGTTGAGGCAGTCACATCACTGTTTGGATGTGACTCGGGAAAGGAATGATGTGTTGATAACACAAGTGACAGCGTTAGGTGTGGCCAGGGGAGTTGGTAAGAGGTCATAATACATAACTCCATGAGAGATGCAACATATGTATATATTTAAAATAGAAAGTAGATGTTTAAAAATGGACTCACTGGGTTTTTAAAGGCTTTCACTGTTTTTTTGTATAAATAATGCTAATGCCAAAACACAAAACTTCTACTTTTTATTCCAAATGGGAAATAAGATAGCTAATGTTAGCTTTAGGTTCTGTTAGCTAGTGAAGTTACACCTGGAGGGTACTGGGTGTGAATATTTATTAATAATGATTTCTTCTTAAGAACTAGTTTGTGTTATGTAACCTTTCTTACTTGATTACTTACTTTGTAAACACATTAGTGCTCGGATAGGTTTAAACTTATGAACAGCTGGTGCCACTGGTCAGTTTGTGTGAACAGTTCATGTTTGTGGCTTCCTGTAGGATTAACAAATGATTACCTAATTTTATGCTGACATAATTATCCATCATATTTGAGCTGAATGACCTGACATTTAGGTTAACGATCAGAGGCATTTTATCTGGTTCACTGGAAGTCACCTAACTCTCTTGGTTTCTATGAGAAAGGTGCTTTCCAACCAGACAGTAGTGTTATGGTAAATAACAAGGTGGACTTGATGTTATATTCTCAAAGGTGCACACCCACTATTATGAAATGGATCATTCAGTTGTCATCGCAGGACTTTAAAGGACCAGGGCTGTATCTCAATGAAGTCTGGGCACAACACAGAAGGATGTGTCCAGACTTCATTGATGGAGAGCTCTTATCCTGCAAATCAAAAGACTTCCCAATAACTCTGTTAAAGCGTCAAAGGGCAGATGCCAAATTCGTTTTTCAGCCTGAACCGGCCACAAAATGATTACTCAGAACTTGTTGCCTTATTTGAAGTCTAATTGATCCAATCATACCCTTTAATTTTCTCCATTGCTTGCTGTCATGCCAAGCCAAACTGCTCTGCCTCAGGGGGTAGTCCAAGTTGTCCCTGCCCTTTGACCTGGCCTACTACCACCCTTTGATCGTATCACTGGAGGTTGTTGCCTGAGGCTTGTCATACAGTTTTCCCGTGAACCAGGGTGCTTTGCTCTCGACATAGGAATGCTAACTTTATCTCTAGGTTACTGTTAACCTGCCCTGCATCTTTTTTTCCTGTGGCAGTCATAATTTACTTGCATGTAAACTATATCTTTTACAAAACATATGATCTCAAACCCCACCAACCCAGTCACTCTCTTTCTCATTCCTGGGTGTTGGGCTGTGGGTGAGCTCTGTCTCCCAAAGGCTCCATTGTTTTGCACCCCATCACCCTATGGATGAGCATCACAAGTCCAGCTGGAGGGGTAGCGAAGAGGTAGCACTGTGGGTGGATAAAGATGATGAAGGAAAGAGACTGAGGGGACAAAGGATTATGGGTATTAACTAAGTAGAAACTGAGCTGATCACTGAAGAGAGTGTGCTGCAAGTCAATGAATGTCTCCTTCCCTTTATGACGTTTTGGACTTTGCCAAAACTCGCCATTTTTAGATGATCGTCAAATTTTTGAAAAGCATACAGTACTCGCACTGGATTATAATCACCCACTTTAATCAAAACTGGCCGAGCTGCAGTCAATATCTCCTAAGTGCTTCCTTAATTGTATAAGCACTGATTTCTGGATCTCGCAGAGGACAATAGCTAGCATATGGCTTAGCGCTTCAGCTGACAGATGTCCATGCTTGACAAATAGAGAGCAGAGGAAAAAATAATCATGACTTTAGCTTTGAGCTGCCTCAGTGCCTCAGGGGTCAAGGGGGTCAGAGGTGGGGGGCAAACAACAATGGGGCAGGGAAATGTGGATGTGGCGTGTCACGGTACACCACTCCTGTTAAATACCAGCTAAGTAGGTCACATTAACATGTTGTGTGAAGTGACAAAGAGGCTGTTTGACTTCACAGCACAAGACTTTGGTTGAATTTCCTCATTTTTACTGTAGCACAGTGGACTGTGAGGTTTCAGCACTGTAAGAGACCAAATAGCCAAGTGTCTGGGGCTTTCCATTTAGAACTGAATACTGATATTGTACTATTTAGACCACTGAAACCTTACATTACGCATACTCATAATGTTTTACTTTCACTTTCTGTATACCTCTTTCTCCACCTCTGACTGGTTTATGGTAAGAGAGGGGGAATCCCTTTGGGGACTACAGATAGTATTGTAGAGAGAGGTTGAGATGGCTAAGAATTTTTTTAAATGCTGTATTTGTAATAGGTATTTTTTTTAAACAATGTGGAAATTTTCAGTATTTTCTATGGAATAGTGTTACAACCCTTGATTCTGAAATGGCATAGCTTACCCTAAATGAAGAAATGACCAGGCTCACCCTCCCAGTCTGACTTTGTCTACTGTACACACACACACACACAGACCCACACACGCCTGGCACATGCAGCACTGGAAATGGTGTCAGCCCAGTATAAATCCCTTTTGACATATGAACATGCCAGTGACCTTATTACCATGACAACAGTTTCTACAGGATAATCATGCTGTGGCAATGCTGACACAATATGACACAACAACACAGACACTTATTGTTGACGTGTAGCTGAGACTCGAACCACTCGTGTTTTATTTTTCCTTTCTCTTTTTCTTCGCTTTCTCTCATCTCTCGTGTCCTTTCTCTTCTCTTTTCCTGATTTTTTATGTATTTTGTGTGTGTGTGTGTTGCATATTGTGTAATGCATTTGGAGAATTCAGGTTTACAGAAAAGTCTTGGAGCTAGAGAGAAAAGCATCCTTCCAGTAGCTTTCAAAACAAGATTGATATGAAGGTAGGTCAGGCCTGTCTCTGGGCTTGTGAGCTCTCACTTCCCCAGTGTGTGTGTGTGAGCGTGCGTGTCTGTGTTTCAAATCTGTGTACACCCACGCAAGAGTCCTAAAATAAATCCTTCTTCTTTCATACATGTGAGCACATTCAGCAGAACTGAACACATATACCCCCTCCCTTTTCCTCTTCTGCCTCCTCCTCTCTCCTTCACTTTCCTCCATCCATCCTGAGAGCTGGAGAGAGGGAGGGGGTGTCATAGGGAAGGAGGGTAATGGAAAGTGCAGAGAGGAGAGACAATCAGGTTTTTGCACACTGTTCGGCTCGGTTTGTCTTTTTGTGTTTGTCTCATGAATGCATGCTTGTGGAATCTTTTTGAGACTGTAGGACAAAAGCTAGGTATTCACCCATCTCAATACATTTCATTTAAACGTGAACTCCATCTACTTTAGACATGAAGTTGTTTGCTCATCACAAGTAAAAACTGTCTGTCACAGCTGTGGAAATGTAGGCCCCTGTTTTTCTGAAGCCTCGCCTATATAGACACTAAAATTCAGGATATCTTGGCCATGTTTTGATCATTCCCATTTCAGTCAGCCTCCCCTGACTTCCCCAGGTTTTATGAAAGTGAAAAAGTCACCTTTAACAAGAAGACTAAATGCAACCATTCCACACAGACTAGAATAACATTCTTCTCTCAAAACCTGATGCCACAATGCAACTTCACCACCAACATTTCTGTCAGAGATTTGGCGCTGACTCAAGTGACATCACTTATTATTCATCAGATATCACACAGCTCCACAAAAGCTTTCATACAACTTCTTAATTTTTTTTTACATGTTTACATGTAGTAGTAGGCCTACTTCCCAAGAATTGTATGCAGACTTTGATGCTTAAAATTGCAGGACACCTACTTGACGAGGAAGATACTGGACTTTCATATCTACTATATAACTCATATTATTTGATTTCCTCATATTATTTGATTCATATCCTCAGTGGGAGTCTGTTGACATTTTCCCTGATTACATGCATGCACTTTATTGGATGACGTCACCTCTTTCGGTGTCTTAAATTCATTCAGGTCTTGCAAATACTCGGCAAGTGGACACTTAAATGAGCAGAGGAGGGTGTGAGGGGAAGGTAGCAGGGGATGGAGGGATGGATGGGTGACTCAGAGGGGAGATGCAGGCAGGGAGAAGAGAGGGAGAAGTGCTGAGGAATGGGTTGATGGCACACTGACCCACTAATGTTGCAGCTGCATTGCCAGTGGCTCCCGCCTGGCCAGGCGAAGCACACACTCATGCTGAGACATGCATGTCAAGGCGCAAATTATTAAATTCTTTTATTCCCTCTACCACAACAAGGACTTTCCTGGACAAAGATTTTAAGGAAAGGTTAACTCATGCATCATGCGTATTTCCACTCTTACACTGAGCTGCAGAACTACGCATGTGGAAACTACACAATGGCACACTTCTGCTAATACCGCTGCCTGTCTGCTACTAAATGTCATGAAATGGTGGAAGCAGTATTGCACAGGAAACATATACTAGGTTTCGCAACTTTTGTCTCCACTAGGTTTCTAAATCTGTCAAATGTATTTTTCGACTTTCAGAACATAGCATTTGGCTTGATAGGGTTCAGACCGTCATGTGATTTTTCAATTCATTTGACATAATCATGTATGCAGTTGTTTTACTAAAAAACAATAGCAATCATGTAATTATGTTTTTCAAAGGGTAGTTCTATGTCTTTATTGTGTTGTATGAAGACTAAATTCCACTGTTTGAGGTACACTTAATGTTAAAGTGTGCACACTGAGCTGGAGGCCAGTTTCTCATTTTGCCAGCTCTTTCTTCTTCTTCATCATCATCCTAACTCATGTGGACAGGCTCAGGCCTTATTTTCAGACTTCGATTTACTTTTGGAACTCACAATTTACTACCTATCATAATGAAGCCACTGTGGGAAAACTACTGGCTCACCTGTGAGAAGCAACTGGCAGCACTAATCACTGTGGTCCAGCGGTATGTAGAGCTGGACTGGCTCATTGTCTGGGGAGTGTAGCCGGTGCTTTTAAGTCTTCTTGTTCCGTTATGTCTCCTAAGGTTAACTTAAACATGAATGAGTCAGGAGAGAAGAACAGAAGCCAAACTAGCATTAGATAAAAATTTTATGGGAACAAAGCACAGAATCCAACCTGTTATACTATGAATTGCATCCATTGAAATTCCACACCTTACGATTTACATCAAATGCAAGTGTTCAGTGTCACTGCAGGAAGTATTATGCTCAAAGTGAAGTGAGGCAAAATGCATGGGGGTGGAGGTTAGGGAGGTGGATGGGCGTGTAGCTTGTCAGGCAATCCGTACGGAAGACCAAAGTTCACATCCACAGACCTGCAATTAACTGTCACTGTTTTATTAATGGTGACCATGATCTCTCTCGCTTACCATGAACAGGTGTTTTAACTGCCTTACACTGATTTCAGACCAAAGGAGCAAGTTCAACGCTGCTCAAAGCAAAGCCGAATAGGTAAGTGATGTCATAGGGGTTGACTTGAAATAGCTGCTTTGTGTCATCATGTGCTGGTCCTCATTCTGTGCTCAGCCCTAATCTTTCTGAACTAAAGAAAACTGTGTTATGGAAGCAAGAGAGAATAGCTGACTTAAATCAGTGTCAAAATCAGTGGGGTGGCACTGAAAACATTGGATGATCTTTACAGTCCAAACATCTAGGATTCAATGTAAAGCTGTTAAATGAACTCCAGAGAATGTCAGGAGAATCAGGAGTTGCCCTTTCACTCATGTAGCACACAACTGGTGATTATTTGACTCAGACATGTTTTCACCTACTGGAAATATTCTGCTTAGTGTAGGTGAGGGGTTATGCCTGGGTAGGGCGTAGAGTAGGCAGGATGGGAACATCCTCAACATGCCCACTGAATTCTTCGGACAACAACCAGCTCTATTCACACATCAGCTCACCCAGATATTTCATTAAAAAGGGCATTAACCTGGCTAACCCGTCCAGCCCTGCTTGATTCTATTTACTCGACCCCCATCCTTCCACTTCCTCCCTCTCTCCCATTCACCTTCCTATCTCATCCCTCCCCCTACCCATCTCTCTCCACATCCAGTCATCCCCCTCTTCCCTCCTTTTTGTTCCCTCATGTAAGACACCATTGGGGCCCGGGTCCCCAAAATGTCAGGACACCGCAGCCCTTAACTGGACGACTTCTGCATCCATCTTCACCCTCACTTCCATTATTCATCCCCATCATACAGTACTTCCCCTCCTCATTTAACCTCTTAGCTCGAATTACGTGGCATGGCCCTCGCTAGTGAAGGTGCGGCCAAACTGATCAAATGTCACATACAGTTCCTCTGGTTTATATCTAGATAAGTTAAGGGTCGTATTACTAAAAGGAAGCAAACAACTCATCATTCACACCAGTGTCCTTAGTGATTGAGCAGATTGCTTTAAGTCTACAAAATTAAGTCAGTTGGAGTGACTATCTGTTAAGGAGATATGAATCTAATTAAAGGCTTAGCACCTCCCTGAGACTCCAGGGTTGCAGTGACGGATGCCCCTTTGGAATCATGGAATCGCGAACCCACACAAAAAATGCCACGATGACACATCCCCAGGGAGAGGAATCACACACACACATGCACAGCATTAGGATGTGATGTGACCGAGAGCGAGTGACAGGTCTGTGTGAGGAGGCTGGCTAGATGTGCGCTCTGTCAGGGTGGCATGACACTGCCCCTTTAATATCACCATTACAGATCTTTCACTGTGAAAACACACACCAGTGGGAAGCCATCTCCTTTCTGAACAGAAAAGGCCAGGCAGAGTGCTGGGAACTCTGCAAAAACAATGCCTTTTGTTAGTATTCATAGTTGTTAGCACCATAAAAGATTTATCGTCCCATTTGGTGCGAATAAAGAGAAGAATAAGGTGAGATTTCTTCTCTGTAGGTGGCATGGGGTTTAAAACATACTGCTTACATAAGATAATGCAACTGATAAGGCAACTGGTAAGTGGGAATACAGGTCCACTATGTAAACCAAAGACATAAAACCACACCATTCCCAGCCCAACCCAAACTGGCACTGCATAGCAGGTCACATAATTTCCAAAGAATTCTGAGAATCTGCATCATTCTCAGTATGAGATGAAGTTGTTCAGAGTGCGGTCTGTGCGATGGTGAGACAGCGGGGTCAAGTATGGGTGAGGAAGGAAGGCAAAATGGGAGGGGAAATGTAGACCTGCAAGAAAAGGGCAGCGGCACTGACATGCTGGCAGCCTGAGAAGCTACAGTAGCAAGGCTGCCCTTGGCATCAACTATGCACACACAAACACACACACACACAGAAACTGGCTGGCTTTGCCCTCCCAGCACTCCCTCTGGCCTGGCACATGGAGCGGTGGGGGGAGGGAGGCTGAATGCCCAAGGATGAGACTGAAAAGAGAGAGCGGTCTGTGGGACAGTAAGATGGCTGCTCAGCCTGCCTCTCCTTCCACACTGCCATCAAATTAAAGATTGCGCGCGAGCCAGCCTGTTAAACTAGATGCACTGTGCGGAATAATTCATCCGCTGAGATCAAGAACATCTGCAGCTTCCCCATCAATGAGGTGTTTTCATATCAAAGAAACACACATCACACACTGGGCAAATCCTGAAATGATTTTTTTGTCAGGAAACGTTTTCTCAATGCAGATTGCTCACTTTTGAAACAGCACCTAAGAGACATCTTTAGTTTGATCTTTACATTAGACATAATGCAGGCACAGTATAGCATGTTTTTAGGGCGGTGGTATAGCGCTGCAGGGTGCTGATGATATAAATTACAGTAAAGAGAATTGATAACCAGGAAGCAAGATGAGGCAAATGAGTTGGTAATCAGCAAAGACAGAGAAGGAGAGAAGGAGGGGAGCTGTGTGGAGAGGTGTTGACCTAATTCTGCACAAATGGCTGCTCGTAGTAGAGACAGAATTGTTCCTGCTTTATTGTAATGCATGGGACTGGGGTTGAGCCAGGCTTGTGTTTGTGTGTGTCTGTCTTTTACACACATATGCAATGTATGTGCATGTTTTTTTGTTGTTGTTGTTGGGGGGAGAAGAGGCAAAAAGGAATAAGGGGAGGAACTGGAAACAATTTTATGCATTTGCTCGAGCAAATTGAGCACTTAGGGTTTTCAGTTTTTGAATTTCTTGAACATCGTGGAAGACTAGACCAGATGGCAGAAAGCAGGGGTTCTGTGTAGAAGAAGAGTAGAAGGACTGACATAAGACTGGTGGAAGCCTTTTTACATTAGCAAAACGGATGGGGAATCAAACTCTTCAGTCAAAGTGAAAACTAAATATATACACACACAAAAAAAATGTGACTTTTCTTTGGAAACACCATAGGACCCCTTGAAATAAGTATCTGTCTTTCTTCTTCCCTGTCTTTCTCCTCTTCTGTCTCTTGTTACCTTTCGACCAAGTTGACAGAATCATACATGGCACCAATTACCCTGGTCTCAGCCGCCTGTCAGCTGGAGGAGAGCAAAGCCAGAGGAGGTTGAGATGACAGCAGAGCATCTCTTTACCCTCTACTGTGAGGTTAGAGGCTCACACAGTAGCTGGGATACACACCTCTGATCTGAGATATATATCTGCACGTGTGTGTGTGTATGTGTGTGATACTGAACCAGTACAGTACATAAGAGAAAAAAAATGACTTTTTAATGGCAGTGTCAGTTGATCAGTCAGTCTTAACTACTGGATGGATAACCACATAATTTGGCCCAGACATCCACGTTCCGATGATGGTGAATTGTAAAAAAAAATTGTAAAGTGATATTGTGATTGTATATCTAGCGCCATTGTTAAAAGGGCCAGGTCAAAATTTTCAGTTTGTCCAATGAATAGCCACAGTGGAATCAAAAATATCGAATATTGTTGTTTGTTCAGTATTCCTGTTTTGAACAGACTTAAACACAATGTCCCATTAGCCTTGGAACATCACAGGTTAAATGTTGGCAAAAGACAACAGAGCCGAGCAAAACCTCGCACCTCATTCAGACATAGCGAACAGAACGAACTGAACTATTACTATTTAGCTTTGTCAGCATGTAGGTACATGTTTGATAAATACCTGCTGTTTGACTGAATCTAATAGGCAATAAGACCAAGTTTGTTCATGAATTTGTTGTTATATGTGGAGGTCTTAACCTGAATTAAGCATAGTGCACTATTTTAATTGGATTCAACATAAGTATCCATAAATTAAGCTCAAAATTAGAGCAGTATTATCCTAATGCTGCTGCAGAAGCTGTTTCACCCTTCCGTGAACAAAACCTGATGAACTGTAATTGTGTTGCATTAAAGTTGGCACATTAAAATGACACTGAATATCAACGGCAAACATCTGCTGCTGGCAGTTTCAGTCCAGCAGCAGTGGTCTTGGAATCCATAATCAGAGTAACATCATATCTGTCTGCACTATGAATGGACTAAGATGTTTACTTGAATATCTTTGGTTTCTGTGTTCATAAAAGGAGAAAGTGAAACCAAACAAATGCTTTTGCTTTCTAAATGTGAGTCTGTGAGTCTATTTCTGAAAGGCTTCGACTAGAAATGAAGGAACTTCCTTGATCTGCTGTTGGCAAACAACAGATGGTTGATTAGCATTTCCAAATCCGTGGTCAAACTGTGGAATGATTTGGGGGAATGATCGGAATTTGGGAAAACTGGAGACTTTATCAGCTGGCACGCACCATAGGAAAGTATTGTTTTCCATCTCTTTTGCTGGCTTTTCGTCCTTTTGATTACAAGTAAAACCTTATTCTGATGGCTCATTGATCCCTTGGGAGTTTTACACAGATGCATCTATCTGTTGTATTTACTGTATGGCTGCGTGGCCGTGGAAAAACACACACAAGAGCAGCACAATTCACTTGTCCTTTTCCACTGCTATCTCCTCAACTACCACACACACCTTCTCTCGCTCTTTCTCTCTCTCTCTCCTGGCACTTTGCTTCCCCTCGCTCTCTTTCTTTCACTTTCTGTATCTCCAGCTCACTCAGCCTCTCCCATATCACTTTCCAATCAGCTAAATTCCCCTGGCACAGCTAAATAATGTGCCATCATTCACTACAGCCGGCGCCTGTGCACACAAACACACAGACTCGTCTTGTCCTATAATGTCATTATGGCACCCACTGAGTCAAATTACACTGAATCAATAGGTCTTGTTTATCTGTTGGGGGCCTCTCCCCACTCTCAATTACAGCCCAGGGGAACATCAAGGGAGGGGCAGATTGGCATGTGTGTGTGTGTGTGTGTGTGTGTGTGTGCACATACTATGGCATGCATGTGAGTGTGAAGTCTCTTTTAAGATGGCCCTTGTGTTATCATCAGCCTGCGTGCCTGTACGTGATTCCATGTAAAAGGACTGTTGTGAGTTCATGTTGACAGTCCCTATGCCGGCCCTGCATAGGGACAACATGAAGGCAGATATTGCCAAAAGCCAGATAAGCTAATTGACTCCCTGACTGTCTCAATGAACAGCCCATTGAAATGCAGCTCAGTGTCTGAGAAGCGGCACAGAACAATGAGGAGAATGTTAATGACTCTTTTTTAACTGCAAGGTAAACAACACGGCAGCCCAAATGCCTCCTGCCACATTATCACACGACGCACAATACAGCTGTTGGAGGATTCACTGATATACATTCCTGGAATCATGGGCAGAACATGGTCAACACCAGGATGATGCCAGCTGGAGGGGTTGTTCTGTTGAAACAAAAAGGGGGGGATGCACAAGTACATCTTCACTTTCGTCTTAATTCTAAAAAATCATTTGTGCAAGAGCATAAGAGCAATGTCGCTCATCTTTTGATCCTTACAATGACTTTATCTGGTTAGTGAGACACATTATTAGATAATACACTATTTACTTAGAGCATCCTGATTGTGTGGCCTCCTGGTGTCATTCTGAGGTTGAACAGCTGAGCGTAAATTAAACAAAAAGGTGTAACATGCTGATTAGCTTAAGAGGCTCTGATTTTAAATGCATGGTTAAGCAGCACACTGTAACTCATGAATGGTCTATGCAGTCATTGTTTATATCATCCAATCCTCGTCCTGATGCCAGTGGTCAAACAATATTAACTTCTAATGAAATTCTTCTCTATCTACTTTGCACACATGATTGATACACAATGTCAACAGATTCATTCATTTTAAGTGTTTATTGCCAAAGATATTGCAGATCCTCCCCAGGGGCATTGTGGGTGGGCTGCACTGACCAACAGTCAGGGCGATAAACCCCTCCCATGGGGGGTTGGTCAACCCTTGTATGGACACGTTCAGAAACAAGCAATTACCACACTGAATACAGACCAGACAGCTAATTAGCACACCACTGTTAGGCCCTCCTGTGTGTAAATCAGGCCAGGTGGAGGAGCACTCATGTGGTGCTGGAGATGGCAAAAGTATTGTCCACAGAAGTGAAAAATGAGTGCAGATGTAATTAGGAAGTTGCGGAAGGTGGAACAAGACGAGGAAAATATGTGCGTTATGAGAGTGGAAAGAAGGCAGAGTGATGAGGGGAGGGGCTGGAAATTAAGAGAGGATAAGTAAGGCGAAGGACAAGGGGGTGGAAACAGAGCAGAAGAAGATGGCGAGAGAGAGAGAGAGAGAGAAACTGGGATGGGACCAAATGCAGGCCCACATGAATGTTTCAGAATCGTAGTGAACCAGGCTTCCAGTCATGCTGCATACTAACTAATGCAACATCGCTGTGTATTTATAGGGCATTCAGGGGGTGTTTGAGAGTGGGACTGTATGCAGGTGCAGACTCTAGGCACTCCTTTTGATCATATAGAGCAGAATATATGTGTGTGCGTGTGTAAAAGGGTATGTGTGTCTGTGTGGGAGGATAAGTTAGTTGCAGAGACTTGATGAAAATCCTGCCACGTGGTAAATGTTGTACAGGATCACTCTGCCGCACTTGATCACTTAAAAGGCATCTCATGGCACTGCACAGCATACGCAACACCTGGAACACTTTCAAGATGTGCACGCACATACGCACACACACATTTACACAACATCTCCTTTCCTCCCATGGGTTTCACTGCACTTCATATATTGGAACGCACTACACATCTCAAGGACCATATTTGCTTTTTAAATGAATGGTGTATTATGGCATGGTCTTTCTGAGGTTGTTTCCATCCTCAGCTGGCCAGCAAAGCCCATCACGTCATTAGTTCATGCGTTTAGCCCCTCATCACGTCTACTCGTGTTCAGTAATCTCAGCATGTCACATTCATCTGCTTGACTGGAGCCGTGCTTTAGCAGAGACTGAGTATATGTGTGGTAATGGGATTGAGCTCATGATGGTAAATCCAGTCAAATCAACAGTATTTTCCCTCTTTTAATATTCTATCAAAGCAGCACTTTGCTTTTGATTATATTACCACCAGTGGCAAAAATGGCATTTGGTTATATCATTTGCCACCAGAGGCTATAACTCCATGTGTTTCCAGTGTTTTCATAATTAGTGGAATTAAAAAATAAAACAATGTAGATCAATCTGTAAATCAGTAGTTATTTTTTTCAGAGTATTATCACTTCTACAAAGCTCTCAGTTCAACATGAATCTAATCTAAAGGGCCAGGTGACAGTTATCGTAGCTTCTTAGACTAGAAGGAGCTGTGGAAACAGTTAGTCCAGTTTTCTCCAAGAAAAACCCACGCCAGAGCCTCTGAAGCTAATCAGCATGTTACACCTTTTTGTTTAATTTACACTCAGCTGCTCAACCTCAGAATGACTCCAGGAAGCCACTGCTCCCAGCCAAGATGTAGTATGGCACAGAACTGCCCGTAAGAACTATGACATATCGTTTTTACTTTTAGTATTTTTATGGATTACACAAACAAGATGGATCATGCTCATTAGTGAGCTTTTGAGACGTAAGCTATACATGTAGCAGGCTAACTGTTTCCCCTAGTCTCCAGTCTTTGTGTTAAATTAAACTAACCATCTCCAACTTAACATAAAATGGACAGATATGAGAGTGGATCCTCTCCTCTAACTCTTGCCAAGAAAGTAATCAGGCATATTTCCCAAAATGTCAAACTACTGCAATTCCCCCCTAGGGATTAATGATAAAGCATTTCTGATTAACATCAAAATGAAAGAAGTTGCTCCCTTGCTTTGGATTCAAGAAAATTCAACGAGTAGCATTTTCTTCAAAGTTTTGAGATTGTCAAGATTCATATTGTTGAGGATTCCCTTTCTCTGTCTAATCCCCTGTTTACATCTGGTCTCTCTCTCTCCCCCGCCTCATAACTCCCTCTCCATCGCTCTTCCATCCTGTGTATTGACTCTCTGTATAGTCTGTCTGTTTACTGAGAGAGTAAACAGTTGAATGAATGTGTGGGTCACTGTCAGGGTCACTTTCTCTGCATCCTCTCCTCCCACCATCCGTCCTACCCTCCCTCAGGCCCCATCGCCCCGTCCTTCCCCTGCCCCCTGATTATGTACTGGTAATGAGAGGTCTAGACATGCTTGATCAGGATTAAGGCCCGGGAAGGCAGGCAGGCAGAGCGAGGTCAGGCAGGGAGAGGTGGCTTTAGCATGGAAATGTACTGTACACCCCTGTGGGCCTAGGATGGGGACCAAAAAGGCCGAGTCTGAGGTTTTTGAGGAATGCTGAAGGGTCTTGGAGAGGGAAATCAGGAGATAAACAGGAGGGGATAAACAAATGTTGCCATCACAGAAGTCCTACTTTCTGCAGGCTTGTTCTGAGCTCCACTGGGGCTCCAGTGTTAGAAGACACTGGACTGATAGTGCTGCAGCAGGATTGCACTGCTGATGAAGTCATTTTCTTCTAAATGAAAGGTGAAATCCATTCAATTACTCATGTATTCAGACATCTTTTGAGGTGTCAAACAGCAAATTTTAAGCAAATTTCCCCTATTCTTCTTAATAGCATCGGTGCTTGTTTCTCATCAACCACCTTACAGTGAATACATCCAAGAAGAAGTGAGAGGATTATGTAATGAGTCACTGTCAGCAATCTGAAAGACTGCATTTCTTTGTTGCTTCCCACCTAACCTTATGTTTTTATTTTTCACAAAAATGGCGAGTTTGTCTCTTTGAATCCTTTTATCATGGTGACAAAAATGACGGCATATTCCTACAGTTTCCATGTGGGATCATTCAAATATGAGTGCAAATATGTATTATCTCAGAAGTAGTTCAATATTTTATTCAATCATCTAATCATCATCATCTGATATCCACGTCACTACTGTGTAATAAAAATAGATCCTACTTTTCAGATACCTGATCAGAAAATATTGACCATAGTATAACCCAGTACAGTTGAACAGCACTAGAAATTACAGCCTCCAAAACGACCATTAAAATAAATCAACATCCTCTTAAACAGATTCAATAAAGACTGAACATTATAATCCTCATTAAATGAGGATTTATTGCAGGGCTGTATTTATTATACTGCATTAGTTTTTTAGGTGTACCTAATAAATTGGCAAGGGAGTACAGATTAATGTAATCACTGTGTGTCATAGTGACACTTTCCCTGAATGAGAGAATCAGTATTTTTAACTGTAGAACGTGACTTAAAAGTTAAAATGAGCATGATGTGGGTTTGTTTCATCACTTCATTTCATTCTTTTTTGTTGTTTTTTTCACTTTAAATGCACTGATAAGTTACAAGAGGACAACTTTCCAGGTTGCCATTCCAAGCCAATTTTGTTTTTCTTGACATACAACAATTCTGGGTTTTAAGTTCCCCACCTCACATTGATTCTGATTTCAAGATGGAACAAAGCTGAATAACGCCTACATAGGGACGTTGCAGTTACATACGCCCACATTTGTTGCTTATTATTTTTCTGGCGCCCTGGTTGAGTGGAGGCATAAAATGGTGAGGTAGCAGCAGGAAGTCAATGCTTCATCTGCAGTAGAACAACCTGAGGGATTCAAACAACTGCAACATCAAGGTGTACTCCAAAAGACTCTTTTCTTTTTGACATACCATTTTTTTCACTTCAGTATTTTAAAAAAAATATTTGTCCCCAAAATTTTCCCCCAGAATCTCTCAGCAAGCAGGCTTATTATTCAAGTACAGGATTGGTGTGCTTATCAGAATTTTTAATTCATGCTTTTATTGTCTTAAATTGACATTAAATAGTTTCATTGCACCTAAAATATTCGTAAGACACGGTCATCTGTTTCTCATCAGCAATGTGTTTGAAGTACAGCTTTGACATCCTAACCTTTTAATCTCTGTGTTTATTGACTCGTCTGTTTTCAGGTGCATGCAAATGTCTGTGAGTTTGTTTGAAGTGCAGGACACCAGCTGCTCACACGTCACCTTCAGTCCAACGGGAATCCCTGATACAGCAGAGACAACATGTAGGAAGCATCCAGTTCCCTATCCTCAGATTTCCCAGGTGGATCAGATTTAGGGGCTCTCCTAAACATCCAGGAGAGGACAGAGATCCTGAAACTGGTTATGTCCAGGCTGCGACAGGATCCCTCAGTAAAAGCACGTGGACTGACTGAGAAAATAACCTGGAGCAAGAGTATAATTCAGAATTTAACCTCCATCCCCTTGTTTTTGGAACCAGGGTGGTCCAGAGAAAGAACATTGCCCTGCTGCTGGCTGACAGAATGGACAACGTATCTTCTCAGGTGACCTTGAACAAAACACTGTCCAACCATGTTTGGAAATGTTAACACACTGCTGTAGAGCGGGATCTCTGAGGCACTCTGGATCCAGACGACAAGGTGAAGGTTAACCGAAGGGATTTGCGATGTTTTGTCCCCATTTGTAATATGCTCGAAGACACAGAGAACCACAAGTTTGACAAATGCATTTCCAATAATAAATCCATCATTCTGACAGTCCAGTTTCAGAGTTCAATTGTTCTTTCCATTTTCAGTATATAATGTACTTGTCCATTTCTCCCATATTCCCTCAAGCTGTGCTCATCCAAAATACAGTCTGTGTCAGTTTTTCCATAGTAAGTTCTTCAACTATTTCTACCAGGTCAGCCAGTTTAAAGGCCCCTGCTGTGCATAGCGTTTTAACTCACAATTACCTGCCATTTTGCAGAAATCTCCCAAGTAAAAACGTGTCATATCTCCCTGCTTCGAATGTTACCTGCCGAATGAACGCAGCTACATCGTTCACATACAACAATGAAAAAGATTGTGTCAAATATCCAGGTAATGAGTGTAATTAGCAAGTACTTTTTGCCTCAGAATAACTTGGCTGACGTGTAAATGGATGTGCCGGCTTTCACACACACTCCCAAGTGACAGACGGAGATAGACTGGAATTGTTGAAAAACCCACATTCACGCCTCAACCCCATTCACAGCTGTCTCTGCACACACACACACACACAGGGACTCTGGGACACTGAGGGACTGATAACAGAGACATGTTAATGTGTGCTAATGATGTCGTTATCTCCCGACGAGTGCAAATGGAGTGAGAGATTAACACCGACGCATCGGGGAATGAGATGTGGGTTCACACACGTATCTGCAAGTGTGTTTCGAGATGTGTTGGAGTAGGTCGGCGCGACTGCTGCACAGAAGACTTGAGAGTGTAGGGCTTGTGTACACATGTGTGTCATTCTTTTGCAGCCCCACTTCCCCTCAAACTCTGACCTCGCCTACTGAGCATCCCACAGGAAGAGACCCTGAGCCCCCACCACCCCCCAGGGACCGGATGAGTGAGTGTGTGTGCGTGTGTATTTCCACATCCTCTTTTGTATATATGCTGAAGACATTTTTGCTTTTTATGTAGACTGTACGCTCCATCTGATTTTAAGATGAGCGAAGCTCACAGCGAGCAAATCACATGTTTGTCCCGTTCGTGTCACAAGATCACTTCGATCCATTCTGCTTCATAGCGTGTAATTGAGTTGTTACCATGTGCCGCAGAGCCTGCTCACCTTTTTATCATTTGGCCCATACAGCCACATGCTTTCACAAGCTTGCATCATGAAGACTCGTACATGTAGGCCTACACACACACACACACACACACTCTCCTCTTCAAGTGAACTCTCTCTCGCCAATGGTGAGTGTCTTGAAGGAACACAGCAGGGTGTTAGGAAGCTGATCCATGGAGCCAAAGTTACATAAGTTTCTAGTAAATTATGCCTGGGGTTGCCAATGCCCTCAATGTCACAAGTGTTCTTTTTAAAAAACTTTATTCGGTGATTTCTCTGACAAGCGTTCACCTAAAGTGAACTACACTGACTTCCGTCTTCTTTCACCAACTTGCCTTTTGGTCTTAAAGACGAAATGACAGCCATATAAATGTAGCCATTGCAACCTGAAACAGTACTGCATGTGTGAAGTTTAGATTCAAAGCAGTGCAGGTAGTGACAGACCGCTTACTGCAGCTGTTTGCGCTCACTGCTGAGACCGTTGGACCCATACACTCGACTCAGTCGCCACTGATACCAGCTCTTACTCTTATACTCTACATCCACATCCCTGAACATACACACGCTATGGACTGTACACCAAAGAATGAGTCAGACACCGCTCGGAAAGTTCAATACTCACCAGATTCATTCATGTACCAAAGTCAGACAGGAGACTCGTGCTTGTTGGGCAGTTAGCCTCTGTGAACCTGTGGATATTCCTGCTGACTTTGGAGCGACTCGCCGCTGCACCTTGGTTGTTACACAACTTGGTGCACAATTAAGTACTTTTTTCGTAAGTTATTATCACACAAGCTCACAAGCACACAAACATTTTTTTTTATTTACTGTAAAACACACGTAGCACCAACACAATTATCACAGTAAGTTGGGTAAAAATAATTCTTGATTTTATAAGTTATTAGTTTTACGTAGCCAGCTGCTTCATATTTTGGGGGTATAATGGTGCATGTTGAAGTATGTCCACTGGGTACTGACATATCATATTAGTCATGACATTCACTCCTGTGGTCTGATAGGTGCTCAACACCAAATACAGGAAAACTGAAACTCCATTCAGAACTCTTCACCCAGTATTTGCAGTGGGAAGAAACACACAACACGCATACTTCAGCATGCGTGATCCAATGGGACACGCTAATGTTTCAGTTTTTGCCCCTGTGTCACATTCCGGGAAAAAGGGTCTGCTGTGACTGGAAGTTGTCACACGACTTTGATCTGGCACCAGAGGAATTAACAGGCTCAGGGGCATGCCTAAAATAAAGTAGTTTTAATGATGTGGCTCATATTGTAAGCATCCATCACAGGTTACAGAATGACTTTGGTCAACATTCACCCACAGTACTTCCTCTAGTGATGCATGCAAACTCTTTCCTGGGTTTACCTCCACATACTGTGGTCTAGCCAGTGGAAAGGAAAGTAAACCTGTTTTCCACCTGCCCGACTGTCTGACCTAATGGTTTTTTACAATCTCTGGGCTTTGCTGTGGTGATGTCAGCGTGCTCCTTGGTGAATTAAAATAATGCAATATGGGACAGGTTTGCTCCTGTTTCAGTCAGTGAACATTGTCAGTCACTTTGTTCATGTGGGAACAGCTAAATACAATGGATGAACACATGGTCGCTCACCTGAAACGGTTCCAAAAATAAACTCTCAGTGCATCAGCTGTTTTGACTTGTTATCATTTAACAGCTCAGTTTCTCCTCACTACTCTCGAAAAACTGTCAGGGCTGTCACTCCACCCTGATGTCTATATTTTCCTCCATGTCCCCTCTCACCCTCTTCCATCATTCTGCCTGATGAATCTGGTCTGTCAGGCCCTCTATCTCAACTCTTTCTCATTTTCCACCCTCACCCTAACTCTTTCTCTATCATTTATGGCCTATGCCTGCTCGGATACCCAGGCTTTGGCTGAGGGTTAGTTGGTTGTTGTTGGCGGTGGTGGGGGCAATGGTTTCTTTGCACGTTTTCAAGCAAACTGAAATATTCATGTATGTGTGCCTGCGTCCCTGTGTGAGAGCGACTTCACGTGTACCCGTCCTCGGTCGGTGTGTATGCATGTGTGTCTATTCATGTCTGTAGCATGGAGAGGAGCTGCTCAGAGAGAGGTCTGCATGCTGAAATGTGCGCGAGTATGTGTGTACGCTGCATTTTTTCTTTTTTTTTTTTTTGCCAGGTGATGCGTAAAGCCCTGTCGTTTGATTCAGCTCCCAAAATAAGACTTGGCACATCAATTACCCATGAACTGCTCTGCACGCACTCACACAACCCACTGAGAAGGAGGAATTAGCAGAACATGCCTCTCTTATTCTCCATAATGATATGCAGTGCGCCCCACTTAAAAATATCCACTTTTTAACCCCACATTTGGTGTTCAAATCTAAATGTAAGCACAGCAATTGTACATGCTGAAACAAGGAAGAGTCTATCCTTTTTGCAGACTTCACCTTCAAGAAAATTTTCAAGCATCAGTACTAGATTTAGTGTCTCCAGGAATGATCATTTTTGCACTGAAACATGCACAAGACATTCACTCACAGTGATTTTCCGTCTGAAAACAATCACTCTCATTCAGTCTTCCAGACACGGTTGTTGTCTGCAGAAAACCCAGTGATACAGTGAGTAAAATGCTTTTGTTGCCTCTCAGTCTCGACATAACCCGCATGGCTTTTCAGAGTTCGCTCCCTTCTCCTCTATCTTTGCCCCATCTCTCCGTCCTCTGAGGTTTACAGACCAGCTGATCCCCTTTTTCTTCATCTGTCTGTCTTTTTTTTCTATGCCCCTTCCTTCTCTTGTCCGTTGTACCTCACTCAAACATTCACACACCAACACACACAAAAAACACAAATTGACATGCACGCTGCCCCCGATTTCCCAGCCCTCTCCTCTCTCTGTTTCCCTCGACCTCCCACCCTTCTAATGCCATTCTACCCCCTCTTATCCCTTCCCCAACCCCCCACCACCCCCACCCCTCCAGTGTCGAGTCGACCAGAGGCAGCAGCCGGTACATGTATAGCCGGTTGCTATGTGGGCACCATGACAACCGTCATGAATTCGACATGGCGCTCACGTATCCAGGCGGATGTGAGCTTGTGTGGATGCAGCGCTTCAAATGGCGCTCACGTATCTAGGGGATGAAACTCTCAGGGGGTTTTGGTATAGATTTAGACTTTTCACCCTCTTTTAATATAGTGTGTGTAAACTGTGTTTGTGTTTGTGTAAATGTTCGCACATTCATGCATCATAAGTATCAGTGAAATGTCAGATGTTTTTGGTCTGTCACGATCCCAGCTACAGGTAGGGCCATCATTTTCTCACATGGGTAAGAAAGATGAATGCAATTGTCCATCAGCTGTAATAATCACTGATTTTTTTTCACAGACACTTAATCACATATCTATGTTTTGTGTCTATGTCTATGATTATCACATTAATCTGAAAAATATAACCACTATAAAGCAATATATTCCACAGAGATTTTATGGATATAAAATTAGGTATTACCCTAAGTTAATACATTAGGTATAAATTAACCAGACCAATGTGAGAAAACACAGCAGGATGCTAATAAACCAGATCAGAATGTGCTTAAGGCTTTTTTTTTTTTTATAACAAAACTATTAAAATCATCTGATGCAGTTTGAAAACAGGTTTTTGACCATGTGGGTTTGGAGGACTGTCATTTTTGCAACTTTAAAAACAAATCCACTTTCTGCAATGACTGAAAATACACAAAGCTTCAAAATCTCTGCTCATTCTGTTCATTGTTCGCTCAACTTCCTCTTCAACCACACTGGCCGTACAACAGTTTACTATGGATGGATGCCAGGAACATCTCTGTGACTGTATTTATTATTCGGATTTGTTGGCTTCTGCGTGTAACGTGGCAGTTGCTCTCATTTGGAGTTTCCCACCTCCCTGTTGTTATGCCTGATCTAAAGAAAGCCTCGTGTGTTTTTTGTCTTGTCATTTGCCATTCTCTTTTTTAAAACATTTCCTCAGATGAATAGTGGATTTCAGGTCCTTTCTTTAGGTCTTGAAGCACCAGATGAGGCAGACGTTACAATTTGTGCGTGAAAATCAAGTTCCAAACCAGAACAGATAAAACCAAATCTAGCCCGTCCACAGCAGATGAGATCAGGCCAGAGTAACCAAGACCAGACCACTGCAGACCAGCATAGACTGCTTCAGACCTGCACTGACCAGCACAGAGCAGCCACTCTCTGTAAACAGCAGCCATATTCAGAGCAGCTCAGGCTGCGAAACAACTGTGCCGCTTTACTGTAATCTGTCTTTATGCCAGTCCTGCCAACCAGGGCACTTTGTGTGCCACCCCGTCCACATGCCCCTCTTACCAGCAAGGCCAGCAAATAGGTCTGGCAAGGATTAACACACTCAGAGCCACACTCTCACTTACACACACACACCAAACAATGTTTGCACCAATACACCATGGATTCATACACGGACGCTTTTTTGGTATTTTTTTCGCAGGCTCACTTAAACGCCCACCCACACAAATTCACACACTGCTTTGCAGCATCGGGTGCCTAAGGAATTAGAGGATTGAGTTTGAAGGTTGGAGGCCTCACGCTCTAATTATAAACATCCCTCCTCTCAGCATTGTTATATAAGTTGTCCAGATATGGTGGAATGATGTACGCAGAACAACACATACAACAGACACAGTGACTTTTTTTGGCTCTCAGTTTTTCAGATTGATGTGCAGTCAGCCTGGCTGGTGGATGTCCACAGCACATATTTATTACAAGCTTGAAAATGCAACCATCATGGGTAGAAGTTAGATGCATCTGCTTTCACGGCAGCGATTGGAGAGTGTGTATGTGCGGAGACCAAAAAGTTTTGAACACCTTTGAATGTGCTTCAGAAATGTGTGTTTTTCTTTATGATAACATAACTCCTTCTCACGCACCCATAATCCACAGCACACACATCACACAGTCCATCTCCGCTGCAGCGACAGGCACATCTAATGACATCTTCAGACTTCAAACGAGTGTATGAGCTCACGAGGACGCCACCACCTCCCAGACTTCCTTTACGCACGCACACTTGACAATGAAATGCCTTTGGGTTTGCTTTGTCATTATCAAGTGACAAATGACCTTGTGAGTGGCTGCTGCATTAAAATGGAATGTGTTTTTCAAAGCTGGAGGGAATAGACCCTGCAAGCGTCAGTCAAGGCTGAGGAGGTTTAGACATGTCAGAGACCGACACACAAGTGCGCATCCAATGCTCTGATCGGCAATTGAATAATAATAATTGGAGGAGCCATTTTGTTTTTTGTCTGAGCATAAAGCAATTTGTGGTGGATTTGGGATTCACAGATGAACGATGTTGCCTAAAAACGCTTTGATAATCATTGTAGAGAAATAAAATAATGCCTGAAATCTGACAACATTCTGTTTTCGTGATCAACAGAACAAATAGCAGAAAGCTGTGACTCAAACAATAGATCCTTTTTAACAAAACAAGGTCCACAGAACTCAGACTTACTGACTTGTTCTAGGGCTTTCAAGCCATGTCACATGGTCTTTAGCATCAGAGTTGTCACAGTACTGTGGATGTTATAGCATAACATTTTCCTGGGGCATCTCATCACGTTGGCTTTAAAGTTGAGCTTGTGAGTTCATCACTGGCAGCGATCAACAGATCTCAAACCAAGCTGCCCGCACGCTTCATCAGAAGTGTTTGTCTCAGCTTCAGAGAGATGAAGGACTTCTGGCATTTTCAGTTTATGGCCCATCTTTCCCTCCTCCCCCCACCTGTGGAATGCTCAGTGTGTATGTTCCACTGGCAGGAGTAAACAAACCTGGGAAACATAACTTCATTTTGTTTTCAGTACATTGTGGCGATAGAATTTTTGGATTTTGTCCAAAAAAGTCACACATACAGTAGGAGAAACAGCAGAGAGAGAGAAATGTGAGAATGTTGAATGAATTGAAGAAAAAAGTGAAGAAAACAGTTATTTTAAGAATAGTGCATGAGCACATGGGTCCTATCTAGGACTGTAGTAAAATAGATTTAGGAATTTGTATAAAAATTGTATGAATTATACGTATGCGCTTGCACAAGGTGTGCACAGATTAGTAACAGACAAATGTAACAGAGTGCAAGTGTCTGTGCAAAAGGTCGGTGGCCTATCTTCCTACTCATGATCCTCTTTACTTGTTTTGCCCCTTTCTGCCACACCAGTGCTCCTGTGCACAGAAAGCTTCTATTGTCTTTTCATTTCCATTCAGCACCAGAGAGCTTGGTGAGTGTCAGAACAAGGATCAGGGATCAGCCCACAGGAGGATTGGAACTTCTAATGATGCCAAAGCCTGGATAAACACTCCTAAGATTTCTAGGAGATTTCTTGAAAGTTGTTTTCCCAGCTAAATTTTTGAGACTGTCCCGAGAGAACAAAAACCCAAAACAAAACAACGACCCTCTAAGCAAAAGCTATGATACTGAACGCTGCTGTGTGACCACCTGATTTGTTGGGGCTAAATCTTGTCTGGATTGTTTTTGCAGTGTAATTTAGATTATTCTTATTAATCTCTACCCTTTATCCCTCACTTGATCTGTTTCCTCTGCTTCCATTCTTCACTGCTGAGATTTCTGCAGTCTTTTTCAGGCGCTTTTCTTTAGATCAGCGGTTCCTAACCTGAGGGCCAAGAGTCACAAGGTGACAGCGATGAATAAAAAGCTATGTTCTGCTATGCACATAAGTATTCTTATTATCCTTTTCTCCTAATCTTTGTATTTAAAAAAGAAAACTAGATATTCTTACTTCTTTGTAGCCTGGTTCCAGACACCTGAATTGCCTGAATGTAACCTGTAGCCCTGCCAACAAATGTAGTTAGTGCTCCATGGCCTTTAAAGTAATGATTGGTTACAACTATAAACCAGACTTGCTTACAATCTCAGCTCTGGGCAGAGTGAATAAACACTCTCATTTTTAGGTTTGAAACCTAAGAAAGATGCTGCACTGCTGTGAACTGCTGTGCTCAGACATGGCAGCTAAGCTATGACTGGACGGTTGCTGCTCAGGGAGGGGGGCTTAGCCAGCAATCAATCATTGAAATGAAACAATCCGACAAGTTTAGAGGTGAGACTCGGTCTTCAGTTCAAATGCTGATTACTGTGCATTATTTTGCAGGGTTGCAAGTCATTTTCATTGCCCTTCGTCTAGCAACACAGTCATATGCAGGCAAGCAAATTCACACATGCACAAGTATGCACGAAAGATAAGAGCGTATTCAATCCCTGTCTGAATCATATGCTGCCATTTATTGTCTCCTTGTTAAAATAGTGTTATTCTGAGAAGGGATATAAGGGTGGAGAATGTGAGGAGAAGGCACAGGCACAATGGAAGACCCTTCCGGCAAAAGTAGCCAGAGGTCCTATACACCATATGTGAGAGGAAAGATGCCTTAGGAGTGTGTCTTTTTGTGTTTCTATGTATTTTCGTACAGAACCCATGTGAGTTTCAGACCACTGATGCAGAGACATTTTAGACAGGTTAGGCATTAAAAAGATATAAGTATTTATGTGTTCACGGGACAAGACATCACCTGATACCATATTTTATGATATTGTCATAGACAGAGTGACATAGACCGCATTAAAGCACAGTGGTGACTGTGTCACTGCTATCCTAAGTACTCTACAATTACAGCAATAATAGCTTTTCAACACTGACAGGTAGAGCTGAGCAGCAGCTGAGTGTCCTCGTTCAGCATCTGATTGTAATCCCATTTCCATGCAGGTCACATTCTTACAAAAACACCACGTGTTCCCTGCTACAAAGATATTTGATTTTCAATGAAGACAAATCTAGATAGTGTAGTTTCTTTTTCTCCAGTTACTACTTCTTTTCAAGAGCAGGCTGCACCAAAAAAACCCCGCAAGGAGATGGTATGAAAACAAACAAAAACAGTGTCTGTCCAGTGGTTTCTACTGCCAAAACCTACAGCCACAGAGCTCCTGCTGCAGCACAGTCAGTGGTATGTCTGAGTGTGTGTATGTGTGTGTGTGACGGGGGGTGGGGGGGCAGATCTTGACATTATTCTGGTAACTCTACATTTTTCATAGCAACCACTGGCCACTGATGGTGAAAGTGACCAGTGGAGTTTGGGGGGGGGGTGTCAAGAATTCTCCTCACATACCGAAAGAAAAGGAAGCGTTTTATGACATGTCATGATCAAAGACATCCATTCAACTGCTATTCACAGATTTGAATTGACCATTGGAATCGTTCACAGAGCCATATAAATTTCTTTTGCACACATGTGACTGTCAAACCATAACCGTTCCTGTTGTTTAGACCATGATTACACACTTAATATTCTGATCAGCTTTTGTGAATTGTTGGTTTGACATTTTGAGAATATGTTCATGTTTATGAATAACAGAATGAATGAAGTAACTTCCTCATTCTGCGCCAGATGTAAAGAACCCTCATTCAAAAACAATGACAAACCAATGACATTTGGAATAACATTATTAAAGAAATATCCAGTCTTTGAACAGAGCTTTCCTCAACAGCACATCATGAGGCTTGCTTTATATCTGCTTAAAGAAGGCTTGCAGGAGGGATGTTCCTTATCAACCTAATATCTTTGTTCATTCAGCATTTTTGCTTTTAGTTGCCTTTAATGGATCCTTTTTTATGAGCTGGAAACATTCATAGAGCAAGTTTCACTGGTTGACAGAAGACACACGTCTGTATTTACAACCAGACAGAGGAATGATCAGTTTTGACAGCAGAGATCATGATTAAAATTTTTCATTAAGTGCCTCCTCTGGGCAATATTTGCTCCTTCAGGCAGAATCTTCTAGTACGGGTGTATCTTAAATCTGGGTTCAAATAAACTTCAACAAAATCAGCTGTAGATGTTCAGTTTCAAAGAAAGATAAGACATGTGGGGGGATACTGGGGCCTGCTTTAAGGTATGTTGCTGTTTTTTGGTCTTCACAGGCTTTCAATTGACACGGCAATAATGTTCAAACAAGGGAGGAAAGAGAAAAACAACCGACTGTAACAACATAACGATCCGTGTCAGTCATATGATCGACAAAACTTACAAATATCCAAGGGGGAAACAGTTGGTTATTGTGAGATGCGTGCCTTTCATTTCATTGGCTCGTTATAACATGTCTTAGCACTCTCAATCAATCCAAAGCTTAAGGTTTTATCCATTTATTTAGTCCCAGAAGCTGAGTGTCGTCCCTCCTCTCTCTGGTTTATCAAGATGTTTATCACGTCTAAAGATGCTGAATGACGCGCTGTTTATATGTTTATGAACCAGCACTGACAGGCATGAAGCAGTAAGTAAGCAGCCTGTTCGCTTGTGACAGTGATACAAAACCACAGGGCCAAACATGCTTGTGTTAACAGGTTCAAGGGCCAGGGAGTCAGGGACAAGGCAAAAGATTGGAAATGGCTACATTGCAGGTTTCTGTGGGTAGCGTTACATTGACAATTTGTGGACAAAGACAACAGAAGTCTTCCCGCAAGAATGGACTCACCACATTTGGGCCTCATGGAAAAACATTTTTGGAATTTTTACCCCAATCCTCTGCTACTCTTTCTGCTCACATTGGTCGCTCTTACAAGCGTTGCTAGACAGATTCAGCAAATCATCATAAATAAAATAACTTAAATTTGCTTATTTCAACCTTGTGAATGCCACAATTTAATTTTTAACATTATCGATGCTCCCAAAATGCTTTATGAGGCTAGACGTTCTGAGAGGACCAAAGAAGACGGCCAACTGTCATACATGCATGTATCATTTCCACGCTTTGCATGCATCAATTTGAATCCAGCATGAGTATTTCCTGTGAGCTGTTTTATCATTTATATTCAAACTAATAAAAACATTCGTCCTTACTTGACATTCTCCTCTGCCCTGTAAAAATCTGTTCAAATTCAGCAGGAATTTGATTGCAAATACTATTCTGTATGATACTGTACATGCACTATGAGTACTTATCATGATCTCAGAGTTCCCTGAATTATTTAGACCACTGTTGCAGAAAACACACACTCTGCCACTTTTGCTCCAGCTTTTCCCCTGCATATAACGGCATCAAAAGTTTAAACACTCTTTCAGTCATGTGCAGTAACCTTGAGGACAGTGAAAAGGAAAAACATCTTTGAATTTGAGCTTTTGTAAAAAGTGGAGAGGGTGGAAATAGTCAAAGTAGGTAACATTGTTCTTTGACCACAGTCCAGATCTACATCCTGTATCCTGAAGTTACACTCAGCCGGCCATTGCACTTTCAAAATCACTTGATCACTAACACATCTTTTGCATTTTCTTTTGTAAGTGTTGCTAAATTTGCAAGCTCTACTGAGTTCAGACCCCTTTCATGACTTTTTGTCAATAAATCACCTTGTGACAAATCTCACAGCTTTTTGGATGAACTTGAGCTGTTGCGAATATATGTAGTGAATATATTAAATATAACTGAAATCAGAGCAAAGTCATCGTCTTATGACTTATGTATAACCCAACTAACGAAGCAGATGGCTGCTCCACTCCGAGTCCCGTTCTGATAGAGGTTTCTGCCCCTTACAGGGAAATTTCTTCTCCACTGTCACCAAGTTCTTGCTCACTGTGGGAACTGTTGGGCGTCTCACTATAATATTGTAAGGTCTCAATCTCTACTCTGTCTTCTGCTTTATCTCAAGTGCCTTGAGATAAAGTATGTTGTAAAATGCTGCCATAAAAATTCCATTGGACTGCTTTGGATTACTGCTATACGTCTATTACATTACATTGTCTAATTGTTAATGCAGAATGTAAACACAGTTTGTCCACCATTACCCTCGAAAAACTGAATTTGAGTTCCTAATCCATTGAAGCTGAAAAGGCACAAATGCACTCAAGCGAACAATGCTGCCCAAATGTCCTTGTTTCCTCTGCAGGGCTCCTAGATGCAGTGTGCTGAGTTGATGCCCATGACACACATAGCTCTTATTCAAATTATCCATCAGTCAGTTAAATTCAATGGCAAGGTAAAAGGCAGAGGAGTGGAGCGCTGAGAGCTCTTGGAGGGCTTCAATGCCACAACGACAAGCAAAAACTGGGTCACTGGGAAAGAGAGCACGGCTATGGAAACCCCACAGTATCCATGGCAACCTCAGTGTTGACACAGCTATTACCTCCTCATCTCAGCAAATACGCCACGATAAGAAAGCGGCATGTTCGACTGTATGCAGGGATGGATAATAAAATAGTCTTCAAAGCGTGGCTAATTCACTCTCACTGCTTCCCTGCAGCCGTGCATTTCATCTCTCTCCCCTCATATTTCGGTGGAGAAATGTGGATCAGTTCACCATGCAGCACAAGCTTTATTGAACGCGTTTCTGTGAAGTGAGTTGTGAAATGAGCTTTGAGGAGAGAAGTCAGCATCACATTAAATATAAAAGCAATAGATCCCTGTTCTTGTTCGAGCATTTTAGGAGATCTGCAACTCTCCTTGACTGAAGTGAAACCTTTAGATAAGCATGCCTGTGGACAGACCACTGCCACTGAGAATGCCTGGGCTTGAGAAATTGTGTTTTCACCAACTGTTACTGAGGCACTTTGGCCCAAACACTGAAGCTGCTCAGCCGTTGCCATGGGAAAGGACTATTTAGGTATGTGTTGTATAATTTCTTTTGTGGCTCTGGAGAAACTTTGTCAAATGTGAAAAAGATAACCCTTACGATGTCATCAGGGTTAATCTGGGCCTGAAGACCAAACATATTTAACAGCCAGTCTTCGTTAGAACAATGGGAGCATGGAGTTTGGAGGACATGGGCATTTGCCAAGCAAGGAGTCTGAAGGGTTCAGTAAGTTTGAAACAGATTAGGCTCTATGAAGTGTTACTGAACCTTGTCTGAATGGCCTCACTCAAAGGTGGGGTAAAACGTCTGCTGCTGTGGCCTCCTAGTTGTAAGACACGGCCTCCCTGTCCTCTCTCTATGAGCTGTCTTTTCCTGTCCCTGTATCTGCTTGCAATGAATCCATCAAATGCACGTGCTTTTAACAGTTTCTACTAAAAAGGCATTCATGATGTAGTATTCAGAGTGTGACAGATGCAGTAGTGTGAGGGATAACAAAAATTTGAGCACGAGAGAGAAGCCAACCTGTCCACCTACTGCTTAAAGTGGGTGTGGCTGTCAGACTGTCAGTAGAAAAGTTGTAGGACGTAGGAAATCCTGGTTCAAAAGGAGTATTTAAAATGAGGAATATATAAGACGTGTTAGATGCAGCATTGTTGGTGACTCACCCATACAAGTGACTATAGTAGCTTGGCCTGTACTACTTCTTGTTCTGCTTCTCATTTCTCCCAAAACCATAAACATGCCATAAGAAGAAACAGGAGTGAACCTTTAAATGAAAATATATTCAGTTTCTTTCTTGTCTAAAGTTAGATGAGAAAATTGATACCACTATTATTTCATCCTCATAATGATAATACAACAGCCAGCAGACAGTTAGCCTGGCTGCTGTAAACAGGGGGTAACAAAATCTGCCTCATGGCACCCTCAGAAATGGCTAACATGTCATATCTTGTTTGTTCAAAAGCCCAGTGTGACAACAAGACTCCAGAAAGCCCGGCCAATAGTCCAGCACATAATGTGATGGTCTGGTTTGTTGTTTGCTTTTCTGCTTTCCTCCTCCCCTTTGTTTCTTTTCTGTTTTCAGGTTGTGGCAGGAGGCGTGGCTGGTCTGCCACACTCAGATGAGACACACCTGTTCAGCATTACCAGCAATCACCCTGCCTGTACTTAAACCCGGTCACGAGTTTGCGCTGATGATGCCGGATGATTTCTGTACTATCCTTTGCCTTGTGACCAGCTAGCCTCCTGCCTCAGCTACCTGGTCCTGTCCTTGTCCTTTAAAAACTTGGAAACTCTGGCCTCTGGTCTCCTGCACTTTGTGGTCCAAACCTCAGCCATATCATGTAACCCTCCCCAAGTAGTCAGTTTTACACTTGAAAAAAATTAATCAGTGAGCTTTAAAACTGCAGGTTGGCTGATTTAGTGACCTTTGGACTTCAATTCAGGCTAAATGCTTTCTGCCAAGCTCAGCTAACCATCCTCTGTTCTGTTGTTTCATTTTTAATAGACAGACATTAGAGTGGTGTCAGACCTGGCATGTGAAAATTACTTTATGGCGGCATAAACTGATGCTCAGTTTACGTTCCCTGGAAAAAAGCTGCAGAACATTTATCAGCCGCAGGACCATAAATTAAAATGTTAAATTAAAATTCTTGAATTCCCAATGATATGGATGGGTGCTGTATATTGTGCTATGTGTTTTTTAAAATTATATATAATCTATATGTACACTGCCCTTTTACTGCCTGTGTGTGTTTTATCAGTGTAGAAATTCTATTGCTCAAGCTGGTGGAAAGATTTGACTCCAAGCATGCCTATCATATAATTGATCTCCACCAGGGAGAGTCTCAAACGCTCATAAACACAAACAGATATTTGTATGCAAGTATGCACCCAGGTATAGACACACACACAGACACACACTCAAGATTTAAATCAAATTTTTCCCTTTGTTAGCGCCAGAAGGGTGTGTGGCACAGAAAATGTCGTCGGACAGTGATGTCCACCTCCTGATCTCTTACTAAGGGAGAGTGGAGTGGAGAGATTGCAGTGTGTGTGTGTGTGTGTGTGTGTGTGTGTGTGTGTGTGTGTGTGTGTGTGTGTGTGTGTGTGTGTGTGTGTGTGCGCGTTTTGTGTGTGCGTGCGTGTGTGATATGCAGGTCACTGGCCACACAAAAGGGTGAATCTGGCTGGACTTGATTGAAACTGGCGGTTAATTCCAGGGCTTCCCACTGAGATTAGAGGGGAGAAAAAGAGTGACAGAGAGAGAGAGAGAGAGAGAGCAAGAGAGAGCAAGCTAGAGAGAGAGGGGGGGGCTGGAGGGAGGTGGGGTAAAGGTTAGAGCGGAAGAGATGAGACCAAATGAATTGGCAATAGCCTGTCTGTCTCTGTGGCTGTTAACAGCAAAGACTAACTGCATAAGAGTGTGTGATGCTGTATAAAGAAGTGAGTATGAGAGACAAAATATTTGAGGAGCAACACAAAGAGGTAGAGTAGGGTTTTTTTTGGCCCCATTATTCATTCTTGGTGATGACAGTACCGCTCTGTGTCCCCTGAGATGATCTGCCTTCATGTCTTTGAATGAAAACACTGTAAGAAGAAGAAGACTAATAGAGTTCTGCTAGTTGTATTAAAAGATGGAATGTTGGTATTAGTTCAAGTAAATGACACGGTCTGTTTTTATATGATTTATTTTTAAATAACAGACGATGTGCAGTCCCATGACTTTCAAACACTGTGCAAATTTGGGCCTGTCACAGACAAAACTTGCTCATGACAGAAATGCAGTAAAATCCCTGGTGTCAGATCAGACTGTGAAATATGTACAGCAATGGCTGTTTTACAACCAAATGCCATAATTCCAACAGTATCTGACATTTAGGTTTAAATTTTTGAAATATGACTGCTGCTGTGACCCATGTCATCAAAAAACAACAATCACATTTTGGAATGAAATGACTGAACTGTATACTGGCCAATATTGCAGTGAAATAAAGGCAAAAAAATCCTACACCATAGGTGCATAGGTGTTAAATGGTTTGGTAACTTTAAATTAATCCAAACCTTCCAGACAATCAAAACACAGAATTTTCAGTGGCCATGGCAGAAGATGTTTTAATGCAGCCAGATATAGTGGTGTAAAGCATCTCGCTTCTGGCTGCATTTGGTCAGCTGAAGGCCACTAGTAGTAAAAAAAAAAAAGAGTTTCAGAGAAAGTTCAATAAAGGACAGGAAAATAAATTGGAAACAGAATAGTGGAAGCAGACTGGAAGCAAAGTGGAGGAGAGATGTCAGGAAGAAATGAGCAGGAACAGAGCGAGTACAAGATCCATCTGTGTGTGTGTGTGTGTGTGTGTGTGTGTGTGTGTGTGTGTGTGTGTGTGTGTGTGTGCGTGCGCGCCTGCACACAATGAGGGTGCATTGTCCATTTATTCTCAACTAATATCCCAGCCCAAGCTGGATCAATATGAACTACATTGTCCCCCAGGACAATACATCCTGTGAGTAAAAGTCATCACAGTGTTTATGAGTAAGTGTTGTGTTGTGTGATGTGTTTAAATGTCTCATATATGCATATGTTTAGGCATAAAATGTACATGAATGCACATGTATCTAGGTATGTAGGTATGACCATGAGTGTGTGTGTGTGTGTGTGTGTGAGATCATCTTGTCAGGATGTCACTCATCGTAGCCACATATCACAGCAAACGTTTATCCAGTCTTACACCTGTACGAGATTATACTCTGAAGGCTAATCTTAAATCCCAGTAATCTGAGACTATTCTGCAGATCATGTGACGTCAGGATTTAATACAGCACTGATAAATAGCACCAGCCCGCTAATAGATTACCCAATTCTCTCATATCAAATCAAATCCCACAGCCCGCAAATACATAAGCTTTGCCTGCAAATGCTTTTCTCTGCCCTTTGTTCAGCCTGTTTTCCTTTCATGGATTGTGACTGCTGTAAAAGGCCAGAAGTGACTTTTTATTACTGTAACAATCCAGCAGTCAGGTAGAAGTTCCTCAACCCTCACAGAGTGCTAACATGTCTTCTATCTCAAATAGCACTTGAACAGAGGGGTAGCACATCAAGAGAGCTGTTTTCAAAAACGGCTCCTGCTTGCAGCTGTATTAAACTAACAATAACGTGCCATGTTAATGAGAGAGGATCTGTAAGAGAGACAGTGGTTGGTAACCACTTTAAACTTTTCTCATGTGCATTTTGCTAATGGCACTTGCAATGTACTTATGCGTGTGTGTGTGTCTCTTTCAACTGATTTCAATGAAGAATAGAAAATCTAATAAAAACACTGCATATGCTTTGGAAATATCTGTGATAACTAGGCCAACACACACAAAACCACTTATATATAGTCTATATACACTATTTTTAGTATTTGTCAACAAAACCCATGAAAAAAACTAAACTGGGAAAGACTGTATTGCAGTGTCTGTGGCTCTCAACCCAAAGCCTATTTCTTTTATTAATAAAACAAAATTCACAAATGGTGACTTTATCTTCTTTAAAGAGGCTAAATCATTTCCTAAAAAAGCAGGGCACTGTAGTTTATTTTAATCCAATTTTACTCAAACTGGAGTAAATAATTAATTTGTTGGGAATTTTCAGCACGGGCCTGTGGGATCAACTCAAACTACAACGCCTATGTTCAGTATAATGAAGGAACAAGATGCTCAGAGCAATGATGTGGCTCACTGATGTGCTTTTTAAAAATAATTTTTAGATAACAATGAAGCTTCATTTATTAACATTTATTACTTACTCATGTATGACATATATTTTTGTACCCCAGTTGGAAGTCACTATAAGTGTGAGGGAGAATGTGGATGTTACAAATGTCTTGTTTATAGATAGAAATGCTGTAGTATTCTGGATGAAGAAATCAAATATCTGCCATCTCTTCACCCTCAAGGCAAAAGTCAGAAACAACAACACACCAACATGTGTGTAGGGTGTCATGGGATATGAAGTGTGTGTTGCCCTGTGTTATCCATGCATCGCCCACCGGCCCCACAGGAGGTGACAAGTGTGTGATGTGTGAATTCAACATCTCTTTTCCTCCCCCTGTCCACTTCACTCCTTATCACCAGGGCTGGAAAAGTTCAAGTCATTCCTTTTTTCTCAAGGGAATGCTCATCTTTTTTACTCACACCCCATCTCTCTGTTAGCCTTACTCTTTTTCTAACAACCTGCTTTCTGCCCTCACTCCCTGTTTCCTGTCTCTGCACACACAAACACACACAGAGGAAGAGAGAACGGGAGCAACCACTTCAGTCTCCATTTTCAAAGTTGGAATCTGAATGTTTAATCATTCCCAGCTCTTTGCTGGGAAGATGCATGAATTTTTCACAGTGTGGACGAGGGAGGGTGATGGGGAAACCTGGGGTAAAGCAGGCCAACCGCTATACACATGAGATAGGATGACAAGAAAAGATGGCACACAGTTGGCAATTTTTGCTTATGGCAACAACAACTGTCAATATCATGTCTGATTTTCTATTTGCTGTGAAAAGAGATGCAGCTTTATGCTTGGTGTGACATTGCCATGAGCCACGTACTCCATCAGATCTTTGGACTATAGCCATCAGCATTAAAACAGCTGTCACAATATTTCTCCAACATGTGCACAAGTGTGATGCTGCTCTAGGTTCAGTTTAAAAGAAGGGCACTTCCATCACTGCACTGAGAACTGACATTTTGACACTGAGCATACTTCATTAGTGTGGAATTAAAAAAAAAATATGCATGCATTATGTGCAGTCATGCTTGTATTGTACACACAAGCAAAGAGACACACACTGCGCTGACATGTGACTTCATCCATACCATATAGACAGGGGTCGCGTGTGCACATCACGCACAGACAAAACACGCAGCAGATTTCAATGAACGTTTAGACACAACGCACACTGTATAATAATGATGCCATACATGAGCACACACACTCACACATGATGTAGACACAAAAGACATGCACGCACACACGCAGCTTTAGTTGTCTTCTTAATCAGTCATGGTTAAATAGAGTAAGGTCCAAACCACTTTCCCATTGAAGTGAATGGGAATGTGGTTTCAGACTTTTGGACCCCATACCCAAATGATTCATGAAACAGCTAAAAATATAAGATGTGAGCAGACAGTGGAGGGTTATGCTTAATCTCAGGACTCATGTTTGAAACAGAAGGGTTAAGTGTCTTGATTTTGCTATACAGCAAATTTCCAAGGAAGCTGTCTTCATAGTAACACTAGCTCCTTGTTCTGGGGCTCTAAATTTAACCCCCTGTAAAAGTTTACAATGCAAACGATTGTGGATAATGTTTTTCCTAGTAATAAATTATATGATTTCAGATTTGGTGATAAGATTAAAGCTTCCAAAAATAAAAATGAGGAATGAATGACTATTTTTCATCTTTAGATGGGGACAATTATTTTATTATTATTAGGATACTTCACTGTCTCATCCTGTCACATCAGAACCAGACAAAAAATGTCAGAAAAATTGATTTCCATAAACTACAATGAAAATACACAACAATCTCTGATCATAAAGCATTAAAACTTCTTTAATGGTAATGAATAAGTAATAAAGTCCTACGTAATCAAGCCTTTGAACATTTCATAACCTGATGCAATAACATCCTCATAAATCAACTATGACCCACAAATCCTACATGTACAATAAAGCTTCTGAGTGCCTTCCCCATTCCCCGTGGCTGCAACTGATAGAGTAGTGACCAGCGGCTGAAAGCGGGGGTGAATCGACCACTGTGGCGTACAGACAGGGCTGCATTGTTCGCCGCTAACTGAAACAATAGGACCTCTGTCGGATGGGATCATCTGTTTTCTTGGCTAGTTGGCCCACTAATAGGGCTACTTATGCTCTGTGATAGGACTGGAGCCAGGTCAGAAACAAACGGACGAATAAACAGACAAACACGCAGGCTGGCGTGGGCGTGCGTTACAGCAGAGACTGTGGCTCAGCAATAAAAAGGGGTTTAACACACAGCGTGTGTCATGGATGTGCTCATACATGAGCAGGTACCATCGGCTGCGGAGAGATGTAAAAACACTCACTCTCACTTAGAAGTGGAAGGTGAGTGTGGATAAAGGCTCTGAATGTCACTGCAGGTTCATCTTATGCTATCCAACAGTCTCTTGAAAAACACTGAGAAGTCTGTTGACAAGGAAAGGTGAGAAAGAGTGGTGAAAAGAGGGAATAAAAAAGAGAGTAAGAAAGAAAGAGAGAATAAGCACACGCCCAACATTTTCCAGGTCAGCCCAAATGCCCTGGGCTAAACTCGCCGTTCTGTTACTGTTTTTCTTCTCCCTTTCCCCCTTCCCTCTCTCTCTCTCTCTCTCTCTCTCTCTCTCACTCACCCAGGGGCAAAGTCGAGCTGCAACAGGATTCAGCCGTTTCCACGGAGACCGGAGAGACGGTGCTTCCATGGCAACGAGGCATCGCTTGCTCAAGCGGAGAGCTACTCCATCTCCCTGTCTCTCATTCTCTACTCCTTTCTTCATCGGCACTTCATCTCTCGCGCTCTACTGTTTTGGGCTTCTTTGTGTGAATTTGGGAACCTTCCACCTTTTTGATCAGTCTTTCTTTCTTCTCTCTTCTTTCCCTCTTTCCTCCTCTTCACCTGTTTCTCTCCACTCATTCCGCACACACAGAAATATAATTAGAGTGCCGCTGCCTGTCAAAGTGCCATAATTAAACGACTCAGACAACAGCAGGGAAGTGCTGTGGGAAGTGTCCACAGGGAGTGCTGTTTGTGCGGCTTTTTCATAACACTGCCGCGAACTGAAGTCTCAGCAAACACTTACTGCTTTGAGTTGTTAAAGAGAGACAGAATAATAAGGCATCGGCACAAAAAAACGACTCAAAGAATTTTAGCAAGTTTGAGGGAGTGTAAGTTAAGTGTTGCACTTCTTTGGTGAGATCAAGGCAGTGATGCTTCAGTATTTTGACATTGTTAAATTCTGACTTTCTGCAGGTGGAGCCCATTTCTGAAACAGCTTAACAAGGCTAAGGCTGGAATCATGCTTTTGCAAGGAAGAAGACCGTGAACACACAACATACAAATCAGCAATGAGCTAATATCAGCATATATTATACTTGGTGATTTAGCCATCTAGCTCTAAAAATGATCAGTTCATAGAAGTGACCATGAGAAAATCACATCCGCCATCTGTCATTTCTTCATGTAAATGAATGTAAAGTGTGAGCCATGCACTTAAAGTACAAAGTTTTTCTACAAAATCAAATCTGCCCCTGTATGTATCATTTGTGAGTCTAAACTTGATCGAGCAACAGGGGAGAAGCAGTAAACAACATTTGGATTGACAGCAAGGTTGCTCTGCCTGCAAGTGGTCGATTGTTGAAGGTGTCAGTGATACGTGGCAGTGTCCCTGCTTTAGGTGTGACCATCCCCTACTTCCACAGAAAGAGAGACAGACAGAAAGTCTATCAGACAACAGTAGATAAATAAACAATACTAATAAAATGATTAAAGGTTGAATCCCTCTTGTGCTCTAACAGTGACAACGAGGAAAAATATGACAGATTATTACACTGAGCTCCACCGCTGACACAGAGCATGCACTGATACCAAACCCAGAGGGCTTTCACTGAAATCACGTCGCCAAACACGCCCCTTACCTCCCTCCTTCCCTCCACACCTGCATGCTAGAAGATGAGATTTGATTCAGCTTGCCCTTTAGAGATTGCTGTTGTTGTTTTGTCATGCACACGTGTATGAAAGCCACCCCCCCCCCACTTTGCTGTCATCTTTGTCCCAGACTTTTATTCTCCCCATCTATCACAACTCATTTGTGGACTGATGGCCTGGACAGATGCGTGAGGTGTGCATGCTGATGCATGCTGCCATGTAGATCACTGAGCCTGACTTTTGATATAAGGATGTTTTGGTGAAAATGCACATGACAGTGGGAGTATGGACTTATAGATTATTTATATGGCTGTCAAGTACTCTCAGCGTCACACACAGTTGGGTGGTGGGTGTTGGGGGAGAGTCTCTGTTTGCGTGTGTGCGTAAGGTAAAGCAGAATAAGAGAAACAAAGAAGTGACGATGGAATTCCCTCTCAGAACACATATCTGCACCCTCGCTTGCAGCAAACACTGTCCGTAGCTTATCATGAGGTGATATGTCTACTGACAAGCCCTGTAGATGCGACATGTGGTCTTCACACACACTCAGGTGTCGCTGAAAAGGTCGACTTTCTCTCTGTCTGTTCCTATCCATCAACCCTGAAGCATTTTGCTTACTCAAATAGCCGTGCTTCCTATAGCTGATACACTATAGACATCCCTATGGTGAGTTTATTTTCTCCACAAAGCTGCATTTGCTGTTGCTCCCCTCCTCATTCGTCACTAATGGACTATATGGATTTCTACATATACGGGACTATTATCGACTGAGTCCTATTGCGGCCATTAACGGGAACAGAGTGACACATTTATAGACATCCTGCAGGCCTCTCTGAAAGCCATAGGAAATGTGTGTCTTTCTATATCATAGTAGTTAAATGTGTGTGAACCCATATCTTATAGTCATTAAGGTAGTGAGTTAGCTTTGGCATTTAAAGCAAGACTGTGTAATGCGGTAATTACAGATTGACGCTGCATTGAATTTTGAGCCAAAAACATCATATTTTGAGCCACAAAATCATACTGACTACTTATTGACTTAAGCTTAGTAACAGTTCACAAGTCACAACACCAACATGTTCATGCAGGGGACATGTATATATGTGAAATCGCTACATCTGTGCAGAGCTCTGAGCTAAAAAGGTGCCTTGGACATATCTGCTGTTGAACTGGCAAAGTTAAGAAGCACCCAACAGTTAAAAAGTTTTTTTAAAAAGTTTAAAAAGCTACAACAGCTACCGATATTACTATTATTAGCTGTTTAGGTTTTCAGCATTTTTTTGCTGACAAGCAGTGTCAGAGTTGGTTGCCAGATATGTTGGTGCCTCCCATGTCTCACAAAAAACAAGAGTGTTTTCATTGTATGTTCAACAAACTTATTCCAGTCCACAGTGTGCTTGTGAGCTCATGTGACAAACACATGCAAATGGCATACAGTTCCACCACTGTTGCACACAACCACAAAAACACACACAGTGACATCCAGTACATGTCCATATCCATAAACACACAAATGCCGACACACGTGCACTGGCCCCCTGCTAGGCGTCTAAATAAAAATCCGCCAACCACACCGGATGTGCATCACCGGTTGTCATGGCCACGAGGAATATTCTTCATGGTTGCCAAGGTAACAGCTTGGGGAACTCTTCATGTTGAGAGAAGAGAGTGGATGAATGGCGATGGTTATGTATGTGTTCTTTATGGCAACATGAGTGTGTGTGTGTGCATGCGTAGTGAAGAGTGTGATTGACAGCAGAGTGCTGTGATGATTTACAATGAGGTAGTGAGTGGATGAATGGATGGTTTTAAAAATGAAAAGCAGCCACACATTGAAGGACGCATACACGCTCGCACACAAACATCTTTTTATGGTCCCATGTCATGTGTTCATGTGTATAGGAGCATGGTTGTGTATGATGAGAAAGTGTATGTGTGTGCTAATGGGTGTGTGAGAATGTTTGGGGGTGGGGCTCTCATGCAGTGACTCATATCAAACCAACTGCCACTCAAACTGACGTAGACAGGGGATAAGGGAAAGAGAAAGTAGGACCCAGTTGCCATGGCGATCCAATCAGCTTTTAGTCGAAGCATTTGTCTCCTGGGTGCTGTCAGCGTTCTTACCTGCATAATAAACATACAGCCTACATAAACACACGTGTGTGTGTATGCACATGCAGAAATGAACATATAGAGCAGCTACAGTGGAAAACAGAGGGAAGTAAACCTGTAGCTACAGTCTGAACACTTGAAAAGAAACATGACACTAATAGGTTTACAAACATGATTATGGTCATCATTTTAATATATATTAATATTCAAGACAGATCCAACTGTTTCCATTTCAAAAAGTCTAGTTACAGTTCATATTGTGCCTCAGATCTTACCTTTCCTTTTTTCTATAATCTATCAGTCTCTATTGATAACATCTTCTTTTTGGCAGCAACATTTGAAATATCTTCTTATAATTTTGAATACAGGAAGATATTTCACATACTCCGGCCAAAATTAAGATGTAATCTCTGCTGCTGCATCCAATCTTTACTCCCTCTCACTCATTTGTTTTTCTTTTCCCTGCTCTTCATCATCCTCCTCTCATCCTCCTCCTCCCTTTCCATCTCTTTCTCTCTCTCTCTCTCTCTCTCTTCCTTTTCTCTTTCTCCTGCCCTATATTCACTCTCTAATCTGGTCCAGTCGGACTTCTTGTCTGACTCCAGTAATCTTGTCAGGACAGATGGCCCACACACACACACTCACACACACACACACACACACACACACACAGAGAGAGAGAGAGAGAGATGTACATTCACTGTACATTCGCTCTTTTAGTGACCCAGATTGGCCTGAAACTCATGTTGCATCATGTTTCACACTGTCAGATACTTGGACTTCTTATCCTCTTCAAGCACACACATACAGCTGCAGTTGGTGATCAACAGGTCAGGAGAGCAGCCAATCAGTGTGGAAAATATTATCATACTGCAGGTTGTACAGGATGCCCAGTAAAATACTGCTACTGATCAGACTCGAATGATTTCTGTAGTTTAGACATATGATATTAAAATAATATATTTGACATATATCGTATATATCGTATGATATAGTGATAATAATATACTAACTACCAATACATCAAATTATCCTGGATGACAAATGAAAAGGTTGAGTCATCTTGAAACAAGCTTTGTCAAACAAACTGGCGTGTGACTGCATCTATAAGAAAATGTGTTTATAGCCGTTTCAAATGCACATACGCAATGCAGTGAAAAGCCTTCTGGGATAGAGAGGGGGCGAGCCACGATGGCGCAAGCTAATGATGATCCTGATTGTACACATGAGATAAAGTAGCTGTGTGACGAATGAAAAAAGAGAGCTGTACAGTAAGTACAGCTAGTTTGTAAGTACAAACAATCTTTCCTTTTTCACCTCTGCACATCCAGCTAAATTCTGCGTGAAGTGGACAACTGCTTCAAAAAGTTACAAAAACTCTTGGAGCCCACTCTGCTCTGACCTTAGGAAACAGGGTAAGAGTCTCACCTACCGAGGACAACCTGATGAGCACTTTTTAAAAAAGCATACTGACCTTCTAACTTTAATCCTGTTGGCAACTTGGGGGCAATGCGACATGTTGTGAAGACAGAATCATCATAGCTGTTATGGCTAACGTGTCAGCAACTGGTTGCTGATTTGCACATTCTGATGAGTAAAATTATCATCCATTTGTGGAGATCACCTGGCAAATGCAAGTCCAATAGCTACCCTGCTTTTAGCTCTGCTTTAGTCTTAACCAATTCTTCGGGGAACATTCAGAATGTAGGTTTGGGTTTTTTCAGCATTTCTAACTTTAAAGGGGAAGAACAGTGAGTTGGAGAAAGAGGAAAAAAAGACATTAAATGTGCCATCTGAGTGGAAGATGGAGCAGCAAAGTTAGCAGGGTAAAAGACCTTGCTAATGGATGACAGACTATTAGTCTTTTGGCTACACTGTCCAGACAGATCGAATCAATCACTGGATCATTTGTGTGTCCTCTGGTGGTCTGTCACACATTCTTAATGAGCTAATCCATTCAGCAAGCCCAGGAAAGGATCCCATGTACAACCAGTAATGAAATCAACACATGACTGGTTTATGTATCACATTGATAACCTTTAGGTTTCAGCCCAAGCAGTGGTGAACTAGGAAATTCACCCCTGTTCTGTTTGTTAACATACACTGTATAGTTTGATTTAAATGTAGTCTCTTGCCCACATTGACACAAATTAAACTATGTTGGAAGTGTCTTTAATTTGAGGTACAATGATGGAGAAACAAATAAGGTACTGGAAGTATATTTTCTGGCTGTATGATGAGGCAGTGAAAACATATGAAGTATGACTACACTGCATGTCTACCTGCGTCTGTCCGATTCCCTGTAACCTTCAGGGAGGGGTCTGGATTGGAGGGGAGGAGGGGAGATGAAAGCAAGATGGAGCATGATGGTGAGAGGGAAGGTGAAAACGCAGATGAAAGAGGAGTGCCAGAGGTATGCAATGGCCTTTACCGTAAACTGTGATGCATCAGGATCTTGGGCTGGAGCATCAACATGAACAGGTCAGAAGAAGGAGGAGAGAGGAGGCAGGTTTGTACCCCGTGGTACCTTAATTGCCAAAAGTTTATGAGTAATGAGAAGTCAGAGAGAGAAGAAATCTATATTCATGGATTTGGAGCTCAGCACAATCAAACAAGGATTTCCAGAAGTCATGGATTGTGTCACAAGCATGAAACAGGTGCTGTATGGTTTGTACATTAAGTGGCTCTGCTGTAGTGAAACTAAAATGGTGTGAATGTGCTGCTTTAGATGTATGTAGTTGCTGCAAGGAATTATGGGGCAACATTTTGTATGCTAAAGGGAATGAGAAAGGAAGCACTGAAGCTCTTTTCCTAGGGTTTCAGAGAATTTCACTGGCTCTCGTCACTGCTGCTTAGCTAGTTCATTTCACATCCAAACCTTCCTAAGCAGAAAGGACTACAGCCATTTTCTAATCTCAGGTCTGTGTGGGCATGTGCATGACATCATATAATTTCCATCATAGTTTTGTCCAAGTTTACCCTGTCCTAACTAGCAGAGCAGCTGAACCCACCTGTGTGGACGTGCCGTGCCTCTTAACGGCATTTTAAATGCTTGATAAAGCAGAGCCAGACATCTGGAAAGTATGCTGACATTCTGATATGTAATAGCAAGACAACCACATGCGCAGTTTGCAAACCATGACTGCATCCGATTCAGTCTCACCAGTTCCAGGGCTGCAGTATCATGCATTCTGAATCACATGCATGAATTGAAACTGGTGATAACACCAGTGGAACTGTGTCACAATTGTGAGCACAAGTCCTCCTAAATAAGTCTGTGAAGCATCTTAGCATCCTTCAACAATCAGCACAATTTCCAGACTGTTAACGACAGTCTGATCTTTCCTCCAAAATGTTTTCATCACTAAATCAAACGGAGTCAAACTGGCTGTGACCTGAGACACTTGGAAAAAGCCATCATTAACTTTTATCAGTTGCGCAGTGAATACCAAACATGCTGGAGTATAACCAGACACTACACCTCCCAGCATGCCATGGGACAATGGGGATCAGCTGGCGGGGCTGAAGAAACATGCCAGAGAAGAGAACATCTGGGCTGCTGTGTTCACGAGCATGACTGGAGTACAGTAAATGACTGGATGCAGTCACAAACGGAGTAACGGATGGTGTATTTATTTTGAGTCCAAATAATCTGTTATGATGTTCTGTCACAGTACACATGTTCATACCTAATAAAACCTGCTGACGTATGGAGCAAAATATGGTATTGACCAGTAAAAATCATTAAGTCAATAGAACAGAGGGAGGAGAAGCAAGAGTGAAATAACTACTTGAGTGAATGTGTGCTATTTGGTTAATTCCTATCACATTTGTCTGTCCTGGTACCCTCCAATACAGGGGATGGGGGGAAGAAAATGGCAGAAAGATAGGATTTGGGGAAGATGGATGGTGTTGGGAATGGGAAAGCAAGGAGAAGAAATGGAGATGCATGTCGACAGGCAGCAACAGAGAGAGACAGAGAAGTGGGGGTGAGTCCATATTGGGGAGGGGGTGGTGGTAGATGGTGGGAGACTAGGCTACATGACGTTTTGTTTCCATGGTGATGGTCTCTGTCTCCCACACGGAGGGAGATGGTGCTTTAATGTGTGTGTGTGTGTGTGTGTGTGTTTGAGTGTGTGTTTCTGCATTTGTGTCTACATACAGTATATGTAATGGCATTTTTGTCAATAAATAACCAAGCCCTTGTTGCTGGCACAGTGGGCATTTTATTGATACCACGGTAAAAAAAAAAAAAAAAACACAGCTATGAATGATCTCCGTTTGCACTTTAGGGCTTGACACTGTATCACACTGCACACCCCCATTTCCCTGTGGTGATGAGAAAGCTTGGGGTTTTCAGAATACAGACGCCATACAAACCAATGTGCAGGGTACAGGGTGAATCCAAATTCAAGCAGCTGTTTCACCCAGTTGTGCCACAGCAAGAGCTTCTCATGCCCCTTACAAGGTTTCACCATCCTCTCACTGCATATGGATATCACTAAGATGGATTTGACACATTTCCAATTTAAAAAAAACCCCATATATTCATAATCCTGTTTCTTAATTTACTGTATTTACAATTAGGAAGCCCTGTATAGGAATAGGGAACAATGATGTTTTAAAAAAACCCTCACGTTAATCTTTGGTTTCAAACCGGATCAAACTAGCTTGTACCGGGATTGCAGCAGTTTTCACTTTTGGTTTCATTTTGGCTGCTCAGTTGCAATCAGTCACTCTATTTTCCACCTGTGTTGCAGCCATCAATTCTTTCACTCACAGATGACTGTAATAATGGATAAAAATAGGCCGGAGAGGACTGATGTCTTAACATTAGGCTTGGAAATACTACAATATAATGGGAAGCTTTTACCTTTATTGAAAATAGATGAAGACGTAAGAGCTGCAGCTCAATGTGAACGTTAAAAATGAATTTGGGGGTTAAAATGCAGGAGAGCATCCTGGGGATGAGACGTCTGCGTCTGACAGCGATGTGTATGAATGCACAGCATGTGTGTGATCAATTGTGTGCCCATGTGTATCACCATTTCTTAGAGATGTGATTGCATTGTGTGCGTTGGAGAAACAGGCTCATATCTGTGTGGGGCGTGACCGGCATGGCGAGAGGATCCGACTGTCGCGCCGGATTCAGGAGGAGGAGGAGGGGAAAGTGGCTTGGGAATGGTCACGAGTCTTAAAGGCAACATCGCCATCTGGTGTCAGATGAAAATTCAGGACGCGCATCAAAGTGCATCAAATGTAAGTAAATGTAAAAAGGTTAAAATGATGCGCTGCGGTGTTACATTTGCTGTTGACATATAGGCACTTACTGATTGGATGATACGTACAGTACACATTCAAATATGTCACCATATCTATATCCAACTGCAGTATAGACACATGCACGCAAACACACCCTCACCCAATTTCAGGCAGACAACCAAACGCTCAATTGAGCATGCAGAACCAACATCATTCATTTGGAGGATTGGCAGATTTCCATGCTAACATTGGAGCAGAGGAGCAGAGCAGATTCAGACGACACATCTGTTTCACTCCATTGACTTGATATATCACTGTTCACACCCAAGAGTCTCTCTCTCTCTCTCTCTCTCTCTCTCTCTCTCTCTCACTCGCTGTCTGTGTCTCCAATACTCTCTTGAATTAAGTTTCTTTCCATCTTTTCCAATCAGGTATTGTTTGATGGAATATTCTTTAAGAAAGATATGACAAACTAAAAATGTGTTTTTGTCCACTTGAATTACCTTTGAACGTAAAAGGTAAGGCTTACAGTGACAATCGTATAAATCATTATCACCAAACTCTGCAATTCTCTCCCTCAGCTCTCTTTAATCTCATATCCAGCCACAACAAGCACATGACAAGACCATTTTATATTTCTAATAGGACTAATACACTCATATAAGACTCAGATCAATACTGCTCTTTGTCATATATTCAGGATATCATCTCAATAAGGCCTGAATGTGGCAATATCGTGTTTACATCTTATTCCGCTGCCCTAAGTGGCCAAAGGAGACTGATACAGCTGCAGTACCTTCAAATTATGTTGGGTTTAAAAGCAAAGATATTTGATTTTTCTTCAATTGTATGTCAGTGAGTAAGATTTAATTTATTGATGACAGGACAGAAAAGCAACCACTGCTGTGAGTCAGAATAGAGAAGAGCCACAAAAAAATGACCACAAGAGGGAGCTCTAGGTTAGCCCATCAGTCAAAACAGATCTCTGGAGCCTGATGCTCATCTATCCTAAGAGACTACTCTGTCCATCTGTTTCGCGCAGCCCTTTATCCTTGAGATTGAGACCATCCATAACAGGAAGCTGTCAGCTGTAACTCACAGGACAAATGGCTGAGATCACCCACGAGTTAAAGGTCGCGCACTCAAACTTCACCATCTTCCCGAGCGCAAGTACAGATATTACAGGCCAGTCCTGTCCATATGATGCAGTCATGGTAACGCATCAAGAAGAGCGGGAGGTGTAACTGCTTCAGACCAATGAACGACAGATATGAGGGGGAGCAGGAGAAAAATGAGTGAAGCTTAAACTGGCACAACAATTGATCACACAGGTGTGTGACTGTATAAGGATTTGGCATTCACTGAGGTGCACAACTTCAGTATTTGTTCTCTGAAATGCAGTATTTCAAATCAGTAAGATAGATATGAAGTGTACAGCATTTTTTTACATTATGTCTACTGTTTATTTTATCGTATGTAAAGGAATATTACAACTCGTGCTGCCAGTGTTTACAATAAACTCATTATCTGTCACATTTAGTTTGCATAACTAATTGTTTGAATGACCCTGAAGCAGAGGGTCGTACGCCCCATTTTCCACCTGACAGTGCATGGTAATTAGAGGCCAAACTCTGTTCACACCAACAATGAGGCAGAGGTTTGTTTACATTCACACTTTCCTAAAGCATGACGAGCAATCAATATGAGTTCCAGGTTGTGTTCCCTGCACGTGCTCCTGCTTCTGTTTCACCTCACATTCCAAATACATGCAGGTCACGTGAACACTAATGACTGTGAATGTGGTTGTAGTCTGTGCCCTTGTCTGTAGCTGCTGATTTGTGCTACGTGTATAAAGGTCAAGTGTCCAACCTACATGGACTGCTAAGACACAAAAACTATTTGTCTAAAAAAAGAATAACTTCTTGCAACTTCTTGTGTTGCAAGCAAAAGAAATGTTTAGTTGACGCAAGAAATTGTTTAGTTGACATTCTCTCTACATGTGTATGCTAGAATGGCCTCCCACCCCCCATGATCCTAACAAGAATAAGTAGGTCTAAATGAATGGACAATTCAAAATCTAATAAAAATTTTATGGGATAATTATACTGTATGGTAATGCCTGTTGCCTGCTGGCTTGTAATGTTTTGAATGGCAAAGTTAAGATCGCACACTTAATCTCACCATCTTGATTTGTGTGTCTCTACATCCCATTGTTTATCCTCACTCTCTCTGGCCTGAGAAACGTCTGTGTTTGAAAACTGTTTGCAAAGGAATGTGGTAGAAACACATTTACAGCATGCAGAGGCAGCAGCATGAATGCTTCACAGTTTAATGCAACACCACCTCAAAATATTGCCAGAACATGTTCATACATCTCTCTGGCAGTCATAAAAAACACTATTATAAACTACATGAAAAACAATCATTTCCCATCAGGATAGTCTGCTGTGTCTACAACCATGCTCAGTAAAGATGTCAAAGGCTCAAAGTTATTGCATTGAGATGTTCACTGACCTGAGCGCCGTAGCAGACTGAGACGACAAGAGCTGGCTGGCGAGTGTAATCCAGGGCCTTGAAAACTTCGCATGGATAGGGCTTCATGATGGCATGACCAGATGGAAGGGGATGCTGGGATATGCAGACTTTAGCAGTGATACAGATCTCAAACACTGGAGATCAAAAGAAGCTGACAACAAGACGTCCAAGGAGAAATGCGCTGCGAGTACACACCAAGGATTTGTCATGACACTGTATCTCAATGTCCTGTGGTCTGCTTTCATGTTAAAATAGATTTGTACTGATTTCAGTGATACAGATAATGGATTTCTTGATTTCTGGAGCAAAAAGCAGACATGCATGAAGGCAGATAGATGCAGGAAAGTATTTAATATAAGGAATATGGCTTACAGACTTCCAGCTGGCAGGCAGCAAAATGCAGAATCCAAAAAGTCATAAGAACAAAACAGAAACACAAGGAAACTGGAAAGCGATCATAGACTTAAATTCACAAGGGAAGCAGGGGTAATTGGAGGAGGTGAAACAAGTCAGGGCGGACTGATCACAAAAGGAAAAAAAGACAGGAAGTAAATCAACTAAAGACATACTAGGTAGAAACTACAAAATAAGGCAGGAAATACAAGTTGCAAGTTGCAAACATAGATTTTTAATGTTTATTCACAGCTTAGTTTTTTGCATGTTTGCAGTAAAAAAAAAATTCAGCCTGTGACTTCAGAGCATTTAGCATGGTTTAAAAGGATTTCAAAATATAAACATGTTTTTGGTTATGCAATATTTAAATATTTTATGAGTGCTTGCTAAGTCCTTTGAGAATTTTAATGTTTGATGTTGATGTTCTGGCTTTGAAATTTTTGATCCAATGAATGATCAGCATCACAGTTACCAATCAGTTGTGATTCTGAGAAATACATTTCATAATTTGTTGCGTGTATGTAGTACTTTTAAATATGGGACATTAAAAATGAGCTTCAGTTTGTACTGAAACACACACAGAGAGAGACAGAGAAATTATTAAAATTGGGCTTTTGGCAGAGTGAGAATCCAATTTAATTATTAATCTTGGTCCTTGAGTATGACTAAAACATTATCTTGACCTTGTGGATGAGGAAGTAAAGTCTGAGTGTATTTGACAGAGAGGCCTCAGTGTTTCCCATACATTGACTTGTACATGGCGGCCGGCCAATATATCAACACTGACCACCATGTATTGAGACACAGGCACGCATGCACACACAGACCGACAACTGCTTTGTCTATAAATGGCCATTCTTAATTTGTAAATCAGATGAAGCCAGAACACAGGCGGGGGGGTGACGAGTGCAGGGTGAATGCAGGTCCTGGTACACATATTTTACGCCATGCTACAAACATGATATCAGACATGTTATGTAAGGACTTATGACAACACTTTTAAATTATTTTTGGCTACTCTGTACAACACATGCAAATGCCCACGTCTCCACATGGGGCTTAGAGCACAGCCAGCAATTCACCGAACTTGACTGAAAAAGACAGTATACGTTGTGACGATTTGTCATCCGTCTGGTGTTATATTTTTTTGTTTTAACAAAACCTGTACCATCAGGACCACAGTGCTGTTCTATCTAAATCTAAAATAAAATGGAAAAAGTTACTACCATTAACATCAATATAAGTACACTTGTAATACTATAGCTGCACATTTTTAAAAAAGACCAAATAGATGATGCATAATTCACATCATCTGTGCAGATTATTACTATTTTTGCATGAACAACAGATGGAATTATCTTACACTTGCTGAGTCTTTTTACTCTTCTAAGCGTTTAACATGCATTAATACAGTGGATTTGAGGACAAGTTGTCACAGACAGGTGTATATTTTTTGCAGTGCAGAGGGTCTGATCAGGCGAACAGTATGGGTGTCCTCCCTGACATTGTAAAGAGGTTTCTGCAAGCACAACACTTCTGCTGTTTGTATTTAGTAGTCGGGCACTTTTTAGAGATCACCCGTCAGTGTCAAGTACTGTGACATCGCCCCCTCAGGATTTTCTCTTGATCATGTTTTTCTCAGAGGCTTTTTAGCTACTACTTTCTACTGTGTATTACAAAGGACGGGTTTCATTCCAGAAATTCAATCAGACACCAGGTGTTTAACACAAAACATCAAGTTTTCAGATGGATTGAGCTTTGTTGGGTTACATTAAAGGGGAGGCAGCAAAACATATAGAAAGCTCCTGAGTACTGCAATATACTGCTTGGTTTATGAGGTGACTGAAGTAAACATTCACTTTAAATTTGAAAGGGAAAAACAGTTGCCCCCCCACCCTCTGCCAACACCCCAGGAAGCAAAAAAACACCCACCACATCCTGATTATATGTAACTGGTCTCCATGGTGACCTCAGAGCCTTCTGGAGCACAGTACAAGGCATCACACAAACGCACACACAGACACATTTTCATGCTGAAACATAAGCACACACCAGCCATAATCTCTTTGTGTCAAAATTGGATTCTGGTAATTATCCTTCTGTTAAATTCATTCTGCTAAAACTCTTGGGGACAGGCTCAAGCTTATGTTTCTCATTATGATCCCTGTGTGTTTGTGTGTGCGTTTTAATGACAGTGTGTGTGCTTGCATAACTGTAGGTGCCACCGCAGTCATGGAGCATTCAAAATGGCAGTCGCTCCCCCCCAGCACTCGTCTCCACCTGTTGCCACACCTCAAGGATGGGACATATACGCACAATGACAAATGGAGAGAAATAAAAGAGTAGAACGGTGCAGTTGTAATTCAGCCATGTGCGAGACCATCCCTGGCAACACCCTAAATGAGTTCTCCTGTCCCCCATGGCAAGATGGAGCACCATTGATAAAGCTGAGCCGTGGGCCCCAGCCTACTAGTTTACACTGCTACTAAATCACAGTTGACTCCTGCCTGCCTGTCGGCTACAGGTTCAACAGGAGGATGAACTACTGTGTTTGTGTGTGTACTCATTGCAAAGAGAAACTGGTTTTCAAAAAGCCAATGGTCAAATTTTAAGTTTAAAACTTGGTTAAGGTTAATGTAAGTTTCTGGTGGATTCATGTTAAGTCTTGCATTGTCCACGTCTGAGTGTGTGTGTTGTTTTTTTTTACTGTAGCTGAACTAAGCCTGCTCTTCTCTACTATTCCTTAAAGCTGAGTATTTTTATGAGTGTTTGAAAGTGGATATGAACCCCCCCATTTCTATAAGCAATCCAAGAGAGGGACTTTAATGGGACTCGTAATGGATTCCAGTTGACACCGACTCGATCACCATTAGGTATAAGCTGTTCTCCAACTCCCTCTCTGCGTTTCATTTGTTGTCCATAATGTGCATTTAATGACAGTGTTTAATTGTCATTCAGACTTCCTGTTGTCACTTTTGGCCATGGCCACTTATGACTTTAATTGAACATTGGCTCAGCACGTATGCACATTATTGAATTAAGATAATCACCCGAAAAGTCGGGAAATAACTTTGCCAAAAGTCAGTTGCTGTCAACCAGAGAAAAAGAGGGAGGGCTTGGCTGTCAAATCATGGTAACTCTAGAATACTTGAATACAACAAATGTAATTGAGTACATGTCTTGATTTGGGGTTTGATTACCATTTGAAAGCATGCAATGCTTAGATATTTACTTTCTTCACCTTTTATAAACTGATACAAAATGGGGAGGGGGGGTTGTTAATAAAATACAATACTTCAGACTAAGTCAAAAGAATGTACTGAGCCACATTTCTTGAAATGCAGATAAGGCCTCTCACACCATCTCTGTCTTTGTCCCAGGAGCTGAAGAAGTTAAAGTGTTCAGGTGCTGCTGGGTTCATTACCAAATGCGAGCTTCCCTGCAATTAAGCTTCATTTCACTGTGTTTAACACAATCATATCTGATGAGCTGTGGTTTTGGAGCTGCCAGCATTGGCACTGCTCTGAAAGCTGCTCTGTCATCGTTTGGTGAAAGTCAAGCTGCGAACTGCTTTTGATGGAGCATACGTGGCATGCAATCTGCTTCAGTGTCACTTCAGTTCACTCGCAGGTTGTTTGGTGAAGAAAAGACTATCTGAATGTAAGGATGAGAGCAGGAGTATGCCTGTGATTCCATTTATATTTTTCAACAATCCTGATAGTTGAATGGGTATAACTGCTTTAAGTAAGCTGCTGAGAGGATATTCAAGTACAATAATCATGCCAGGATTTACTTTGATATGCTGATTACAATCACAAATACATACACTACTTGTGTGATGTTTATTTCCTTTGAAGTATTTTCATTAGCGTCTATTAAATTTGTACATTTGCATATCAGCCACAGTGCTTATTAGGGCCCGAGCACTGATTTAATTCTGAATTTGTCTTTTCATATCTATTCCAAAGCATGACTACCTACAGTAGGTTATGACAGTTGTAAATGCTCTTGAGTAATTATTCCCAAATCATCCCACTATCGGCCACTGATCCCAGCAGGTGTGCTCCAGCAGCTACCTCCCAGAGGATTTAAGTAATTTAATTTAAATGACTTTTTAAAAATCTTTTCTACACCATTTATCATCCTATGGCCCCTTAGATTTATTGTGTGGGTCTTTGGTGGGGACTGAAACCCTAGGTTGGGGACCTCTGGAATGCAGTAGGCTGAAGTGAAAAGATTCTAATTGTAAAATGTTTCAGTAACAATCCAATAATGTCATATATTTAATGGGATATCAGTCACGGGTATTTTTTTCTGCAAGTATATATAGCTGATAATCAAATTTTAAATTAAGAGCTTTTTTTTACTGTTGTCTTAATACTTCTACTTAAGGATCTCAATGCTTCTTCTACCCCTGGAGTAAGAGTAGAGTGAGTCAAGAACAATACATCTTTGCCCATGAAAGATGAATAGATTTAGTTTCAGAGATGTAAATTGATTCTCATCTTAAAAATCCAAAGATATTCAATCTTTCCCCTTTAATGCATAATGTTCTTCTACTTTCCAGGAGAGGAAAAAAACAAACTATTGCCCTTTTCCTCCCATAGCCATGCACCTCCTACCTCACCCCCTACTGGAACAACATTGAGCTACAATTAATTTATTACTGGAAACACTGCGTCCTTTTCTACCTTTCTTCTGTCGAGAGGCAACTGAAGGAGAGTTCAAAGGTGCAACGAAAACCAAAAAAAGAAAGGAAGAAAGAGGTCCATGTCTGTGTGTGTCTTCCAGGTGAGAGCAGCACACACACACACACACACACACACACACACACATACACATACACAGTCCACCCACTGCTCATAAAGCCATTGTTATGAATAAGTAATGACTTCAGCTGGAGTCCCAGAGCTATTACCTTTCTGAGGAGTTTCTGTCAAATATAGAGACAGTGTTTACAGGAGCATGAAGAAGTGGATTATTACATCACCACTAACCTCTGCCACTGGCCATCCTTTGTCAATGTACAGTATGTACAGCACAGAGGGAGCTAGCACCACACTGTTGGGCTTCTGTTTTGATCTTTCATCAAAGATCGGATATGGCTGCGTAGTTTCTTGCTTTGCAGCCTTGAGGGGATGGAGGTGCCTCCAGGTGGATTTCTGTGGGGCTGGTTCAGGTTGAGCATATGCACTCATTCACTCTCACAGTCATGTAACTCTGCTCACGAGTGCACCTTTGTCGTCCTCAGTCACCCTGTGCTTACCAAGCTCCGTGGGCCTGGAAATGTTGAAGCCATCAGAGACCTAAGGAACTTTTTTGTGTATACAACCAGGAGGAATAGGAATGAGTCGTCTTCTTGATCCTTTTGTGCTTTTAACACTCACATATCTCCTCATGCAAACGGCAAAGTCTTTCGTCTCACAGTCAGGCATCAATGGGCCAGCACTGATCACCTCTGATAATTTACCAAATGGAGCGCAGCACAGCTGGCCAATTCAACACAGTCATGTGTGAAAATTCACAGTGGAGCCCATCGTGAGATCATCACGAGAGCTGTGTGAAAAGAAGTTTAGTCGTCCGAAACAGAGATCTCACCAATTTAGGTTTTGTGCTTATTTATTATTCCTGCCCTTCCTTTTCTATTTCTATGAGTAAAAAATATAGCACATAATAACAAGTAACATGTAACTGATGTGTACAAACTACTGAGGAGTGGGTACAAGCACAGAAAGTACAATGTTTGCATGTCAGGAGTCAGCAGGCCATCGGCTTGCACCAGGGGAAGTGAAGTGGCACAAAGCTTTGTTTTGGAAAAGTGAATTGTGCGAGCTTTGTCAGTAAATCGCTGAGTTACTGGCAGTAATACACAACCCCTGCACGTATAATGATAATGGTTTACACTCCTGAGAGGAAAGATCATACGAAATGCACCTTAATATGATATATAAGACTTTCACTTCAATACACTTTTCCCACTAGCTGCACCGGTACTGCAGTGCTAATGAAGGAAACGCTTAGTGAACAGTAGGATCGTTAAGCTGGGGAAGGAGAAATAGCGTAGAGTCTGGTGAGGATGACAATGATGAGGGTGGCGGTGTATGGATATTTGCTGGATACAAAGGCTCCAGCCAAAAAAAAGGACAGAAAGAGTAAACCGAGGTATTTGCTCCGCTCTACCCAGCAAGGATGGTAAATGTGTCCCCATTCCCCCCCTAATGAGAACACACTGGCAATAATGTTAAAGCCCGGAGCCACGAGAGAGGAAGGGAGAACAAGCGCAGCGCCGTGTGTGTTGGGGTGATACTTGTGTGTATGTGTGTGTGTGTTTCTTGGGGGAATCTGTGGCGCGTTATAGATTGGAGAACAGGCCTGTGCAGTGAACAGATTAGAAAAGCAGCCCTGTTTTCCTCGAGATGCTGCTCATTGTCAGCAAGTGCTGAGTCTTGAGAGAGCACAGTAGAGAGACATAGAGAGAAAGACAAGAGAGCCAGGTTGAGAGTCAGGATGATGGAAGTATCCCATTCATCAAAATTGTGATGATAAATGTCAAGACTGTGGTTAAACCTGCTATTTTGCACCACAGTGGCGAAAACAGAGCAGAAAAGGCACTAATGGAGACTGGATTCATATGTGACGGACAGAGATACTAATGACACACACACACACACACACACACACATGCAGCGGGTCCTTTACTGAAGTGTGCTGTCAGCATCAGTACCGCAGTTATTCATCAAAGCCTCTCCTTCTCTTTTCGCCTCTCTGTCCTCAGCTCTCCCTCACACACATGGCTGCACTGAAAGTGGCCTGATGATGAATGTGATGAATGGAATTAGAACAAACGACCACGATCCACTTACGTTTTGTTAATCCAATGAGATTATAGGTCAAAGAACAAGGGACCGATGTGAGATTTAATTGCCAGTAATGGTGGCTTTGCATCAATTCTGCCAACAGTTTGTTGACAGTATAATTCTGGGGAAGGATTCTTGGGACTTGGTTGCACGTAATAATGGTCTAAATGAAATGAAATGAAATGAGTATAACCCCCAACCCTTTAGTTATTGGTGTTACACCTGTCAAGTTTATTGACAAGTGTAAAATAAAGACAGTTAATTCAAGAGTTCCTTGATTGTCCGTTCTTGGATTTCTGTATGAAATGTGAGAGTGTAGTGTGACTGTGATGGAGGGGGAGTCCAGTCCAGTGTGTGTTTGGAATGGGGTAATAAATTAGTGCAGTGTAGTTTACCTTCATGGAGAAGAGGGTATGGATATGTATGGATATGTATGGATGCCTGTTTTCACCTGGACAGGTAAAACGGGCAGATTTATCTATTTTCAACATGAGTAGCTCAAAAACACTGTCTCTGGCTGACTTTTTAATGTTTCCAATTGACTACTGCAGGGAGTGAGCTGGTCAACCAGATATGCTAATGTTTGAAGCTCATGATAGAAACATGCTAATCAATTTCCCCACCTTTTTCCCCCACAAGTTTAGCTAAGAGCCTGTTTCAAGTTCATAGAGTTTCAAGACTCTCGATGTATTCAGTGTTTCTTTGTCTACAGCGTGAGACAAACTGCTTCAACATAGGCGTAAATTCAAACCTTGACAAATCTGCCACACCACGTTAAGGTTGCTCAGATATGACCGGACAGTTACTGTTCAGGAGGGGTTTAGCTAAGTTATTGTCTTGAATAAAGGCTTAATGGGGGGCTGGAAAGTTGAAGAAAACTATATGAGTATTTGAGTGATTCCAGCACCGAGGGGGGTCATCAAGGGCTTCCCTCAGTGAAATGAGTTTCATTTCACAATAATTTAATCCACAAGAGCATGTCACATTAGAGACTGAATCAGGAAGGATGGTGTAATAATAGACATCTGCAAGCAAGTTGGACAATGTAATCCTAAATAAGCATCGGCATCAGGGACTAATCATTTTAAATGATTCCGTGGGGCCTTGGAATTTAATTGGAAGCGGGGCTGAATTCAGTAAAAAAAAAAAAAAGATTGCGAGAATGTATTACTAAATGACACATCTCAATTGGTTAGAGTGTGACGATGAAATGCTTATCATGAGTCAATTACAGTGCCATGTGACAGTCTGAAAGTGACTTCAGCCCTCGCAGACACACACACGCGCTGTCGTACTGTCACGCACATGCCTGAAATGCCACTGAAGCGTTTCCTTCCTCCTGTTAGGTAACAGAGGGGTTTGCACCCTCAGCACTGGGCACCTGCACGCGTCCTTGTCAGGAGAGAGACAGAGAGAAATCGCTAAGAAAAGACGCTGACGTCAGAACACTCACACAGACACACGCAGCTCCTGTCTTTCTCCCTGTCTACCTGTCTGTTCTCTCCTTCTGTCCCTCCTTGTGAGGGGGGACAGTCTCTTCACCTGATGCCAACATTTCAACCGCGACCACTTAAGGAAATAAGCTGCTGCTGCCATCTACGCATTGCTCTTTACTGCCACCTCGCCAGAGAGGAAGGTGGGGATGTCCACCTTACAGGAATGCATCCCCCCATTAAGTGATGAGAGCGCAGTTGCCAAAACGGGCAATGTTTATCACCACAGGAAGCCTTTAAAAACAGTTGAACATGTTCAGTTACAGTGGGTGCCTCACAGGACAAATTGTAGCAGCTTAAAAACTACCTGCTTTATGCATCTGCTCCAGGGCTTCGGGGCGAAAATGAGCCACCGAGTCTCATTACTGTTGGAATATATTCAGGCCCCAGGTTTGCTGCATGGCGACTGAATAAAACACACTAAATTAAGAATATGCAACATACACACAAAAAAATCAAACAACGCAGGTCTTACAGTTTTAACACCCTCTCTTTAAAATTAGGCATTGGTAGTAAAGCAGCACCCACCTTAAGGTTCTCATTGTGTAAGATGATGCTTAAGTGGTGCATATTGCCAAACACATTTTCAATCAGACCAGGACAAAGCAGTTGACACATCCTGTAGTTTGGGAGCCCCTGGGCATTTGGCCACTTTTCCCAGTTGCTAATCCAGCCCTCACACAGCTTTTTAAAAATTAGTTTCAGACAAGATTTGCCACACACACAGTTTTTTAACTGTAAGTGATCATCAGCTGATTTGAAACCAATGCGCAGTCTGACAGAATGAGGAAAAGCCAGTGGTCAGCTGATCCACAGAATCAGGAGCTCTCTGACCTAGGCTCTGTCAGTTTCAACAATTCTGGCTTGTATTATTTGCATGTTACAAGAGCTGCAGTACAAATACACAATACAGTACAACAATACTTACAATGTAGGGTTGTTCGAAGGTTAGAATAGGACATAAACTGGTAAAGTGCTGCTGTATTGACATTGTTGGGGTGGTTTAGGAAAGAGCATAGCAGGTATTGTCCCTCCTGAGACACACTCTGAAAACAGAGGATGTCAATCCTCCTGAGGATCTGTCAGCAGTATCCTCGAGCATGACACTGACCTACCTATCTCTTCCTGCAAAATAGGCTGCTTTGGTTCCTCATTGTCCCACTTACCAAATACACTGTGCTCTTCTGCACAAGCCAGGACTGGGCCTACAATCTTCCTATGTCACTGTTCACTATGTCACATGTAACTGAGGGGTTGGGTATAAATATTTAGCAGTGTACATACAATGAAGTGTCTTTGAATTGTTGAAGAGATGAGAGTGGCGAACAGTTTTAGTCCCAAGAGATTGGCTTTAAAACTAAATCACAGCACCAAGGAGAAAAGGGCCAAATATTCACAAAGAGAGGAATCTGATGATGTCAGCAGCTCTTTGAGTGGTGCTTCTTTTTCTTTTTTCTGATGGCACCATGCATGAGCGTGTGCACGTGAGAGTGTGACTATATGTGACATTGCGGAGGTGCCACTATGCCAAGTTGAAACGATTCAGTTCAACATCAGGGGGACTTGAGTGAGGTAATGGGCTGAAACTCTTTTTATTATCTCCATATCACACTCTTGACACTTTTCTTTCACCCCACCTCTTCCAACATCCGACTTAAATTCTCTCCCTGTCTTCACTTCTCGAGTATTCACATTTTTACCCCACACATTCCTTTCTATCCAATTTCTTCTATAATTTCTCACCTCATTTCGCCCAGGATCCTCCTTCATCTTAATTCGCATGACTCAACCATAAATATTCTTCTGCCCAACACACACAAACACACAATCATCCAGTGTAATTAAACAGTTCCAGGGGCAGTTTGGGGGGGGGGGGGTAGCAGTGAGAGGAAGCAAGGAAAAAGTGAGCGATAATGCCTCTTCAAAGCAGCTCCAGACTCGTTCATTCCCTCGCAGCTCCAGATGGATTAAGGCCACTTCAGCCTGCCTTTGGCTCCTCACACAGCCCAAAAAGCTCTTAAGGCCGAATGTTTCTTGCAACACTCCAAACTCTCAACACCCAACGGAAAACAACCCATCAAGTACAAAAACTGATCACTATGAACCCCACACGGAGTGCTGCACACTCATTATAAGGAATACGAGAGTAATATAGGGATATCTCGCTACAATTTGAGGTTAATTAGTCAAATCTTTTTTTTTAACTGCTGCTCAAGCTGTATATTAAGATGAGTCAACTCTTATAAGGCATTGTTCACAAACCGGTGGGATTATTATTATTGAAGCAGTTATTATAGGAACCTATGCACAACTCAAGTTTTTGCACAACCTGATTTCTCACTAACTCAATTGAATTGAATACCTATAGACGTGTTTTATTTTATTCAAGGGTTATTGGATAGAGTGTTATTCATAAAACTTAAGGCTACTAGTAATATTAATAGTAGTTTAAAAGCAAACCTAAAGCAACTGTCTGCTAATGTATATGCCGTAATAGCTTCATAAAGCCATAATACATCAATGTTGTGTTTACAGCCTGTTTTGGTGCACTGGGACCAAAAAGTCAATACAGGTTTTATTGTGTTTATCTAATAGAGTGGTGTGAGTCAGGCTATTAGCTAGTTTTGCGGATGTGGCCACCACATGGATATGCATTATACAGAAGCTCTCTATGATAATAGACATGTAAGATCAAAAATGCCAGGGTAAAGTAAAGTTCTCGTAAACTTGCTACTGATTACTGATAAGAGTAATGTAGTGTTGTTGGGGGTGACCTCATGCAGTTTGTACAGAAGTCAAACAACAAGCTTCCTCACCTCTTCAGCAGTTTGGAAGTTATTCCTCTCATTCGTGAACATCCACATCAAATCTGCACACACTTTATTTTGATTGCACCAAATGCATTCTCTACAGGAAGTTTTCCAAAGTATATAAATCTCTCAGCATCACGGCCCATGAAGAAAACAGATGAGCCTGACAATAGGTGAAAAGGCAAAGTCATTTTTGCATGCTGGAGCTGCTGAATGTAGAGGTCACAGGAGGAGATTTTGCTCATCTGAACCAAAGCTGAGTGATAAAACTGTCAGTGGCAGAGCAAAAGAGATATGACTGTTGTCGTCTCGAATCGTTCTCATAACCTTCAGCCAGAGACAGTGAAGAGCAAAGAGGAGGAGTGACATGGAGGGGCACTTCTGCCTCTTCTCATTGAAATGAAAGAGACATTAAGAGGCCCTTGTTGGGAATGTAAATTATGTATCGATCTGTGTAACCTATGGCCACTTCTTGTCCCTGGGTCCTTATATGTGAGAGCAATAAATGTCATTGTTCCACACTGCGGGGGAAACAGTGGCTCTAATTTATCCTTGATAAGGTGCGCATGTACTGTAGGACCCCTGTTTCCTCTTTATTGACTGGACAGTGTATATTCTATCTCCTTTTAGTAGACCATATAGGACCTACATTTTCCTATTTGGACCAGGTACAACATTTATTCCATTTTATCTACCAGCGAGACCCATGGGCCCTTCTATTCTGAATGACACCTATTAAACTCAGGACTGGTTTCCTGCTTATGCTGGTTGCACCCTTGATTTTTTCTTAATTGACCTGTATAGTTCTGGGGAACAGATATGACGTCAATGATTTATGCACATATGTAAGAATTCCTGCTTCTTGCTTCTTTCCAGACTCAAGAGAATGTGCTGAATGAAATGTGCAAGAAAATGAATGAACATGTGGATTATATTCTCCTGCAGGGCTTTGTTTTGCTGCTGTGCCATCATTTCACTTTAAAAAAAACAAAATGTTAAATGCATATTAGTATTAAATATTATTACAAGACAAAGTCTGATTGTGCTAAACTTTTTTCAGACCCTGCAGGCCCACACTTTTGCCCCTGATGTAAATCCCAAATTCCTAACTGCCCCACACTATGTGTCACTCCCTCTCTCTAAAAGTCTTAGCTCTGTGAACTAATCCAGTCCATTCAAACTGATCCCTGGGTAGAAATTAAATCCATGTGGGAGGAGGAACTGGATGTCAATTTCACTGTGGAGATATTCTTCACAGACTCCATTCATCTTCTTTCTGTGCCACACATGGAAATATCTCGTGCAAAATTCTTCCTCAGTTTTATTTGGCCAAAGTCCAACAGAAAACACAGTCAGGTCAGGTTTTATGCACTGCAGGTGTCCTTACTAATCACAAGCACTATTACTTCTTGTTACGGCTGAGGTTTGGACCACAAAGTGTAGGAGACCAGAGACAACGGTTTCCAAGTTTTTAACGCCTTAGGCAAAAAGGTTCACAAAAATCACTTCATGGTTATGGACATAACCATGCAGTGAAGGCAGGAGGCAGGCTGGCCACAGTCTTGAGATAGCTGGTAACAAGGCAAGGCACACACAGGACAGGGTGGAAAATCATCTGGCAGAGTGTGAAGTCATGACCGGGTTTAAATTGAGGCAGGGTGATTACTGGTGATGCTCGACAGGTGTGAGTCTGGGAGGCCAGCTACACCTCCTGTCACAACCTGAACAGAAAGGAAACAAATGGGAGGGGAAAGCAGAAAAGCAACAAAAACCCAGACCATCACACCCACCCCAATGGACACCACCTGGCAGCCTCCCAGGCTTGTCTGGGAACTCCCGGTAGAAGTCAGTGAGTAGACAGGGTCCAAGATGAGGGCCTTGCTCACCCAAGACCTCTCCTCTGGATCGTATCCCTCCCAGTCAACGAGGTACTGGAAACCACGGCCCCGCCAGCAGGCGGCGGACTGTGAATGCAGGATGACCCTCAATGAGCTGGGGGGGGTGGCTTGGCTGGAGGGCTCTTCACAACAGGTATGAACAGAGACACATGGAAGGTCGGAGGGACTTTCAAAGCGGGAGGGAGCTTAAGCTTAACAACACTGGGGTTTATGATGCGTTCAATGACGTATGGCCCAATGTACCTGGGAGCTAGCTTGCGTGAATCAGTTTGAAGAGGGAGGTCATGTGATAAGAGCCAAACCTCTTGCCCAACCAGTAATCAGGAGCAGGGGTCCAGTGTTGATCTGCCAGTCATTGGTTCTGAGTTGCTGTCCGTGTCAAATCTGCTCGGGCTTCTCGCCAGACTCAGCGGGCACGGTGTAGATGGGCCTGGACTGAGGGGACGGCAACTTCGGACTCCTGGCTTGGAAATAAAGGAGGTTGATACCCATGGGAGACCATGAAGGGGGACATCCCTGTGGCGGTGCTGACCAGGGAGTTGTGGGCATATTCAACAACCCCTTACCCAAGGCAGGTGAGTGGACCAAGAGGCTGGGAGATGAGAAGCCACACATCATAGGGCTGCCCCTAGGTCTTGGTTTGCCCGCTCCATCTGGCCTTTGGTCTGTGGGTGGTAACTGGAAGAGAGGCTGGCCGAAGCCCCCAGAGCTTGACAGAATGCTTTCCAGACTTGGGAGGCAAACTGGGGACCCCGGTCAGAAACAATGTCCTGGGGGATACCATGGAGAGAAAACAAATGGAGCACGAGAAGGTTAACAGTTTCTAAAGCTGAGGGAAGTTTAGGCAGAGGTACAAAATGGACAGACTTGGAAAATGGACAGAAAAATGATCAACAATGGTTAGTATTTCCATCCGATGGGGGCAAGCCAGTAACAAAATCCACAGCAACGTGCGACCAGGGGCGATGAGGAATGGGCAAGGGAACATTAGCTGTTCTGTAATCACTGTCATCGTCAGTGAAACTGTCATCCGCACCTGAGTCTATCAGAACTTGAATGGGCAAGGTATCATGTAACCAGCGCAGTATACCTTGGACTTGGATCCTTTTGCTTTTTGAAGGGGTAGATGTTAAGGAAGCATGGCTCACCAGTGCTCCCCTGCTGGCTGATGAGCCTTCCCTTTTGGACAGAACCGGACACTTGGCCCAGGGATGTCCTTCCTGGGCCCAGTAGAAGCACAGACCAAAGTGGTAATGACATTGTCTCTCTGCTGGAGTCAGTCTGGCTTGTCATAGCAGCATGGACTCCTCAGCGTTGGCCGGTGGTTGTGCAGCTTCCTCTGGGCAACCACTGGAGGCTCTCGAGGAGGTTGAAAGCTGCTGGTGAGGACTGGAGGTAGGGGAGGAGAATCTGGATCTCCGCCTCTCAGCCTTCTCCCTTTCTCCGTCTTTCCCTGAGTTTATTGTTGAGTCGGGCGGCTAACTTGATGAGTTCTTCTAGGGTAGTAGTTTCATCCCTAGCAGCTAGCTCATCCTTTATTTCCTCCGACAACCCCTTTAAAAATACTCCCTGTAAAGCTGCCCGATCACACCCACACTCAGCAGCTAAAATGTGGAAGTCAAGTGCATACTGGGAAACTGAATGAACCTGGGAGGCCAGCCACACCTCCTGCCACAACCTGAACAGAAAAGAAACAAAGGGGAGGGGGCAAGCATAAAAGCAACAAAAACCCAGACCATCACACTTCTAGGGCTTAAACTAATGATTATTTTCAGTGTTGATTGTTTTAATGTATTTTTCAAGAAAAATGATTCCCATCGCAACTTCCCAATGTGTGAATCCAAAACCTTCAGATATTCACCTTCAAAATAGAGAACACAGCAAACCCCCATGTTGAGGAATTTAAACGCTTTTTTCCAGGATAAATTTATTTATCATATTGTATATCATATGTCAAAATGTTACACAATTAATCAATAAATCAATCGACTAATGAAATGAGTACCATTGATATACGTCTTGTTTCTTTAGAGGTTTCTTTAAGCAAGGATTGCTGCAGGTGTGTGTGTGTGTGTGTGTGTGTGTGTGTGTGTGTGTGAGAGAGAGAGAGAGAGAGAGAGAGAGAGAGAGAGAGAGAGAGAGAGAGAGAGAGAGAGAGAGAGAGAGAGTCATTAGCTGTGGCTGCACGTTGCACTCTGCAGCACTTGCACGCTCCTCTTACGCTTCGCTCACCTCTGCGCGTAGTAAAAGCCTCTCCACGCCGCCGCTCCGTCACCAACAGCCGCACTGAAAGTCTGCGGGCTGTCGCTGAGGCTCCACCGGCGCCGAGACCCCGAACACAGCAGCGACAACCCCCGCTCCCCCTTCCCCCTCCCTCCTCTGGCTGTTGTTGCGCCTCTGCTGCAGCGCTCAAGTTCAGGTGAGCCTGGTCTCCGGCACAACAAGTCGCCTCTCCGGCACCGACCGGGATGCTCGCTCCCTCCCGTTAAATGGGATGCTATAAATGGGCCGCGCAGGATGTGAAGCCTCGCTAGAAGAAGCAGGAGGATGGCGAAACCAGGCTTGTCTGCGACGGTGCTGCTGCTCCTGCTGGGCTTCCTCTCAGTGTCCTCCGTTAATGCCGGTGAGTTTTACCACAGGTTGACGAGGAATCATCACGAGTGAACATGGCATGATGTTGCACCAGCTGATCAGACACACGCCGCTGTGTGCTCGGACCACAGAAAAGCAACTGGCGTGACACATTGTTGTGGATGCGTGTGCATGTTGCTTATACGTGCGTGTTTTTGCGTGCATCAGCACCAACATTTGCATCAGCTAGGTAGAAACAATGAGCTTTGTAATGCCAAAAATGGCTGACACAGTTTAGTCTCCTATTGTATCGAGTCTTAGGCGAACATCTTGGTTTGAAAAGCAAGTTTTTCCTCCTTTTTTGGATCACATTTTCCTTGAAACAGGAAAGATCTTCCTTGTTGTTCTTCTGTGATTGGTTCAAGAAAGTTCTTGATTATTTTTAAGGAAATTTCACTGGTAAAGTGTGCTTTCTTAATTTAAGAGAATGATCTTGAATGAAGTCAGCAAAATACTAGGTAGCTGAATCTATAAATCAATGGTGAGAAAATTTGTGTGCAACACGTCATCATATGTAATAGAGAACAGAGTATCTTTTGGCTCTGGATTGTTTGTTGGACAAAACAGGGCAACTGATGTTACCATGGCCTCTTGAAAGTTATGACAGGCATTTTACACTATTCACTGACATCTTTGTAATAACTGAGAAAATAATCGATAGATTAACCCATAATGAAAATCGTAAGTTGCAGTCCTGAAGTGTGTGGCCCTGCCTTTAAGCTTCACCATCCATCAGTGTCCTGAAGGGACACAAAATGAGATGAAACAGAAATGAATTATTCCCTCTTAAAGCCCCACATCCTGCACAGCTCTAATCGTCATATATCATCCATGTTGAATACAGTACCTCATCTATCTTTCATCATATTTTTAACCCGCAGCGACTTATGTTCCAGAGGAACAGACGTTGCAGGCGCAAGATCTTACATTGTTACATTGCATTCGGATGATAAGCTGAGAGATGACAGATAGTCCTTTGAAAAGCCCAAATCTCTGTGATGTGATCATGTGGGATTTATCTCAGCCACCAGAGATTTGATATTTGGCTTCCCAAGGCTGGAGATGAATGTTGATTTATAAGGGAGTTTTTGTGATTCTGCAGCTAGCTTTTGGCACGTTTGGCAGCAAACATCTTAAGAATGGATGGGAATCCCTCTGTGCTATTGTAATGTTTCTCCATGTGTGTTTGTGGGAGAGACAGAGAGAGAGAATGCTGGAAGATAAACAGTGGGAAAACAGCTAGTCAAACAGGGAGTCATATATAGGCACAGGTACTCGAACAAATACATACACTGTGCATCAGCAAACACACACAGAGCCTTTTGGAGCCGCTGGGAGATTTTTTCACCCACTAAAAAAAAAAGAAAAAATCCCCAACACCATCTTTCCTCTGCTGTGTTCTGGTGATTGTGTTAGCATTGAGTAGGCAATGAGGGAACAGAGAGAAAAAGAGAGTACGCTCTTCGTCCTGTAATATCATTATTTGACTCTACGAACAAGTCTCAGACTGGAGGTTCAATATTTGCAGAGGTGTGAGACAGTGTGACAATCTAATTTGCTATAAGTGACAGACTGCAGATTCTGCTGGTAATCTGGTGGGTAAACAGAGAGAAAGAAAGAGCAGTGAACTTAAATCAGATCTCAAAGACACACACACACACTTAAAATTGAGAGGGGAAGGTTGCAGCTGGAGATGAGAGGATACAAAAGCGCACTTTTAAAGTGAGACTTTGTCACTTTTGATAGACATAATCATCAAATTTCCTGGATTTCCTGAATTTTCTTGTTCAACTCAATAGTCAGGCATTTTGCAGCAACAATCCTTACTTTGTCTCAGATGATGGAGTTTTGTACCTTTATATGTACCCAGTAGCTTGTTTGTTTTTATTTTAAAATTTGAAGTACCACTCAAAAAAGGAAATGTAACATAACATATAAGCACTCATGTGTGACTGATACTGTTTTTGAGGCTGATGCGGATACCAATTTTAGGGAATAAATAATTCAAATACCAATATATAAGCCGAATATTTATATTTGGTACTGTAGGTTATTAGGTTGCTGGTTGTTGGTCAGTTTGTATCGGGAGATGTTTTGCTCTGTGTTTTATTGTTTCTATTCTACAAATGGAAATTAGCTATTAGAGCCAGTAGAGCAACATTATATACATAAATAAATAATTTGGAGTAATGTTACATCTACTGTTTTTGGGTTTAACCAAGAATCATTGGTTATTTTATCACCTTTTATCACTGGTGTTTATTTTTTTGCATTTTATCTATTTTATATCATTGAGTTTTATTCATAATTGCATTGTTTTATATTGGGTTTTTTGCTATAAATTTTTAATTTTGCAGTCTTTTTTGTCAATTTTGTGTGTGTGTGTGTGTGTGCATGCATCCATGCATGCGTGCGTGTGCGCATGTATTGTCAAGGTCTTCCGTGATCAGCCAGGGCTGTATTTCCCATGAGCCATACTCATAAAAGCAACTTCAAAGTCAGACCTTGACGGGGTTTTTTTACACCACACAAACACACACACACACACACACACACACACAAGGATTTGACAGTCAAAAATTTTTAGTTCAGAAGGGCAAGACTGTAATTTAATCCATCGCAGCTAATCTCCCAAAAAATAAATTCATTGCTTTCTGGGATGTCACTTTTTTTTAGCCCGACCATTAACGTCAATTGTCAGTATGAGAGAGAGGAAATACATCCTCATGAGTCACACTTTAATGAGATGCATGTGGGAGAAAGAAGCAAGAGAGAACAAGGTAAAGATATGAAGGTGTGTGTGTGTGAAAGAGAGAGAGAGAAACACCAAGACAAAGACAGATGAGAAAGAGCGCCTTTTCAAGGGAAACACCAAGAGACCTGTGTGTGGTTAATTAGGTATGGTATTAATGAAAGGAAGGAGATTAGTTTGTGGGAGGAGAAGAGAAGATCTTAGGGAGGAGAGGGTGAGAGAGCAAGAAAATACAGAGTTCAAAGTGAGAGATGGATGGAGGGGGCAGGATGTGAGATAAACACATCTACACAACAGCTTCTATTGTGTGTTACAAGGCATAAAGTCAAAATATTCATGACCTGTCTCTCCTTATTTGTTTCCTGTGGACTTGCTGCATGTGTCAGACACGCTGCTGTCAGCTCCGCTCAATGTGACCATCAGAGAGCTCGAGGTCAACTCCGCCGTGGTCACATGGGAAATCTTGGAGGGGGACCCCGTCATTGGATTCGCCATCACACAACAGGTACTTCTGTGCACGTCTATCAAATCTCGACATAGTGTGAGACATTAGACAAAGTTGTAATGGTGGTAATTTACCAAAATGTAAACAAATATAGGCTAAAAAAACACTGAAGGAATCCACCAAAATATTTACAATTGGTTACATCCCAAAATAGGAGTGATTGCTCTAAAACTTTAAACATGATCATCACCCAAATATGCTGGCCCAGCATTTTATGAGGAACTCCTGTACACCTGTTTTGTTGATGCAATTATCCAGTCATATGGCAGCAGGAAGACAGAAACAGAACACATTTGGGATGTGGTAGAACAGGAGGCTGGCAGCATGATTGTACATCTGACAAATGTGCAGAAATGATGATACAGTCATGTCAACATGGAGCAGAAGCAGTTGTCTGCTTTTTTTGTTTGAGGGGGCACCACAGTGTTAGACACCGTAAACCACATATACACAAATTTTTGATGCCAAATAATTGTATATGCTTTTCCATGCTTTTCAAATGCACATTTTGTCTGTGTGGCATTTGAATAGGTTAAGAAATTCCATTCCATTCTTTAATTACATAGTAAATAAAAGTGCCCTTGAGGAGACTTACTTTTGCACAGGAACAAACTGATCTGAGTAAGCAGTGCTGTACTAATGTACATGTCAGGTAGAGCTCAGGTAAAACTTCTTTAAGCGTCATTACAGTGAGGGAAAAACCCCTTGACGCTTTATTTCAGCTTTCCCAAACCGCTGACCAAGATAGACGTGTATGCATTTGTACAATATCAGCACCGCCCAGAGGGCGTCACAAAGGTGCAAGGAGCTGGACCCAAATGCAGACAGCATTACACAGGAAAGTGAAAGAGAGTCTTTTAATAACCCAAAGATATATCCCAAACAAAACTAGGTGAGCCCACAGTGGCTAGTTGAAGAAAAGTCCATAAAACACAAAAAGGCTAAGCAAAATCAAAACTACAACCGAGGGGGCACAGGAAGAAAAAGGTACTTACAAAAATCTCAACGGCAGTCAAAAATGACAAAAGAAGAAAGGCACACAACCAGGGAACCCTGAGCAGCTGAGCTGAAATGGAACCGAACAGACAGACTGACAAAGATAAGGACAAAGTCCAAGACTATATATACACACACACCAACAAGGTAGGGATGAAGGGCAGGGTATTGTCGGACAGGGCAGACAGTCAGCCACAGGAAGTATAACAACAAAAGACAAATTACCAAAATAAAACGAAATGAGCCAAGGCAGTCCAAGCAGAACACCAAGTGTCTCTCTGAGGAGTCTCTGGAGGGCAGCCATGACAGAGGGCAGTTTGCTCATGATTTTGACATGAGGGATCATAAGAAGAAAATGTGACTTTGCAAACAGTAATCTGCATTTGATGAAGTGTAAATTTCTGCTTTTGTTTTGTCCTGAAGGAGCAAAGTAAAGATGAAGTGACACAGGGTTTTGACTCCAGATATTGTCATAATTGTTATATTAAAATGTCAGCATTTTATGTCAACATTTTTATGTCAAATGCTATGTGGCTCCAAAAGAATTTTGTTCTTGGCATGCTGGAAAAACATTGAGGCCATGCCAAAAAAAACCTCTCTAATCTGTGGCAGTGACCTGATGCATCAGTTTAACCCTGACCCACGAGTTCCCTGCTGAGGTGGTGCCAAAATAAAAATAATTCCCCTGCAGGGATCAATAAAGTATCACATTACGCTGAGCCTTCTGGCACTGATTTGTCTTGCTTCTGCTGCTCTTCTGTGTCCCTGTTCGCCTGCAGAAGAAGGATGTACGGATGCTCAGGTTCATCCAGGAGGTGAACACCACCACACGCTCCTGTGCCCTGTGGGATCTCGATGAAGACACAGAGTACATCGTCCACGTTCAAAGTATAAGCATGGGAGGCAGCAGCCCCCCCAGTCAGCCTGTTCTCTTCAGAACGCCCAAAGAGTCGGAGAAGATGGCGTCTAAGAGTCCAGGTGAGGGACAACACCACACACCTAGAGCTTATTTAAAGATTAAAAAAGATGATTTCAGATTCTGAGAATTTGTCAGTTTTCCTTGATTATAAATACAAAGGTGAACATTAAACATATGTTCTGCTACAAACACACACATGCATATAGGTAGATCATTAAAATTCAATTTATGCGAAAGCACACACATGTAAGTAGAAAAGCACACAAACAGAAGCATTCATGCATGAACAAAAGAGCACCCACACAGAGTAAACAGACACTCCGCTTCTGCTTTTCCCTCTCTGACGCACACCACCAAACCTACTGTACATGCATACATATACATATAGACGACTACACTTGCAGGTACATGCATGCAGTGATTTTAACAGCTGCTTTAAACAAGAAAAAGTAACACAGCAGGGGACCAATGTTCTGTTTCAGCTTCATCAGGACAAAGAGGCAGGATACTTGACAGTTTAATACATATAAAACACAGAAATTGCTGTCTTTGTGGGAACCCCTCCCCACCTCCCACACAATGTATTGTTCTGATTCTCAAATGCAGAGGCTGCTGTTATCTGGAGCGGCTCGCAGTACTTCCAATTTTATCACGTCCGACCCAGTTAGAACGTCAACAGCAGCTGCTTCAGAGGGACACAGCAAACGCCAAACGCTCATCAGCAGCAAGTTGATGAGAGAGGAAAAGATGGGACATTAGGGAGCAGTGTATTCCCCGGAAACACCCTCATGTGGGAGTTTGTTGTGATTCCTATGAGCGGCCAGGGGGGTGTTGATATGCAGTGGCAAATATTCATGAGTAAATGGCCATAATTTTTTGTAGGCATGCTGTGCCCAAACGGACAATCACCTCAAAACAGTCCATTGCTAATTGCTAAAAAATGGATTTAATAAACAAAATCTGTAAGTAAAAGTATTGTGTCTTAAATTAGCACAAAGAGTGACAGCTATATTGGCTGATCAGATGATTTAATTAAATTATTAAACAGCAATAGAAAATGAGAACACACTGCTTGATTAGTGCAAAAATGTTACAGTTTTATTAGAGCCTGGAGACACCTGATTTATAAAAACTCTTGGCAAAGGCAAAATTACTAAATGAAACATGAAAATACTGTACAATTGAGGTGGATGTCTTCAATTGTGTAAAGAGAAATATGGACTCAGTATTAGACAGAAATATTTGAGACTGGTGTTGTATTTTGCAGCGTATGTGAGGTCATGTGACATTAGTGTTCAATTTGTCAATTGACGATTTGTCTTGATGTTGAGGGGGTGACTCGTTTTGTTTGCTTCCACTTTGATGGCAGCTCCCTGTGTGCAAGTTGTGTGTGTGCGTATGTGGGTGTGTGTTTGTGGAAGCATTCATTAGCCGTCCTGATTAAATCTCTAAGCCATTACTGCTTTCCTCCCCTTCTCAGTGGGTATTAATCAGCCTGACACCGTTTAGTATCTGCAGGCGCAATGCAACACAGCCTGTCTGTGTTTCTGTCTGTTTGGTTGTTCATCTTTCTTCCTCTCTGCCTAGCTGCCTGCCTGCCTGTGGCTCGTTGGCAAAAACGGCAACGAAACACAAAAGTCCTGAAAGTTTTCATAATGTAGTAAAATCTTTGGCGGCTAGCGTTGAGGCACAATTTTTTATGTCAGTAATTACGTTATATAGGGAGCTGCAAAGCCTGCAGTTGTGTAAATCAATCCTTAACGGCAGTAAAATATTACAGAGCCTCCTTACTGTCTCAACTGTTTCAACCTTTAAGTTATCTGTGACAGTCTACTGAGCACTGTGCAGCAGCAGCCTGCTTCACATTCACAGTGACACACATTAATGGAAAAGAATACACCCAGATCTAATTATTTGTTTACAGCCTGATTAAAACCACTTCAATTAGTGAAGCTGACGTGTACAGTAAACACTGTAACAAGGTTATCTGACCTTTATTAAGGCATAGCTTTTAGCTTAATTTACAGCGCTGCTTTGTCTGACAGCTGTTCAAATTGCTCTTTTGTATGAATGCAGCTTAGCACATTTAATTTCAGCATGGGTCAGAGGTCACAAGGTGAACTGGAAGCAAAGCGTAATTAAAATAATCATTAGTTGCAACCCTAAAAATGTGTACAGTATTAGGAATACATGCAGGGGGGCTGCACATGCTCCTGCGAGGCAAGTGTTAACCAGGCTCTGCTGATATCTTGAACCTCATGACGGGCCAGTGTGCAATCCCCATAAACAGAGATGAGCTAGAGCTAGAGACCCTAGTTTATCTGGACCAGAAAAAAATGTCCATCAGAGTTCTGGCTTTACAATGGAGACATGTAATCTTCTATTACCAATTTATAGCACAACCCCCCGCCCCCCCACCCCCCTGTCAAACTCGAGGCCTCAGCTTCAGCGCAGAGGGATCACCATGGCAACAAGACTGTGAGCAAGTTGGACCAGAGCAGCACTATTGCCCCTGACTCATCCTGACACTGACAACAAAACTGTGTCCTGAACAGACCAGATTTGAGGAAAACTCTTTCAACCTTTCCTGTAGTTCACATGTACAGTAGATGTAACTGATGTTACCTCAAAATAAAAGATTTAGTTTCTTTGTGAGGCTTTACTGATATGCTTTTGTTGCATTATGTTGCTGAAGGAATCCGCACTGTAACAATCACAAAGTTGCACCTTCCATCAAAATGTAAAAAAACATTCAATGCAATGTCATCTTCTAGTATAAAAAAATACTCATCCTGTTGTTTGTCTGAATTTGACCAAATTATGTGTAGTCCAACCCCTACCTTCCACCCCTTCTACCAGTGTGGGGGCAACACTTCCTCTTCAGGATATTCATCATCACCTCAAAATGCAAGTTCAGTCAAATCATTGACAATGATGTCTTTGTTCTGTTTGGTCAACCCTTTATATGTTATACAGTCCTAAGCCAGGGGGAGTACCCCTTGCTGAGGGAGACAGTTTGAGTGGGGTAAATGGGGTTTGCATGAGGCCTGCTGTTGGCAACACAGAGCGAGAGGTGGTAGTGGACAGCACCCAGACCCTTAACCCTGTGATTGGTGTTACGCTGCAGCTGCCAGGGTCTTGTCAGCAAGAGAAACACAGTGAGTGGCAACGTGTAGGGATCCAGCTCCCTCTGTCTCTGTGGACCTCTGCTCTCACTTATCTTTAATTACACTGACCAGAGAGCAGAATTTACACCAGGCAGCCTTTCTGCTCTCCTGTCCCCTTGTTTGATTCTTTTATCTTTCCCTGCAGACTTTCTGAGTGATGGCAATTTCACATTTGCTCTCCGGGACAATGAATCGCAGTGTCCTCGGTGGCACTTTGTTGACTCTGTGTGACCGTGTCCATGTGCCTGTGTGTGTGTGTGTGTGTGTGCACGTGCTCTCTCCCCAGACGAGGTGACAATGGAGGAGTTTGGTCATGCCGCCCAGCTGAGGGCTGGAGAACTCATCATCATTGTGGTGGTGCTCATCATGTGGGCAGGTAATACGCCTCTCTTCAGCATCACACATTCATCACTGTAGATCTTATAGGAATCCACTCTCTCTGGAGAAAATAAGCTCTCTAACTGAGGTCCTATGAAGGTACACACACTGGTAGGACAATCTCTGACTATTTTGTGTCCTGCTTTTGAAATGATGTAAAGCTGGCTAGTGTGTATTTTGGGTGATCACAACACAGCCAATCTAGGTTTTCCATTCAGTACACACATCAACAGGAAGCAACTATGGAAATAGAAAGGAAACTGAGTCTGAAGGCACGAAACTCCTCAAAATAGACAGAAAAAAATATATATATAATGTCATAAATAAAACAGTCCTTATCCAAACCAAGGCTCAATGGGCATAGTGTGCTATGTTGTCGAGTCTTCTGTGGCAAATTTGTGATTTGTGTTTCAATCACAATCAATTATGAGCTCAGTTTTGCAGATATCCTTTTGTGCCTTTCAGCCTGTTTTACAGACATGCACAGCTATAAAATATTCCTTGCTAACCAGCTTCACCAAGTGTAATGAGATACAAATGTGACCCAAATGCTGTGTACAGCATATACAGTAACAGCAAACCGAGATCTCCCTCGCCAATTACTCATGAGAGGACAAGAAGATGAGAGGGAGAGAGGGAGCGGTGAGGGGAAAAAAGTGAAAAACCGAGCAATCGAGTCTCACGAAAAGTAAAAAGGAGAGGAGGGTGGTGGGGTAAAAAAAAAAAACTGAACGTGAAGGAGGGGAATTGTGTTTTTCAGCTTTTAATTGGGCCTATGGGGCATGCTGGGGGATAGCACAGTGAGATATCCCATCTTGAGCTTGGGCATCGCAGTGATCAGATGAACAGGGGCCGACATAAGCAGAACAACCACTACTGAAGCCTGATCAGGCCAGATCCAACCCTTCACACACTCTTCCACCTTCATGAATTATTCTCTTTCTCCTTTTCGCGTCTGTTTCTCATCTTTTTGACTGAAGTTGGGCTTCACATGGCTATCTACACATCAACTTCATATCTACCTCTGCGCATTTCACTCTATTGATGTTTCTCTTTCTGTCAGTAGAAGTCTGTCTGCTCTATTTACACATCAAAAGACAGTGGCCTGAATAAATAGCCAGTACATATCATCACCTCCCCCATGTGTTATTGAAGGAATTGAGTTGCTGTATATTAATCTGTCAAAGTGTACAATGCTGGAGAAAGTCCAAAAATGAATACAATAAAGTCACAGAATTGAAAGACAAATGCTCATTACAGAGGGTTAGAGCATTTTAACTGCTCTCAGGTTAGTTTAATGCAATTTTAAAATGCTTTCACAAGACTGACATTAAATGTACTGTATGTGTAATGCAGAAACTGTTACAAGTGACAAATTTTTTTCCACTTATTGTTCATTTAGTTGCATGTTGTGGAGCTTTTGGTCATACATGTTTGCTCAGTTGTCATGGAACTATGGCTGCATAAACTTGCCATTCTCACCACTTTTTGGATTTCTCATCCAAGTTAAAAGGTGAAATCATCAGTTTATTCTTGACCTTTGACACAAAAGCGTCACTCAACTCAAGGCCCACTTAGAGATTGCTGCAGGCCATTAGCCTTGTTTAGCATAAGGACTGCAAGCAGGAGTAAACAGCTAGCCTTGCTTTACCTTGCTTTACCCAAAGTTAAAGCAATCCTTCTACCAGCACTTTTAAAGTGTACTGTCAAATATTGTATCTTTGTTTCATCCATTCTATGCTGTTGCCTGGTAACCTTCTGCTCTCTGGTCCCCTAACTTGTATCTTCAGCAGAGCCAAGTGAGCTGTAACCCCATTTCCTGTCTTGTGCTATGCTAATCTAAGTTTCTGTTCTAGGGGTGATCGCCCTGTTTTGTCGTCAGTATGACATCATCAAAGACAATGAGCCCAACAACAACAAGGACAAAGCCAAGAACTCCTCAGAGTGCAGCACTCCTGAGCATCCACAGGGGGGGCTACTGCGCAGCAACGTCTAAGACCAGCCCTGCATCGCCTTCTGCAATAACCAACTCCTTGAACCTCAGGACAGGTGAGAAACAGGAAATTCTGTTACAGAATGCTCCTATCTTAATACCTCACACAATAATACTTTGTTTTTGTTCTATATGTTTTCTGTGATTTCTTTACTTTCATTTTGTCATTATGCCACTGCAACAACCTATGTGGTCTGATACCCACATATATTGACACATGCTAACAGATTAACTAGGTAAAAAAAGAGCAGGGCAAAATCAGCAATCAGCAAAACAGACATGTAGTCAAAAACAGGCAAGAAAAGCTGCAAAGCTACATCATGTTAAGGAAAACAGAAAGTCTGGCCTACAGAGAATGAGTTGAACTGGGCTGGTATAAATACTAACAGCTAATTATGGAATTGGGAACAAGTGAGCAGGTGAGAATGCATCCTGGGAAGTATCAGGTGGCTGAAAGGCAGGAAAGCTGGGGTTAGTGCAGGGCAGGAGGGGATGGCAGGGTCTGAAATGACAGGAAAGATAGTAATATGGAAAAGTCAGACAGAGAATGGAGGACTGCATGAATGAACCATGACAAAATGTTCCCTGGACTGTGATTATAGTCCAGTCAGCTTAGCATCCCTGACCTGGCACTGAAGGTCTGTCATGCTTTGGATTTCTCAATATGCTGAAGTGGTGCATGGGGAGTAATAATTACCATTTAAAGTAAAACAGGAAAAAAGTGTAAGGAATGGATTAAACAGTGTCTTTATCTATTGAAGTGCAAACATTAGTGTTTGCAATTAACAAGCTTACTACCTACTTTCTATTTCTGTTACTTTTCTCTGAAATCATCAACCTGTTTGAAACATTGCTAATAATTTCAAGGGGTAAATCTGCCACCACGTTAATTGTAAGCTGCATTTACAATGTTTGACAGGTGGAGCAACAGTAGGTATGGAGGACAGTGCTTGATGAAGAGTCAGTTTGGAATGAGAACAGAAAGGCAAAATGAGATCAAACTGAATATTTCCTTTTGTTTCCAGACTTGTCCTGTCCTGAACTGTTAGTGTTTTTTGTCTCTCATCAAGTACAGTAACATTTTTTTCCAGACCCTGAGACCAACAGAAAGCCATTCTCAGACACCATCGGACTGGAGAGCAGATTAAGCATTATAGAAACTCTGCCTGACACAATGAAGAACTCTTGACATACAATGGACACAACTTGGAGAATCACAACCTGCAAACACTGAAACAGGAAACAGAAGAGGACAAAACCATAATCACTTTTGTCGTGACCAAAACTGGACTGTAGCCCACTTTGTGTGGACAGCCGATAAAGACTCAAGACATACAATGGCTGTCAGTCAAAGCATCAGAGGGGACTTTGTTTTTTCTTGACAAGAACTGCTTGATTCATACTTTGTGGTTACTCTTCATCAGTGGTATCAATTCACAGGAGTGGATCATCAAACATGATTGTCTGAGTGATTTTTTTTTTTTGTCAAATTCAGGTTTGTATCACCGATAAGAGATGGCAGAAATGCAGTCTGCCTCACAGGACTAGCTGGTCCCTTAGGTCCAGGTATCAGTCAGCGCACAACAAAACAAGCTAAGCTCTAATTTAAAACCAAGGACTTGCTCTTTTTTCTATCTGTCCTGTCATTACCGCCTTTCTGTCTTTACGTCCGCCTTCTGTGTAGCAGCCCATCTCTCTCCCTGTCTTTCTGTGTTGGTGTTTCTCTAATAAGCACATTGCCATTTGGTGCTCCTCTTGTTGTGATTGTTTGAGCCCTCACAATCCCAGTCTTGATTACAGTATCAGTTTGATATTGGGTGAGACATATTGTACGGTAACTCATGTCTCCTGCCTTTCTCTCTCACTCTCTAAAGGATGGGCCTGTTTGTCTGTCTCCTCTCCGAACTGGAACCTTAACGCCCGTGTAGGACCAGGATTGCTTTTATGAGTCGGGTGATTCTATCTGAATACAGCCATGATCCAGATAAATGTTGAGGATTGGCCAGGCAGTGTCTCATCAAAGTGCTGTCTTGCTCCAGACCAAATTTTTATTACAATTTCCAGGATTAAAATCCCAAACTGATTGATTTACATACATGCTTAGGTTTATTGTTCATGACTGCATCAGCAGGGGGTGCAGGGAATGAGGATAGAGATGTGCAGGTTCCTGCTGGTACCAATTGTGTATATGTGGCTGTAATTAGCCCCCAATAAATATACTATCTTCCTTTGAATTACATTTGCTCAAAGCTACAGTACCAGACTGTTTCCAGGAAATTACTCAGCAAAAGGAACAAATGGGCTGGATGCCACAGACAGGCGAGGGAAGCTGGAAAGCAATGAGAGGCTGGTTTTGGTCTTTTAATGGGATTTGTTGACAAAAAGAAAAATATACAATTGTGGCAGTTCTTAGAAAAAGAAAAACAAAATGGATGGAGTAATTAATGGAAAATCACTAGTATTTCCAGGTTTTGTTCTTAAGCACATCTGGACATCTTACCATTAAAGGAGAAATCGTAGTGAACATCCATAATCTTCTTACTTATTGAGTTATAACTTCACCACTTTACCACTTAAGTGAAGGACTTCATCAGAGCTATCCATTTAAAGATAAGGCTTTATTATCTTTTTTGGGACATTCTGTTCAATTAGAATGACACATAATTACAAATATATTCTGGATACTGCTGCTCACCAGTTGAGTTCACAAAAAAAAAGTCAGTAAAAAAAAACGCTGCAGAGCTGAGCTCAGCAGAGTTGCAGCCATATTAGAGATAATGAGCGAATGTCTGAATACCTCGCAGGTTGAGACGACTGCTAATCAGCACCACTTACACATATACAGATACACTCACACAAGCTGGATTTAAATGCTGCCTTGTGTATTTAAATACTGGTGTGTGCTGAGATTGACATGTAGTAATTTCTCATCTCAATCATCAGTTCTACAAGAACAGCCATCCCTCTCCCTGCCATCCATTTTTCACCCACTCCCTCCTTCATCAGCCTCCCTCTTTCCTCTATCTCCAGCAACCGTCATCTGCCTTCATTCCCCCATTTATGACTTTCCCCTCACTTTCTGTCCCTCTGTTGCAATGCTCTCTTTCTCGTAAATCATGCCACCCTTCCTCGTTTCTCCCCCTCTCCAGTTTCCCTCTCCCCTGTTTCTCATTATATCGGTTCTCAGACTCTGACTAGCTGCTTTCTCCCTCTCCGCATCAGCTCTCCTTTCTCTCATTCGGCCCCGAGCCACTGCCTATCCCTCGCTTCTCTGCTCATTTATCACTTCTTGGTCTCAGACTGGCTGGGATGGACACTTTACCTGGTAAACAAGTCAGGCGAAATAGAGGAAGGTGGGAAGAGAATAAAAGAATCAATGAAAGAGGAGAACTCATAGGAGAGGGTTTAGAGTAAAGAAAAAAAACACTTTTAACACTGTTAATAAGCACATATGGTATCTAAGTGTAGTAAGAGCAATACTCAGCATTTAAAGAGTTTGACGAGTGGGTTCTTGTTTTAGCTATTCCAAAATTGCAATAAAACAGCAATAGGAAAGAGAGTTATTATCTGCTCTAATATAAGCTGCAACTGTAAGCATGTACAGGAAACAAGCTTTCTACCTACAGTAGTAACCAAGCATTACTTCCACAGTCAAGGAGCATGTGAATTATTTGCTTGATTACATTATTTTGGGGGGTTACAGGTTATGTTACAACAGCGAATCTGTTGAAGACTAAAATGCAACCACAGCCAGTGGTTAAAATCTGCTTTTTCAGCCTGGTGGTAAGCTACCGATAATGTAAGGTGAGGGCAAATTAAAACAAATCAACAGATTCATTCACACACCAGTCTCTCAAACCATAAGAATGGGTGTAAAACAAGTGCTTAGAAAGAAGTGAGATTAAAAGAAAAGCTGCTTGGAATGAATAAGTGACTCCAGTGTTGTGGTGGTCTGATTGCTCAAGCTGGTTGTAGACAAAAACCATCTTACACTGAAAAAGACAGAAAAAGATAGTGTTTTTCACCTGCAAATGCAAAACATGAAATATAATACATGAGCAGATGTCATTTTTTAAGCAATTGATCTTTAGACCCAATGAAACACAATAGAATTGAAGAACCAGTGGGTCCAACAAAGTAGCCACAGGAAATTGAGATGTCATGCTTTTTCTAAGGGAAATGTAGCTGGTTGCATATGAGGAAGTTAGAGTGGTCGTTGTTGTTGCTCAGTCTACGCAGATGGACCAGGTTGCACCAGGAAAAGACTCCACACAGCAAATGTGAAAGTATTTCTAAACTCCGCCCCTCTTCCTGTTCTGTCGTTACTGTGTTTAGTCTCTTTCTGTCATCCAAAAAGAGAAGGATGAGGATTCTTGTTGCACAGATGTTGGCATAAAAAACACTTTGCTCATTAAAGGCCTATATAATGTACATACACTCTCCTTTGCATGTGAGTAAGGCTAGCAATTTCCCTTTGCTTACAGTCTTTGCTACCCCTGCTTCCTGAGCCAACTGAAATTGATGTTGGAACTTGGTACTGAATGGTTAGGGCAAAACAAAACAAAATATCCCTCTTACTATCCCCCCTAACAATAAATGAGCTAACCTGAGCACAATGTCAAGATGAATGAATGTAGCTTTACAGAATAGTCAGTCTGATTATCATGCTTAGGCTAACCATTTACAGAACTCATTTTAGACGTTCTGAGATGAGAATGATTGCATTTTTTTTAATCTCACAGAGAGTACGACAACAAGCACACTTCTGAAAAGGTTAGACTTTTAAAAAAATCTTTTTTTTTATCTCTCTTTGACTCTAGCAGTTGCATCCTCTCTTGCCGTCAGAAATCAGAATAAACAGACACTGTTCGTGCTGGTCTTGCCACCATCTTGCAACACACACCAAACTTTGGTAAATTTCTCATTAAGCTTGGTTCATGCTGGTGAATATTTTCTGAATCATTGGACATCTGATGTAGTAGGTGATAAAAGTACAAATGTGCTTTGTAACTGTAATAGAATTGAACTTGAAGTGGCAATTTTCCTACATTGGTCTAATACAAGTAAGCACACACAGACACAGACACACACACACACACACACACACTTAAACAGTCACTCATGCACCAAGTCCATTCTCCAGCTGGCTGCAGTCCAAAGTGACACACTGGGGGAAGCAGCAGAAGGCAGGTCTGGCCCAGACAGCTCTGTCTCTGTCTATCTCAGGCTGCAGGAGGCGACTCAACAGCTGCTCAAGGTGAACATCAAATGAGGCATGTGTGAATATGGAGCCTGAGACAGACAGAAACGTAAAGACAGACAGACATAGAGAGAGGGGCAGAAGGGAAGATGAGTCAGAGAATGAGAGGGAATAGAACTGGAGTGACAGACACAGAGGGAGAGAGAAGATCATTACACCCAGTGGGGTTTGCAATGTCAATGCTCCAAGCTCATTCCAGTATGGTGAGAATCTTGAATGTGAATATGGGTGCCAGTTGGGTTGCAAAGTCTGGGCATGAAGTCTAACTTTGAACTTAGGGTTCATCATTGAAGCAAACATGAAATCAATGCTGACCAAAAAAAGTATTTGGAAACTAAAACTAGGAAAATTAAAAAATAAAAAAGGCCTGTACAGATTCTCTGAAAACATTTTATAATGGCCAAATAATATCCAATCAGCCATCCATGCACATTCTGGTAGCAAATATTAGCTGCAGGACATGTTTTTTCTTTCTTTTTTAAGGTTTAAATGAAGTAACGGCTTTCTATTTTTTTTAAACAAGTGCAAGTCACTCATGGAATGAATGTTGTAAGCACTCAAATGATGAAAGTATAAGATTCAATAGTGTAGTTTATTAAACTATGAGTTTCTCAGTAACCCAATAACCAAACTCCTGCATACCTAATCTCCTTGTGGCAATAGAAGGCTACCATCGAGTTGAAGTCACCCCATTTATTTCCACTGGTTTGCCTGTATTGTGGTATGACTGGACGTGGGAACTGAGAACCTTGAATAATTACCCTAAGGTCCCACACATAGTAAAGAATGGGACTGTTTACTTATGGCATATATTTGTACTTTGTCAAAGCAAATAACCAAGAAGCATGGATTTACAGCAGAATAATGGAGTCAGTGTTTTATGTACAATCATGTCTGTGTTGTCCATTTTGATGTTCATGGGATAAAACCTGTTCATGAGGGCTAGCATGACTCTGCTATCGTTCACATCATGGTGTGAGTATATATATACTATTTCTATGAAAATATAAATGTCTAATTATGTAATAACAGAAAATAAATAAAAAATATTTTCAATGCACCCTTAATGTGTCTAGGTGTTTGTATTCTATTTGCTTGAGAGATGCCATGTGTTAGACCAGTATGACATACAGAAACTAACACTGAAAAGTAATAATTACACTGATGCTAAAATAATTAGGTAATTAATAGATCAACATAAATTGATCAACAATGATTTGTTGAATGACAGCCTCTGCTCAGTCCAGCCTCCACTGCAGGTGGAAGAAGAGCTTGATTAGTCACCTCACTCCAGCTGTGACAACCAACTCACCTGGCACCGCTGCCCCCGCTGAGCCAGCTCTGCACCACCTCCCTCTCCCAAAGCTGACTGGCCAAACCATGCCCACTTCCATATGGATGTTCAAAGGTCTTTTTTTCTGAGCCCTTTAAGGACTTGCTGAGGTTCACAGCTCATTCAAATTAACATCACATGATATGACTGAAAACCTCCAAACAATAACTAAATGGACATTGTGGTTAAATGGCTTATAAACTACTATTTATCATATCAAGAATGAAGTTTGGGCCTCAGTAAGTTGAAAATGTTTGGGCTTTGGATTGCTGGCCAGATTAAACCTTGCTTTTTATATGCATTAATTTACCTTAAAGAACCCATCATGTACAGTGAAAACAGCAGATTACAAATTGCAGAGTCAATTTGGCAGATGCTCCTGGTCCCAACCACTTAGTCTATGCAAAATACCACTTTGCCCAACATATGCTGTTTGTCAAAGTTGCTGCTGAATTGTATTCATAGATATGCACCATGTAAATATATCAACTGTTACCCTTAACATTGCTCTGTCCAAAGGTAAAAGATATGAATACCAACTACCGACTTCTAAAACTTGCTAATTAACACATCGCAAGTTTTATTATGCTGTAAGGCTCTTATAATTTCATTTCATATTGTGATTTAGTCATGCATGTTTCCAATTTGCACAGAGATTACTGTTGCTGCTGGCCCACAATTGATTTCAATCAGCAGCCAAAATTGGCTGCACGTATCAGCCAACACAGAGATTGATTAAGAGTTTGGTAAGTGAGGATTTTATCTCTTTGAATACTAATGAGGGTGTGGGTGGCCAAAGCTGGCCTCCAACATATGGGGCGTGACAAGGTTAGATTGCGATGGATGTGGCCCAGGCATTCAAACTCAAGGCTGGTTTATGAAGCTGGATCAGCAGGCGCCATGCATCAATATAACAACCCCAAACACACACACACCCTCACTCACAGTCCACTCCCACCCATCCTGGCCATCCGGTGGAACCGAAAACATAAATTAGACTGGGGCTCCAGAGAGTGTCCAACTGCAGGTGTTCACGCACTTAAGCCCACAAACACATAGGAACTAATGGTGTTATGTCCAATAAAATGGTAAAGTTTGCTTTATAATGAATGAGGTAAACAGTGGGAGCAGATGATGACTTGGTAGATTGTCCGAGGAGGCTGATGGTGCCTAATGAGGCACACTCTTCCGTCGTCGGTTCTAGCCTTAGATGGCAGGATGTTTGGATGGGGTATCTCTGCTGTGATGTGGATGTCGAGAATGAAGATAAGGACATGATGACACAAACACACACAGCACATGAAGGGACACACAATCATTCTTTTGCATCAGTAGGACTTTACACTTGGCTCTATTCCCTTTCCTCCAAGCCTTTATAGTCCCCTTGATCTCTCTCTCTTTCTCTCTCTGTCCCTCTGCACCCCCCTGCACTGTTATCTGAATATCCAGGCGGAGGAACAATGCAAAATTAATGTCACCATTTCTCCACCCAACTGCTCCAATACATTACCGCTGGCAGGACACATTATGCATAAAATTTATTAGATATGTGAATTAAGCATCGATTGCAGCCACTGTAGATAAATCTTCTGTGAAGCCAAAGCTATGGATTAGTTTACTAAAATGTTTTTTTTCAATGCTGAGCCAGTTTTGCTGCAGTGTTTATCTCAGCTATACAATAAAAACTGAGCGCACACCACTGAAGCTGTTTGTGTTGCTGTGTGTGTGTGTGTGTGTGTATGATATATAACCACTGTATAGCCTCTTTGACCCCTGGAAAGTCAAGAAGATAAAATGGGTTAATTAGGGAACTTCAAGGTGTGTTTGGACTGCAAAAGTCATCCAGCATGAACTGAGGTGAAGACGTATCTGTGTGAGCTGAAAATGCTTCAACTTAAGTGGAAAATGTCCGCTCATCCTGTGGCTCTGTGGATCTACTTCATGAACATAACAGACAGATGGTGATTTCTGAGGTCAGGCATGGGCTCACACACACACACACACACAGTCAGTGAGCTGTAAAGCTTATACTAACATTGTTTTTTCTTGGCTTTTACAAGTAATTGCTCTCTGTGATTGTACAGCAGTAAACAGCAATTCATTTTAGTTTGGGAAGTGGGGTGGATGAGTAAAGAACAGCTCAGAGCAGCTCATTAAAAAAACCAAACAAACAGAAGAAATGGACATGCACTAGTTCATCGTTTAGGATGGTGAATTTGGTTCAAAATTGGAATTTTTATGCCGTGTGAACTGTATTTTGAGCTTGCTGTTGTGAAGTGTGAGCTTTCACAGCACTGCTTATTTCCTAAACTGTCAAACCTTCCTTTATACATGCACAGAGTCCAGGGCTCATTTTCATATCTCCTTACCCTCTGTCTTATGCTCCACAAGATGAGATGAAACTCTGCTAGAAATTTCTTGGAGGTTATTTGTTTTCTGTATATTGAGGAGGTAATGTACTGAGGTTTATAGCAAAGACTGTAAACAGGCCAGATGAAAAAAAAAAAAAGCATGCAGGAGGTGTCTGAGTTTAAGATAAGTGCTTCCTCTTTTCACGGGGGTTACTGGTGTGACAAATTTAAGATTCCCCTCATTGTGTCAATAAAAATATATCAACCCAAAAAGGAAAACCGTGGAATTTAAAATGGTCACACAGAGAGTTTGCTGTAAATATAACTCGCTGCCTTTCTCCATCCTGAGTCACTTGACCTTGATGCCCACAACTCACTTTGAGTCTTTAACGCTTGTTGCCATTTAAGTGTGTGTATGCCTTCAGTATCTGTCCCCTTTCTGACTGAGAGGAGACGCTTGCCTGGATGTTTCTCAGCGTGCATGCTTTCATCAGACTTCCAGCGAGAGCACTGGAGCTTCCTTTGAGGAAAGATTATTAAATAATGCAGCTGGTTAAGTAAGCTTGTCGGGACAAATTGTAAAAAAGCCCCTGCTTCACTGAGCCAGAGCCTGTTAGAGAGAGAAAGAGGGGGAGACCACGTGACTTTCAGCCCTCCACAGAGTTCTTTCACCCACCCACAGGCTGAATACAGAACGTGGCATGGAACGTGTGTGTATGTTACAGGGTGGGGGGGCTAAAGACTGACGTGTCCTCCTCCCCTGCCATCATGTCCTCTCCCTTGTGTTTCATAGACCAGTCTGACACAAAGCATCCTTTGGTTTTTCCTCCCTGTGACAACGTCTCTCAGAGCTTACAGAGTTACATTCACTGACCTACACTGTCACTTTAAATTATGGACAGAGCAGCAGGAAGACAGCTTCTTAGACAGAATTAGATGCGTTGTAACATCATCGTCTGGCAATAGGGAGTACAAATGACTGCCTTGGTCCAGACCTGAAGATGTGACCAGAATCAGATACTGCTAAAGACTTAAAGAGCTTGTCTGTGCTGTGTGGGCTTCACTTCCGTTAGTACATGGCTGCCCCCTACTGCTGCTATAAACAAACTACACCTTCATCTTCTAAGGAACACACTGAATTCAGTATGTCATCTCACACATGAGGAGACCCAAAACACAAGACAAGACACATCAATATCAAATGGTTCCAATAAACAAATACAATCTTTGGCAGAAGTTTAACTATGTCCATTAGAGACACTAGTGGAAGACACTTAGGATATATGCATTGACCTTATAATTGTGGCTACAGGGTGGAGACCATGGAGACACCTACTGGGAAACTGATGCAGGGCCTCATACACATGCATCACACAGCAGGTGGTGTGGGGCTCCATGAAGCAGTCAGGAGGATACTCACAGTGACAACAAAGGCCATCCCAGTTTGATGCTCTGATGCACCTTGAATCCAGATAAACACAAATTCTAATTCAGTCCCAAAACAAGCTTTACTTTTAGAAATTATCAGGTCATCTTTTTTCCCCTTTTTCCAGTCTGTATATAAAGGTAATCTACTCACTGTAGCTTTATAACTACTGCCATGAGAGTGGTCAGTTTTCTTATCTCACTCTTGGCATCAAAGTCAGTAGACATTTCCCAAAATGTTGATCTGTTGCTTTAAAAGCAAAGTTTCAGTGTTCAGTCTTGATCTTGGAAATGACTCAAGCTCATACACTCATGGAATTGGTGGTGAAATTCTCAAGACTGACCTTTGAACCTCATCTCTTGTCCTTGTTAACCATTTACATTTGATATACAGTACCAAAACAATCATGTTTTTATTCATGAATATATTTTAATTCTATACACTGCTGATTGATTACAAATGGCCACAATGGAATGTGAGCACAACCAGGCTTTGTTCAAGAGAACGCCGTCACACTGCAGAGGAAAAGTCACGCCAGTAACACGACGTCTTGAACGAGCCACCGGCAGATTTCATATGAATACAACAACTACAGTGATTATCAGACTGTAGAAATACAACTATCTTCAGTTTACATCCAAGGTGCTGAAAGGCCAAACACTCACATGAACTAAATCCCCCCCACGCTGTACATATACAACAGAAAGATGTAGCGTCACTGATTGTCCTGCTGTTATTAAGGCCTGTTGCTTTAGAATTATCTTGTCGTCATCCATAAAAAAGAAAAAATGGTAAAACTATAAATTATAACTAAACACATACAAATCATTGATGATGATTATGATGCCAAAACTACAGGAACAGAAAATGCTGACATGATTTGATGAACGTACACGTGGTTCGTGAGGATGTTTGCAGTGAGAGTAAGCTTAGAAGAAGATATTATTGCTTTGGTGTGCAGGGGGCAGGAGCCCGTGCTGTTTCCACAAAGAAGGGAAGAAGTGTCCATGTGAAGGAGACAACAACGGGGCGAAGTGGCCAGACGTAATCTCACACTCGTTCCCTTATGGATTTACTGAATCCTCATCTTAAATACACCATGTCAGTGACGTCTTGTTAATCAATAGGAAGACATAAACATGACCCTTTCCCCTTAGTTGTCGTCGCTCTCTCTCTGCTGTGTTGCGGTGGTCAGAAGCCGAAGATATCGTCCCCGAATGGGCTGAGACTGCTTGGAGTGTTTCCATTGGCACTGTCCCAGTCAGGTTCAGCGAGCCAGTCTTGGGGCATCACCCCAATGTCCAGGACCTGGGGGTTAGTACGCGACACTGCCAGTCTAAGGAGACAGAGGAGAAGATGATGGAGAGAAAAAAAGTTGCACTTTTGACATAATTTTAATGCTTGAATGATAAGGTTGCTAGTATCTTTTCCCCTAATTTCCAATAAATCCAATGAAAACTGTCTGAGCTGTGTCTCAGCTGTGTCTGAGCACCCAGCCCCACATACAGCAGCTCCTACTGAAAGAGCAAACCTGTAAACACAGACTACAGATATGTAGTTTAATACTTATAAATGTGTGTAGTGTAGGCCAGTATGACTCCCCCCCCAGTTTTATACAACAGTGCTAAACCCATTTATATGATCTGCTTCTCTCCCTTCTCTTCTTTTTCAGTGAACTTCAGGCTAATGTCGCATAGTCACAATAGCTGTTGCTCCTTTGACTGAGGTTTAGGTCATCTTGAGATTTCAATGCTGCCTCTACAGCAGCTCAGCCTCTCAGACCTGTTTATACAACCTCTGTCCCTTTGAATTAGGGTCCCTCTGTTTGGCTGCAAACAGCCCTTTCCTTCCCAGACAATAATGTAAACAGTCTGGGTGGAGGTCAATGGTATTACATCAAGACATTAAGTTCATTTGAACCATGGGATAAATGGTGTGATCTGTCACTGAGTTCAGGTGACCCACTGCTCCACTTTCACACCAGTGACCACAACCTGCACAACAAAGCCACACAGACTATATATTACAGAGAGGGTTATGAGAGGAAATGGTGATGATGCGATGAGTAGTGATGATGACATTTTTCACTTTGACTCACAATCGATACTTTGAATTAGCTTCCTTTTCTGAACCCAGTCGACAATTATTCCATCAGGGAGTAAATAAAGAACACAGGGAGCTATGTGACGCTACTGACTAACATTACTGACCCATAAACTGTGTTACTGGGTTTGGTGATGATTGAATTGGATGGATTAAGGGTAGGTTAGTAATTAGCACTACTACACTAAGTAAGGCTTGTAACAGTTGACAGTGGTACTCAACTTTACCTGGAAATGAACCATAGCTATCCAGAGCACAGCTGGAGACACAAACACACAGTAGATTGAGGACAGTTTGAAGCTCAGCTGTCAACCAAACTACATGTCATTGTTGGGTTTTTTAAATTTCTCCTGAGATTGTCCCTTCATTCCCTCACTTTCTAGAAAATCAGGGGTTGGAGGATTTGCATTCTGCAGTACACACAAATCATCAGTAAGTGGCGCTGTAAAGCCAAGGATTACGAGAAGGAACTACAGCGTACTGAATGATTTGACAAGGCAGGTTTTGGTGATGGGGCATTTTATAAGAAATTAAGCAGCAAAGGGAATCAACTAGGATCATTTCACTTGATAACAAATATACAGTTCACTTAAGACAAATATCTCACCTGGAGAAGGCTTCATCCAAACCATCCTCTGTTTCCTGGATGAAAAAGAATCTTGATTTGACATACAGTACACCCAAGGAATGTTACATATATCTATGTAACCATGGTGTTTGCAGACACAGTTGTGACAGCTATATGAAGACATGTATCTGTATGCTACATATTACAAAACCTATTTAAGATATTTCAGCTTATTGTTTAGGAGATTTCCATGACCAGCAGACAACTAAAAATGAATGTCTCGATTTTCATTCATCATCACAGCTGTCCACAGCTGCAACCAGAGCCAGAGGAGAATCTCACCGCGGCAGGGTTGTTATTGGTCTCAGAGGGCCTGTGGTTGTCCAGCTGAACCTCTTCTACATTCCCATTGGTCTCCGCTACAACGCTCCCACTGCCCTCAAAATCCAATAGGTTGTCTGTGGCAACATCTAGTTATAACAAAAGGGAAGGACAATCAATTTTTGTTTTACCATACACAGGTAATCTACTAAACATAAAATCACTGGCAGTCTATAGCCAAACTACCCAGTGAGGATTCAGGGATATTTACATCTCAGAAACAAAATGTTGAATGAAAACTGGAGATAAAATCTTGCTGTTCTTATATTGCTAACACTAAAAGAGGAACAAAATAACCAGAAGAAAGTTTGTGTCCAAACCTATATCAAAATTTTACAGACAGCAGAAATTTTAGAGCATCTCAGGCTCAAATTGTCAGAGCTGATTCAGAGCTGCGTGCAAACTGAATACTAGCATTAGCATGGTACAGTAGCAAGTTAACATCCCATAACATTTAATGGGCAATATTACATTTCATGTTTAGTGTGCTTAGTGCAACGTGGGTCACACAAACACTACTACTACTGCAGGGTCTGCCATGAGATTTTGTAAAGAAACTCACAATCCCCAGAGGATAAATCCTACTGATTTTGGTGAGCTCCTGACTATTCCCTACAGTGCCAGCGTGAGGTTGACATTTCAGATTGAAACATCTTGATTGGATGGATTGCCATGAAATTTGCTGTAGTTGCTCAAGGTCCCTTAAGGATAGAATATAATGATGATGGCGACCCCCTGACCTTTCTTATGGTGCCTGGATGAGGGTTGACATTTTTGGTTTTATTTAAATATCTACTGCTGTGTTACACACAAACAGTAATAACTGACCTTTCATCAAGCACAAGCAATTTGTCCAATATTTTCACTTATGACCAAATTCCTTCAAACTAATGGCGTATTCCAGGTGTCATTCCTCTATGTTCAGTGCTAATTAGCAAATGTTTATATGGTAAACAAAATACCATGCTGCTCCCAAGCACAGCCTCTTGTTCTTACCTGTTCCTTTCAGGCTCCCCAAGCTGTTAGATCTCTCCGAGTGTGAACTACTGCTGGCCTCTCCTGCTGAACCAGACTTCGCTCTTTTCCCTTTCTCTAGGGAAGAGATGTAAACAGACATAACACAAGCAGGTTAAGACCTGTTTACTGCAACTGCACAGCACATAAACGTCCTTGGAGCATTAGGGCTGATTCCATACAAACACCAGTCGTCTCAGACACTGATAAAACAGTGCCTGTCTGTGTGTGTTTTTGTTTGGAGATGACGATGATGCGTGTGTGTGTGTGTGTGTGTGTGTGTGTGTGAGTCTTTTCCAGTGAGGTGCCTACCTTCTTTGGCTACTTGCCAGAGTTCAAAAGCTACTGTGAAGGCCTGGGCTACTGTCAAAGCCACTGCCTGAGCCTGGAGGACAGGAAACAAATGCACTTTGTCACTGACCCTGACTGAAAAGAGTGCATTTGTGTTCACCAACCCTGGTGACACTGTGGCACAGACTAAATAGGAAGAATGATAAGCATGGTCTTTGGTATGTTAGCAGCAGTGTCGTCTGGAGCCTGTAGCCTGTTGCCGAACTTGATCTTACTTTTATTTGTTGAAGAATTCATCCCGAAAGTTCCGGCAAGTAAATGAACAATGAGCACCGACAGCTGCTGTAAAATATTTTTTCAGTTTGTTGCTAAATTAGTAAACCATGAAGCTGGCTAATGTTTGACATGAGAAGATAGCCTGGGAGCTGTTAACATGCTGTGGTGTATCCCCGTAACTAATGTCTGGTCATCGCATTTCAAAATAGCTGGCTAGCACTGGTGATATTGGTGCCTCATTAATGATAACATAAGCAACATAAATAGTAGTTTCCTGTGGCTTGCAACATATTGACAGAAATAAAATTGTAGGCAATTGGTAAATAGATAAACTTGAATGAATGGATATGTTAACATTAGCTGTAATTACCGACAGGCTACTGTAATTTTAAAAACCCCATTAATCTAATACCTTTTGAATAATGTGTTTGTGTCTATAATAAGGAGAACCATTGTTGACCAGCCAATTACTTATTTAGTTTCATACAACCTCAATCTATTTTTGTTGTACTTTTTCTGTCATTCAATTTACAATATACTATTTTTGACAAACACATTTTGGGTTTTCTTACTGTATGATGTCCTGCGCAGAACATACTGCATCTCGCACAAAACTCCTCACTAAATAAATGCAAGGGATCTTTTCAATAGTTCTCAGTGCTGCCATAATAGAAGACAGAAAGAGGTCACCAGCACTATCTCCATATCCTGATGATGAGAGAATCTAGTATTAGGGAAGCAGGGTATTATCATGTTATCCTGGCAGAAAAAAGGGGGATGTAAGTGTGGTTGCAGGTAAGAGGAGAGGAAAAGTGCCCTTCTGCCTTTCAACACATGGGAAGATGACAGAAAGCTTGAGGAGCTTGACTTCTAGGGTTTCCTCTTAAGGAGGGAGGAAGAGGCGCGGGAGAGCTGCAGTGACGGAAATGCACTGAAGAGGAGCACTGTTACAGGGAAAGTGATATCTGTTCCAAAAAGTGCATCTGGACGTAAAAAGGGTGGGGGTGTCACAAGTTCAAACAAACCCATCCTTGCTTTCTAACGGACTAAGAGGTCACTAACTCAGTGACAGATCAGAAAATGACCCACCCAACAATTTTGACAGGTTTACATCCACTTAAAAGACAGAGAGAGCTGATGCTGGCTGAATTTAAAATTCCTGTGCGAGCTCTTTATTCATCCCTATCTTAAATTAAACATAAAAATGCTGAAACTCCAGTCGGGCAACTTACCACTTTCCTCTTGGAGCAGAGGTAGGCGTGGCACTCCAGGGTCCCATTGAGAGTGTTTTGAGCAATATAAGCAAACACTTTATCATGCAGTTTGTCCACTGTGCAGTAGGATATTCTGCAAGCCAGAGCTCTCAGGTTAGACAAACAGCGACGTGACAAGCCACATGGCAACAGCACAACATTATTCTCAATGACAGCTTTGTACGTGCAACAGCACAGCTAAACGCCACTTATCTCCAAAGCCTGCACTGCTCGGCACATACCTGTATATGGAGACCTTTTCCAGCAGTTTATTGGTCGAGCTGTCGTACAGCATTATTCCCTGAGGGGAAACCTTAAGTGCAACTTTCTGAGGCTTCTTCCCACTTGCTTTAGCCTGTTAGAAGGACAATTGAAAAGTGATAGATGTTCAATAGCATGACAGGTTTAAGGGTTCACATATGGCTTCTGTAGCCATGCTGTAGGCTACTCTACCCTGTAGGTGACTTGTGCCATCTACAGATGAACCAAGTGAGGATCAACTGGTCATTTTGAGCTGCCGATAATGTTGGCAGCAGAGGCAACATGGCGGTCTTCTCTTTTTCAGTAATACACATCCAGGAAAGTCATCTGCACTGCAAACTTTACCCTCAACCATTAATCAAAACCTGGTTGAAACACAGGTATCTATGGTAGTACTTCCGCTAACGCTCTTGCACTGACCACAAATCCAGCTACAGTGTGTTGATCCATGCAAACACGTACACAGCAGCTTTAAAACCATTTCTAATCCAAAATTTACAAAACATACTCAACGTGGCAACGGAATGTATGATATGTATCTGACACGAAATCCTTTGAAATCGTAGCTTGCTCTTGAATAACCTGGGCTTTCACTGTCACTGATCAAAAGCTGTCATATCCAAGTGAAAAACATTTTGATGATTTACTTTGACTAAAAGTTTACTCCGTGAGTTGAAAAACTTATTTAAATATCAGGCTTATTTAACACCTTAAAAACAACTATAATTATTCTTCAAACATGGGTCATTTTGGACGGGCAAGAAGTTCAACACTGGCAATATGTTTTGTGCAAGAAATCAAAGCTGGTACAGTACTTTTAATGACAACTGTAATCTTTTTTATGTCAACATTGGCATTGTGATGGTTCCTCCAGCTCTCACCGTGGCTACAATCCTCTTCACAGCGGCGGCTGATAGGTCTTCTCCTTTGGGCTGGTCCACCAGAGTCATGCCAAGGTGACGAAGGTTAAAGGTCATGCCCTCTAAGATGGTCTCCCGTGTGTCAGTCCAGTTCTCTGGAAGCTCTACAAAGAGGAGAAGAAAGCAAACTTTAAGAGAAAATAAATAAATTGATCAATGAGAAACACCTTTTTACTAATTCAAGTTAAAAAACATCAAACACTCGTAGGTTACAGCTTCGCAGATGCAAAGATTTGTCTGCTTTTCTCTCCACTTCATGCTCCAAAATTAACACAAGTCGGGAGAACAGAGTTTGAGAACACACAGAGCTTGAGGAAAATCACAAATCGAGGAAATGTAAACAGGCAATGTTGAACTTAAAAGCTGAGCCATTTAATCTGCTCACTCCCTGAAGAGGAGAGGAAAAACAGGGTATCTAGGTCAGAGGTACTGTCGATGTAAAGTAAATACTTCAACTCCAAAAAAAACTAATGGCAAGTGACAATAAAAAGGCAAAGGGTATGGAGCATGGATCCATGGACTCTGACATACTGTGATAAGAGAAAAGTGTGGTTTTCCTCTCTGAAAATAACACAACCTATCGCTCTGAAACTAGGCCACAGATGTCTCTCTAAAAGTGCACAACTGTCTCAACTCTCGTGTTAACTTCTGCAGAAATTAAAAGAGATCACACCGATATGTTCACTTAAAAAGAAGTAGGAGGAGCGACAAAACTGTAACAGCTGCATGCAGTTTCTTATCATTACTGAGCGGTGTCGTCCAGCCCTGACCCCGCTGCCGTGTTTACAGAGATATCCTCAGAGAATGAAAGGGAGAAGGGTGAGAGATGTGGAGGGTGGAAAAAACATCACCATTACCTAGAAATCTATCCTCCCGGTGTTTACCTCCGCTGGGATGTGGTGCATACCACATACTCATGCAGACACATGTTTGCACACACGTGCACGCACACCATAAATAAAAAAGGGAGGACTGGGCTTTGTCAAGTCAGACTGATTCGATGAAGCAAGTTGACAGAAGCCGATAACATGATTGGTTCAAGGGTTGAAATTTACTATAATGATATATGACAACTGTCAAAAAAATGAAATAGATCTTACACCACTGCAAAACCCCTCTATTAAAAGTAATCTAAAGTTCAAAAGAAGTGTCATGAATAATTTTAAGTTGCCACTAATTCATACTTTTTATGATGAATACATTCCAGCTTAACACATAAAAGATGTCCTTGTGTACTTAGCGGAAAACTTCTGCAGAAAGCCTAGAGGGACGGAGATGCTGGCAGCTCTGTGAGGCTGTAGGCAGCGGCGCTCTGACAACAGTCGCATGTTCACATTAAGCGCAAAGTGCAGCTGAGGCCGACGTCATCAGTTCTGTGGGCATGCGCGCATAATTTTGAGTACGGGACACGTAAGAATTTTGAGCTAATGATGGCGTGAGGTGAAAAGTCATCAAAGTTGTTGTGTAGTCATCCTGTGGGGAACATGAACATCCGTTCCAACACTTTCACACTCGCTGAAATCCATGTGAGTGAAGCTCATGGTGGCATCCAAAAACTTCAAAGTATGTGTCTGTGGAAAAACGGCATGCTCGTGTGTCATAAAATCTGACATTGTTTACCATTCTTGTGGCTCTTTTTTAAGACTATGCATATTGAACGCACACCTGCCTCCTCCCAAGTAATACGAGCGAGCGACACAGAGTGGACAACGCTTAACGATCCAGAATGTGCCCTGTTTTTACCAGAACTGAACTGCAGCACTGCTTGCACATAACCTAATATGAGGTTTCCAGCAGAATAACATCAGAAATGTCTTTTCATGTGCTCCTTCAATGTTAACGTTGTCTCTCATTTCTTGTATGTGTGTGTTTATTTTACAATCTGCAAACACCATAAGCTTTTGTTCAAATTTAATGATCGTTTGTTTGTGTTGTGTAATTACGCGCACCCATCGTCGAGTTGAATTTCAGTGGATGAAACCACCGTCCACAAAGAAAATTCCGACCAGCCTCTGAAACACAATGGGACAACAAAACTTTCCATTTCAACTCACGTGGACTCACGAGACCAAGCACTAGGCTTGAAATTGTATTGGAGAAAGACTGCATTGAACGGCCCTAATCATATTTTTTAAATAAAGACCTGGAATCGCTTTTTTCTATGCTGAGAAAAAAAAAAAGAAAAGAGGCCACCGTGCAGGTACCAGGCACCGCTCAGCCAGGGAATGTGGAGGGCTTTAGGAACAAAGGTCAGCATCGACACGTGAAGGGAAACAGTTGTGTGCACGTGTGAGGTGAGACCAACTAAAACCGTCACTACGAGCCGACCTCACCATCTGTTGGTGTTGGGAGATTGATGACTGGGTGTAAAAAAAAAAAAAATCCTGACTTTTCTAATGGCAGGGTAAGTGGAAGTGTCTCGGTTGACGGCCAGAAAGACACAAAGGAGGGGAAAATTAAGAGGAAGATAAGACAACACCCTGGTCTTCGGCTCCTCGGTCATCTATCAAACCCAACACTGATGGATGAGTATCCATTTCACGCATCAAAGTGTTAAAAAAAAAAACCTTTTGTTGAACACCGTGACAACAAATGTGTTGATCTAAAAGGGCCCAACTGACAGGCAATTCACGTCCTGGCTGATTTGTGTGTCCGCACCAAACACTGAATCACTGTGGAAACCACCAACAGCAGTTCTACAACTTAGGTCCACAACGGGGCTCTGCGCCAAATCACCTTTTTTTACAACCCAACTTTTGCCACTGTTTAACTTTCTTTTCAATTCCACTGATCTATGTCCAGACAGCTCCAAAAAAAGGGAATCTAAATTCATCTGAGTTGATGTCAGAAGGGTGCTGTGAAGAAGCTGAAGAAACATTTAGTTTACTCATCAGCGTTTAGACTGGACGGACATGTCAAACAGACCCAAGCCACTTGATATAGGCATTTGAGTGTGATAGTTCCACTTTCTCCACAGAAATTCCTCTGAAAGTGCAGCTGCAGTCTACTTGAGAAGTTATGCAATTAATTCATTAATTATCAACTAATTAACTCACAGTGCAGGCCGGCCCAGAAGCCAGCCTTGCTGTCCCTGACTCTGTCTCTGTTCCACCTGCTGCATCTGCAACTACAGAGAAGTATATGGTTCTCATCGCAAGAAGGGTTAAAGTCATCCGGTTCTCGCAGCCGTGAGAAAAAACTTTTTGCCAACAGAGTAAATGACTGACAGGAGCGTATCGCCACAACTTGCCCGGAGCTGAATGAACATAACTCTAATATCTCACGATATCACAAGGCAGCAAAGAGAGCGGGGAAGTCTGACAACAATGGCAGAACATAACAGTGGAAACAGGAGGGGGGAAAAAGCCTCGCCCAGAAGCAGCCTCCTCACCAAAGGAGTAAGGATAACTGAGAACAAGTCCTGCAGTTTGGTGGAATGATGACTTCATACTCGGGGAGACATATTCCCTGGTAGTGGTTTTTGCCTTACTACACGCCATCGGGGGCAGTCACACGCTTCCATTTGAGGAGGTCCCCGCTGATGAGCAAACTCTGGCTGGTCCTCAGCACTGGCGGCGTGCAGGCGTAGGTTGTTTAGCGTGACCAAGGCAGGGCAATAAGAGCAGAGAAGTGGGTGATGAGCAGGGAGGGCACTGCCATTTAAAAATGGGGCAGTCCTCATGCAGCTAAAGGGGTCTGTCCCCTGATGGAGTCCCAAAGCGCGAAGACAGGTGGAGAAAAGTGACTAAGCCCCATGAACGGCAACGTTTGCGTGAAATGCTACAAGGCTCTCCCGGTCCCACACGGCACTGTTGGTTTTTCGGTATGAGCAGGTAGCCTGCATTCACCTTTCACCCCGGACTTGGCCCCGCAGGCCGGAGTCCGGCCTGGAAGTCTGAAAATGGGCGATGTGGGTCAACGCTGGTGAGGAATGTGTGCCCTGCAGCCTCGAGAAGACCCTGTAGTCTATACTATAATACACTACTTCTATAACAAGTGGGTCACTGGCCGCACGTACAAGGAGCTTGTAATTCCACTAATAATCCCAGCAAGAGTCCAGTGAAAGTCTTCATGCAAACCACAGTCAGCTCGCTCGTTATGAGAGGAATTCGGTCACATTTGAAAACAGGCTGGGTTTGTGAAGGTGCAAAGCCCCCAGCGCAGGTTAGCCGCATGTTGGAGCTGTACGTTTCTGAGCGCACAATGCGGAGCACTTAAACGTGACCCCTTATCAAGTCCGTCAAGTTTATTTACCGGCCGTTAGCTGCAAATATTTGTGCGGGAACAGACAGTTGGATGGATTACAGCGAGGCTGGCCTGAGTAACCGCAGCCGCTGATAGCTGTGCAGAACAAACTACATTAAAATCTGACCCTGTGCCATTAACACAGAAATGTGCTGGCAGGATACATGGAAGACTGGATCCCAAATTCCTGAGTTATCACTAATTTGTCCAGGTACGCTGCTACAGTTACATGCAGTAATGTGGGATATTTATTTAATCCCCCCCTGTGTTTTCTACTATCCCCTGCATGCTTCATAATGGCCTTTCTGATGGAATTTAAAACAGAGGGGCTTGAGCTCCAGCCAACAGGGGCCGTGCACTGACTGACCTGCAGCATTCCTGGCTTGTCCTCTTGGTTACAGGCAGGGGAGCTTTCAGGCTTTTCTGTGCCACCCGGTCAGGATCAAGTGAGATTTAACTTACAAAGTGGCCCTTGAGCACGACAATGGGCGCCGGAGTGGCCTCAAAAGTGTTTCATGTTCATGTCGCAGTGTGGGCAAGCTCCTGCCCCTGCTGAAGGGCCCTCGAGCAAGACGCAAAAAATCACTGCGGCTTCCACTTCCTCTGATGGTGTGCATGGAGGATTGAGTTTAGTGCTGCTGTAATGAGTAAAATAAGTTATTGTATTGGCCGCATATGTGTAAATTCCCCTTGTAAAGAATGACACCATAGTGAGTGAGATCATTTCAACGTCTTCAACTCAAACCGTTTCCCAGCAGAGTCGTGTTTTGCTGCTGTGGTCAACTTTATTCTGCCAAGTTTCAAAACAACGCAGATCTCCGGATGATTCCTCAAACAGGGATGAAACCGCAACGCAAACACGCCGGCTTACTCAGTCTCCAAAGAATAAATTAGAAACACGTTTTGCCCAGAAACTGGACCAAGCAGGACACAAAACAACTGGATTCTTGACGTGACGTTTTGTTTTGGTGCTCTTCAGTCCCTTCCTCAAACAAAATGAGACGTGCCGAGTTGAAAAGATGTCAAATTGACGTCGCCACAGCCGGTAACACAATAACATTTTGGCATGTTTGGCAGGGTTTCGGTAACTTTTACAAAGTTAGCAAACAACTATAATGTTTACTGAGTATCCGTCACTTCGGTAATTGGGGTAAAACGGGCACTGCGGTGAGTAAAAGTCAACTCTGACACGGTGTGACCGGAAAGTGGTGTTAATTAAACCCTTCATTTCTACGATTTCCTCTCAAACCAACTGTAATTTCTTACTTCTGTGTCTGCCGGCAGTCCACGACTGTTTCGCCACACTCGGGCTCCGGATGATGGCTCTCCCGGCCGACTTTAGGGCATCCATGTCGGTGTCTCAAAGTGCGGGGAGTCGGTGAAATCCGCTGCTCGGGGAGAAATGTTGTTGACCAGACTGCTGATGGGGAGGATGGACTTGTGGTGCCTTCTAGTGCTGTCAGAAATCCCGCTATTTACGAAGTCGGCACACGTGAAGGAGCCCAGCAGAAAAGTAATGCTGCATTTGAGTCAGATGGGACAATAGGATTGAGATGGTACGATCGTGTACCTGCACACCAAAAAACAAAACAAAACAAAAAACAAATCATTGCTACTTAATTCGGAATACTACCGCTAATAATAATTATTAGAACATATCACATCACGTCACAGTTTGTGCTCATGTTAAAGCTGGTCTTTTTCATTCATATGTGTGAAACATTTAGCATCAAAGTGATCTTTTGTTTTGGAAAAACACTGCTCAAAAGGCAGTCAGCCCTTTTTTTTCCAGCCCGCCCTGTGGGCAGCTATTTCAAAAAGCCATTATTTCATTATACACAAATGCAAGTTGCCAAGATGTGACAGTTGAGTGGTGTTAGCCATGAGAGCGAGATCACCTTAAAAAAGTTTTGTTCCTGATTCTATTTTATATTAATATACGTCTAAATTTCTCTTATAGCATCGGATGCCATAAGTTTTTGTAAACAGGAATTATATCAGATTATCTTTCTCGAATTGAGCTGCTAAAATACTTACTGTAACTAACATCAGCCCATTGAGACACACACACACACACACACACATACACAAATCCTACTGTATATGGCAAAGAAGCTCTGTCGTTCCAGTATTTCTAACCCCCCAAAAACAACTGGATGTAGTTTTCTTAGTAAGAGAAAGGCATTTCCAAGGTGCACCTGAAGGCAACCTCACCCTTAAACGACTGGGGAGCTACATCTTCTCTAATTTTAAGCATTCAGAGATCAACAAGGTTTTAGACTATGTCATTAAAACAAATGTGTGACTGGCTTGTGGGTGAGAAAAGCGATAACATAAATTTGAAAAGTGTTGTTCCCTACATGAAAATACATACAACTTGTTTGTGGTGGAAAAGTTTGTTTACATAAATACCTTTTGTGAATTGTTAGAACTGATCAAATAAGCACACATCTCAATATGGCATCATGCACTTATTGTGAAAAAATAAGATAATTCAAAAATAGTCAATGAGAATATGTTTGTTTTGACATCCCACATGGCATCAGATCTCGTGGTGAATTGTGGGTAAAAAGTAAAACTAGACACAAAGATCATGACAAATACACAGACTGAACAGCTTGCACTGCCACCAGCAAGACTTTCTTTAATAGTGATGGTATAGGTGAAAAGTGTGTGACACAGGCACCATCACCTTGAGAAAAAAAACATGGTGAAACAATGACAAGTTAAAACAAAGCACTTATTTTAAACCTTCTCTTCCTTCTACACAAACTTGTAAAAGCAACTTGAGAACTGAATTCACAACGCCAGAGCGATCCACAAAAATACTTCTTTTTTTTTTTCCAGGTAGGCAACATGACAGCACAACATGGTCAAATGGTTCAGGGGGTAACCTTTTCCCAACACAACACATTCACTGAATCCTTCCTGGTGGAGAATATAGGAAATCAACCGAATATGATGGGAAATATCAAGGAGGTGCCACTCTAAAAATAAATAAATGAATGTGAATAACACAATCAGTCACCTGCTGCATCATGTCGATCAGCCCAGAACCTTGTAACCACAACACCATCCAAATATGTTCTAATGACAAAAAAAATAACAGCACTCTTCTGCAAACATTAGGCTAGCTACATCGATCAAAGTATGGATGGAAACCAAACATCAACACTTGGCACTTAAGAACGGAAATGAAATAAACAAAGAAAACATTCCTCAGTAAGTTAATGTACATTGTTGTAAACAACTAAATGCCACCTCTCGGGCATGATAATACACAATCAGTTTGGCTGGTGTCTGGCTTACCAAGACTGTGTCACTATTTCAATGACATGTACCATGTCCAGAGTCACGTCTTCCCTTTAAGTCTGCAATACTGAGGTCGATTAGCTGCAAAATGATCGAACGTGTCACAAGGCGACACTTAATTGTTTTAGCCTTTGAATACTGACTTGAAATGATCGGACTGTGAGAAAACTTTAATTTGAACAAATGAAAACCAGGCAAGTCAGAGCCAGAGAGAGAGAGAGAGAGATGGAGAGATAAAGACAGTTTTCAACGTTGATACTTTTAGATCCCAGGATTGCAAAGTATGTGGTTTCTGCATCTGAAAAAAGAGAAACTGCAAGGCACTGTAAAATCTGCAAATAATGGTAACGACCGGTTACCTCGACATCATTAAATCCGGTGAATATCATGACCTAACGGGTTCTAATTTGGTCCAGAAGGAGAGGAGAGGTGTCTGCAGCAAACAGGTGAACGTCAATGTAACATTTTGGCAGTGCCAGGTCGAATCTAGCAGTCACATTTTTTAATTTTTTTTTTTTTTTTAAGAACAAAACTACATCTGCTTCATCCACTTACTGATAATCCTGGAGAATCCACTATTCCAGCATTATGGGAATAAATTGCATTGGAATATCTGAGGAACACAGCAAAAGGTTTATCTGTTCAATGTCACTATTTTCAAAGAAATACATTACCGTAACCAAACTGAAACATTACAAAACAAACCGTCACTCACTTAAGTTAATGTTGATATCAAAACATGAATAGTTTTACATTCATGTATCTCTCACAGCGCCTTTACTTTACAGGCGAGTTTCAAATTCACATCTGAACTGAAAAGGTCTTCTGGCTTCATGTAAACCATCCTTAAAGCTGATGGCTGGGTGTCAGTTCACTATCAGAGAAAATATGGCTGCTGGGGGTTTATACTGTACACCAAAAGAAGACTGACATGAAGTGATGCATGACTGCTCTTACGTCGAAATTTGGCCAACAAATTGTGTATTCCTTTCTTCCCCCTTTGAACAGATCAGGCTGTCTAATGGCTGAATCCCAAAACCCAACAGCAGCAACAAAAAATCCTACTCAACAAAACCCCCTCAAAATAATAGTTCTCATAACAGAACCAAAAGAAAGAACCCAAGTACAACTATGTCTGGAGGGGTTGTGTGCCCTGTATGTGTGTGTGTGTCTGTGTGTGTGTGAGTGCAAAAACTGTCAGGGGCTGGTAAACTCAAAAAAAACCAAAAAAAACAAAACACAAACAACTCAAGCCAGAAGCGAGAGCTTCACTAAAATAAAGAAAGACAAAGAGTTCTGCCTGACAGAAAGTGTGGCTGTCAGAGTCACTTTTTGAGGGGCTGGTAGACCGAGGCGTTGGGGTCCAGGGAGGAGGGACTATTGTCCATGAACTTGGAGGAGTAGTGCGGGGTGACGGGGCTGAGGTTGCTGCCGTCTGCCGAGTAGGAGAGGCTCGGCATCACCGCCATCACTTCGGCTATCTTCTGCTTCAGCTCTGCGATCTCCTGCTCCCTCTGGTGGATCTGGCCTGGACGAGCGGGAGGAAGCAGAGTCGTTACTATCCCGGCACTAAGAGCCAAACTGAGGCCCTGATAGTTCTGGGGGTGCTGTTCTGTTCAGGTGAGCCATTTACCATGGTGTACGCCATGCCTCAAATCCTCTGTCAGTCACTGCATATGTATTTTTACATCACAATATGGATATTTATCATGATTAATGAGACCTTTTATTGAAAAAACTGATGATTTGTTCATGAAAACCCAATCAAACCAACATACTTCATCACATCAACACAACAAACAAATAAAAATAGAAATGTTAAAGGGGTAGCTACCACCCTGTGGCAAAATCCCTGATCTAAACAGTTTATCTTGCCTCCTATGTCACTCACCATTCGTTTGGCACTGACATTTTGAAACATTGATACTTTTCAGCCAATTAGTACGAGTCACTTGTTTACAAGCGAATGCGGATGGTGTAGCATCAACATTAACTGACTGCCACACTGTTGTCCCATTACAGAGCTCTTTCATAGCAGACCTTTGTCACAGCACAGGGGAATCATTAATAACAATAACTATATTTAACATTTCATATTTTCACAACTGCTTTGAAGTTGTTGCATGGATAAAAGAAAAACATGGAGAAAAACTACATATGGTAAGTAAAAATACTGGATTGCAATAATTTGATCCTATGGGCCTATGGCACAGAAAGCAGCCAGGATTGCACGTGAGTAGTATAAAGATAACACTGGAAAATGTTGCAGACAACATGACGAGGTGTTATGCTACAGTACAAAGTCAGAAATGGTTACCCAGAGGAATTAAGTTTTAATGATTGCAAATTCGGGCATGGCTTGGTGTGGTTTTAGTCACTGATCCTTTGTTAACTGTGAAAATTATCATATTTCCTTTTCTTATAGTTACTATATCGATATGTTAAACGTTGACACTATCTTAAAGAACAGCTGACTGCGTTTTGTCACCCCATCTTGATCATCCAAGAAGGATGAGGGGCAAAAATCACAAGCAGGTTCTTCTTCAACAACCCTTTGGTCTTTTTTGTGCATCCAAAAATTTTACACCCTGTTGATTTAGACAACATTTAGACCTCCACTCCAGTTTTGAACCGCATACATGAATGCTGTAGCATCTAAAAGGCTCATTACATATAGAAAATGATGAAAGTGACTGATGGTGACATCACTGCATCCCTACAGTCAACATCTACCTTGTGCTATCTCCAGCTGCCTCTTGGCATCCCCCAGTGCAGAGAAGAGGTCCAGTTTGATCCTGGTCTCGGCGCTGAGGCTGTTCTCCAGGTGCTGGGTCTTCTCCTGCATGGCTGACAGCGCTGACATCAACACCTCCGTGTCCTTCTCGTTCTCTTTATACTTCCGCAGCTCCTGTGGGAGTGGAAAGAGAGGCATCTTTACTTCTTGTGTATGTTTTACAGGCACCAAACACTCTTCTATTTTATTTCCCAAAAAAAGCTTTTACTGTTGATGCAGCCAGGAGGGGTCTGATTTACATACATTCACAGCTTTTACAGTAGATTATGTATTTTCCAGTCCGTGAAGCCCGTTAAAAAAAAAAAAAAGTACTTGCGTTATTCAGTCTTACCTGACACTTGCCCTCTAGATCCCTAATCTGCTCCTCCTTGACTTTCATGTCCATGCTGAGCTTCTTACACTCTGTCTCCAGCTCTCTGATACGAACACGAAGAGAGTCGGTGGACTCCACTCTGTCCAACGGGAGAGAAACACAGCGACGGAGCGGTGAAAAAGCCACAAAGGTCCACAACTCAACAGACAGAGGGAACATATGATACGCTTTATAAGTGCTGGACACGTGTAACCATGCAAATCACGACCACACAAATGACTCATACTGCACATATTACACAGCCGGTGATAAGAACACCACAAAGCCATCGCACAACCCAAGTTTACACTGGGGTACTCTCTATTGTCCGCCAGAGGCAACAAAGACTAATTTTTTACTGATGTACTGACATTCTCTGATTTTCTTGCTTCAAAAAGATATACATCCCAATAATCCTTTAATTAGTACCTAGTGGCAGCAGCTAATGCCACGGCTCTGGCAGCAGTGGCCTCCTCCATCTTCTTCCTCTTCCTCTCCTCGGCCAGCTGTTTTTCAGCCAAGGCCCGGGCCTCCTGCTCAGCCTTCAGCCGCTTCTCCAGCTGGGAGATGGTCTGCTTATCCTTCTGCTTGGCCTGGACGGCACTGTGGAGCCTGGAGAGCGAGGAAGAAAACAGCCGAGTGGGTTGGCTCATCAGATGAACGTGGATATGAGATGCAATATTGAGCATTTGGGTTGTTTCTTTTGAACTTTCGAACTGGGTTGTGGCTGTCATATTACTTTGGTGACCCCCAGAGTCATCCTGCAGTGCCACAGCTGACATACAGCATGGACCGTCACTTGGCCCCTCAGCCTACTTGGTCCTTTCATATTTGTTATTCTCAAAGAGAATATATAATAAATAACAAAAATCCTGATGTACAACAATCGCTAAAAGAATTTCTTGAATTTCTTGTGTGGCAACCAAAGAGAAGTTGCTGTTAAAAGCTGAGGTAAGTATACTCAGAGAGACTGCACATGCACCCACTTGTTCTGCAGCAGCTCGTTGTCCTGGCGGAGCTGGCTCAGTTCAGAGCGAAGGCTGCGGTCCTGGCTGCTCAGAGAGGAAAGCTGACTCCGCAGCTCCGACTCCAGCTGCCTGTTGGCCTGAAGGTCTGCCTTCAGTCGCTTCACATCCTGCTCCAGCCTTTAAGGCGAGAAGGAGAGGGGGGCCGTGACAACATCCAGCGGAAGACACAGGAAACCACAACAACAGAGGCAAACATATCTCCTTTAACTGCTCCACATGGAAACAATCATGTCATTACTGTGTGAAGGCTGATGACTGCAGGGGTTAGCAAAATTATATCAATTAGGTTCCTCAAATAAAATGTCAAATACGTAAAAGAGAAAACACTAGCACAGTGAAATTGCTGCCGGATGCTTGGAAATGTGAGCTACTACATGCAAACAACTGTACGCACCGGCAACAAGCTGTGCAGTAAGAAGCAGATTGAAGCAGTACAACAGTGTGAGTCTTACCGTACGAGAGCATCTGGTTTGCCCAGCTGGTTGTTGGGAATGCAGTTCTCCACCGGATCCTTCTGACCCTTCCCTGCCCCCTTCTGCTTCTTCTCATTTTTACCGGTGGAGGAACCTGGGGGCACGCTGCCGTTTGTGGAGCTGTGATTCCGCGGAGATGAATTAGAAATGCTGCCCCCGCCTCCGCTGGCATTTTTATAGTTCTTCCCCGCCCCACCCATTTCCTCTTTGGAAGCAGAGTGTGTGTTGGTGTCGGCGTGTGCGTTTTCTCCTGCCAGGTCGTTATTCAGTCTCTTTGCCCCGGCATAGTTCTCAATATACTCTGTCTCCTGAAGTTTGGAGTCCAGTGTGTGTATAATACTGTTGTTATTGATTCCAACTGTGTTTTGCTTTTTGCCCTCGCGATCTTTCGCAGTACTGTCTTTCCCTTTTTCCCGGTACTCCAGTTCAGGTAACGGGACTGCGGTGCTTTTCTTTCCAGGAGGTGCTCCGTTTTGGGATATTACTGAAGGTTCTACCTCTGAGATCCCTTTGGCTAAAGCAGCTGGGAGAGAGGAAGCATGGGTGGCGTTAGTGAATGTACAGAAAACACACAGGACAGAATTTACACATACGGTGTCAGACCATAAACAGAGACTGAGTGAAAACAGAGGGGATCCCAGACACATGACAGCAGGCTGATACAGAACTGCTTTCTATTAGCTTTGACACCTAACCTAACTTGGTTGTGTGCCTTAAAATAACTCTGGTATGAATTGCTGTTTGATTCTATTTATTAAGACTTGTGTGAAAGCTGTCACCCGAGCTCAGGTGCGAACTAAACACCTGGACTGAGGCTTGAAGCGAGCTCTGGTGCTGTTTGTTGGTGGAGTAAAACCAAAGTAGGCCAACCGCAGGTTTCTGTATGTGATTTCAGAACAGACATTCTATATCTTAACTAGCAATAAATCCAGTTGCTGATGTTGAAATGTCAAGAAAATATTTTTCTTAAGTGATGCATAGAAAAGGCGTGTAGGGTCCTTGCTTCTGGTTTGACCATTTCTAGTCGCTATTGCTTCTTTGGTCTGCAGAATATTTGTTATGTTTAAATTGTGCTACAAGTGCAGTATTTCCTGTGTGTTTTCGTCCGTGCATGTCTCACCCTCCTCTGCCTCTCTCTCTTGTCTCTGCAGCATCTGCTGCTCTGGCGGTAAAGCCTGCTGTAGGAGCTGCATGTAGAATTCATTCTCCTTTTGGACTTCCTTCTGTTTCCTCAGTCGCATCTTGTAGCTAACGTAGCTCTTGAAGCCGAAGCCCAGCGTCACCACTGGGTAGCCGATACTTGGAGGTGAAGAGAAACACAGTGTTAACTTTTGATAAAGATATCCTTACATCTCCAGCCACTAACTGTTGAAGGATTTGCTGTGTTATCATGTGTTTTTTTCCTCCTGGGCATTACTGAAAAAAAGATTATACTATGAGACATTTACCAGTGAGCGGCAAAGGGTCGACACAGGTCTACGTGAAAGTTCTTCAGATCTTTGAACCGTATGGCTGCTTCGATGTACACAAACAGAATCCACAGCGATACAGTGGGTAGACAGACTCCTCTCTCTGTGTGAACATAGAAAGAAAAATCAGCTCTTTCAGGACTTGCACTGAAGAAATCTTGGCAGCTATGAATGTCTTGTGCACAAAGTCATTCAGGGAGGCGGTGGGGGTAGTGGCCGTTTGGCTGGCAGAGATAAAAAAAGGATCCACAGAAAACTTGGACTAACCTGTGTGCCAGACATACTGGACCCATACGTAGGTGCTGGCGGCGAAAAACAGCCACTGGACGGGGATGAAAAGGAGGCAGATGATGTCTGATGTAAACGCCACACATACGAAGAAGACAGAGAACGCCTGAGTGCAGGAGGAAAGAGACAATTTGATACGTCATAAATGTGGAACACACGTAAATACACATGTGCACGCATGAGTATACACCCATGCATCAACACCCGTAAAATCTTGCTCGCCACCAAAACCATCATCATCCATACTGGATTCGTGCCATGCTCTCTTTGCTAGGGTCATACACACAAGCTCTTACCAGTCCCTGATATCTGAAGGAGTCGTAGACACTTCGGATGAAAAGCCAGAAGGGCCACAGGTACTCGAACCTGAACTCCAACACAAAGTCGGCCAGCAGAACTAACACCCACACTACCAGGAACTTCAGGTACAGGAACGTACTGCAGGAGAGGACGAGACAAAAACATGGAGGACGATGTTAAAGAGAGACATGCGAAGGAGACAAAGAGCCTCCAGACAAGGCTTAATGAAGATTTAGATGGTATCATGACATTGGGTTTATACAACAGTCTAGTCTTTATAAGAATCACGTTTGCAGTGTGACTGGGAATATTACCTCAAGTTCATACAGGGTTTTCAGGCAGATAAATACCAAGTGATCATGTATATTAATCTACACATTCCCAGGACCAGTAATGCATTACTGTTGCCAAAGAAACTTAAATAGATAACAGTGGCTGAGAGACATCCAAACAAGTGAGAGAGACGGGTAGAGATAGGTTGAGAGTATGTATACAGTGTCATGTCTAGACATGTCACTTGAAGCACAGCTGGATTCCTTTTCTGTCTTGCCATCAATCAGTCTTTATGAAAGGGCATGCTAATTTGATATCAAATCTCCTCCAATAATATGTGCGCTTCACACGGTCCATTTAGACCAGTCTAATTTGGCGGTTATTGGTTCGTTGGCGTGTTTAAGAGGAAACCTCTGCCAGACAAAGCACAGGTGAGAGCCCCGCCGTCGGCGTCACCCCGGACTTCAAAACGAGCGCCCCTGACATTGCTGTTGTCATCCCAACCTCGAACACAATTTTCCTTACAAGTTCATGCAATTTATCTATTTTTAGCTGAAAATCTTTCCATTTGGCGGGATGTGTTAAAGCCACACTGAATGCCTACGGAGTCTCGCCGCCGCCTTTCATCTGAATTTAGTCGGAATATGAATTTAACTCCCGAGCTCGGCACAAATCATCTTTGAGATGCCAGACAAGTAACGTTAGGCCTATGATTTTTGTCAATATACGGACATGTACATTTAGCTGAATAAGTAGCTCGAAACCACAGCGTGCGTGCAAATGAATAAAGCAGAGGCTGGCATCCCAGTCTTGACATATGCAGAGAGGCGCCATTGTTATACAATAACGTCCCTCCAGCCCCTTTTTGTACCTGCTATATATACCCTCGGTGATTCGGTTCCGTTTTAACGGCCGTCGGAGTTTGCTGCAGTCCGCATTGCGCCGCTTCATCCTCCCCCTGTTGATTCACTTGTGATATCGGCCTGGTAACTGGAACTGGAAATGTCATTCGCTCATCCTAACGTTCACACTTCTTCAATTATCCACCATTGTTGTTATTTTATGCACATGAAACAAAGAAATAAATAAAAACAGTCCGCGGAAGGCCCTCCCCTTTTCACGACACGCCGCGTCCCCTTGCTGCCGTCTGACGTCACGCCACCGTCGTCGGCGTGCTTAACATGGCCGCCTCCGGTGAGACCCAGCGAGCAGAGACGCTTCTCTCGCTTTTAAGTTTTTAGTATTCCGTTCTGAACGGTAAGTGTGAGAATAGCGGGTTCTAGTAATGTTATTTTACTTTGCACGCTGCGTGCGGTTCGGTTTACGTTAGACGTACGTAAAAGAAGACTATTTGCACGTAACGTTACGTGGTAAAACGGATCCATGCTTACTCAACCACGTTTGTTTTGGCACTCGTGATAGTCAGATACTGAAGCACATTTTTGCTCGCTTGACAGAAATGTGTTTTATCTCAAGTCTACTCCGCTCCGTCATCACATTGTAACATGGCATATCATTTCAGTAAGGTAGTTTTTGGTTTAATATAAACGTGTTCTGGTCAGTTTTGTGTGGGAGAATTGCAACGGAGCCACGTCAAAATGTCAGTGATGAAAATCAATGTAAGACAAGAATGTCTTTTGTGTTAAATACTATTTATGTTTCAACAGATGATGCATACGAATGAGAAGATGGAGAAACTGTTGTCGCCTGCTGAGGAAAAAGAGAGGGAGGAGGAAGAGACTGTGGAAGAAGGAGCAGAAGAGGAAGAAGGAGACATAGATGAAGAGAGAGAAGAGGGTGAAGAAGATGATGAAGAAAAGGATGGTGGAGATGTTAAAGAAAAGGAAGAAGAGGTGATGCCACAGGCCGCAGCTGATGCAGAGAAAGACATTCCCTTGCCCACACAACCAAATGAGAAAAAGCAGGCTGATGTTCTGAACCTCAACAACGAGGTGGTGAAGATGAGGAAGGAAGTGAAGAGGGTGAGAGCCTTGATCATCAGGAAGCTGACACGACAGATTGGTGCCCTGAAGAAGAAGAAGGGGAATGGGATGGAGATTGAGAGGAATCAGAGGAGAGCTGCCAGACTGCTGGAAGAGATCCACGCCATGAAGGTGCTCTCACCAGACCTGGTAGGTTATTTAATGACTCGTTTTGTAATTCTCCAATATTTTGAATCCACATTTGACTGAACAAAAAGCGTACTCACTATTTATGACCCTCTTTCTCCATTACCAGGTGACCAAGACAGCCTTGCAGAAGAATCTCAACTTCGAACAGGTGTGTAAAAACCCAGAGGCTACTATTTCCAACCGGGCGGTAGCACGCATCGCCACCCACCCTCAGTTCAGCAAGAAGATCGAAGCCATAAAAGCCGCTGTGAAAGCCTTCAAAGAGGAGAGGATGAGGGGTGGCAAGCAGAGAGGAAAGGAAATGGTGCAAAATAAAGTTGGAAAAGTACACCCACAGTTACCAGACAAAATTGGAGAAAGACAGAGCAAGAAAGAAGAGGAGGGCATTACAGTGCAGTTGGACAACAAGGAAGATGTTGTCTTTAAAGACAGTAAGGTGTCAACTACAGCTAAACCTGAAAATGAGACAGGAGAAGCTCATTCAGCTGACACTGCTGATGTTCAAAAGAAAGAAATACCTGAGTCTAAGAGTGCAAGACCAGCATCAACAAAAAGTAATGAAGTAAAGGACACTGTGATAAGTGAACCTCAGAGTAAAGATGTGGTAAAGAAACCCAGTCCTGCAGTGCTCCAGAAAAAGGAAGACGAGGAAGAGAGTGATTTAGAGTCATCAGATGAGGAAGAGAAAGAGTACTTTGACGACAGCACAGAGGAACGTTTCCGCAAACAGTCCTCGATGTCAGAGGAGAGCGATGATGACTTCTTCGTGGGAAAAGTGAGCAAATTCAAGAAGAAGAAGCAGAAGAGCGCAGAAGGGGAGAAAAAGGTGGAGAAGGGGCATGAAGAGAAAGGGGACTCTGCAGACAAGGTGAAAACTTCAGACAAGCTAGAGAGTGAACTCGATGAGCTTGAGTCCAGGCTGAAGTCTAAAGCGACCAAACTTCAGACTGTTTTCTGTTCTTCCCTCTCTGGGTCGAAGCAGAGTGGAGGTGAAGGTGCAGGCAGAGGGAGAGGTGGGGATAAATTTCGTGGCCAAAGAAAACCAAACGGTGGCAGGGGTTTTAGTAGAGATTTTAGTCAACAGCCCAAGTTCCAAAAGCAGGCTGCAGGAACAGAGAGAAACTCAGGGTCCAAGTACGGCAAGCCCAGCCCTGTGTCAGAGGAGAGGGGCTTTGCATCTGCTGGCAGAGGGAGGGGACGAGGCAGAGGTGATGCTCTGAGACACAAGACTCACATGGGTGGAGGTGTCTTTTCCCATCAGGCACCGCAGCAGGCACTGCATCCGTCATGGGAGGCCAGTAAGAAAAGAAAGGAGCAGCTTGGTCAAATCCTGGCCTTCCAAGGGAAGAAGATCAAATTTGATGACGACGACTGAACCTATTTTTGTCTGCTTGTAAATGTCAAGTATATTTGTGTGTTTGAGTGACTCATATTTTCTGCTGATCCCCATTGTCTGACTCCACAAGAGAAATGTGAAGCTTGTCATTTGTTGATGTTCTCTGGCAACCGTCAAAGTGGTTTCATTGTTAAGGCGGAAAAAGGACAACAACAACAATGTGATATTTCTTGATAAAACAAGACAAGTATGTTTCACCTCAACTTACAAATTTTAAATGTACCAGACTAAGCAACCAGTCATTTGTAAGGTTGTGCCATGCAGTGTAGTTGTGTAAAAAAAAAAAGAACGTTGTGTGGATTTTGGATGCAGCATTGTTTGATTTTTCTAATGTTTTAACTTTAACACATCTCTTTGCCTGACACAGTTCCATGAATTAGACATAATATGTCTTCTTATCATGGTAATTATAACATATTAAGTGCATACATTCTATGAAATTGATGCATTGTTATACAAATGAATATATCCATGGAAAGAGGACCTTATATCAAATGACATTTTCTTGTGTTTGGTCTTTCATCACGATTTGTGTTAAACAATATAAAGTGTATATTTACAGATAGTGTATACATTGTTCTTTGCTGGTTTATTGTTAGTACCAGAAATGGTTCGATGGATCAATAGAAGTATTTTGGTAATGCAGTCAGTATTAGCTATTCAATATCACTTTGTTTAGAAAGACAATTGAAACATATTTGAACTAGAATACAAACAATTAAAAAACTAAAAAATTAAAAATAACACTCAGTAGAATGCATACCTTCACCATAGTCTGTCTGCTAAATAGAAGGAAAAATGAAGTTGTCTGATAAGCTGCACCTAATTGTACACACATACAGATCTCAACATCCTCAATATGTCTTTTTTTTTACTGTTCATTAGGATCAAAACATTATATACTATTCATCATTTTCTGAGAAACTGAGAAAAGTGAAATAATGAAAATCCTGGATTTGCCCCATCACCTGATCCACACTAACATGTAATGGGTCCTTCCCTGACACATGCCCCATCCCTCCATCAAATCTGGTATAAATCAATCCAGTACTTTTTGTGCAATCCTGTTGACAAACACGGATGAAAACATAAACGCGATTGAATAAACGACAAAACCATTGAAATAAGTCAAACCATTTTTTGTTATATGATAAAGAAAAGCAGCACGTGAAGTAGTGTTAAAACCGTGACTTTATTATAAGGTGTTAGGTTCGTAGGTTCATGGTTGAGACAATTCACATTAATGTAGGGCTGTGTGGCCATTGGTCGACTTCAGTTCGCATCAGACGTACGTAGCTGCGTACGTAAAGTGATGGCCAATCGTAGATGACGTGCTGCTTTCCCGGGGATTCTGAGTTTCGCGCGAAGAGCATCCACTTCGACTGTGTCAGTGGTACGTACCCGTCTTAATTTTTTTAAAATATATATAGTTGTATTGTTAATGTAGATAATTTTAATCATACAATGATAAGTACGGTTCATTTTATATATTTCAAGAGGGGGGCATACGTTGGCAGCGTAAACAGCTGTCAAGCGAGTGGGACAAGATGAGAAAGAGGTTCATCTCCGTTCTGAAGGGTTCTGTCGATAATAACGCGGGCTGTTTCGAGAACAACTCGACCACAGGGACCTTCCTCCTTTCGCCCGGCCCGACCGAGACCGCGAGAAAGTCCAGTACGGTTCGCCAAGCTTTTCAGGCGGCCTTAAGTACGCCACGCCCACCGGTCTCACAACAACCGGGGCATGGCAGAAACGTTAGAGCAGAGGAACCCAGGTAGCCCAAATTAACCAGAAGCAGGCTTTGTGTTTAACACATCGACTTGAAACCTTGTCGAGGACTTGAAATTGTGGTTTGCTAGGTACTCGCTGGCTAGCTACCTATAATTAGATGACTTTAGATTCACTCTACTGTTTATTTACACATATGTCACTCACACACCTAGACGCCTCTGTCGTTTGCCTTGCTCGGTCTTCTTGATATGTTCATTTTAATATATTTCGTATTTTTTATTGTATCTGTCTATGCAAAACGAGCGAAAAGCACGAAGGTTTGGCGACGTTGGTACCACTGTACACTCGACATGCAAATAAAGTCAGCTGCTCAGGCAAGCGAAGGTTACATATTAACGGAAACTAATTTTCTTCAGAATAAAGTAACTTGGGACACTGAGTAGTAGTTTGGGGGGAAAGCACGGAGCAATCTTGCATTGGTATTCCACATAGAGAAGGGGACGTAACATCCACATTTAGCTGTCAATTACTCCTACTGCTGCTTGTAATAAAGATGATAGTATGTAAGCATGGCAAATAATGTTGAATTTCCTGTGTGTTTGTTGGGTAATGTCTCACAGATACATTTTGGGTTAGTGAAAATTATTAAAGTGTTCCTTAAAATGAAAACAAAAATCTAACAAAAGTTATCGGTATCAATCTATCACTACCGTACTGATTGGAATTGTATTATACCCGTGTTAAAAGGAGTCCGTGTTAAGTGTGTGCTTTTATTTTGAAGGCGTACTCCCAAAGCCTCGGTTATATTTGTGAATTTCCGGTAACTTTACTCGTGTTTTATTTTGGGCTGAGCCATCATACCGCGGCTTGTCGGAACATACTTTAGCACACCTTGAAGTTACACCTTGAGTGTACAGCACACTTTTCTCTCCGATTTCTGTGGGAAAACAGGTAAGCACGTGACTGTAAACTTTAATGTGTTCATTACTGCCAGAGGCAAACTACTGTTTAGGCCTGGGGTCAGCATGGGAGGGGGATGGGGACATCTTGCTCCAACGAGCTAAACACATTGGTTAGGGAAGCTAGCGTCCGTCCCAGGTAATCCAAAAGTTACCATTTAATAGTAACTTGACTCAGTATTTAACGCAAGGACGCAGTCATTTCTTCAAATCAAAAGCAGATTAAGTCACAAGTGAATAAAATGGATTCATGGTCAGCTTATAATGTGTTACTGGCCAAAATGGCTCCCCTGTGTGCCACAGGATTCAATGAGATAATTGCAAAATACGAGTTTCAGTTGGGTGATATAGAGACACCAAGCATTTTAGACATGTTTTAGGTGTGTGCTGCTTTCTAACAACCTGTGCATTTTATTTCAGGCAAAAGGAAGGCTGGAGCTGGAAGTTGGAGACTCCCAGGACCTTCAGGATGGTGGCAGGGCTGCCCAAGCTATGAAGCCCATGGCCTCTCTTTCCCACACAGCAGAAAAGAGTGAGAATTTCTGCTGTGAAGACGTGTTTCAGTAGACCGGCATGCCAGTGTTGGGGGGGGGGGGGTTAGAAGTTGCCATAATCCAGCTTGCGCTTCTGCAGTTTTTACTGTGACTGTGAAACCATGGTGTAACCAAATGTTGTTGTTGGTACTTGACACTATAAGAACAAGGCTAAACTTCACTCAAACTACACCATATTGTCACTCAGACTATCTATTTTAAAATTAAGTCACAGAGTATATGATGACAAAGCATTCTCAAATGTCGTATGATGTTGAAATTTGAAACCATCTTGAGGAAATTAGTATTCAGGTGTAAGGTGACGCATTTCCTCCAGCCTACTGTCTTGTAGTGGGAAATGAAGACAGGCAAATGTTTGAAGAATTGTATCGATAAAGACACATTGCAATGTTGCGTATTAGAATGGCTTTAGGAATCATCAGGTCATAAAGAGTCACAAATTCACAACCCCCTCCATTTTTTTCCCCAGCTCCCACCCTCAATCCCTTAAAAGTCACTTCCCTGCTCGAGAGGTCGCGCTGTGACACCTCGCTGGGTTTCCTGACGCGGCGGTTTGCCGAGCTACTGAGGCGCTCCTCCGATGGGGTGTTGGACCTCAACACGGTCGCCCAGGAGCTCAATGCTCCAAAGAGGCGTGTCTACGATGTCACCAACGTGCTCGAGGGGATCCAGCTCATCAAAAAGAAATCCAAAAATCACGTCCAGTGGCTGTAAGTATGACACAAGGCAGTAGGAGGTGTGTGTATTTCGGAAAGGGGCTTGTCATACAATACCTCTTTGCATATTTTAACTGTTAAACTTGTTTAATATATATTACTTAAAATGATTCACTACTACAGTCACATTTAACATGGTGGCTATTTGTGTTGGTAATCTCATGTTGCTGCTGCAATTGTGTGTGCACAGGGGTGGTAAAGTGAATGTACAAATGGGTCAAATGCTGGAGGATCTCATCGAGCAGGAGAAGAAGCTGGACCAGCTGATCCAAAGCTGCACGCGGCAGGTTCACCAGATGTGTCAGGACCATCACAGTCAGAGATATCCTTTTTTTTCTGAATTTATTGTCGGATGTGCTCCTGTTTGGTAGCCTGCGTGCCTGTTTTGGCATTATTTGTAATTGTTGTCTGTTTAAAAAACAAAAAAAAAGCCAGCCAGGAATGTTGGTATACATCATTGAGCGTATCCCTGTCTACACAAACACCATGTTGATCATCGTCCTTGACCTTATGGAAAACATTTGCCTATTTGACGTATGAAGACGTTCAAAGGATTCCCAGTCTGAAAGAACAAACTGTGATTGTGATCAAAGCCCCTGCAGAGACAAAACTGGAGGTCCCACATCCAGATGAGGTACGTTTCTCAGCAAGTTGACAACATTTGTTTTGTCTTTGTTTCTGCTTATCTCATTAAACTCAACTGTTCCTTCAACTTTGGATAAAATTAAGCTGTTAACTATCCCCAATTTTTTTTTAACAAGGCCACTGTGTACTTGTCCCCTGTTTAGAGCCTCCAGGTCCACCTGAGCAGCACCCAGGGGCCGATTGAGGTGTTCGTCTGCTCTGATGAACCCAACCCTATGGAAGCCACAGACGGCTCCACAGCCAATGGTAGCCACTTAAACTTGTCCGCCGATAGGAAAGACCCCATCCCCTCGATGCCTCAGTCATCCTCTCTCCAGGTTTCTTCCACTGGTGAGTCCAAAACTTAAAGCTTCCATGGCTTGTCTCAGTCAGGTTACTGGTGGTAATGTGGTACTTTATTGACACGCAGAAGGTCGCACACCTTACTACACATCGGCTTTGGCCCATACAAGAACCTTACAAGATGAGGACATGTATTTAGTTCTAACTGAACTGTTAGAGTGCTGGTTCCTTTTTACTTTGGGTTTTTAAACCTTCGTTCTTTTTTTTTTCCCTACCCCATGTCTTCTTATCCACACTCCCATTATCTTTCCAGACGATGCTAACAATACTTCCGGAATCAATAGTATCTACAACCCACTGTCCGACCCGACACAACATCCACCTCAGGTTCATGCCACCCATGTCTCCCCCATGCCCACCTCTCACACCTCCCACACCTCCCTCCAACCCCCCTCTGAAGATCAACAGAGCTTTCTCACACTCACTCCTCCCATGGCCTTGTCTCTTGATGGGGAGGAATACCTCTTGAGCCTGGCTGAGGATGAGGGTATCACTGACCTCTTTTCCTCTGTTGACCTGGACCAATTGCCCGTGGAAATGCCCCTCCTCTGAATGACTTGGTTTGGACGCAGTGGATGTCTTCACACAAACACAATATCACAGGGGATTTAAATAAAGACCAAGCACTGCTTCAAATGTGGTTTTTATATATATATATACACACACACATATACTGGACAATGTGACTGGGACTTATTGACGCTCAGGTATGTGAAGGAGGATGTAACCCGGGAACATGACATTGGAGGGTTATTGCGATGACCACATACTTCTAAATACTAGGTTAGATTCTCTGCAGCTTCTTCAAGGCGTTTTGGACTTGGTTTTGAAAGACACTACGGATCATAGTTTATATCATGAACACGAAGAGCCCTTCACGACACAGCAGGAAGATGTGAACACCTGTTTAGCATTTTGAGCTGCTCGTGCTTGTTGCGTTGAAAGCTGGTCCAAAGCTGCTTGTGTTGGATTTTTGGCCAATGGGACAAGTCTGGATGGTGTTTGTGCACACTGCAACTGTACGTTTAACACTGTGGATTTATTTTTGTTATTGCTGATTTGTGGCCCGAGGTGCCTAGTTGCTCAGCGACTGATGATACGAACACAAATTCCTTCTGTGCCTCAGAGGGTCAGTCCCTCACCACCTTGCACTTGTATGGAAATAACCCACACGCCTTGTGTTGCCTTCACGACTTGGGATGCACTGAACCGTTCTTCTCTCATCATACCTTAACTCAGGGTATCGGCAGATACCGCGTACCGACCTGATCCCAGTGATCGCATATTAAAAATCTGTTTACCTCAAAGCATTAGAGTTATTTTTTGGGGGGGGGTTTGCTGAAGCACTAAAAAGTGGAGTTGGTGCCTCAGTACGTCTGAATGATGTGGCTTGTATTTTATAACACTGACAAAGAAACTGTATTTCATGGGGTTCAGTCAAGTCACAGCTAATACCCGATTCATGTATTACAGTATTGCGTATGTGCGTTCCTGTCTGCTACGCGAGAGAAATGACTGCATCGCTCATTGTGTGTCTGGCCTCATAGTTTCCTCAGGGCTCTAGACACTACAAGTGTGGTTTTATGCATTAAAGGCTCATTCACTTCAAATATTTATAGCGTTTACCATAGTTTGACATTACACCTTATGAGTTCCTGAATTGTGAGCAGTGCTTTGTCCGGAACATTGTCGCCACAGTTCTTGGGTGAAAGGTCTCGGTGAAAAATCCCCGCCATCACTGCCGTTGCTTTTTTCGAGGCACGGAGCAGTCTGTTGACGTGGCACTGAGCTGCCGCAAGCGCTCAATTGGCTCAAGAATCTTTTGCAGCTTTTCCACACAAAAACCCAGTCCTTGACTGCAGAGAATGCAGCCCTCATGGTGTCAGCTTAGGCGTAACATTAGGGCTGTCTTCAACCTTGGAGAGTGAAAGGCTCCTGTTGATGAATGGAGCGACTTGCTGCGACACACAACCCTCGCGCGCCTGCCAGAGCATCTCTTGTGAGAGCGGGCGATTTAGTGCCGCTTAAAATTGGGGGGGGAGGGGGCTTTTAAACGACCTGAAAGGACAAGGTTGTTTTTCTTACCATTCATCCTTAAAACCAAGTTTGGACGAGCTGAAACGATTCGTCGATCAGTTGGGTGAAAACTACTGCAGCACAGCTTTGGGCATTCTTGACAACGTGACACTAAAGACCAATGGCCCTGCTGTTTACAGCTTCATGTTACGTCTCGTCCTTTTTCTGACTGATGCTGTGCACCAACGTCGTGCACCTAAGCACCTCGACCTTGAGGGCTATGGGGCTTTTATGTAACTCAGTCTCTCAGTTGCGGTGAAAGTAAGCACAGTGTTAAACAGCTCAATCTGAACTTGTTCACTTGTTGTTACTCATTCCCATAGTGCCTCCACCACGCTGTCACTTGATTTTATATGTTCAGCTTTTTGACGGAGCGACCGGGATGAGAAGTTAGTTTCTGTGCTCGTTGTCTGTGGCGTCGAAACAGAAGATGCGGTACAAGCGTTCCGTAAAACTATTTTTCTCCACTCCTCTCACATGGCAGTATTGATTTCTCAGTTGATCGTGCTGCACTTATCTCAAGGTGCTTCTTTTTTTTTTTTTTTGACCAGTTATCGCTGAGCGCTCTTCATCTCTTTTGAGATGCGGACACCTTCTACATTCCGCAATATTGTGAAGAGGTAACAAAGTGTTTGAGCCGTTAACTATTATTAAAAAGTGAATGAAATGCGTTTGGTGGCAAAGTTTGTTTGGCATCGTTGACGGCTGCTGCGATTGGCCAAGCGATGTGATGTGTTATGAGACCGAGGGGTTACTTATGCTTCTGTTAGCCTGCTGAAATTTTAGTGTTGTGACAAATTACATACTCCTCCAAACTGAGTAAACCTCAGTCTGACAAGCAGTGAAGAAGATAAAAAGTGTTACTTCATTCTACCAGTCAGCTAGATGTGTAATGGTGAAGTTTGCATGAACAAGCAGATGAATGAACATGTCTCATTAGTCTCATTCGTTGGCTGTCACATAATATTGTCAACATGAAGACATAAAACCTGTAAATCATTGCAATTATTAGCAGCATCTGGCACATTGTTGTTGTTACATGAGTGGTAGTGACAGTTAATATACTTTGGGGAAAATAGATTTTCGTGGTTTCTAACTTGGAGAACTGATCAGTTCACTTATTAACTCGGGTTTGGTTCAGCGCCATGCAGTCATCTTAAAACCACCATACGGTTTAGCTGGGAAGCTTCCACGGCCTTTGAGCTTGCTTTGTCGCTGTCCCTGCATATGCTGATGTGGGTCTGGATCCCAGACCGCACACCAAGGCAGCCTGGAGCTGCACGTTATGCGCTCGGATCGGTGCCCGCTCACTCCACCGCGCCGTCAGACCCACGAGATCCTCGACAACGTTCCGACCCCTTCTTGCCTGGAGTGAAATGTAGCTGACTCCTGTGCAGTATACATGGAGGCAGTAGGAGGCAGTGTGATCCCACAGAAATCTTCACACTCGCTCCCAAGCTTGGGATGTTTTGGAACTATGCAGCGAAGTGCGATCCATCTATTTTCTAGGGATTGACTTTTGAATGAATTTGGCATCCTGCAGGAAATGATCTCACGTTGAGTCCACAGCTGAGAGGCTCTGTGCAACTGCGTTTCTGTCAAAATATAACTATGTGTGGCGAATGATAGATGCTGGATCTTTTCAGCCCGTGCTGATTTGCAGACCTGGATCCTGGCAACGATTCAGGCATGACATCTTACTAACAACCGTCTGAATTAGAAGTTCAGGTATCCGTGGAGAATGAAATGCATTTGTAAAATCTGTTTCTTCTTACCTTTTTCTAATCTACAGTACAAAAACAAACCTGATCAGAGGTTTAATGTTTCAGTGTTCTTGACACTGGCTGAGCTGACTGGAGTCCAACAGGCCATCTGCTGTGATGTACAACAAGAGGTCGAGGACGAGCTCAGTTTAGTTGTTTATCTAAAGGACGCCATCCTCGTCGAAAAATATTTCTTTGGCCCCTGCCATTTGAGTGAGTACGTGAAAATACACTTCAACATTAAGCGTACAGAAACCAAATTCTGGCAATTATTAAAGAGAAGATTTGGCCGTTTATGATTTTTAAAAGAAAAGAGTTGTTTGCTCATTGACAGTAGTCATTAGACCAGATGGCAGTTCCCAAAGAGATTTTGGAGTCAAGCAAATGTAAAATATACAAACGTTCTGTTGGAAAATTATAATTGCAGGAAATAGGTAAACTCCGATGCCCCTTTTTTCTGCATATATGCCCATAGGCATCTGTGAAAGTTTCCCCAATCTCAGTGCAGCCGCCGCTGTCCCTGCCTCTCTTTGTCTGAGCCACAGCATCTTAGAAAAACACATCAGTGCCCTCCACATGATGATGTAATCTGTCGGGAGCCCGCAGCATCCACACCTGTCCATAGATGGCAGTGTTGCGCCTCAAACGCCCACCTCAACCCTGCCAACCCAGTTCCCCATAAACAGTGTTACACTCATTTTGAGTTCATGGAGTCACTGGATCACTGCTGTTATTGATTCATGCGTGTTTCTGTCCTCTCTGTGCCACAAAGATTTGCACATGAGGAAAAAAAAAAAACAACAAAAAACCCCCAACGACAACAAAGTGAATATCGAACTGGGTCGTATTGAATTGGGCCTGACGTCAGGCCCGTCTCGTCTCAGGAGGGCTCAGTTAAAGATCAGCCAATATAGCTGTCAATCAGCCGATCAATCGGTCGTTGGAGTTTCATTTTTAGAGTGCTCTCCCCTGTTACCTCGCTGGTTTTTAAAGCGCCCGACAAAACACACAGATGGCTGGGCTTAAAGGGGGAGATAGGACTGAGTTGCCACTTAAGACTCGGCCTCTTGGGAGGCGGGGGGGGGTTGGGGGTGACTCTGAGTGAGTGCAGTCCACCCTGAAGACGTAGGTTGATAGTCCTGGACCCCCACCACCCCCATCCCCAAAAATAAAGCCCTTGCTTCTGCGCTGCGCTGTCTTCAGTCAGGCTGTTTTGACTGCTGTAATGCACCGAGGCGGGGAGCGAGAGAGAGAGAGAGAGAGAACAAAAATGAGAGAGGGTTAAAGAGAGCGCACGATAGCACGAGCGAGAGAGGGAGCGTCTACTACTCGCCGCTCATTGGCTACCAGGGAGCGCGCCGTCTCTTCGCGTGGCGCCCTCCCAGCCAATGGGCTGCCTCAGCAATATTTTGGGTTTGTGAATGAAGTGAATAGTGAGAGAGCAGGACGGGAGCAGTTTGATTCATCACCCCGCAGCTCACCGTGTGAGGCGCGCACCAAAGTGAAAGGTGCGCTTGTTTCGCCGTGCAGTCTGGCAGAGGGGGCCTCCGCGGTGCATGCAACACAAGCACCTGCCTGCACCTCCACCTCCTTACTACCTTCTGAAGGAGGAGCCGCAGTATCCCGGGGCCCGATCAGCACCGATGGACTGGCGTGTGGAGCAGCTGCTTCACCAGTTTCCTTTTCCTCCAAGTTGCAAGTACAGATGAAAGAGTTATTAAGTTAGGAAATTATTTGTCGCCTTTATCACACTATTAATTGCTTCTGCTCCCCGACTGGTGTTAATTGCAGTTCAGCTCTTTTTTTTTTTTTTTTTTTTAGAAAAAGATTAATGCCACCCTCCACGGCAAAATGATTATCTCTCTCCTCGCCGTTGGCAAATCCTCATCCTCCCTTCAGCTCAGACCCCCTGTCCCGTCACTGTCCACGGCTGCATCTGCCGAGGCCTCGCTGTCCTTACCCAGAAGCTCAGAAATACAGTTCTGGACAACACCTCGGCCATCTGTGGAGCTGGGATACTCGGAGGAGCTCGGGCGACCGTTGCTGCTGCACTGAAAACGTGTCTGAATCGGAGGCGTGACGTGCTGTCCCGCTACGCCGGCTCTCCCTTTTACACAGACTGTGACTACCTCTGCCGCCTGGCTTTGACAACAGTCCCCCCCGTTACGTGTTCCTACCTTTTCAGCTGGAATAGCGGCGCAACATTCCCGCCCTGAACAGGCTTTTTGGCGGGACGTAAACACGGATTGAGACGGGCCGTTAAGTTGCTCTTGAAGTGGGGCGTTCCTGTGGCCTGGTGGTCTCCAGCTGTGAACCTGCTGTGATCTGTGCGTCCTTACCATATAGACGGGGGGGGTGGTAAGCACCATGTCAGCAGTCAACAAGTTGTCAGCCAGAAACAAGTAAAAATCGTAGACATTTCACTGGAATCACATACATGGTTGTGACAGAGCCATGAAGCGAATGTTTAATTTTTTATCAGCTGTCTTCTTCTCAAGGCGCGGCGTCTTCGTACTTCTCTCGCGCTCTGTGGAAATAATTGAGGTCACCTCAGGGCAGTGTTTGTGGATCTCTCCTTTGTAGTGCGCAGTTCAGGGCGAGTTATCTCAGGCCCCATCCACGTGTCTCATTCTTCAGCTGGAGCACTTTGTGGGGGTGGCCTTCAGTGAATCGAAGATTAGTGGGTCAAGAATGCGTCTCCTCCCCGCAGGAGGTTGTTCACAGTATATCTGCCATCGTCACGCCGCCGCAGGTTGCCTCGCCGAGCCTCGCAGAAGCGCCTCAGCGATCTGCGGTGTGCTGCGAGCTGCTGAAACCTGCAAAAGGAAACACTCGTGTCCTCCAGGTTTAGACAGCTGAGGGCTACAGAAGCGGCACGCAGCCCGTTGACCTGGTGTCACATAGTTACTCTTAAAGTCTGGCTACGAAGACGGCGGGCGCTCGCAATTGGGAGGGAAAAAAAATCAGTTTTTCCAAGTAAATGTCTTTCTTTGTTTGGCTTTTGCGTGGGTTCAGTGTCGAAGGCAGAACGGAAGTGCAGAATTTAAATGTCCACGCAAAAGATGAAAAGAGGAGAAGCAGCATTTCATCTGAAAAGGTGAGCGCCGGGAGCGGCCAGGACTCGGAGAGAGGATGGAGGAGGATCAATTAGCTGCTCCCGTCTGCGGTAATCCATACTGTAGGTCGGCGTATGGACTGAGCATTAGAGAAAGTGATTTTCCTCTGTCACATGGCCTTCAGGGGCTTGTCTGTGCAAAGATTTGACCTCTTCAAAGGAGGCTTTGCCTTTAGATACTCCCTCTGTCAAGTGTTAATACAACTCAGCTCAGATTGCCATTTTTATATATATATATATATATATGTATGTGCTCTCAGTGCTGTGGGGTTTGATCTCAGGAGGGAATATCCAGTATGGGGCATGGCCCCAGATGATGCAGGAGTTGGCTGGATCACACACAGCTGGGTCCTGGCTCTGGTCCACGTGGAGCGGTCGGAATGTAATGTCTACTTCCCTCTTGTTCTCTGGTTTGAGGTTTCTATTTTTCCGTCCCCCGCGCCGCGCGCTGCGGCTGCATTATGCCTCCGCTGCTGTGACGACAGCCTCCTGACCTGTTGTGAACCGCCTCCGCCGCTCCACCTCGCTCTCCAGCGGGTGTTTACTTTCTTTAGTTCCACTTGGATACGTCAAATATTTGCATAGACCCAAAAAAAAAAAAAAAACAGGCGTGAACCCGAACCCATGGGCTCCTACCCTTTAGCCAGCAGAGACAAAGAGCGTCAGTTGTCATTTGCATGCAATTTGCATTAGATCTCCCCCGTGACTGTTTGCAATGTCAGGAGGCCAAATTAACCAGTGTTCCGTTTTAGCCACATTTGCATCTCATTTGCATCAGAGTTGCTTAACGAGGGTTACTTAGCCGAGTGACCCCCGTGGAAACTCCTTACCCCGCGCTCCGAGGAGGCAGATAGTGCGATCAGCTAATTTCATTAAGGGAAACTGCTGTTTGACTGAGAGAGTGCCTTTGGATGTAATCATTAAAAAGGGACGATGGCTCGCAAGCTGTTTGTAATCAGGCCGCGTTGGCGTGCATATGGACATTGTGTCATATTTACTGTAAGGATGAAAGATTAGGCATGGTGGGGGTAGCGGGCAGCATCAATCTCACTCAGCATCTTAGAGCGGGCACATTAATCATCCCATCTACGGAATATCATCCTCATCAGACTCGGGGCAACAGTGTGCGCACATGGTGATGATCACTCGATGCAGGGATGGACAGAAGGAGAGTTAGTGGCTGACTGAGCAGAGGCCCCCGCAGCCAATACTTCTTCATTGATCCTCAGGACTTGGACTGGATGCGAGCCGGTGCATCGTCCCGCTAATGTGTTCATCTGGCAGCGCCTGGCTGCGCCAGAGTCCCAGTCCACCAAGTGGCTTCACGCGCCGGCCAAATCGTTTACCTCCCGCATCCTCCTCTTTCACGGAGCCTCCTGTTTTTCCCCTCTTCCCTTCTCCGCTCTCCACGTCCACCTCTTTTTTTTTTTTTTTTTTTTTGATCCTTTTATTTATAGAGGGCAGGAAAGCTTTATGGGCAGATGGATTCCCTCAGATGTTATGTGCTGGATTTCAATAAGGAGAATCAATTCTGGCTTTGTTTGTGGAATCAACCCACACTAAAAACTAATACGCAGACATCAACCTGGGCAATATATCATCCACTGAAATTTCATCAAGTTGTTTGTTTGCTTTGAAAAGCAAAAGGCAGGCACTGGAAGTCAGAAATCAGGCCCAGATTCCACGAGGAATCGCTGCGCCGTAGCGTTTTCTACGAGCATCACCTCCAGTTGTGCTGCCGGGTTTTTTTTTTTTCATGGAAAAGAATGTTACTTCCAGAAAAATGTGATTAAACCTTTTTTCTTTCTCCCCTTTTGCTCAAGGATTTATCAAATGCTTTTTATACACATTGTATATGCTCGTTGGGCAGGGTTCCAACAACATATTCGCTCCCGTTGAGTGGTTTTATTAGGAAAATGTGACTCCTGTTTTCTGTATGTGTGCTAATCCCATCTATACGCGGGGATGAAAATGCCCTTGTTGGCTAAATCTGCAATTATTCCGTCTGTAAGCGGACTAGCCGGCACTCACACTCTCATTACCAGTGTTTAAGTGTTTAGTAGTGTGTTGCGGTGCTTAGCTGCGCGCGGCGAGGCTGGTGGTGGGTCTAATGAGGGAGAAGGCCTTGAATGGTTCCTATGCTGCGGTGCATTAAAGCTTAATAACCAGCCCTTTCAGCTCGCTCTTAAGAACGCGCTCCACGGCTGATAATTGGAAAGATATTTGCCTTTTTTCTCTTTCTCTCTCTTGTCTCTTTTGTCTAATGGCTGCTTTCAGTTCAGCTGGGCCCGTTCTGGCCTTGGACGATTATTCTGCCTTGTTCCGGGTCCTATTTTGGCTCTTTGCTCAGAGCTTAGTTTATGGATGAGGTGAAAGTGGCAGGTTTAGTTCCTCTGTAGCTGCCACTCAAGCGTGCGCCACATTTGGCCTCAAAGTGGTGGCGGATGAATGGAAGCGTTTCGGGAGTCGTCGGGAGGCAGTTGCGCCATTCAAATTTTGGATTAATCACATTGAATCGGCAGTAAACAGTGTTTGAATGTAAAAAAATTCACCTGTTTTGCTCTGTGTGTCTGTATAAAAGTCTCTAATGGAGAAGTGTCTTATTTCCTCTGATGTAGTTCACCGAAGCCGCTGCGTCCCACAAAGAACAACTCGTTAAAAGTCCAATTAATGAATCAGATTTCATTCTTGACGTGGAAAGAGTAGCTCCGTAAAACGTCCAACTCAAGGTCGGAGCGCTAGATTTTTTCCAAGTCTTCTCGACCCAAACCCCAAACCCTTGTTTTAATAGCTGCTGAGGTCATGTGTCAACAGATCCATCTCCTTGACAGCAAAGCATGCCGCGTCGGCCAACAAAGCTCCTGAGTGGAGCTGGGAATGTTTGCTTCCACACTGTTATTTAGGTCAAGAATGAACTTTGCGAATAGCTTCTAAAGACGCTACGAATTAAATGAGAGTGGCCGCCGTAGATCCAGCTCCGCGACGGCTGAGGGAGTGAGCAGCATTTGCCGTCGATGGCCGCGCGGCGTGGGTTAAAGCGCTGGGAAAAGCTCACCAGCGGCGGTCATTCAGCTCTGCTGATGGAAGCATCTTCTTCGGTACGAGCTGGAGTCATACCGATCAAACGTCAGCTCCTCGTTTGTTGGCCGTCTCTTGCAGGAGCGCATGCTGATTAGACGTCAGAGATGTTCTGCTAGCGGAACATCTTTGCGAATCCCGCCCGTCTGATTCACGTCAGGTGGGATGATTCCTGAGGAACATGCAGCATGTCGGTCCTCTTTGCCCAACTCGCGTCCGCCGAGCATCAATGGTGGCTGGGTTAAATTTCACTGGCCTGGACTGGATGGCAAAGCTCCAGCCTGACAGGAAAAACAAACGCCCCGCTGACGACTCAGCGACTCGTATGGATTCCGTATCGCGTCCTCCCGCGTCGCTTCCCGACGTTTGCGCCTTCAACCCATTTCCTGGGACCTTCGCTGATGACAGCTGAGGGTTAAGGCCCGTGCGAACGAAATTGCGCGCGCCCCTCCGTTAGCTTGAGACGCAGCTTCTTACGCGCTGTGGATTAGCATAAAGGCCGACTCCTATGTGTTGACGCCCTGAGCGGCGTCTGCACGGCTCGCAGTAAGCGCCTGATGCGCGGTCACGGTTGGTGGAAGCCTGTCCACGCCGCTGCTCTTTTAATGCGCGGCGACCCAGAAACCAGCAGTCTGACCTCTTTGGCTTCTGCTTATAGGAAAGCGACCCCCCCCCCACACACACACACACACACACACCTCTTCCCCTCGCTGTCCCCCTGTTGGCCTTCTGTCCTCTTGTGATGTGATGTTACACCCCCCGCCCCCTTCGCTCTAAACTGTCGCTCTGAATCAGTCTTGGACTTTTCTTTTTTTTTTTTTTCTTTTTTTGGAAACTTTAATAACACCTTGCTTGCGACCCAAACGTAGTCTCCTGAAGTCAAGGTGCTGCGATTTTGAGTGTCCTGTCTGTCCAACACCTGTGTGTCTTTTCATAGTTCCCAGTAGTGTAACCATGAGAATGTTTTCACGGTTCCCCGGGCTGAAATTGATTCATGTGGACATGTAATCTGCTGATGTATCCTCAGCGTTTGTCACGAGTGTAATTGCAGTCGGTTGTTTTTTAAAACTTTTTGACAAAGTTAAAAGTGCTCAGCCTCCGTTTTGTTGAGGCCAAACTTAGGAGCGAACATGTCAATGCACGGTGAACCCCACAGACGACATGACAGGCTGCAACCTGTTGGCCTTCCATGCACTCGTATGCATCTGCAGCTATTTTAAAGCGGGCTTATGGTCAATCCCCGCTGACTGCAGCTGGGCCCCCTTGTTGTCTGGTCCCGAATGATCCCGTGGGAGCAGACAGTGACTCGGCAGATTTAAAAAAAAAAATTGCAGAGTGTGGAAATCCAGATTAATGTAAGCTAACCAGCCTCCGCTTTGCAAGTGGAACAGAAAATTAACCACACGGTGACAGGACGTCATGAATGCTGCATCGCAAATATTATCTGGAGCACACGTATGTAGGCTCTCATGTGTTTTACCCAGCAGCTCATCACAAACAACAACAGCAGCCCTCCGATGACACACGCAGTGCTTCCTGCATACCAGAGGCCCAAGCTTACACGAGGATACTTTTTTCCACAAATATGTTGAGAAACGCACAATAGCTGCAGTGTTAGGAAAGATTCGAGTTTGTTCCCGGCTCATTTAGTTACATTTATGGGAGAGTACAGGAGGGGATGAAAAAAGTTTGAAGCGAGTAATTCTACTTTTTGAAGATAAAAGATGACGTAACCACCACTTATGGAAGATTGTTAAGTGGAAAATTCAGCTGTTACTGAGAGTCTCTCTCTCACACACACACACACACACACACACACACACCTCTCTTGCCCTCTCTTCCCCCCTGCTCCTGTTATTGTGACTTATATAAGCTGTGTTACTGTTTCAGTTTGACCTCTCACTGGGGTGACAGTTAGTGCTGTGAGAACGCCACCCAGTCCTGCTCAATCAGGCTCAACAGAGATGTGTGTGTGTGTGTGTGTGTGTGTGTGTGTGTGTGTGCGTGCGTGCGTGTGTCTGCTCGTGTGCATAAGTGGAAAGCCCTCTGAAATATTCAGTTCAAATAGAGCAAATATTGCTTTGTTAAAACATAAGTGGAGCAGAAGCGGGCGTGCTCCTCGGGGAAATTATATTTGAGTAAAACATACAAACCTCATCAAGTAAAAATACTTAAAGCTTCGGGAGGGCACAGGAAGTTTGGAGCGCGCCGCGTCTCCAAACTTTAATTGGATAAACTTGGACTGTCGAAAATGGCTTTGCGTTCTCCTGTTTGCATAGGTCTGTGACCGTATATGCTGCGAACGATGTGCACAAGCAGGCAGTGTACACAAAACCCACTCAGGGTATAAGCTCCTAACTAAAGTGCGAGACCGTACAGGTCTGAGGTCTGCTGTGTGTGTGTGCAAAGACAAAAGTGTGAACGCTTGTGCGCGGACGTGTGTGCGCGCGTGTCAACATGTGTTTGTCATCCCTCTGTACCCCCTGTCTGGCCGATTCGAAATGTCACCCCCCACCACCACCACCACCACCACACCACCCCCCCCACCCAAGTCCCTTTTGGGCGACACGGGGGGGATGTTACGCAACTTTATCCCGGCGACTGCAGATCTCGCAGCGTCAACAAAGCCTGCCGGCTGCAGATCTGTTCACGGCAGCCTGTTGTTTTTGTTATGTTCCTCTCTCCCTCTCTCTCTCTGTGATTACCGACTACATTAGCAACTTAATTGCGCGACCCGACACCGCTCGGTGCGAATGGCGTCGGGAACGCCGGCGCTCGATAGCCGGCGAGCCCGTCTCGCGGGGCCACGATAAACAAGCAGAAGGGAGGCAGGTTAAATGCTCGACGTCTGGTGTGACGAGAGCTCGTGACCGACCTTGTCCTCGTTCCCGTCCAGCTCTCGCGTACATGTCCGAGTCGGGGATTGCACTCTGATGCCGTTTGAGGCCCAGGTCTCTCTCTCTCTCTCTCTCTCTCTCTCTCTCTCTCCCTCTCTCTCTGTTTATAGCTATGTAACCAGTGGCCTGGTTGTTGGGTTCTTGTGCACTTGGTTCACCTCGCTCTCTCTCTCTCTCTCCCTCTCTCTCTCTCTGGATGAGTCATTGCAGGATAATCAGGCCCAGAGCTTTACGAGGATAACTCGGCCCGACAGCACAGACACGCTCTAACCACCATCACCACGCCGCCAAACAAAAAAACCGATAGATGAAAAAGAGCGATGAGAGAGAAGGAAAGAGATTGATTAAGAAGCACGGAAGAGGCGGACGGGCTTGTCTGTGTACACAAGATTTCCTTTCTTCTCAGCTGACTTTGTGTGTGCATGCATAAATAAGCCTGTGCACGGGTGTGTGTGTGTGTGTGTGTGTGAGTGAGCGCGTCCCTCCCCTGCTGGTTGTGGTAGGTCATCGGGTGCAGTGAGTTGGCACATCAGGGTTTTCCCCAGGTTAGTGCCAAGGCCAGTGCCCAGGATAATTATGGTATTATTGCGTGTGTGTGTGTGTATGTGTTTATTTTACCAGAACATTCTCCTCTTCCCTTCGTTCCCCTCACATTCCCGCTCTGCGCTGTGTCTGTAGCCAGTGGTGCCATCTGTCAGTTCAGTGTGTGTGTGCGCGCGCACACACCCAGGGCTTCAGAGGGAGAGAGTATATTATGCAAATTAGAGAGAGAATGAGGAAAAAAAGCGGAGGGTGGCAGCGAGCGGAAGGGCGGAGAGGGGGGAGAAGAGGAATGGAAATGGTTCTGCGCGCGACTGCAAGTGTGTATTTGTGTGTTTGAGCGTCTGCCCGAGAGCTGCAAAGGCAGCCATTAATTTGACCCCTTCCTGGCAGTGTGAGTGTGTTGTGGTTTGACACTGTGTGTGTTTGTGTGTGTGTGTGTGTGTGTGTGTGCGCGTGTGTGAGAACTGGAAGGCGGCTGGTACCACCGGTTCCTTTACTGGAAGCACACTGTGAAGCGGGAGCCATCCAAGTGTTATTTGGTGTGCCGGGGTGGAAAGTGCAACGGCAGCAGATCCAAAACGTCCCGCTCCTGTAACTGCCATGCCTGGGTGAGAGATCACTTGATTAGAACTGAGGATATTGACCTCAGAAATGTGGAATCAGAGCTATACTTTTCTTTCTTTCTTTCTTCCCCTATCTCCTGATCCTGGGATAGAACTTCACGTTGGTGTCAAATGGGTATTTCATCATCTACAAATAAAAAGATTGCAGATTCCTTTATTGTGACGTCCCATGGCACAGGTATGAGAGATTAAAAATCAGCTGCTCGACGCCGCAGCAATAATAAAACACAAATGCGACACAGTAAGGATGTGAATAATCTGGAGTGTGTAACGTGTGTATGCACAGCTACACCTGAGCCAGTGTGTGTGTCCAGTGAATGAGCCCGGTGTTGGGAACTGTCCCGGAGCGTGCCGGTCCAGGCCCGGAGGCTGCAGGACGGCTCGCCAGACGGCAGCAGCTGAAGCAGTCGGCGATCGGGGCGCCTCTGGCCCCGCGCCTCTGGCCCCGCGCCAAACTTCTCAAGCCGTGAGAGGTGAAAGAAGCGGCGCTGGGCCCGTTCCCCCCCCACGGCCATTGTCCGCGGCCCCAGGCGAGGTCCTCTGTGATGCAGACGCCGGCTCTCTCCGCAGGAGACCAGCTGAGGGTGAGGGGCGACACGTGGCACGTTCCAATCCCCCCGACCCGGCCGGCATCAGCTGCGGTGAGAGCAGTTCACGCAGTGCTCGCTCGCCCCAGCCGTGGATCGCCTACAGGAGCAAGCACTTTCACGCATCGCAGCTCGATTGAGCGCCGCATTTCATACCTCCAACTCGAGGTTCATGGCACCAGCAGTGTTGGCCTTGCACTTGATTAACTATTGTTCAGGTAAAGGATGACAAACAACTGCATCTTTCAGGGATAAGCACAGACTTCACACCGCTCCCACCGGAGGCACAGATATGTATATTTGAACTATTTCCTCTACACACACTTTGATGTCTGATGTCTGAAATCTGTGGAGTCCCCCTTAAGTGATATTTTTTATGGTTAAGGAGTCACATGCTCCTCAGTCGAGGGCATACGTAAAAATGCATCGTTATCAATCTCAAAACGTGGCAGTGCACTCATCAAACGAACGCCGCTTTGGGATCACGGGGTCGCGCTTCACCCGGAACGCGACAGGGGCGAGAGGCCAAGTAGCTGTTCTCCAGTAAAAGCCGCAAAATAACCCAAACAAACAACCCGAGCTGGAACCAGCACGACAGATCCAACGTGACTGCAGCTGGCCAGTTAATGACGTGTATGAAGAGCCTGCAAGCAATTTGAGATGCAGCAAAAAGAAAAATACTTTGGTCAAAACATACCTAGAAGCAAAATTACAAACTGCGAGCGCAGGGGGAAAAAAAAAGCCCAGTTGGTTGCAGATGAGGGGAGTAATTGAAATTTATTACTTCCACCCTTTGGCCGGGCCCAGGCTACATCACCGCAGCACAAGCCCCGTTTGTTGCTCCCGGTGGCAACGTGTGGTTTTGGGCTTTGGTCATGTCAAACTCCAAACATTTTACAGTAACAGCTACTCAGAGCTCGCCACATCCGCCGCCGCGTTGTTAGGACTGACCCGTTGCGAACCCCATTGCTTCGCGCTCTGCTTTTAGCCCCGAGGGGTAATTACACGAAACGCAGAGGTCGACGCGTGACGTCAAACATCCTCCGCCCGAGCACGTGGACGCGGGAGCGGCCGTTGCTGGACGTGTGGAGGTGTCCAGGTGTGCGTCGGGGTGGAGCAGTGCAGTGACAGGTGGCAGGCTCCAGGAGGAAGCTGAGAATGAGCCGAGGAACGAAGAGCCCAGTTGCTTTTTGCCTGGGTAGTGAAACTCATCTGAATCGAATGCAGAAATTCAAAACCGGTGTGAACCGCTGCAGCAAAAACAAAATGTTCTGATGTGACACGGCCGTGGTCAGGGTTTGGTCGCACTCAGGCACAAAAAAACGACTCGGGGAAAGATCACGGTTTGAGTTAAAATAAGTCGGCGGTTAAGGGGGGGGGGCGTCGGTGACAATTCCGACCTGAATTTGGCGCAGGAAAGCAGCGGGTGCTGATTGTGCCGAACTGAGCTGCCGACTCAGCGCAGCAAGCAAACAGAACGCGGCGTGCGCCAGCGGCATCGTGAGCGATCTGTGCCGGTGAACCCGCGCTCCAGCATCAAACCAGCTTCCTCCGCTCTTGCTGCCACATAGCGAGCGGCCAGCTGTCCAAACGCGGCGCAGCTATGGCCTGACGTTTTGTTTCCCCCGTCCGACCCGGGCAACCGCCGCTCTCTGCCGCTCCTCTGGCTCAGAACAACGTCCCGCTATTTGATTCTCCCAGGTCCCAGTGATCGGGCGGCTGCCAGAGATCTTTGTCACCTGAACGTAAACATATGGGTTGTTTTTTTTTTTCCCCCTTCAGGCATTTGTTGAAACAGCTGATGCTGATGTTGTTTTTCTTGGCTCTTCAGACTCGTTTGATCCCTCCAGCGGAGGTTCAGACACTCGTGGAACCTACGCCAAGGAGCTGTAAGTCGGTGACGGCGCTGAAAGTATTATAAAAGTAAGGAATCAGCCGTGAAGGCAAGGTCAGAGATAATTAAAAAGATAATTACATGAAAGCCGGTGTCTAAAAATGAGTTTGGTGGCCTAATCGGAAATGATGGTACAACCCGCCTCTTCAGATAGCTCCATCTAAAGTTGGTCAACCCAGCGCCCTTGATTTTAATCTGGACGGAATACGCAGCAACTCATAAATGGAGATAAGGATTTTGAACTGCGTGGCAGCGGAAGTGCGATCATATCACGGAGCCTTTGTGTTTCTGTGGAATCTGACGTCGTGGTGGAAATGAGGAATAAACATGGCCGGGAGCGCCCGCAGCCGCCGCCGCAGACGTCTCGTGTCGTGAAGCGTTCCCTCCGTCGCACCAAACGGCGCGAGGAAGGAGGAATGGACGTCGGCCTTTGGGGGACGTCATTAGATGAGATTAGCGGCGGCAGCAGAGGGCTCATTTGTTTTGGCCCGTGGTTCAAAGTTGTCATCTGGCCCGACCTTTGACCCCTTTGGCACGCCCCACCGAGTTTGATCTCACGAGTCCGCAAACTTTCCTGCCTTTTCAGTGGCAGCGAGGAGCCGTCCTGCTGAGCCCGCCGGGGCGCGGCGCGTGATCGATGCCGTGGCGACGGGGCCGGAGCCTCTGGAGTCGGGGCTCGCGGGCCCCCTGCAGAGCACAGACGCAGAGGAGGCAGCGGAGGCGCTGAACTCGAGCACGCGCGCTTGTGTCCGTACCGCACGTCCCCGACCGGGCGGGCGATACTCTCACGGTCCCACAGGAGCGTCTCTCCCCTCCGTCTTTACCCTCTGTAGGAGGTGAACCAGTGAACAGGCCTGTAATTGCGGTAAACATGGAAATGCAATATTCACACCAGGACCGCTCCGCTCGCCTAATGGACAACTTCTGTCATCTGTCTCGCACCCCCTCGCTCACCCCCCCCCAACCTCCATTTATTTCTGTCTGATCTTTTAGCACTTTCATCACCCTCGGATGCCAGATGGCAAATTTATCACCGGCCCCAAATTCAGAAACACAAACTTTTTTTTTTTTTTAAACATCGACTGGACCTTTTTCCAGATACACGTGTTACGTTAAACCTCATCGTATTTACAGCGTCGCTGTGGCCCGTTAGTCGCCCCTTCTTCCCGACAACGGCTTTGTTAACGCAAGCCTTTCTCAAAATCGAGACCACATTTCCAATAAAACGCCGCTGCCGCCCGTAACATTCCTGCGCGTCACGCCACGCTACCTTTCCTTCATCCGACCAGAGTGTTCGGGAACGCGGGCAGACGTGCTGTCAGAGAGGCCGTTTGGCGTTTTGGGAAATATGTGCCAGTTATGATTCTAAAGTCAATTAGGCAACTCATCTTTCCAGCTGTGGGCGTTTTCACGTGCCCTGCAGGGTTCCAGTTTTGCGTCCCGCCCTGGTTTTGATTGTTATTGGCGGTCGTGCCCCCCCCAACGTGTATGAGCCTATCATTATCCAGATTTATGCACGTTTGGCTCAACTTTCAGCCGCCTTGTGTCGTTACTGGTGACAAGGCAACATGTGTTGGTTTTCAGTCTGTGGAAACCGGACTGATATGGAGGCGGTGTGTCAGTAACCCGATCATAACCGGGGGTGCTCTCTTGAACGCGCTTTTTTTTCTCGTGACACCGACAGATCTCGCCAAACCGAACCTTCTCCTGCTCCCTCGCCCCCGGGGCCTCGCGCCGTCTCTCGCCCCGTCTCCTCCTCCTCCTTTGAGCAGTTAAAAGGTTTAGCCTTGCGAGGAGCCTGCCGAGCGGCGGTTTCGTTTGTACGCCTCGCCAGACAATAGCCGCCGTCCGTCGCGGCGCGCGGTCGGCCCAGACAAAAGGAGGCGAGCGACAAAGTGAGAGAAAGTGCTGGAAGTTTGTATCAACAGAGAGACGAACGCTGCCTGTAAAGCACTCATCATCATATCTGATGCAGACAGAAGGCTTCTCTGATGTGGCGGGAAGATGTGTGTGTGTGTGTGTGTGCGCGTCTGCCCCCACACACACACACACACACACACACACTCACTCACAATAACTGATTCCGATCACTGCCCCGGCATTGTCTTGTAGTTGCCTCTCGAGAAATAAAGCAGGAAAGATAAAAATGATGGCAGAGAGAGGAATCCTAATTAATTGTGATGAATATGCAGATTGGGTTGAATCCTCTGGATAGCCGGCTCTTTTCACCGCGATCTGCTTCAATATTTAGACAGAGCTTAGGGACAAAGACGAGCCTGCGCCGAGAATACAATCACCCTCAATTTAACTTCACCACTAGTCCTTGGACTTGCGTGCGCGCTTGCCTCCGCTCCATTATCCTGCCGAGTCTTTTCAGTCTTTGTTTTCTTCGTCTTGCAGACTGCAAACAGACATTTTGGCGGCGTTCACTGGATTCAGGTTTTTTTTAATCCAGACCAACATCTCTTGTTTGATGTATTTATTGATAATTAGTATTTTTGAGCACAATACTTTGGTTCTGTAAGATACAGCTGTGGGCAAAGCAGGGACAGATGAATTTGAATGAATTTTTTTTTTTGCGCCCACGCACTGACAAGCGGCTGCCGCCCCAAAAGAATCCTTCTTTCCGATCAACACTTTGTTACGTCCTTCGGTAAGCGCTCCGTTTTTTTGCAAACCCAGCGGCCGGGCTAGTTTCTGCGTGGCCGGCAAAACACAAATGAAGTGGACGCCGCGGACGTTCATGCGCGTGAACCTTCAGCGGATAAGGAGACGAAAGCGTCATGTTTCAGGTCCGGACCCAGCTCCATTCGTTTCAAGTTTTTCGTACAGCCACGTTGAACCCGAGGGGTTCACCCGCTCACCCGCAGCTCTGCGGGTCATCTGCTGCTTTAACTGTGCGAATCAGGATCCTCGCAAAGCCGCAGCATCGCAGCGGCGGCGCTCTGCATGCGGCGCCACGCAGGCCTTCTGAAAGTGCGAGATGAAACAAACGCTCGGCCGCTCCTCAACTTGCGCGCTCTCCGCTTCCTGTTCGCCGGAGGAGATCTTTCAGCCAATTCCTCGCATTCGCTTGCGTCTGTGAATCGACCGGACCGGCAAACCGAGGGCAGAGCGCTTCTGGCAGCTGTGGGCCATAAAAAGACATGGAAATTAAAGCCACATTTTATGAAATGACACTTAATTCGCCTTTGTTTTACGAGAGAAGGTCCCACTACTTGAACAGAAAAACAGCGACGGAGCTGAGGGACAAATAACCCATCTGAAGCGATAACGCAGCGGGAAAAACCGAAATGAAGCAAAACTGCACAAAAAATCAGCAGAAAGGTCAAACCACCACCACGAGTTAGAGGAATGGAAAGCTGGGAAACGATGAAGTGAGGAGAGGAAAAAAAAAAACAACAAATCTCTGAAGTCAGCGCAGGGTCGAGGTTCAACCTTTCCGCCTTTCATCATCTGCTTCACGCTCTCTTTTGTTCTCCTTTCAATCCCTTCCATTCTTCCCTTCAACGTTCTCATTTAGACTGCCTTCACCCTGACAAACGTAATGAGGGTGTGTGTGTGTGTCTGTGCGCACTGTCTGCGTACTTGCACGCAAACGTGACTGCGGTGGCGGCTGAGTCATGTGGATGTCTGGAAGCCGTGCGGTGATCTCTGAGCCGCAGGCTGGCCGACGAGAGGCGGCCGAGCAGTTGGTCATCTGGTGTGGGCTGAGATGAGTCGCAGCCTGGGTGTAAAACCGTGTGTGTGTGTGTGTGTGTGTGTGTGTGTGTGCGCGTTAGAGAGAGGAGCCCGCGTGAGTGAGAGACATGCGCGGCCGCCAGTCGTCTCCGCTCGGACCGGCCACCTGCGTCCGGCGAGTGCGAGTCTGGAGTCACGTTAAACGTAACGTCTGGCGTGGCCGTGCGTTCGTTGGTGAAGTTGCGTGATTGTTTCGCAGTAGTGGCTCTTGACGTTTTTCACAGTTGTTGATTAGCCACAGTCGACACACAGTTAATAATATATATGCAGATGCTGTAGGTAACGCTGTGGCAGTCGGCCTCTCGTGACAAGGATTGCAAATGAGCGGTCGAATAAACGCTGGAAATGGTTCAGGAAACCCTTGAAGTCGCATTTATCTTCTTCACCGACTGCTGACATTTTAAAACGCGGTCGCTGCGCCTGCCGTCAGCGCGACTGTATAAATGCACGTTGCCCCAGCTCATCCTCTTTCAGCTCCCTGTTTTGGTTCTGTGACGCGCCGCTCCGTCGTCTTGGTTCAGTCTCATCAGCCCCCGCCTGCCTGAGATTAAACAACGGTACGGTACGACGCTGGATTTACGGAATATTGGAATAAATGCAAATGTTATCAAATCGGATTAAACCATTTCTAGCTTGTTTCCACTGCCCCCCCCCCGCGGCCAAAATGCCAGTCCATACAGGTTTAAAGATGTGATGTCCCTGAGCTTGCACACTGCATTGTGGGATACCACCCCCCCTCCGACCCGAATGAATGACAGCGGTCGACTGAAACTAATCTGGCTACATTTGTAATCTAAAAAAAAATCAATAAATCCGTGTTACGTTGCGCATTGTATTTTGAGCAGGTAATCCGTACCCGTCCCTCCTCCGCGGGGGTGGGGGGTTCAAATCAAACACGGGCGTGGAAAACCAACCGAACACTTCCTTTGTTCCTTCTTAGCGTGTGTTTGTTTGTTAAATGTGGATTTCTGTTTTTGAGCCCTTTGATGTAATTAAGTGTTTTCCCTCATGCCCCCAAATCTGCTTTTCATCACCATCACGCTTTTCAGTAATGAGCCCTCGCTTTCTGTTGAATAAAGGAAAACATGCAATTCCACACAATGGAATATTTAGTAGCGTTATGTGTCCTTGGATGGGTCCGCTCTCTTTTGCTGGAAAGCATGAATACGGTTCAGTGTGTGTTTGTGTGTGTGTTTTTGTGTGTGTGTGTGTGTGTGTGTGTGTGTGTGTGTGTGTGTGTGTGTGTGTGTGTGAGTGAGTGAGTGTGAGAGAGAGAGAGACGAGGCACAGCGGGAGGTTAAGACCTGAGATGGGGCGAGTCTTGTTGTCCTCTCTGAATTATTTAGCACACGAGGGAGCGCTCGGCGGCCTCTCCTCCGAGTCGCGCCGCGCCGACGGAGAGGGGGGACGCGGGAAGCGTCCGGGGGCACGAGCGAGCTCGACCAGAAGCTGGTTTGGCCTCGCTCCGAACTCTTTAATCCTGTCATCGGTTTCTCTGACTTTGACAGAGCGGGCAAACAAGCAAATAGAAAAGATTGGGGGTGGGGGTGGAGTTAGGGAGGGTGGGGGTGGGGGCGAGTGGTTGGTACATGAAAGTGTGATCTTTTCTGGTAAAGCTTCTTAGAGCTGAGTGAACACTCCTGTCAAGTGATTTGGTTTTTTTTGTGTTATTTGGTTTTTCTCTGAAGTGTCCTCACAAGGGTACACACACGATTACTGTAAAACAGACATATACACACACATATATATATATATATATATATATATATATATATTTATATAAACATGTGGTCAGTCAAGGTCACAGCCACAGGTACAGCGTTCTGACGTTTCCACTGAACTTATGAACTCTGGCTCTAACCCTCAGCCCCTGAGGCTCAGCGCACACGTGAACACACACACACACACACACACACGCACACACACTGTCTGCGTCACACACCCCCAGGCTCCCTGCAGGTTCCCTCGTGGAGCTGTGTATGTGCACACTCACACTCTGTTTATTCACCTTTACTCTCGTTACGCCAGCGTGACCCACGGGCCGCTTTCTCTTCTCGCCTCCGTCATGCGGTTTTCGGCGCTGCACCCGTCTCTCTCCCTCTCCCACTGGTTTATACCCAGATGCTCTCTCTCTCCCTCTGCCCGCTACTAACCCACCCACCCACCCAACGTGTTGGCACACAAACACCATTTTTTAGAAAGCAAAACAACCCGGGGAATATGACTGGAATATGGAAACGCTTAATCTCTCCGGGTGGATGAGTATCAAATCCCCCGGCGAGCGGTCGAGGTAGGGAGAGGCCGTGGAGGAACACTGTGTTCATTTTGCCAAGGCCAGATGGCGAGGGCAGCTTTGGTGCTGCACGGCATCTCTGCCTGTCGGACACACACACACACACACACACACACACACTGTTTGTGCAGCAGTGGTCTTCTGTGTGTGGTGGCCTAAGCGAGGAAGACTTATTAGATTAATCTTTTATTTGTCTGTGTGCCGTTATCACTGTTTTTCATCTCAATGTGTTGCTGGGATTAAGAGGCAGTTTCTGGTTTGCCTTCCCCTTGTTTGGTTAGTTTGTAATCTTCTCTTTCTGTGTGTGTGCGTGTGTGTTTGTGTGTGTGTGTGTGTGTGTGTGTGTGTGTGTGTGTGTGATCTTCAGGGCCAAAGAGAGTACAAATACGTCCCGACGTACTACTGTAGCTGGTTCAGACCTCAGCTGAATTAAAAATGAATGCGGCGTGTTTATGAAATGTAAACGCTAACCTTCCCACGCCGATATCGCACATTTCCGTTGCTTACGTTAAACAGTTTACTCTAACACTTTTATGTAATCATTGTTTTAGCATCACATTAAATCTTAAAACGTGTGACTTCTCCAAAGTCACAAATATCCCGCCCAGGTTTCAGTACAGAAACGTGCTGACAGTGCCAAACGTGTTTTTCGAGGTCTTCAGAAGTCTGAAAAATAGATGTGCCTCAAATCACTGACACTCCTTTCAGATCTTGTTTCGTTACTTCATCTTCTTCGTGTGTGTGTGTGTGTCACCCTTTTACAGTTTTTTTGCAGTTGACCAAGGGATCTTGCGCGAGGACGTGGAGACGAGGAGGTTTGATGCCTCATTACGCGTCGACCAGAGCAGCCGACAGACGTACCCCGATCACCATTTGGCACCTTTTGGTGACACATTCCCAAGGAAGGGGCTAGACCGGCGACCCACAATAATAAATAAATGAACAGCCCGTGTCGCATTCCTGCGCTCGCCCGTCGACCCCGGCCGACTCGCGTGGAATGCGGCGCGAGAGCGTCAGCGCTGACGCTCTCGCGCCGCATATGCTAAGCGTGTGTGCGCTCGGGGTGCAGAGATTATCTGCGGACACAACACAGGCGGCCCTTGTTGGAGCCGTCCCGACGGCGGAGTCCCGTCTGTCGGAACCAGCTGAAAGACTTACACGACATGAATCCACGACAACGTCGCGCTCTGTGACGCGCTGCGTCTCCTACGCGTTCCCCGTCCTTATTCTTCTGTGCATTGAGCTCTGCTATCAACACGATTCGGTGCTTGTTTGTGATAAAGGCGCGGCCGCGCAGAAAAGGAAACACCGCGTCCTCGCCGGGGTGACGTCGGGGGCGAATGCTCGGCCTTGCCCGTTGTTCCGTGCCGCATCCCGGTTCCCGGTTGGCTCAGCAAAGACGCTCCGCGGCCCTGAGAGTTAAATAGATATGATTTGTAATTCCTCGGCGCTTGCGAACGTGTGCGCACGCGCGTGTTGTTATATTTGGAAGGCTCTTATCTGCTCTGTCTCTCATTCCCACTGTTTCTGGCGTGTTTAACCGACACTTGGCCCTGCTTGCTGTACAAACACGCCCCCCCCCTCGCTCGCTTCGTGCAGTTTCAAAGCTCGGACTCCCTCGCCCTGCTTTGCGGCAGATAAAAGCGCTTTCATCCCATGCGAGGTGTCTGGCTCTCGTAGTGCGGAATAATGTCCAGGCCCGTACGAAAAAAAAGGGGGGGGGCGTATAGGTCCACCCGCAAATGCATAACGACGCTTTAAATAGCCGGGCTCGTTGCCATTCCAGACAGATAGGATGAGGCCCGGGGCGGCGCGGAGCACAGGGAGACAGATCCAGCGCGGGGACGGAGCCAAGGTCGGCTCAGGATATACGCTCATCAAGCGGCCCGGGTGACCTCACGTTGACCCGGAGAGTTTTATAGCCAGGAGGGAAGAAGCACTTGGTGTGCGTGTACAGTAAAAAACGCTTGTGCGTACGGACGTCCGACACAGCTGGGGGTACAGAAATGCTTTCGCGGGTTTTAATCCTTTAAGGTCTCGGTGTCACTGGAGCATTTTGACTGTAAGAGCGCCGAATTCCACACGCGCACCCGACCGTGAGCCAAGAAGAAGAAAACCAAGTGAGCTATGAACCGGGAACAACATGGACGCGTTCTAACCAACGTTATGGTTTCAACCACAATTATTACCCATAAATGAATAAATGCGAGGTACACGTCTCTGTCAAACATAATCACACTCATCTAGCCACGTTAATAGAATATAATAGAAGAGAAATGATTGGTAGTGTACTTGACAATAATCATTGTTTGTCATATGTAACGACATCGTGCGCCGTGTTTCATTTTCAGCCGGGCTTTCAAGTCGGCGGCAGGCACAGTCCTTCCCCCTGGAGGAAGCTGAAGCGTTTTGAAACTCAGCGTTGAGTGTTTCAGCTCGAAAATCGCGTCACTCGCTTCGTTTCCAGCTCTCTCCCTTTTTGCTTTTAAGTTGCGCTCGCCGCTGAACAAAGCCAGAGGGCGACGGCGCGCCCGTTACAAGATAAGCTGCGACCTGCCTTAATTACACTGCTAACTCCTGTGGCGAGCCTGTTAATGAATCACTTTACGGCGCCGCGCGCTGAGCCGGAAGTTCCAAAATAGCAGAGAGGGGTTGGTTTATTAGCCGCCACGTCAAACGTCAGATCGGCGCCGATCGTGCCTGCGGCTAATCGCAGGACGTAGCGCGAGCCTCGCCGTATATTCCCTATAATGCCAGAGCCGCATCAGAATGCTAATTACGAACTTTCACGCGCTGCCATCTTGCTGCGTTTCCAGATAAGACGCCCCCACGGTAATTTACCTGGCAGACTAACCAGCGCTACTGTATATTCAGAGGGATCCTTTGATTTAATTTGCAGCCGGATTGATTGAACGTAGCCTCAGGTCTGTGCCTGGCCCCTGCATAAACACATCCAGTCTGTGTTATGTTTAATTCAGGGTCCTTCCACTGGAGGGGAACCAAACTGATCAGGACTTGTTTACGCTCTCCGGCCCCACCAAGCCCTGGCCTACTTTTTAACAACTTCGGTGCACTTTAAACGGAGTTGACTCGCGTGCGTCCGCGCGCGCCACATGAGCTCTGCATGTATAATGCAGGACTCCTCAGCTATAGATCCATACGGCGTCAGGCTCGGGGGGGGAGGGAGATATCTTTAGCAGTGTGCTCCCGCGGACCCGGCCGCGCCGGCTCCTCGGCGGGGCGAGAGGCCGGTTCCATTTGCTCGTCTGCTCGGAAGATATACAGCCCGGCAGCGTGACCTCCTTTGGCTCGCAGATCTCCATCGCTCAGGAAGGCTTAGAACTCGGGGCAGATAAGAGGCAGCTGGGCACTTGATGACTTATAAAATAGGCCGATAACAAGCCCGTACACATTCAAGACGTTTCGGCCTCAGCGCCTCAACAGGACGAGGCTTTATCGGTCTTCGCCGCAATTACGGCAGCGCCGGCCCGTGCTGAATGTACATTTATGTAAGTGAACGCGCATACGTACGCTGAGGTAAAAATCCCGTCGCCTGTCTTCCCGACGTCTCCATCAGCCGAGCGGCGAGCGCACACGGACGCGCGGGCGTTTGGACGAAAGCTGCGTGCGGGTCTGCGTGCGTGTCTGCGTGTTTGCGCGTGTGTGTCTGCGTGCGTGTCTGTGTGCGTCCCCGGCCAGCTCCCTGTACTAACAGCCCCTGTGGCAGAGCAGATACCAGCCAAAGATTAGGATGTAATTACACGCCACTTTCTGCTCCATCTCTCTGCCCGATAGAGGAAGAGAAAGGAATGGAGAGAGAGCGACGGAGGGAAGAGGAGGGGAAGTGAGGTGGAGATAAGGCTGGGCTGTGTGTGTGTGTGTGTGTGTGTGTGTGTGTGAAGGAACATCCTAATAGAACACCCCTTCCCGCCCCGGTCTCGCACATACACACGCCCGCCAATGAATCCAAAAAAGCTTTCACCGTCCTCGCCCCCGCTCCGCACGCGTCAAATGTTTTGACTCGAGATTTGCCCCCGCTGTGCTTTCATTGGCCGTCTGTCGCCATGGTAACGCGATGAACACCGCCGTCCCGTGCCGCACATGCAGAGGGTGTGCTCCGCCCTAAGCGTCAGACATTAGGATAATCCCCTCTCTCATTTAAATGTAAAGTCAGCAAAAGAAAAAGTGGCTCTGGCAAAAGTGTTATATATGTATGAGTGTGTGAGTGTCTGTGTGTGTGTGTGTGTGTGTGTGGGTGTGTGGGTGTGTGGGGTGGGGGAGTGCGTCCCATGTGCACAGCAGAAAGATAATTTGCAGAAAGAGAACTTTAATGGCATCAGATTTAGCTCCTTCCTTCCTTAAAATTCACCTTCTTCCTTCACGTCACGCTCATATTACCGTCGCCCCCCCACACACACACACACACACACACACACACACACACACATACACACACTTTTCCCTGTGGTGACATTTTTAGGTCACCCCTCACTCACTTTCATCATCTTTACCCTGGCTTGTAGCGCACACATCTGCGCCGTGAATCTGTGCGAGGTGGGATGCGGGAGCGGGATGCAGGAGGAATCCCTCCGGGGAGCGTCGGGGAAACGGTGATCTCCTGGCATTCCCACGCGCTCCCGCTGGCTCCCTTTTGAAGTGGGGAATGCCGGTGTTAGAGGAGACAGCTGTCACAAACACACAGGTACACGCGTACAGTGCAGCACCTATACATATACGTGCATATCTGTATCCTAACTGCCACTGCTGCCTCCCCCTGATCCCGGATCTGTCAAGTTTTTTTTTTTTTGATATAGGAAAGGGGGAGAGATTCCCCAATCAGGAATAAGGTGGAAGTGAACAACTTTTAATCCCACTTCTGAGACAGGGAGCGAGAGATGGAGCGAGGGAGAGAGAGAGAGGGAGAAAGGGGAGTTCCACATTTCTGCAGGATCAAAAGCTTTCAGGGGATTTTGGAGCTTGGGGCTGCTATCTGTGTACTGTACGTGTTTGTGTGTGTGAGAGTGTGGCTGTGTGTGTGTGTGTGTGTGTGTGTGTGTGTGTGTGAGAGTGGGGGGGGGGGGGGTCCAGGGAGCTTTGACACAGATGTGAATATAGAAAAACAAAAACAGCGCACACGCACAAACCTCCCACACCACATTCACACGCGTGCCGCACAACATCATATGCAAATAGAGGCGCGCAGATTTTTTTTTTTTGCATAAGCAACTCCCAGCACACACCACCCCCACCCCCACCCCCGCCCCCGCCACCCTCTCCATAGCGTGCACGCACCTTGCCCTCACGTACCCACATCCCCAACACACACTCTATGTATTGATTCACACCAGAGCGTGAAAATCGCAGCTGGATTAACACTCAGATCTCGCGGAGAACAAACATATTTGATGTTACTAACCACACACGTACAGTAAAATCTCTCACCAAAAAGGCTCAATAGGCCCCGGGCGTCTAATTAAGAGAAACCTTTCACACACAAAAACAAAAGTTCAATATTTGTGCAAAACAACCTCATATGTTGTTACTTGACTTGTTGGACAAGGCGGGCCGATTGTCTTCACACCACGTTTTCTCACGCGTTCACCAGCTAAAGGACAATAAGACCATTTTTTTCCTGCTCCGTGCGGGAGCCAGTCACCTGTGCACTGGTGTTGATGTTTCATAACAGGACAGATGAATGTGATTTCCTGCCGTTCATCATAATCAGCTCTCATCGCTCTTCATATGTGGAGCCATTGACGTGGACCTAAACCGAGAAACCTTCAACATAGATCCACTGGTTTGTCAGTGTGACATTTGCGCACATCAGTCACTTACACACACACACACACACACACACACACACAGAGCTCTCCTCAGCCCCTACCAGTTTGACAGCATGTTAAAATCCTGAGTGGATTACCAAAGAGTTTCCAAATCATACCGAAATCATGGCTGGATTAATTCCATGTGACATCAGCTCGTCCGCGGCTCCTAAGCCATATTTAGTTGACGATCAAAATAGCTTAACCTGGCCAGTTAATCCCATCCTAATATTCCTCTAATCTGTCCCCAATCCAAATTATTAACAGAATCAGCATTGGCCGTTTGTTGTTTGTGTTTTTCTTTCCTCTTTCTTTCCTCGTATTTTGCGCACAAAGAACATTTTGGGCACCTGTTTGTGTTTCTGAATATGAGTGTGTTTTTGTGTGCGTGTGTGCGCTTTCCTGTAAATATTGACCGCATTCAGGCACCATGACTCAAATTCTGGCAGATGCAGTGCTGTATCACACATACACACACACACAAACACACTCTTACCACTGTGACCTGATTGAAGCCACATACCTAAACAGAGGATTAGTGACTTATCATCATCAAGTCCCCGGACTTTTGATGTTAGCGAGGTTATGTTTCCTGGTAAGGTTCTTATGATTTACAATAAGCAGACGGCCTCCAAATGTTATTCATTCTGCTTTTGAAGAGCACTTTACTTGATGAAAAAAAAAAAAAAAGTGCGTACCACCTCCTACCATACTTGTTTGTTTGGAGCAGACCTAATGCCATAATCAGATCAACATTTTCCACTAAGGACAGAGAGGGGAGTGAGAGGGGGCCTGGGATGTGGATGATGATGGTGACAGTGATAACGGTTTAGCTGCTTGGAGGGGGGGGGCACCAGTGAGGAGAGAGGAGAGGATTTTGTGGAGAGAGTGATGGAGTGGTGGGTGGAGACGATGGAAGGGGGCAGCAGAGCTTTAGGATTGGGTGGGTGGGGGGAGGAGAGAGGAGCGGGTGGGAGCTTGTCTGGGGCCCATGCATCAGTCTGCTGCTATTGGACTTTTATTAAAAATCATTTATCAGCTTGTCAGTGGCTTTGACGCGATGATTTGGTGTAGTTTGATTGATCACATATTTATTGGGAAATTGATCAGTGCCACAGTCTTTTTTTTGGGGGGACGATGGGAAGCACTTAAATGGAATTCTAATGACACACTGAGCAGATCTCAGTAAGGATGAAATTAAGGTTTTCCATATGGCTTCGATTCTGAATTCAAATGGAGGCAGCACAAAGTCAGACAGTATGGCTGTCCTTCCTCACACAGCACTGAGACGTTTAAATGGTTTAGAGTTAATAAAGGATAAGATGATAATACTGTGGCTTAGCCAAACAGCTGTAAATTGAAAACAATAGAAGGACGCTAATGTAGTAGCGCGCATGTTTTCACTGAATTATGAGAGTATGTTAGAAACTCCTGTAAAATCCTCTGTGGGTTGAGTTGAGAATTTTACTGGGAGGGACACAGGTTAACAGTTCTGGACATTTCCCTGGGTGTTTCGCATTTTCTGTCCTTTAATCATTTTCATTTTGCTTTCTTTTGTCATACTCGGCTGTTTTGTGCCGTCTTTATGTTCGAGGTTTTACCCAGGGAGGCACAGATGAGCATTTATTCAAGAGAGCTGTGGAGGTAGCCCGCCATCAATGATCTCGTAGAGATGACCGGCCGTAAAGATTGGAGACGTCAGAAGACCAGAATACACAGAATACTGACCAGATACAACACACAGTACGTACAGAACCAATCGGGTTCCAATTTGAAGAAGCAGTCTGACACAAACTCCAAACACACAACCACAACTGAACGCTAAAAGGAACTATTCTGAGAGAAAACACGAAGGATCAAACCACTCCATCACGAGGAGCATCTGCGTCCAGTTCCCACCGACCATCGCCAAGACGAGGCGAGGGGTTCATATGTAAATATTATGCAGTTACGGAATGGCTCCGCCCCTTTTTTCCTCGCTGCCAGAACCGCGTCGGAGCAAAGCTTGAAATTGTTTGCAACTTGAGAACCCTCCCGTCATCTCTGTGCCTGCAGTACGTCAGCTGGAGCATATTCCGCTTGTCACTCTGGCTCCCCTTCTTTTTTTTTTTCCCACGCCGCCAATATATGGTCATCTGCAATGAGTACTTGGAGTGTGTGTGTGTGTGGGGTGGGGGGGGGGGGGGAACCCCAGCAGATGGTACCATAGCGGGGTAGGTGCTTTCGGGCCGGAGTTTCAAAAGACCAGGAGCAGGAGCGGGGCTGACGGGCCGCGACCGACGGAGCTGCAAAGATTTCAAATGAGGCGACGCACTCGAGAGACCTCTCGCTCAAACTCGGCTTGCGGTGCGTGCGCCTTGATGAACAACCTGCCAACCTAAATCCCGCAGAAGCTGCTTCCCAAAGTTGTTAACTACATTGTTTTGCCAACACTTTTGGACACTTTACACATTTCAAATGATGCGTTGCTAGGGGGGGGTGTTGCAGCGAGATTTTTCAGCAGCCATGAGATGATTTATTGAATGTGGGAAAAATGGTATCCCCAATGTGCAAAATAGTTCTGTTTTTTTTTTCTTTTTTAATCACAGTAATAACAGAGTTTTAGCTGTCAAGTAATGAGTATTTGCAGCCTCTCGGCTCCCTCCTATAATTAGAGAAGGAAAATTGCCTGTCAAGGGAAAATAAAAGTTGTCATTTGGTATCAAAGTTTACTGTTTTGCATCCGAACACCTGCAACATTGCACGCTGGAGCGGCAGGAGGTGTTGAATGAATGTTTTGCGGGGGGAGCTAAAAGACTCCGAGCTCCTGCAGTGAGGTTTAGCGTGAGATGGAAAGTTGGATTTACGAAAAGTGCGACCGACGCGGCGAACAACTAAATGAACCTCTCCTCTCGTGACATTTGATTTTATTAGAAAAACCGATCAGACATTTGGAAACAAAGTGAAGTATTGAACGCTGCTCGACAGTTTTCTCCTGTCACTTTCCTGCTTGATGAAAGGGTCGGCCCTCCCCGGTCGATGTCCCGTGATACCTTCCGTAAAGGTTTGTTTATTATTATTATTTTTATGTTTTTATTTTAGGGAACGGTGTGATTGCAGCGTCAGTGGGGCGAGGGCCACGACAGAATGGTCGCAGGGGGGTACGTGGCTTGGTCGGAGGTAACCCTCCCCCCCATCTGCGCCATCTGTGACAGATCCCGTGACCCCATTCACCGTGCAACCGTCCAATGAGAGAGCCCCTGGTCCTGAGTCAGTGGGCTGTGTCCCACTTCAGAATATGTCATAATGATAAGTCACCAGTAAAGGATGGGGATGCTCATTTCCAGTTAATGAAATGGTGCCATTTTGTTGACTCTCAGGAGGATTGCTTCACAAAAGCGCCATAATCAAAGTTGAACTGCCCCAATAAATCAAAATATTTATATTTCTGCTCCCTTTCTCATCACAAAAAAAAAGCTTTGCTTTATTCCTGCTCTCACTACCCTCGATGCCACCGTCTTTCAAATCCCTTGCATTCCCCAAATCCCCGCTTCTCCTGTACGGGAACACTCAGGCTAATACAAATTGCAGGCACACGCCAAACGCGGCGTGTTTTGGACTGAGATGTATAGGATTGAGTCATATAAGACTGGGGATTTTCTCAATCCCCCTTTTTTTTTTTTGTAGACAGAACCATATGTAGCTGGAACGTGGGCTAACACTCGCGGTGGATAATTCTGCCACGCAGATAGATACGCACTGAGCCGAGTCTCCGGGGTTAGAGGATGTACGGAAAACAACAAGGTCCTCATCAGCGGTAATGTGATGACCGGGCCGGGATTAGAATAAAAGGCTTGATTGCGCTGTATGATCAAAACAAATTGACTCTAAATCTGCCTGCCTATATATTTTGCCTTGTGTGGGTGTTTTTCTGCATATGTTTGGCCCTCAGTGATCCGGGAGGATATGTTGGAGGGATCAATCAATGGCATTTTGTATTGACCCACACACATACACACACACACACTAGGTCAATACCCCTGTGCGTATGACTCAGGAATATTGTGCGGGAGTGATTCATTTAGGTGTGACAGATGCGTCTACAATATAGCGATCTGTCCCGCGCGATGAGATTACTCACGACGGACACCTCACTTAAATCTGCATGTGTGCGATTTGACTGGAGGGCAGCATGTGTTGGTCGAGAGGTGTGTGTGTGTGTGTGAGATAATCCCAGTGACCAGCTGTGCCTCAGCCTATAGAGCATCTGCTCAGGTTGGCAGCGTGCTTATATAACATGATGTTGACCCCGAATTACCAACAGTCAATAACGATGATTAGGTCTGAAATGATGATGACTATTGGACGGGTGGAGCGCTTTGTCCCGTATTGTCACGGCCGTCGTGTCCCTTTGCGGCTCCTGCAGGGTTTGATCCTGGCTGCGCCATCCGCTACGATGACCTCCATCCATCCATACGTAAGCAGCCATATTTGACAGCCCCCCCGCACCCGGTTGTCCTCCACAGAAATAGCAGTACCAGTAAATAACGAGTACGAGTTCCCATTATGATGTTTAGAAAGACCGAGCGGCCAGAGTTGTCTTCCATTCACGCGCTGCGCGTTCATGTCGCCGCCGTCCATCGTTTTCTGTCCAGCTCCCCGGTTCACGGCGACTGGAACATCCTAATTCCACAGTTCAGTTTGGTAATGCTGGAGCTAGCAGTTAGCTGAATTGCAGTCCTTGGCCGCTGCTTATGGATGGTAAACAGTTGTCCGAATTTCTCACCTGAAATTATAAAAATGGCTGATTATTACTTTAGTTCCCTCAGTTGTATTGCGGGGAGCGTTCAGGGCCACAGCTTGTCTTGCCGGCGTGTGAAATTATGACGTAGCTTATGTCTCATGCAGCCGAGCTGTGTTATTATGAGACGCGACTTAGCAGCAGTTTATCATTATTACCGTGAATGGAAATAGACAAATATATAGACGTCCTCTCCAAATATTACAGCTATTTTTCTTGTATTTAACGAACGGCAGCGAGCTAACGACGACTTAACTATTACCACACTTGATTTTTCGCCTCTTTTTTTTTTTTGATGAATTGAACTTGGGCTTCACAGGAAAGCAACTGATGAGTTATTTAATGAGCTTCAACAAACCGGCGGTTTTGGCTGCAGATGAATTTTGCAGCTCTTTGAAACTGACTTCTGACTCCCAGTGAAAATACCAAGAGACATCATTTCGAGATGTAATTTCTGTGGTGCAGTTGAAAATGACATTCTGTAAAAAACCGGCATGCGTAGAAGGTTCTAAATGAGATTAGAATATTAAGAGATGCATCAACCCTCATTTCATACAGTTGTGTAGCACTTGTGTGTGTTTGTGTGTGTGTGTTCATTGCCCTCTTTGGATGGAGCCACCCAGACGTTCATGGATCATATGCTGAACTTCTTTGTCTTTGTGTGTCTATTTGAACTTAAATAATGTTTGCATTTAAAACAGCAAAGGGAGCATGTGTACCATTATCCTGCATTGGGAGCAAGTGTCTTTGAAGTGTGTGTGTGTGTGTGTGCGCTTATGTGCATGTTCACAAACGTGTGCAGGCTGTACCCTAAAGTAGTATATGTTCTCTGCCGGGTAATTGGATTACTGAATTCCTCAAACGCAAAAGCCGAGCCCCCCCTCACCCCCCGAGTACCATTTTATGCCTCCTCAGCAACCTCGCTGCTCCCCGCTTCATCCTTTTTGCTCTCATTTTAACTTTCCCCAAGACATTCACAATAGAGACCCTGTCGATTTGCGAGAAACATCCAGAAGCGCTGACGTGTAGCTGTGGCGGCGCGGAGGAGCCTGATTCTACTTTTCTGACCCATTTCCTCAGAAGGATCCGAGAGTCTCCTCCCGTCTCCTCGCTGTGCGCGGGGCCCTCGCTGCATTGGGCGGGCGCTGGCCTGCTGTGCGTAGACAGCGTGGAAATGTGTATGCGTGTAGCCCGAGTCAAGGTCGACCCTCGTTTCATACAACCTCCTCACATTCCTGCTTCCATCTAATTGATCTCGAGGAATAAAATAAAAAAAAAAAAATAGGCGAAAAAAAGTACCATAGGCGCACCTTTTGCCTGAAATTTAGACTCGCATGCGAGTCTGTGCGCACTGGTGTGTGCTTGGTACTGCGTCTGGGGTCAAGGTAATACCCATGGATGAATCCAGCTGAAATAGGAGGGGAATGATTTAATAAGGAGAGTGTAATAGGGGGAGGGAGAGTGGGACAGAGAGGAAGGATGAGTGTTTTGATCAGAGCAATAAAGGAGGACCCCCTCTCTGCCCCTTTTCTTTGCCCTAGGCTCTCGATATGCATGTGTGTGTGTGTGTGTGTGTGTGTGTGTGTGTGTGTGTGTGCGCACGTGCGTAACCCTCTGCTCTAACAATGCACTGGGATGGGAATGAAGGGAGACAGCCAGGGGAATAGTGTAGAAAACAGAGCGACGGCTCCGGTGGACTCCATTCAATCGGCGCGGCGCTGGACCCAGCTCATCTGCTCCCTAACAATGGAGAGGTCACTATGAATTAGAGGCACGCAGAGATTTGGGAGATGGAAGTAGGCGAGATGCGCGCGCGCAGACAATGCCGACGCGCACGTAGGTACGCACGGTCCCCCCGCTCATTTCCCTCCGTCTCCCCCCATCTCTGTCGGGCCTGTCTTGGCTCTAAACAGGTCCGCCACCGGGCTAAGCATTGTGCCGCACCCCAGAGACCGAGCGTGACATTTAGTGCGCTTGGTTCCATTTCCCCCGTCATTATCGGCTGTCTATTCTACTGTCGTAGAACGGCAGTAGAATAGTAGTAGCCTCGCTCCGAACAGGCCTTCTGCCGCCGACGCCTGTTGAGAACGGGCCTTGGGCTTTCTGCAGGGCCGCAAATGGCCCCCGCTTTCCTGACGGGGTGAAACGATGGGGCCTCTGCCTCAGAGCGGAGACGCGGTTATTTAGAGGGTTGTGATGGGATTTCTTTTTCTTTCCAAATTCACGCTACAGGGCTAAAGGACAACACACACACAACCACTTTTCTGTTTCAGAGCTCCAGGAAAGCAGCATCTTTATCAGATGTACTCAGACTGGCAGAGCCCAGCTACTACGACTCTTTCTGTAAGAGGGTCCGTTGTATATTTATGCCGATGACTGTGTCATACGCATTAAATGACACAACAGTGTCACTCTGTGGCCTGTACACAAGAATCATTACACAGCTACAGCCGGCTCAGTTCGGTGTTAGCTTTGTTATCGCGCTAGCGAGCTAATTAGCCGTCTTTGATTCTGACATAGCTAAGAAGATGCTAAGTAAAGTGTAACTTCTGCTGTTAGCTTGCTGCGAGACTGGCAGAGCAACCTGTTTTGATCAATGGCTCCTTTATCACAGTTACACTGGGTTACTTCTCAGCAGAGGCGTCGCACCCTTCAGCCGGATTCTTGGTAAATCTGACGGAGCGCGGCCCTGCTGTGAAAGGCCCCGCCAACCCCTCGGGGCGTTTAGGTTGGATTCTTTGGGTTCGCAGATCTTCACCAGCTCTGCGACAGCATCGCTGCGGACAACACAATCACCCGTCCTCTCACACTGTCGTACACCGTGCCGCCGGGACGGGGAGCTTCCACTGGAGTCTTTTAGTTACGGGCTATACGATATATAATATCTGTCATAAAATGTACAACTGGTGAGGTTTGTTTATCGTGTTAAACTGCAGTATTACACAATTATAGCACAAAACAGGAAGGGGATATTTACAGCGACATGCAGTCTCAGCCTTTGTACTAATACAGGCCTATAGGAGGGTAAATTATCCATACATAATAATAGACTATATATATAACCCAACCCCAAACGTATGTTCTGCTCCATAATTTCTTTGTTCCTGACAAAAAAAAATAAAAAAAAACCTGGCACATGCTGATATGGCTCTTACTGTCTGACAGCAGTCTCATTTCTGCCACCACACAGACTTAAACAAACGCCCTCAGAGTGCGTGAACGCAGTGCTCAGTGCTGAGCCACTCTGCTTTTACCTGATTTATGGGCTTTTACATCACTAATTGGGGTCAGGGCACGAGCAGTAAAGGAGGCCGGCCCAAACACGGGCAGCGGATGGAGGTCAGTTTGTTCTTCTCTGCCTTGTTTACCACGTCTCCCTGTCTCCAGCCAGCGCTGCTCAATGTACACACACACACACACACACACACACACGCACAGCTGAGAGCCTGTGTTTGTGTTTGTGTGCGTGTGCACGCGCACATGCCCGTTAAGCCGTTAAACACATTGTATATATTTATCCTCGGGGATGAATCCGGGGCATCCAACTGATGAGTCTTGGATTTAGCCTGATCAGTCTGGCTTTGGTGCGAGAGGGAGGGGGTGATGGAGGGAGGCTGGGGGGGATGAGTCACTGTTATTCAGCCGGTGGCTGGTGGTTAAATGAATATATAAGCATGCAGCCTAACCCTGTTGACACGATGCGGGTTTAATCTGAGCAAGTGAACCGGCCGCACACATGAGAACCAGGAGAGAGAGAGTTAATCAAAGTAATTAAAGTAAAATGTAGCCTCATCTCCGGGGGGGGGGGGCAAAAACAAACAAAAAAAACAATAAACATGCATTATGAAAATAATACACACCTTCCCACTGGCACATTTGGGGATAATAGGGCTTGTTTTTTTTTTAAAAGACACAGAGGTTATTGGTTGGTCGAACCGGATCCTTTCTAATTCAATCTGCCGTCGTTTCACCAGCCCGGCCTTAAACAAACTCCCTGACCCTCACAGCCCCCCGTGTCTCTGTCATCCCTCATCTCCCTCCTCCTCCTCTTCTCTCCGCCCGCGGGCCGACCCAACTTCTGTCCGTGAAGCGGCTTCGTTCGTTGACGGCTTCGGCGATGGCTGCGTTTAACGGCGCACGCCGCTGACTCTCGCAGATGGTTCGGTTCACTCTCTCACTTCTGGACCTGCTCCGCTCGTAAAACTGCTGCGCGATGTCGTCTGCGGCTCTGACGGAGCCTCCCCGGCAAAACATGACCCTGAAGATGTCACGGTGACACCACTAAGGTTATCTCTTGGATTGCGCTGCCAGTTGAAAATGGAAAAAAGAAGTCTGCATGAGGAGGCTTAAGTGGAGGTTTAAATGACCCGGGTGTTTACTTTCTTATCCAACTGTTTAACGCTAACTGCTGAATTCTGTGTTTTGGGAGCTTTGCACATAAAAAGGATTAAAAGTCAGAATAGCTCAAATTTTGGAGTTTCATTCTTGATCGTTAATCTCAAATGTGTCTTTTCTCAGTCTCCCCACTTTATGGCACTGCGACATTGAAACGCTGATGTCAGCTGACTATTCCAGCGGAATTTAAGCATCAGGTGACCTGGACGGGGGGGCGTGTCAGTCAAGCTCCTTCTGTCCACCCCCTCCACTGTCCCAAAAGAGAGAAGCCACCTGTGTGAGTGGGCCGTGAGTGTGTAACAGCCGGAAAGTGAGCGCGGACAAAACAAGTCGGTGCGATGCACATCACGTGTGAGCCGTCTTTCTCAGCTTCACCCCCACCCACCTCCTCCACCCCCCACTCCGATGCTGTTTGTTTGTGTTTGCCTCTCCGGGAAGTTCGAACAAAATGCTGGCATGCCTCCCTTTCCTCCCCCACCTCCACCTCGCTCGTCCCAGCTGTTTCCTCTATCCTCCCTCTCTCCGCTTCAGCAGGGCCCACCACCACCACCCTCCCTCAACACCCATCCATCAGCCCTAATCCCTAACCTGCAACTCCTCAGCAGGGGACAGGGTCGGTACAGCGCTCCGACAACTCTCCGCCCTGCCAGAACATCCATCCCACAATGTCCCTCATTTCCCTCCCAGCATGCTCGGCTCTCCCCCGCCCTGGCACCCTGGTGCTGCTGTCTGCCGGCTTTCGATTGGCCAACGACTACCGCATCAGAGGGGAACGCGGGGGGGGGGGGCAGCCATTTCCCTTCCACAAAGTGCCTGGAATTTAACTAGCAACCCACTGGCAGCTGAGCCACGCTTAAAACAAGCGCGTTTGGTCTTTTCAAGTTTTTATGGCTGCCGAGTCACTGGGGGTTATGTGACCAGCTGTTGGGCGCATGCAAAACTGTTTACGTCTGTCACCGTGCGCGTGTTCGTGCGTGAGCGGGAGATGTGTGTGAATTCCAGGATGCTGGCGAAGCACTGCCACCAACCTCAGAGAGACAGGAAACTGAAAGCCTTCCCGCTTGGTACTTTGTCATTGCCGAGTCAGACAGAACAAGGCCAGGCTCTGTGTGTGTGTGTGTGTGTGTGTGTCAGGATGAGACAGTGTGTGAGTAACGTGAGAAATTGCTAATCACTTTCATAAATGCATATTACATAAACTGTTGTTGACAAAGCGCTTTGTCAACAACAGTTTATTCTCTGCAGAACCACGACGAGGCCGAACCAATACATTTTAGATGAGACTATCAGGTCGTAGCGAAGTCACCCGGGGTTGGAGGCTGAGGTGGCGGAAGGAGCCGGCGCAGGTGTGTCATCAGTTCCACCCGCATGAATATGGATGTCGCAAAGGGAGGAGCAGACGCCGGTGAGCTCGACACCAGCCATATTTGAATTGCTGAAAAGTAAGGGCGTGTGGTGAGGTAGGCGGACAGGTGTGCATGTGGTAGTGGGGTATCGATTGATAGCCCAATATCAATTTTTTTTTTTCTTTGCCCTGAGGCCCGTAACATGCTAATCTGGCCATGGGCATGTCAGTACGTATTGCTCAACACACACTGGAGTATGTCCACACGCACACACACATACACACTACACGCAAAGCCACCCGTTCCCCGAGGCTAATAGTTCTTAAAAGTTGAAATGCACAATTTGATGTTGTTCTTTCCATGACTCCCTCCTCTGTCGCTCACATGCTGCTGTTTCTTGGAAAGCGCTCTGTGTTCTTTGGATGAAGACATGCGATGCGGACAGATGGGGACCGGGATGGCAAGAAGACGACGGTCGAGAGGAGCTCGTACAAAAAAATGCTCCTTTTTCGCGTCTCAGTGGAAATTTGCTTTCCGAGCCAAAGGGTTGTCTTAATTTTTCAGTTCTGTCCCCTGTAATTTTGTTTTTTCAGAGCTTTCCATTTGCAAACACAACAAAAACAGGATATCCCATCCCGTCTGTGTTATGGCTGTACATGTGAACGCATGTGCCTCTTTGTTTGTGTTCCTTTTTTTTTTTTTTCCTCTCTCTTTCTGTGATGTAACGGTAGTCAGCAGCGACGCGGCTGTTTGTTTGGCCTACTTTCTCTCTATCTGCTCTCATCATCTGGCGGAGGGGAGGAAAATCCCATGGTTCCCTCTGTGGAAGCGATGGGTGGGGACGCGGGGTGTCACACCTGAGCCTGATGATTAGTCGCAGCACCAACGCATGCACGTTCACACACACACACACACACACACACCCAGTCAGTCCCCAGGTTAATGACACTGACATGAAGGATATTTGCCCCACCCCCCCGTCCGCACGCCATTCCCTCTGAGATCATTAGGCGGTGTTGTGCGACCTGATTTATCTTCCCCTCTCCAACACGTGTCCACTGGCCCACAGTTCCACCAGATGTATGCCCTGCAGCTACAGTCGCACCGCCATCTTTCACACTGTGTGTGTGTGTGTGTGTGTGTGTGTGTGTGTGTGTGTTCTCTGGCACAAAGCTCACCTTTTCCAGGCTGTTCAGAGGATAAGGAAACAGGGTCACCATTACAGCGGCGTGCAGAGGATTGCAGCCTCCACCCATCCCTGCCTCCATCATTTTACCCCTCTCCTATCCATCTCTGCCCCCTCTGGCTGCTCGCGGCTCCTCTCATTACTTTCGGGGGTCCGAGAAAGACAGGATCACGTCGGGAGCGGCCGCCCTTTGGCTCCCCCGCTCCTTTTCTCTCGAGGATTGAGAGAGAGTGTGACAGAGGGAGATAGAGAGAGATGATGAGGCTTGGTGGGGTGTAAATGGGGTGAGATGACAGACTGGAATCGGGAATTGGGGAAGGGGGGGGTGGATTATGGAGGCAAGAGACTTAACAGAAGTGGGGATGAGGATGGGGTGGCTGTTGTCATGGCGACGAGTCGCCGTGGAAACGGCCCTTTTTCCAGACAGACGGGCACGTGGGGGCCGACTGCTGAGTGTGTGAATATGAAAGGGGTACGTGGGTATGAGACGGTGGCGACCACGCCCACACACACAGGCTCCTGCTCTACAGCACGGAGGAATGGTGCAGTGCCTCAAAACTGCTGCTTTTATACAGAAAGAGGATCATTAGTTGTTTTTTTTTAAGTCTGTTCAAAAGCTTTTAGATTCTCTTGACAAAACAAGAGAGACAGGGGAAATGAGAGATGCTTGGATGCCACATTTCTGTCCCCGCGTAGATTTCTACTGGGAATGTCCAAATTAAATCCTTTTTGGCTCCAATCCCAAACCTAGTCCTTCATTATTGGGTATATGCTGATACCACGTAAAATCCAATACGTATATTTACCTAAATAACGATTACCTTTGCCAGGGAGTTTACGTTTTGACCCGTGTTTTTGTTGGTTTGTTTATTTGTGAGCAGGATTAAGTCAAAAGGATTTGCCGGATTTGCACCAACCTCGGTGGAGGAATGGGGCATGGCCCAGGGAAGAACCCATTAAATGTTGGTACGGATCCAGTTCAAGGGGCGGATCCAGGAATTTCACTTTTTTTTTGTGTCGCTGTCGTTAGCATTGTGAGAGAGGGCATTTTTTGGCCACTTCTGTCAGTATCCCTGGAAATATTTAGATAAGAAATGTAAAATCAATGAATAAATAAATAAAACAGACGTATGTGCGCTGCTGAGTGTCATTCTGGTCTCATATGTATCTGAAGCACTAAATTAACACCTGACCATATTTTTTACGATACTTGATCCAATTACCATGGTTCAAGAATATTAAGTTTATGATTCTAAATCATTACTACAATATGAATCGCATTTTAAGTGGGAGAATGTGACTCATAAAGTGATCTGCAGGAGAGAAGGCAGATCACAGGCAACTTCGTGGTTGGACGGGGACGTTACGGAGCGATCTTAATCTCATTTTAAGCGGGCTAGCATGCTAAAATGCTAAAACGGCCTAATGAGGACTACAAGTGGAGCGGACGCGTCAGAAACTGCCGGCTTTCTGTCTGTTTTCGAGCGGTTCCGATGCTTCTTACCGGCGGTCGGGGTCAAAAGAAGCGCAGCATGTGCGATCCACTGCGGGGGAAACGCATTTGTCAAAAACAGAACAGGATGGCGGGCCTTTGGTCCCGCTGCACAACTGTGCAAAATGGGCTTTGAACTTTCTGACACGTCAGCGTCCCCGGCAACCTCCCACAAATAACGGACCATCTGTTCCTCCCAGTTGTTGCGGTCGTGCGACCACCGCTGTATGCTGCGACGTGAACGTCTGGTTTTGCCTTTGAACTGAAATGTGGGTTGACAAATGAGCTCCTGAAGGAATCTTTAGATGTTTCTCATGCGACTGGGCTCGCTCGCTTTTTAAACCCGGTCTGATGGAACTGCTCGGGGTCACCATGGAGTTTTCGCCTCCTCCGGTTCCGCTTCCCGTATTAATACCATGATGATGGCAGCGGCAGTTTGAGTGGGGAGTTACGCTCTGTTCGCACACTTCCTTCTTGTGAGGTGTAGGACACATGATGACGCCGTGTCTTCCAGTAAAGCCCCTCAGCGCTCCCGCTCCGCGCTGCTCACATCCCCGGGAATGTGACTCGTTGCGTAAACATTTCATAAGGGGGCTAAATAAAGACGAGGAATCTTCAGACCTTTGCCTGCACCATCATGTCTAATCGGCCTCAGAAATGTTGCAGAGGCCACGTCTAATGAACTGGAACTGCTAACAGACTGAGTTTGGCGTGACGTTGTGGTGACGAAACGTGGGGAGCGGTAAGCGGTGTGAAGACGATGACAAGCGGAGGTTGACCCGCGACGGCAGTCAGGTGCGAGCTGAGGTGTCGGTTACAACGTGTCAAGCGCGCACGATTTGTGTTGTGGCTCGCGGCGTTAACGACTTCTGCCGTCATTTTTTCACCTTTTCTCCTCGGAGGAAGAAATTCTTAAAGGAAGTTGCAACGTCGTGTGACCCTAAGCCGAGGACATATTTATTCAAGGGTTGTGTTGAAGTGTTGAATATTTATTATTCCTTTCTGTGTGTGTGTGCGTGTTAAATCCAGAGCTGGGGACCGGTTAACTGTTAAACCTGGACATAAACACGGCAGGTTTCCCAGCAGCAGGGAAGCCCTCTGTCTGTCAGCTTCCTGTTTACACGGCCGTGGTGAATGTGTCGTGTATGTCATCAGGCATGCGCTGCCGGCGTCACGCGGCGTTAAAGAGAGAGCGCCGGCTTTTTTCCGATCGGGGTCGTATGAGGCACAGCAGAGTTTGAAACCAGCCTTAACAGTCGCAGTGGGCGGAAACACGCATTACTTCGCCTCTGACGAACCGACCCCACCTAAAAACAATCACGGGGGCTCAGATTGGCGTATTCCGTCATGATACAGCGGCCGAGGCTGCCGCAAGGTTAGAACCTGCTCCGTGCGTGGCGAGGCGAATCCGGCGGAGCCGCCCCGCCCCTCATCCATACTGCAGTGACTCACGCAGGCTGGCGCGCCGCATATAGAGCAGCTCGGTTCTGCAGCAGCTGAGAGAACCACGTGTCGACAGCGCGCGTGTCCTCGAGTCACCTCGCCATAACTTAGTTACAGCCACTTCAGATAAGTCCCCGCAGCTCCGCGCTGCTCTGGAATCTGTTTACAGGGAGCGGGCTGGAGACGGTAGACTGCGTCCACATTCTCTCCTTTTCCTCGTCCTCGCTTTTCCTTCTGTCCAATTTTCTGTTCAATTGGCTCTGTTTATATGATGTTAGATGAGCAGCGCTGGGAAACAATGGGGTAAAGACAACAAAAACGAAATGTATCTCGATTCATCTTGTTTGACTGGCCTCTCAGCGTAAACATATCTTTATCTCCGTCCGCATCGTGCTTTTATTTTTCATTTCTCTTTATTTGCTCTGGACTGATTTGAACTCCGCTGTCCCCGTTTCCCTCTTCTCCCTCCCTCCCTCTCCCTTCCCATCATCCCACCTCAGCTGCCCTCATCTTCTCCCCTCCTCGCTCCTGTGTCCTGCATTCATCCACCTCCGCTTTTTATCCTCCTGCATCACCCTCTTTACCTCCTCCCCTCCACCGTCGTTCCTCCCTCCTTCCTCGTGTGCCTCGAGCATTAGGGTTGACTTTAGGTAATGGGGGCAGAGCTCAAGGTGAACTGAGGTGAGATGGAGGCAGTGGGCGGAGAGAGAGATGGGGCTCGGAAGCAAGGGAGGGAGAGGGTAACCGGGGTGAGAAACACTAAATGAACTGCTTGTGTGCGTTAGAGAGAGGGAGAGAGGAGAAGAAGTGGAGGAGGAATAGAAATAGTTTCCACTCGCACTTTGCAGAAGCACAGTCTGGATCCACTCAGAGAAACTCCCTGGAGGATGACCAAGGCTGTTTTCTCTCCGCCTCGCTCCCTTTCCTGAATGTTTAGCGCTGATAAACCGTCTGCGTCCAAAACAAAACCCGGTGAGATAAGGCCCCTGTTAAAATCATCAGCGGGCTCTCTCCGTCTGTAATTTTTATATCTTTGTTTTCTCTCCTCGCGCTCCCTCTCTCCGGCCGGTGGGGATTAAGTGGCTGTCGAAAACCGTGCAAACAGGCGCTCCCTTATCGCCCGCGTGCGTGCGCGCGCGTTTCTGACGGGTGTGTGCGCGCGCCTGTTTATTCCCGTCAGCGCTGTACTTGCACTGCTGTTTGAAGTCGCTGTGAGTCAGAGAGACCGGGTCAAGGCTCCCCCTGCACACTCAGCACATTTACCTCATTGTGCGCTGCGCGCGCGCCCGCCCGCCCGCCCGCCTCCGCCTGCGTGCATATGCGCCGATATTACATTATGTATGCCTGCGTGTGCGGCGCAGCCTTTGATTGCGCGCCTTTTTCTTTGTGCCGTGAATAACTTTGCCTGCGTATTCACAGTTTATTTACATACATCTCAGGGGTTTTGAAACCAGAGGAAGGTTTTGTGATTTATTGTGACAATAGCAGCATGCGGGTATAATGAGGCAAAGAACAACACTATCAAACAGGAGCTGCACAAAGCAGCTGCGCCGTCTCACTTAAGAGTTGTGCATCTCCATATCTACAAATACCTACAAAAGCACTGTGCAGTGGCGGAGGGGTAGAATATAAAATTGTCATTATAAGTGATAGTATACATAGTGTAGTATACTAGTATATATACAGACCGATCAGAGTAGGATATAAAGGTAATCCACAACATGATTGTGTGAAATGTATTCAGCCCCTTCAAGTCCAAATTCCTATATAATTTGTTTTATGTATTCACATCGATTAAAAGGCGATTAAAGCCTTGAGCGTACGTGGATAGATGTGCACACCTGGACATAAAAGTGTCACCCTTCTTCTCAGCCAAGCTGCTCCAGCGCTGTCGCTTCAGGATATTAGCGCCGTTGTTTGCTTCCCAGCTGTTCCTGTGTGGTTCTGGCTTCACGCTGGGGCAGGCATCCTCTCCCACGCTGCAGAGCTCTTGCAGGCCCTCGACGTTACGTATTTTAAAAGCCGCCCAGTTTGTCTACTGAGTGGACTGTGCAACTCTACTTTTGATGGAGTTTTCTTTTCTGTGCCTGCTTTTTTGACCCTGCAGCTGTGTGACACAATCAAGTTGGGTCTGGTGTACATTTCTGTATTTAACGTCGACTTGGACGCTCCTCCTGGCCTGTTTATCTGTACATCTGAGTTTCATAGAGATGAATGATGAGCAGTGAGTTTCAGAACACTAACCCCCCCTCCAGAAAATGTTGGCAATGGAATTCTGCATTTGGGTGAACCTTTGTAAAGGGACGTTCAGTGCGCAGGCCGCTTCAGTAAAGAACAACAAATCAGGGGAAACGGAGAGCGTTACCTTTAGGCTCAGTTGCCCTCTGTGCTCCTGAAATGGGTTTCTAGGTAAAACCTACACTGACACAGAGAAGTAGGTTAGTGAACCCGGCTTCCTTCAGCCCGACTTGATCTCCCGTGTCTTAGCCTGTTGGATTATCTGTGTGAGTGTGAGTGTGTGTGTGTGTGCATTTCTGAGGTGTGTGTCTGATGCCTTATTTACTCTTTTTACTTGAAGTGCAGGAGTGTGATCTTCTCATGTTGTCTAAATCCAGAGGTGTTAGGTCATTAGGTGTCTGCAGTCACACTGTACGCATAGACACCTTAAGTAAAAATGCTACTAACGAACTGCAGCAGCCTCTGTCTGCCTGTAGGTTGTCCCGGCAAATACTCACTCACTCGTTTGGAGCCGCGTCTACCTTTGCTGTACGCTTTTATTAGATCTTTTACGCGACCTAGACAACGGCGCTGCACGCGTTTTTAGCCCTGACCCGGCGCCGCCCGAATCAAAGAACAGCCGAGGCCGCGACCTTGTTCGGCCTTTCGACTGCAAGTTCAACCTGAATACCTCTCGCCCCTCTCCGCTCACGCACATGTAGCTCCGTACCGTGGGCTTAAGCCTCCCGAGTGCCAATTAACAGCTGCCATCGTGGCTCACAATCCCTTTAACCAAAGCCTAATGAAAGCCCTCGCACCTCTTAAGTGTCTCTCGGAGCATGTAACAAGCTCTCTTCATTATCAGACGGCCCCGGCCACATAACACCGCGCTAATTATGCAAGGGCAGCGGCGGGGTGGGGGCTGATAACTGGGTTTGTCGTTGCGTCGGGCTGATGTTGGTCACACGAAAAATGTCTCTGTGTTAACATCTGTCAACACTGATAGGATGGACATCCCCGCGTGCCTTCAGCCAGCCAATGAGCCGCCGTTATTTCTCTTCCTGAACACGGCTCAGCAGAGGAATCAGAATGTCGTCTATCTGCGGCTTTAATCTAAAAATATCTGTTGGAGGAGCCGTGTCGGAAAAGCCTTATCAGTGGGCCCGCAGGCGGCAGAAGACCTTCTGTCTGTGAACAGCGACACAAACAAAGGATGTTGTCTGTGCGTTGTTTATGTGCTTCACACGCCGGCGTCTGGAATGAGACCACGGCAGCGCAACACGATCTGTTATTGACTGAAACCGCAGGTGAAGCAGGCATTCCTCCGCTCGAAATCCGACTGGGAATCAGATCACCGTATTCCATGAGCAAAAGATTATCACGCGCTATAGCCCGGTGCCTTTCTTGTCATTGTCCGCCGCGTCCGTGTCTCTTTCTCCTCCTGCGCTCTTTTCCTTGAAAACATCTTGCAGTGATTTAGACGGGGTCGAGGTCCCCCGGGGACATGGGGAAGGACCTGCTCTGAATCTAAATAGGGTGGATGAGGTAAAGCACTGCAGGGTGGCGGGACATCAACAGGACGTGGCTCGCCGGCACTACATCACTTTCTCTGTCTGGATCGCTCATTGTTGACTGTCTTCCTCCATCTTCCTGTCTTTCTCTCTCTGCACCTTGACATTGCTGTATCCTTTCCCTTTTCGGAGCCAGAGATTTTTATCTCACACAGTTATGTGATGTGGGGCCTGATGTCAAGTACCCGCGGCAGCCTCTGTTTTAAGCCATTACACTGCGCTCTCTTTGACATGCTAATGTCATAAACGCAAATCAGATTCCCATCGATGCTATTAAAGGCCTCTGAAGAGAATGTCTGGCATTGCAGTTTGTGTTCGAGGTTGGCTGAGGCGGAGAGATTGCTTTATGGATTTGTCAAGCAGAGACATCCACTTTTGATATGATTAGGGTTGGAGTTCAATAGCATTATATCAAATCTTTAATCCAGTATCGGGCCTGCTCATTGGATCCAAATCCTTTTGCATTTCTTTTCTGAATCCATTTGGCTAAGGGTGAAACAACTAAAAGTCAGTGATGCAGTAGAGATCACCTTCCTTGTCACCTGCTTTGCTCTGACCTGAAGATGCCTCGAGCAGAGGAAAGGATGATGGAATGTGCGCCTCCGCTGCACTTGGCGCAGCTCGTTCGTAAGTATATGACGGGTCCTGTTTCAGAGCTGTTTATTCTAATCAGCTTGGTACAAATCAATCCACTGCGAGATTTTCACTTGCTGCAAAAAACAGGCCTGACATCAGCTGGATCATTTCTCCGGCTGGGGCCCCCCCCCTCTCGCTGAGCTGCAAAAACACTTTATCGCTCGTGATCCGAGAGCGATGTTAAAGTGCAGAATGTAGTGGATTTTAGAGCCAAGCTGGTTCAAATAGAACAAATTCCCTGCAGGCGGCTCAAACTGAGGCAAAGGTTCACGTGCACGAGGAAAAGAAAAAAAAAAAAGTGTGCCCATGCCAAGGTCAGATTAGTTTTCAAAAGAAAAGAGCAAAAAGGGGAAAAATAAACACAAACATCAGCACTGTGCATGGTCAGCACATTGTCAGCCAGTCTGCACACGACATCTGAGTAACGTATATTATAGATATATAGTGTATGCTGTTAATAGGGTCAGTGCAGAAGAATATGATCTGAATTATTGAATTCATTAATACAGAACATACGTAAAAGTTCACAGTGTAAATATATAAAAGTGAGATGAAGGTTTTAAAATAAGAGCGTATATGTCACATTACCGTCTGTTATTCACCATGGAATGATCATTTCATATGAACTGAGTCAACACTTGCTTCCCACACAGCTCGAGCACAAAATGTCAACGTCCTACTCCGGGAAACCGGAGCTGAGGCAGACGTCTCCGCAGTTCGGCAGACAGCTGATCACTCTGCGGACATGTCGCACGCAACGTCAAGTCAATTCTGTGTGTCGCTTTGCGGCCTCAGCCTCGTAATCGTGCACTCGTTGTGCGTGTGTGTGTGCGTGTGTGTGTGTGAGTGTGTGCGTTTCGCTCAATCGGTGTGCACCAGTGAGAGTCATATCAGAAGGAAATGGTCACCCAATCTCTCCGAGCCTATTCCTTTATCGTTGCTCGAAAGCAAACGAAGAACAGGAAGTTTACTTGACTGATGAAAATAGGAGACAATGTGTTTATTTGTGCAGTTGTGTGTGCATGCGTGTGTATTTGTGCGCGCGTGTGCTTGGGTTCATGTCGTAACTCCATCTCCTGTCCGTTTCCCTTACAAGTCTGTCTGGTTATGTGAGTGCGTGCCTTTGTCTGTGCTGTATTTTCTATGTGTGTGTGTGTGTGTGTGTGTGTGTGTGTATAATGCAAAGAGACAGCTCAATCTGCTCCCTCTAATCGTGGCAATACTGCAGCCCAGGCAAAAGACACATCCTATTTCCTGTGACATGGCCGTAGCTTCCTGTCGCCCAGTTTTCATGGACGCTGTCCCAGTCGCCCTCTTGATTAGCTGTCTTGTGTTTGTGTTTGTGTGTGTGTGTGAGAGACAGACAGAGTTCATCGGCTCGCCGGTAGCTTGTGCTGCTGCTGAGCTGATGAGTTGATTACAGAGACAGGACGGAGATGGTATCTGTGTCCACTCAGAGAGGGGATTGAGAGCTCTGTGTGTGTGTGTGTGTGGGGGGGGGTATTATAATGAAGACCAAATGTCCCGTCGACGACAGAGAGACGTGCGTAAGTGAGGGCGTTCGTCCAGACGTCTCCGCAGGCCTGGCTCAGGGTTAAGGCTTGAATTCAGAGTGGAGACTGAATGTGGGATGACGTTCTGTGAAACATTTTAGCATGAATATTTCAATAATAGCTGCGTTTTAACACACTGTTTTTTTAGCCATTACAAACAATGGCGGTACGAGCAGACGGGTGGCGGCCTGCACTGTCTGTCTGCAGCACATCACAGTGTCCTATCAGAGGTTGATGGGAAATGTAGTCTTAATACCAGGGACCTTGCTTCAAAGTGACACACAAAGCAACATGTATCTGTTTTGTATTTGTGTCTTTGTTTGACTTTAAGAGTTAGAAATCCACAACAAGCTGAACATTTTGCTTTTGACATGTCTTGTAATGAACGAGTGGTGCAACGTTAGAATGCATTTGGAGTTCTGTTTTTAACGACCTGACACCAAAACTCACAGTGTTCACTCTCCATGTAGCTCTGCTTTGGTCTCCACCGCCTCCTCTGCATCCATCTGCTGTTTGCCACTGAGCAGCTAGTGTATGGACATTTTTTTTTGTTAATTGGAGATACTGATGCAAGCTGCATGCAGTAAAACAACAACAGTGAGATGAAAGAGGCTGAAATGCAGCGTGGGGTGGAAATTCTCTTTTGAAACTTGTTAAAGGGAGCGTCTCATTCAACAGTACACCTAACGATGATATCCGTTGTTTACATAAGAAGCTGTATTGATAGATGCAGCTTCACGATTAATGTACACACACGCAAAACCCCTCAAAAGGCCTGTTAAAGGCAACTAGAAAACGTTCACCCCGGGCTTTTGTTTTCTAGTTTTTGATGTTGGTTGTGAGTTTTTAGTTTTTAGGGGTTTTGCCATCACAGCTGTAGCTTGAGGTCACCATGACACTGCATGCACAACAGCAGTGAGACAATTTATAACTTATTAAATCTCATCTTTCAGCATAATGACACCTGACTGACTCATCAACAAGCCCTGAGGTGTGTGGAAACAAACGTGGATATTATTATTGTTTTCTCTATTTACCGTGTATTGACTTGTTGCCAGGTGAGTAGTCTGAAGTGTGTCACAAAATTGTAGAGTGTTGAGTGAATATTGGCACTTGAAGGCACTGAAAATCAACCTTGTAGCGAAAGCATGTGAAACGGCAGCATGCACATAAATGTAACCATCACTGGGTGGAAGCGACTCACAAGTGTGTCATTATAAAGTTGCGTGTGCGCGTTTCCTCCTTTGTCAGCGGCAGAGGCTCTCTGGGCTGTCACATACTTTGGGAGCAGCGTTTTGACTTTATTTCCTCCCTCTGTGCACACACATCCCCACCACCCCCCTCCCACCCCTCCCTCTTTAAGCACATCTCCACCTTGTTATCACCCTGCAAAGCCAAAAAGCTACGTTGCCATGGCGACAGCCTCCCCATCGGAGAACAGAAATGTGTGACTTGGAGGTGCCACAGCCATTTTCACGGCCGGTGGAGACACCATCGTTCACAACTCCTCTAACCTCTCCTGCGTCCTGCCATCATTACTGCGGCGTGCCCTTTACAACCGCACGTATACGGCGAGCGTACGTTCCCATTCATTAAACCGAGCGGCTGAGCTCTGAATCAAAACACTTAATAGGCAGTAAAGCATTAATGATGACTATCAAAGCCCTTCTCTGTGGCTGTTTTTACCCTAAAGATACAAGGCATTTCGTCTGCTTCCATGGGGCCGTACAGAAGTGTCACAGTTTTAGATCACAGAGTGTTACGTGCAAGTAGTAATTGGATACATCAAAGCAGAAAATAATGTAAATAAGACTAGTCAAGGGTGGAATATTTACACAAGCATGCACAGTTGTCCTCTGGGCAACCAGAACAACCACAAAAATGCAACCATGCAGAGCGCACCATGGGAAAGAATAAATACAATATCAGTATTATTTTGTTTTTTGAAAGTTTAAGTGGTACGTTTCCACTAAGAACATGGTAGTAATATCCATCTACTGAACACCATCCTAAAATGAAATTTAAAAAAAGGAATGGTTTAAGGAAGAGGGTGGCATGGAGTTTTGGACTTTTCCCTTAAAACTCCAAGATGCCGGGTTTGAGTCCCGGTCCTTCCTGCGTTGGGTCTGCTGTACTCCCTCTGTCTTCACGTGCCTCCTGTTTCCTCCCACAGACACGCCTGAGAGGCAGAGTGGAAACTCTATTTTGCCCGTAGGTGTGAGAATGAATGTGTTTGTCACCTACGTGTTAGCTCAGTGATTGAGTGGCGATCTGTGCTGGGCGTACTCGGTGTCCTCTCACACACGGCGCACGCTGCGGTAATCTCAAGCTGCCGCTGACCCTGAAGTAAGCAGAGGAAATGGGATCGCGGATCGCGGTTTCCCTCAGACTTCCGAACAAGAGAGCTTGTAAAAGGAGAGCACAGAATTTACAAGCAAAGGTGCCGCACCAGTGATCTCTTTATCTGAAAGATCTCGTAATCATAAAAGGAAACCGTGTGATTAAGGATCACCTCTTTAAATATCAATTACAATGTGATGATTAGCATTCGTGTTATCGTCCTGCAAACACTCCAGGCAAGGTCCGTGCTCTTGTGTCTTATCATTTATTCAAATATAAACACTTGCCTGAAAATGTTCAATGTGGAATGGCCTCCAAACAGGAACCAGTTAGTGGTGAGTAAGAAAACAGGTTTTAAAGAAAGAAAATAGATTACAGTGGAAAAAAACACTCTTATCTCAGTTCAGTTTTTAAAGGAAAACATTCATAGGCAAAATTGCAGGTCATGCCAACGTTCTAATGTACTCGCCAACTCCTCAATAGAGAGTTGTAAACTCATATTTATGTAAAACAACATAGATCTGGTCAAAGCTTCCTAAATAAACGTCCATTGAGAGTGAAAAGAAACGCACCCACATGGCTCTTTGCTTGGCGCTTTGGGCCATGGTCAAATTGATTCATAAATAACTTCAAATAGGTTGAGAGTAGAACTGAACCATTTTATGTACATTTTGGCCCTCACTGTGTGAAAAATTGAACTACTATTGTACTTGTTGTGTTACTACTTAACTTGTGCTTATTTTCCTGGTCTGAGTGAAGAGGGAGCTTATTTTGTTAGCCAGCACGCTAGCCCACATCTAGGCCCATCCTATGAAGTTAGCATAGCAACAGCTAATCCAGTGGGCTACCCTCCATATTTACTTTTTGTCAAACTCTGGGATATTCATGTCAAATTGTAACTGATTGGAAAACTTGAGGAAGCTAGTGCTGCTTGTCATGATATATGTTGCTTTGTCGGAGTTAACGGGCAGCTTACTTGGTTAGCCAGCAAATTAGTCCAGATGTGGGTTCCTACAATGGAAATGGCGCATGAACTGTTCGCAGGAACCAAAGTCGGATTGATCACGACTATTAGAATAAGGACTTTTGCGTGATTTCTGCAAGGCTGAACTTGTGGCCTGCTGGTTTCAGCCGAACCGTTTTTTTTTTCCGTTTTTTCGTTTTTAAGTCGGGGGTCGATTTTCACTTCTTTCGTCAAACAGCTCCTACCTGCAAACCTCACAGATGCAAAAATAACAGCAACTCCAGCGGGTCCTGACCACCTGGACTCAGCACCGCTGCTCAGCTCTGGCGGGATGCGCACCCTCCCCGACACAGGCTCATCCTGTAGCCGAGGCGCTTGGGAACAAGACTGAGGCAGCAGTTTTTCCTCTCTTTTGACTGCAGGTTTATACAGGGGGGCCTCACAAACACCATCTGCCCACGGCTCAGCCAGCGCGCTCTGTCTACAGTATATGAATACCCAATGTCAATTAACTTGTTTCTCGAGTGTTCTCACTAGCAGCTCAGAAATCGCACCACCTCTCCCAGGAAGTGCTCGTACCTCAGTGTGCATCTGCGTGCAGCGGGCATGTTCGGTAGAGGGGGTCTTAATTAAAGCTGGTTAATATGCGTATGGATAGGCTTTTTTAGGGGTGAAAACAAATTTGTGGGGAACATATGGTGCCCCAGACGTGACACACACACCCACGTAATACACAGACACTTGCCGACACACGCAAACATTTGCAGTCTTCAAAGTGTGATACTCACACACACACACTGGCACGCCTGGGCTCCTGCAGAAACCGGAGTGATGGATTCTGGCTGAATGTGTGTAAGTGTTGGAATATCATTAATCCGTTTTTTTGCCGTTCGGGAAGGTGTGAGTGTAAGTGTGTGTGTATGTGTGTGTGTGTGTGTGAGAGAGAGATTATTTCAGGCAGATGGAGGCAGCCGTGGCCCCTTCTGCAGGGTCAACAGGGAGAAGTTAACCAGCACAGATTGCCGCCTATCCTCCTCCCCTCCTCTCTTCTTCTTTCCCCTTTTCTCTCTCCTCCCTTCATCCCTCTAAATCAGCCTCAACGCCCACCTCCAGCCTACCGTCACAAGCGATTCTTCTCTCTTTATTTCTGTATTTTGTATGTCATGTTTAACAAAGAGAGAAAGGGAGAATAAGGAGCAAAGTATGTAGCAGAAGAAGTCGGCAGGGAAAAGGGAAGATGTCCACAATTTAATGAGACGTAAGATGTAGGAAAAAAAAGAAGTACTTGCAGTGACAGCTCACAAAGGAAATTCATTTTATTTTTGGTCCCAACATTGACCCGTGAAAACATGCATTGTTGAGCACGTTCCCTGGCTTCAAAAAGTAGACTAAATATTGGAATTTCGAGTAAAACGTAATTCCCACTTGTTTAGTTAACTTCAAACCTTTGTAACTGACTTTTGATTAATTCCTCTACTCTATGAAATCACATAGAGGCTGGATGTTGTGAGAATACATCTACATGTATTCAAGTGTATGAAGAGAGTAGAAGTCTTCAGTGCTGAGAAACATGAACACGCTGCTGAAGATGTAGTTGAACACTTTCTTGAACAATATGGTGAGCATTTGTCGAGCTTACAGAGTACGGTGGCCAAATGCCTGAGGCGGAATGGTTGGAATCCATACAGTAAAGCATCCACAGGCCTTATCGCTCCAGTTCATATGTCTCTGCGTGCGTGCGCACGCATGTATTTTACAGCACTCCACCTACATGTTCCAACCTGAGACGTCCAGAAACAGAAGAAGCCGTGCCGAGGATTAGGAATCGGTACTCCCAAATCCCAGTCACGGGGGTTCCTCCGCCAATCGCGCAGCTGGCAGCTCCCGAGCACTCCTGGTGATCCGCGCTGGGAAATCCTGGAACAATGCTAGTCAAGGCGATGCCTAAAGGGAAACGGATGTTGGAGCGGAGTCGCTCTGATTCCCACCCCGAAAAGATTGCCGCTTAAACGTCCGGAGTGAAAAAAGAGCTGGGAAGGGTTCGTGTTTATGAAGGATTGTGTTTCACAAACCGGTGTTTACAGTCGAGCCTCCTGGCTGTCACGTCAATTTAACTTGCGTGCCCACACACGTGGAAAATCGGCCCCCCGCCCACTAAGGTGAATATACAGTATATATATGTGTGTGTGTACTCAAGCGCACAGAAGCGCGCCACAATTATCGCCACTGTTGCCAGCGAGAGCAACCACTCCAACTCTTCTGCAGTTTTCTTGTGCTTTCGCCCCTCGGCCTCCCACTTATTTCCTGTTGTTTCTCCTGCGACAGGTTTTCTCCCCTCAGACTGCCAGTGATCACGACCAGAGGGGAGCGAGGTGATGGGCAGGGCGGATGAGCCGCAGAGACTAATGCTATTACAATAACGGCATACTTCCACAGCCAGTCGATACTCGCCAATACGTGATGGAAAAAAAAGAAACTAGCGGTCCAGAGGTGATACAGTAATGAGGTCACAACCTCATGCATAGTCTGGCAGGTGCTGTTTTTTCAAATTGAAATTTCTTACAATTTACTTCCAGTATATCCGTGACCCTGTGTGTACTTGTTTGCCCTGCAGCTTATCTGCGGCTCCTGGGGGTTAAGATGAGGTTTGACAGCATCTCTCATTTTTTTGTTGATGTTGTTGTGTTGTTGTTTTTTTTTTTTTTCGGCCATGAGACAGTATGAGGCAAAGCCTGGATGGCGTTTTATGAGAATCATTGATCGGGAGGCGCGCATTGACGAGCCGAGGCGAGGCGGCGTTGTGAATGAGGCAGGATATAGTGATGACCCAGGGGGAATCACAACACACTCCAGCCTGATCTCTTGCAAAGCCCGCCTGGAACCCGATGCTGTCCGCCCTGATAAATGTACTCTCCCCCTCGCTCTCCTCTTCCTCTGCCTCTCCCGGACTCCTCTGCTCTCTCTCACACTCGGTTTTCCGGGCCTGATGAATGCAGAGTGAATCAATAATTCTATTCCCCTGCTGGATACCTGATAAAATTTACAAGGACAAGCTTAATAAATTACTAATGGGGTAGCCAATCAGTTTGTGTGCTCGCCTTTGCAAGAGTGCTTCTGTGGTCATTTGTATGCACATGTATGTGTGTGTACGCGTCCTCGGCCCTTTGCTGTTGCCTTCGTTTTTCCATGAAAACACGCCAAGGTTGGCAGTGAGCTGGCATAGGCTGCACTGTCAGAGGACGTCCGCACTGTAGTCTTACTTGCTGTGTAACCTGCTTACTAATCATCATTCTTAAACTCCAAGGTGTTATATTTTCAACCAGTTTTGCTGTATGATCCTGAATATTTAGCTATAAAAAAAAGTAGTTTTTTTTTTACCCACAGCTCGAAGTGTATGGGGGATATGAAGGAGTTGTAGGTTACAACGCTGTGTCAGATAGGCTGTTAAATGCAATTTCTTCTCTACTTTTTATCCTTATCCTGCCAACACTCACCTGGCTTCCGTGACACCGGGAAACGCAGGCAGCCTCTGCCCTGGGTGGAAAAGTGAATGGCGGTCAGCGGCTGCGCGGCAGCAAAGTGAAAGGGCCTGAAAACCAATTTCCCCGCTCACCTTCTCGCTCTCCTGAATGCAGACGCGCTGTTGGTCTGACACGAGCCGAGGCAGCTGGCAGAGAGCTGACGTCATCCGCCAATCGGGATCGAGCAGCGTTTGAATGAAGATCAGGTGGTGGTCTGTTGGTGTTCCCACCCACCCGGTCCTGATGAAGCTGTTTGAGGGTAATGAATATAAACAGCACTTAAAGTATTTCAGAGAGAAATACCTTTTACATTTTGAACCCCAGGTTTCAGGGGATCGAAGGTTTCTGTCTTGACACTGGGCACTTAGTAAATGTCATCATACACCAGCTGCTGCAACTAACTCTCATTTATGTTTATCTTGTCAGATGACTTCATTATCATTTCCCCAAAAAAAGAGTGATTTGATTGATGCCTCGGCGCAGGAATTACTGCTCATCTCATTAACGGTTAATAGTAGCCCTCAAGCTGCTATTTTATGCTTATGCAGCTGGCCGACATGACAACCGCTACATCTTGAGTTTGGCGGGGGAGCAGCCGGCTGCGTCTGTCTCACCCCTGACCTGTTACCTGTGATGGAGGAGGAAGAAGAAGAGAGGTAGCAGTTGTTCTGTTGTTGCGGAGCTTTAGTGCGGACGGCGTTTCGTGCCAAAAATCCCTTTGAAACACCAGCGTGGACACGTCTTCAGGCCCGGAGCCCCTGAACCCTGACCCCGGGGGTGCCGGTGATCATAGCTCGTGGCGAGTGCTTCCTGAATGCAAATACAGAGCGCCGTCCCGAACGATGCAGGCTCTGTGGATTGTGATGAAGGAGCGAGAGACGCCCGCTCTGTGTCTCCCGGTGCCTTGCCTCCATTACCCAGCATAACATCAATGAATCTTTTGAGGATCACTATCTTCAAAAGGCAACCCGGCTTTCCTCCCTCAGACAAGACTGTAATTATTCTACATTTGCATGATAAGTGCGTCTGCCTGTGTACGCATTTATGTCGGCTGTGTATGTGTGAGTGCTTAAACGCACATTAGCCGCGGTCGGGCACGAGCGCTCGTCTTTTATCTCGGCGTAAAAGACAGGAAGAGGCCTTTTTTTTAATGTGGAGTCTGGATCACTGTCTCTTTGCTCTTCATCTGAGTGTTCATCATTAGCCACTGTCAGCCACTGAGCTTTGAAGTGGAGTCAGGGGCTCTCTCACGATGTGGAATAGTTATGACACTTGGACTCTGTGTTTGTGTGTGTTTGCACGCGCGTCCGCTTACATTTAGCTATTTTCCCGTCAGAAAACCTTTTTTTTTTGTTGTTGTTGTTGTTTCACTCTGGAATCTGTGCAAATGTGCTGCACTGAGAAGAGGCCCCTCATCATTTAACTTGCCTGCACATTAGCAGTGACGCTGCATGCAGTAATAAGAGAGGAGTTGTTTTTTTTTAATTTTTTTTTTTTCAAAGCAGGACGTGTTTGGGCTTCGCTTTCCTGCAGACAGGGATGTTCTAATAACTCCCCACGCTTCACTTACTCCGGTGATGGGAAGATGCAGAGATCGTGATGGGAGAAAGCAGGGGGAAAAAAACACGGATGGGGTAAACGAGTGTGGCGAATGGGCGCACGGCGCTTCGCCCTGCGAGGCGCTCTGTACGTACAGTATCTTTACGAGGCACAGCTTCATGCCCAGATAAACATATATACGGAGGCAAGCAAACAGAGAAACGTTTTTAGGCGTCTGCGATCTCCCAAGGCCTCATTAGCCTCTGAATAAGTGTGTGTGTGTGTTTGTGCGTCGGAGCGTAACTGCATACATAGTGTATGGGCACACGGCAGCCCGCGCGGTGAGCACTTGACTGGCCTGAAAGCTCGTCTCAGTGGGCAGTCAGGTGCACCGTGTAGCAGCGCCTTGTTAAGTGTATTAATTATGGATTGCGTTTATTCAGCCTAAGTCCGCCACCCATCCCATCTGTTAAAAGATCGACACGATGTCGACAACGCACGCCTTTTTTTTTTTTTTTTTTTTTGGCCGGGTGCCTATCGCCATCATCATCTTCAGCAGCAGGATGTTTGAGGGCGTCTGGTGCGGCGATGGAAAAATAAGTTGGATGCAAGTGCAGTCCTGTTGCTGAGGTTTTTATTGCTGCCCGGGTTCCCGCTCAGGTGCCCTCCTTGTTCTCCGAAACGGAGGTGATTAATCCTGCGGTTGAGAGAAGCGTTCATCAGTTACAGGGCTGTAACGCTGCTGGTGCTGTGTGAAAACCCGGCACATTACCGACAGCTAAGTTTGTCGTGAGCTAATCATAACGAAGACGATCGGAAGAAACGCCATCATTCAGTTTTATTCTTGATTAAATATAGAAGATATTCCAGCGAGTTAAGGCTCTGTAATTCATCTCGTTTCCAGTGCACTTTTACTTATTTTTAGGAAATGCAAAGTTGAATCCACTGCCACCAGCAAAACACTTAATCTTGAAACAAATCTGAATTTATCTCAACTCACTGATTTGACATTCTCCACGTTATTATCCTGTGCTCTTGGGTTGATTTCCCACACATCTGTACTCATACATTAAAGAAACATAAAACATTAATATAGTGTTTCTATTTCACAAGGCCGCTCTTCCTATAAAACATTGAGATATTTCTGATGCGGTCTCATCAGCTGAATCCAGGGGCATATGAAGTATACAACAAAACTGAGCACACAGCGGTGCAATAGCACTAAAATATTAAATGACTGAGTATTGTGCCACTCTACGATAATTGCATTTTTATTGTTAAGGTGAAGTGGGGTTGCTCTTGTAACATTGAAAACACAGGCCCCAAAGTAGAAACCTCAATGCAACAAAACATCACCGGAAACAAATGTGACCCCACCTGTGATTCCCGACCGAGGCTAATTGCACGAACCAGATTATAAACTGACTCGTGAACGCCGCAGCTTCCTCAGCCGACGCCTGGGCGTGTCTGATGCATCGTGGCTGCGCGTGGTGAGGAGCCGTCTGAACAGGAAAGAGACTGTGGGACTCTGCGGAGAAGCCCGAAGATGCTCAAACTTTATGTCTTGTGTCTTGTGGCTCACATTTTCAATAAATAAATGAAATGGTGGAATGTAAAGCAGACCCAGCAGACTTTCAGTCACTTTTCGAGGTTCAGTTCTGAAGACGCTGGATCCCACGTTTCCGTCCAAAATCTGTGTGCCAGTGGAGATCAGGGTGGACTGGGCTCGGGTTCATGTCCTGTCACAGACCTGCAATTAATGTTCGCTTTAAAACAAACCAAGTGTTTTAGCGACCTAACCTTAACCATCGCTTGTTTGCCATAACTGTGAACTTTCCATAACCTTAACCGCACTGTAGCTGCCGTACGAAGAATTTTCCAATATCAGTGTTCTCGTCTGGCGTTGAGCTTGACTTTTGCCATCCCACAGATGGTAACGCAAGCTTTGCGGTATAAATTTACAGCCTCCAAGCTAAAGCAGCGATAACCCTCGACGAAATTATCAGGAGCTGTCATCTGAGGCTTGACGTAGCTCCTCCAGCGCCAAAGACGACATACAAATACTTTCACAGGCCGCGCCGTGACCCCTTATGTGCAAAATCAGCCCCTTTACTGATTTAATCTCAAATTAAATATTGTTTTACGCAAGTTATTTAAAGTCACTGCTTCAGTCCCTATGTATACTGCACAGGCCCTTATAGGCACCCAGGAGTTTGTCTTATGTAAGTCAACATGTCAGCAGTTAGCACCAGGAATGATGAGAGAGTGGGCGAAGGTGAAAGCATAGAGGAGAAGACATTACATCAGATCAATAGTAAAGATCCCTGCAGTTTAAATTAGACTGCTCCACCCACCTCCACCACCACCACCGCCACCATCACCCCATAATGACTGACAGCCTTAATAACTGTCCTAATAACAGGAGAGCAGATTAATAAACCATACCGTAAATGATTACCTCCATCATTAATCCATCCCATGGCTATTTAAAGCTGCACGTATTAACTATTTGGACAGGAGGTTTCACGTGTTAATGGCCACACTGAACACACGGAGCGTTGGAGGTACATTAGAGGAACATATGATTTGATTAATGCCATTCACAGGAGTAGAAACAAATTATGCAGGAAGACCAGCGCTGTTCACCTGAGGAGGAAAAGAAAAAGAAAGAGAGCGAGAAAACCGAGAGAGAGAGAAATGAAATATTTGCACTCGAACCCTTGTAATCCCCTCGCAGCGGCTCTCAGATGAAGCCCGGCCTCTCATTAGCCGCGTTCGGACCAGACTGCAGCCGGCCCAGCCGACTCATTTGGGAAATCCATCTATATATTGCGCAAACCCTCCTTATGGCTGCGCTCGGGGCTCAGCCTGTTAGAGTGTGTATGATGACAGAGCTGATTCAGACTTAATAAATAATAGAGTGTTACTGGAGGTATCACCTGATGAATATTGCATTCCCATTCCTGCCGCCCGCCCGCCTGTCTTCCCGTCTATCTGTCTGTTTGCCGAAGAGACGACCTGGCCCGATGCCAGCTTTTTTTTGTGTGGCATCCAGTGGAAATATCCAGTTCGACGCTCCATGTCGACAGCTGGCGGGGTTGGAGGCACTCTCGCGCCCGAAAAGAAAAAAAACACCCACAGCGTCAGGCAGCAAACGCAAAGACAATTATTTCTCGTCTGCGGCAGCGAAAACCTGTTCCAAAAAATCGGTAGCGTCCCGCCCATCTGACACGCACGGCGGGCGGATTTAGCGCCAGCTGGAGTGCAGGGAGTTGAAGACGGGGCGGGGGGACAGTTTTGAAGACGGAGAATAAATTATCGCCTTCAACAGATTATTACCGGAGAAGGTGTTTGGGAGCGTGGCACTCTGTGCTGAGCATGTGTGGGCTTGCACCTATATCTTTCCCTCTGACTCACAACCAGGACGGCTTCATAAGCCTGATGTGTCGTCTTATGTTGCCAAAAGGAAGCCATGGATGTCAGTGAGAGGCATTAGCATGCTCATGCATGCATGCATGCAGTGTGAAAAAAGTAACATTTAAATAAGGCTTATCACTTGTTGTCCACATCAGTCTAAAACCAAAGCTGTTTTATAGTTAGTTTTACTTCTTCAAGTAGGGCGCATCACCATCTGTCAAATGTTGTTGTTTTAGGTTTTTTTTTCGGGATGACAGCATGTTAATGGAGACATACAGTGAGAAGTTAGTGAGTGTGGACCAGTGTGGTGGACTAACCACTGACATGTCGTGGAGAAAGACGGATATCTTTCCCTTCCGTCGTTCCTTTTTGGAGTATTTTAGAGTGGAAAGTGAACTGCTGTGATGAAGTACTGTTGAAGAATGACATTCAGTTCAGTCATTACAGCGTATTCAGCATTTGGAACCATCTGCACAGTAACACATTTTGTCCTCTTTCCCGTTTGCGTCATCTTGAGGAAGTGGTCATTGCAGATTCTGTTGAAAAGAGAATTTATGACTTTTTGACCCCGATTATTTGAAAATTTTATTTTGAAACGTAACAGTGATTAAAACTCAGTGCTGCGCATCAAGAGCGCTGGGATTCACTGCAGAATCCGGCGTATGATGTATTACCTCATTTGATCTGGTTAGTTAATTAATGAAATCTGTTATTTTGTGTGCTATGACAAACTGTGATGCCAAAGCACAAACAAGACAGCACAGTCAAATGAAGTTGTGCTGTACAGATGTTACATCTACTATACAGTACATGTGGAGCTTGTGCTGCTCTACCTCTGCTTTTAATGTGTGTGTGTGTGTGTGTGTGTGTGTGTGTGTGTGTGTGTGTGTGTGTGTGTTTGATTGTGCCAGCATGTGTTAACACTGCACTGCACCAGCTGGTGTGTGTGAATGAGAGAAGCATCACTGTTTAAAAAGGTATAGGCAGAGAAAGGGAAGAGTGAGGAACCTAATCAGCCAATCAGGAAGCAGATTAGCAGGCTGGGTGGGCTGCAAGGGGGGGGTGGGGGGGTGGAGCTGTTAGCATAGTGGCGATTTTTTTTTTTTTTTGGCTAGCAACACAGCGACCAATCACAATCCATAAACAGACCAAAACAACTTTATACACCAGTGACCCTGTCTGGGTGTGTGTGTGTGTGTGTGTGTGTGTGTGTGTGTGTGTGGAAGGAGGGTGAAAAATAAGACCAGGCAAAAACTGCCAGCTTCAGGGATTTTTGGCAGCTGCCCAAATTGTGTGTGTGTGTGTGTGTGTGTGTGTGTGTGTGTGTGTGTGTGTGTGTGTGTGTGTGTGTGTGTGTGTTTAAGTCAGTCTCTAAAGGAGATGGGCAGGGAGTGCACAGACTTAGAGACTAATTTGACATGGTTCACTGTTTTGGCATGCACTCCCTGCCGCTCAAGTGCAAGTGTGTGTGTGTGTGTGTGTTTGTGGACGTGTGTATAGAATTTGGTTGTGTGTGTGTGTGTGTGTGTGTGTGTTTGTGGACGTGTGTATAGAATTTGGTTGTGTGTGTGTGTGTGTGTGTATGCTTGGGTGAGTGACAGCTCTGACCTTTTCAATATGCCTGTTAAACCTGAGCTCTTGTCCCAGTGCAGACGTGCCTGTGTCAACTCCAGCACTCCTACATGAAGGTCAAACTCTCTCCTGTTGGAGTATTGGCACGCACACACACACACGCACACACACACACACACACGCACACACACCTACGTACATACTGTTTCCTGTCATGTTGTTCCCGTCTCCTCTATAAATAATGTGCTCTCTGCCCCCACTAGCATGTCCAGGCAATTACCACATCATACTGATGCATCCACTCTGCTCCCCACCAGGCAATAATTGTAGATTTAGTCATTCTCACTTTTTTTTCTTTCTTTCTTCCTTTTCCTTCTGGTGGCTGCCGTTTTCTGGTCTTGTTACCGTGGTCACCATCACGGCTGCTGTCATAGGCTGGATCTCTGGCAGGGTGTAGTTTCAATTGGTGGGATTACAACATTCATCACGGAGGTAAAAAGTGTGTTGTCTGGTGGATCAAGTGAGAAGCCTGTCGAAGCTCTGAGTCTAAAAGGGATCATTTATTCGTATGAAAGGTGCGGTCTGAATGGTGTTACTGTTCTGAAAGAGCCATTGGTAAAAACAGCTTTTTTAATAATTTAAAGAGGACCTGATTTGCTACTTCTCTTGTCATCAACAGGAGCAAAAACACACAAAGCCACAAATATTGTCTGTGTAGTCAAAGTCTGGTTTGTTTTATTTGTCTGTGCCATCGAGCCTCCGAAGCTGCCGCAACACATCGCTGACATCACCCTTCATTACCATGAACATGGCCACTCAAATCCCTTCCAGGGATGTGGTTGTAAACACTGGAGCGGTTAAAGCCATGTCGCCAGGTTTAGCTCAAAGACTGAGAACAGGACGAGCGAAGGTAGAGCAGTCCAGCAGCACTGACGCGTCTCTTTCATTCAATCTGTAAAACAAACAGAAAAAAAGACAAAAAGGAAGCGGGGTAAGTTCTGGACCGTTTCCTGTCGGGGCACAGTCACCCCGCTGGTTGCCTGGCAACCTCACTGTCACAACAAGGTTCCAGGGTGGGGAAAAAAATACTAAAAACCAAATCACCATTGGACTTGGTCCTTTCGTAAGATTTGTTGACAGAGAGAAAAGAATACAAATCACACCTGCCACGTTCTCTCAGAGAAAAGGACAATAATGAAACAGGACTCATAATAACTGAAGTCAAATTGAAAGCATGGCGTAAAAACCTGCGAGCATGAAACAGGTGAACACAAGGTGAAGTCCTCGCAAAGCTGTGCGTCTTTGTGAGCCATATAAAAGACACAGGATGCAGTGTAGCCTTGGTGCTGCTCTCTGCACCAGCTCCTTGCACCTCAGCGAAGGAGAGCTTGCACGTGTGCGCCCCCTTGTACTTGTGTGTGTGTGTGTCTGTGCCGCTGTGAGCGCGTGCGCGACCATTTAAGGCTCACTTTGTGCTGGATGAATGTAGCGACAGTGTGTGTTTATATGCATGTGCTTACATGTGCTTGTTTACATCCATCCGTGCCTGTAGGTGTGTGTGCGCGGCGTCGTATGATTGCTTGTGTGTGTGTGTTTGTGTAAGCCTCTCCCCTGTGCAATCATCACATAGGGGAGATGCTTACAGTCCATTTGTCTGCGAGCACACTGACCATTAGCTGGCCACCATACATAATGTATAGCAGTGACCTTTCTGCACACTGTACCCTTAGGCCTATAAGCCATTGTTTGGTGTTGTATTGATTTTTACCCCCCTCCTAGATGGAGACGGTGATTTGAGGGGAGAGGGACTGAGTGCCGCTGTGTCTGCTGAAAGGAGAGGGGAGGGCAAAAGCAATGGAGTGTAAAGAATTGAAAAAGGCTCGGCACGGAGAAGGACACAGACAGCGGCTCATACCTGTAGGCCCCCCCTTTTCAGCGGAGTGACTGCTTGGAGGCCAGCATTATAAGGCAGGGTCATGTTCAATAGTGTTGAGTGTTGTGGGCCATATAAGAGCCACCTATACACAGCCCATTAGACAAGAGTGGTGAGTGGCGAGGCTGCATGGTAAACAATTTAAGTTGAGTCCCTGAAAGATTCCCTGAACATTCATCAGGCTCGACTTGGTGGAAAAAAGGCGAGCGGCGCGAGCGAGGTGGAGGGCGTCAGGTTTTCCAGCTGCACTCCCTCCCTGTAATCTGCCAGAATGTTCTTTATATCCCCCCCGTTCCAGCTGACAACTAAAGTGGAGCTACACCGAGGAAGAAAATGGGCTGAGAAAAATGTTTCGGTGTCCTACGGTGATGGATCTTTAGGCCGCCTGCAAGATGCGGGGAGGAGAGGGGAGGGAGGGAGGAGGAGGAGGAGGATTTGAATTCGTTGTCACTTTATTGTCACCCAGAAGGCCAGGAGTTGATCTGTGGGAGGACTGGAACATCAGGAACACAGGCCTGTTGCTCTCACACTCGCCCACAGGGCTAAAAATACCACACTGATTAGTTAGTTAACAGAGACAATATCACAGTCTTACATCCCTGACAGTTATGTCATGTTCTGCCTTCACAGGGTGATACCATGACACATGAATATTATAAAATAAAAAAATATTTACTCCTGTGATGTAATTACACCCGTGCTGCTATATTGACTGAATAATTCCCTTCATATGATTTCTCCTCTATCACAGTGAGCAGGCTCATGACAGATAAAGATAAACTGATACTTGTCAAAACAGCTGGACAGTCTGAAATATTTGCACATACCCAGATGGACCACAGCACCTTCACATTTGTCATCTCTTGAAAAACACGCATAACATCGAAGAACGTTCGCTCCGAAGACGTTTGAAGGTTTTCGAGATTTTTCCTGTATGTGTTTTGATACTATATGTCTGGGGCCTCTTGCAGCAAGCATCCATTCTGCTTCATACATGATGCTGGTTTGTATGATACATAGGGCAACAGAAGATGTCTTCCTTAGTCTCCTTCATCAGAACAGCGCCACACAATGAATCCTCTCAGCCACGCTGTAAAAACGCACACATGCACGAGCTTGCTCCCCTGTTGCAGACCTGTGTAGCCCCCTCTTCATAAGGGAGGGAGGACAAAGGCCTGTGGCGAAGCGAACCGCTGCGACCATAACACACCTGTATCTCCAACTGAACCGTTAGCAGTAGAGTTGCATTGTGATTTAGCGATGTGAAAATTATAGCTTTAAATCTGCAATAACTAATCTTGTGGACAACAGTGGGCGGTGGGGAAAAAAAAATATGTAAACGCATTAACATATTATCACTTTAAAAACTTGACATGTAATGTTATGTGTTCAGGATCATGGGACCTCGTTTGAGCTCGGTTTTGGTCTCCACCAGCTCCTGAGGGGAATATCTTGCTTTTCAGCAGCTGGATGCTCCACTTTGTTTACCAGCTAATCGCTATAATTGCTAACTGTATCTGTCTGCTGTTTGGTGCTGGGCAGATAGCATTAAAATTAGGTATTCATTTTATTTTTTTTATCTATATATTTTTAAATGTGATGCTGGTCATAACTTTAGTGAGGTAAGGGGTGGATTATAACTCTTGTCAAGTGTGCATTTTCACATTTCATGTAGTTATTTTTCCGAGCGCAGCTTTAGGTAGATACTGGTTAAATAACCTTCCTTGTAAAATTGCCATGATTCAACATCCCTCTCTCGAACATCAGAGAGAAAAGCGAAATGATGCAACTTTGACAGGGAAAAGACAATAATCTCTATGTACATCTATATCTAGTTATGTTTCCCTAAGCACTCCCCAAAAAGTGACAGCTGATACAGTGGGATACAGCAGGGATCACATCAGTCAAACTGCGAAGAGAAGCATAATCCCCGAGAGCCGTTTTTTATACCGCGTGACAGTTTTGAGTATAGTGAGTGTAATGGCTTGTAAAGCCATTTTGATTGAGAGAGAGAAATGTGAAGCCGTAACACCGGCGCTAATGCAGCGCTGATCACTCAGTTACAGAGGGAGCAGGAGCGCGTGCTGAGGGGAGAAAATAAGTGGCGTCCCGCGGAGCCTTCCAATTCCTCCGGGAGATTGACACCTGAATGTGCTTTCATGAAGCAAACCGCTGGGTGGCAACACCCCGCCAACCCCACCCCACGCACGCACACAAGCTACCACCTCCACCCCCAACCCCAGCTTCTCCCCTTTCTCCTCACTATCCATTCTCCCTCTCCTCCTGCTCTGACACTGCATAAAACATCCGTCTTAACAAGACATTTAGCCTGCTAGCGAGTTTTAAAATGTTTATTCGGTAAACAGTTTTGTCACGCTTAGCTCGGGCCGTGTCTGGATGCATCGAGTCGATCACAGGCCCATTAAAATCGAGGAGAAACGTGCCGGGTGCGTCAGAAAATTACATTTGAGTTAATGGTACGTCATTAATTATTCAGTTTGTCCCATAAACTATTCAAGCCTTATAATTTTTAGCGCATTATGTTTATTAGATCATGATGTGATTATGATAATTGTAAGGCAGTCACTGTGGGCTTAAAATCCACTTTTGATACCTTCGTAGCTGATTCCAGTGTTCATTCAGGATAAAATGAACAATGAAGTGGAACTATATCCTCCTGTTGCCACGTTTTTTTGTTTCTTTAAAACAGAAGAGCGTCACGCACACTCTCTGCCGTCTTTATCACTTCACCGTCATGCCCCCTTGGAATATTTCCGATCGTTCTCGTCGTGTACTTCTGCCTTTTTCACCGTTTGTTCTCGTCCGTCTTGCTTCTCTGTTGAAGGCGAACGAGGAGGGAGGGTTCAGGGGACGGAAAGAGCTTCACAGCGGGCCTCCGCTCCATTCATCAACAGTGGAATTTCAATTGCAGCGCAACGCCTTAAAAGCCAACTCCGAAACCTCTCCGCTCGCCCGGCAAACAAAAGCAGAAAGAGCTCAACTTCAGCGCGAAACCCTACCTTTGCTTTTCACGCTGAGTTCACCTTTTCACCAATAGGTACTTTTCGGACTGACTACATGGGGTTATTTTCCTTTCAAAAGAGATGGCAGATAAAAATAAATGAGAGGAACATTTCCCGGAGCCTGCCTCTGCGGCCTTGAGGCTTTGCTACTTGTGTTAAAAAGCTTTTTTAGAAAACATTTATTAATTGTATTCACACTGTTTTCCTTTTTTCCCTTTCTTTCCCCGTCTCAATCTGGGCTCTGGCTTTCATGGTGCGCTGTGGCGTTTCACCACGACGAGCCGAATCAAGGCTACAGCGCTAAACACCTCTGTATGACATCTATTCAGCCACCTCTGAGAAGCAGTTTACCCGCGATATTCTTCAGCTCTGTGAAGGGTTGGCAGATAAAAACAGCCAAGGGTGTTCGTTGACCTTCCTTCATACATACAGAACCATTGTGCGCGCGTGTCTCCGCGAGCGCGTGCGCGCTGTCATTACCGAGTCCCTTCCACATTTAGCCCTCCATATGGCTTATGTAGATAGCTTTCTTTGGGTCGTGTCTTGGCTCGGCTTTAATTAGTGGATTTGCTGCTAATAGATGGAGCTAATTAACAGGGACTGGGGATCCTGCACGCTCGCCACCGCTCCTGTCCGCGTGTGTGTTGGCACGCGTGTGCGCGCGCTCGCTGACATGCTTCTGTCTATCCGCCGGTGGAGACAACGGATGCCGTCACCTTGGTAACCATGTAAAATGGATTCCAGGGGTGGAATCAGCCCGAGCCAATTAGACATAGACATGCTATGGAGATGGCAGGGCGCACACAGATACACGCTGTCTGTCTGTGTCGCTCAGCCTTCCCCCCTCTCTCTCTCTCTCTGTCTTCCTTGCACACACACACGTGCAGGCAGTCAGACAGCGTCTTGCCCTAGGCGGTGTGGATATGACCATCATAATCACATCATCCCCCCCTGATAACAATAACTCTGCTCAGGGATGCAAATAATCTGTGCGTCCACATATCTTATTATTGCAATCAATAATAACGAAAGACCCCGATACACACACACACACACAGACACACACAAAAATAACGCCCCTGTCACCCTAATGAGAAAGTATAGCCTATTACCATGCTGTGTGAGTTGTGTGTGTGTGTGTGTGTGTGTGTGTGTGTGTGTGTGTCTTTCAGCAGCTGTGTCCCCCTTCCTTAAAAAGCGAGGAGATCAAAACGGAGCAAAGGGCTCACAGGGCGTAAAAACTAATTTACTTAAAAAAAAAAAAAAAGTAATTCTGCTGGTTGGGTTTCTCTTTTCTTTTTTTTTATTCCCCCCGCCATCAAGTAGCCCCACTCTTCATCAAAAGCACAGTGATTGAGAAACAGGCCAAATGTTCAGGGAACAGAATGAACACGCGCTCGGTTTTGATTCGGCGTTCGCATTTTTTCCCCAAAAGCAAACCAGCGACCCATATGCATTCTCGCTGCTCTCAGCCCGGCCTGATGAAATGGCCACAGTATTACTGCTGACTTTGTGATAACACAGTGCTACTCATGTCACACACACACACGCAACCTTTCGGTGTGGATGTGTGTTTGCGGACGAGTGGGTGGGGTAGGCCGACGTGCTCGCAACTGTCGATAAGTGACTGTAAATGTGTTTGTGGGATGTTTTGTGTGTGTGTGTGGGGACACTGATAAGTGTTGATAAGTGAGTGTGTGTGTGTGGATGATTGCTGATTTGTGGCAGGGTGTCTATTGTTAATGAAATCCTTTGTGCCTCTCTGATTGGCTCATCAATCAAACAGCAGTTCGCATATTACCCATAACCCCCTTTCTGCTCTCTCCAGGTGGTGGATTACAATGTGACACATGTGTACACGTACACACACACACACACGTGCAGCATGCAGACATGTGATGGAAAGTGTAGTCATATTCACACACACGTTCTCACAAAAAACAATATTTTAGACACATATACACACTGTGAGGCCTAATCACACCTAAATCAAAATGTATGTGCATACAAATGAACGCACAAAACACTTTAAAACAAATACACTGTGCACTACACACACAGGCATATGTATACACAAACACAGTATCCCTCCCAAATAATTTGGCCTGTACCAAAATGCCGGCTTGCTCACATATTCTGTGTCTCTCTCACAAACATACACACACACACACACACACACACACACTTGCATACACGTGTGCGCACGAACACATCCCTGCCTTCACACATACTGCACATAAACACCCTACAGCCTCGCTAAAAGCTTTACTTCAGTCGTTTCCCCCCATGTCGTTGTCACCTCGATATCCATCCGCAGAGTGAAGGAGACAATGAGACAGTGAATGCATCATCTGCATTAATTTCTGCTTGATTCAAAGTGTCGTGGCAAAAGAGGGCAAAGGGAGGGGCGGCGGGGGGGAGGAGAGGTAGCTAGACAGGGGAAACGGAGGGAGTGAGGGGGGTGGATGTGAGGAAGAGGCCTTGGGGGACACCTCGCTGCGGCTGGCCCCAGGGCGAGGAGAGAAACACACACACACACACACACACACATACACACACACACTGGCATATCCGCTGAGATTAGTAGCAGCAGACACACACGAGCGCACCTAATTGCATTCACACATATGCACGCTCATGCAGAAAAGCCGCAGACATAACGAGGTAAACGTCCCCAACAGTGGTTATGAAATCAAATGAGGATACAACAGATACAGTAGCAGTATTACATTATATACAGTACATGTATTTATGGTTGGATTGTCTGCAGTGTTGCAGGCCTGGAGGCGGGGAATACGCCTACAGGCAAGACATATTTAGAGGCATGTTCCCATCAGATATTCTTTTAGACTATTAAATGAGTGAGTTTTTGTTCAGTATATGTAAGGGTGGAGAGTAATACTTAGTGAGTACATTTCCCCAAGGACTGTGCTGAAGAAAAAGGTAAAGGTATATTACATGAACACTGATTGACGATTCTTAAATACATTGCAAACTTAAGGTTAATTTGTTGATTACAGTGTAAAAGATTCAACTACCTCGGTACATATAGTGCTGCCCAGTTCTGGCGAAACTTTACTTTAGATTCTTATGGTTCTATCTAAGCAGATAATCAGAGTTCTTCTTCCACCACTTCGTAAATTTTGTCTATATTCAGGTTTCTGAGCATCGGCAGATGATGGAAGGGGAGAGGAAAATGTGAAATGTGTGTCGTGCTGATGCGAAATTGGAAGTTTGAAAGGACTGGACGGGCAGATGGGATTATTCAAAAGAACATGCACTGGTATTTGATGTAACAGCTACGAAAAGTGTCCCATCTTCAAAGAAATAAGTAAGATCATTTTCAAATACAAATGCTGAGGAAAATGTGATTCATGGCGTGAAATATTCTGTATTAGGATACAAAAAAATCAGATGACGAGGTGTAAAATTCATTTTCGCTTCATTTTCCCTGCGACCCGTCTGTAGCGAGACGCAGACAGGCGTCCTCTTCCTTCCTCCCCTCTCGTCCAACCTCTTGTTCCACATCTCCACTTTTTCGTCTCAGCAGCCTGTCAGCTCTGGGAAACAGTTATGACTCATCTGTCTGTCACATTGAAGATGCCAGACAAAAAGAGAGTCCATCTTTCTCCCTGTAGAGTGACTCACAGTTTGGTGCTGGAGGCCTCATCCAAAAACCCGGCAATCTGTGCCGTCTGCACCTCTCCTCCATCGGCAGTTGGCAGTTCTTGATCGCAGATACTTTTTGTACAGCGGATCAATATGATCCCGACAGGAAGGAGGAAGTCACTTTTCTTGAACTGACTGTATAGTAATGCAACATTATGTTCAGTTTTATCAAGTTTGCAGGAATGCGTATCTCACTAGTTTTTCATCGTGTTGTAAATCCAATTTCACAGGCCTTCCCACACTGACTAAAATAAATGTTTGGCACACTGATTATTAATAAAATCTTTATGGGTTTTTGACAGGAACAACACTGAAAAACATATTAAACTCAAATTGAAATCAAAATCCAGTTTTGCAAAAGAAATCTTTCTTGAAATCTTTTTTTAAAGAGCAGCCTTCCATATGTTTTGGGGTGAGCTTTTGGTTGTGACTGCTTGCTGCTGCAGTTTGCTTGTTGTAATGTTGGACAGGCACTAAAAATAACTTGTAATTCTACATAAGTACCAGCGGCTAAAAAAGCAGTTAACCAGCTGGGGTCTGCCAGTGTAGCCATTGGCCATTGCCTGCAGCAGTTCAGGTTGACGTATCATACATAATTCACCTCTTCAACTCTCAGGCATTCAACTCTCAGTGTGGCTTTCCATGGCATCTGTGGAATAACCGCATCTACCATGATCCTTTGCCAAAGTGGCACATTGACGAATGACAGCTGTCAGGGGTCAGCTTGGAAGCCGCTCTGTTTTGATGCTGTGTTGTGAAAATAAGACGTGTGGGTACGTCTCTCGCATAAGTGTGGGTCTGTGTGCACTCAAGGTGTATGAATGTGTTCACCGTGCTTTATGTGTGTGTGTGTGTGTGTGAGAGAGAGAGAGAGAAACGGCCTACAGCAAGCACTGTGAGGCTTTCCAGCCGCGGTTGGACCGGAGAGGCTCGGTGTGACCTGCCAAAACGCACAGCTGCCACACCAGCGGTGAACTCTGTACGGTTGGGGACGCAGAGACGGAGGGATTAGTGACGGGGAAGGGAGGGAGGGGTGGAAAGTGGGTGGGGGGGCAGAAGAAATTCATCGTGGTCACAAAATGTGCAAGCACAATCAGCTTGTGATGTGTTTGTGTGCACAGTAACGAGTGATGTACTTCTGGTCTCAATGGGTAGATACCCTATACTTAAGAACCCATTTAAGCTTGTAAAATCCACTCACCCATGAAACTTTAGGCTCTGAATGTTTCTCTGAGTGTGTGCGCCTGTGCGTGCGCGAGCGCCACGAGAGTGTCACTATTTGTCAGCTGATTGCGTGTGCGGGTCTTTGTGTCTTTGCTCATTAACTTTGATTGCAAGGGCGAGTGGCGGGCATTCGTCGAACAAAAACAACAGGCCGGCTGCGTTGGGAACTTGGCGCAATTCGTGGGAGGTGAGCAGGGTGAGGCGATAAGAGAGCAGGGGATGCAGAGAGGAGACCGAAGGAGACTAAAGGAGGGGAGGAGGCAGTAAATAAGTGCCTTTCAGTCTTGTAGAGCGGCAGATGGGGGGGGGCATCTCCGACAGCTCAGAGAGTCCGACAGCTAAATGGCTCACTCAAGACAGAATAGGTGATGGAGGAAGAATAGCAGGGGAAGGGACAAAACATGTGAAGTCAGCCATGTAACTGTTTGTCACCGACCAGAATGAGCCTTGCTGGGTTTCTCCGTGGATGTGCATTAACATATTTTTGTTAAAGCGGTGATAACAGATGGCCGCTTCATCATTTTCTGAGGGTTATAAGTTGAACGCTGTTTACAAGACCTCGCTGGAGGATTTGGATGTTTTATCCTGTTCATTGCCACCAAAGCAAATCCCCCATTTCTGGATTGAATTCTTACCCTTAGGGCACCCATTATCTTCCACTGTTTCCACAATATGTGAACACTTCCTGTCGGGATTCTCTGCTGTCACATACTGACCTTATTAATGCAAAAAAGGCCAAATATGTTATTATTTCTCAAGAACCTTGCACGTAGTATACTGAAAGTGGCTCGCCAGCATTTCGCAGAATCCTTGACACCCCCATCACTAAAGCATAGCCTTCAAAATAACCCTCACGCTGACCAAAAGCTTGTACCAAGAAATAATAAGGTTACTTTGACAAAAGTGAAGTGGATTACCCGACTCAAGCAAGACTTAAAAAAAAAATGAAATGAATGGGAAAACAATGGTGGCCTTGAAGGTGCTGCACGTGTTTGGTACAGATGGGTGACAGCTTAAGGGGAAGGTGTTGACTCACGTCGAGATAATCAGCAAGTCTTTCAGTAATCCCTTTTGTCCTGCACAGTATGCAAGCATCTACATGTCATTTACGTTTATTCAGGTTCTTCCTAATCAGTCTGTCTGGTCATATATTATGCTACATTTGCAGCTATTATTGTAAAGTCTTGAACACACCGTCATTTAAAATGCTAGCATTTTCCAGTGAAAGTGAATTATCCTAACTGCAGTCAGTTGATTTGCTCATGATTTGAGGGGACTCATCATAATCGTTTGTGGTTAGCTGAACTTTGACACACATTGACAGCGCTGAGCTTCAATGGAATAGAGAGCGGAAAGGACGAAAAAGAGGAAACCGCCAAAGCTAATTGGTTGCATCGCAGCAAATGACCTCCGGATGACGGACAAAGCACGCTCGGTAGTTTGGAGAGCTGTTGTGACCGTGGCCGATGCCCCCCAGCTCAAGTGAGTCAACAGCAGCTTTTGAAGCTTCAGTAGCATGGCAGCTTGTCCAGTGATTAGCCAATATTACTATTCAAAAGGAAAAACCCAACTGTAATGTCCTTTAAAGCGTAGGGGTAGGGTTCCCACAACCATTGAAGAAAACTATTGAAATCCACTTATATGCCTACAAACATACGCCATTCAAGCAGTTTGAGTCATTTCAAGCCTATTGGCCATCAAAGTGGCATCTGGTAAATATTTCCAGTTTTCTGAGAGCAGAGCCGCCCAGACAGGCTTCATAAAGCACATCCACATCTCTGCGAGTGACGGCACTTGTCCGTGGTACCTGACGGTTGAGAGTTTCACGTAACGTGGGCAGAGGGGAAAAAACGAAGGAGAGATGAAATGTGTCACAGGTCTACCAGCACCCGCCGCTAACGTTAAGCGACTGAACTGATTCTCTTGGTTGTTTACCAAATGGAATTCATTTCTAATTGGGTTACTCTACCCTGCCTGACGCTGTTACATAAAGCATCTTGATTTGATAGTCCCCTCAGTTTTTAAAAAAATTATTTTTCAAAAATAGTACTTTATGTGCCTCCGTAGTGCGTCTGATATGAAGAACGCTGTGCTGTATCAAGGCCATAGGGGCTTTTGTCGGCTCCCTCTCATGCATCCTTTTCGCTTCATTGTATGTCTTGTCAAGAGACGCTGAGAAGACATTCGACGGTCAGCAGTCAAAGCGAGAAGCTTTTGTGCATTTTTCAGTGCAGCTTCAGAGTTTATGTACAACAAGCTCCTTACATTCTACTGAATGAACTTTTGAATGTGTTGTAAAGAGGGACGGCGATTCAGCGCTTGCTCCAGGAATGTGATAAAGAGGCTGAGGCTGTGGCAATCACTTTGTCCTTAGCCAGACTAATAACCTTTTATTCCATCTGACAGAGGATGACCGTTCGTGTGTGTGCGTGTGTGTGTTGCAGACAGAGGTACGTGCGCACTTTCACCTCACACGTCCGTAACGTTTTATTTCCAGCAGTCTGCACTTCTCCTCATTGGCATAATTTACTGCTGTTTTATGCAGCGTGTCCTGCAGGTCGTCCAAAGTTTAACACCTCGGTTAGATTTAATGCCTCTGCGACTGGAGCTGTGTGAACCTTTACTCGCCCCATGCTGCTGGCCAAGCTCGGGGCTCTCTCTTTATTTTTCTCTGTACATCCCTAACACCTTTCTCAGCGGAGAAAATGAAGTAACTTTCTCTTCCCTTTGTGATAAGTGTTTAATTGTCACATTTTCTCCGTGATTGAAGGTGATCATTTTGTGGATTTCTTTCATTTTCACCTTTTAGCATATAATCAAGCCCCTTAGAAATGATAATGTAAATACCTGGGTTTCCTTCCAAGTCTTTTATGAGGCATTGAATTACACTGAATGGAAACAGTGGAGCTCCCACAAAAACATTTTTACACTCGCTGAAGGCAAAAATATTTTATGTCAGTAAATGTATCAAGTCGGCTTGATCCAACAGACAAAAAAAAACATCTGTAAATCGTGCAGAAAATTCCCACTCTGGTTTTTCCCATGATGCATATCTGTGTCTCTTCTTGAAATATGGCTAACATTAGGTGACACAAAAGAAAACGGAGAACGTTCCCATTTTTAAAAGGCTGTTTCTCAGTTCAGTGAGAATGCCGTGGTTTTCTACCCACAGAAAACCGCCCCCTTAGTTTTGGATGCTCACAGTTACACAACTGTGTCTGATAATAGTCACAAATTTGTTGTTTTTCTCCTGAAAGGTCTTGACTACTGTTGTTTCTGGGACGCATCATCTAAGACCATCCAAAACAATCAGCTGAGAGACTCTAAACTGCCCTGTAGAGCTGTGCTCGCCTAATACTTCTCTGTGCCCTTCGTCGCTACATGTGACATCTAACTGCACCCAGGTCAGCGGAGTTACCTGCTCCCTGCCTCAGCCTGTGCACAACACACACCTCACAGTGCTCTGTCACATGTATGTCACGAGTAGAATGAACCACGCCTGAACAAACCCTATGATGAAGGATGGGGGTCAGAGGTTGCACCGCTTGACCTGTGCGCCTCCAGAGGAGTCGCGGCACTGGCAGAGCTTCAGCTTCACTGCTCAAAAAGTGGCAGTGCTCCAGAGCCCAACACACAGTCCCTGTCGTGTTGTACTTAAAACTAAAGAACATACACTTGAAGCTTGAAAAAATAAATCTTTCCATTTATGGATGAGAAAAGGAGTGGGTGGCTGGACTGGTTGAACTACGAGCGACAGGTGCACGTGTTGACATCCTGCCTGAAGGATGTGTGGCGCTACTTTTCCTCCATACAGATTCTCAGTGGATCAGGTTCTACCAGAAGCTTGAGGAATGATGCATCTCACTGTTTATCAAACTGCTCTTTGTCCGTGTACACTGAACAATCTCAGACATCAAAGATTCTGAATGCACATAAAGAAGCTGTGTTTTTTTCCATACAGGCATTTGAGCATTGACAAATCTGCACTTATTATGTGGAGGAGGAACTTTAATTACAACATAAAACAGGAGGTGTCAGAGATGCCACTGATTGGCCTTGTACACTGTAGGTGCCGTGCGGGAGCACCGTGTTTGCGCTCGCCTGTTTTTCCTTTTCTTTCTTATTAGCTTCCCTCCAATTACTTCTGAGTACCCAGAAAATGCGTGTCGCCTTAATGGCAGAGAGCGTGCATGTCATCCTGCGTCGCGTTACACACAAAAGCTCTAACGGGAGGTTTACTCGCCGCTCGGCGCTGAGCGTTGCATTGTGCCAGCTTTGCTCTGTGCCGCGTGAAGCAGCTGCCTGGCTGCACATGTCAGCCAGACTTGACATAACTTTGCTCCGCTCTGCCTTTCATTCTTTCGCTCGCCGCCTCGCGCTGCCACCCCAAGGCATAGCAAGGTGATGAGGGCTCCCGGTAAAAGCAATGATCAAAAGTAGCACTCGGATGCCTACAGGTTTCCCTGACATGAGAGGAGATTGTGTGGCGGAGCGCGGTTTTGGAGGCGCAGCAGGAGGAGGTGAGAAAAGCGTGCACGGGGGTGGGGGGCGCACCCATTGCTTGTCAGGCCCGAGGAGAGATGGGATACCTCGCGATTGGGCGCGATGTAAAGAGAGTGGAATGGTGGCGGGCTGCAGGAGAGGATGAAAGGTTTGAGGCATGAAAGGGAGGCAGAAAATGGGGTGAAAGGAGGCGGAAAAGAGGGGAGCGAGAGAGAAGGGGGGGGGACGAGGGAGAAAGTTGGACTGAGCAGAGCGCGACATGAGGGGGAGCCGGGGGATCGTCTCGAGTTGAAAAGCCGTCACAGGTGAATAATTGAAGACAGGCTTGGCTGCCTGCACTGGCGTACAGCAAAGTCAAAGGCAGAGGTGGGGATGCGCACGTGAAAGGCTGAGCAAGGCTGGGGCCGGAAAATCTCTCCGTAATGAGGAAATTCTTGACTCAGTGTAGTCAAATTTTTCCAGTTCGGAGAAAATTTCGTTCCTCAGCACTCATTCACACCCGCCGCCTCTGCTCCACTTTTCTCAGAGTGGATCTGATCATGCCGCGCAGTGGAGCCGCCTTAACTCAATAACAGGCCGATAACTCCTGCCCTCCGTGATACGCGCCCGAGTGTGACGCGACAGGAGTGTGTGAGTGCAGCTTTCTGTTTCGATATTGTGAGCTGGGCTCAGTCTGGGCCTCATATAAATGATTTTACACTCTCTCCGGGGCAATGTTGAGTAAATGATTTACCTCCTTGCTGTTGTTTAGTTTCTGCTGTGTGCGTGACTTTATATTTTCTACCAGTGTGTCAGTACACGCCTTGTGCTCCTGTGTGTCATGATTTCTCGCGCATACAGCATGTATAATGCATAGCCCAAATTATATGTTACATGTTTGTCTGCTGCCCACCCCCCCAACCAAGAGTGAGCATACATTCAAATGTACAGGGCCTGGCACCCCTATGCTTTATTTGGCCGCATATAAGACCAATTCCAGCCAGATTTATGACTTCTGGAGTCGGGTTATTTCGTTGAATCCCCAGACAGGACACAATTCACGGCTGTTGTGTGATACCTACTCTGTTTTCAAATCTGAGGGCTGCGGCGTTGCAGGCGTGCCAGGGGAGTTGTAAGGAGAAACCCTCTATATTTTCATCAGCCCAGCTCTTATTTAGCCCTTTCTGCATTCACCAACTGAAAAGGGCAAAAAAAAAAGAAAAAAAAAAAGCCTCGGGCAACTTTTATTACACCCTCCGTCAATTACACCATCGTCATAAAACAACACGCATTTAATCACAGCCTCTGCTAACATGATGAAGTAGTTCATCACAGAGAAACGCCAGGTCTTAACAACGGAAACATACATTTCAGAGCGGACAGATATTAGATATTTGTCAGTAAAAAAGATATAGGCCTCGCCAGTGCCAACGCAGCCCATGAATTATTATGGAGGGCGGGGATGGCACATTCCATAACTTATCCAACTCCAAGGGAGGGAAGTCCCACGCTCCCCGGGGAGGGAGCAGCACATGCGGGGTGCGGTGACGAGGGGAGGTGGGTCGGGCAGATGCTCCCCCACAGGAGGATTCGTGCGCTTTAAGGAAGCAGTGACAATCCATGTTGGGAATACAGAGCATTAGCAAAAATCCCTGCGGTGGGGAGACGCTCCAGACAAAGAAGGTAATCTATTGTAGGTGGAGGGGGATTCACACTGACTGGTTTTCCCACTGGGACATTGGATATGTCACCAGCAGCCCTTTGACACCAGTGTGACTTGACACATACTGTAGGCTAAAGATAACAGCTAACATTACTTCTGGAGATCTTTTTAGTGAAGGATCACTGCACTCACCCCTGTTTAGCTGGTGTGTTTGGTCCGGCATGAACAGCCACGTACAAACAAACCGATTCACACTCAGACAGGCATTAGTTGTGTTCATTTACAATCCAGAAGAGTGAATAGGTAAGATAAGATAATAGATAAGATAAGAGCTTTATTGTCATTGTATGCACAAGTACAGTACAACCAAATTGGTTTTGGCTGACTTCCACTGCTCTTTGATGCTGTAGTGCGTGCTGTGGACAAATCAAAAGCAAGCAGCAGAAGAAGGGAAAGCCACAAACACATTTTACAGCGGCTGCAGGTCGCCATTGTACAGCACGTTTTTTTAGCGTGCTTCCTCATCCCTCTTGTCCTTCTTAATCCGCTGGTTGTGTGATTGCTGGTTTGTTTTGAGGAAGAAGAAGAAGCGACTGGGTCGAGGATACCCCGCGTGAGCGGGCTAATCGTCAGCGAGGAGCTGCACAGCCCTGACACGACAGCAGAATACGCTGATTTTAGGTGGACATGCTGCAGGCTCAGCGATTGACTTTTTGTCCTCACCAAAAAAAAAACCCAACAACAGCATTGCTGCAGCACTACAGGGACTTAAAATGACCTATATTTATCTTCTCCTGATAAGATCCCTTTTGCTCACATGGGAATAATGACTGCCCTGACATCTGCGAAGGTGGATAGCATGACATTGTTATTCTGTCACAAAACCCCTTGAGGAGGAGGTTGTGGTGATGGTTGGGCATAAAAACTGTCAGACTTTGATGCTGAAAACCACAACTTGTATCTTCTCCCTTATCAGCAGCTCTCTTTTAAGGTCTTTCCCTCTTGTCAAGAAAAATCTTATCACAAGATCCACATACTTGTTTTTTTGTGAACTTTCATGTCATAACCCTCATTGTTAATGGAGTTTTCATGGGTGTCATGGACTAAAATGATGTAAAATGACCTTGTGATGAGATTCTGTTTTGTTTTTCTCAAATTTCTCATTCCCAGTTCAACTGTGGATTCGCAAGACTCCGCAGTTTTAGTTTAGTCTAAATTTAACCACACCTTAACCACAGAGATCGCACATCAGTAAAAAGCCAAAATCAATCTTTTCTTTAATGAATAAATAACTGACATATAAGGTATTTAAATAGATTATGGGAATTTATTTAAACATAGGCCATGTAGAACTGTTTCTGAAGTAAAGGGTGTAGTTCTAATAGGCACTTCCCAGAAATCCTCTCATTGTGAGATCAGCAAACTACACTCAGAAAGGTTTAACTACCTAACACCTGCAGGTAGGTTTCTTTTTCCTTGACAGTAATTTAACATTTGCTCCTCAAACATACATTTTCCAAACCTGATTTGCCGGCAAGTCTTATATTCCTGTGTTTTTCCCAAACATCTCACTTGGATTGCGAGTGGGGCAATGTAATCCTTGAGCGTGTTACATTTTGGATCTCGAGAAATCAATAGTTATCTCGCTCAAGAAGAAGTATAACAAGAAGGTGGTCACAAGATAAAAGGATAGGGAGTAAGAAATGTAATTGTGGAAAAAAAATGAAGGGATAAAAGACATCACATCAAAGACGCATGCTCTATTTTGAGGTGATGTAGAGCTCTGGACAGCACAAAACAATTTCAAAGAGGAGAAAATCTGTGTTTCGCTATAGGAAGAGGAGGAGGAAAAAAACAGAAACAAAGATCAGAAGGCGCATGGAGACAGTGATTTTGATTGAGAGAAAGAGAGGGGGAAGAAAGGATTTTCAGCAGGGGAATTGGAACGATAACGTGCGCCAGAGAGAGAGTGTGTCCAGAGGGCGACGAAGAAGCACTGCAATAGAAGCGCAGGTAGCGGGTAAGTGGGAGAGAGAGCTCGAGGAAGGCTTGGAGAGAGAGGGAGAGAGGGAGGGAGGGAGGGAGGGAGAGGGAGTTTGGATTGCATTCCTGTTGCATCAGTTCAGAGTAACAAGATTTGGAGATGCAGGCTCAGACATACTAATAGGTTTTGCACCGACGTCCAACCTACCCCCCCCACACGCACACACGCACACACACGCACACACACACACACACACACTTCCTCGCTGCACACAACATAATAGACAGTTCTGCTCAGCAACACGGCTCACTCGCCACTCACATTTAGACCCTGTTGATACCTTTGTGAGCGGGAGTGTGAGGGAGAGAAAAAAAGAAATGAGTGACCAGCTGATACACACACACTCACACAGCACTGTCAAGAAGAAATACCAAATAATCCCCTACGAAAGAGGCAGATAAAGACAGTGACCTTGAGCCGCAGCGAATAGAACTATCAGCAGAGGAAATAAACACAAGCAAGGCCACCATAAGAACGCACAATATCTCTGCCCGAGCAAATCTAATTTAGACATCTTCTCTTTGTGGAGCCAGAACAACGTGGCCTTTAGTAGCATTGTTAAAGCCTTTTAAGAACGCGGGCTCGCCATTGTGCATGCGGCAGTTTGAGGAGGTATTTTGTATTTTTTATGGCGCAGGATGACAACCCATCTTACAGAAATGAGAATGTTTTTTAATCTTGCCATCAAAAACAGGAGCAGGGATTGTGGAGTATTTTTCTTGTTTTGAGTATGTTTTTTTGTCGTTGTTTTTTTGAATGGAATGAGTGCTCTCTAGCATTTTAATCTCCTCCTCCATTTGCTTTTATGACAAACATTTGAAGAGGAGACATAGAGACACTGAAATCGAGTTCGCTTTAAATTTCCGCTCCTCTCGAGGTTTGGGATGTTTGTTTTTAAGGCAAGAACCAATCCCAGGCCTGTACTCCAGGGCAGCTTAAACGGGCGCTCAAATATACAGCGTGTGTTGCCATCATGTTGCAACATCCTGGGTATTTTTAACCATGGCCATAAAAAGAAAAACAGCTAATTTTCCTCATCTTCTGGCACAACATGTTATGTAAATGTACAAACATAGCGTCAGAAAACCACAGATTTTTACCACCTATTCAAAGACATAATGAATTAAAGAAAGAAGTGTTTTCACACTCATATGAAATTACCTTGCAACATTTGTGTGCTGAAACAGAATAAGTTATAAGCAGATTTAAATGAATGAATGTCCCTGCTTTATATATACAGTATATATATATATATATATATATATATATATATATATATATATATATATCTACAGATATAAAAAACAGGAGTCTATTGTTGATCTGTTGCCTTTTTTTTCTCATTTTCATCCTATACTCCACCAAACTGCTAAATTTCAATTCAGCTTGGGTTTAAATCCCCCGACGTGTGTTTCCCTCGAAGGACTCAGCCCCCTTTCTTCTATTCTCTCTCTTCTTTTTTAAGCTCACGACTTCTTTCAGGTCGAAATGGTACCTTATGTGTAAAGAAGAGAGACAGTGAATCAATAATCAAAGCTCACCGTCTTTATGCCCAAAGGCGAATGGTTTCTCCCTTCTCAGTCTGTGCCAAGGATCATTCATAGTGTATAAAAGGCATTTCTAATGCCTTGCTGTATGAGCAATAAGAGAAGCCCATACATGCTCCTTTTCTTCTCGGCGAGCTTTCGAGTTGATCCTTGTTGTTTCAGTGTCTTGTGAAGGGAAATCCAGCACCACAACAAAGGAGATCTTTTAGCTGGATGATAGAGCGCTGTGTGTTTTGTTAATTTCCTTTATAGATAAAGGCGAGGGACTGCCCCAGGTGAAACAGGTAGCACTTCAGATCTTTTTAAAGCGTAATCTGATAGTGTGTTATACTGCGTTGCAATAATAAAGAGTGCGGAGCATTTGGAAGTGTTCACTGTGGGTGGATATCACGCAAACTCTGGCTATATGTATACACCAGGTCGAACGCACACAAGGCAAACAAGAGGCCTTGCATATATCACTAATTAAAGAGTGATTAGCACTAATGGGACATATTGATTGTTGGAGGCTGACGTAATGGCAGAAGGTAATCTGGTTAGTATCATGGCACCGAGGGAGAGAAGTCCTGTAAATTGAACTCTGCTGAACCTAAAGTGGTTAAAGGCTCCCCTGGTTATTTGTTTGGCACATCATGCTTTTATGGTATTTAAGCCAGAATCAATTGACCAAGCACTAAGACCCTCTCTTGAGCAATGATGGTGCACGCACGGGTCTGCAGCAAGAGTTCCATTAAGAGTTTGGATGGTGGTTTCTTCTTTCTTACCTCTCCAAACAAAAAACGTGCGTTAAAGTATAAGGAGTGGATTGAACTGTGTTTATCTGCTTCCAAAGTAAGTTGCTAACATTATCACATCCCACAGAAGCAACTAGCATCGTTTCCAAAGCCAGGGATTTTTCACCTCATTATTATTTTCAGGGGTTATAGGTTAAAAACCTGAACGTCACCCTAAAAGTCTTGATACATAGCTTACTGCTTTAAAAGAAATTCATGCATTTGTCTTGCTCTTCCAAGTAACTAAGCTAAGTAGCTAAACATGGTTTGCTAAAGAAATACATAGTTTTGTTCTTTCATTGGGCCAAGTGGCATTAGCCACAGCATTTCAGCATAACCATCAAGGTCCCACTTACAAGATGCTGTTTTTAAAATGAGTGAAGTGGAAACGTTAAACAGCCAACAAATGGAGCTAACTAGCTAATTAGCTTTATTATAGCTGTCCAGTTACAGCTGATAAAATCTGCTAGCAGCAGCTAGCAGGACCATGTACAGTCTACCTTTGTCTGTAACGGAGGACACATTGTTTCGAGAATGACTGCTAATGTTCAGTGTTGTAAACCACATACATGTGCCAGGTAAGAATGGAAACTGGCACAGAAAGTAACTGGGGTTTTGTGAACAGTTTCCATGAACAGAACCATGCGAAAGAAAATCTGATTTGACATGTTGATGTTGGCAAACTTCTCTCTGTATCCTTGTCTGGCTCAGTTACCTTCCATTTCGTGCTCTGAAAGCACATTAGCCGACAGACGGTTGAGTGAGCTGTGACCTTTGAGAACTTCCAGGTCAGAGGTCAGTTATAATCTGCCTATCACCATTCCTGTCATAACCCGTCTGACATTTCACTGGTTCTGGCTCAAAATGTCAAGCCATAATCTGTAAGGGTGAGCATTGCCAGGCCACAGCTCTTCTGCCTCTCGCTGATTCATTTTCCTTTTTTTCCTCCAGTACTTTGTCTCTATTTCAACATTTTTCTGAGGATTCGGGTTCACAAACAAGTTGGGTTTATTTGTTGCGTTTATGATATCAAATATCAAATGTCTGTCTGAAATGATATTGGAAACTGTCCGCTGGGTTCACGTGAGTTATCATCCATTCTGCTCAGTAGCTGAGTGAGCTTTGAATCTGTGTGGGAGGTCAACGTCGGCCCGTATCTTTGTTTGTACGAGATAGACGGAAGGTAAATGAGTATTGTTGCTGGTGTCTGCTTCCATTCTGGGCCTGTGGAAAGATGGAGGGAGATCATTTGGTGCTGGTGTCCCCCCTCGTAATGGGGAAATGGATTGTGAGAGAAAGGAGTGTCGAGCCTCGTTTGTGCCTTGATTCCTCAATCTCTTTATTTATATTTCCCCCCACATGCTCGGGGCGGCCTGCCAAATTCATACGATGGTGTGTATGTGCGTGTGTGTGCGTGTGTGTGCATGTGTGTGCGTGCGCGTGGGTCTGTTTGATCTCTGGCTGCATTGCAAACTGGTAATGCATGCTCATTAAACTTTAATATATACAGTAACTTATAGCATATATGTCGGGTGCAGTGGTGGCCTTTGCATTTCCAATGAGTTTCAGATTCCGAAGTAGTAATTTGGCAATTTCAGAGGTGATGTGGAAGGAGAATTCAGGTGACGCTTGTTATATATCGATGTGTACTTTTTAAAAAATATGGGTTTTTTTACCTCTTGTATCTGCTGCTGTTCTTCACGCTTGCAGATATGCAAGAGAATATTTTCCAGTTTATAAGTATTTTGTTAAAGGGCCAGCTCACTCTGTAACCCCATTTGAATATACAGAATTACTTGCTACCAATAGTCCACATGAAAACAAGGTTTGCCAGCCCTTCTGAATCTGCCACGACATCATTTCTGAAAAGTTTCTCTTTTTAAATGTCATTTTGCAATACTTTGCAACACAACCTCCGTGCTCCCTGAGTTGGTGGCGCAAATCTTAACACTGAGGTACGCATGAATTTGCATTTGTCAGAAAACGCATTTTTGGATTTTTGTCTTTTTAAACGCCTCATCACGACACCCTGCATTAGTGGTAACACTTGGCTGCATGGCAGATGATTTGATCTGTTTTACCAACTATCAGAAACTCCAGCAAGCTGACTACACACTGGCTGAATTAAAAAATTCACAAGAATGATTTCTCAAAGTCCATTAAATTAGAAGCGTAAGTAAGAAAATATGTGATATACTGTATCCTAAAAGTTTGAACTATTCAGTGATCATATGGATAAAAATCAACCATCAATTAGGAAAGGATTAATTTATGCCCCCTCAGACAGCTCATCTTCATATAACATGCATCAGATATTGATACCACTCCATTGCCGTTAATGCCTCTTACTTTGATGTATTGCGTGAATTTAGGTCATGAGGTTTTATGGCAGCACTTTAAAGGTTGGTAAAATCTATTCCTGCAAATTAAAAGCTAAGTAAACCTAGTTTTTTTCTGGGTTTATCCTCCCCTACATCCCCTGTTCCCGTCCTTTCATCCCTCAGCCAACACCCACTTCTTCTTGTCATGTACATGTCATGGCTGTTAGTGTGGATTCGGATGTATTCAGATACCTGAAGCGCTGTGAGAAGTGTCAGATCTCTTCCGCAGCAGTGCAGAAGTGTGCGATGAGACGCCAAGGAACTTTTCCGCTAGGCCCCAGCGTCACCCCGTCTTCCAGGCCTCAGGCTAAAACATCATCTCCGGCTCCCCAGCGAGAGGCCTCTGCATCGTGGCTGGAGCGGCCGCGAACACACACAGACACACACACACACACCAATGTGCAGCATCCCTGCCATTTAACCGCGGTACGTATAGATGCCAGACACATCACACCCCCCGTGACGGCTGCCTCGCTTTAGATTCCACCTCGCCTTTTTTTTTCCTCTGTATATGGTGAAGGTGTGGAGAGAGCTCTCAATCGTTGTGACATATATAGGTCCTGTGTGTTTAATGGTGTGTGTGTGAGTAAGAAATGGTATGGGGTTCGGGGCGGGGGCCAATGCGCTTGTGTCAATCATGGAGACATAGCGATTACGATCATTTCCCCTCAATTACGCCTTATAAAAAGAGTGGTGGAGAATTGAGGAAGAAGAATGGGAATAGGGGTGGAGAGAGGAGAAGGAAAGATCTCAATTAGAAAAATGGAACTCGTCTCCCAGCTTCAAAGGCAGAATCACATTTCTCCCATTTCATTTTCAGATCGTTCAAGATTACTGTCACATATATATCATATGCGGCTCCACTCACACAGCTCTAATACTCTCTTGGCATGTGTTTTACACAGTAGAAACCGAGATATCAGCCTGTATGGCCTACATTTATTACTCTGATCCATAATTTGACATTATTGCATCATCTGTCCACCCAACATTTCTCAAGCCCTGAGGCGCTCGTAACTGCAGTGACAGACGGCGTGTATGTGCTCTTATGCGCGTGTGCGCGAGCATATGTGTGCGTAGGCCCCTGTGTACAAGCTGGAAGCGCGGCGCAGGTTGTGTTTGAATTGATGGCCAATCGTTGTGCTTTTGCATCCCCATATGTTTCAACCTGCAGCTACATCCACCATCTGTCCCAGTGTGATGCTAATTTAGCTCTCCTGTCATAATCGACTGTCTCCATATTCCCCGCTCTCTGCAGTCGCCTGCTTTGTTGCCAGCAATCGCTGTAGCCACGTTGCGCACTTGTTACCAGGCCACTTCCTGGCTCCTGTAAGCAATGCTGGTGGTTAAGAGGTAAGAGCCCTGAGGGCGGTGTGTGTGTGTGTGTGCGCTGTGGAACGAAGCTGTGAGCTACGGGTTCAGCCTTTCTGTGGCTTGTCTCAAGCGTAGCCCGGGGAAGCATGTCAGGATATTCTCTGGATAATCACTCAAAGCTGGGGTGTTTACCCACTGCTCCGAACGGGGGAAGGGAGCTAAACCTGCAGAGTAGTTTGCTTATGGAGGTCAAGAGGGTGAAGGGTGAGAGAATATGTGTGTGTGTGTGCAGGTTTGTACTGGAGGTTAGTGCGCTGTTTTTGCGTGCGATGAGTGAGTGTAATGACACACATGCATGCGTGCTCAAATTCACACACACTTAGCAGACTGTGCATAAAGCCCGCAGGGAAACGCAAGGCTAAATGCCAATCATATCACATTTACACATCTAATGTATGCACTTATGATTTATTAAATGTAAAAAAAAGTTGGAACGATGTTTAAAAAAGATGCAAAGCAGAGGCTTTTTCTTCATTAAGTCTCATATTCTTTCTCACCTTCGAGTGTGTTGTTGCACGTGTAACAACACAGGCAGGCACATAAGCTGCGATAAATATATCCTCCATTTTTATCAGGTTTCTTTAACCAGAGGTCAGGTCTGATTTCACCTGTGGCCGTTTCCTGGTAACGTAGCAGGAGGCACAACAAGTGTGTTCACTTGTGCTTTAATAAGATCAGGTAAGTTAGTGGCTCAAGTGAGCATGTGTGAAATGGCAATTAACAGATAATGGTGAAGTCTGAAATGTAGTGTACCTGCAGAACAAGCAGAGTTCACTTTCTCACACTTTTCTTTTTTTTTAAATGTTATTGTCTTGCAGAAAACTGACGGTGAAGTACGTTTGAAACAAACTGGTTTTAATGGACTTTTTGGTCAGTCAGTATAGTAGTATGATATAGTATAGTAGCAGCAATAGTATCTCCTGTGACCATGATGTAAGGTTATGGCAGGGTTAGGTTTGCTCACATCCTCTTGTGTGTCCTTCAATTTGATGGCAGTTACTCTTTTTTGTAACTTTTCACTTGGGTCGCTCAGTCCAACTTTTTGAGTCCGGCAGGATTAAACCCAGAAACACCAAGAAGCAAATGGCCTCTGTGATGATCAGCTTTTCAGGTACCTCGTTTGAAGAGTGAGAAGTAGTAACATTTTACCTCAGCTGTCATATTTACCTTCGCTGGATTCCTTACTACAAGTGAACCATCTGCTTTCCGCAACTGTAACAGGACTTTGTGACTTTGCTTAGGGGACAGATATTGGCGCGACACATCAAAAGGGGGGGTGGTAATTAACGCGGCGCACCGTGTTGTCAGCACAGTCCTGCCCCCCCCCAGAGCTCCACGAAGCTGTCACGCAACCAAAGCTGCATCTGAGGGCTGCGCGTACACACTAATATCTGAGGATTGTTTTTGATGGTAAAGATGGAGACATCCCTGTGGGCCGGCGCTCCACCAGAGGGACAGATTAAACAGAGAGACCGCGTGTGTGCTGTGAAGTGAGAGAAAGGCAGACGCTTGAAGAGCAAGAAAGATAAAGACAGAAGCAAGAGGAATGGGTGATTGAGACAAAAGCAGATGAGGCGAGAGTTGAGTGTGTCCTGTCTGATAAACAGGAACATGGCTCATCATTAGAGGGAGCACCAGGAGAGCGCTGTGGCCCATCTGCCAGCTAATACATACTAATGTTCTCACTGCACTCTACAGCCACCATCAGAGCCACAGGACACGGACGTGGCATGTGCGCTCCGCAGCACAGGAGAGGGCTGAATCAAAGCAGGGTTTTAGAGACGATCACAGTGTGAAAATATAGGTGTTGATGTGCCAGCGATCGGTAAATCCACGCAAATATGCAGCTGACGTTTAACATCGAGGTGTTGCTTGTGGGTGTCCACAGTGGCTGCCTGCATCGTTTTTGTCAAATCAGGTGCTAAATGTCCCAGTGATATGAATTGAAAGCCGTTTTCAAAAATGTCTCCGTTGTATCGACGTCATACCAACCTAATGCGTTGGACTTGGCCGCTCCCCTTGTACAGTGTACAGTACACTGCCATCCATCAAATTCTTTTTTTTCCCCATCCTTGCAGGCAGAATGTGTACACTTTGTTAGCACCCCAGATCACATTTTGGCACCGTTACAGTTGCCCTATTTTCCTCTGTCTTTTTCTCATTAACTGAAAAAAGCAGGAGAGTAAAGGATGGTCCGTCACACACCGCTGTTTACTGTGTCAGGATGATTTCAAACAGGTCTAAATCCCCAAGTGGTGAGGTTTGACACCCATTCAGGCGTGCTATTGCCTTTGATTTTGCGTTTTTCTTTCCTTTTTTTTTTTTACTTTTTACTCGTGTGTGTGTGAGAGAGAGAGAGAGAAGGAGAGAGAGGCGTGTCACTGGTGTAAACAGCGAATGTCCCCAGTGTCTGGAGGTATTACACTGAAGCGCAGCCATGCATACAGGCCTAGGAGGGCCTTTCTGAATCAGTGGACAGGACCGGGGCGACCTTTTCAACACGTATTAAAACAGGGTCACCTCACCCAGATACAGGTTTGAGGGAGAGGGGAGGAAGAGGAGCAGGGAGACGCAGATGGGGGATCGGGGTTGCATGCGAGTGCCGTCTTCACTATACCTTGTGAAAACGTGCCCTTTCATCATCGCTGTATTCCCGTGTGCATCTGTCCATATGTATCTGTGTTCCCTGGCTCTGGAGAAAACACATATACTGTACGCGGTCACGATATGTCGTCGCAGCTATTGGGTTGATTTGTTTTGAAAGGTTTCCAAGTTACTCAGAGCACCAATATGCTCCGGTAAGGGCGTCGTACACGCGTTGTACACGCGCAGGGGGCTCGAACAAAGTAGTTCCATCGCTGCCCGTGTTGTCGTTTTGTGCGATCAACTTGCGCATCCAATCACAGAACCTCAGTTCCCATACAGACCTAAATAAAACACACGCATGGGTGCACTTCTCCTACCTCAGCAACTATCTGCACGAAAAAAAAAACAAAACGTCTCCACATATCAAACCAGTGCGTGTGCGTTTGGCGGGCGTGCACGAGCGCATGTGTGTCTCAGTGCATCAGACCGGTGAGGAGAAGAATAACCCAATTATAGAGACAGTCTGCCTCACAGACGTACAGTATGTACGCGGGGAGGAAGAGGGGTGCGCGTGTGCAGGAGCCAAACAAAGACGAGCCTTCTCCTTCACCGCTGAAGGAGAGTGATTTCTGATGAAAAGAACACTGCAGGAAAAGGGGAGGATAAGGGGAGAAGTCGAGAGAATGCAGAATGAGCGGGTTGTGCAATGAACAAAGGAGAGCGGGTAAAAAAATAAAATAAAATACAACCAGCACTGGAAAATTCTAATATGTATCACATATTGAAATACTGGGATTTATTTAAGTGAGGAGTCCTGAGGGTGGTGCTGCTACGTGCCTGCCTCAGTTAATGTACAAAGTACCTTCCCCTTCCCAGTTTTTTTTTTTTTTTTTTTAGGAAAAGGGGGAGGAATAGGAGGGGAGTGTGGCCCTGAACCTGACAATTTGGAGGATGCAGTTGCATAGCAACAGACAGCAGCCGACTACCTAAAAAAAAAAAAAAAAAAAAAAAAAAGCAAGGCTATTTGGCTTGTTAAATATTCTCTGCCTGCCAGGACAGCACTCAAAGCCAAATGTGTTTCCATAGAACCAGATTTAGAAATGCAGCTTTAAAAAGCACATGAGGTTGAAGCTGTGCACAGACCAACACTTCAGCTGTTATTTTTTGTGACTTTATTGACATTTTTTATCCATGGAAAATCACACATGGGCATGAATACAGCACATCATTTATTTATCTGCAGAGGACGGCCATTTGCTTATGATATAATATTCAATATGACAAAAAGATGAGTTGGTCAGCATCAAATCCTATACTTCATTGTCCATATGGAAGGCACATATTGCATATCATCTAATAAGCCCATACACAATGGGGAATTAGCATTTGAAATGGCATTTGTGTGTTTGTGAGCTTTATAACGCTAGGGATCAAAGTCAAGGCGTTTTGTCATATTCCAGATAAACACAAAGCAATTTCCCCTTGAATTTATTAACATTTCAGATGCGGAGCCTCGATCCGCAGACACTCGTGGCTTGCATGTGTAGTGCGTGCGTGCGTGCATCCTGCAGGTTGGGAGATTTCAATAACGCAATAAGCTGTGGAACTTGTTTGTTGTCTGTAAAGTCAGCTGCAGATTAAAGCAGACACACAAAAGAGATGAGAGGAGATTCCACCCAAAGGACACATAAGATTCCCTTTTTAATGTCTCCAGTATACAATGCTCACACATTACCTGCCATTGAATAATACATCAAAAAACACCCTTTTTTTTTTTTTTTTTGCTCAATCTAGTTTGCGCTGAATCCATACTGGCCCTGAAAATCAAAGCCCCCGTGCTTCCGCCTGCTTTTGCCAACTTTGCAGCCCCTCCACTATCTCCAGCCGTGGTTATTAAGGTTTGCACATGAATAGGACGGCGTGGCTCGGGGATATATTGTAAGTGACTGCTGTTGATCTCGCCACCAGTGTTTCTCACAGAGCTGTGAATAATAGATAGGAAAGCTGACCAGAGATAATATGTCTCTCACTGAGGACGTAGCTCCCAGCGCAAGCAGCGTCTGAGTGAATTGTAACAAGGAGCGATTTTTGTCTCTTTTTTTCCCCTCTTTCACTCTCTTTTTTGTTTTTGCAAAGCTGCAGAATGTTCCTTTTCCTGTTGGCTCTCATGCATTTATTAATGACAGAGTTCCTTTCAAAATATCTCCTCTGGATAAGATGGATAACGCATTCCTTTTATCATACACCCCCCCCACGCACACATACACACATGCACGCATGTACGTAGTATATCGTACTGACAGTGATGAGCTGTGAAATCGGATGGGAGGGCTGGAGTGCGGTTTTGTAGCCTTTCAACACATAAATTTGGGTCACAGAATAGATTATCACCCCACACATGTCACTCTGACACTGACAGATACACGCAATCCCACACCACTCATAAATTACACATGCTTCATGAACATTAATGCGCTGTTTAAATTGGTAAATGATCGTATACACAGCTGGGTTCACCATCTACTAATATATGTTCCGCATCTGAAGGAATTCTCGAAAACTTCCCGTCCGGCGAGGCGGCGGTACAACCGCCCGGGCACCGGCTGCGTGTTAAAAGAAAGGATGTCTTGTTGTTGTGTGTACTGAGTACACTTCGAAGTGCTCGGCTCGTTTCAGCTGAATTGAAGGAGCCTTGGTCTACCTCGTGGGGCGCAGGGTCGGGACTGCAGAGGCCATATCAAAAGGATCCTATGGAAAAATAAAGGCAGCTCCGTCGCTCGGTGGAAGCGCTGCGCTGTGAAGAACTCAGCGTTTGAAGTCAATGACAGCTTTTAGGGATTTGGTGGAGTCTTCTCTTTTCCCACTCTCACACATAAAGATGAGTCTTGTGTGTGTGTGTGTGTGTGTGTGTGTGTGTGTGTGTCTGGATATGTTTGAAGGTGACAGAGACATAAAGTACAGTTTCAGCTACCCTTGGAAGCCAACAATGCCGCACTTTCGAAAGATTTAAAACAACTTTTCTGATTAATGTCAGTGCCCACGTCTAACTGATGAATTTGCATATGTCACTGCATTTCAGAATGACCCGCTGTGAACGTCCCGCCGATCCGAACCCCCCATTGGGAGGACGAAGACACAGCAGCAGTACTTCATCTGAAGCGCAGGCAGCTAAACCCTGGGTAAGGCTAGGGAAAGCTGATAGCTGTTACAGTTTGGGAAAGAAAGAAAAATATCTTTGAACGTGGAGTTGCTTTGTTGCTAAATGTAAAGACAGCTCATTTGAAGCTTTGAAAAAAAAGACCAGTTTTCTTATTTCTCTTAAAGAATTCACTCCACCAGATAAGACTTTCAATCAAGAGCTAAACTGTGCATTTCTGGTTGCGCTACCGACTCGTCCAGTAATTTAAGAGTTGTTGAGTCTTGATGCTGAAGTACAAAACCCGCGCTGCGCGTGGCGCCCATATTGTCGCCATTTTACCTGCTGTTTTCATAGTTCGCTATCTCTGTAGGAAGATGATTGGTCGACAGCTCCGAAAAACCTTTTCACAAATCCCACATAAAAACCGCTCATGTGGTCTGGTGCCAGGCGTGTCGCTACTTGCTTGCTGTGTTGACTAACGCACTCAACAGCTGTAAAGGTTTGTGTTTGACTAGTGAGCAAATGTTCCTGTCAGAAAGTACTACCCCCCTCCCAAACAGTTCCTTCAGTGGAAGCAGGCTATCAGAGACCTTTGGCTCTGTAATGGAACAAACTGCAAGAAAGTAATGCAGTGACCTGCTCAGCATAACGTGCACCGTAAAAGATGTCGGCCCTCTCGGCGTGTGTGCAGTAGCACCACGAGCGCTGCACCGTAACTCATATGTCAATAAGGATGTTTAAGCTCTCCGAGGTTTAACAGGAGATCCGCTGGCGTTCCCTGTCTGGTCCACGCAGCTTGGCTGTGAGGCGAAGCAGAGGCAGCTTTGTTTGTCTGTACGCGGAGGTGACAGACAGGAGGTCCTCCCCCCTCGCCCCCGCCGATATCACCTCCTCTCCGCTGTGGTGCACAGCAGGGGGATTAGCGTCTTATTTCTCAGGTAAAACAAGCAACATCAGTGGCGTCCTGTGAAAAAAAAAAAAAAAGAAAAAAGATTTGCCTGGTGTTCTGCATAAACCACGGGCTGCTGAACTGTTTATGCAGCCCTTTGTGAGCTAAACACTTCAACATCAATCGATTGGCTGGGGAACAGGCAAAGCCTTTATAGCTTCACCTTCCCCTCCCACGAAGCGAGAGGATGAAGCCTCATTTTGATGGGTTTAAGTCTGGGGAGAGAAGATGGAGGAAAAGGTGAAAGAGGGGAGGGAGGAAGGAGTGAAAGTGAAGATGACGGCTTCCTCCCACTGGGTTCCGGCTCCGGCTGGTGGGCGGAAGAAGAAGAGAATCTGTTTCCTGTTGAGTGACTTTCTTTCCTTCTTTCTTTCTTTCTTTCTTTCCCTCCTCCTCCCTCTTCCCTTCCTGTTGTATCCCCTCCTTTCTTCTTCTTTGCTTTCTGTAAACAAGATTGCCCCACAAAGGCCAATAAACAGCATCTAACCGTCACGACCATTAGAACTGCAGATCCTGAAAAAGCCTTATCAGTGTTTTCCCCTATTCCTGCTGATATCAGCTGCCCCCCCCCCCCCACACACACACACCTATGCACACACACATGCACACACGCATACATATACACACACAAACACCGTTATCGCTACAATCTGGTGTTTAGCCAACTCAGAGCTAATCCAGTGTGAACCCACTCCCTGGCTTGTGCTCAGCAGTTTGCAAACAGATTTGGAGAACAGGCAGGCACACACACACACACACACACACACACAGAGGGAGTCAGGGAGTTTGGCCCTGGAGCGGGGAACATCACGCTCCAGTAATGTGATGCTGGGGCAAAACTGTGGTACAGTAGTGTGGCATTAACATAAATGTGCATCTCAGTGCAAGGAGGGGCAACATGAGGATATTTAGAGCCGTCTGCATGTGATAGCTGTCTGATTACTACTGCAGTGAGCTGACTGTCCTCACAACAGACTCACACACACACACACACACACACACACACACACACACACACACACACACACACACACACACACACACACACACACACACACGCGCACGCACATTGCCTCAGACTGCCAGAACATGTCTGTCCTAACCAGTCAAGTCAATCCTTTATCCAGTCTTTGGAGATAATCTAATTTTTCTTCAAGCAAGCGTAAATTGCAGGCAGCGAGGGAGATAATTCCTCCACATTTCAGAAGCAGAAATAGGTTTTTTTCATACTTGTCATATCTGACCATATTACCGCTATTGAAAATCTCCCTTTTCCCTGTCCACTCTGCAGCATTAGACCGGCCTCACCGACTTGTTTTTGAAGGTAGCTGTGAAAAGATGGCTTTTATCAAGCTTAATAATCAAGGAATCAACTTTTGTGTGTTGTGTTTTCATTGCACAAAAACATAAAAATGAGGGTAAACAATTCCATTTTTAGGTGAAATTATAAAGACCTGCTTCCACCTCATCTCGTCACCTTGTCTACTGCGGTCTGAATCGACAGCCCGTACCCCGGGGCCGCGTTCTCACCTGTGTGTGACCAGACACTTTTGCATAAGCGGCTTCTTTTTTAACTGCTGCTGTGATTGGCAGCCACACAGGTGGAGAGTTACCTGAGAGCTCATTGGTCACTTTCCAACAAGTCTGCGTAAACACGCCAATTCTGTCCTCACGGCATAAAAATTGCCACATCCTAAAATTCCCCGTGTTGTTTTTTTAATGTCTGACTAAGCTGGCTCATTTCCTCAATGAACCTGTTTGCACTTGTTGTAGAAGCCATTTTGCTTCTTTCAGCAGTTTTATACAAACACTGGCCGATGTGACGAGAAGAAAGAAACGTATTTCAGTGAACATTGCACAGCGGGGGCTCAGTTTTGAAGATTGCTGCTTTTTCTGAGAGAGAAGTAGTATTTTGAGTCTGAAACTCGACCACATGACTCATGAGGACGGATGTTTTTGCAGCGTGAAGCAGCAATGTTGATATGACTTTCTTCCTCTTGCCTTGCATGCTCTCCACAGTCTGCAGCTCTCTCTCTCTCTCTCTCTCTCTCTTTTTCTCTGTTTTTCTCAGGAGACCTGGTTAGATAAGACCGCATGGGCTATAAAAGCAACAAAGAGCCTTGGGAGAAGAGTCTGACGCGCAGAAACGTTCAGCGAGTGTAAAGTACGGAGGGTGGAAAAGCAGAATGTGCTGTTCTGAAGCAGCGAACATATGCGCGCGCACACATGTGGTCGACAAAGACAGACAACCCACTTTCTTCCTCTCATCTGATCCTCCTTCTCCCTGTCTCCTCCTCCTCCTCCTCCTCCTCCTCCTCCTCCCTCTTGAAAGTTTCTATTTGGGGAATCCCTCGAGGCCTCCGCGTCGTTACACAGTATTATTATTATTGTCTGGTCAGGCCGGGCCAGTGTGAACTCTTTGTCTGCTTCTCCTTCAGACGCACACTCATACATGTAAATCGCCGTCAGAAAACGGTTCATTCCACCTGCTCTCGCTCTGTTACTGTACACGCGCCGTCGACTCCGTGTTGTGTAACAAACAGATCTCACACCTCGCTGCTTCTCTCGCGTTGGCAATTGTTTCGATTTCAGAATCTCACACACAGCGCCGCAGTGGTCAAACAAATGAGCGTAAATATAGCCTTCCCTCAGCGCTTTAGAGCAGGGCTTTCTTTAAAAAAAAGGGGGGGGACATCAAAGCAGAGCGTGAAATCTCCATTTTCGAAAATTTGCTGTTTTGTAGCACTGTTGGGTAATTCTGCCACATGGGACAGTCACATTTGTTTCCATTTTGGTCGGAAAATGATGCAGGGATATTTTTCCATGAAACGTTAGATCGTTTGCTGGTACATTTCCATTGGTGTTGAGGTAAAAGTGCATTTTTCTCACGTTTTAAGAAACAAAATGAATTTACTATCGCTAGAATAAAAGGCAGAATGGATAAAGAAGTTAGATTTCACAGAATCCTCACATTGAGCCTGACTCCACATAAAGTAGTTAGACTAAACTGTTGGATGGTTTTCAGCCTGTGTGATTGTCTGAGGTGCTGGGAAGTACAAACACCACAACTAGTGTCGCTACATGTTTGACTACAGATCCCGGGAGCTTTTGGGAAGCTGTTTTTCAGATTCATACGGTGCTTTAAATTAGCTTTTTTTTCCACAAATTAGCAAGACAGCAGAACTAAATAATACAATCGTACACATTTTTATCTCTTTAAGTTGAAAACTGTTACTTAGCCATAGTACCCCCATGCAAAATAGTTACTTTTTCAGAGTATGTGGTTGTGGAGCTACTTTTAACATATGTCATTGAGTACAGTGTTATCATAACCAACAAAGAAGATGACCACATCCTGAGAGAAACCTATGCTTTATATCCTTATCTCCTTGCATGATGCTGTGTAAGAGGGCAGCTTTGTAGATGTGGCTCGGTCACACACACACACACACAAACACACACACAACACAGGAATGAGCCCAAAGGAATCAACAACACACTGCCCCTTTAATGGTTCCCCTGTCATGGCACCGACACCACAACCTCGCCAGCTTTAAGATGCGACCAATGCTCAGACATTAATCAATGCAATGCACCCTGGGCATTGCTCGGGAATGACCCGTGTGTGTGGCAGTGTGACACACACACACACACACCTCCTCAGACGGCCGACCGATTACGCATCGTAACACAGCTGATTTGCCCCATGGGTTGACACTCGCTGTCCAGTCCAATCATATTTCCCTTCCCGGCCGGCCCCAGCCGTGTGTGTTTGTCTGCTCCCAAGTGTTTACATGCTCTAGGTTCATCTAGATAGTGCTGTTATTCTGTAGTGCTTTCAGCAATGTAATTTGTCACTACTTGTAAAGTGTTGAGCAAAGGAAAACAGTTGAGGACAACAGAAGAGGAGAAAAAGTGTGTCATGGATCTCAGCCGGGGAGCGCAGAATGTTTTTTTCTCGGGAAGAAGTCGTGCTGGGAAATACTTAGAAATCTCTGTGAGGGCTCTGTCGGGGCACTCTTGACCTTATATACATCTATGGTCATAAATAGTCCCCTGCCCGAGGCTATTTAAGCCATTCTGATGATATATCGTGGCTCACAATCCAAATAAAGCCTCCGCAAACAGCCTCAAATTTCCCAACAAACACTTTTCCTGGAGCTTCACATGCAGAATCCCCCTAAAATCGAGCTGGCCCCTTCCCAGCAGATTCCTCCTGACCTCTGGAGCACAGAAACACTAAACTCTCTCAGTGGAGGAAAAAAAAAATGCTTGTTCGCCTGTAAACTCCCCATTAAAAAGATCTGTGGGTTCAACCACACTCCTCCACCGCTGTCAGATGGCTGTTGTTTGTGATGGCAGGGGCACGGCATGAAAGGGTCTGGGGGTTTAAGGCAGCTACTAGTTTGGGTGTCATGCGAGACAGACATTAAGACAAAAGACTGCGGGAAAAACAGGCAGAACTTGAAAGCCGATGGGAAACACACCCTGTAGTTATGATAGAATTGTGAGATTTAGCGCAGGGGATCCATGCACCCAGGCAGGGATGTATGTGCAGATGTAAGATATACGCCAGATGGAACCAGACAGACGCACATACACACTCCGCTCTGAGCTATTTTGGGAGATGGGGAAGAAAACGGTCTGACTTGGCAAGTGTACGTATGTGCGCTAGTGTAAGCAGCAAGTCCCCGTACATATGGGGAAGTACTGTATAGGGTCTGGCACATGTTTAGTGTGGTGACCCACTTTTCTTTGCATCTGGACCTGATAACTTCCCCTCTCCAGCAGTAATGGCAGGGAGATCAAGAAAGTGACATCTCTATCTGTCTCTATCTGCACTGACTTTGAAAGTCAGCGGCAGCAGTCCAGAGCTTCATCCATAATCAGGCAGCGGGGGTTGTGCGCCATGTAAAAAGGGGAACACACTCCTCGCCATCCTGCGTAGAAGCATACACACAAATTACAGCAAGGAGGGACTTTATTTTTAAAGCTGCTCTTGTTTTTGTGATTTAAGTGGATGGTTTACATTTCGTATGGAATGAATCAAGAGCTTTCAATCCATGCAGAGGGAAATTTCACCATTGTTTGGTTTGGACTGGATTGCGGTTACATGTTGCCATTTAACTTGTTCAAACAAGTCATTCATTTTTAAAATTTAATTTTTCTTAAAGCTGCACTCCCACATTTTGCCAGAGGTCCCAACAGCCCCTTTACATCCCTGAATTTTCTTAATAGGTTGGTGATTTTCAGGGTTGAAAATACACTGGGAGAAAGTTTTTTATGCCCAGTCACGCCAAAAGTTGCGCAACAAAATAAATTTGTGCATTTTCACGAAATTGGTTGTGCTGGGAGCTTGGTGGCATAAGCTGTCTATCTCAATCCAGGAGCCACATCCTTCGAAGGACGAGGTCTATGAAGTTATGACCTTCATGTCCTACACAGAACATGAAGGCCAAACCAGAAGATGAAGATATGCTCTGGTTGACCAAGGGTTGAATCTTGGGATAGGTTTGGCTGAGAGAGATCCACCTGTTTGATCCTCTGCAGGACAAAAAAGAGAGGCCACATTTTTCTGTTGCATTTGAAGGAACATTAGAAAAGAGACATATTCAGTCGTTCCTCATGCAACCTTCACAGGATGGAAACTTTCCATTATTCTGTGTCATTTCAGGCCCTCTTGGCCATGTTGCCTTAAAAGCTGAGCTGCTCGGCTAATTCTTGAGTTGAAATATTTTGTCAGCTTCTGTGTACAAGGTCAACAATGCTCAGTCGATTCACATTCGGCAGAGCAGGGTTATATAAAATTCAGCAGTGCAACACAGTTGGTGCAGTAGCTTTCTCCATTTCTAATTTTCTGGTTCTCTCTGTTCCCTCAAAGGTCAGCACTGTCAAGACGGTTTGCTATTCATCAGCTGCACAAATCTGTATGTCAGAGTTTGCCAAAGTTGAAATGTTATTTGCGCCTGCAAGCAAATCCATTGACTCCACTCCCATTGAAATAATCAGTTTCAGTCTAAAATTTCACTTCACACAATATTCACTTTCTTGCCAGGAGTTAGATGAAAAGACTGGTACCACTCCTGTGTCGGTGTGCTAAATATGGTGCGAGAGCCAGGAGGTGATTAGCTTAGCTTAGCACAAAGAAGCACAGGGAAACTAGCCTGACTGTATGCAAGTCGGAACACCACTCCAGCTCCCTATTAAAACATCATATCTCCTTTTGTTTTATCTGTTCACAGACGTAAATGTCAAAATGACAGGTTGTGGTTTTACGAGCAGTGTGCTTGTTGTAAGTACTTTTTGCTGGGTGCAGTGAGTTTTTGTTTGTTTGTTCTTTTACCACCAGTGCTTTGTTTGATTGCCACTGATCCATGCAGTCATAGCGAGCCAGTTCTCGTAATATGTTCACAGACATAACACAGGGGTTAGTCCTTCATAGATGAACTGTGAGGACTGACAGCTCCCAATAAATCAGGTGGGCTTTAGAGAAGAAAATAAACTAACCCTTTAAATGCCTGGACCAGCCTCAGTTTTCAAATCTCTTTGTGAGTCGCCGACCTTACTGGGATACACTGACCTAGCTGGAGTTTACAGTTCTCATATACTCGCCTTTTTTTCCCCCTAACTCCCTCGGGCCTATAGATGTTCACCTCAGGATAAAGACATTGTTAGTGTGACTGAGGAATGTTGCTTTAGAGACTGACTTCCACTGCCACATGGGCTCCCGGGGGATTCACGCTAACGTTAGCCTGATCTATCTGCTGTACTATTGGTATTGATCCGTGTTTAGTGTCGATGCCGACACTGGGGAGTAATGATCACGCACAGCCAGTCGGACACACACCACGGACACAATCAGTCTAATCGTGGAAGAAGATGCATAGAGAATTGCAACACACACGGACACGCACACACATCCACACCTGCCCGAACACACACGGTACAAAATGTTCTACTCTTGCCGCACTGCAGAGCCTCTGCTGCTCTGCTCCAGCAGGAAAAAAAAAACACACACACCCGCAATAGGCTGAGTTGAGCTCATATAGCCACAACAACCAAGCAAGCGATGCCAACCACACCCCCCCAACCCCCTTTACACACACACACACACCTGCTCCTCTTCCGCCCCCTCCTCTCTCTCTCTCTCTCTCTCTGCAGCCGAAACCAGAGCTGACAGATAAGCGGGCAGCCAGAGATGGACTAATCCTCCCACAGTGAGAGACGTTTCGGGTGGTGTGCGATGAAAATCAAGCAAAAAGGGAGGGAGAGGATGAGCGGGGACGAGGGATGCGACATGGGGAGGGACGAGAGGCACAAGGGGAGAAGTGAGACGGGGATGGAGATTAGCAAAGCCGTGACGAAAAAAGGGGATTTTTTAAAAAGCATTATTAGTATGAAAGGAGGTCTGAGAGTTAGTCAGGAATTAGATGCAGCAAGTTTCCAATTTCTCTCTTTCTGCCGCCCACCACCACCCCCACCCCCACCCTCACAACGTGCCACTGTCTGGCACTTTCTTTCTGATAAATGTTGCTATGTTGCAAGCCTATGCACACATTTCCCTGCTTACCAGTCTCAGTCATTCTCGCCCATCCTGTCTCGCTCTTCCTCCCTCCTCCCTCCTCTCTCTCTCTCTCTCTCTCTCTCTCTCTCTCTCTCTCTCTCTACACCCTCCACCCCCACCCAACATCCCTCACTGTCTCTCTCTCCCTCTCTCTCTCTCACTCTGCCTCGCTCGCCGTCTCTCTCTCTCTCGCTCGCTCAGTGTGAGCGAGGCTGATGTAGGTCAGTGCGTCTGGAGCCTGTCTGGAGCTGCAGAGAGCCTCAGAGCTCCACGCCTGGTCCTCGTCGACCCCGGCAGCGGCTGCCTCCGTGCCCGAGCTGAGGACACCGCTCCCTGGGCTACGTGAGGACAGAGACAGCCTCCCTGACCTGATCTGCCTGGAGGAAGATGCGCGTGCAGTAGAGGAGGAGGGGGTGGGAGTTGGGGTGGGAGTGGGGGGGGTTGCAGGGTGATATGGGGTGCCTGGCGACGACTATCGAAAGCTTAGTCAGCGTACGCTGTTTGTGTGTAGGTCTAATACGTAGATGTATATGTACGCAGGGAGAGACAGCGAAAGGTAAAAATGCAGGAGATCGAGGGAGATAGGCGCTGCAGTCATCTGTCTCTCCTTGGTGAGACAGCGTGCAGCACGACAGAGAGATTTTTGGGGGGTAAAATTTTCATGCAGTGGTGCCTCCGCATCCCCTCTTCCTCCACACACACACTCTTCATCCTCCGTCTGCCTTTTTCTCTGCACTCGCCGCTTAACTTCTTCGTGATGCTTTATGTCTCTTTCCCAGACTTGATTCTTGCATCTCTGCAGCCGTCGTCGTCTCTGCAAAAGCCACAGCGCCTCGGCGAACTCCAAAACTCAGATGCGACTTCCCCTCCCAAAAAAACAGAAAGAAAGAAAAAACTCTTTGTTCTTTTCTGTCTTCTTTTTGCAGTATAGATCCATTCCTGTGCAGCTCAGTACGGATCCAGGTCTGAGAGATGTCCGCTTCCAAAAACGAACGAACTTAATATCGAAAGTGTCCATCCTCTGCCCGTCGTGTGCCGAATGCCATTTTTGATGGAAACCAACAAGGACGATGACTTTTGCAGTAGAGCAAAAAGCTGTCTTGGTGACTTCTCAATCTCCTGATTCTGCCTTTCTCTCCTTTCTTTCTCCCCCCTCCTTCTCCTCTGCTCTCATTCTGCGCTCCTTACCACTCCTCTGGCTTTTAGACAATGCCCCCAAAAAACGATCGTTGCATCAGATTGTCTGAGTGTAGTAGAGTGCAGCTGTGAGAGTGGCTGAGTGTGTCTCTGTGTGTGTGTGTGTGTGTGTGTGAGCGAGTTTGGTGTATGTGCGCCTGTGTGTGTCTGCGCTCTCAGTTTGACTCTGCAGCACGTCTGGGTCCTGCAGCGGTACGTTGGCACTTAGCTGGCTCTGTCTCGTCGGAGTTTGTGTGCGTTTCACGCATTAGTGTGTTCATATGTGCGTCGGTGCCAGCTCGTCTGCATCGCCATGACACAGCACTCGGCCGACCTGCCTCCCAGCTCTCCACAGCAAGAGATGTTGGGAGTTCCTGGGCGTGGCATTGGCGGCCTGACCACACCTCCGTCTTGCACTCATTCATGCATCTCTCCCCTTCATCTGACTCCCATCGCTTTTTTCTTTTCCTTGACCGAATCGCCTGGATTACAGCGGCGGAGGGAAAGTGAGGATTCCAAAATTGCATCGCTCTTTTCTCGTCCACCTAATTTAATTTGCCGCTTTCTCTCTTTTCCTGCTTTGCATTTTTAGACGTATTTGCAGCGCTGGTTTGTTCACATTTTGCTGTCAAGGACGCTCTCTGTTTTTCTGTGATCCCTTTCATGGGGCACTCGCTTGCGCTTCTTCTGCCACACTGTTTGAGTGCGTCTCCTGGGTTTTTTCTTCACTTGAAGGACAGAGAGATCAAGGAAGCATGGAGGAAGGGTTGAAAAGAGAAGCCAAAGAATTGCGGCTCCCTTATATAAGCTTAAATGATCAAGACTTTTGGTCATCGAGACAGAGTATACGTGGGTTGGACGAAATAACACGAACACCTGTACAATGTAATGTAATCCACTGCAACTGCACTTGAAAATAAGGCCTCAAAAATCATGACGGAGGTTCACACCTCTAATTTCAGATTATTATGTTGGATTGCTTTATATTCTAATGTGTTTCCTGTTATTTTGTGTAATTGCCCGCTTGAAATTACAATTAAAGAAAGAAGGAAAGAATAATAGCAGCTTGTCTTATCTCTCTACGTGTCTGTTTTTAGTCCTGATTGTCAAAGTTGAGGAAGAAAGACATGATACGAGGAAGTGTCAGGCACTGCGTGTTCTCTGGCAACTTAAAACGAACTGGCCTTGTTGGTGTTGCTGTGCGAGGGCCGACAGCAGTCGGTGGGTGACATCGTGAGATGGCCACCTGTGCTGTCTGCCACCTCCACGCAAAACACAGAGAGGACGAACTTGCTGTTGATGAGTCACACAGACACAGGGAAGGAGAGAGAGAGAGAGAGTGTGTGTGTGTGTGTGTGTGTGTGTGTATGCAAATCAATGCTTAGTCTTCAGTTTTTCTGTTTAACTGCCGGGTGGAGGGGGACTTCCCACTGGTTTTCAAACTTTCAATCCCTGGAAAAGCTCCAGTTCAGTTAGGGCCGGACACACTTGCACACATGTACACACACACACACAGTGTACACAAAGGCCTCATTGTGTTTGACCCCGGATGACGAGCAGGCAGGTCAAAGCGGCACGTCATTCCGAGGCAGTTGAAAAAGGCAAGTACATGGTAATGAGCACCTCTGTTTGACTGCACGCAGAGACACACACGCACTTTTCTTTTTACTGCAGCTCGCTCCCTGCGTCTTCCATTTCCATCTCCTCGCATTCTGTTATTGGATTCTCAATTTGCCCCCCCCACACACTTTTACGGAACATTGTGACGACTTGTGTTCCCTTTTTTTTTTCTTCTTCCGTCCAATCTGTGGCAGCCACCGTCATAATAACCCAACTGCCTGCGAAGAGGCACACTTACGACGCACGCACGCAGTCGCACGCCGTATGCTCATTTAGCCTGCAGTTTGCTCTAGGGTTAGCCTGACATATCGGGTTAATGTTTATGTTTTATTAAAAATCGCATATTTAACAGTGTGCCAGTCAGCTTTGAAATAATGGAGGCTCCTTCCTCGCTGCAGCAGTAGTAAACGTGATGTCAGTGTTATTTTTAAAGCTATTAAAATAGCTTTACCACTACAGCTTTTAATGGAGCGTTTTAGTGTCCCAAGGTTAGCAAAATGCTTTTTCACTGGTTTTTCCAGTAGGATGAGAACATAATTCTGTCAAAGAACAAAAGCAAAGGTAACTTGTTTTTTTTATTTTTATTCAGAAAAATAACCAGAATCAAACCCAGAAAATTCAACAGCACACTGTCCTCGAAAAACCCACACCAGCTTAAATCTAGTTTGTACCTCACACACTTTCAAGAGAGTTGCTCTGAGAGCCCCGGCGTCCCACGGCACTCTCTCATGATGACACTACCCCTTTAGGCGTCAACAGAGCTGCTGAGACAAAGCGCCGGTGTATTTGGGGTAAACACATGGCTCCGGCAGCTCTCGAAGATGACAGAGCGATAGGCCAGTGAGGTGGGGTTCGCCGTCCCGCCACCGCCAGGGCTGTGCATCTGCCGGTGACGGAGTGGAAAGCTACCTGACAGCTGCTTCTCACACATCAGATAAGATTACAGGTATACCTGCTACACCTGTTTAAACAAACCGGCATGCATGCCAGTGTGTGTGTGCTTGTGTTAAGCCTGGGAAGGAGATAGAGAGAGATAGCAAACTAATCCAGTGGCAGGTGCATGCTTGTAATTGAGGCAGCTAAAGGTATAAACTGATGAAAGAGCTCATTATTATTTATATGTTTGATTTACGTAAGCACTGAGGAGGGTTTAAGAGGTTGAGTTGTGAAATTGTATGGAGTTTGTGAGGTAGTTTTTTTTTTTTTACCCTGACATAAATCCTGTCTTAAATTGGGAATGCACACTATGACTGCCTAGCTGACGTTATGCTACAGTACGTGAAGATCCAATCAGACAACAGGAACAGCCCATGTTTCTCTTTGGAAACCTTTAACATGAGGGACAGAGTTCACCCGCTCTTCTTCCGTCACCACCCATGTGCTGTGAAGGTGGTGTGAGAGAGGCTCAGGTCGGTCAGTTTATGCTCAGGGCGGGGGGGTGGATCAGGGGAGCATTCACCACCGGGTGATGACATCACCTGCACGGCTTAATGACAGCAGCTCGCAGCAGCCGACGGAGATAAATCTGCCGCGCGTGTTAACACACACACACACACACACACACACAAAAGCACATACATATATGCACAACGTACACCTCATCAGCTCCCTTTGGCTCTAGCCTGACATCTAGCGACACAGGCTGTAACGTGATCCTACATGACACAGACATGTTAACATAATGGGGCAGTGAGGGAGGAGGAATCTGTGCATTGGAGAGCAGGAAGACTGACTGTGTCTGTTTGTGTGTGCATGTGTGGCCCTGATACATAACTCTACCCACTTTCACAGCCTAATATTCCTAATTATTGCTTTTCAGGCTGCTGGTTTACCATAATGCACTGATGTAGCGTGTAAATAGCATCACCTCACATGCATTTCTTTACGCTGCCTGCTGTGATGTAATGGTGTGAGGTGCTGTCGTAATGATTTGGAAATAACAGGTTGGGTGAGCTATGTTTGGGTAGGTTTGCCCTCTGCTACAGCCCTGCTCACCACACTGCAGTCTGACTAACACAACATGTTGTGGCTGCTTTGTGTTTTCTCGGCATTTCCTTGCGCCCCCCCCCCCCCCACACACACACACACACACACACACAGAACCTAAATTTAGCCTGTACTCATCCTCATCAAATTAATGTAGTTCTAAGTATATCCTCGCAAGCTTGCAGCAAGGCAAAGGACACTGTGTTCCTTTAAACACACACACACACTTATATATATTTATATATGTACACACACACACACACACACACACACACACACACACACACACACACCAAGTTCGTCTTTCTTCCAGTGGAGTCTGACAGGAATGAGGTCAGACACACTGATCCTCGTTGCACATTATTATTATTATTACCCGTTTTTTTATTCAGCCAATGGGAGGCCTGGGGGGAGTGGCTTGACTGAAAAATCAGGATGGAGACAGGCGCCGATTGGGCCGTATATCTCGCGATGAGGCTATATAACGGCGAGGTTCTCGTTGTTGTGTTTACAGTAATATCGCAGAGCGCTAAGGAAACAGGGAGACTATGAGAAAGCGCAGCTGCTCCATTCAACCACATGGTTCCTCAACCGCACAGACAAGCTGCGCTGCAGACAGCCAGGTTCACATAAGGGACTCGCACTGCTGCTTTCCACAGCGGCACGTTTCCAGTCTTGCAGGGCGAGTTTTCAGCCGCACAGGCAGTTGAAAGTTGCTGTTAAGTAGATTCGGGATTTATATTTTTCCGTTTGTTTCCGTGAAGCGCACTGGTAAAAAAAGTTGAGAGACCAGGTGTCTCCCGAACGGGCTGAAAAGAACCGACAGAGAAGAGACTTGGACGAACTTTTTTAGACCCATATCCTTCAGTGATCCGGCTCTAACGCGACTGAGAACCAGAACAAGTGAGGACTATTTTTTGTGAAAGTCGTTTTTGCGCACTTGAACTTCGCGAAAGCACCGAACTGAACACAGAGTTTCCAGACACCTGGAGGAAAGGATGGTGCAGCACATGAGCCAGACAGAGAGCGCCCACGCTCACTCCCCCGGCGGGGACAGCACGGACACAGGAGAAATGGACTTGGAGATGGATGCGTCTCCGACCCCAGAGTCCCCCTCCTCCGGGGAGCGGAGCGACTTGGCGTGGTGCAAAACTCCGACTGGGCACATCAAGAGACCCATGAACGCGTTCATGGTCTGGTCACAGATCGAGAGGAGGAAGATCATGGAGCAGTCGCCTGACATGCACAACGCGGAGATCTCCAAGAGACTGGGGAAGCGCTGGAAGCTGCTAAAAGACACAGACAAGATCCCGTTCATCCGCGAGGCGGAGCGGCTCAGACTGAAACACATGGCCGACTACCCAGACTACAAGTACCGGCCCAGGAAGAAGGTCAAGTCGGCAAGCGGAGCGAGTAAGCAGGCAGACCGCGGGGAGAAGAGCGGGGAGCGCAGCGCCAAAGCCGGCGTGAAAAGAAGCCCCGCGTCCAAAGGAGTGAGCAGGACGCACAAATCGGGGAGCGCGGGGAGCGCGAGGAGCGCTCCGGGGCAGGACTATGCGTCTCCCGGAGACCACCAGGCGCTCTTCAAATCCAGGTCAGTGTCTGGGGCGAGGCAGATCCCGGAGAAGCGCGCCGGAGAGGCGAGGCGCGGCCATATGTTCGGCGAGGCGGGCAGCCTGGAGAGCGGGCCTCCCTCCGTGGGAGTACCGGCCAGTCCCACCTTGAGCAGTTCGGCGGAGTCCAGCGACCCGCTGAGCCTGTACGAGGAGCAGAGCCCCGCGGCCAGCGAGTCGTCGCACACCGCGCGCCTCAGGTACGCTCGCGCCTCCTCCCCAACACCGTCAGCCTCTCACTCTTCCTCATCTGTGTCGTCCTCATCATCAGACGAAGAGTTTGAAGACGAGCGGCTCGACCTGAACCCGAGCCCCGGGTTTGAGAGCATGTCCCTCTGCGGCATGGGCTTCTCCGACGCAGAGCTGGACCGGGACTTGGACTGGAGCTTCGGGGAGTGCGGGGCGGGATCTCACTTCGACTTCCCCGACTACTGCACCCCTGAGGTCAGCGAGATGATCTCAGGAGACTGGCTGGAGTCCACCATCTCCAACCTGGTGTTCACCTACTGAAAGGAGCACGATGGAGAGGAACCGCGACGTCCCCCCCACGTTTTGAACTGTTGAACCCCCCCAGACAGGCGTGTGAGTCCAGACCAGAATATTTCCGCCATTCTTTCACTAAATGAGGGAGAGTGAAGACAGGAAAGGAGAGGTGGCCTGTGTGCGCGTTGAACCCCAGGTACGCGCCGCTCACAGACTTGGACAGCGCTCGGTGCGCTTGACGGGAACGCGCAGACGGGGGGAAATGCTTAGTTTGCATTTGGACACAGAGGCGGAGTGAATGTAAGCGGAGAGCAGTGAACACACGGACTTCAGCTCAAATGTTCAACCCAATCCGCCGAGGACGAGGACTGAGACTGAACTTTGAAACCTAATGTTATTTTGGGTCGGGGAAAAGGACACTTACAGGAGAGCTCGTCATGTTGGGTTTTCTTTAAGATATAGCCAATTCACATTGACCATCAAGTTGCTATTCAGGTGCCGTTTTTTCCAAACTCGAAATAGTTTCAATATCAACGCGCATGCCCTCCGAGAACAGGAGGATTTTGTTGTGGTTAAATGCGTAAAAAATGTTCATTGCTGCGTAATTTGCGCAATTTGTCTGACCATAGGACACAATTCACTATCACCAGCTTCTCTTTCAACGGCAGGACTTAAAACAAAGACTGACTCAAAACTTCAGAAAACCCTTTTTTCTGAACCTTTTTAAACACTCAGTGCACAATTCAGGACCAATGTTCCCCGACGCGCATCCTTTCTGCCTAGTGCTTCAACTTTGTAGTTCCTCTGTGTCAGATGACGTTTTTTTATATTGATGTATTTATACCGGCCAAACTTTTTTATACATAGAAGTATTGTTCTCGTACAGGTCTCATTTGTGTTTGTGCACACACACCTGTCTGTATCCTGCGCGGAAGGGCTAGAAGTGTATCTTATTTAAAATGTCCGACTTCTCTCACTTTTAAGGAGATTTGAGTGTGTCATGATTTTCTACTTGTATTTTTGTACAAAATCTATAGAAAGGGGGGATTTCCGGCGAGTGGGTAGCCTACAACATTGTTGTTTGGATCTACATTGGTGTTTAGACGTGCAGAGGGGGGTTTGTTTGGCACAATCTGACCTCACACAGTGTTTACAGTATTTACCCACATGCTTCTTAATGGCACAGTGACTCTAGTTTCACCAGCCAAGTAAACAAAGCACCACTGAAGCTCCAAGGCTGAGTGGTGACTGTGTTTCCAGTACACATAGACCTAAAGTATATGAGTGGAAGATCCCAGAGAGTCACTGTTTGGATAGAGCTAATACCTCTGTGTGCTTTTTATCAAGATAAGTTTTATTTGAACCACTGGATGGAATTTCACACTCATTCCACTTTGCCTAGACTTTGGAGGGAGGGAGATGTATGAAGTGCTTCATCTGTTATTGCGCAAATTGCATCAAAAAATAGTATTTAACCTTTCTGTACCTGTTGGCTAAGTATAGCAGGCTAATTGTTTTCCTATATTATGGCATGGCAAATAGCATTTGTATTTCAGATTCAGGTATATGTAGCTATAGCTGTTGTGTTTAAGATTTTTAAAAGAATAATAACATGAAGATATTTATGTAAACTGACTGTACTATAAGCAAAGATTGTGTGTTTTATGTATGATGATGATCAACGACAGGCACTAGGACAGCCATCTTTGGACATCCTTATGTTGAAGATGATTGTGGTCCAGGAGTTTTTGTTTTGTTTGGGGTTTTTTTTTAACCTCAAACATCTTTTCTATCGTCCTTTTTCTTTTTTCATTTGTGCAATATGCTGTGTATGATCATGTTTTGTCCAATCATGCCAATATCATTTGATGTTTATTGCTCAAAACCAGCCAATGTTTGGGTCAATCACTGCCTCTCAGACCTCTGTACAGATTGTTGTTTTTTTTTTTATTATTTGTTTTTCTTTTCTTCCGGAAAGGAAATAAAATCAGCTGGAACTGAAAAGTACAAAGCCTATTTTCTCCCTTGGTTTTTTATTTATTATCGGGACCATTAAAAGAGCAGAAGTGCCATCATGGTTACCTAACAGTTATATGTACACTGAAGAGGTAACTGGAGCAGTCTCACACACTGAGGCCCCTTTTCAAAGGTGAAAGCATGCTCAACAAAAGGTGAGCCTTCATTATCACATTCCATAGCTGAGCCTCATTCAAAGGCTCCAATCTGATGTTGGGTGTTTACACTCTGTTTGTGCATGTGAATATGAATGCGTGCGTGTGTCTGTTTGCTGTAGGTAGGTGTGCAGCTGCAGACTGTGAATCAATAGCCAGCCAGTGAATCGATAGGAGTGGTCTCTTCCTCCCTCTCTTGCTCCGTCTGATTCCACACGTGCAAAAAACGTGGCTGCCATGGAAACACTGTATCTAAGAGAGAGGGTGCAATCCGCTGGGGAGCAGCGTGCCAGTCACAGTGTGTGTGTGTGTGTGTGTGTGTGTGTGTGTGTGCAAGTGTGTATGTGTGAGGGATAAGGGACACAGACTGATCCGTCGGGGTGGGGTGGAGGGGCGTCAGACGTTTCTGCAAGGCATGACTGGAATAAAGGAGAAGGAGGAGGTGTGCGTCTGGCTGTGGGTGGGAGTGTGTGTGCCAGAGGGAGGGAGGGAGGGAGGGAGGAGAGGGTGCAGAGGGAGGTGTTTGTCTGTCCTGGTGGATCGAGCAGGAGACTGCTCCCAAATCCAATTAATTCCTTCTGGATGCATTCATTTGTCTAGTACATCTGATGAGAAATAGACAGAAAGAGAGAGACCCCTAAGGTGCAGTATTTAGTGTGTATCAATTTACGCCCTTTTCCACAAGAGACATTGGTAATTATTTCCATCTCTCTCGCTCTCTCTGTCAGGAGAGCAGGGTTGTCTCCAGCTTTCCTCTGACATGTCAGGTTGGGTAATGAGAAAGATAAGGCATGGCCATTAAACGCACTGTCCTGACGCTGGTGCGCACGTGTTCGCAGTAAGCGTGCCATCATACAGGACACAGTGTGTCTCAGAGGTGTCCCTGTTTTAGAAAAAAAGTAAAATTGTCCCCAAAGTCTGATGGATGTTGGGGGATAAAAAAAATCATCCACATACACACACACACATTCACACAGTGACCCACTTAAAGACACATGCACCAGTGTAAACACAGATGAAGTCATAAGAGGAGTGGGTACTACACGCTCTACATTCAAGGCTGATTGCAAGAGTTGTGCTTTTATTTGCGTTTGATGTGTTCAATTGTGTGAGTCTGACAAGATCAAATATATAATCATACAGATAGAAATGCACTTTTTACTTGACCACATTTATCTGGCAGCTATACTATTTAATATTAAATCTGTTGCTCCCAACCTTTCTGCCTTGTAATGTTTTACAAAAAGAAAAAAGAAAAAGGACGTATCTAGTTGGAGCCGTTTGTCACATTTCAGATGTGAGCTGTCAGCAGTTCCGCCACAGAGAAGTCTCCCCTCTTGACTTTCATTTCAAGAAATGTTTAAGGCTCAAAGAGGATAAATGACCCTGCCTTTTTACCAAAAATCAAATTTTAGGGAAAAGTTTTTAAAAAATGAATATACAAGTTTGTTTTTTTTCTTCTTCCTGCCCCATTAATCATCTCACGCTCCTGCAGATTTATTTTGTGACCTTTCAGATGGGAACCACTGGTGCAAAGTCACTGAAACTATACCTCCACTTCATCTACACTTCCAACAATGCTTGTCCTTGGATAGGATTTTAGTTCTTTAACTTGTAACAGAATGTTGTTAGTTGACTCTTTTAGTTCTTTTAGTATTTAACTAACAGATCTGAATACTTCTGTATTTAGTTAGACTGTATTCTATTATTTATTGTGCCCCTTCTGGATGCTATACTGTCTTTGGTGACATTATTATTATACTTGCCTTACTGTTTATTTATTCATTTATTTATTTATTCCACTTTTGTGTCATGATTGTTGTATTTTTGTGAGTTAGTAGTTAATAAACTAATTTACATGCCATAGACAATATGGGATAACATAGTAGTTATCATGGTATTGGCTATACTATATTTCCACCATGTGAGAGTATCAGTAGGTTTAATTTGTAATGTAGTAGCACATCAACGTCCCCAGGAATTACAGTGATAACACATAAGATAAACATGCGCAGAAAGTGAGGAAAGATCACTGCTCACTGCTGGGCAGACACGCTGAGAGCCCCTTTGGGAATTTTATAGGAATAATGTAGAATATTATATTGATAACCGCGGAGATTAAAAAAAAAAATACAAAGTCAACATGAAGGCACTTTTGAACATCACCGACTGTCCCTACAGGAACTCTATAGGAGTGATTTCTCGCACGCTGCCGGTGCAGTTGAAGGCGGGACACTAAGTCATAAGGCATGCACAGACAAAGAAATATACAAATACCGCTCTCATGGCACGCAGCCCAACTTTGTTTCATTCATTTCAGCCGTTTGCGCTTCCGTCGTCTTCTGCAGCTTCGGTAGCTGGAATGAAACATGAAAGATAGCTGGGAAATAATTCATACGCCAGAGGTGAGGAGATTTAAACAAATACAACAACGACAAAAAGTTTAAGAAGTGAGACAAAACTTTCATCCCGAGTCATGTGTCATGCGTCATGCGTTATGAGAGGAGACAAAGGAACCGGAGTTGAACCCGGGATGGTAATGCGTAAAGTTCGGGGAAATGGGATCAGAAAGAGTTTGGAAGAAGTCAGGTAGGCTGCAATCATCTCTTCATCATTAATAACGCGCTTTAATATTTATATTTTTAAAACGGTACGCTCATAGGTTCTTTTATTTTTCGTGTCACGGGTTGTTTTTTTAAGAGACTGCTCTGTCATCTTTAAGATCAGATGAGTGGTTTGTAAGGAAGACTTTCTCTCGGAGGAGGAATTACATGTTCTTTTTTATTGGTCTATTTTTTAAAAATCGCTGTAAAGGCAGTTTGTTGGATATCCGAGGATATCTGATGTCTGATACTGATTCTGGACTGTAAACGCAACTTCTGCCAGGCACGCTCCAGCAGCTGCAGCCAGTAATACATCGGATGACTGCGCATGCAGCTCCAAGTTAAGTCCAGTAAATTACTCTGACAATTAAACGCTGTTTGGAGTGTCTGCTAACTGCCCTGGTTCAGCAGAGAAAGGGCTGGACAGCGGCTGTCTGGAATGGTGTGTGTGTGTGTGTGTGTGTGTGTGTGTGTACAGTTGTGCTTGGAGCAATAATGACAGTTTGTTTGCCTAACCTACAGTATCTGATGGGTGGGGACTTGAGTGGCCAGATGTACATTACAGTACAATCCGATATAGGGCACAGTTAGGGTTAAATGATGTCTGGCAGTGCGGGGCCCTGGGGCTCCTGGCAGGATAAACAGGGTAGTGCCCCCATTAAAATTCCATCAGTAGATAAACTGTGGACTGACATAAATTGACAAATGACAGCAGGGCAACAGTTGTAAGCACATGGCTGCAGCTCTTTAATGTGTGGGCTGCTGCTTTTCATAACAAACAATAGAAAAAGAGTCAGTCATCGAAGCTCATACACAAATCACAGCATGTCACTTATCAGTATGTCTGTTAATAAGTTAGTTCAAATAAATACATCCTGGTGGTTTTTCTGCTCGAAGATGGTGATGTTGATTAAGTAGAAGAAGACTGTACCAAAAATTGGGAGGGGGATGGGGGTACACTATTATGTATGCATTCAACCCCTCCCCAAAATGTTTTAAAATGAGATAACAGCATCAAATGGGTTCACCTCATTGCATTATTGATGATTAAAAAAGCAAGGCACAAAGAATTTAATGGGTTATATTGCAATAAACTGTAATATCTTAATGGAATCGTAATTTTCCCATAGCAACCAACTGCATATAAAATGAATTTCCTCGTAGAAGTCAGTCATTATAAAATGGTGAATATTCTATTCACTTGATTAATAAAGAGATGCTGAGTAAACAATTATTATTGCCCTTGAATGAGGGAACTGTGCTGTACATGCCATACCTATCTTGAATTCTATTGTGGGATAATCGTATGCTTTCTGTTTTGGGATTTCAGACTGTTCGTCATATCAAAATAGGTGCAGCCCTGAATACCACTATTGCCCACTCTGCACACTATAGCCATCATGTGCTATATGATCCCAAAGGTAACATCCCTGTCCTGCTCTCCCAAAACAATTCAGACAACCTGAATGAAAACGACCACTATATATGTATATAATAATAATTTTTATACCATCCCTTAATGCATTGGCGTCTGAGTCACTTTGCAGAGTACATTAGGTCTGTAGTGGTTTGTCTGGGTGGCATGGGTACAAGAAGAATGTGTGAGTTTGGACCGTGGCAAATAGCAGCAGGTCCTCATGCTAAGTGCTGATCAAACGCTGTAGGACACGAGAGACCGTGTCACAACACCTACTTCTACACTCAGGCCTCTCTGTACATTCAGACACTGTGGCGCACAAAGTGTACAGCACATACAGAACTCATTGTTCAGCACTGTGCTGAGATAGTTTAGTATGACAGAGGATTTCTGAGTCATAGATGGGGGCAAGTTCTGAGAACACTGAGGCTTGGATCCTGATTTCTAAAGATTTAAGTAGCGGAGTGTGCAGTACAGGTTGTGCACAATTGAATGAAAGACAGACACTGTTGTATAAGGCAACACTGTCACAGCACCTCAGAGAGGTTGAATTGTGTATTTATTGCCATGTTTATCATATCTCCTAAGATGTGATACAGACGTGTGCTTTTCAGTTGTGATCTGGATCATGTGGGCCTGAGTTTGAAAAACTGGATCCCGAGACAGGCGACCTACATGCAGCTTGAATTGAAATGCTCAGATTGCAATGTGTCATTGTTACTGTGACACAACCTAAATTACATCATCTCCTTGGACAGTTTTCATAATTTCAGCACTCAGCTTGACTGAGGCTGTGCCAGCATGAAGGACAAAAAAAGGAAACATTGTGACTTGTTAAGCAGATTCAGTTCAGACCTCATTCAAACAATACATCCAAATACACAAATACAGAAAAAACCCAACTCAGCTTGGTTATAAAGAGGAAAGGCTTTTGCTTTCAGTCCTCAACAGCAGTATGTCCAGTCTGGCTGGTCACACCACTGAATGCAATTGGCAGTGTTCCTGGGTGGGAAGCCAGTGAGGGATCATGTCCTTGTCAGATGACTGATTGCGGGTCCCTGAACCCGGTTCAGCTTTTCACCTGCACACAACTCATGTATCCGAGGTAGCATGTGACTGTCTACACTTTCCCCAGACAGTGTGTCATTGTCCTGTGGAAAGACTTTATCTCCAAAATGTCAACCTTTCACGTGCCGAAGAAAAGTGCCATGTTTAACAGCTTCTCCAATGGCTTTATGGTGGGCAGCGCCGGTTGGTCTGATGTTTGGTCTACCACTCTGAACTCAGGTGGAATATTTCAAGAACTACTGGGTGGGTTAATACCAGCAGGTCAAAGTTTTCACTTGGTCCAAAATGTTGTACAGCCCTTCCTTCACAGAGGATGAAACCTTGACGATGTTCTCTAACACTGTCAAGACATTAACATTTGAAGTTTTGAGTGAAATGTCAAAAATATCAGTCTGTCCAATACTGGATTTAAGACTGCAGTTTATGAGAAGAGCTAGCACGAATGTAAATTCTTAAAGACATCTTAAATGAGTTATACAGCTCAATAAATGAGTTTCATTTCATTCAAACAACAATCACCAAATTTATTTTTCATGGGACAGGTTGCACATTAACAGGGACAGGAGCAATAGCATGGGGAAATTATTCATAGCAAAGGAAAAAAAAATGAAATGTGCTTGAAACAGATAGAAGTGCCGACACAAAAACGCATGTGATATCAGTTCTTGTTGATGCAGGATAGGCTATGAGTTACACCCTGGGAGAGATAAACTCGGATATAGGCAGCAACTGAGCAGAAGGCAGGAGGGTGTGAAAGCAGACTACTAATAAATAGGATATGCTAAAGAGCTCCAGTAGTAGGATTACAGCTCCACGGGGGCCTGAGGTGGTTGGAAGGCTGTCAGTACCAGACGGAGGCAGACAGACAACGCCTAAACAAACTGTTCAGGTGTTGTGGTTTGTTTGGCTCCCGGTGGAGCAGGGCTGTCTCTCAGATGAAAGTTTTTCATGAAACACAGCAATAGGAGACTGGATGACAATCTCTCTTGTCCTTTCCTTCAGCTGGCTGCCCACTGAGCGCCAACACAGCGAGGCTTAGAGCAGAGGTGGACAGGAATAGACGATGTGAAGATGCTTTTGATTACTAAACCTAAGAACCGGTTGTGAAGCTCCGAGCTACCTGCGGGGTCCTCAGGAAGAAAATCCTCTGGTGGGCTTTAGGAGATGTTCTCCTGCTATTTGAGGGATGATGGAGGACTATCAAAATATGACAGCCTCGACTGAGTTCACCACTGAGCCCTTCATCTGCAAGGGATGATGAGCTGGCAGTTTCTCTCAGAAGTATGCAGTCTTCCATGTTTCCTGTAGGTTTCACTGGTCAACTCTAAGTTATTATTCTTTCCCTGAGGCGAGAGACTGTCCATGACCTTATTATGAACTGTACCTCAAATGCAACACAGTGCATGTTCCTTTCATTCAATACAATAATGAGATAAACATCAAAAAAATGCATTTAGCTACATAAAATACCCTGACTAGTGTACTTAGTACCCTATAAGAGCAGCACTGTGTGCTTTTTATGCTACTCTGCTTATGCTGCATCTTACTGTCAAATCAAGGAGAGTGTTCATGGGAGAGTGTTCATCAGGAACCGTGCTGCCCAGTTAGAGATGGACCAGCCTAGAGCAAGTGCAGTAAACTGCTTCTTATGAATTTTGTGGTAATTATACAGTGTTATTCTAATTATTGTTTCACGTAGGTATGGAAACATGTATTTTTTTAGCATCAGCCCAGCAATGCTATATGAATGATATTGGACACTTTGCCCCTTGATGTCACCTTTTGAATGCTCTGGGTCCTCCTTTAGCTCCTTTAACATAATTTCTTTCATAAACAAAGGCCTCCTTTTTTGGTAGGAGGTGGTTGCATCGGGTTGCGTGTGTCCAAACGCAGAACTGTCACACCAGGGATCACTGTTGGTGCTGTTAGGTTTAGGTGACACAAGCACTTGATTAAGGTTAGGGAAAGATTCTCATGTGGCTTAACCAGGATTTTAAAGCCATAATGCGGTCTCTTCCCATATACATCAGCAAAGAACGGGCTACAGTCTGCTTCACTCATGCCTCAACATTCAACACAGCAGAGAACAGTGGAGGTCTGTCCGACTACCCCGCCCGATGTACTATTACTCTAAAGGGGTCCTGACCAAGCGCCCGTATGTGATGACTTTGGAGTGAGACTGCCCTGTGAGACCTTGCAAATTTAAATTCAGGTCGGTGGGTACATTGTTTAACTCTCCCTGGTGAAAAAAAACAACAGTACCGAGGGTCAGGGAAGTTTTCATCTGTGCCTGAGCCAAGGGAGGAAAGCAGCAAAAGGTCACTTTTGTTAAAATATTTGCAGGGTCAGGGAGCAAAGAGATATGTTTTTTATACACGGCATCTGCGCCGTAGTGAGTGTAGAGAGGAAATGGGCTGTTTTGATTTTCTGCTGCTGCCTTAATAGCAGTTTAAAGTTCAAAAATGGACTTCAGATGCCTATTCCTAAATGAGGCCCCTGTGGCTATGGCCATGCCTCAGAATGAATACTGAAATGAGTCCACTCAACAGCAAAAAAATGGTAATGCTACTTATTACGGTGACTCACTGGCAGTCAGGCTAATTTATTTTCCTTTTTGTATTATTTTGTTTCAAACAAATTGGCTTATTAAGGACACTTGTGTGTATCCCGCAGTGACCCCTCACATCAACTGCAGTGAGTGACCTGAGCAGAGTTTGTTAGCCTCCATATGAGTGTTCAAAATTGGGAAAACATGAAAAATGTGTGTGAGGAAAAATCTTCCACGTTGATGATGGATTTAACTTAACATTGTAAATGTACAACATTTTTTTCCTGCAGCCACCCTGCCTCTGATCCAAGATGTAGGGAAGGCTTGTCAAATCATTTTTAAATGAAAGTATTCATTTAGAATTGGCAAGTAAATTAGCAGATGTGTACAGGAGAGAGAAATTGTGGTATAATCTCTCCATTTCCTCATTTGTCGTGCCCATGCCTGTCAGCAGCAGTTATGTGCAGAGTAATGATTTCTAATTGTGTGCTTCCTACGGCTGCCAATTTCAGACCATGGCAAACTGATGGTTAGCTCTGTCAAGAAATCTGAGTGATCACCCTTGTTCCCTCGGTACCTTTGGCTCGTCTTTGCTTCTCCTGAGGTGGAAAAAGTCAAATCCACTCATGGATCGAACAAAGCAATAAATCTGAGCAAGACAACGAGGTAGAAGCACTATCCTGTGGACACATACTCACTGAGCATTGTTGTGTGTGGTTGTGCATTTAAGTGCGTGTGTGTGCCTGTGTGTGAATGCGTGTGCATGGCTGCACGTCTGGAGGAACTGCGAGATATGTTGTTGTGACATGCCTTGTCTTCCGTTCTGTAGAAAAACAAAGACAGTCACTGCTGGATCCAGACAGCATAACTAATTAGTCACGAACACACATGTGAGCACGCACACACATCCACAGACACACATATAAGCAGCACGGATACATGCAGGAGCCGGCAAGTAGGATATGATGTCACCTCCATAACCATAATTACCCGTCATAAATCATGTGGCGTGGCACCCTGTCACAGAGTGAATGGGTGTCCTATGTGCCAGCCAGGGATGGCTGCACTTTACTGCTGGGTGCCACAGTGCCACCGTAATACGAACTCGCTCCGACTGGAGTGTGTGTTCTGGTTTCATTTTTTTCACTCATCATAGCCTCCTGAATGATACAAAGCGTTCTTTTATGGCTCCTTTGCTATCGTTTGGTTACAGTCAGTGTGGGGCTGTAGATTAGGGATTTTCTCCTGGTGGTTGTTTGTCTCTTTGTGAACTGTGCAGCATGGGATAGTTAAACCAGTGTGATTTGTCTGGATTGAAGTCAACGGTTTTTAGTTTAATTAAATCTGGGCATTAATACAGTAAACGTATTTTAAATGAATGCAAAGAAGATGACTTTTCTTTTTTTGATATCCCAGAATTATATTTTGATAGAGCAACATTTTTCACAGGACACCATTACAGAAACAATGTACTGATTGTTTTTTAACCTCACTAATTACATTACTAATCAGTTCAGCGTTTCCCACAGACCAGCGAGCAATTTGTGGCAGCATCTGTGTGTGTGTGTGTGTGTGTGTGTGTGTGTGTGGGTGTGGGTGTGGGTGTGGGTGTGGGGGGGTCACATAGGATGGATGGGTCACATAGCAAAACTTGTACAGAACAGAACCTGTAACTAATAACCTATCTTATAACTAATAGTCTATATACTTTCAGTTTTGTGTTTCCAGGTCTTAATTCAGACTATCTTGGATTATCAGTGACGACCTGCATTCTGCTTCCTATTTGCACAGATCTGGCACCAAGGTGACCCTAAAAAAAGGCTAGGAGATCCTCTGTGATAAACGCGGTGCAAGCACGTGCACTGAGCGAAAAGCACGCCGGGTAATTAGGCCATTGCGTACAGAAAAAGAAATGTCTAAAACAACAATGAGAGGATTCTAGTTGTTAAACTGCAAAGTAACATGTCAGAAAGAATAAAACTTGTTGTGTCTTTTCAAAAGAAACGACGAGTCGCCTGATGTCGTGAGATTTATATCATGCAAATTACTTGAAAATGAGCCATGTACGCTGGTATATGGCTTGTATGGTATCATATTGCAGCACCGCGTTGCGTCACCCCTCCGCTCTCATACACTCTGCGTTCCGGCACCATCTGATTTACAAATGAAGCACTGGCCATTTACATTTACAGACGAAGCAGCTGTCGGCCTGTGTGTGTGTCTGCGCACGTCTGTGTCTTGAAACGTGGCGGTCAAGTTTTGGCATTGTGGCAGTCGTCGCATACAAGTCGAGGCATGGGAAACACTGCGGTTATGTTGACAATTTAGGGCTAATATTGTTTGCTGGGTTTGATGAGGAGATGGTGTCAGCGGTTTACGTTAGCTTAGCGGAGTAGAGGCTGGATGAAGCTGGATGTAGCCTCTGCCAAATGCGGAGACATGTGATTCGTGGTTATTTAAAAGTTGTCTTATAACTACGTGTTGCGTCTTCTTGGCCGCAAGCTAGCCACCAGTAGCTTTGCCTACATTCGGTTGGTAGCCGTCACCTGAGGACGAGAGGTCATTCACCAAGGCTGAGCTAACGTTAGCTGCTGTAAATACCTCGAAAGTTTCGCTAGCTGCTTGTTCAACATCGCATTTTCTATCAAGGCACATTTGACAGAGCTGGGCTGAGTGAAAGTAAATAAATGAGTTATAATAATTACCTTTGCTGTTGCAGTTAGTGAATTAGTTAAGTACTGTAAGTAACTGTCAATGCGTAATGTGTAATTTGAGATGGATTATGTGTTTCAAAAATTAGCCCAGCACTGAGTAGTAATAATGATACATATTCATGCTTGTGGGGGATCCAATCAAAATGTCACATGAATTAATTAAATGTAAGGTCCTTCCAAAGACAACCAATGAAGTACTGAATAATTATACATCAAGTATTAAATTAAATACAATGAAAATGAGTAGCTATATTTGAATTTTAATAAGAGGGCAGTATCAGCTCACTAAAACATCAGTGTAATGAATAGTATGTGGCCATGTAGTATGTGTGTACTTGTCCTTTGCGCCTATGCAGCACGGTGTCCTTGCTGTATGGAACAACAACATGGGGTGCTTTCGTTCCCTGTGGATAGGCACACATGTGCCACACACACACACACACACACACACACACACACACACACTCAGGAGCCAAACTGCTGACAGTGCTGAACAGAGCAGCTTCCCTGTCACTAAAGCCCTTGAAGTGTGGAGGCAGCTCCTGCAGTCCTTCTGCTGTTTAAGTCAAACCCATACCTCCGCTCCCCACGCCTCCTCCTCCTCCTCCCCATCTCCTGCACCTCCCATCTCCCTCTTGTGTTCTCACAGTAATTCCACGCCTTAACTTGACTGCTGTGACTTTCAGCAGAAACAGTTCTGCCAAAGTAGTTGTATAAAATGTAAATTTCCAACAGCCCAAACAGTTTGTACAATCGAGCTGCGCTGAGATGATAAATTGCTCTCTTTCTCCCAAACCACAGAGACTGTGTGCAAACCCCTGCCTCCACCCCCTCCATCTCTGTCTGCCTGCCTCCACCCCTCTCTGACATATAGACTCATGCACATCCTTTCTTTCAAACACACTTCACTGCTCCCCTCACATATACTGTAGCTCACACGCTTGATCAAATATACACAGAGATTCACTAAGCTATATTCGTCCGCTCCTTGCAGTGTTTTTTTGCTTGTGTAATCTTTCCTTATATAAGTAGACTGGAGGCAGGCAGGGTCATTACATCTGATACGGTTCACTCAGGAGAAGCACTCGGGTTTTGTTTGTGTGTCATGGCTCGTCTAGACGCTGATCGAGGTCCAATATTGGCAGACTTATGAGACTTGAAACAAAGTCTTCTGAGTCTTTTTGTTTTTTACGTCATGTTTTCTTTGTTTTATTGTTTTTTTTAAGAGTTTGGAAATCAAAACTGGATAGGAGCAGGGATGTAGTTGATAAACAGCAGAGTGCATGACCTGCAGTATGGACAGATCATCATGAGGTATACAACGGCTAACAGAAACACAATTCAGCTGTGTTTAGCTCTTCTCACGAGTCTCCATGTGTTTTCTTAGAAGATTGTCATTAGGTCTTTGTTGCACTGCATGAAATATTGTGTGTCTTTGACCTGGAGGTTACTGCTTCTGCTTTTGATATTTTACTGCTGAAAGTTCAGAAAATGAACATTTTTTCACTTCAAAGTAAAGTGCAGGGCAAAGCCTTTATGTCGGTAAGAAAGTATCAGTTTCATTTCTAGTTTGGCGGGTTTCATCTTGTGATAAGTTCAGGTATATACCGTAGGCCTTGCTTCACTATTCGTCTGGCCACCTGGTCAATCAAAGTCCAATATTTATTCTCTTGAAGTTCTGTTTTCAGCCTCTACCAACTCCTGAGGGAAATATCTGACTCTTTGGCTGCTAAAAACTCCACTACGTCCACCAGCTGGAGTCTCTAAATGCGTCTGTCCGCTGTGTGGTGCAGAGCAGGTCAGATGCAGTGGCTTTTCAGAGCTTTGTCACCGAAGAGTGAAGCCCAACAGTAAAGGTGTGGCTCGGGTGATAAGTCACTTGCGGTTCATCACCACAGGAACTTTAATGATTATACTTGACACAGCTGTGATTGCTGAATTTCTGCTGATGAACTTTTCTGTAGTTACTGATGTCAGTGCTTCTGTGGGCGCAAAGCACATTGCTCTCTGTGAGCCAGGCTGCTGGTTGAGTCACTACTTGCTGGCAGAGCCTGCAGGCACAAAAAAATAAACCTTTATATATAGAAAACATTATGTTTAACTTTCCTTTAAGCTGTAGTGCTAGTAACAAAGTATTTATATTTTTCACATATTATTATTAGCTAAAGTATAATAGTTATATCCCTGTTACCATAAGAAAACTCTTAATTGATGCTTAAGTACAGCATAAAAGACCATATTTCTACATTAATACATCAATGTCATATTAAAGATATTGAATCAGATGCTTGTAATCTGGTTTTAGTTGCTTTACCCTCCCCTACATATTTGATTAGAAGAGGAGGAAAAGACAGGGAGATGAAAGGAGGAGGAAAGAGAAGACGAAAGTCCTCTCTTCCTATGCCTCTATACGTGGAGTGGAAGGATATATTTTCCAGATGGAGAGCTCTGTAAGTGTACACAGGCGCCGAGCGAGGCACAAGGCAGAACACCATGTAAGTAGAGTGGGAGAGAGAGAGAGAGGGAGAGAGGGAGGTGAGTGTACAGAGTGTACAGGGAGCACATCTGTAAAAGCCATTTCTCTATAAGGTATGGAGAGGAAGAAGGGAATAAAGATAAATGTCCTGTGACATTCTGAAAGTGGGCCAAACCAGGGTGTGTTTTAAACTGATCCATATGGGGTGGGAGACAGAGACAGAGGCTTTATCATCTTAGTACAGTTTGAAATATAGCAGTACAGTATTAACTGGTGTTTGCTGATTTCTTGAAGTCCTTGTATTTGCTCACTGTTTTGGCGTTGACTTTTCTGTTTAAAACTCATGCCAGTATCACCTATGAATATGTGTATATACGAGGAAGACCGGAGACAGAACAAGAGAGGGTTTTTTTACACAGTATGGGCAGAAGTACATGGATACCTCTTTCCACATAGGGTTTTTAATCTTTGGTCGTTTTTTGGGACCCTTAGCTCCAATTGTGGGAACCCTGAAAGGGAGCACAGAGAAACATTCCCTTCAAAAGATGAATGTGAGAAAAGCCTTCTGGTGTCGAACTCTGCTCAGTGAAAGTCAAGCGAAGTAACAATATGAGAGACACATTTCTAAGTGGAGCAGGGGTTCAAGTTGGGGTTTTACTTGTGCGAGACAGTTTTTTAAAAACAAATGGTCAAAAGGGAAACAGCAAAGGCCAAGGGCAGGCACCTCCCCGATGACATCATCGGGGTTATCGCAGAGTGGTTTTTGTAATAAGACAGTCGGTAATCACTGGCAGACGTAATGTTTGGCACGCCATGTACCTTTGGCCATATAGCGTAAACGGCTAAACACACAATAAACCATTATCTTATAGGGGTCCTATGATATAACGCTGTATTTGCCACCTACAGGAGCGTCAGAGAGGCTGTCTGCTGTCCATTAAGACTAAAGCACCACTTTCATTAAGTGAACATACTGGATTACAGCAGAGAGACGTGCCATGTGGCAACTCTCTCGCCATTAGGTATTGTGCTGCTCTGGGCAATAGATCACGCATGTAGCGGCCATGTTTGACCCCTGGTTCTCCAGTTTCCGTAGCTCCTAATCCCCTGGGATGAATTTATAGTGGTTCTCTCCCTCCAATATACCATCTCTTCATCACTTAACCGCTGCGCTTTACAGTTCTTTTTCATCTCAACTTCTGATGAATCGCATTAGAGACCTCTGTTGCATTGGAAAGGCTGGTATAACAGTTTGAGCTTTTCTTGGTAATGAAATGTGAAATGGGCGGACTCGGGCTTCGCCATGCATGTGTGAGAATTAATGTAAACCAGCTATACTGTCGAGGGGAAATGTGATTTTTGGCAGGCTAAGATGTGGTTTGCAGTCCCCCTCTTTTTCTCCCTTGTGAGCCAGCCAGGGTTAGACTGATACGTGTTCTTGAAGGCCAATACTGATACTTTTGGTTTGATATTTTTCAGTTTCCCTGTGTAAGCTTTTTTTTTTTTTACTGATATTGTTGCTGGTGGAGTCTGACATGTTTTATCACGATAACGATATTAAATAATGCCAACCCGTATCACCCATGATAACAGCCTGTTAGCAGTTTCTTTTCAGTACAGATCTATGTATAGTTTGTCTGAGTCTCACTTGGCCTCGAGGTTAGTCTCTGTTCCTGCAGCTTTCATTCCTCAGTGTAATTTTCTTAAATTTATCAACAACAATATCCCCTGAGGCCCCAAAATACTTCCCCCATAGACTTCCATTAGAAAAGCTCCAGATAAGACTTTAGACTGTGAAATTTACTTTTTTTTTTAAACCTCCTAAAAGCCAAGGCAGCTCCTCTCTGTCTGTGATATCTCAGCCCGAGTCTTGAGCCCGAGTGAGACGCGTTTCTGCCACCCCAGACAACTTACTACTACTTCTGCAGCTTTTTCAGTACAGCGGAGGGAAAGCTGTCGTACTAACGACCAGCGTGAGGGAACCCAGAGAGCGTTCTGGAGCGCGCGCTGGCTGATCAGCTTCTATTGAAATGAATGAGTGCAGGATCTGCGTCTCATATTGCAGGCTTGCAGCACACCACACGCTGGCACTCGCTGGCCCCAACATTCCTGCGTCAATCAGTTGATTTATAATCAGTTAAACTTGTCAAGCAGCATTAAAATAGATATTCAAGTGTGTGCAGAATGGGGGGGGGATCCTCTCCCCTTCGTTTCTCTCTCATATCTTTGCCTGCTATATTTGGACCCCTGCCCCCAAACCCGCCCGCACGTCCTTGCGACTGCATACAGGCCTGTACAGTATGATCCACAGGTGGTGACCACCCTCACTTATTACGCTGTACTTTCTGTCAGACATGAATAGGCAAAAGCACACAGGCACACTCAAAAGCACCTGGACACACAGGAGACACACACATGCACACAAACACATATTTGGGGGCACACACTTAAACACACAGACGTAGTGGCGTGCGCACACGTTCGCGCACTAATGTGGACACACACAGACTGGGGTGAAAGGATCCCTTGTTCTTTTATCACTGCACTGGGATGACATGGCAAGTTTGCTAATGTCAGGGAGGTTTTCTTCTACTATTACACTAGCACACACACAAACGCACACGTACACAGCCCTGAATGCCAGCAGCTGGCTCGCCCGAGAAGACCACACACACTCCCGCAAACACACATGCCACAAACTGAGTCACAATCCAGACTACTGATCCCTATCACACGCACACACACACACACACACACCCTCAGCGGAGCCATATGGGGAGCAGCATTGGTGGCTGTGTGTGGGATCAATGGGAACACCGGTGGCAACTGCAGTAAGCTCTGGAGACGCGCCATTAACCTTGACTGAAAGCCTGAGTCTCAGAGTGAGACACGTTTCTGCCACCTCAGACAACTTCCTGCCACTTCTGCAGCTTTTTCAGTACAGTGGAGGGAAAGCTGTCGTACAGTCGCTGTGATACATGGCTCAGGGTTTTTTTTTATCTGCAGTAAGGCCGCCTTCACACGGTGTGCACTAATAACTGGGTCATTTCCACTGTGGGAAAGAGAAACGAGCCCGTACACAAGACAACCCATCCATTTTCCCTCCTCCTGTATTTGTTCCTGTCCTCCGTCGCTCCCACTGTCTGCTTCCTCTCTCCCTCCTTTTTCTGGGATCCTGGGGAAAGTCCCAGTCACTCGCCTCTCTCTCTCTCTCTCTGTCTCTGTCTCTGTCTCTCTCTCTCTCTCCTTACATTCCTGTACTGAGTGGAAGGCAAGGGCCCCTTCACACTGCCGGAATTCTGTGTGTGTGTGTGTGTGTGTGTGTGTGTGTGTGTGTGCGCGTGTGTGTGTGTGTGTGTGTGTGTCAGACTCTCTCTGAGTGTGAGAAAATGTCTGTCCATTTCTAATTGCACCCTGAGTGTTGAAAGTGCTCTGCAAGAGCTGTGTCACTAAATATAACAATAGACAGTAAAAGGCAGGAAGCTGCAAATATGTTGGGGTTTTGTGTTGTGTGTGTGTGTCCGTGTGTGTGTTCAATTGCTTCTACAGCTGCAAGCCCCTTACAGGCCCAGTGTAATCAGTATACTTCAGCTGCACATTTCTCCCACTCAGTGGACTAAAGCCATTTGTTCTCGCTGCTCTCCGCAGACCTCTCGACTCAGAGTTGCAGTTACACACTGAAATGCCAGCGAGCAAAGGGATGGTTACGTTTAAAATGTGGCACTGTGACATACTGAAGATGCTATTCATGCGTGGTAGTCCGTGTAGTATGTGTAGAGTGGTGGTAGTGTGTGTGACAAAAGTAGTATTGAAAGGAGGAAGAGGAGGAGCAGCAGTATTAGCAGTAGTGGCAGTAGTAGCAGGGGGAAAAGAAAGCTGCACTAGTAGTACAGTGATAGTAATAATACTAGTAATACCACAAGCGTTAGTAATACTCGTTGTGGAGGCCGTGGTAAAAGCACCTGCGCTGGTAAAAGTATTATTGTAGGTAGCTGTAATTGTTGAACTAATAATAGTTATGGTAACAGTAGTAGTAGTTGCAGAAGAAGTGGTATTGGTAGATAAAGCAGTAGCAGTGGTAGTGGTAAACTTGGGTGGTGAACTTAAACTCTGGAGCATCAGTAATAGCGTGGTAGTCGGCTGCCATTCATGGAAAATGTTCAATAACGCAGGCTGATTTGTAAAAGTACAGAGTATTGGCAGCTTCGGGTCCCAAACTCTCAGTATCAGGCTTCAAAGGCCGCGTATCCTGTGAGTTCTGGTCTCAGTGAATCAGAGTCCAAGCTAAGCCTGAGTTCCTGTTTGCACACCACCACCACAGCAGCAACTGCAGTGGATTGCTTTTTTGTTTTCATTAGAGGGTGAGACGGCAGCGCCCGAGAGATTCCTCCATTTCTCCTACTTTGCTCACTTCTGCCTATGCTTCAGTGATTGATATTAAATCTGTTCTGTTTGATCAATAATTAAAGTGCAGTGCCTAGTGTTCCCAGACTAGACTGAACATTATGAATTATATATTGTTATTCCTGCTGGTCTGATCAAAGAATAACAACAACAGCCCTTTGCTGGGTTGGAGCATTACCAGAGCTGATGCTCTCTACTGACTGGATAACACAGGATTATTATTTCATCTTCCTAACACTGATCCTCGATCAAGCCTCTTCTTGCTCAACGTAATGGTTCAAGTTTCCTATTCAGGAAGAGAGAGATCCTAGAGAGAGGAGGAGAGAGGCAGAGCGGGGAGACGGGTTAAAACGGAGGTCTTTGGCCAGATGGAGTCGAACCCTGCTGTGCTGATGCCGACACTGGCCAGCGAATGCAAAACACAAGCTTGCTTTAATTACACTTCACCACAACAAATCAAGTGTTGTCATGCTAGGATGAGCCACTTCTGTACACTGTCAGTGATCAAAGTCGGAGCACATGGAGGAGGACAAATGAGCACAAAAACGTCTCGTCACACGTGGTCTTGTCTTTTGTCTCTTTGAACGCAGCCCAGTTGTGCCTTCTATGGTTACACCACTTATTGCGGAAGGAAGGACGCCGCTTCAGCTTTTCACAATTTCAACTTCCTCGCTGAGAGCCAGATAACGACGTTGATGCACTGTTAAATATGAAACTTCAATCCGCAGATGGTTAGCTTAGCTTAGCACAAAAACAGTAAATGCTAGATTCTCAACAGACCATGACAAGCTAATCTGCTAGCATGTTTGCTCTTGTGTTCTCCAATAGATGCTTTGACAGTTTGTTTTAAAGAAACGTCAAAATGAATACATTTCAAATGGAATTATTGAAAAATAAGTGGGTTTATTGAGATAGCCTTCTTCTCCACCTCATGTTGCTGCAGAGAAACATTCACACCACACATAAACACACTGGAGGGAAGTTCCATTGACAACAAAGCTGCAAAACAGAAATTGATGGTTTCAGAATCTTACACATTAATTAGACATTATGTTTGGAAGCTTGTCTGAAGGCTGTCTCCATTATCTATGAAATACTTTGGAACATAACCTTTCAAAAACCCCAGCATGTCGTTTTCATTCTTTGGTTTGACAGTTTAAGTAACAAAATGTATGCTACTGAATTTGTATTAAGAGGACAGTGCCAGACTGGTTGCCACCCCCACCCGCCACTTCCAGTCTTTATGCGAGGCTAACTGGCCACTTCTTCATATTTACAGACATATTTACTTCCCAAAATGTAAAAATATTTCTTAATGTTGGTATTTTTACTTGTGTAAGGGGAGCCTGCCTTATCTCAACGTCATTTCCCTCCGCAGCTAGGGAACGACATACCAAAACTTGCAACTAAGCAAAAGGGAAAAACAGGCCATTGTCTGACAGTTGACTCTGTGTGTGTGTGTATGTGTGTAGGTGTGTGTAGGTGTGTGTGTAGTGTATTTTGTACCCAGACAGAAGCAGTCAAAACAGGAAAAACCCACCAACCAGCTGCCGCTGTCTGTCACCCCCACTCACCTCTGGCTGAGGTTGAGCGTGTGTGTGTGTGTGTGTGGACATAATGTAAGAACAGTGTGTGTGTGTGTGTGTGATGACACCTGGCAGTCTCTGTCCTGACCAGTCACTAATAAAGTGCTGTACTGGGTGAAGCTGTCTATAGTGAGAGGGACATTGTGTTACAGACAATAACAGACTATTGCACTGTGGGAAACTGCGCTCTCTTTTCAGGGCCTATTCATTTGTACAGGAAATGGAGAAATATACAGAAATCCACGTTCCCTTTGTTCACACACATTACCAGAAACAAATTTATTTCATGATAGCCATGTAGAGCAAAGGGATGTATCATTGCCTAATATGGCTAATTTAATAAGTGAATTCTGAATTATTTTTATCCACAGTGTCTTTTGGCACAACGTCATTTTCTGTGGCAGCTCTCCAGATCTGATGCCTTGTTTTCAACTTTTACCAAAACCTCCAAACCACCTTCCTCCTTTCTAATTCTAATTTTTACTCCCTCTCTCCCTCAGTTACACCCACACAACCACACGCACGCACACACGCACACACACACACACACGCACACACACACACACACACACACACACACACGTGCACAAAGACCCATGCTGAGCCTCGGCTGTGGTAATTAGATACAGTCTGTCTAACTGTCAGACATCAACTGGTACCAGACACCAGACTCCAACCCCATTGGCTAATCCTCCAGATGCTGCTTCGCATTCCAATTGGCTGTTGCCTTCTCCGCCGCTCCTACTCTGACCCAGTAAACTCGCGTATGAACCAAATCCGCACATTTCCATTGGCTGTCTCCGAGACACATGACTGGTGCTCACAGACACTCTCCGCTCCCCTGCTCCCAGAGGAGGATACAGTTATCCTCCTTACAGAGAAAAACAACACCATTCATCACCTCCTCTCTCTCCGTCTCTCCTCATCTATCTCTCGCCCTGTGTTTAGACTGTTATGCTGTGTTGTTACGTTTCTGTCTTTGTCCCTCTGTAGGTTTTGAGCTCCATTCTGGATGTGTGGGTCAGACTGATTTACCTGCTCTCAGACTATTGAACAGCCAAAGCTGATATCAGATCCAGACTTTTGAGTGAAATAATCCCCGAGGATGTAATTATCGTAAATGGTCCCCTCAGTGTGTCTGATTTTTGACTGGGAACGCTAATTGTTTTTGCTTTTTTTACTTCCATTTCCTCCCACATTAGACTCTCACACCCCCATCAGCTGGTGGCCAGTGACCGGGATAGGCCAAGTCATGGAGCCGTAAATATTTATCCAGCTCACTCATCTAGTTCCTACTGCTCAGCAGCAGTGTGATGAGACCGGATCGGTTTCACACAGCAGGTTTGTGCTGTCATATCCTGTCACTGCCAGTAGTGGACAAACACTGCTGCTCCCTGCGGTTCCAAGCCAGGAAGGATATATGAATTCTTCCTTTTATTTCTCATGGTAGTGTGTCACAAGAGCCTATGTGGGGGCTGTGTACTGCGAACAAGGCACTTAGAGACAGTTGCTCAATGTCAAGCTGAAATTACTGATACAATATCTGTGAAGTCAGGCACTGAAAATACCACACACGCAGTCAACTCAAGGGGGTGAGGGGGTGGGAGATAGCACTATTCGATATGGGTTAAAACAAGCACTCCTCGTATTTGTAGTGCTGAGGTAGGCCTAACCTTTGCTGTGAATTTAGACGCTCTAATCATTTGTTTTCACCAAACTGGGGCCCCTCCAAACAGAAACTGCAAATATCAGCTTCAGCCCCCGCCCCTTCCCCTTTCTGTAGTGTAAGATGAACACAGCAGCGTCTGTGCTGGGGCCGCTCGTTGACCATGTGTTGATGTAACGCGAAGAAAAAGCAATATCGATGAAGAGTTAGTGCCAAAGTTAGAAAGTGGTTGGAATGTTATCAAGGTACAGATGTGTTAAGTCAGCGGCACATAACTAGTGTTATGTGGAAAAAGGGGAGCAAATGTCCCGTATGAGTGTTTGGAGGTTATACAGGGCTGTGGCCTGCTCCATTAATCACCTCGTATCCTAGCAACAACACAACTGTTTTATCCTCCTCTCGGAAATTTGAAATGAATCCACAATTGTTGCAGTATCATTTAAGTTTATGTCTCAAAGAAAGCTCAATCTACCACTACCACAACTTACTAAATAAAGTTCAAAAGCATATTTCTATGCAACCCCAACTCCCTGCAGATGCCTTTCTACTGCCGTGATGTATAAGGGTCGCTTGGCTTCACGTCACCCACGTATCCCTGCCAGCGATCGAGGGATATTTGATCAGCGAGTCCCGTTAACACGTTACAAAGCGCAAAACACGGCGGCACGCGGCGCTGCGACACACGCAGAAGATCACAGATAGAAAGCCATTCAGCATTCTGTGCAGCCGCGTTGGCATGTTTGATCAGGCTTTGTGTTTGCTCATATGAAGTGTCACTCGCACTCAATTATGTCCCTTCAGTCGGCCCTGACTGGAGCTGCAGAGCCGGCCGACTGCTGGTGTGTGTGTAATCCTGAGCGCCTGAGCATTAAGTCTGGTCACTCAGGCTTGTGCACATGTTTGGTAACATTGCAAATGGTCTGGTCAGAGCTTTGTCAAGTGAATCTGTATATCAGGGACCACTTGGCCACGTTGTCTGCTTTTTAGCCATTCCGCGTTTCAGGCGTTCACAGCATTCGCAGCTTCCTGGTCCATTTCATTTCTGGCCACGGAACACGTCACTTACCGCAACTGAGGGGCTAAGTGCCTTGCTCGAGGACACGTTCACAAGTGTTTGGAGAGCGGATGGAGCGGGGGTCACTGCATATTCACCTCCCCCTTCCTGACAAGTTTTTCCCAGCCGAAGTTTCAACAGGGAAATAAAACCAAGTATAGAAGTTTAATCAACTTTAAAAATAAAGTTAAAGCAAAATTGCAATTCATTTTTCCTTAAGAAATATATCTAGAGCATTTTTCTGGGCGAAAAAAAATTATTAATTGCCAGACAGATGAACAGCATTCTCTACATTGGTGTTCTGTGGGGGCAAATGAAGTTCTGTCACCAACTGAAAGTGCCAGTCGTTGTATTGGTGCAGCGTCTCTGTGGGTGGACAGTCAGCGTAGTTCACAATATCGCTCCAGCTCTGTCAGCAACACAGGCGCTTATCCAGCTGGGACACTGTTAGCTATTGTTTTGTGTTACTCCGACTTTCCTCGTGTCCAGATGTGACGTCTGCAGAGCGCCGTGGTTACAGGGTGAAAAATGCCTTGTTTCAGCTTAAACGCTGGGTCCAGAAATAAGTCCAGAAATTGTTTTCTCCTCGTTCGGAAAACGTGGGCATTTATTATAGCATCGTATACTTTCCTCATACAAAGAGTGAGCGAACCTTTTATTTGACTTCAAGGACTCTCTCTTCTATTTATGGGTAAATACATGACCGTGTAATTCTTTATCTTACATTCTGATTTGAAACCCCCCCCCACCCCGCTAAAACTGCTAAAACTGGAGCTAAGAGAAAGACATGGCCACGTGATGGCACTGATAGGATGTTCCTAGGGCAAGGACAGCCCAACATGCCTGTCCAGACGTTTGTGTGAGAACTCTCGCGGACATCCCGGAGTGATTTGTCCAATGCTAACTACGTGAGCCCCATTTCATGCTTTCAGGCTTTACACCCAAATGAGCTTCACATTCCTTGAGGCGCATGAGTCACGCTGCCCCCACGGCAAACATGTCATCCCCCCACGTGTGATGTAGTCCCCCCCTTAGGGCCAATCAGCAACAAATACGGCGCGTCACCTTGATTTGACCTGCGATTGTATAGGGGGCCGTGTACGGGGCCAGCTCGCAAGAAGAGGAAGAGTCTCGCTTGCAGTGTTGAAATACATCATAGCTCAAGTTTCAGATCTCATATGCCAGATGGATAAAAAAAAAAAGGAAAGGGGTGGGGGGTAGACAAACAGGAGTGATCCTTTAGAAATGAGTGGATGATTCACAGCGCCACCCCCACGTAATTCAATTGTCAGGAACACTGTCATACTTTTGTTTATCAGCATGGGTGCTTTCCCGGTGGAATCAGCCAGGAAAGCGTTTAACTTATTAGTGGTGTCAACCTCACAGATAAAGAAGGAGTTGTTTCTGTCTGGGGGGGCTAAACTGAGGTTTCAGTACCACACCTATAAAAGATAATCAAAGACATTTAAAAATAAAAAAAGTGACCGCAGCGACTCACCTTCATCCAGTGGTACCCACAAAAAGAGACGCACTGAACATTTACAGGCTTCCACGCATCGTGTAGCGCTCAGACATTAGTCAGTGAGGAAGTGACGTGTATAAGCGTTTCGCACAAGGAAAAGCTTGACTCATCTTTGCTTTCAGACGAGAAGGGCAGCCGCAGTCCACTAACCGTTTATTACAGTAAACTCTTCATAACCTTTTTCCTGTTTTGGATATATGTGTACTGTGGTTTCTCCCCAAATTCCCCTATCAGCAACAAAGGCTTGCCTAATATCAGCAATATCGGCTCTGGTCACTACCTTACTTAACAAAGTAAGGCCTTTTGCCTTTACTCTGCTCTTTCGGTTTGTTTCCCCGTAACTTTGCCTTTGTGTAACTGGAACATCTCAGGGTCACTCCTACCCTCAACTATGCCCTTTGCACTTTTTTGTTTGCTCGCAACTTTTCCGGAAACCGGAGCTTATTCTCCAGCCGTGCGCATTTTAAATCACGCCGGATTAGCGCATCAGCTAAGCACTCCGACGTGAATGGAAATGAATGAGTGAATGAAGATCAGCAAATCCCTGAATGCTTTCCACACGTCTGATACGTGGCATAAGCTGTTTGGAGATGCTCGTAGCGAAAAAGCTGAAACACACATCCACAACTCCTCACTGCCACCTTGGGTTTAATCTCACAAAATAGGTGGTTCTGACTTCCTCGCACGCACACACACACACACAACGAGTGTTTAGTGCAGATTAGACTATTAGAGATGAGCATCAGCAGTATTTTAAAGCTGATTCAGGTTTTTTTACCAGACTAGAGAAGGAAATGGGCTAATCTCTGCCCGGACACCTACAACATGTCTGTCAGCTGAGGATTTACACCTACTGGGCTGTCTGGGCAGGGGCATATGCTCTGTATGGAGAGCAGCGTGTGCGTGCGCGTGTGCACGTCAGTCGGCTGGAGGGTGGGACTGCCAGCATCACGCTGAAGGCATGGCCGCTTCTTTACCAGCAGCTGGCCTGATGATTAAGTGACACGTGCTCATTAAGTTCCCTCTATTGTCCATCCAGGGAAATGAACTGCAAGCGGAGAGCAGGAAGGCTTGTGGACTGTGAACGATTGATCCTGTCTTCCTTTCATAAACACGCTGTCCTTTTCTCTCCCTTTCTGTCCTTTTCTTCAACGTCCATTCCATTTCTTTCTCCTTCCTCCCCTTTCCTGCCTTCACTGTTCCTTCTTTCCCTACGTTTCTTTTCCTCGCCTCTTCTCTCTTCCCCTCTCATCCACTTCCCTCCCCTTTCTTTTCCTGACCTTTTGATTCTTTCTCCTCTCCTATCCTCCCCTGTCCTCCTTTCTCCTACGCTCCTTCCCATTTGTTCTTCGTTCTCTTCATTCCTTCTTCCCCCATCTCATCTCAATCCCTTTCTTTCCCTGCCCTCCTCTCCTTCCCTTTTCCTTTCTCCTGGTCCCTTTTTCCTTTCCTTTCCTTTATTTCCTCCTCTCCTCTCCTTCCTGTAATAGCCCACGGAGGCATGCCTGAGTCCCGGCCACCCTCATTAACCTTATCATTAAGCTGACCCCCAGCTGGACTGCGCTGCCCTCACACCGCTGTGTGGCTTTGTGGAGTTGTGTCAATACATACACACTCGGCCATTAAGTCGAGAAAGGGAGGGCTGGTGGAGAGGGAGGCAGAGCCGATGGATGCCCGGCAAATTTATATAACAGCTGAGGCAGCGAGGGAGGAGTGCGTGAGAGAGAGGGAGAGGAATGAATGATACATCCAGGTTGATCTAAACTTCCCATGTACTCCATTCCTTTTGATGCGCTCCGAGCGTGTGCATGATGGAAGCCCCCGGTGATTAGACCGTCTCTGTCTCCACGATATGAATAAGACCCCAGGAGAGCGAGGATGTCTAGACGCATTCAGAGAGGAAGCCTATTATCTGCTGTACAGCAACTACGAAGAGGCTCATTTTCACTTTGCTTTACTTACGCAGCAGTCCGATGGCAGGAGTCAAATCGCAATCAAGTCCTCCCTGTGAATAGAGAGCGGGAGATAATGTTTCTGTAAATGGGATGCACGTGTGTTTGTACATGCAGCGTCAGTTCTAACGCTATGCGGTGCAATAAATCATTAATCACTCTATTTGGAGATATTAATGTCGTACCTATGAACAGAATTAGACCTGTGCAGAGATGACTGCCATTACAGGCCTTTACGCAACATGTTGTGTCTCAAGTATGGTTAGCAATCATTATGAAACAGCATGGTATTTTTTTTGTTAATTGTTAATTGTAAGAATGAGAACTTGAGTGGATGCTCCTCTGGTTAAATGTCAAATTTGCCAATATCTCAGCTTATTTTTCACCAGCTACTGAGAGTGTTTGCTTTTTACAGTCAACAGTGACAATATATTAAATAGCTAAATAACACCTCTGCTACTATTCCTGCTCTTTATTAGGGCAGCGGTGGTAAGAGGAGACTGTGATTACGCATGGGCAGGAATGCGTTTGATTTTCCTCATCCTCGCAGCGAGCGGCTATTTAAAGAAGTGTTGCTTTCATCGTAATGATAGCCGAGAGATCTCACCGCGCTTCACACATTGTCATGATGACGAGGGGGCGACTGAATCACACCAATTCCTCGTCTCCAGCAAGGTGAGAACTTGTCGTCATTGAGCTAAAACCCTCAATGAGTGAGGAGCAGATTATTCGCTGGATTTCTGAATGACCATGCTGGTTTCAGGCCTTCTTATCCTCTCTCTCTCGACTCCCCTATCCTCATTTCCTTTCCTTTTCCCCCCTGCCCTCTCAGCCCACAAGCGTCTTTTGAAGTCAAGTCTGGATGATTGAACTGAGGGACAAATATCAGTGTAACGTATGTAATGTAGATGAACATGTAAATGAATCTATAATGTATTCAGATTGGCTCTTTGTCTTCCTGTTTTGAGCTCCTATAGGTGATTCTTGCCCTGGGCATAACAATCATTCAACGTGTTAATGGGTCGCACACTGAGCTCGTTAGCTATGCACAGCCCTCATTAACATACAAATTCAATTAACTTTCGCTGAAAAAAAAAAAGGAAAAAAGGAGGAAAGAAAACAAATCTTTTGTGTGATGTCTACTCTTCCTGCATTTTATCTTCATCGTAGCCACAGCGAGTGGAGGAGAACGCCAGCGGCCGCTGTGACTTTCTTTGTTTTGGGCTTGTTGATGAATGCTTTCCGGTCTTTTGCAAGGTGATACAGTTGAGCGCGGCAGCGAGACATCCTTGAGCAGAGGGAATGGAAATGTTTTGCCCTCGCACTTGATGAAGGAGACCGTCAGGTATTTGTCCTCTGCCATTAGCTGTCCGTGTAGGCGGCGCGGCAGCTGTTGTAGAGGGCCGTTGTGAGGGGACAGCACGGGTTCCTAACCATGGCAGAATTAAGCAGTCCCCGCTATGTTGATTGAAAGCCAATTTTCAAAGTGGTGTGTAGTCAGAATGTTCAGTAGCTGTGGCCTAGCAGGCAGACCCTTCATCTTCCATCATGTATTCTATGGGCAATGCTCTTATCAAGGGAATTGGTAATTAGTGGCATGCATTGTGTCAGAGGACAGAGCACTGAATACCAACGACATTAAAGGGCTGATGAGATAAGAGGAGTGCGTGCTTGTGTGTTTGTGCTCGTGGCTGTGTGTGTGTGCGTGTGTGTTCCCCCTGCGTTTGCGCTCCAGGGACAATGGTTAGGTGCCACGGCCGCGGCGACGCAGGACTTCAATTTACATGTTTGCATATTTGACAATTAACCAAATTGATTTCCTGTGTGTGTTGAGCGGCAGCTTCGGATGTCTGTTTTCCCAGGGATTTTCAACACCGCGTCCATCCCCATATCAAACAGGCCCAATAATGGCAGCGTCTCATTTGCACACCATTAATTAGACATTCATATTAAATGGCTAATTAGCATATATAGCGTTCTGTGTTTCGTCAGGGTGAAAGCTATAGCGGCAATAACTTTTCCTTTCATATCACTTGTTTTTGCTATCTATGCAAATGCGAGCAGTTTGTGATGGTTTTAATCAGTTAGTGTGTGTATGTTTGTGCGTGTGTTTGTGAGGAAGAAGGAGGGAGAGATGTTCAACATACCTTTTTATAGTAGCGGTTGAGAAGAAAAGCTGTCTTGCAGGCATGGTGAAAAAGAGAAACACACTAATGATTTTGTGTTTTTTTCCCCCCCACCACCAAAAGAAAAAGACTAATGATGCTTTTTCTTTTTGTTTGTAGTTGACATTTTCTTTGAAGGATGATAATGAAGCTCCTCAGAGAGGTGCAACTGCCGCAAAACTTATCCAAGCAGACCTCCCGTTACGACCGCTGCTATTAGTGTCACCCGGGAACGTAGCGCAGGATAAACCCACCTGAACTCCCATTAACCAGACTCAGCATTCGCCCGAGGAGTGAGTCAGCAAGGGGAAGTCACTTTGATGATTTTAGTTAATTTTGTTTTGGTTTTGTTTGGGTTTTTTTGTTGCCTCAAAGCCCAGTGACACCAGAAAACGACGGCATGCTAATCTGTGGGTTTTTGGAACTACTCGCAGGAAGGAAAAGTCTCACGCCAGCGTTTACACGAGATGCCACACGTTTTATTTTCTCGCTCTCGTGCCATTTCACTCGTGTTTCACCGGTCTTCAGGGGTCTCGCCTCTTTTTCCAGCAGGGATGCCGAAGCTATGATGTGCATTGAGGCAGAGCTCTAACGCCGTGGGCCTTCCACAGCTGAAACAACCAGAGCTGCTGTTCCCATAATTTTGCGGCTTTGGTGAATGTAAATGGGATGTATGATGTTGCCATGGAGTCAGTGAGCTGGGAGATCCAGTTTGAACTTTTTGTTTTACCTTGCTGAGTGTCATGTTTTGTGTCAGTGTTTTGAAGTCACGAGGACTGTCTTTTTTTATTACATCTGAGCAGATTTCCAAAGGTTTATATCACGATGGACATCGGCGATAGCGTGGGTCATATCTTTGTGTTCAGACTTTGGGCTGCCTCCCTGGGGGCCTCGCAGTTTTATTTAAAACCTCGGATTTAGGATAAAATTAGGTTGTTTTCTTCAAAATTCCTTGTGAGGTCAATGAAGCTGCCCACGTCAGTATATTGAAGGAGGTTTTCTTACTTTTTCTGGAACAGAGCCCACAAGTTCCGGTTTCTCTTCGGCTCCAATTGGTCAGAGGTAAAATATGCAGGGCAAAGTTCACCAAAGTTGAAGCTGATGTGAAAAATCGGTGGGGATTTTCTCTGCCCCGCAAGCAAAATGACAAATTGCAGCAATTCCATTGGAATTTATTGCTTTTGCCACGAACAAAAATATTGCTTTTTTGGATGCCGGTGTGACCGGGCTGTAAGGATGATGATGATCGGGGATTCTTCTTCCTGATGCACCACGACACCTTTTGCTATGAGCTGTGCAGCGTAGAGTTCCGCTGCCGGGGAGAGAGCGGCCGAAAAAAACTAGAGCGGGATAGGGAAGAGAGCGCAGCTCTGTGTGAAGAAAGACAGAGAGGAGAGGTGGGAGGGATGGGAATGGAAAGAGGGATGAGGTCAGCCCTGTGGGAGAGGTCTGCGCCGACTCGCTAAACCCCTCCAACCTCCTCCACCTCCGCGTTTCTTTCCTCCGACCACCTCTCTGTCCAAGGGGAGATTAAAAAAAAAAAAAAAGTGGAGCAAGCGCGGAGGGGAATGGAGTGACATCAATGGTGACATCAGGAGGAAGAGAGGTCGGAGGTTAAACAGATGATAGTTTGTTTTCACGGGAAAGAACAAGAGTCAAAGCCTTTGGAATTCATTGAAGGTGAAGGCCTGAGAGGCGAAGGCGCCCGGCTTCATTTGTTCTGACCTGTGCTCGCGGGTCACCCGTGGGTGTCCTCGGGGCGGCCCATCGGGTACTTCCCCAGGGGCGAGGCGATTTTAGATGAACTTTAGCCTCCCTCCGCCCTCCCGCGATCCCCCGTTGGTTCAAGCTGAGCTTACACACCCCCGGGCTGGCTTGTATCCCATGGCGCGTGTGTGTTTTTTTTTTTGGGATGGAGTCGGCCTGTCTGTAAACTGTGTCTGACCTTGCGTATCTGGAGGGTTCTCCCCATGCGCACGCACACACGCACACGCACGCACACACACACACACACACACACAGAAAAGAATGCATCCTTACTGGGGTACACAGCATGTACAGCATGATGCCATGACTTGCCTCCCAGTGAAAGGCCTCTTTGATTAGGGGGGGTCGGGGTGAGCTTCTCATCATTTCATGCGACACTTCCAGAAGGATGTGGCCGTGTGTGTGAAAGCGCAAGCGCACAATAGCAGTTCACACTGAATAAGCTTTTGATTCACTGCACAAGTGCAAGTGAATCTGTTTTGCCACAAACAACGATCCTGCGCGGCTTTGTTGTGCGTCTGCACCAGACATAATTTTTCCTGTTCACCAGCAAGTAAAAAAAACAACAACCTGTAATTGAGTTGAATCGTGTTGGTTGTTTTTCCTGCTGCTGGGAGATTCATTATCAAAAAAAGTCAACTGAAGGAATGTGTGAATTAGCAACATAAGAGCCTGGCAGCAGTTTACCTTTGAATATTTCATGTTTGGAATGTGTAGACTGCTGTTAATGCACTGTATTGAGAATAAAATATCTAATAGTTTGTGCTGTTTGAGCTCGGGCTAATCACTGTGTTTGTTAATAGTCTCCTTAGGAGGAGGCACGTTTCACTCTCAGTCCCTAATGTAATAAAAGGCTTTTAGCAGCTCCTTCAAATGCATCAGGACTGTGCTTTTCCTTATTTCCTTTGTATCTCATTAATTTCCATATTTAATTAGCTTGGCTCATTAAGCACCATGCACACAGGAATGTATGCAGGAATAATTGCATGCAATGTTATAGACACAAATTATCCGTAATGTTCTTGTGTGAGTTGTGACAGAACATGTAGGCCTTGTTGATTAGTCCACTCTAATGGACATGGCACTTGATTTGTTTGTCTATCAGCGTGTGTGTGTGTGTGTGTGTGCGCGCGCACGAGGACATGGCATTTTTGCATCTGTTTGGCGTGCGCGTTTGTCCACTCGTCTGTGTGCGTGTCAACTCTAAACCATGTTATAGAGTGAAATTACCCATCAGCTCTAGTAAAAGCATGGCTGACAACCTGTAATCATGGTCATGAGAGAAAACAAATCATTGTCACATGTGGGCGCGCGCGCACACGCTCCCGGCCAGGACAACACCACTGGCTGACCGGGGACGATTACAAAACTCTCAATCTAAATACAGTTATCCAAACGGCCGGCCTGCGTCCTTCTGTGTTTCCTCTCTTTAGGTCGCCTTGCCCGGAGCGAAGCAGAACATTTCTACTTAGCGAGGGGAACGATACACCGGAGAGCAACTTTGTCTTAATTGTCTCGCTGTTGAGTCCTCACCAGCCTCCATGATGCAGTCGTCTTTTTTTTATACATCACAGCAAATTAATGAGGGATTCTTCCACACATCCTATCTCTTTATATGAGATGTTCTCTATCACCCATTTGAAAAGAACTATAGGTGATTTTTAATCATGTAGCCTGGTGAGACACGCATGAGTAACTCTGACATTTACAATTAGCTGTTGTCAGCAGTCAAAGGCAGTAGTGCAATTTACTAGGTACACATTACTGTCGCAAATGGAAGTGTCAACAATTTGATATGTTGTTTGAAAGTGGCGCGATAGCGAATTGTGTTTGACCCCGCTGAAGTGGGCTCCCTCTTGATAGGCGAACAGCCTTTATTCAAAAGAGATAATTGGTTTTGTGAAACGTCGTTCGTGTGGGCCCCAGAAATGTTTTAGGAGAGAAAGCGGTGGGCGCTGATTAACCTTGTCACAGCTGTTGACATCTCACGGCCGCCTCTCTTACGCTCGGTGCGCTTCCCTGCATCGAGTGGCGCTCGTCCTCCCTTTTCCCCTCCCCCGTGTGCCACGGATAAGTGTTAAATTAGTGTTTTTCTTTATCATTGTCTTTGCCTTGACACGAGCAGACGGGGCGGAGACGCTATTCTTTCAAGCAGCGTTAAAGACGGAGAGGGTTAGTTTCTGAACCTGAACTTCTGAGTGTGTGTGTGTGTGTTTGTGTGTGTGTGTGTGTGTGTGTGTGGGGGGGGGTAGGCCTCGGCCTCGCTGGTCTCTTTGGTCTCCTTGCTGTGGTTTCTCCACATTTGGCCAGCAGACAAGTGCACCGTGCACGAGCCCCCTCTGATGTGGTGCCGTGACGATGAGTAAGCACACATATGACGGAGTGGGTGCGTGTGTGGTATCCACAGCTCTGCCTGACACATGGCCATAAGGAAACTGAGAGGTGGGAGTCGCGAGGGACTTTGGAATATATATTACGCAGCGTTTTACAGGCCAAGCTCTTCCTCCTGTCTAATTAGAGGACAAGCTGCGGGTTCCGCCGGTTACGTAACTTCTAAAGACTTCCCGGTGAATAAGTGAGGCGTTCAGCATGACACATCTGGATAAATTATTCATAGACTTGGTTGAAGATGAACTCACCTGAACTTTACCAAGGATTTCCGTTCTTTTTGGCATCAGGTTGTACTCATGTCAGATAGTCCGGTGCCTACCTTTCCTGTCTGAATCTGTAGAAGAAAAAGGCAAAGGCACTTTGTGTCCGTATGCCAACATGCCCACAGTGATAAGGGCTGAATTTCAGCTGGTACCGTTAGCCACACTCATGATATTAGTTCATGTGTTAGCTGAGGCTCATTGTGGATATTTGGCCATAAAGAGAAGCGAGTCATTTTTGTTATGAGTCCGTTACTACCAGTGTTTGCAGCTGCTTTTCCTCTTGAGGCCCGGCCGGGTGTGCGTCGGTCGGACCTCAGTCATCCCCACGCTGCGTCAACACGGCGTGCGTTCAAATCATCTCACTTGAGGTATCGTACTGTGCCACAACCCCCGCCCACCTGGCACACCCAGGAGATCAAAACAAACGCCGGGGGTATGTCGCGCACGCAGCTCTGTCCGGGTCAGATGGTGTGTTTGTTCAGTCAGAGGTTTGGCGGGGCTTTGATTGAGCCAAAAATCGAGTGAGTGGGTTCAGTGCGTGTCACCGAGGTGGGCCTGCGTTCATCATCATCAGCTCATAATGACGCCAGTACCACCGCTGTTATCGCAACCTCTCTCTGTGGGTGGCTTTTCCTATGCGTGCGTGTTTTAGAAGTGGGATTCAATAATGCTACTGCCCTTGATCCTTTTCACTCGCTTGTACCTCTCTCTTTTCTTTTCTTCTTTGCTCGTGTCAATGTCTGAAACTCCCACAGAACTCCCAAGCAGCTCAGATTCAGAGGAAGTCCTTCCTGGGATTAAGGCACACACACACACACACACACACTCGCGGACGCGCGCACACGCACGCTCGCGCAGGCGTAAACTTCCTCGTCAGATTTACCCGCTCTCATTCGTCCTCCCACAGACATCCTGTTTGTCTCCTGCAGCTCCTCTGCTCCCTCAGATGAACGTAAGCCAGGGGAGGCACGGGGTAAACACCAGAGCAGTTTCTGAGAGGAAGGCGGCACGGAAGCACTGAGAAAGAAAAGGAAAGAAAAAAAAACAACCCAAAAAAACAGTTCCTGCTCACATCGTCATCCTCACATCAAAACACTTTGTGTTTTGTGTGCGTTTTTTTTGTTCTTGTTGTTGTTTATTTTCTAAATTTAGAACTTGGACCAAATTCAGTGACAGTGGCTTCTAACCTCGCCGATCATATTACTGCCACATTTTGAGCAGTGCTCCTGGAATGAGAGAAACCTTGCTGATTTTTTTTTCTGTAATCAGTTTCCATTATCTCCCGCCGCGGCGGTAGGCATCAGCTCTCCGTCCTGTCTCCTCATCCGTAGAGTGGTCTATCCAATCCATTTTACCCATCTGCCAATCTCCATCATTCTGATCTGGGTTTGTCCCCTCTTCCCTCCCTTCTCTGTCTCCCTTCAATCGGTCCGTGGCTAATCCATTACATCTTCTAATGACTGTTGTTTCGCTCTATGAAGAAAAGTGTGAGGCCGACTGGCGTTTCTGAAGCCGTGTGTGTGCGTATATCTTAGGAGCCATCCCCTCCCCACCTCCTGCGTGGAGCCTGAGTCTATATAGTGTAGGATCAGTGTGTTCACGAAGAAATTACAGTCATGAGAAGATGTTTAATGCCAGAAGTGAAACGACTTCAGCCAGAAAAATACTGTCTGATTGCTGTCCAAGTTTCTGCTTATGTTTGTATAATGACTTGCAACTTCTAAAACTCCATTTCTTTTTATCTGAAACCAGAATATTTTAAGATTTCTCTTCCCACAAGGGTTATTTTCAGATTGTCTAAACTACATGTTTGTCATTCTCCTGTTTTTTTCACCTTCCCTTGGGCGAAGTACGTGCATCCGTGTCCTTTTGAACAGTGGCTAATATATGTATCTTCTAATAATCACCCAAGGCCCTACAGAGCACCTTTAGCCTCTTTCAGCTCCTTGTTTTGGTTCAGTCTCGCTGCTCTCGTGGTGCTCACCTGCCCGGGGTCCAAAACACCAGACGGACAGACGATGGTGAACGCAGTGGAGCATTGAAAACCAAATATTTCCCTCAGAAGTTTGTGGCGTAGCATAACGGAGCACAGGACTCTTGTGTTGCTTACAACAGCACAGCTGGGACCTCAAAACATGGGAATTTCTGGATTTTCCATCCTTGGCTGTTTTGTGTCCTCTTGACCAGCGACCTCAGTCGTGGTGGACAGGCCAAAAATCTGTAGTCACGTCGTAACGCTGAAGACATTAATGTCCTTTCAGTCACTCACATGACCACAAAATAACCTTACTAACAGTACTAACATATAATCGTCTTTCTTTTGGACTGTGTAACTGGTAATGGGTAGACCTCTTACTATCAGTACTATGATTTTAGTCTTCAGCGACCAGGCCCCCTCCTTGTCACTGTGGGGCAACTGTGCCCACAGTATCTTGACTTTGTCATTCTTTGTCCTGATTCTATTTTTTTAGTCAAATTACAACTTTGTGTACAGAGGGTCAGATTAGCTGCAAGTGGATGCAGAGTAGAGGCTGAGGTTATTAAGGATGGCCCTTCACAAGGAGACCTGTGATGTAAGTCTTCCCCCTCAGACGTGACTCTGTTATGCCCGCAGTGACATTACCTGTGCAGTCATAGCAAGCTGGTGTATTTGAATTGCGGGTAAACCTGGAGATATTACCAGCGCAGGCAAAGATGTGGCTTTCATCCGGCTATCTCACCTTACCACACACACACACGCACACGCTGCGTGCTGCTCGGATACAGTCGGAAAATAGAAAGCATCTCTTCATCTAACAGTTATGGGAGCCCTTGGAATCGTAAAGGGCCATTCTGAGACAAATTAGCAGTTGTAGTCGCTCTGTTGGAACCCCCCCGCTGCGCCAGTCAGCAGCGCTCCCCTCTGATTTAAGATCATGAGCCTTCAGTGTTCAGCCACATCCACATGACAACTCTCTCCATTCATATGCTTTATGGAATCATCACTGTCGCCACCCAGCAAATGAGCGCGGCAATATTTAGGACAAATGCCACTGTCGAATGGCCCTGTGAAACAATGCTTTTGAATATTTAATCACTCTGAAAAGCCATATTAAAGCCAGGGAGGGAATATGACATTCATTTCCTTAAGCTTTGTGGGTGTTGCAGCGCTGCACCTCGCAGGGAGGTACCAGGATTAGCAGGCGGTGCTGAAGCGCTGCTGCGGCTGATGGTGTTTGTGTTGCAGGGCGCAGTTTCCTCAGCGAGCGCAGCGAGGTCCGGCTGCCAGAGAGGCCGTGGAGCGCGCTGGCTGTGACCTCTGCCGACTGGCTCTCCGCACAGCGTCTGTGCAGGCAGAGATAAGCAGCGCACCCGCGCTCTGTTGACGCGTGACGTCATGGCTGGATGTCGGGTGTCTGTGCAAGTGTGCCATGGTTTTGGCTCATCTATTTTTAAGAGCCGGGGGGTTCCAGCAGGATCCCGGGGCCAAAAGTTCAGAGACAGGGAGTACAGGCGGAGAGAGAGGGGGGAGCGAGTGGCAGCCTGTGCGGATGAAAGCAGAGGGAAGGGGATGAAAGACAACGGTGTGAGCGGCCGTGCTGAGTGGCCTCCGTCGCCGTACATCGCAGCTGGTTCTTTTCCATTTACTCCCATCACATTCTCATTGGCTGTGGTCACAGAGAACAAATCACCATATGTATTATTAATCCAAACATCTCCCTTCCTCCCACCGGGTCGAGTCGCCCTCAGAGCTGCGCAGCCCTCCCTCGCCCGGGAGGCCGGACCAGCCTCCCTGAGAGACAGCTCCAGGTAATAGCCTGTGAAATGACTGGGCTTTTGTTGGTCGGGAGGCTAGCTGGAGGCCCGGGCCGCTTATTTATGGAGCTGCTGTGGTCTCTCTCCTGGCCTCGACACCTATAAATACACGGGGAAGGTTAGGCTGCTAAAACAAACAATGATGTGAGCCCGGGCCGTCTGAAATAGAATATGCAATTCTGCAGCTCGGGCCGCTATAAAAAGAGCTGGAGTCTATCTTTAGGTGGGAGGGAAGATGGATTTAGAACTGTGGTGTGAATGCTGGTTCAGATCTAGGGATGACTTCAAACTGTAATAAGACGTTATTAGGGCTTCGCCTTTATTGACCTGAACTATACTTGGTGTTCGACCTCCTACTCCCAGTGCAAAATGTTTACGGCGGGTTTTAAGGCAACCGCAGTCTGTCGCAGTGACGCAACACGGTCAAACCTCTTGTACTTCTTGGGGTTTTCTCGAAAAATCAATCAGGCACAACTGGCAAATGTGCTTCTCATTTGCGTGATTTATAGTGTGATACTTTTCCTTTTTAATTTAACTCTCTCCACCAGGCTTCCATGGCCCAAGAACACATAACAGTCAGGTTGTAGTTGGAAGCGACGAGGTGTCAGTGAAATGGGTGTTGGCAGGCAGGTTCCATATGCAAAACCTGGACAGGTTTCAGCACATACATAGTACAGTGGCACAAGCGCGCCGACGGTGGGGGCTACGCTAGATCTGCATAATGGATACACAAGGAGCTCTTGTTAGTGTCTGGGTTGTGAGCCGAGCCGAGCCGAGCCTGCAGCAGACAGCGCTGGAGAGCAGCCCGGTCCTGGAGATGGCGAACGTGGTTAAACTGATAAAACTGTCATTACCGTGTCGGAGGCAGCCGGCGAGGTGCGGAGGAGAGATAGAGCGACTGAGGGGGAAAAATGCGAGCGAGAGAGCGCATCCTGTCGCCGTTTGTGGACTTTTGGTTTAGACCAACATACGGGGGCCGATACCGGCCGTCCAGACGTCGGCCTGCCCCTGCTTGGACGCGAGGGGTTTTTCCAGGTCGCAGCCTGAGAGCCTCTGCACCTCCGCTGCTCCTGTTCGTCAGCTCAGTCCCAGCGGTTAGAAAACGTATGAGAAGTCCTGTCGGCAATTCCAACACAGCACTCACACGGTGACGCAGTGCTCTGAGGTTTCGTGATCAGTCAGGGGATACACGGCTTTTATACCCAGCTCCAGGTTAACATCAGCGAAACTTATTTGAAAGAGGAAACAAACAATTACTCATTCATCTCTGACTCCTGCCTTCATTACCTGCCATGGTTTTGGGCACAGCGTGGACGTGATGCTTTTTTTTGTTCTATGTTAACCATTTGAATAAAGTTGTCATATAGCTCGGGGGTTTTACTCAGGCGAACGCTTCACGGCCTCCCCTCTCACTGGCCAGTTGCTAAACAAAACAGACAAAACTTCCAAAAAGCGTGACTGCAGCCCTAATAAAGCGCAGTTATCCCTCCAGTGTCTCAGTTTGCCTGCAGGAGCAGCTGAATCAACCACGACTTCGCCTTTTCAGCGGAGCGCATTCTTTTCTCATGGTCTGATGCCGCCTCACAGCTCTCTCGGCTCTGAGCGAACGGCGAAGGAGCCGCTGGAAAAATACTTAAGGTTGTGCTATCAGCAGCGCGAATCCAAAAATATCAGTATCGGCCTTGAAAACCCATAAAGGTCAAACCCGAGCAGAGTTAGATCCTGTAAAATCAAACATGCTGCTCAGCCGTGCTGAGAGAGGAAAAGGGGAGCAGTGCGAGGGAGGGAGGGAGGGAGGAGGAGGAGGCTTTGGAAGGTGTTATGTTGCAGTGTGGTGCCAGGGGAGCTGTGAGGCTTGGCAAAGAGGTGCGTGTTCACGTCCCCAGTTTCCCTACTGCTGCCGGAGAAAGGGGAGGGAAGGGAGGGCGAGCTGGATGGAAAGACGGTGGGCGGCGAAGGCTACACGCAGACGTACGCCAGGGACAATTTACCCATCTATCACTCTCCGGCGTTAATCAAAAACCGTGGCCCCGGCTGCAGAAGAACCCCCAGCGCCTCCGTCTCTTCGTCGTCGTCGGTGCGTGCGCGCGGCTCTGAAACGACAGCCTCTCAAAACATTTTCATCCCACGTGAAAGCAAAGCGCGCCGATCACAGCCGACCAGATATGGCTGCGGGACATGGGTATGGGAGATTTGGTTTTCGCGGCTCCGCCCCAAGTGGCAAGCTTGCAGATGCCTGAGCACAAACATGTACACCACACCAAGACAGTAAAAGCACTTACGCCGGCCTTGCATCCTATTTTGTTGCTTACTAATTTGTAATACTGCTTAAGGTTAATGTAAAATGCAGTTTGGATTATGTACAGCGTTTTTTTTATGTCAGTGATAGAGTGTGCTATGATTTCGTGGCGGATGGTGGGCGCACAAAGAAGAAGACTGAGACTGGAGCCCAGAGTTCACGTCCTGAGTCCCGTGTGGTGTTAAATACTGAGTCGTGCCTCCATCCAAACGCACCGCAAATTTTCACCAAATTGCCTCTAAACTGGAACAACAAACTGATGATTCCCCCCCCCATCTGCCGCCGTCGCGTAACGTTAGGAGCTGGGCGCGCTGAGCCAAACAGCTGGTGGAGCTGGTTCTTCAGTCCAGTGCCATTAGACCGCTGCCCAAGAAAAGGGCACACAGAGATGGCAGAATTCGAAGAGGGTGCCAGACCAGACCACAAGTGATGGGAAACAGCATGGAGACATCTCATTTGTTTGGTGCATGAAGGAAGGAATGAAGGAATGAAGGAACAGGTCCACACCGACTTAATGGTTTTCGTTTGATGCTGCTTTTCGTCTTTTCAGTGGCGTTTTAAAGAAAGTCTGTTCCCATTTTCTTTTTGTCACATTGAGTTCAGATCAACGTACTAACTTTTACTCCTCGGCCAAGTGTTAAAAACTTTTCTTTTGTCATATTTTGACACTTTTTTCCACCTAAATTTTCCTACTTTCACTGCATTTTTTTTTTTTGAATGGATGGAAACCAAACGAATTTCTGACCGACACCAAGCAAGAGTTGACCTCTTCGTAGCCACCTGGGGGCGGCAGAAACGAGCGGTCAGCGCTGCACTGACATATTATGAGCTTGGCAGTGGAGTGGCTGAACTTGTTGCCGCTGTGAGGCGGGAGAGACGGGGTTGGGACGCGTGGAAGCTTGTTGTTTGTGAAAAACGTGAAGTCTGACTGGGCGCGATACTACGGGTTGCGTGCCGTTGACTCGATGTGCGAACTGGTGTAGAATGTGTCACCTCCGCCGCGCCGGCTCCGTTTCGAACGCCTTTCACTGGCGCAGGCAGACGAGGTGACAAACACTCCGGGCTTTGGCGTTAAACGTCACCTCGCCACACAGACGGCCACGACTACCGGTCGAACTTATTTCTGGGCCAAGGATCCGTGTCGGGAAAGGAGGCAAAATAAAACGCGCTGCTGCGGCAGAAAGAGCTCCTGTTGTTTCAAGGTTGAAAATGATTTTATGACGAGACGCGTTAAGATGAATACTTTTCACAGTAGACTTGTGGTACGCAAGCGCACACAGTATGCTGTAAACACACACACACACAGACACAGAAGTGCTGAAGCATAAAGCGAACCCGGTGCCCCGAGGCTCCCGTTACTGCAGTGGGAAGTCAGCTGAGGTCATTAGGATGATTTTATGAATATAAACGATTTCAGATGAAGTATCCCTGACAAGAGGCTGCGGCTGGACCAGTGATTAGTCCAAGATCTCTTTGTTGGAACCATTAATTAGTCTCCCTCCCCGTGTGTACACCCAACGCTGCTTTTTAAACACACAAGAAATAAAAGGCATTGATCATGAGCGATCAATAGAATGTTGCCCCGGAGATCTCGGCGTTTGAACATTCATGAACATTTGAACATTGTTGTTGTAAAGCAGTGTTCTTCTCCAGTGGAGCTCCCTTTGCCCCACCCCCTCGCTGTAGCGTGCCTGAGCTGGGAGGGTGTGGGGTGAGTTTAGGTGAGGCGAGGAGGGGGAAGCAGGGTGATGACACCGGAGTGAAAGCGAAGGTGTCGGCGCAGAGGACTGGCGCTCTGTGGTTTGGGATGGCTGCTGATGTAAAGTGTGATCCGTCTGTCGCTCTGACTCACCGTCAGATGCCTCACCTGCTGCTCGGATCTGGCCCGCGGCGCGGGCGAGAAGCGGCGCGGACGGTTCGGGGCTCACCTTATTGGCTCCCGGCGGCACAGGCCCCCGCCTCCTGTTACCGTCATGCTGGGAAGGCTGGAGCGCCGCTGCAGGTCGCCGGTTGGTGCGCACGCACCTCGCATTTATTCTCGACGTACTCCCTGTTGCCCACTCGCCCTTGTGCACATGAAAGGATGCGCTCCAATTTAAATGCAAATTCCTCATGGCAGGACTGTCAGTATTTGGGGAACGTAAGCTTGCACATAAGCTGTAGATTAATATACAGTTGGTTCCGTAATACACTGTTTGATAGAGGAGATATTTATTGTATTGCTTTTAATGGCTTACATAACACAAGATATTGACTCCTGAGGAGCCTGGAAGCATCAGGGAAGGAAAAAACTATTTAGTGCACAATTGACTTGCATACAAATGAATGGATCTTGAGCGTGATTTATCCTTGATCTTGGGAATGTACTGTATATCTGTGGTACAGTATTCTGCAGTCAGTGTTCACTTGGTCCCTCTCCACCGGACAAAGCTTGCTCAGGTATCTTCATGGCGTGAGGGTGAGAGCTGCAGAAAAAGTCAGGGCTGGCGCTGAGAAGAAATAACAGACAGACTTTAAACCACAGGAGCCTTAACAAGAAGCGTTTTCAGAGTGCAGGAGCTTTACCTGTGTTTCCACCAGTAACTTTAGCTCCTGCCCCCCCACCCCCAGCACTCCAGGAGAAAGTACGTTGCGATACCCCAGGAACCGTCTGCAACTCTGGAAGTCCTAACTGGTTGAACTGAAAAACCTTACTACAGCGTGTGCACACAGAGTTTCAACATCAGGACCAGGGGGGAACAAAGTTATGGCTCGACTCGGCTGGAGAGAGAGAGAGAGAGACGTCTGCGACCACGTTACCAAAGTCAAGGAACAAGAGAAGCTGCTTCTGAGCGGTTACATCATACCACAGTGCTGACGCGTTCCAGTGGAGCACTGAGCACATCACTGCTACTTTGCCATGGACGTGCGTACCTCCTCTGTGTCCTTTCATTACATCCATTATGGCAACACTGTTGCGCAACGGTTAATACCAATAACAACTTAACTCGATGAAAATGAAATGCGAGATGTGGAAATGCAACCAGGAATGCGCGAAACGGACGTTAAGTTCCAGGTTTCTTCGTTCCTAGAACTAGTCGTTGGAAAGGGACACCAGATTAGATTATGCATGGCCACGAGCAATCTCATTTTCCACCGCATCAGGCTACACGGTGCTCGACAGTGGGTGCACCTAACTGACATCGGCCCTACCCGCTCAGTGTCATCAAAAGTGTCATTACACGTGCACAAAGAGAGAACATACAGTTAAGGAGGACAGATAATATTAATGTAATAACCATGTAATAACCTAAACTTAGCCAGACCCCTTTTCCGGCTGCAGATTGGATGCATTCTGCATCAAGATCAGCGCGTTCCACACATTTTCTGCACTTGATCCGACGGCAGTACCGCCGCTGACCTCTGAGGGAAGTCCATGGAACGGTGGAGGCACCGACTGTGTAATGAGCCGCCGCTGGGATCTAAATGCGCCCGCGTCGCGGCGGCAAATTCCGCGAGCACCGCCGGCGCAGCTGTGCTTTCGTCATTTCACCTGTCTCCTCCGGAACTGACCGCAGCCGCCGCGACAACCTGTAACTCCAGCTCTTGCCGCTAATTTGAGAGCATAATTAATTAATTTTCTGCAAAAATTAATTAATCCAGTAGCGCAAATTTAAAATTCCTGAGCCCGGGTTAAATGGAGAAGCTCTGTAGACGGCTCCACAGTCCTCCTGACAAAAGTTTTCCTTGTTGTCTGGTGGTGATTTGGCTGATTTGGCTGATTTGGCACGCTGCTCTCCTCCTAATGATGATGTTTTACAATTAGCTGTGAAAACTGAGCGAATGTTTCCCCCTCGTCTTGGCAACTGTTCCTGTTGGCAAAGTGCACTATGTTTAGAGGGTGCGTGTTCTTGGCCAAATCAACATTTATGATGGACTACCCCAGATGGGATGTTGCAGATGGTCGCGTGATCTGGCCTCTGTTGGGACAGTTTCGGGCCGACCCAAACAGTGCGCGGTGTGGTTTGTGGAAAATATTAAACCTTCTGTGAAGTTATGCGTTCTGTATCGCTTTCGACCTCCTTTGCCATCAGTAAAGATATCGCGAGTCTCTTTTAGAGAATCGGACCTTTTGCTACTTTACTACTAAAAAATCCTCACACATCCTAAATCGCTTCTCCTCTGCACCATCTTCATGTACCGTAACTGCATGCTCGCATACACACACACACACACACGGGCGCGCACGCGCAGACAAAATCAGTCATATCCGCTCAGACGTTTACTGCAGCTGTTATGTTTGTGGCGCAGCCTAACTGCAGCGTTAATCATTTCTGCATGGTGAAGAAATCCTCCCATCCCTCTCACCATCTCACAATTAATCCCCATCCTCCACGCTCGGAAGGGTTAACACTGCGAGACGACAAATTATTCCCGGCCGTCCGGGAACCCATGTAAGTGCCTCTCCAGCTACACCCAGATTGATCGATTGCTTTGTTTATCAGTCATAAAACTATTAACAATCAATCTCTTTCCCCCCCTTTTCTTCCATCTCGCTCGTCCGGAGCAGTTTTGTATATGGATGATTATACATTCATTAATGCATGGGTAGTTGTGCGTTAGTCAAATGATCCGTGTGCGACTGGAATGCAGCGAACACAGATTACTGCACAGATGCCCATTGAGGAATCTTTTAATTAACGGCATGGTTTACGTCTCAGGGAGGACCTCTTTGTGTCGGGGGAAGCGACGGAGGTTCGGAGTGAAGGATGGAGGGGGTGGGGGTGGGGTGGGGGTGACCCAGTTCTCAAGGGAGCTGATTGAACATGACAGCAATAAAAATAAAACCTTGAGACCCCGTGCGCGAGCTGTAACAGGATCTGTTCGGCAGAATTTGGGCTTGACCCCGCAGGGGTCACGCACTGTCCCTGCTTCTTCTTCTTCTTCTTTTTCCCCTGGAGCGTGACTTCGGCTCGTAGCCGCGGCTCTGTTCTGTGGACCCGATCCAACTTTCAAGCTGTTGCATAATGTCTCGCCGCACGGTTGTTGTTTTTGTCTGCGTGCAGCTCTTTGCATCTTTGAAGGACACGCACTTGGATTGTTTTGGGGTTTGTTTTTTTTTTTTCCCCCAAGCTTGTCTGCCCGTAATACTGTGTCCGTCCTCCTGTTGCCCAAAACCTCCGCTGGCATTGAATAATACATCCAGACATGTTGTCAGAGATCAGTTGACCCTGAAAATATTGGATTTCACATTAAGAGCACCAACGTGCTGTAGATGAGTGCAGTTCTGCAGACAGTTTTACTAATCTATGCTCAGACCTTGCCTGAGGGCGTGCGGTGGTGAAGTAAACGTGGCTTGAGTTATGGTACATATGTCCGTCCAATTACTGAACTTCAGTGTTTTGACCGTGCAAATGAAAGGATGAGGGAGCCTGAAAAAAAACCCCACATACACACACACGCACAGTCTCAGGGGCAGTGTTTTGTCTGCTTTTTAAAAAAGATGAAGACGAGGCAGCAAAACAGACCAACTGTAGCAGGCAGTTGCCTTGGGTTTCAACTTTTTAGGGTTTTTTTTCCTTCTTTTTTTGAAAGCCAAGCATCACCGCAGTCTCCACGCACCAGCGACTAATCACTAACACCATGTACCCTGTTGGAATCCCTCATAACCACAGCCTTGTTGGAAACTGTGTTCCTTTGGATAACATCAATTATTGACACTAATTCCGGAGTCTTAGCCTCAGCCGGAGTGTCATAATCACTGGGTGCAGATAGAAATAAAAGATTCAACAGTGCGGTGGTGTATCGATGAACAGCGCGCTCGTTGAAGGTAGCATGCCAAGGCTTGCCTTAGGATGAGCCAGGGAATGTGTGTGTGTGTGTGTGTGTGTGTGTGTGTGTGTACCAGTAGGGATTAGATAACAAGAGTTCATCAGGTTTACTGTTATGTTTCCTCCCCGAGGCGGATGTGCTGGCGTTAGTGTCTGTAGAGCTGTAGAGGACTCGCTCTCCTTCTCTCTGTCTGTCTCTCTCGCTCTCTCTCTCTTTCTCAAACACACACACACACACACTCTAACCTCACTTAACCATCTGATCTCCTCCCTCTCTCTGCCACTGGCTTGGCAGTAGAGACACAACAAATAACATGTAATGTCATTTGCGATCTCTCCCTTCTCCCCTCTTCTTCTTTTTCTTCTTCTTCTCTTCTCTCTGCAGTGTTAGCTGAGGTGAAGCAGTCTGGAAGCTTGTGTGCCGCCGCCGCCGATGACGCTCTGCGACTGTTGCGCGTCGTCTGTTTGCTTCTCGTGCAACTGCCGCGCAAACCCTATTTGTAGCGGCTCTGTTTCGCACACGTCGACCGCCTTCGCAGCTGCTGCTTCTTCTTTTTTTGTCTCCCTTTTCTTTGTGTCATGCCATCAGGAAGAAACACAAGAGAACACTGATGGAGGAAAAAAAGGGCAGCAGAAGCTGAGAACTGGGAGAGATTCTGGGAGCGCGTGAGAGCTGGAGTTGAGCAGGCGTGACGTTCTTCTGGTAATTAAAACTATGGGACACTCCTGTGAGGGATGTACACGGGGATCTGAGCGCAGGTCAGAGGGAGGGATCAACAGATGTCACTCAACCGGATGGAATCTGTAGTGTGGGGTTTTTTTCGCATTCGCTGTCCTCATCTTGTTTGCAGCTAAAGGGTAGCTTGTTCCTCTGTCTGTTGTGAGCCTTGGTGTTCACTTTTCTCTTCAAAAAACTTTATCTCCAAAAAAAAAAAAATCACAAAAGCCCTCACCTCACAATTAGCACCGAACGCGTCTCGTCGTCGTTTCTCCGCCCCGACTCCTGACTTGTGCAAGGCTAAAGTGGGCCCGAATAAGGGCGCTCTGCGGCGAACAGTGGCAGCTAAAGAGGCACAGGGCTTAGCCGATCAGTAAGACACAAACTCCTCACACCAGCGAGATTTCAGCCCCGGCTTAAAGGCTTCGCGGGAACGGATTTGGACTAACATCACATGAAATTGCTTCTTCAAAGTCTCCTTATCTAGGCACGGGGAAAATCTCAAAATGGTTTTGCAAGTGGTTTTACCGCAAAAAAACATGCAATCACGTTTCACACTTTTTAAATTACATACTTAGCTTTTTTTCTTTAGCAGGGGCAGAGGGTCAAGTGCTTAAAGATTTGTCCCCCTTTCAGTCTCTTTCAAAAAGGTGCAATATTCTTGTTATCTTACTCCTACAGCCAGACGACTGCCCGTTCTATAAATGCATATTTCCAGCAGATGAATACTGATGAGCATTACAGACGTACATGAACACACACACACACGCACACACACACACATATGGTGGTCTAGTCCTAGTGCAATTGAAATTGCGCACAAAAACAACCCCCTGAAAGGGATGATGGGACTCAGTTCCCATCTGAGAGCCTTAAACTTGACTAATCTGATAAGTACAGAGCTGAAACCAGCGCTGTAAGCTGACTGTTGTTTGTTCACCTGAAATATGGGGCATCAGCAGTATTTATAGTGAAAGCCGTGGTTTCTGCATGCCTGACAGTCCCGTTTCCCAAACGGTGCCAAACATGCTCGGATCTGGAAAAATGGAGTCACGCGCAGTACTCAAGTGATGAAATTCCAAAAAGAAGTCGCACATCATCACTGCAGCAGGAACCACGAGGGATTTCTTTACTCTGATTACAGGTGTGGTGGTGATGTGGCTCTGGCATCATCATGGCCCCTGTAATCAAGATCCGACTGGCCTCCTGGGAAATGGTGACTTTTAGATACTCACAACAGCATGAACAGTGAAAAGGATGTGGGGTTTTTTCTGAAAGGCTAAAATGTGTGTATGACTGGTTAAAAAGAATATTTACATCAATCTGATGTTGAAGATGAGATTTGAGCTGCTGTACGGCTCGTTACAGTCGCAGCCCTGTCACATGAGGACACTGCTCTGTGGAAGAGGTCATGGGAACGTCCTGCCAAGGCTGGCCACAAAGATTTCCAGCCATCCAGGTCATAGCCGTTTCGCAAATTATCAGCTACAGGCAGCTATAACAGGCAGTTTCGCGACCATTCACACCCGACAGTAATTCATGATGGCCGCAGTTTCATGGCTGTCTCCTGACCCCAATGACTCACGCGTGGCCTCAGATAAACTCTCACACGACTCACAGCAAGTGTGAATAACGGACGGAGATTTAAGTGTTTAAGACCCCGCAGTAATTTCTTTGGATTATTAATATGTGTACATTTAGCCATGTCCAGTAGAGGTGTTCGTGCCTAAAAGCGTTCTGATTTAGCATTATATAGCTACAACATTGTTGGATTTGTGATGGACAGTTTGGAGGAAGAAAGACTGGACATGTGCCGCATTATTTCATAGGAGGCAGCACCATGGCATATTAAAGATTCAGCCCTGGTGCCTACGTTACCCATGATGCAATTTGTCTGCCAATGGATCGGTCTGAGATTTTGGTGTTATGCCAGTGGTGGCTGATGTAGCCTCCAGCTGCTAACAGAAACAAGGATTGGGCCGCAGCAGTCTGGTTCTCCACACTCACAGATTTTTATACAAACTTGTATAACTTCCATTACTTGTATAACTCTTTGACCCAAACCAAACCTTATTCAAGTGACATCACTTGAGGCAGTGATTCAGCTTTTGTGCAGCTCCCTCTGGAGCCGCAAAACTGAAAACACGTAATAGCTAATCTAACAGATGGCACTACTATATATATACAGATGCAGGTATAAAAACAGACCAAACACAACTGGTGACACACAGTGTCAGCTGGGACAGCGTGGGAGTGTGTAAACTGGTCGCTCTTCTCTTCTGCTTACGACACTTAGCCCCTCAAGATGAACTCCGCTTCGTGCCTTCCCGTTACTTGCAAATTAGGCTGGCGGAGTCCGTGTCGTAGACGCTGGCATCAAATTAAACCGGCTCGCGACTGGTTAATCGCAGCCAGTGCTCTCGCCTAGGAAAGGGTTCAGCGCGCCGGGCTGCTCCGAGCAGGCATCGCAGAGGTCAGGGAGCGGCAGCTCACAGAGGGAGAGCGAGAGAATAGAGTGCTGGGTGTTTTGCTGACCTGGCGATGTCACATGGTGGCCAGCGGTAGCTGGTCGTTGGGTCCACGGTTAGAGTTCAGGTCACACTGTTGGTGTGAGACCTGAGGAATTTCAGGGGAAGTTGAGCTCAGTTGAAATCACACAATGGATGTGTGTGTGTATCTCTGGAGTACCAGGACGCCCTACAAAACCAACTCAAATTATTTGTTAACGTGCTTCAAAGAAAGAATCATGGAGAAAAAAAACTCAGGTCTTGAGAATGAAACTGTTGCTGACAGGCTAATAGATGAGCGCACGTTTCTCACCAATTTACCATCAAATCCCCCTAAAACAAATGTCATTTTTTATAGGCTACTGATTCACTGAAAATAAATTTTCCTGTGGTGATTACGTTGTACCATGAGATCAGAGCGGAGATTGAGTAAACTCAGATACACTCAAGTGATAGATGTTGCGAAACACAAACCCAGAACCTGTGGCAGTATAACCAGACCTTAGCTGACCCAGTTACACCGAGCAGAAATAGGACCCGGGCCTGGGTCGGGTAACGAGTGATGAGATGGTAAGAGCGTGCGGGGAGCAGTAAGCGAATTTGTTTCAGTATTTCTTCAATAGGGATGGATGCAGTGTACATAGAGAATTGCACAGCAGCATCACAGCATTCATACAGTAGCTACTGTTATTGTCCAACCGCCCGTCCCTCAGAGTGTTGTATACAGTATGCATGATGATTTATAAGCACAGACGTCTTTAACACACCAGGCCTCTCAGGCAGGGCTGGAGCTCCAGGACGAGGCCAGACGATGCCTGGTCGCTCGGACCCGCCTCGTTTGCATATTCCCGAGCGCTCGTATTGATCCTGGCTAACTGGGCCACTGCCCTCTGAGCCAATCGAGCCTCCAGTGGTTTGGGTTTTTTTTCAGCAAAACAACATGGAATGCTCGGGCAGTGTGGAGACCTCCTGCTGAGGAGCAGAGAAGAAATCAGAGGGGCCCGTGCAAGCGACGCCGAAAATAGCACGCAGGGCACCCTAATTACGTAGCTCCCCTTTTCTTTTCTTTTTCTTCTCTTTCTTTTCTAATCATGTAAGTTTTAAAATACGTGCTGGCCCTTACGCCGTGCCTCGGCTGGCCTTGCTGTTTTCTTTTTCTGCTCGCGCTCGCTAACAAGTTCCAGACAAACCCATAACATAATGCGCAGCTTGCGTCACTTGATTTCCCCAGGAAAGACGGAGCAGATACAGCGCTCTGGAGCAACGAGTGTACGCGCTTCAAGGGCGAGATTGAGATCTGATATTAAATGAGATACAATCTGGATATTATGAACGTTGTTCGAATTCTTGCAGCATGATTCTGATCCAGTGTCAGCCACGGCGGAGTCTGAGCAGAGAGCAGCTGGAATTATTATTGGAGAGAAAGAGGCTAAATCATGGGAGATCTGGTTACTATCACATTATTCACTCAGTCTAATGGCTCTCTCTCTCTCTCTCTCTCTTTCAGTAGTTATATATGTATCACAGATTCAGATAGTACATGACTCACCACTCCTCCGCTGTCCTCTGGTGTTCATCTCGTTTGATCCTAAATTGGTAAGTGGAAATGATTCTGAAAAAAAAAGTGACATGGGAAAAGGCACATTTTGATGAAAATGCAACAACAACAACACACATGCACACAGGCTCGCACGCTAGGGTGTAGCCCTCCCATTGGCCGAGCTTGTTGAATAACCTGCGTTGCATAAGGGAGGTCAGATATAAAAAGAGGCACATCATCCCCTAAGACACACACACACGCACACACACACACACACACACACACAAACACAAGCACGCACACACACTCTATCTGGGTCACAGAGTACAAGAGAAATAATAACACAGAAGTCATTTCAGATTACATAGCTGAGATCAATAGCCCTCACTGTCTGAGCATGAAAGCTTCATTTTGCCGTTGCCTTTCCATGAAAAGGGCTGATTGTAGCCGGGATTGACAGTTTTATGGCATGATGGCGCTGCTGATGATGATGCGTCCCACACACAGACACCCGCACTAAATTTTATACAGCCTGCATCATATGGAGACAGTGGCATCAAATTAAGTTGGGGAGAACTGAAGATGTGAAGGACATTGTTGAATAGGATACAGATCATACAGAGGCACTGAATACGTTTACAGTGGCATGACTAAGGAGCGATGAGAAAAGTTCACCACGGGGTTTGTGATATAATACTTTCACGCCTTGCTACATAATATGGAAATTGTTCACACATGTGTAACACTCCTTTAAAACCAAAACCACTAAGTAATTAACGGAAAAATGTCATTTTTGAGAAGTTGGGATTATTCGCTTAGACCAAAACCACTCTGTGAGACTAGTGCCAGCAGACAGTTAGCCGAGCTTAGTTTAGCACAGAGACCGGAAGAATAAGGGCTAGCCTGGCTCTGTTAATGACTCCACGTCGAATCCCAAATAGTTTTTCCTCTTCTGTTTTTGTCCAGAGCAGACAAAGATATAAAGTTTTGGCAGGCAGATTTAGTTACTTTTGGACAGAGCAAGACCTTGTCTTTCTGCTTCCAGTCTTTTGTGCTAATTAGAATGATTGGCGCTAGCTTCTTATCGGGCTGCACGGATATACGAGAGCAAGCTGCTATCTTTGTTGTCTGCTTTTTTTTTGACCGACAGTGACACTACCAGGGCACAAAGCAATGAGTGACAAGATGTTTGAAACATCACGTTGGCTTTATTGATGCACATGTACAACGCATAAAGACTGTTGTAGAAGATACATATGTACATATGTATTATTAGCATTTTTCTGGGTTAGCCTGTAGCGGTGTGTTCACCTCTGTTGGTTACTTTCGTTGCCTTGCCTCAATTTGAGCACATTTTACGGTTGGACAATTGGGACCGGAGCCAAGTGATTAGATTGTAGTAGTTGCCCACTATTAGACAAATATATTTTTTTTAGTCATAACCATCACGTAACGAGAGATAGATACTTGTCACAAAGTCTTTAGGTTAGGAGAGATTGGGTAAGGAAATGATGTTGTTGAGTTTAAAAACTTATTGGATGTTTGGGATCCTTTTTCCCCATTTTCAGGTTAGAAACCCACTGGCAGTCCTCACATCCCGTCTTCACCTCTCATCTAATGCTTCTATGCAAGCGAGCAGACACACACACACACGCACGCACACAGGCACACACAAACATTCCTGCTTTGATACAAATCCCTATGGTGAGCTTCTATCATCTCGAGCAATAACGAGCTGTCATTGGTCCTCAGTGATCTATCTGTCTGAATGTGTCAGCGAGCAGGCAGTCTGACTGAACGTCGGGCTAAAGCAGTTCTCCACTTCCAAGGGCTGTCAGTCAGCGCTGGGGGCACCTGAGACAGCCCCGTGTCGGTGAGGGATCATTTCTGAAGGCTGACACTGGATCAGAGATGGGGAAAAAACCAGCCACGTCGATGTTTGACCCCACCCCCGCATCCAGGAGGGGGAAAAAAAAAAAGAAGTCGAGGAAGACAGCGGAGTAAGGCGAAGAGGTCCTGACAGCTAAACGCCAAATAGGTTGTCAGGAGGGTTTCATATCTGACCAGCTCCCATTTCCAAGATAAGAGGGAGGCGTCTGAGTTATTAAAGTTTTAGTGTGGGTACATAAACACGTGCATTTACATGGCAAAACGAGTTGAAACTAAGTCAGCGGGCACCTTGGATATTCAGAATCTGAATGTCACCGTGATACAAGATAAACCTAAATAACCCCCGCAGATAACACAGAGATGCAGCCATCACAACAACCCCGTGTAATGTATTCCTTCCACATTGCTCGAGATATATTATCTAGCCTTCCTTATTGTGTCGGTGATAAATGCAGCACACATTAACTCCACAAAATGTGTTTCTCCTATTTCCACAATAAAGGGGCCTTACTTTGCTCTGACCTTCAGCGGGCTGCAAAGCCAGCACAAAATATGCATTTAGAAGAAGCAGCAGCAGTGGATGTGAGGGTTGCAGGAGATTGCTTTCTTTTGTACGGCGTCATGCAGGAACATGCATCACTGTCCGCCTCCAACAAACAGCCAGTAATATGCAGAAATATTAAGTAGGATCAGCAAATAAATATATGGAGTGGAGCTGGCGCCGTGACAGATGTTGGCTATTTGCATGGAGCTCCTCTGTCATGTCATTAACCGACTCCCTCAGCCAAGCAGGCAAAATGAATGAACCGGCGGGCTTGGATCGGCCGGGCGTTCAAGTCGGCATCGAGTCGTCCGTTCAAGGAGCTCATGGCCGAGTCCCACCTGCGAGGCACCCGCTGCCTCTGCGGCCAGGTGTTCATTGTTGTGCGAGCGCATCGCAGCGAGAGCGCGCGTGTTTTTCATGCTGCCGACCTGGCTGCTGTGAGCCGAGGCAAGTGTCCACCTGTGAACCCGCTATAACAAAACCCAGTGCGTTAACATTTATGCGGTGCACGTGTTATTATTTTATAATACACACGCGCCCACCCACATACTATACATACATGTGCCGCATTATTTCATAGGAGGCGGCAGCATGGCGTATTAAAGATTGATTTAGTCAGTGAAGCAGAGAATGTGTATTCACACCGCTCCCTGTGTTCTCTGGTCAAGGCCACTGAGTTTCATCCCGCTGAAAACATACACCCTACTGTATGGCTTCAGGGACAGTACGTCTGACCTCCGCCGAGCTGAACATAAATGAGTAAGGAGAAACTACAACACAGAACAATCCCCTTTATTAACCCCCCCCCAGGAGCATACAGGCTCTTACAATCAGCCCCGGCATTGTTCATGCCGCTCGGCGTATTGAGCGTGTCGCCGACGCGCCTCCCAGTCTGCTCTAATGGCGTGGGTCATCAAGCACTGTTCAAGATGGGGGGGAGAAAAAAAAGAAAAACAAGTATTGATTTGAAAATGTCTTGTTCTGTTATTTTCAAAAGCTTTCATCTGTATTTGCTTTCTCCGAAGCCGGCGCAGGGCCTCGGGTCATGGTTGGGGATTTTATAGTGTTCTCTGATCAGTGTTTTTCACCTGTGTGTGTGCGCGCGCCCGCTCATGCATGCATCAAAACCTGTCAGCCGCAGAATACATTGGAGGAGGCAGGAGAGTCATATATCTGACGAAGTGCAGCCAATAAAGTATAATTCATGACTGTTACAGTGCCCGTGGATAGCAGTCATTACTCTTGTGTTGGTGCGCGTGTAGTATATCACGCCTCAAAACAACAGCCCTCATCACTATATTGATCGCCTGACACCTCCTGAAACATGTGGTTTGTCGTGTGGGGTTTTTTTTGTTGTTTTTTTTTTTGACAGAGAGACCAAGAGGGTGCAAGATGGAGCGAGAGAGAGGCGGGAAAACAACCGTGCGTCTTAATACCGCTGCCCGTCTGGGTTGTGTCGGCACACGCTCTGGTGCTCGCCGCGTTCACTGCGTCACGGGCCGGTTCCCGGCCAGCAGCCATCGGAGGAGATTTACAGTAGGTGCTGTCCGGTCTCTCAGTTTGCTGCATGGGGACAGTGCAGCGCACAGCCTGCTTTTTTTCCCGATAGTCAGCAGTTGCCGCTAATGCGTCGCGTGCGCAAAGAGCATTTTCACGTGATCACCAGCCGTCTCCTTCTGTCGTGAAGCCATCCCCTGGGTGGACTTCGCGTCAGGAAAATGGCGCTGTCTGTTTGTGTTTTCTGTCAACCCTCTCCCTCAGCGCTGCATCTCCTTCAGTGTTTCCTCGACATTGTCGGTTGCTGTCACATCGACGCGTGCGAGCTGGTGCGGGCGAAGAGCAGCCTATCGCTTGAGGTTTGTTTGACTTGGAAGTCCTGCTTTAGCCCCACTGAGTATCCAGTGTTCAGTTTAGAGACACACTGATTAGCAGTCAATGCAAATGTGAAAAAATAAAGCGGTTTCCTCATCCCCCATCACAATGGGAAGTAGAAACCTTAGAACAGGTTGGCTGAGCCGGCTGACTTCCTGGTGGATCCCTGCAGACGTGAACGGGATAAAATAATCTAATCATATAGATGTTGAAATATTATTCTGGGCAGAAAGAATTCCATTCTGATTGGATGGCATTGTGGGCGTGGAATGGTGTTCCCTGTTTTCCAGCCAAGTTCAAGTTGGCTGAAGTTCTGTAAAGCGGTGGCGGGCCGACTGACTTGCTGGTGCCGAAGTTCCGTTTTTGTAAACGGCAGTCCAGCTTCTTTTTTTGTCAGACAGCTGTGATGAAAAACGATGCACGCACAGCTGTGGATGATGTCCATTTTGCCGCCACATTTTCTCAGAGGCGTTGTTTCAGGTACATTTCTTCCGGCACGGGCCGTCATATCAATTTGTTTTCAGCGTCAACATATTTGCGGGCCGTCTCTGATCGAAGCTGCGCCTGAATTGTCCCCTCATTCTGTCTCCCTTCATTTAATCACCGCCTTCATGGACTGTTCATGGACTTGATGGAACCTCAGATTTTTTATGCGGCAGCTGATATACGGCCGTATTAAAGACGCTTGCGTTTTGTCTGACGAGGGCGGTTTAATCTAAATCAAGATATGGGTCCCCGGAGGCCGGTGCTGTAATCATGTCAAACTGGCGATACTGTCGCTCTCCCCGCATCTCGCACCATCATCATCTGCATTGCACTTATTGAGAAGATTTAGACGTTATCTGGCTCTTAGGTAATCAGGGGGGAGAATGGGATTAGATGTAACATTATACGGCCATGTTGTTAATCTCAATGAGTTTGCATCACATGGCTCATCTGGGCTGTGGGATACGTGACATCTGGGTTTGGGGTTCCGTGTGCGGTTCAAGGTTAAACCCAGGGCTTGTCGGGTGTTTAAAGGCCCAGGAAACAATTTTTTGAATTTGAAAAAAACAAACCAAAAGACGACGTGGAGGTGGGTGGGACTGCGGCTGCAGCGAAGACAATTACCCACACAATAAATGAGTTTTAGTGCGCTGAGGATATATACACGCGTGCGTGGAGATATTATAAAGTCTCTTTATATTACTTAATCAAGCAGTCATGTTAATTGTGTAATAGGCTTGTATATTTCCATGCTGTCTCATCTCATTTCCATATTTACGCCTGTGTTAATGAGGAAGGTTAGATTAAAGAGGGGGAGGAGGGCGACGGAAGTGGCTCCTCCCTCAGTGGCCCTGATTTATTTACACACATTAAGCTGCATTGTGCAGATCTACATTCCTGTCCGTAAATGAGCAGAGGACTGTATTAAATTTCCTGGACACATCACCGAAAAACTATACCAGCAACATAAGGAGCTTTTTGTCCGCACTTTAAATGAAGAAATTATCGAGACAGATGGAAAATCCTGTTGCGATAACATTTTAATACGGCCAAATGGGAGGATGAATGAGGGAATTCTTGGAAATTAGAAGGGGATGGAGTGAAGACTCCTGTGTCGGGACAGCGTTGCCGCAGGGACGCTCGTAGTAGCGGGCCTGTTCTCTCCGGGCTGCAGCAACGAGGCAGAATAATGAAAATAAGTGTGTCCATTAGAGCAGTTAATCTTATTTGGCCCGTAACGTTGGTCTATGTTTTCATCCCAGACTAAAGGTCCCTTGTTCTCTGCTCTTTTTATACGCACATGTACTGTAGCGGGTCACGCACACACATACACACAGGCACACAAAGAAACGCATGCACAATCCCAGCCTTCATGCAGACACAGTGATTTAGCAGTCACACACAGACACTGGCTTCACTCCCCTGTTCTCTTGCCTCTCCACTCCTCCCTTCTCCTCCTCTTCCTTTTCACAAAGCAACACAGGACTCTTCTGAGCCCCGAGGAGAAAGAGCAAAATTTACAAGAGGAGCACAGGGGATCAGTGCTTCTGTTGTATGCTGCTGAACAGCGCCCCTTTGACTGGGAACCAGAGGTCAGGGCACGGCTCCCGAAGCCCGCTGGGTTCTTTGGTGCCTGTGTGTGCGTGCGCGTTTGTGTTCCTCGAACGTGTGTGTTGGCATTTGCATGCGCGTTAGCCTCGGGGTGCACGACACGCTGCCTGCTAATGTTACGGGGAAAGTCACAAACTGTTTTTGTGGCAAGCTGAAGTCACATGACAGCGCAGCATGCGCGGAGGCTTTTTATACGCACCGAATTGTAGTATTTGGCCCGTGTCGACGCGGGTGATGTGCGAGCATGGCATGAGGGTGAACAGTTTGCTTATACGGTGAGTGACATTGAGAGATATTCTCGCCGCGCAGCTCCACTTCGTTCCAGAAGTAGCTTATCCTCTTTAACACCAGTAAATAGTGGCAACACTCAGAGTTTAATAAGATTAGACCCATAATTTTTACCAAAGTGCCCCCTGAAGACGTTTTTTTTTTTTTCCCCACCATCCCACACAATTATTCCCTCATCAAGGATTACTTCTTTTCTGGAGAACATTCGCAGCCTTGAGTGGTACTGTGTGTAATGACGGGCACACGCAATCAAAGGCTTCTGCATCAAGTCCTAGTTTCCACAAACTGCTCGTCGTCTTTGTTTGATGGCGTGCCGATTGCGTAGGATGGCGGGCGAAAGAGAAGGGAGTAGAGGTACAGGTGGTGGAGAGGCAGGCCAGTGCCGACAGGCAGCTGCACGCGTGTGCAGCACCGACGGGAAACGCTTGATATGGACGGAGAGTAAGAAGCTACGCACTTTCTAGGATGTGTGACATTTGAAAAAATGAATGAGAGACACAACGCCGATGTACGAAGGTAAACAGGGGTTGTGATGTCGGCTGTTGGACGTGGACGCTGAGCCCCTCACGCTGATAAAAGATGTGGAGCGAGGAGGAAGAAAGGCATTTAGGAGCAGTCTTTGTGCGATCTGTTACCACATTTTTAGATGACACGTGAGACAGCACCTTAAAACATGAGGTGCATGTTGTGCATACAGAACAGTGCAGAAAAACAGGATTCATCAAGAAGCGATAGAGGACGGGTGCTACAGAAAACCCTCTGCAAGAGAATAATGATGATGGAGTTGGTGTCACAGGATGTAAGAAGTAAACTGAAGCAGTTTTGCAAGTTTGAGTGTAGGACGAAAAAACGCAAGACAACAGAAGCTGTAGGACACAGAATGTAGGTTACCTATAACACATGCTGTGCATATATAATAAGCTGTATAAAGATTTGATAACCTAGCTGAATATCTGAGTTGCACAGGGCTTTAAAATCAATCATGGAATACTGCCACTTTACCCAAAGAATAATAAAAATTGACCAGTGCAAGGGTGTTTTTTTCTTGTTGTTTTTTTAATCCATACATTTCCCAATGTAACTCAAATGAAGACAGAGGTTGACAACTACCAAATACAACATGAAGAAGCAACATCAAAACACCATTTGGACTCAGAGAGGACTTAAAGCGGGGGTGGGGGGCGGCGTGGTGGTGATGGTGGTGGTGGGGGGGGTTCTATACCGGCTGAGCGGACGAACAGATGGATGGAGTGAAGGAGCTATGGGGCGTGGAAGTGTTTCATCTCCAGTCTGTGCTCCAAAAGGTGTAAGTAAGTAATGGGTGCCAGGCTGCCTCCTAACATCCCCATCATCGCTGCAGTCAACACCTGCACTTGAGATCGCACGCGTGCAAACACAACCTAAAAGCACTTTTCGCAACACAAGGTAGCAAGTGATAAAGGCAAGAGCCTGCGGGGTCACAAGTCATCAGCTTGGGGGGGGGTGAGATCATGTCAGAATGCACTTATCCTATTCTGAACCCTCCCATCACATACCTCAAACAGATGTGTGGTCGCCCTCCTTTTTTTATTACTGTTTAGCCTCTCAAAAATGGGAAACTCTTATTGATATATATATATATATATATATATACCCAGAGGCAAGGTGATAGTCCCTGTCCCTCCTTAATTCAGCCCCCCACCCCCACCCCCCCAAGTCTGCCTGAGTGCTACCAGCGGAGCAGTGATGGATGACGCAGGGCTCATTAGGATAAGACAACAAAATCAATAGAGCGAGCGCGGAGGTGTCAGCGCCTCAGACGCGCCAGTAAAAACCACAGTGATAGTCAATTCGCCGGCACTGAAGTGTGTCCGAGTTCGGGCGTGTGTGTGTGTGTGCGTACCTGAGCCTGCGCGTGACTGTGGACAGGGAGCAGTTACGCGCTGAGTGATTGATGCTGATGGATATGGATAATGTATAAACTCAAATATAAGAGCTCTCAGTGGGACACACACACATTCGGGGAGGAAAAAAAAGATGGCTTTGGAGCCACTGTTTGTACCCAAATAATATCTTCTTTTTCTTCCTCCTTTTTTTTTTACGGGCCATAATATGCAAAAGTTAGTGAGGTCATTGTTCCTCTTGCGAATGTAGCCGTGGTGCCATAAACAGCCCATTGTCTCAGATCTACATCAGCTCTTATCTGTGACAGAAACTGTGCGCTCCCCTGCCTGGGAGCTTCCTGTACGCTCTGAGCTATATTACCATACCGCATACTGCAAGAAATATCCACCGCAGCCAGTCGCTCAGCCTTCGGTAACTGCTGACTGACTCTTCGAATGTGACGCGGGGGGGATCAACTGGCTCCGTTTCTTTTCCAGTGCAAGCCCAGTGCCCAGCAGTTCAGCTCAACATGCAACGTGATGACGATGATGATGATTTACAATTTAGCGTACAGGAAGTGTGATAAACAAAGAATGGATGAACGTTAACCTGGCAGCTCTTTGAAGAAACCTTGTGATAAACTCGACACAAGAAGCGCCTTTTCTGTATAACTGGTACAGAGTGATAAAGTTCTTCCAGGAAAACTCCTTGAGAAATTAATCATAACTGGGACAGCTGTGTAAAAATGTTACTGTTTAAAAAAATCCCTTTTTAAACAAACAAGAAGATTTTAGTGCTCAACAAATATGAAACAGCCTTTTGAGATTCGCCATTTTTTGCAGTGGGGTAGCTTTGGTAGTGGGCCCTTATCTTCAGGAGGGTGGAATTTATGGTCGCACACGCTGCCACCGGGATGCGTTAATGCTTATCTGTCGTTCTTGCAGTGGCGGTGCTGCATGAACGTGTGCAGATCTGCACGCACGCACACACACACGCAGAGAGAAAGAGAGGGAGGTTGTGGGGGTAGATAGTTGTTGACAGTTTGCTGTTTGTGGTCTCACATGCAGCAGATGTCTTCCTGTGCGAGGCTCTGCAGTTTTCTGTTGAACCGGAGCTTTAATGATTTCCCTGTTTGACAAGAAGCTCCGCGGCGGCAGACAGCAGGCGGTTACCACTCCACTCCATTCCAAGGGAGACAGCGAGGGTTAATATCAGCCCTTCTCTCCTCCACTGCCCTGTTCCCATCCAGATTATGGACCTGAATGACTTTTTCAGTACTAATGGAATTTCCAAGTAAAGTTCATTCAATGGATCTCCACTCTACTCCCCTAACAGTCCAGTAATTGAACTGAAATCAAACCTAATTGGATTGCTGTAGGAATGCCACTGAACAGTGTGTCTTTTCCTGAGAAGGGGACGCGCAGCACAGGACACTCTGTGTGTGTGTGTGTGCGGTGGTGGTGGTGGTGGTGGTGGTGGCGGAGATGAGGCGATGCTAAGTGCTAAATTAGATTAGACTAATCATTTCACGACGAGAGCTCAGATTTTGGGTGGTTTGGCGTGGAGGACGGATCCCAGCGCGCCGGTGAGACGCTGACAGTCAGCAGGAGCCAGACCTCGCTCCGCCCGCGAAGCCGACGGAACATCCTGTACAAGACGGCCCGCGCGCTCCGTGCTTGCACACCGCTGCCTCTATCTGAACCACACCTCGCTGTAATAAGTACTCCTCTGCTCTGTAGTACGCAGTACTTGTACTCCACACTGATCCACTCTGTCTACTTCTTTCTACTTTCTACTTCTTCTCTCTTCTCTCCTTTCTACTTTCTTCTAGTCCTCTGCACTTGACTCAAATATACTTTTTTGCATTCAACTCCTTTCACTCTATTCTGCTCTTGTCTACACTATTGTACTCTTTCTTTATGCTGCTCCACTGTACTGTATCCTACTCTGCTCTGCTGCTTTACATGAGAAACTTCACTCGTTTACTCCTCTCTCTACCACATGCGTGTCATCTCCAGTCCTCTGCCTGACTCCTCTTTATCTCGCTCCCACCCCTCTCCTTCTCTGCTCTACTCCTATGTACATTACACCTCGGGACCGCTTTATTGCCCTTTAATATGCAGCCCTCTCCGTCACACAGTCCTCTTGTTTGTTTGGCTGTGCTTGTTTTCCTCGTTCAGCGCCGTTTCCTTTAATTTGTGGTGCAGCGCGCTCTGGTTTTGATCACAGCCATAATGAAAGACAAAGATTTGATGCACTGATGCCGTCAAAACCCGAGTCGCCTGCAATACCACATTTGTTATGACTGGGACTTTGAGGCGGGGCTCTGATATGAATCCAGGGAAATGCGATTACCCCGAAATGTTTCTTTGCCTCTGTTGTGTCATATAAGTGGCACTGCAAATGTATCTCTGGTTTATTCAATTTTTTTTTCAAAAGGCTACATACATGGCACATGAATTCTCTTTTCTCTTGCTCTGTTCTACAGGGAGCTGAAAGTGTCAAGATGCAGAAGCATCGACAATCCGTAAGTATTTTAAAACATCCCTTCCTGTGCTGAGGTTTCCAGTTTTGGACCTTCGGTGCACAGCGCAGTGCCATTTTCTGCAGCACCGCATCAGTTTGTTGGACTTCAAAGTTGAGGTGTTCCTCAGGTCTCATTATTTAGAATGAATACCTTCCGATTTTAATCAGCATCCGACCGAGGGGGTCGGGAACATCCCAAGGGTCTGCATTGTCCATGAAGTCTTGATTTTGCCCAAGGTTGTTCCCTAGATATGAGCAGCTTCAACTTTTTTTCCCCTTGCGTCTTTTTTTTTCTCATTAGAACTCGTTTCGGACTTCATTTTAGCTGTAGGGTCCAACAAGGCTCCAATTAGATGGACGACAGAATTAATGAAGTCTGTCTCTCTCTCTCTCTCTCACTCATTTTCCGTCTCTCTCCTCCTCCTCCTCTTCCCGTGCTCTATTTATCCCTGTGCTCAGGGGGACACTCGGTCTGGATTCGTTTCTTCTCTTACTAAATTAAATATGTGTAATTGATGGTTTCATAAACAGAGCTAACCTTGCCAGCAGCAATCAGAGGCTGCCGCCGAGGAGGTCCACGTGAATATGCATTGTGTCAGGGAAGGGCCTGCAGCCACATACGCGAGTCCTCAGGTTCCTTGCGCACAACCAGCGAGGGAGAAGGAGAGCCAGATATTGACTCGAAGAGTTTCTCACCTTTGCAGGCGCAACGCGTGACATAATGTCTCCTGCAGACGGCATTGTTGGTGGGTAAACTCTCACTTACAGGATGTTCTCTCTCTCTCATCGTGCCTACTTCACGTTGCCTTTTACAGCTGCGAGAGATGAAAGGGGTTTTGAACTGTACAGACGGAGAGATAAAGGCTGCTCAACATTGACGTCAGGTACAGTGGAGTACAGTGAGCGGTGTGCGTTTTGTGGCAGCCGCGTGGGAAAACAATCATGGGCGTGAAGAGGCGCGTCAGCAGCACACTCGTTTTAAAGGACACACACAGCTCCAGCTTCAGCAGCAAACACATGGCCTTCATGTAGTTTTGTTACTTTACTGCTTGGGAGCGCTCATGCCCTGGGATGCTCTAACAGCACTTTCATGTCAGAGAAGCTCATTTCACTACTGTAGCCCAACGAATTATATAACGTGAAAAAGTGAAGCATCTTTTCACAACATCCATGTTTTCAGACTGTTCGTCCTCCGGGCCTGGCGACCCAGCACGAATGCGAATGCAACTGCGGCCTCGCAGCTGTTTTGGAAGTCGTACATGCCACGGCTTCCCACCAGCGCTTAAACGCACCGCAAGACCTGTAGATTTCTGGTAAATGTTTATGTTTGCTGACCCAATTTGCAAAATCGTTTAACTTTTCAGTGGCTCCGGACGTCGTAAAACTGCGACTGCGGTGACTTCTGTCCTGCGTTCGTTTTTTTATGGCCACTTGAGGGCAGCGCATCAAGCTGGAAACACAACATCGACCTGATCAAGACGATGTGGCTGACGTGTTGTTCATTTAAATGGCGAGCAGATGCGGAGCAACATTAGCCACAGCGGTGACACTGCGGGACGTAAAACCCAAAACAACACTGAAAGATCTGTGGCAGTGAAGGGAAGTGAAACCAGTAGATTAATACTACTTTACTGACCTCTTTTCAGTGGCCGGGGTGGTGTTCATCCAGAGACTACAGCTTTGACACCAGAAGGTAACGCTGTCATTTCCTGTGCATTGAGAAGATTTCCTGCCACAGTTTTCCGTGGTTACATTTGGTCACTCTTAAAGCTGGTTTGAAACTCTTCTCTGATGAAGCGCTACTCTCACTTCCAGGCTGTCAATGCGGGTTTATTTTTCACAAATATCTGACAGAGAGTAGCTTCAACGCAGATCAGAATTCAGCCTTCCGTCTTGATGCCACAGCTGCTCGCTGCAGCGCAAAGATCTCAACGGCAAGGGCGACGAGATGTCAGCCTACCCGGCGACGATATAACGAATGCATAAAAAAGCTTATGCACATTTTTTCCAGCAGTCCTACTATCAATAACGCAGACACATCCATTAGTGCGAGAGGGGCTAGTAAGGGGCAAACACTCCCTCTAGCATTTAAACAAACCTCCACAGGGACTCATTCTCCCAGACTCCCCTGGGGCGGGGACGCACCAGAGCCAGACCCTGCTGCACTGCCGGGATCCGTCTCCTTCACGCCTGCCGGTGCTTCCAGCCTGGGCAGAGCGGGCGGGAGAGAAAAAGGAAGAAACAACACACATCAGGGAGCACGCTCGTTTCCGTCGCCACTGTTGTGTTTGCCTAGAACCGCTCAGTTGGGGTTTGGATATTCAAATTAATGAATGAGAGTGAGGAAAGTGAAAGATGAAAAATGTGCCGGCAGAGGCTCTGACTTTGAGTAATGCTGGTAATTGGAGGGAAACATATAGAAATGCAGTGGGCATGTATTAACAAATGAATGTGGAAGAGAAAAAAAGCCTTCCTGGTGCATGTCTCATTACTTATTGCATCCTTGCAGTCGGGACGGAGAAAGTTGCAGTGCAAACACAAAATTGTCCCCACAATCCAACGCTTTGGAATTGGGAAGGGAGCCAGCTGCTTATAGCTGGCTGCTGTATTGTCAATTTATCAAGTGTGTTAAAGCTGCAGTGCAGCTGATATCTTCTGTTAGTGTGTTACGATCTTATAGCCTTGTCTGATTTATCTGCTGTCTGGCTTCAGCACTCTCCTGTGTGTTTAGGTGCTAATTAGAGTACAGCACACACACACACGCACACAGACACACACACAAACACACACACACACACAGACCACAGGCTCACGGGTGATATAGACTGTGTTTTATCACAAGAGAAAAGTGGGTGTTGCACCAAAAGAGGGCCTTAAATTACTGGTGACATCTCAAATAAGGCGCCCCCACACACACATACAGTATAACCACACACATAGAGGTGCCTATAGCATACTGTACATTCACACACACACACACACACACACACGTTGTGCACTCTCTGGGACAAACAAACTGCTCCTGCGCGGGCCAAAAACAACCTTGATTCCTTTCTCTTATGATCTTTCTTTCTTTTTTTTGGAAATCCCTCCACTCCCGGCCCTCCCATCCTCCTATTTCATCCGTCGCCTAAAGATCCCCCTTTCCTTCACTTTTTCAACTGCCCCCCTCACCCCACCCCCCCCCCCACCCCCAGAACTCACTCACTCACTCACCCCAAACCTCTGCTCGCCACAGCTCAGTATGTGCAGTAATCTCAGATGCCTCGGAGGGAGAGCTGCACCGAATCGCTCCATAAATGTATGAGTGTCCAAAACGAAGAGGAGCCGAGAAATGTGTGGGCAGCGGGCGAGGAAGCATGTCCAAGCTTACTAACAGGATGGGGGGGCAGAGTGTGGGCGGGGTGGAGCTGTAAGTGGGTGAGTGGGTGTTGTAGGGAGAAGGGAGAGGGGACCAGGCTCATATGAAACGTCTATCTTGACAGGTTCTTTTTTGCTTTTTGTGTTTGGGTTTATTTTTCAGTATTTATTTTGAGATGTGGACAAAATGTGATCAAGCTTTTGGCCTCCCTCAGTGCCCCCCCCCCCCACACACACACACACACACCCCCCGCTTCATTTTCTTCATCCGTGCTCAGCACCGTATTGTCTTTCACTTCAGTCGCCCTCCTCAAGTTCACTCCTTCAAAAAGTGTCTCGCTGACGGTTGGACCCCCACTGTGCAGTGAGTGATGTACCAGATGTGAGTTTGATATGAGAAAACTATCATCTGAAGGCTGAGAGTTCCTCCGTGCTCCATCCATACATCTGTGATGTACACACACAAGGAAGAGTTTGTTCCGACTCAACTTCTTGCTCAAAGAGGAATATTTGCTGTAGGCATCTTTTAGGTCTTTAAATCACGACTCTGGTTTATTAGAACATTCTTTGTCTTGCTTTGTCTTTTTGAAGTCATGTTTTCACACTTTTGGTGACCGCACTTCGCTGAGATCCGGGCTCACAGCAGCATTGTCAGCGAGGAGTTCAGCGGGGCATGAAACGTGCTTATTTCAAAGAGAAAATGAAGGTGAACGGCAAAATTATTATGGGGACTATCCATTGAAAACTCTCGGTGCTATTTACAGTGATTTCCTGGTTCAGTCTTGACCTCCAGCACATTCTGTGGCAGCGCATGAATGTTGACGCTGAACAATTCTAACGCTGGGTTGTGTTCAATGCCAAAGTTGTTTTAATTCTTGCTTTTTAATAAATGGGGACATGGGAACTGTGCTGTGATTATTGTTAGGAAAGCGTGGCATTGAAGCTATAGTTAACACATAAAATATGCCAATAACTGAATGAAATGATGGCCACCTCGACTTTATTCCTCTCTCTATCTTGACAGCTGTTGAAGAAGCTGGCAGCGTGACATGCCTTTCAGTCACAAGTTTTTTTTTACTTCTTGGCTCCCACTTGAAGAAGCGCACATGAGGGTCAGGTGCTGAGTTGTTTCATGAGGTGGGTCTGAATCAATACATATTCATAATGATAGTGCAGGTGAGAAGTCTTTTGTGCACATAGAAATCCATGTGTTGGATGCCGGGGATCAGCAGAGGGTCTGAGGAGAAGAGACTTGTTGGCTTGCACTTTAATGCCAAAGTCTTGAATTATAGAGGGTCAAGCAGAGCAGGAAAGTGAGCCTGGGGAGTATTTCCTGGAAGCCTTGTGTGCATCCTCCTCCCCTGGCATCTCTCTCTCTCTCTCTCTGCCTCTCTACCTTTCTCGTCCTCTGCTCGGTCCTAACCTATGTCCCTCGGTCCTTTCGGAATGATGCACATTCGTTCCCCGCTGTCAAACCTTTGCCACTCTTCCCTCATCTATTCTCTCTGTTGTCTGTCCTTTCCTCAGCCCCCGCCCCACCCCCCCTCCCCCACCTCCTCCTCCCCTCACACTCCCCCGGTGACTTTAAACGACTACAGGGAAAGTTATTCGGAGTTCAGGTAGAGTTCAGACACAGACCCGGTAGCCTCTTTCTTTCCTCCCCGTCTAAGCCGACACGTGAAAGCATCCCCTGGCTTCCTCTTGACATGGGATCAGCCTCGGAGCTCCGAGCCCATGGAATGGCAGTCCTGATTCAGTCCCCTGTGGCTTGGACCGTTTGATCAAACCAGCTGCTGCATCTGCATTTGACAACGGGCACACTTTTATTTAATGTCTCTTTTATTTATTTATTACTTCTTTTTTGTATTTTAGCATGGATGGATTTTGGGACAATGCCCCCCCACCACCCCCTCTTACACATGGAGCCAGAGACTGGAAGAGATGCAAAACAACCATAAATGATACAAACACTGGGTTACATCTACCTTTAATCATTTTGTGTCTCTTTACAATTGTTTTGTCTGTTCAAATCTGTAGTAGTTTTGTGTCTCCCTATAGTCCTTCTTTAGTTGATTTGTGTCGTTTTAGTCATTTTGTGTCTCTGTGTAGTCATTTTTAGTTGTGCCTTGTGTCTTTGTAGTCATTTTGTCTCTTTGCAGTTGTTTTTTGCCTCCTTGAGGTCATGCTGTGTCTCTTTGTAGTAAGTTTGCAGCCCTCCGTGGTTATCTGGCACCTCTTTGTGATCATTTTGCCTTTTTTCAAACGGTCGTCTTGCGTTTTGTCAGTGACGTTGTGCAGGTGAAGCAAAAAAATGATGTTTGAAGAATCGTAGCTGCGCTTCATGAATTAGTTCATGGTGGAGACCAGAGGCAGCGTGACTCCTGCTACAGCAGAGCTGCACTCGCTGAACACCACAGCAGATTATACCCAATGTTATGAGAGAGTGTTGCGGAAAGCCTGAGATGCAAGTTCTGCTTCTGTTGTCAAAATCATTTGAATAGTGTGAGTGAGATGTTACTACTTGCCGTGATACAATGGAGGAAAAAAAATCAACCGAAACAAATATTGGATGGGGTTTGGTTGTCTTGTACGCACACAAACAATCAGGACACCCATACATTTACCTGAGGTGTGCACGAAATGTTTACAGTCACTTCAAACAGCAGCTCTGGTTCAGGAACCTCCTGACCCCACCCGACCCCCCCGAGCTCCTGGGCCGGTGCCTGGAAGGCCCCTCCATTAATCCATCCATCCTTTTGAGGGAAGGAACATAATCAGATATTTACATTAATGTTGAATAATGAAACTACAGCACATCAGAGCGGTGTGCTGACAACAGGGGCTAATATACAGTAAGTATGTATAACATGATCTGTTGCTCAGTGGAACAACAAGGCAATGGGATAAGTCATGTGTGTAATTGAAGATCCTACATTTCAGCCTGTCGGGGAGCGTCAGTGGCTTTTTGTCCGTTTGGCAAAGCTCACCCTTGCCTCCTAGTGGTCACACCGGTGGTTGCACCTCTCGAAGCGAGGCTCTGCTGGAAGATGAGTGCTGTGTGTGTTTTCGCATGTGTCGTTGTGGGTGTGTCGCTGCCAAGGACCTGTCCGTCGAGTCCGCGGGCGTCCTGTAATCTGCCTGACACGCGCGAGGCCCCCAGTGACTCTCTGTTATTAGGCCCATTAGACAGCCCGGGATGAGGCTGAATTTTCATTAGCTCAAGTGAGACGCGCGCACACGCGTGTGCGCCAGCTTGCGCACGCACACGTGTGTGATGAGTATGTAATCTGTCTGACACCAGCCTGCCAAGAGGGAGAGACACTCGAGGGATGATGGATAACAACTCGGCGTTCGTGGGGGCAGCGAGGGCGACCTGGAGTGACTGGATGGCAGCGGCGCTTGATTTATTTTTTTTACAGTTTCGCGTTGGTAAATTGCCGCACCGAAGGCTTCTCTGAACTCACCACTCTGATCACAAGTGTAAAACTGAAGCTGCGACCCAACTTTATCTGCCGCATTTCCCATTCAAGTCAGGCCTCTAATTCCACAACATTCTCTTCTCTCTCAGCCATATCGTCCCATTCCATACTCATTTGTTGCCCCTCTATCATATCACAGTGCATTTCCCAACCAATAAACGGAGGCACTCTTGTGTAGAAATGTATTTATCTTTCACATAAACTCCATTCCGGCTCCACTGGTCTCTCTCCACTAGCTCTCGCTGGCACTTAATTTCTATTAATGGTTCTGCAACTGGCGCTCCAATCCAATCCAGTGCTAGTCAGGGAGAGCAGGGAGCACACATGAGGAAATATGCATAGGCAATTATCCTCTGTAATGTGCACGGCCCCAACCACTAAAGCATCTGTGCTCGATGTGTGTTGCGGGAAACGCTGTGAGTCGGTGGCTGCATGCATGCATACATTAACTGTAATGCAGCGGCCGATGCGGAGGGTGAGATGTGTCTACATGAATGTAATATTAGTCAGGTCACATTATTGTTACCTTCTAGGCAAACAAACACAGCAGCGCGAGCGCACCTGGTATACATCAGTGCAGCGCGGTGGCGAAACCAACTCGCGATAATCATCATCATCAGCATTGTCCGCTGAGTAGCTTGTAAATCCTCGTCTTTTTTTTTTTCTTTCCCCCACGCGTGATAGCAACAGTGTTTCTCTTGCTTTGCCATTGTTCCTGGAGAGTCCTCCAATATCTGCTCAGCTGTCAGCTGGTTATAGATTTAACACAGCTCACTGGGACGGTGACAGGAGGCCAATAACAGGCTCCTGGGCTTGTAAAGCCTCCATCTGCAGAGGAAACACAGAGCAAATAAACCCAGAGGAGCCGGCACACGCGCACAACCCTATTAGAGCCGCTGTAATGACACTGTGGAGTGTGTTCACGCACACCGAGGTGTGTTAAAGTTTTATATTGTGAGGTCAGTGATGAGGTGGGCTCCGATCTGATGGGATGAGGCCTAATAGGGTGTTTTATAGATGCTTGCGCGGGTGCGATTGTGTCGGTGCGTGCGCGCCCGTGTCCTCGGCGGTACAGTAATATTTTGCTGCCATGCTGTCATGCTTATCAGCCACCTTCAGATCTGTGCAGCTCGCTTAAATGTTAAATGTTATGGATGGAGGCCGAGCCCCGCCATTGCACCCTCTCCTCCTGTATACGGCAAGATACGGCGCACGCGCTGGCGCGCACGTGTACCGAGCCTCCTGACCCCGCCTGATATGAAGGTTTACCAGCCGTCTCTCTCCGCTGGAACTCATCTACCTTGAAACCGGCATCCCCGCCGTGCTCTCCGCCCGATCAGCTTGTGTTTCTTTTACTAGACGTCCCATCTAGTCCTGTAAAACACTACCGCCTCGCGTTTTTCACTTCATTCTGCTCGCAGGGACCGCGGGCGGAGACGGAGCTGTCATTTGCGGCCGGAGCGGTTGAGGCAGGTCGCCTCCTCTACGGCGAATTTAAGGACAAGGACAACGGACCTGTCAGTCAGACAAGCCAGAGAAGGAAAGACGGCGCCTTTGCTCTGTCGAGTACAACAATGACCAATGTGGCGTTGTACAGGAAGAAGTATGTGTGAGCAGTGTTTCCCAGAGAGAGATGACCAGACTGCCTCGCGATGACAAGCACAATCCAACACGTTCGTTCTTTCCAGTGTGTTTGGGTTTCTCTTTTACGTACGTACGGTTCTGTGTGGGTGTGCGCTGAAAGCAGGCCTGGGGGGAACGGAATTCCAGCCGGTGAGCTCCATCCCAGAGCTAAATTACACAAGCCGGCCATGATTTCATGCTTCACTACATTACTTCTCCTTTTCCCCTCTGCTCCCCGCACTCCCCCCACCTCTTCCTCGTGCTGTCTCATTTACCTCTTCTTTAACTCAGCATGGATCTTATCTGGTTAAAGAGCAAAAAAGGGGTCAACCACACAGCCGTGCGGCATGAATATTTCATCCCTGTTTGGATTACCATGTTCTCCAAAGATTCCTTGTCCTGTGGTTAATACATGCAGCATCACACCTCGGCGCCGAGATCGTAACTCCAGCCACTCTAATCACAGGTGAGGCGTGCCCTCACCTCGCCGGCCATGCCAACAATGTGTGTGTGTGTATGTCAGTCAACATGTGAGAATCGGGAGGCTGGTTTCTGTGTAGGTGGATGCCTGCACACAGTACTGTAAGTGCGTGTTTGCTCACAAGCCTGTATTTTTATACGTGCGCACATTCACGCTGAGAGCGTGTGTGTGTGTGTGTGTGTGTGTAGGGAGTTAGGGGTTAGAGCGAGGCTAAGACTGGCTCATCTTTCACACACACACACACACACACACACACACACACACACTCCTCTACCCTCAGGCTGGATTAGATGATGAGGTGGGAGAGTGAGTGAGATTGGAAAGGAGCGAGAGGGAAAAAAAATGTGTTGGTAGGAGGGAGAAAGAGAGTGAGTAACAGATTAAGAGTGAAATTCAAGTCTTCTGGCTGCTGGCGAAGCTCGAGCTTTAAGTTGCAGCTGTGATATTCTTTCAAAATGATCCACTCTGGATTTTGCCGGCCCACACCATTTGACTATGCGACGGCTCGCTTTATGCCCCCCCCCATCTCCTCCATCATCTCTCTCGCCAAATGAGCACTGAATAGAGAGGCGGGCGAGGCCATACAGATTTGAATGGCTCACTCGGTGGGTGTTTGATGGGGGAAATGGTCGCGCGAGCCGCTCTGACCTGAACCGCCCATATCTCCTCCATCCACAGAAATGGGCTCTTTTAAATGTATAGTTTCTCCAGAATTACCATACAAGTAATCCAAAACACTGAGCCACAGGCAGGCAGTGAATATATCAAGAGCGCTCTGACCCCAGCGCATCTGAAAGAATCTCAGCGCGTTTACCTTTGGCACACGTGCGTCCGTGAATGTGCGTGCGCGCGCGGTTCATCCAGGGATGATGTCATCTCACTGTCTTGCGGACGCATGAAGTCGGGTGCCTGGCAGACTTAAGCAAAAGCTCATCAAGAAGGAAATTATTCTCATTTATTCCGTATCCAGGAATAATCAGAGTTGTCTGGGTGCTAAGGTCACACACATACACACACACACACTTTGGGTGTGACGAGACTTGTGATCCCACATCTCATCCTCACGTAGCTCCGTCACATTTCTACCAGCTCTCCAGAGATTCAGAGAGAGCTATACTCCATTGCTCTTACCAGTCGCACATATGGATTTTTAACGTAGCGCAGCATAGTTTCATTTTTTTTTTCTTCCCCCCCACCACATCCTGTGACAGGGGTAAAGCCTGAGAGATATCACATTTTGATTCATCAAGCTGCAGTTGTCACATCTTTTTTTTAAAAAAACCCCAGCAAAACTGGATTTTTGAGTTTTGTCACCGTCCTCAATTAGCACAATTTATTGCTGATGTCAAAGCAAAAATAAAAAAGGATTTTGGAAGATAGAACTTTTGCAGAACCAAAGCATTTACCTTCCCTGCTCATCAAAAACTGACGAGGGTGCCAGGAGATGAAAGCCAATGTCTTGTTTTACTTTGGATTCAACTCCCGCTTTGAGCCGATCCTTGTTTGTTTGTGATGGCAAAAAGCTCGCAGCATTTGTAATCGAACCTCTGGGGACCACCTGTCTTGGTTCGACTCTTCAAGCTGCGGCGCGCGGCTCATTGTGTTTCCACTCTGCTCTTCTTCTTCTTCTTGTCTTTGTGCGAATCGTGAAAAATCTCGGGCTGGGCTTTGACTGCTGTGTTCTGAACGCACTTTTGTCAGAAAATAAAGAAGAAGAAGAAAAACTCACGACACGCTGAGAGCTGTTGTTGTGCAGTCGAGACTAAGTCATAAAAGAGAAGCAATCCACGTGGGAAATATCCATTTAAAGCGGTAGAACCGTGGTCCTCCAGTGGCCTCCAGTACACCTTCAAGTTGGTTGATCTTCATCTCTCTTTGCTGCAGTCTTCTCAAATGTCAGCACAGCAGAATCGATAAAAAAGAGAGCCATTTATGAAGAAAAAAAAATCCTCTATTTTGATTGTTCGTGCTGTGGAGTAAGGGATCGTTATTTTTAACCACATCATCCGAAAACTCAGCGACGGCAGTGAAGTGTGAATTTGCCGCGGCCTCCTCCTCTTCCTGTCAGACCTGAAAATTCACTGCATTTCCTTTCCAGTTCTGCTTGGACCGACCGGCTTTTCCTCCAGCCCAAAAAAGGGGTCGTGAGCCCTGGCCTGAAACCTGCTGCTCATCAAGTTAAGATCTGAATCTGAAGTTAAGAGGGAAATTGTGCAACCTGGCTGAGTGTCCCTCATTGCGCGACGATTACCTCACCATTACCTGCCACTTTTGTGCACCCCAAAGTGAAGGGACCATTTGGCGTTGTTACTGATTAGTCCCACATGCCTTCACAATCAGGTCCCAGTGTGAAATGTTCCCTGCCTCCTTCCATTGTTTTTTTTTTCTTTCTTTCCACTCTTCTTTGTCTCTCTCTCTGTCTCTTTCTCTCTGTGTCCTTCCCTGTCTCCCTCTCTCATCCTCAATCACACCTGAATGACGTGACTGAGTGGAGAGAGGGCAGGGACTGGATGAGGGGAAGAGATAAATGCCGACACCTGGGGAACAGCACGGTGCTGGGTTGATGTGGGTGTTTGGTTGGACGGTGGAAGCAGGTAGGAAGTGGTTAGTAATAGTAATGATGAAGTAAGGCGGGGGTACAGTGAGGTCATTCCAAACGGAGGGATGTCGAGTGATCGGTCGTGCGTGGGGAGTTCCGTGCTGCTCGGCGGCGGGTTCAGAGTTGAGCAAGAGTGACTCATGACGAAAGCGGTCGGTGTGCCAGTTCACAGATATTTATGAAGGATTTCTTATTCATGTGGGATTCACATCTCCCAGGAACTCATCATTGTCTCCCTCACAGTTTAGATGTCTGAGTCATTAGAGAGCCCCTGAATGGTTCTTTAACCACACACCTGACTGTGTTTCTCACAATCCAACGCGCTCAGTCTGACCAATGGGGTCATTTCAGAGGACTCTTGCAGTCATGACATCTTGTATCACTTTTGTTGGTGTCAGCGCACAGTAGGATGGTCACTTTTTATTCAAATTAAACATTTGAGCTGCATCCACCTGTTCAAATTCAGCAGACCGCGAGCTCGACCTGTTGCCTTCCCTCTAACAACAGCGATGGAACACCAAAGCGAGGGGGCGGAGGGGCTGCATTCAAACTGATTCAGGACGAATCACGTGTGTGCATGTTAGGTGTGGACCGAGAGCCACGGGGTGATGAGCTCATCGTAGAAATGGAAGCAGAGGCTATCAGCTTGTTTAGCTGCACCTCATCAAATCTGACAGTTGGTTCCATGATGTGCATTTCCAGTTTTAGCCTGATTTTTTTTTTTAGTCAAACCCCAGCCTCCCGTATTCGCTGCACACCAACCACATGAGAAATATTAAAATTGGTCATTTTGTAGCCTGTACTCCAAATGAGAAGATGCAGCTTAAAGTTAGTGCACAAGTCTTTTCTAATGGGTTTTACTTGCCCGTTGATTGGCCTGTTCTGAACTGGGTCTCGTTGAAAGTGAGAAGTCGCAGCACTGCCGCAGCCCGCTGTATAATCATGTCATTAGACACGTGGATGGATTAGCCTCTAATTACAGTTTTATACACGCACCTTCTGTATTGAACAAAGTGAGCAGTGTTACATTCATCATAACGTGAGCTCACCTCGCAAGGTGATTTACCTTACCATAATAGTTGCGCACGTGCACGCGCGCACGCACAGGGCTTCAAACACTCGGCACTTCACCCTGTCTGCCGCAACTGGTGCGGCCTATCAATCAGTGTAAGCTGACAGCTATGGCTAATGCTCCTGCTTTCATTTAACCGCGTTTCATAATTTACCGTTAGATTGCTGGATTTAGATCATGGCATATTTTGTGCTTTTTGTGGCGCTCCTTAATGCTGATGCGCGGAGTAGGGTCGGTTGGTGACAGTTTGAGGCATTCGCCAACAGCGGCTATGCTTTGCCTGTTTGACATCAGCGGTGTCGAGATGACATGCTGGTCCAGGAAAATGGGCTGAGATGGATGCGATTATAGAGCCGTTTTTACAGGTTGAATGTAAAGCTGAATATTACATGAAAGCCAAACACAATACTCGTGTAGATTTACTCAATATCAATATAAGTGATTTGCCACAACATCTGCGTACAGACATGTTAACAACTTTGACAGTCACACTCCATAATTGGCAGGCCAGGGCTTGCTTAGTTATTCAGCGATAATGAAGATAGCTCTCTCTCTCTGCCTCTCTCTCTCTCTCACACACACACACACACACATGCAGCCATATCCTGCAGATGTACAACAGAAACAGTGGTTTAAACCATCAGCTCTGCCCAGCATGCCAAACGGGCGCTCGCCCACCGCTGAGGCTTGAGTAGACATCAGCAGGGCCGACCTCGTCGTTGTCAGCGCAATATCTGACGGGGGGGAGCTCAGCTCCAGATCCGTGAACTTTAGTCGACCTGCTCGCGGGCTTGGATCTATCATCTTAACTGAGGAGATCCGGCGATGGCGGCCCGGCACATCCATCAGGAGAACTGCTCAGCGCTGACACACATAAAACCCCAAACAGCACAGAGTCAGGCTCAATAGAACAAAGAAAGAAGTTCCATTTTCATGAGTGCTACGCTGCACGTCGGGACATGAAGCAAGCCTTCATGACTTTGCTTCGACTTTCACTACCACATATAGTGTCAAAACATGGGCTGTATATGGAAATAGGCTGTTCCTTTGTAGTGCCCTCTGTTAAACTTCACTTTACATTTTAATACTTCTGCCCATTCTAGCAGGTCTATTTCTTTGTTAAATCCCCTCTGTTCTGCCTGCTGTATCCCTCCATATAGAAAGGTTAAACACACCTAAGCAGAGGCAGTGTGACTGATGCCGGGGCTGTTTCTAAATGTTAATGACACCCTCCGGGCAGAGCGCTGCACACCGCGGTATCCTACTGTTGAGTTATAGCATGGCGGTTATGCTATAGTGGCTTCATCTGTGCGTGCACGCATCAGAACGCATGTGCGACCGCAGACACGCGCACGGCGGGGACGGCCCGCTGTACAGCTGGCACGCAGCCTGGAGTCCTTCCGCCGAGTGGTCAGGGAGAGAAATCAATCAAACACGGCTTGTCAGGCCCCTGAATCCATTATGGCAGCAAGAGTGGTGAGGCTTGAGTAAGCAGGGATGACAAGGAGAGACAATTAGCAGGAACTCAGGCTGTTGTTCCAGGCAAGCTTTGGGATTTGGTCGTCCTGCACGGCCTAGTTTGGCCCACCTCGGCCGAGCTCCGTCAGCAGGCTCGGCCCGCAGCTTTATTGCAGGTAATTCAGCAGCCCTCCGTGTTTTATGCCCCCTCTCTTTACGGCCTAAGCAGGCCAAATCCATTTAAATAAACAGCGGTGCTGCAGAATGATGGCCGAGGTCTTTAAAAGCACTGATGCTGGACTAGCACATGCACTGCATCACAGCTGGGGCCATTACGGCATTTCAAGCCAATATAGTGTACAAGTATTAGATCAGACACCGGAGAACCCCTGTGAATTTATATACCGTACAGTAGTGGTGTACATGGCTGCACCGCATTTATTGTATCGTGTATATATGCATACATGGCGCGCTTCACGCCGAAGGTGTTCGCCTCAAAATTATTCCTCAACCCGCAAAATTAGCCGCAAGATTTGCTGCACTCGGACCAGGAGAGGAACCGATTTGGAAACAACGTGCAGAGGGCTCTCTGTGTGAGTAAGTGTGCAGCCATTACTCATACGTAAACTCATTACATTGGTCTAATAGCTCTGTCTCGTGACTCTGCCCGCGCCTGCCTATATGGAAAGAACATTAGCGCAGCCCGCGTATGGAGCACAGCGTCGGAGTTCATTCATTCTTCTCTATGGTATGGATCAGACAGATAATTAACTGCAGGGACATGAAGTCATTGTTCAGTTAGAGATATGGGCCGGGGCTAATAAGAGCACACGCCGTGGAGTGGCCAGGAGGGAAAGGGACCAAATAACAGGGAAGGCTCTGCTCGTGGCGGGTGAATGACCTGCGCTGTCTCTTTGCATTTTTTCAGCATGACATATGCTGCAGAACCTCTGCTACGGTGTTAGATGATTTTTAAAGTGCCCCTCCACTCAAAACTGTGCTCTGCTTACTGTTTGCGCCTTACTGTGTAGAATGAGGTATCTGCAGTGTGACCAAAGGGGGCGGGGGGCGTTTCTCTGTGCTCACCTTTGAAACTAGCTTAAAGGTGTGCGTACGTACAATAATAATATGTAATACATGCATATATATATATAACTTAATGCGTCCAAACTTACATGTCGTCTGTGCTCTCGTAAAAACATCACAGTTTGGTCTGATTGGTAATTTAAGAGACAATGATTTTGATGTACACGGTGAGTTCAAGATAGGTGGTGTGGGCACTAAAAAAGTGAGAGAAAAACAAGTCTACGTCAAAAGGACATAATCATCTCCTGCCTTAAATGGGCATTCAGTTTCTCGGGGGTTGAGCATGTTTCCCCTCATAAAGTCAAATTTATATCCCCTGCTCGGGCGATGTCTGGGGCTCCCACACAAGGCCAGCCTGTGCTTTGGCCTGACCCGTAAATCCTAACCTTCGAAGCATTGAATGGACCTCTGTGATAGACTAAGGGTCCCTGGGATCACGGGGCCCTGGCGGGAGGGCCCCCAAATTACAGAGCCTCCGTGAGCGACCCAGTACAAAAACAACGGTGAAGTTTAGCCCATCGTTCCAAGAACTGCAGGGAATTCCTCATAACACGGCAGCGCGGAGGAGAGGCATCCAAGTTTATTTATGTGATATTTACGTGTATTCGGTGTGTATGAGGCTGTATAAAAGCCACAGCGGTTGCATGTCGCAGAGTGCATGACTGCTACATTTGATCTGTCCCCGTGGGATAGCATGCGTGTGTGTTTGTGGGGGGGTCTCGGCGGAATAGCTAATGCATTGTGTATATACATGTCCGTGTGTCTGCTAGAATATTAATCAAAGGACAACTGCGTGGCCTAAAAGCATCCAATAAGCAGTGAGACTGTATACTTTCACACGCATGTGCTGTGCCGGTGTTGGCCCCACCATCTCTCGCTCTGCTACAAGCTCCAGGCCGATGCAAAAGACAGAGACATGGCCAAGCGGAAGATTATTCGGAATAACATATAGTTCTCCGTGGGAGTCCAGGGTGAAGTGAGTGACGGCGTCAGAACAAATGGTGATGAAATGGTTGCATCACCCGACCCGATAGCCGCCTCCGTACTCGGCATCCTCCCTCCTCACATGTATGATTCATATAGATGCATAGAGGATTTCTTCAAAGCTCTCACATGTTTATGAGTCCAGAACATCTGATGCAGTCATGTTTATGCTCCCAAGCCACATTTGACATTTTCTGGATATGATGAATCATTAATGGTGACCTCAATAGGCTTTCACATCTTTGGCCCACAGATCAATAAAGTGGTTAGGGGAGTAGGTCAGCGGCTCTCCAGAAGTGTCTGTCAGCGTGTGCGTGCGTCTTTGAGCGTGCCTCTAAACAGTCGCGCCCAGCGAGCGACTGCAAAACGTTGGTGCTAATTGGCGGCCAAGCGTGGCCCCGTCTCCGGCGCGGCGCTCCGGGGCTGGCGGAATTGCGGCTGGTTTTCCAAGTTTTTTTTTTTCCTGAGCAATCCCTGCCTGCGAGGCTGTGGGAGTTCCATCCATTATTGATCAGATCCAAGGATGAAAGCAGGAAGGCTCAGTGGGGACTGAGCATCTTTGGCCCCACACAGGAAAAAAAAACAAAAAAATAAAAAAAACAGGCTTGACTGCCAACTCTGTGTGAAAAGAGGTGAGGAAATATCTTTTTTAAATTATATCGTAACTGAGCCCAAAAAGCACACAGTCTGCAAAGCAAAAGTAAACACACCCAATTTATGTCCAGTTGAATAAAACACGTCATACGGTGTTAATCTTTACTCAGCCCTAACATTTACAGGCACGACGCTCACTGGGCTTTTTTGTATCCAGATGATGACATTGTGTTATGCGCCTCTTTGCCAGCCTTGGCAGCGACTCAGCTCAGTGCTGTTCAGTGATTCAGCTGTGTGGAATTGACCTCCACCTCACCTTGGCAATAGTCTCCAACCAAATGGACGTTTGGCAGCCAGAACACACGCTGGATACACAAGTGTGCGTGCTGGCCAGTGATAACGTGCGCGCGCACACACGCATCGATATGCCGCAACGTGCATACGCGCGCGCTCTCTGGGAAAGGTTACAATGCTGCTTGAAACAAAGGGGCAGATGGTTGACAATGATGCACTGCCAACACTGGCAATGTGGTTAGAATATGCATTTTTGTTTGCATGCGTGCGTCAAATGTCCCTATGCCTCTCTCTGAGGTCGCTTTTACTGTGCTAATGTTCTACTAACATCAGTCTAAACTTCTCCCACCAGAGTGCGGCTCGGTGTTTGTGTTGGCCCGCGAGTGTGTCTCCCCGGCCCCGTAGCAAAGCACATCGCTTCGCCGGAAGTCGCCGTGATATACTTTGAAATTTTATAACGAGCTATAAACTCAGCCACCAATGGTTTCAAATCATCATTTAAGAAAATAAGGGCTCATTCGCACATCTGACATCATCTTTGGAGATCAGAACACAAATGAAAAACTGCATAAATTGAGAGTCTCTCTAGAAACATTCTCAGGTTTAAACATTTAAGATGTCAGCCCTGGTTAATGTGGAGTGACTGCTTTAAAACTACAGCTCCCATAATTCCGTGTCTTTCTCAGAAACGCAGCAGAAGAGTAATGAGCACACCTACTGCCAGTGCAGCCAAATGTTGTTTTAATAAAAGAAAGTTGGTGGATAACAGGCCTTTTCCCATTGTGCCATGAGCAACTGGGATCTGAGGAGCACATAAAAGCCTGCAGCTCTCTCTTCATCTCACAGCTGGCTGCTCCCTCATGTTCCATTACTCCCTGCAGTATTTATGACTGATCCCCGGTCAAGAAATGCTGAATGACCAGTGTCTTGTTTTGTCGACGCTGTTTTGATGATCAGTTCCAAGCCGTGCCAACAGGTAACGACAAATACACTGAGGCGGCAGCAGGGAACGTTGGGTTGTATCAGCAGAAGTATAATTCAGCTCTGATGCTGTGTGAGGAGAAAAAAACAATAAGTTGTGGTAAGTTTGAAAAAAATCAAAAAAAGGCTGCGGCTTCATGAAAAATCTGTTGCGACTTTAAAGTTTTCATTCACTGGCTCAGTTCCTTTGCACCAGCAGCATAGCTCGATCACTCCTTGACATGAATGAGGCTGTCCACTCCATGTCATCGGTGAATTCAGTGGCCATCCACTCCAATCCATCCCGAGTCATTAGCCCTGTCTGCGGGGCTAATCATCATCTCCTCTGGCTCGAGTTAGCCAAAGAGAGAGCATTGCCAGGATGAAACAGTTAAATATTCATGTCCCGCCGCGGTGTAATATCCTCCTCCGTGATGTCTGAACCTTTTGACCCAAGGTAATCAGCAGCAATCACACAGTCACGCTGAACAGTGATAAATTTGATCTGTGGATGGTTGTGTTTGATGAGCTTTTGACACTGCTGAGCACCGTGCATCAGGCAGCAGCTCAAACTCAGATCGCTGCCTCCAGCATCGCCCGCGCACACACCAGACACACATAGGCTCGAAGGCATCGTTCCTGTGTGACAGACAATTCATTTCACCCACAGGCATGTAGGTATGACATCACTCGATTAATAATGGAGCAATTAATTATGACCTATTAGACTGATGAATTAGATTAGATAGAGAGGAGGAATGTAGCCATGATAATATTACACTAGGATACATTAATGACTTCTGGGTGGGGGGGTTGTAGGACAGAATTTATATGTGCCAGTTTGGAATGGCATGCAGTCAGCGATCTAATTATATCAATGATAAATGATGTTATTGATATGATAATGATTCCTTAGCATGGTAATATGCTGCTGTTGTAATGTGGTTACACTGAAACCCGTGGATCTATGTTGTGGCAGTTTGATGTTTCGCAATGTGACAGCAGACACCGTCTTAAATGAAAGTTTCATATTGATGACACACTTAGCCTGCTGGAAACCACTGGTGCATTGAAGGTACCCGTGAAGCCGCAGTGTGGAGGGTGTTCGATGCACGAAGACATGACATGAATATGTATGCGGTTGTTCTGTTGGACTGAAAATGCAAGGATGCTTGCATAAGCATAAAGATTTAACTTTAATCAGTGTGGCAGCATACAAATGAATTTCTCTTGGGTACACACATTTAACCTTTTGGTCATTGTGGTTGAAATGAAAATACTGCAGACTTGATATGAAATGACTAAATGAGTTTTATATATGCAAATGCAAAGACAAACATGAGACATCTGACTCATCAAGCACAGTGTTAACACAAATGCCTTTTTTTGTGTTTGTTTGTTTGTTTACTGACATTCCATTTAACCTCCTGGAAGTCATCGGTGCATTCATGCTCTAACTGAAGCAGCTGCATGGAAGGTCTGAAAAAAGATGAACCCATTACATGACTTCAAATATGAATGCTGTGTGATGACTGCAGAAACAAAGGAACTTTGTTTGATGAACTCGAGCGCTCTCGACGCACTCTGCTGCGTTCCACTGACATCTAGTGTCAGATTCAGGAACTGGGATAATGCACTGTGTCTGACCCTGTGCAGGTGTGTGTCTGTGTAGACACCCCCCACACACACACACACACCAACGCCCCCAGACACGCACACACGTTTTCCACTTCCCCATACATCAGTGTAGTCTTATTGATCTGCTCGATATGACCTTGACTGATCAGACAAGTGGAAGCGCGGCATTGGAATGAAACCCATCCATTCCCTCTGTCTGCTATCTGCTGCTGTAATGACTTGAGGGAAGACGGGGGAGGCAAAGGAGCCCGTTGAGATGAACCCCTGAACCAGTCAGCTCTGCAGTGGCCTTATGTCGTGGACAGCCTCCCCTCCAGGCACAGTCTGTTCTGGGGTAAAGGAAAAGAAGTGGGTCAGTCTGTCTGAGATGAGAAGTGAGCTGGATAAAACTGTGTACATCGAGATAGATAGATAGATAAATAGATAAATAGATAGATAGATAGATAGATAGAATTATGTAAGTGGATTTGTTCCCAGAATAGCCCCACATCTGCATATGGAACATAGTGTCTTAAAATGATAATCAGTAGATGAATGATGAAATTTATCCTCGTGGGGTGAAAGATGAGGAGCCATGCTTCAGGGCCTTAAGGAAGAGGGCCTTAGCTGGGTGTGTTTCATCCTCTGTGGGATAATGTAAAACATTTTTCCCTGCAGCTGAAACATGACTAGAACGGTTAATAATTTCTAATCACTCTCTTGACTACTGAAATGTCCGTTTGTACCTAGTTTGTCTACCTTTCCCTTCCTGCAGATAATGGTGTTGTGAAAATTGAGTGGGTGACATACTCAGTTGTTTTTGTTTTGTTTTTTTATTAGTTATATATATTTGTCACCTGTAGCAACAACTGGGTTTGGGGGATGAGTGCCACAGACAAGGCAGGGAAGTCAGAAAGTAATAAGTGGATTGATTTTGGTCTTTTTGGGGATTTGTGGACAATGATTAAAAAAACACAGCTGCCAGCTTTATCCTTCAAAATGCTTTGAGATAGTAAGTCTGTATGAGTAATAATTAGCCCACATTAAATATATATAAATATCTGTATAATAGGCTGGCATTCTGCCTGAATGATAACTTTACTTTTGATACTCTGAGAACTTTTTCGCTGATTCTGTACTTTTACTAAAGTAGCAAAGAAAGCAAGACTTTATAATGGAGTACCTGAGGCCCAGCGAAAACAAATCAATCAGAGCCCATGTTGAAATATTTCTCAATAGTAAAAGCACCTGTCTAAGTATGGACATATTTTGACAGCTTTATTTTTGCCTTACACTATGTCTCATCCACAGTCCCTCCGTCTGAAAATCTAATTATGGTGGCTGCTGCACATGCGCCACTTACGGTGTTTTCAAAAGCACACGTTGCCTTCCTGACAAGCACAAGTGAGAAGCGTGACGCCAAAAATCAGCATCCATTTCCAAAGGTTTTATAGCCCATATTGAACAATAACGAGCAGTACGGTCATTGAGGCGCAACACATTCGCACAAACACGCAGACACACGTACAAACACACACACTCCTGTGCCTCTTCATCATAGGATGTGACACCTGACGGCCCATTAGTTCCCAAAGTGCTATTCTATTCTATGAACTCCTCTCCTTATAGAATATTTAGACTCTGTGTGTTTCCCTCCACTTGTCAACATGGGATGCATTATTCATGTTACTGTGCCATTATCAGACGCGCTGCGTGATGTAACGGAGCCATTCCCCGGCCCCGCACCCGCAAACACATCCAGTGACCTTCTGAACTGTGCACTGCCATCACCCTGCCTCCAGCACTGCAGCGGCTCCGCTTCATGTAATACACCGAGGGGGAGGAAGTTTGTGCTTTAGGGAGGCTTTATTGCGCAATTAAAACGTGTGCTTACCAAAAGCGCAGCCACGCTGGAGATAAGAAATGATATGAAGTTTTAAGGCAGCTTGGGAGCATCTATAACTGTGTGCCTGCTTTACCTGCACTTAAGAAAGCACTAGAGAGTGGGGAGAGGGAATTTAACCAGCTTTTAATTATGCAATTAAAAAGGTATGCCTGTATTTAAGATTAAGACCGATGTATCCCGACTGTATGAACTGAATTTAAGACAGATATGACACAAGGAAGAAAAGAGAGGGAATTTCAGTTAGCAAGCCTTTAGTGCAATTAAAATATAAGTCAAAGCCTGCTTTCATTGGAGATAGATAGAGTTAGAGAATGATTTTGTGTTTTTAGCTTGCCTTTTGTGAATCCATAAGGCATGCCTGTGTTTGAGATAGACAGCAGAAAAAAGGAAGTGGCAGAGAAAAGTAAAGCTCTGTGTTTACGTTGTACCTGGCACCAGCAGTCTGCTCGTCTTAGTTTAGCTTAGAGTAAACAGACTTGGCTAAGACTTGCTCTGAGCAAAGGTAACAAAAAACGAAACAGAAAGCTCATTAATTGATAAGATGCATGTATTTGCTATCGATACATCGCCAATGTTAGCATTGATTGATAAAAATTAAGAGTTAATCGTCAAACTTTATTTTTTCTTTTAGTCACCAAGCGCCGTCTCCAGCGGTCAAAAGCAACGCCAATGACCATCCTTGTTTTGCATCTGTATCTGTCACCTGTTGTCATTTCTAATAAACATGGTTCCAGCACTACTGCTTCATCCTCTGGTGTTGGACTGAGGCCAGACTGGACACGACAATGACTCACTGTCACCTCTTGAGGTACAAATTGGTATTACAAGACAGGGGCTAGCTGATTAGCATGCTAACTTCACTAGATATCTGTGCCACGCAACACACAGATGTCTTTGCACATACTAGAAAAACTTTTATTTCTTCACATCTTATTGAGAATTTTAGTTAATGTTTGAATGTAACAACAACAACAGACTTGCCATTTAAAAAAGCAAATGTCAATGGGTTTGGTAATGATTTAAAAAACACAATATATTAAGTTAATCAGTTAGCTTTAGCGGTGTGAGCAGGCAGATTTTGTTACCTTTGGATAGAGATAGGCTTTTTTTCCTTTTTACAGTCTTCATGCTAAGCTAAGCTAACTGCCGGCTGCATCCAACTGCGTAGTTACTGTACAGACATGAAAGTGGTATCAGCCTTCTTCTAACTCAAGACAAGCAAAAACCTCAAACTATTCCATTAAATTTCAATGTTTTGCTTTCAAATGTAGAAATGCTTTTTACAAAAATGAAAGAGAGGCAGAGGGGTAAAAATGAAATTAGGTGGACTGGAAACTTTGCTCATAATTGTGAATCTTTCCATAGCTCAGTTAGCATGCCACTGAACAAACCAACATGTCAAAAATATCTTCCAGTTTGCGCTGGAATAGTTGCCACCACCTCTACCACCCTGAAAAGGATTATAGAGGGGGAGAGAATGAAAGAAGTCTGCACTGTCATCAAACCTGAATATTGTATTGTGGCTTTGGAAAATGCGCTATCCTTTGTATTTGCCAAGCCAACAAATGAAAGGCTTTTCATAACTAATTAACACGATGGCTCAGATGTTCAGGAATATTGACAGGGGCTTTATGGGCTGGTGTGGGTTGATGCGCAGGTTATTTTTAAGATATCAGACAAGCGCAATGCATAATTCATCACAGCAAAGGATAACCCTCCCAAGGCAGTGAATAAAGGAAGTAATAAGGCCAGCAAGGCATGCAGCTGAAATGACTGATAATGCTTTACAACAGCACCTAAATAGAGAAGATGAAAAAAATCCTGTTTGCACATCATCTTAAAGGGAAGTGTAATTATCTATCAGCCAATCAACACCAAGCACTCACTTCCTGTGTCTGACCTTGCTGGACTCGTCACCATGGAAATTTTTTCTCTCTCTGATAGAGCACAGCTAGGTCATACAAAAACCTGTGTGTGTGTGTGTGTGTGTGTGCGTGTGTGGAGATGAGCGACAAACATGACTAGCTTTCCATGTTTTTCTCTCACCAGGGCACCTTGGAAACAGTCTTTTATGGCTCGCCATACTGTTTCCAAATAACAAATATGCAGAATAATGAACCGCTACCCCCATACCCTCAGGACCACACACACACACACTTATTCTGCCCAGTAGCAAATGTTCTTTTCCACACAGCGATCGGATAAAAATGTGAAAATGACAGTATTTGTTTTCTTTTCATTTGGGATCTGTTATGACAGTCTGCATAAATAATGCATTTTCAGGAAACGCTGAAATATTCACAGAAAACAAAACAAACAATCCAACTGTATTATGACTCTGTGTGTGCGTGCGTGTGCGTGTGTGCATGTTTCTTTTAACATTATTTCAGCTACAGACCATGCCTTGAAGTGAGCCTACATTTAATGAGTAATGCTACAGCTTACAGAGGCAGAAATACTTCTTCAGTTTGTGTTCCCAGAGGCATTATCACTCACTGACAGCTGGTTGAATACCCACACTCAATTTAAGTCGACTATCCTGTCAGATTGGCTGTTGATGGACAGTTTAGAGACTGCAGAGTTGTGCAAAAACTTACCTTACAATATTTATCTCATTGTTGGTGAAAGGTTAGAAGGACTCAACCGTGAAACCAAGGGACTAGTGCAGAATGTCTGTGCGTGTTTTTTTCTCCTGTACTGTATCTAGATAGTGTGAGCTGAATAAGAGTTCCCAGATTGATAGATTGGGGTGTCTAAATGGCCGTGTCTTTTCAGTGCCACATGTTCACTTTGTAATGCAAGTTTTTTGTTACAAATTTGTACTCTCTCAGCCCGATCCAACGTAACCCTGATGACATCATCTGGATTACGTTCCCTGACTCCACATGGTGTGTCACATCCTCCCAAACATGTTGGATGGGTGTGAGGTCAGGGCTTGGTCAAGGCCAGTCAAGTTCTCCTGTACGTGCTTCAAAGAACCGTTTTTTATTTGTCTTTGTGATCTAGGAAGTTGTGATATCACAACAACAGGGAATTCCCTTATTTGGAACAAAGAGACCTGTCTTAAACCACTAAAATAACAGCATGAGACCAAAAGGAGGCTACACAAAATTATAGACAGGGCCCTCCACATCAATTGGTTCAGCAAAAACATAAAGATAATCAGGTTAAACCAAAAGGCATTTTGGAAAAATACTGGCTAGCTTGCTCCTTAGAGATAGTTTTCAGCGGACACAGGTTCAAGAAGAGGTCACTTAAGAGGAGTTTGAACCAACTCAACCATTCAAAAAGCCCTTCAGACTAAATAAACTTCAAAGGGATAATATTTAGACAGGTACAGAATGTGCCAGGGGGTGAAAGTTTTCGAGCAGCTGCCCCCAGACGAATAACTTACAACAGCGCCAGGCCTGGACTATAGGAACAGTGCCAGATATATAGGGAGGCTTAATCTGGCTTTCATATAATACCACTAAACATTCCCTTTAGGCAGATAGTGAATCCATGAGTTCAGAGTGGCCAATACTTTCATCTGCTGTGCTATACATTTTAGTTGTAAACATTTTTGTTTCTCCTGTACTTATTTGTATTCATTTATTTTATTTATTCATTTGCATTGGCTAGGCCATGGACCTCTGAACGTTTGCAAATATAGTAACTCAGGTGGTTTAACAACCTTTACTGAGATCGTCTTCTGCATTTTTTAAAAGAATAAAGTGGGTCCATGTGTTCTCCATGCTGTTTCTGTACTGTGCTTGGAAGCGATTAATCGCAATCGAAACTTGCTTCTTACAAGGAGCAATTCCACCTGCAAGGATGAATCATCTCTGAATTTGTCATTAAGAAACTACCATATGTGGGTTAACAGATATAGTCTTGAGAGTTTGCACGTTTTTTTCAGCATCTACACGCATGCCCAGTGTCTCCCTTGATTCACGGCAGCAGCAGCAGCAGCGGCAGCAGCTTTGGAGATCCACCGGTCCGACAGCTCATGGATCCCCAGTGAGAAGAGCGAGCGCTCCGGGCAGGGGGGGTAAGACTGACTGGTTGTCCGGTTGTGAGGTCGGTTAGTGTGAAGAGACGAGGCCGCCGCTGAGGACAAAAGCTGACAAACTGAGTCGCTGTAGGTGAAGTGCGATGGAGGAAAAAGCGTGACACGGACTGAGAGGCTGCGCGGCCGCGATGACTCACTGTCGTCTTGTGTCTGAGCTCAGCTGAGATCAACACCACGTCTCCAGATTCTGTCCGTTTTGACCAATCGGATTCAAATCGGACGCTTTTTGGCCCTCTATTAGGCTTTTAGTATAAAAATAAATAAAATAAAATAAACGTGAAGTCGTAAATCCGGCATAAGTGAAGGGCATCGAATAAACCCTGTTGAATCGGACTGTTCCCACGTCCCCAAAGACGAAAATGGTCGAAGTTATATTTGCTACATAGTTTGACTGAACTGCATCTGGACTGAGAGGAAAGTTGGGACAAACTTATTAGCACCATGGACAGCGCTCTGGCGAGGCGTTCTTCAAGCGACTGACAAATCAGCATGAAATGATTACGGCAAGGAACAAACGCGAGACTGAGTTTGATATGTCTCATTATCATTGAAACTGCGTTCACAAATCGAAATGTTGGCGTTATGAAAAAGTAAATCGTGTTTTTTGGTATTTCATCATAATGCCAACATAATGAACCACCAGTCACTGCCTTTTTATTAATACAAAGCATAATTCATAACTTAGGTTGAAGCAGTATTCAGATCCTTTTCTATAATAAAACTACCTGCACCACCATGTATAAATACTCTATTACAAGTTCTACATTTGAAAATGTAAGTACAGCGGTACAGCAGTATCATCAGCAATGTAGGCCTAGTTAAAAGCACTATGGTATACTGAGTATTGAGTGTTATATTACTATGACATTATTAGATTCTTAATATTGATGAATCAGTGCGTGAGCAGTGGTTTACTGCCAGAACTGGTTGAGGTGGAGCCAGGAGTTTTACATATTTCATATGAAGTTATTTAGTTTAGTAATAAACTAATGTTGCTGATGAAAACAGAGTTGATTTTAACACTGTTTTGTTGTAGCAATGCATTGTATTTAATAAACTATAGCTGCAAAAATGATAGTGGAGTACAGTATTAACTTCTGAACAATAGTGTAGTGGAATAAAATAGCATAAAATGTAAGTACATTTGCTACTCTCCACCTCTAATCAGTGCTCCACGTACAGCATTTACTTTAAAGTGTGATTGGATATTAAGTCTTCCATTGAAATTTGCTTCATCTATCATAATATAATTCTCCTACCTAATTTTCTTGTGAAGTCAGACTAAGCAAAAAGGTCAGAACATTTCCTAACCCAGAGAAAAATAAATGGCCTCTTAGTCGATGAAGTCTGGCCACATTTAGTGTTCTATTAAGATGAGCTTGTAATAAATTGTAAATGCTGTTTCTAAAAGCTTCACACAGTAAGGTGAAAGCACAAGCTACAACAGGCAATTAACCTAATTTGTTTCAGGCAATGGAAATTAAAGTGTCTAGCTATTATGTTTATCTACTTGAATAATCATCCTTCATCTCGCAGTTTTCATTTGAACAAGAAGTTTACTTTCTTACATTTTAGTTTTATCTTCCTGCAATATAACCTAATATCACATGAATTCCAGAAAAGCCTGTTCATTGAGCAGTGTGTGTTGACAACATCATCCCAGGTGCAAGACCTTGGCAACGGAGGGGTGTAAAAACCTGACATTACCTGAGCGGGGTGTTCTCCTTCAGTGATTACTGACTTAGTTTTCAGGATCATGTTTGAAAATGCAGTCAGTCAGGTTAAACTTGCTGTATGGGACCGACTGAGATCAGGCAGGTGTGGCCACTTCTGGAAGCCTTTTGAAGGCAAAGAATGAAAGAAATCAATCAAACCCCCTCAGGAGAATAACAACAGAGGGACACGTGCGCATACGAGGAAGAAGAGAGTGTGCACACGCTTGCATGTATGTGATTCATCCATGGGTGGTAATAGAGCCATCTCAGGGCCACGGTAGTCGTCAATCGCTCACAACATGCAGCAACAATAACCGGCGTGACCAGACAAGACAGGCCAAGATTTACGACAGGTCTCAAAAGGGAGGGGAAGCTTTTATTGAGGGAAATCCATATTCAGCAGATAAACCGTGTTTGCCAAGCAGCTGACATGCATGCACATCAATCTCCTCAGGATTTTGAATATGTATTGCATTCTATGTATCTGGGTCTTTAATGCAGGTGTACAAGGTGTGTGAGGTGTGATGGCGTTGTGCTCCGAGGCCTGTGTCTCCGGCTCAGGAGGAGAATCCTCCGGGAGTGAGGTGAGCTTCAGTTTCTCTGAGTGTTGTTCTGTTTTATTTGAATTCATTACAGCTGTTACAATCTTTTGATGCAGGTTGGACATTTAATTTTCCAGATTACAGAGTAAATATTTGATAATTACATGGTGCCAAAAACACGTGAAGTGGAGATTACACTATATTGGTGCTGCTTTATTTTACAACCCACTGTCCCCAAACATACCTGATCCAGAGGAGCTTTCTCCCACATTACCCATCATTTTATTTTGGAAAAATAAATGATACAGCAATTATTTTCACCACAATATCCTATCATCAGTGCTAGTTTAATTATTCTCCTTTTTATTGTCTGTACATAGTGAGAAATACAGAAATCAATACAGCCCCTTTTGGTCACAAAGTTAAATGGAGTCTAAGTATTATACAAGTATTGATACATACATACTAAATGATAACACTGTATTTAGCAGGTTGTTATCCAGAGTGTTAACATTAACTTACAGTATTTCAATCAAATGTAATCTCTGAGGATTGTTGTTTTCCCATGTAATTTGGTGCCTTTGTGCACAACATCTCTCCAGGCGGGTTCCAGCTGTCTTCAGTTTGGGGTTCGCTCCTATCTGCACCACTTCTACGAAGAGTGCTCGTCCTCCATGTGGGAGAGAGACCCAGAGGATCGGGGGTTCGTCCAGAGCCAGAGGTCAGCCCTGTGGTGGAACTCAGCAGTCTGGAAGGTAGAGCCACTGCAAACCCCCACCTGTTTACACTGCTCACTGTCATTTCATCTCTGTTCCTTATCTTAAAAACCTCCTCTGTGACACATGGTGTGATGAGTTTCACCACTGTAAGAACTGTGAAAAACTCTCTACTCACATAATGCAGCAGATAGAGTGCATTTTAAACCACTGTCTCTGCATGATGAACTGCAGGCTGTGGTGTAGTGGTATTTGTAAAGGTGAAGAATTACATGGAAGCCCCCTGCCCATTTGGTAATTCCAATTTTTCTGCATCACAAACAACACAATGACCTTTCCTAACAAGGAGGGAAGAGCACTGAGCAATGAGCACCACCAAGAGAGGAAAAGATCAGGACTGCACAAATTACCGCTTCAGGTTTCTGTCTCCTCCCTCCAGGTGTCCTTGGCCCTGGGTCTCCTGATCCTGACTGCAGGCATTGCCAGCCTGTCAGTCGGTTGCTCCACTCCCCATAAAATTGAGTCCTTTGGAGAGGGAGACATGTTTTTCGTGGACACCCAGGCCGTCAGCTTCAACAGGGGGCTGCACCTCAGTGCTGCAGCCGGAATCGGGCTCTCCTGTCTCGGCTCGGCCCTGTCGGCGATGGGGGTTGTCGTTTGGATCCTCCCAAGGGCCAACTTGAAAGAGAGGCTGTTCCACAAACCCGGGGAAAGAGAGGGGAGGGGAGAGTTGCAAACGAAGTGGAGGGGATTTAGGGATCTGGGGGATGTGGTCACTAAGCCACCAGGTACTGAGGGGGGGAAGATACCTGTCACTCTATCAAAAGTGGAAAATGTGCAGCCCACTTCTTAGAAAGATCCCTGCTGAGCTACATGGTGTAAGGCATTTGTTGTAGTCCAGGGGCCTGATTTGTGATGTCTTATTACTGTTAATATGTGAGGGAAAAATGAGTCATTTTAGCACGCAAATGGAGGTTGTTGTGTGACATGGATATTACAGGACTACAGGATGTAGGCAAGCTACTTTAAACTCTTATCAGGCTTTAAAAGGCTTTATCATACATTTTTTAAATAAAATGAATCCAAATTAAAACCTGTAAATGAGGCCCCAAGACTTCAACCAGAGACCTCATGTCTCTCTTAAACACCTCATAGCACAAACTAGGGACATAGCTGTTGACCATAGACTGTATTTGTGCAGTGCACTCGTCTTATAATGTCCACCCTGAAACCCAAAGAGAGCAGAATCCTGGTGATTGATGGGAGAAATTTTTGTTTACTCCCTACTTGATAGTGTGATAGCCATATTGTTGCTCTATTTTTATCAGTTATTTTTTAAAACGATAATGGCAGCTTTCAAAGTAGTTAGTTGTAATGCATGAATCCCATAGAAAGCCTACATTTCCATTCACAGGCAAACTGTATGCACACAAACGTGGATCATGGGACACCCAGACAGGTGCTCAAATGCAAAAGTGATTTCACATAAAAAAGAATCATTAATGACTCTCTATCTGGATTTTCACACATCTACACCAATGCTCAGCCCGCTGTGTTGGCCACATGTACAGTCACATGCATTTGCAATCACCCGTACACCCACACAACCACAAATTCGTGCTTCATTGACAGTATCACCTATTTTCTCCCCACTGTAATCAGGCTCCGTAATTGCCTGCAATCTGTGTCTCCAAGCAACAGTTGGGCTTCAAGTGCTCTATTTTCAACTCTGAACAAAGACTCTTTTCTGATTGGTCGCTCATATCCCCCCTGTCTTTATTTTCACACCAATCGGATTTTTTTTTTTTTTTTTTTTTGCAGTCACAGTCAGTAGTAGCAGCGAGTAAGTGATAAATCACTGAGGTGAGAGGAATTTGCACTGGCACCTTAGAGGCCACCTGACTAATTGGGTCCTCCAGTTTAGTTAAATCAGTTTGAGGGGAAAAAAAACATGAAAAATGCTAAACATGGAATAACCATGATGTCCTGATTCCACTGTTGTTATTGGTGTTTCACTGTACTATTGTGTAACTGGCTATGATGAAGATAAGTGAGTTAAGTGAGGGTTTTGTGTCATTGGTTGAAATCAAATTACCCAAATAAAGTTGTGTTCTGCAAACCTAACTTTTAGACGTCAGTGGTTCCACATGATCAACCTGTTACAGCTTTAAACCTGCAGTAGGTGATATGTTTGATGTTGGTGATCAACTGAATAACTCTTGGCATATCAAAGTGTTGAATGCGGAGCTGACCCCACAGAGGAAATACACCCAAGTCATGCAGAGATGTTCAATGCAGCTTTAGCTTGTTTTAGCTTCTTTTGGCTTATTGTTTTGGTTCTGTAAAGGACACTTCGTGGTGTCTTAGAACAAGATCTAAATACATGTTGCCGGACCGGCAGGTGGGGTGAAAAGCCAGCCACCGTAGAAACTCCTTAAAAACAGGGATGGCACATGTTTTCAGCCAGTCTCTTCAAGGTTGTATAACACTCGTTTGTTACACACATTTAAAATGTCACACACAACCGTGGCACTTCAACCGCTAAAAGAGCCATCATACACTGCCTGGCTACTCTCTCACCTCCACACAGCTGGCCCATCACAGCATGAAGTGGGTGTGAATGTCGCATCTTTGGAGAGTTACGGATACAGTCAGACACACGGCTGACGTCATGCAGATGTTGGAGGAGGGGTTTCCAACATCAACATGCATTTCGCAAGCAATATGAATCCCAGTTAACACACACAATAGAGCCCAGTCAAGAACGACTCATGTGAGCACAATTGTTCTTAAATGTCACGCTCATATGGTCAAAGAAAACTTTTGTTTTCGCTTCGTTACCTTCGTACCTGTTGTTGCACATGTTTTGTACCATTTCCTGTTTCATTTTTAAATATTGCATTCGGTTCACATACTCATGGTTTTACTTCCTTTCTGGTCAGTTTTGTGCCAGTTCTCTGTCCACACCTGCATCTTATCAGCCAATCACCCACCCAGGACTGTCTTTGTCCCTGCACAAACATTCCAGCATTTGTTGTGTCAGCCTGTAAGTTGTGATCTCTGTTTTTGGATCTGTTTGCCTTGCGTGATTGATCACTTGTGTACCGACTTTGGACTGTCATTAAACAGATTTTGATTTGAGCCTGCCTGTCACTATGGAGTCCTGCTTTTGAGTCTGTCCCTTGTTGTGCCCCCTGGAACATTAGACATGTGCAGACAGGACCAAAATTTAATTTCATGTCAAACTGTTCTTTCTTCACATATGTAGCAAGATGCAATCAATATCCAACAATATCTTGTCTTCTCTATGGGGGCTGGTTTTCAACAGTGTGAACACATTTCTCTCAGTGTGTTTGGAGAGCACATCGTACAAATTAGTTCTTTTCTGGTATATTCCAGAAATGATTTTTACTGGTATTTGGTCATAAACCAGATTATTGCATTATTATAATTAAAAATGTGACCTGGTGATGGGACTGCAGACGATGAAAGGCTAAGGAATCCCAAAAACTTATTACAATTTGTCCAGTGGGGGGCCATGACTGTCTGTACAAAATTTTATGGCAATCCATCCAGACATTTATGTAAAATAATCAGTATTCCATTATACTAAGCAATCTGCATGAGAAATGAGCAACTCCAGCCTCCGATGAAAACTTGCGACCAATTGGAAGTTTCTTGAAAAAAAAAAAGCTAAAAAGTAGACCTTTAGATTTTTCTAAAGCTCGCAGTGTTCCTCCACAGGCAAAAGTGAGGCATTTAGTGTCGTGACTGCATGTACAGTCCAAACTGTAGTCATATCATTTAACTGAGAAATTTCGGGTGAAGCTGTGGGCATGTGCGCGAGTCGTCCTCACGTCATACATGTCTTTGTTGAGATGAGTCATAGCTGTGTGTGTGACTCACCTCATCTCCCAAGTCACACGCTAACAGGAGGGACACACACACAAATGCTCACATGCAGTAGTCTAGGTCAAAACTTGTACTTATTTTTGCAGTGCATTTGACTTTGCGTTTGATTTTTTTAATGTTTGTCCCATGACTTTTTAAGTACGTTATTGTTGGATTGACACTGATACTATTCTATATCAATTTGATTGTGACATTTCACAAAATATAACATTAATAGGCTTTAATTTTTCAAAGGTCACTCTTCAAAAACCAACAATAATAAATCATGATAATAAATAATAAAAGTAGTGATTTTTTCTACATCACGTTTGAAGTCTTTCTTTCTTTCTTCCTGTGATACAATAGTTAACACATCATGCCTGCATAGGAGCTACTGTCAGTGCCATCATAAGAACTATTTTCCTTGTTGTCAACATGCTCCTCGCACACTCTGAGCGCATGTTTGCATGGCTGATTTGAGCACCCTGGGTTTATTAGCGAGTGTATGTAAGTGCATAATGAGATAGAAAAGTGGAAACGGTGGCAGTGCTTCCTGTGAAGATGGAGGCTGATACGCCCCACTGACTGCAGAGCTCAGAGCGTGAGTCACGCTGCTGAGGAAGAGAACCACATAGCCGAGGATCGGGCTGCAGCCTGCTCGGCTGATTGGCAGACCCATCCATCCCAGTGTGTTTCTGTGTGTGTGTGTGTGTGTGTGTGCACTGTATCTCTGGCTGCCCGAGAGTCTGCTGCACTGGTATGATACTGTAACATCTCATCTGCTGTTGAAAAGAGATAGAAAGCTGGAATGCAGCTTGTGTGTGGGGTTGGGTAAAAAAGCATGTCTTTTGCCAGTCTTCTGAAAAAAAAGATAAATCCGTTGCATGGGCCATATTTTCATTATTTTTTAATTTAATGCATTTCCGAGCAGGAAGTTAATTCCAGCCGATTTGTCCAATCAGCAATCACATTCTCACGAGCCGGTGAGGTAATGTGTGTCATCTGACAGTTCATTCAAACTGCTGCTGCTGTTTCTGTGTCTCCTGCCTGTTTCCACCTGCTTCTCCCCGCTGCCGTTACCCAGCCTCCCCCTCCTTCTCTTCTCATTTCTTATTACCATTCTTACAGGGGCATCTGTTGCCTCGTGCATTTATATTTGTCCAGCATCCCAGGGATTGGCATCTGTTGTATCTGTATACTTCTTGGGGTGTGCTTATGTGCTTTCTTCAGAAATTTTGCACAGCTTGGATTCATTTGGGGAGCAGCCAAGAAGTTATTACCTCCATTCCGTTCAATAAATGGTCTCACTCCCTTTGACTTTAAGTGTGACAGAGCAGAAACACGCAAGCAGCATGTTGAAATGCCACTGAATTTAATAAAGTTTTTTTTTCTTTAAATGCCATTGTCAGACAGATATGACTGTTATAAAAAACATAAAAGTTGGACAGATATATGACTATGATGCTCGAGAGAGAGAGAAGAGAGGCAAAGAGAGCCACGCTATCACTTCCATTTGTCATTTACATGCCTTCGTGCAGAAATTAGCATTTTCCTTCGCATGAACTAAACGTGCACAGAGCTCCATCACAAGTGAAGCAGCGGCAGCCATTCACATCGCCAATCAACTCAATCAGAAATCTGGAGACGGTTACGGTCGACCACGCCGCTGTTTCACACATCTTGACATGAAGAGATGTCAATTCCCCTCTGCAGCCACAACTCAATCTATGCATTCGCAATGGCCAAATTCTTATCTGAGCAGCACAATATACTGCACAGTCCATCACCATGAAATACTTGACTGCAGGCCACATACTGCACAGTACATGTTGGGGAGGGAGGTAACAGGAAATGTTTCTATTGAGTATCATTTTCCTGTCAAAGTCCTTCTAGTTTTGCCTGCTAACAATCCATTTTAGAAAGTGCCAGCCCTCTGCTCTTTGCATTCAGGACAAAGGTGTATACATCCCACAACCAATCAACCTTTGCTTAGCTGATGTTAGAGGTGCTGGTGTTAGAGGCACCCTAACCCTGCCTAATGTCTCATTACAGGAGCCTCCCACATAAAAAAAATAACATAAAAAATGTAAGATGATTGATGTATCCTCCAATGAGACACTTTATTTACAATAAATCTATGGTGAAAAGCTGAGAAGAAATTTTCAACCATAAAATGATAATCATTCAACTTGTTCATAGAGTAAATTAACATTACGTTGACCCTCATTAAGAAACTTGACCAACTCAGTGGAAAAACATTAACTTCATGTAGAGTAAATTGATGTTGATGGGCTCTGTGGGGCCTGTGTTCTATAACGGTGAGCGAGCCCTGATCATCACTGTGGTTATTTTTAAGTGATATTTCAGTGATGGTGATGCTCCAGTTGCAAGGCTGGTGAGTTACTCTTGTTAAAAATGAGCAGGGCTGTGTTTTGAATGTGAAGCCTTAAAGGTGTTAAGCGAACATGCTTTAAGTGAGATTTAGCCACACTCGTGCCACGTTAATACAGTGGTTCATACACATGGTAAACATTTTAGCTACTTTCACTATGTTAGCGTTGTCATTGTGGAACAAGTCTAACAAAATAAATGACTATAATAATATGGTTGTCAGTGTCTCCTAAAGTCATTATGAGCTTAGCTACACCGATGTGTTTCTGTAACTAATGCAGTCAATTAGTTAATCACTCATCTAATCTATAATGATACATGTTGTCATTGATATCTGTTACCTGCTAATAGAACCAAAACCTTTGTACCTTGTGTTTACCATTCTAAACAGCTCTGAGTTGAAGTGAAAGGAAACCAGCACAGGCAAAGCACAAAGTTAAGAGTGTTGATAATAACTCAAAGCCCATGGTCTTAAACTCACCCAGAAGTCAGATGAAACCTTGTATTTCTAGTGTCGAGATATTAATGTGCCCACACACCCACTGTGATTGAGGCAACAACTCACTCCTTTCTCTGCTGGTTGTCAAAAGTCATTCATGCAAACGCAGGAAATCGGTGACTGGTACTGCAGATGAGATAAGTTGAGAGGAAGTGAGTATGAGTAAAAAAAAAAAAAAAGTAAATTAAAACAGTTCATCACAAAATAACTCCAGGAATACATTAAACATGAGATATTGATGATATATAACAATGTCAGACGATGGTGGATTTTAATTCCAAATTTTAATAACTTAATTTTAATAACCAGCAAAAGACTTCCCTTTTTTTAACGATTTTATCTACTGTGTTGATCTATCTTTTTTAAGTATTTATGAGAGGAAGGTGATAATAAGGTTCAAGGCTCCAGGTATGCAAAGACAAAGGATTATTATTGTGTCTTAAGAAAAATGTGATGTCTAATAAGTAGATTTCTGCAGTAAATGTCAACTTCTGTCACACCAAACTAACGTTCTCATTTTTATTTGGACTTATAAGTCATAACAGCCAATCTGGATGAGCTATACTTGCTTAAAATTAATTGCAGGCTGTGAATGTAAATCTACATATGTGATATCAAAGTGGGTAGTATGCAGGATTAGCCCACTTAGTGTGACAACAGAAGGCATTGCTGTCATCCCTGATAAGAGTGAGGAATGTAAAATAATAGATATTTGTGTGAGTGTGTGTGTATGAAGTGTAGCAGTTTTACAGTGTTTCCTCTCCTACAGTTTATTTAAAGATTATCTTTTTTCCCTACAATGTCAATTTAAAGTCAACTGACAGGAGAGGCCAAACACGGCACTCACCTAATCAAAAGTTTGCATTGCGCACGTTATTTTTTCCCCTTTCCTTTGTCTGAAACCTATCAGGAGATTTGGCACAGTCAAACACCTCTGCATATTTGCAGTCACCATTGGTTTGTTGAGCATTAAAAATGTTAATTGGAATTTTTAAAAAGGAAAGAAAATATCGCATTACCGTCCCACCTCCTCCAGTCACAGGCTGTCAAAATGCAATATTCCAAATTAGATTGTATTTGGATAATCTTTTGAACTGTAATAGGTTTCCAGCCAGCAGGCATATTACTATTGGCACATCATTATTAAACAAAAGTGACACCGAACCATCACTTTGCAGGCGGCGCCAGATAAACGTTCGACACCGTGCAAATAATATTAGTTCTGCTTCCAGAGTCACTGGCTTATCTCTGGGATGCTATATTGGGTTCATATCCCTGTCGGCTGGCGAGGGCCTTCTGACGGAAGTGTCTAAATTTATGAGTAGCCCATATGTGTGAGGTGCATGTATGAATAGGCTGCTGTATGTGTGTACTATGTAAAGTGTGTGTCGCACATTAACGCTTTTATATGTAAATGCTGTGTTTGTGTGTGGGTGGGTGGATAGATGAGTGTGCGCCCGCTTGTGGGTGTGTGTGCAAAACTGGATGCATTCATATGTAAATAAGCGGTGTATGTGCGTCTGTATATGCAGACGCGACCCATATCATGGCATAATGAGATCCGCCACTGTTGGTTACCCTCAGACAGTGGTAATTATGGCTGCAGTGAAAAGGACTGATGCTGAAGGCAGGATGGACGCTCACACGCCAACACATTCAACCACACTCAGGCCTCGGTCCCGGTGACAGCCTGCTGCAGGCAAAATGACGACCTGTCCATTCGGCACCGGGATGGGAATATGAATCTGTTAACTGGATATGATAAATTAGACCTGCGTCTGCTTTCTAATCAGCTTTACAAAACCTGCATACTTATCACAATGTTCAACACCACAAAGATACGGGAGATTCACATTGTTGTCGCGCCATTAAAAAAAGAATAAAGAACCTTAACATTTTAAAAACAGCATGATGCAAAAATGCTGCCAATAAAAACAAGAAATGGGGGGGAAGAAAGGCTTTTTGTTTCTTTAGTCACCCATATCATGTAACTCGCTCAGTTTGATACTGCTTCCAGGAATGGCAAATTGAACATTAAGCCGCCTAACAGCAAGTACAGTGTTCTATAGGTTGTGTTAAATGGACCAAAAATGTGTCCTTTATTGAAATGGGGGGAACCCTGGATTGTAAAACAATGTGTGATGTATTTTCCAAACTCTCAAAGGAATTCAGCATCATAGTTTTCTTGGATGGATGACATTATGAAGTACAGTCTATTAAGAAAAAACAAGCTAATTTAATTTAAAGGATAATAATTATTTTTAACAAATTCCATGGAAAGACCAAAGCCACCTATGAATTGATCTTAATCACAAGTATTGTGTAATAATATGTTTCTGGTTTTTGTTACGTGGGACTTCACTGTTGTCCAAAGTAATATTTAACACATGAACACACTCTCATGCTACGCTGATGGTGACAATTTCTTACCACGTACACCGTACATTTGTGTGTCAGTTCTCACTAAATCAACAAATGTGTATCACTTTGCTGCTGAAAATAGCCCCAACAAATGTACTATTTATACAAATCCCCGATATGACACTTCCCATAGCATTTGTATACAGGTCTATAGTGCCCTATCTCCATGTGTAACATTTGTCATCACTGTAATTGTCCTTGTCCTGGTGTTTCTTCCCCACAGGCAACCTCTCCTGCTCTCTGAGGTTGCTGACAGGCTGTTCTACCTGGTAGACTCTGTTTGCACACTGGCAGTCGCATCAGCCAAGTTCTGATTTATTCTCTTGGTACTTGCCTTGAACCTTTCAGCCACAATCTCACTCTGTTTACATCTCTCCATCTCTTGCTTGTCTCAGAGGCTAATGGACTCCATTCAGCACAGTGTGTCTTTATGGTGAGGGTCCCCTGATCAAGTGTATGTTTCCATTCCACATATATGCAACACAAAGAAGAACATAAAGGATGAATTATACTTGTAGGGCAATATTCCATGAGTTTGACAACCCATTGACCATCAATATGCAGCACTGGAGCAGGCTGATGCACATATCCATTTTCAACAGCTTTTCACTTGGAAACATTTTAAATGGCTGTGAGCTGAAAGGGTTGATAGCTGCATGTCAACACAGGCCATCTTTTAAAATTCCAAACCCACTCGTGTCAGCATGTTAGTCCTTGTGCTGCTATCTTAGTGCATTCTGAATCAAAATCATATCTTAACATTGTAGCTGTAACGTAAATGGAAATGAAGAAAAGCAAAGAAACATAAAGTTCTTTGAAATGCAGCATTGCCTGTGGTGTTTGCTTCTTGGCATGATTTGGATACAGAAGAATCCTTGTGACTCAAACAGCAGATTGCACATTCCCTTTCCTAAGAAATTCTTTTTAAATATCTTGCTTCTGACATTTGATGTATCCAAAAAAACCTTTGGATAAAACATGGAGAAGAGGAGATGTTCAAAAGTGAGCAGGTTGGACTGTAAAAACACAGAAAGTGACTCAGAAGACTTTGAAAAATGCTTCCCTCCTTCAACACCTCTCTTTTTGGAGGAGGCAATGCAAGAAACCCTCATGAGGGAAAATAAAGGTACAGTCTGTGGTGTGGGGCCAATAGCCCAAACAAGGCTGTTCGAGGTTCGGCCATGGTTCCTTAAAGCTACACTCAGTTGCAGGGAAAAAAATTATGGCAAATGATGATGATAACTCTATACTTTGGATAACAAAGTTGCAAATAAAAGCCCAGTACTTTTATTTATGCCTATTTTCGATTCATCACATTGTGGTGTTTAAGACAATAGTTATGTTTTTGTTTTTTTCTGGTTTGGTTTGGTTCTCTAGCAGGAGATGGTAAATGTAAAAAGATGACGAGGAGGAGAAATGGCATCCTTAAAGTCAGACTGCACCAACTCTCCAAAAGGCACAGAGAATGATAACACTATAATATACAAAAATCTCTACAGAATCATCTAAGTCATAACCTTTATTTCTTTCCGAACTACTAGCTTAACTGATTGCAAACTGTAAGTGCTGTCATAATAGAGACATAATTTCACTGCTGATCATTTGATGTGCTATTTTTTTCAATGACCTCAGTGAGCTGATGAAACTGCAGTCATGAGGCTGAGTGGCAGGAGAAGCTGACATGTTTTCTCACGTGTCATCAAACGCTCCCCCAAAAATACATTTGGCATGAGCAGTGAGAAGTGAAGTATAATCAGATCACAGCAAAAGTCCCAATAAAAGGAAACATAATTGAATAATGCAAGCTGAGCAGGAATTCAACAGGGAAAAATTAGAGGGGTGTTTAGCAACTAAAAAGAAGTGAATAATGTGTTAATTCAATACTTTAAGCTATTTATTGTTATCATTTATCTATTACTTTTAGTTCTGTCTCAAACAAATTCTTTTAACATTGAACAGGTTCATCCACTTGGCCTGTACAAGAAAAATAAATGTTAGCTTTGACCCTGTAAAGTACAGTTACCACATGGGATCTCCACGGGATATGCTGTTCTGATTCTTCAGCTACAGTCAGTAGGATTCGATCCAGGTTTGTGTTTACAGTAAGGGGGATTTTGCCTGGCCAGGATGAGGGCTGGAGATGGATCCCCAAATACTATGAACAGATTCCAGCCCTCCAGTATGGTGGGCTGCGGGCTGCTGTCTTTCATGGCATTTTCCTCTGAGGCAGGAGTATCTGAGAGAGACCGCAGAGAGGCACTGCTCAATGAGCAATTTATATGTTCTCAACAAAGCTTCTCCTTTAGACCCTGAAGGCAGGTCTTAATTGTTAGACGTGATATCTCCACTCCCCCTCTTCCTCTCCTCGTTCTTTGACTGTTTTCTTCTCCTCCTCCCACCCACCCTCCCTCCAGCTATTAGGAATTGGATTTGGAGCAGAACGATCCATTTAGTCTCTCTCCTCCATCTCTATCCCCCCTCTCTCCCTCTCTCTCTGCTTCCACACCTCCTCTGTAGGTTTCTCTCATCAAAGCCCAGGCTTAATCTGTCTATTTTTACCTGAAGGAATGAACGGAAGGGATGAGGTAATGCTTTTCTTGTCCATCAGGTGGGCAGTGGTGCATGGGCTCTCTGGTGATTTTGACATTTTTCGCAATTTTCGACATACTATACTATGTCCTTTTTTTCTTTTTTCTGTCATGCTAAAATATGACCATTTTTTGCATTTTTAACCCATACTATGCTATGAAATGGTTATAAAACACTATTCTTTGATGTTTTCTTGCATTTTGAGGCATTTTAAAATTTTGACATTTTTCGCAATTTTCGACATACTATACTATGTCCTTTTCACTTTTTCTGTCATGCTAAAATATGACCATTTTTGCATTTTTAACCCATACTATGCTATGAAATGGTTATAAAACACTATTCTTTGATGTTTTCTTGCATTTTGAGGCATTTTAAAATTTTGACATTTTTTCGCAATTTTCGACATACTATACTATGTCCTTTTTTCCTTTT